>CM060976.1:224954404-226204404 GCA_030765065.1 Deroplatys truncata
TCATTTGTGAATGCTCACATTGTAATACATGTATTTTAACTTTGTTGTCATTCTGGTTACCTTTCTTGGTTATAGTGAACCAGCCTTTAGGCAGCTAGCTGCTACAATAATATTGCAGGACCTTTTAAATGCTGTTCATCAAACATGTACCCAAAATCCTCTCAGGTTATATTATAATGTAGATTGTCAGCTGATGTCTCTTTGCATCTCAATTGCACTATGGCTGTCAGGAGACTTCTAAAATCTATTTTCTTAAATAAATATTTTTAAACCTTTAAGAGCATCATGGAGTGAGAAAGTAGTGTGTTGAAAGTGAATTAACAGACAGGGCTAATTGCAAAATCCTAAAAGTCCTCATTTAGTGGAATACATCTTTATGGTATACTGTATTACTAGGTATGTTTCACGTGAATTTTTGTGTGAGTTATATGCTTTTTATGCAAATTATGTGGTTTTCACCATTTTTATAAAACAAAAGCAAATTTGCATGATCTGAAAGAATAGATTTGCATTGTATTTTGTTAGAATTTTGATTGGTTACTGTTGATCTCCATAGAAGTCATAGGTATCAGAGTTTGATAGTTGGTCTAAGCTTATGTGAGCATGTACATTTAAAAATTGACTGCATTTGCGTTGTGAATTCAGGTGTTTCAACAAACTTCTGATCCAACCAGGGCCATCAGAATTAGTTTGTAGCAAATGGCAGTACCATACAGACATGCATTTAGCCATAGACCCGGCCGGCCTGTGTGAATGGTTAGTGAATTTGTTAGCAGGACTATAGGGTTAAATACCCTCCTGGATTTTAACTTGCCTTAGAATGTATTTTGTGAAGATAACTTAAAAAAACATTCAAAATGGAATACAGCAAAAATGAAACGCTGTATGAGAAGTACAAGCATAATTTCTGTTTTTATATGCTCACAGTGTCCATAGCTAGTAGCTGCTTTTGTTGCATTTTTCACCAGTTTTTTGCTTTTAAACAGACTTTTTAACGATATGGACATGTGCAGTCATTCTGCAGGCTGCTTACTGAATTCTGCTGTGTAGTTTCCTTATGGTCTCCTAATCAGTCATTTGATACAGTGTTTACGCCATTATCAATGTAGATAATGATGGTGCCTCCCTGCATTAAGTGTAACATTAACCTCTACTGCTGCAACTGCAGCCACGGTCAGCATTTTATTTCTCACAAGTGAAGCCATAAAAATGCCAAAAGTAAAGGAAAATAGACAAAGTTTTTTGTGAAAGTTAGCGACTTGAGTATGATGACAGTCTATTTTTTACAGATAGAAGTATGCTATTTTATAAGTTATGTGAAATTAAAGTAAGTGCAGATAAGCCTTCTGCTGTGCAGCAGCATATTGGGTGCAAACACATAAAGGCTATTGCACATACAAAGGAAAGAAAGGTAACCCAGTTACTTCTTAGAGTGCGGGGAAATAATCCAAATAATCTGTTTTTTATAGAGAATCTTTGTAGTGTGTTGGTTTCTGTCATATTCCATTAGCAAAAATCAATAATGCTGCATTAAGACACAATAGGAAGAATATGCAATTTTGTGGGCAATAAGAATATATTTGTTTCTATAGACGAGACAAGTGATAAAACAGGGATGTTGTGTTGCAAATGTTTTTATAGGTACATTAGAAGTTGACACCCCTCCAAAAATGTTCCTTCTTATGATGGAAGTAATTGAGAAGGTTAAGCATCAATGTATAAGCAAGGTGTTTGATCAAAGCATGTTTCTTTTGTGACAAGGGGGCATAAAACATGAAAATGTGTTACTTTTTGTAACAGATACAGCCAAATATACTGTGAAATTGGGCACAGCAATTAAGTTATTTTACACAAAAATGGTTCACGTAACATGCATAGCCCATGCCCTTCATAGAGTTGTGAACTAGTATGTGAAAAATTTCTGTGAATTAAACTCATATCAAATGGGGGGGGGGACTCCTTCAAGAATAATACATTTTTGTGACATTGCACCTAACCTACCCTTGTCTACCAAACCAATAGTAACACGTTGGGGAACATGATCAGTACATGTGCTTATTAGTGTGAAAATTTTGATGTAGTGAAATCATGGTTGGCAGTTTTGATAGAGAACTCCGCTGATGATGTGGCCTTGATAGCCTCGAAACGATCGTCCATCTTTTACCATCATGATGTAAGTGAAGGCTTTTAATATCATTTTGACTCATTTATTTATCAGAGAAAATCTTGCATCTATAGCTGTTCCCCAAGATCCTCACTGATACTGGCTGATCCTCAAATTATCATTATCCTGATTATCATATATCAGTGGGAACTTTTCAGGTTTGGCAGAAACAATAACGTGGCTAGAAAAAATGAGTGTGTACATACAGTTGTCAAAAACATTAAAGGTGTCGAACATTTGCAACAATCTGTAGGAATGGTCAAGAAGTTAGTGAGAAAATGAAAAATGTATTAGAAAAGAATATTGGGTATCAGTCGTGTAAAATCGAGAAAGTTCTGCAAGGTGAAAATTTTGATTCAGTGTTTTTGAAGAAACTTTTTCACCAGGGAACCTTGATCACTGCAAGTGCGCCCGTAACATCAGTTGAAGTAGAGAGGAGTTTTTCAAAAGAATGTTCAAGACAACCGGTGATCTTTCAAACCCGATAGCCTACGAATGGCAATTGTTGTTTATTGCAGTGCTGAATAAGAGGTATACCTAAACATTTAAATATGTATGGTATACATTACATAATTTTAATTATAATAATAATATAATATATTCATATCTTTTTAGCTTTTAATTTAAAATTACAAAAATGTACACTCATTTTTTTAAATTTTAATGACTTTTCCCCAAAATTTAAGGGCATTTTATTTGTATTTGTCTCTGATTTTTAGGTCAATTTCTGAGCCCTAGTGATCATGTAGCATATCACATTCATATTTTTTTTCTTAAGAAATTGGCAAACTTCATTTCTAAGAGCAAAAAATCTTGCTAAAGCTTGCCCTCTCTCAGCCACCTTAGATTATATCACCATGTTCACTATTCAGAAAATCCAGAAATGTTTTGAAAGTACAGTGATTTAATGCTCTGCTATGAATGAAATTAATTATTTTAGTAATAGTCAGGACAACTCTATCAGGATTTGCCACTTAAGTGCAAAGTACTTCTTGATTAACTCCACCATTCCTGTCTTGGCCCCCAACACATGGTGCACCATTAGTTGTTACACTGCATAATTTCTTCCAATCTACGAGGGCTGATCAATAAAGACTGAGACTGATTTTTTTCTGTAGTTTCCTTGATAGTTTTATGTCTCTACCACGAATACTTGAAAAGAGCAGGGTTTCATGTATAATGTCCATAAGCGACAGCACCCTCGTAACGGTAGGTTGGTAGTAATGCTGTATATTGTTGACCCTACTTGAATTTTGCATACCACAAAATGGAGGTGACACGAGAGGAGCAATACAGCGCAATAAAATTTTATTTTTGTTTAAATCATACAGCCTTGAAACTTTAGAAAAGCTGAAGCAAGCATACGGTGAAGATGCACTACCTCGTGCAACGGTGTTTAGGTGGTTCAAGGACTTCAAAGAAGGGGAGTCCTCTGTGCTAAGCAAGGTGGGCCGGTGTTTCGGAATGGAATGATTTACCAGCATGCAGTTCCCCCCCTCACACTACTGTTACAGCAGCTACTACACATCAGTATTGGCTACACTGAGGAAGCACATTACAAGGAAACGTCCAGAACATCATCGGAATGGGTGGCGACTTCATCACGACAATGCGCGGCCTCACGTCGCAAATCAAGTCCAGGAATTTTTGGCTAAATTCAACATTACCTGTGTGCCGCATCCGCCAGGTCTTACCCCCTGTGATTTCTTTTTATTCCCATTACTAAAGGCAAAGCTCCGGGGCATTCGATTTGAGAGCACTGAAGCAGTGCTAAAGAAAAGTGAGGCGATTCTCAAAGACCTGACAAAGAATGGCCGGCACCATGTGTTCGAGGACTGGCAGAGACAAAGTGCATTCAGTTAGGAGGGGACTACTTTGAGAAAGATCATGTCAACATTGAAATGGAGTAATAAATATCTGAAAAAAGATCAGTCTCGGTCTTTATTGATCAGCCTTCGTAGTTCACTATTATCAATAGCTTTCACAACTTCCTCGAACAAGTCAATACCTTTCGTTGTGTCTATGAAATAAAGTACTGCAATGTTTATGCATATTATGACATAGCCTAACTTGATTAAAGCTTTAGATTTCAATTTTCTTGCTTTGAAGAAAGACTCACAAGAACGTATCACTAACAAAAATATAATTAATACCACTTGTGCTTAACTCACAACACTTAAATTAATGTCACTAGTGCACAGAAAGACTGAAGAGAATGGAGATAAACATGAAATACGAGTTTATATTGTCAAATTGAATTGAGTTAAGTTTTTATTTATGGACGCTCTTTAACTACTATGGTTCTTAGCATCCCATTTGATATTCAGCCTGAAAGACTGGAAATTTTGCTCAGAGGCCTCTTTATCAGGCTTGAGGTTTTACTACAGGATAGTAATAGTGAGAAAGATTATGTTAGGTTATCCATGGGATCTCTATAAATGCAAACATGATCAAGCTGAATTGTTTTACGTGAAGTTAAAACAAGAAAGGAAATATTTTAGAGGAAAACAATTTTATGGGACTATTGGAAGATAAAAAAATTGAGAAAACCATTTCTAGCATGGAGGAAGCTGTTAAAAGAGCAGGAAATAAAATGAAAGTTACTGAGGGGAGATTTAAAAGAAATGACAGTTGTACAACAATGAATGCAGAGAAGGCAAAAGAAGGACACAGAGAGAGCTACTTTGTTGGAAAAGAACAGGAGATAAATTAAACAGGGAGCAGAAAGATGGGTATATAGCTGTTTATTAGATGCAAAACGAAAGATGGGGGTGGGGGACCTGAAGTTATATGAGGCAGCAAAGAAGAGTGATGATAAAACAGTCTGGGCAATGGTAAGCAAAATGCACAAGAGAAAGGGGGGAGATAATGTTGTATCACTGATAACATGGTGCAAGTTTTTAAGGGCCTTCTGGGAGTTAAAACTTTGATTATACAAGACAAGTTAACACAATCACTGGAAATTAGATATGTTGGACACAAACTCACTCTAAATGAAATATTGGGACAAATTAAGAAGTTAAAATTTCATGAAGCATGTGGAATAGATGGAAGCCCAGGTGAATTTTGGAAAGCTTGATTAGAGGACCAAGATAATTAAAAATATTAGTATAGATACTGAATCTTAATTTTTGAAGAAGGCAGAATACCAAGAAACTGGAGAGTAGGAATAGTAACTCCAATATATAAAGGCAAAGGGGATGTTAGAAAACCAGCAAATTATAGAGGAATTAGTCTGCTTTCAATAATAAGGAGAGTCATTACCGGAGTGTTAGAAAAAATACTACAAGATTGGGCTGAGAAAGAAGGGAAGTTCTCATTATTTCAATTAGGCTTTAGGAAGAACTAAAGAACAATTGGTAGTATTTTTACAATCAGGAAACACTAGTAGATAAATATTTCGACAATAAAAGAGGTAGGATATACTTACTGTTTTTGGACTTAGAAAAAGCTTTTGCTACTATTTCTAGAGAAGTACTTTGGATCAAGCTAAGGATAAAAGGAGTAAGTCAAAACTTATAAAGGTAATTCAAAATATTTACAAGGAAAATGAATGAAAGGGGAAAAGTAACAGACAAAATAGCAAACAATATAGGTCTTATATAAGGATGGAAATTAAGTCCAGTGTGTTCCATTTATTTATTGATGTCCTAGCAGAAATAAGCAAAAATAGCATACATTTGCCGAATATAAATAACAGATACTGGGTTAGCTTTTTGCAGATCTAGTTACAGGTCTTATAACAAGTGTAGGATTAAAAAGATCACTAGAAGTAATAAGCACATTCTGTAAAGAATGGGGGCTCAAAATAAATAAAACAAAATCCAAGATCATGATGGTGAAGAAAGGTTACAAATTTAAAAAAGAAGAAAAGAAAAAAAGAGAAGTGGTGGTGGGAAGACTCAGAAATTGAGACTGTCAGGAAAATTGATTATCTTGAGGTTAGATTGTCTAGTAATGAAAAATGGAGTGATCAAAAAAGAAAAACACTAGTAGGAGGAAAAATGCCTGTGAGTGTGATTAGGACTTGTGTAAGCAAAATACCAAATATGAAAGTAAAATGGTTGGAAAGGGTATAGGGTTCAGTAGTAGAAAGCAGAATGAAGTATGGAATAGAAATTTGGGGGCCAACGAGGTTTGGAAAGCAATAAATGTGATAAAAGACTATTTTGTAGAGTTTATTAGGCTTGCTTAGATCTTGAGGTTGCTGTAATGGAATTAGGAAGATTAGGCTATAATAGTAAGGTAGTCGAAAGAATACTGAAGTATTGGTGCAGAATATGGATGTTAGAAGAGGAGAATGCAAGCAAAAATTAAGGGGAAGGAAATATGGACATATCAGATCCAAAATATCCTGCAGGAAGTTGGTTTGGGAGTACGAAGGGTTGTTTCCCATCTCTGATAACAAATTGCGAATGCCATTGCCGCTTTCCTACATGTGCAGTAAGGTCAAGCATTTGTGAAACAAACAAACCAGTTGCTGTGCAGTCTTCATAGCAGTAGGACATGTGTTGTTCTCTTAACGCCTAAGCAAATTGAACCATATTGGGAAGACTGCAATACTGTCCTTTCCAACACACAATATATTCTGCTATTATTGAAGCATGCAGGAAGCGGAATTGTGTTCTGTCAAAGTACGGTATTAGCTCAGTGTTTAATAAAAAGGGAAAGAGTCACATGGGATTAATTCCAAAAGAAAAGAAAAGAAAGAAAGGGGGGGGATGGGCAAACCCATGACCTGCTACTATGTGCTCTCCAGAGGTGATAAAGTCAAGGCCCTCATCTCTGGCAGTAATCCAGCCATGCAACAGACCATTGCAAACAAATTGGGAGTATCCCTCAAAACTGTTAATACAATTATAAATAAAGATTTGAATATGAAGAAATGTCACAAAGGTCAAGTTCATAAGTTGTTGCCACATCACATGTCAGAACGTCACACTAACAGCAGGAAACTCTATGAGAAACACTTGGCAGGAAGAAAAATGGAAATTTGTGGTCACATTAGATGAAGAATATGTGCATCTTAGTGGGTGCAACAAACCCCGTGCAATTTACTGCTGACCAAGGGGTGAAAAAAATCTTCAAAAATGGTATGCAGAATGCAGAGAAAGTTTCTCAAAGGGATTCATGTTCATCGCTGGTTACTGCTACAGAGGGAAACTAATAATTCGTAGAGTTGCTAAAAAGGCAAAATCAATTCCAAGCATTATCAAGATGAAGTTCTGACCCCAATTTACCACACTGATGGCCGTGTGCACCATTCTCGATCAAGAGTTTATTGTGGTAAAACATGGACTTTACCGTGGTTAAATCTGATCGCCCATGAACAGCCTGTTTTCTTTGATTATTTCCAACTTTTCTTGTGCTGAAATGTTAAAATGGCAGAACAGTATAGGTTAGAATTCCTAGCAAAAGGATATACTCAATTTTTGCCAATGAATATATTCTGATAAACTTGGTTTGATGTACTTTGTAATTTTTAAGGCTTTAAGGCCTTTTTGTGACACAGATGCCTTATATATACTGACCCAAGATGTAACGAAAATCCACACAATCACAGCATTCATATTGCAATTATATCAGTTGAAGCATAGTTCCAAGAACAAGGCAGAAATAAGGAGCGTAATGAATGGATTTAGTGCAATTAGTACATTTTCAGGAATATTAAGTACATTAATTGCACAGATTTAGGTACTGAAGAGATCAGTACGAAGTTTGAAATCTGTAGCAGTCATTGTGGTGTTGGGGAAGCGTGTGCGCATCCTACACAAGAGGTTCCGCGTTCAAGTCTTGTTTGTGAATATATTTTTTTGTTTCTTTTTTCTGCCTCTCTTTCATTGAATATCGGCTAAGCTAACTGGAATTTAGTCAGTGTGGAAAGAAAGAAAACAGTCTATAATAGTTATTTTTCTAATCAATTGTAAGGCCAGCTTTTCTCACATGTCCATCTTAAAGCTATTACTTCTATTTCTGTACTTTCTATCTTTTCTTAAGAATTGATGTTGAATTTAATAACTTATGAGAGAAACTAGTGTCTGCTTTTGCTTTCCTCCATTGCACGCTGAACTACATGCATGCGCTTCAAGCAAAAAGACAGAACAAGTGAAAAACAGACGACATTATGTACATCTGGGTGCATTCAATAGAACTTACCTGCAGGTAACCACGGTCACCTAAACTGCACCACTGTGTGATGATTACCCTGGTCAATTTCTTACCGTGTTAAGCTGAAGGTCCCTGAAGGGTTTGTTTAATGAGGATGGTGCACACAGCCATGAAATCCCGGCTCTCTATGAGAGAGCCAAAAACAAAGTCTGGGTGCACCAAGATAAGGTGTCCAGTCACACTTCTGGTTTGACTCTTGCATTTTTGTAAAGAATGGAGCAGGAAACTGGAATATACACTATTCTATTCAGCAACATCGCAATGAAATCTCCTGATGCCTCCGATGGATTTTTGTGCCTTTGGACTCAGAAAAGGACATTGGGAAGTAGACACCCCTAGCACAATGGATGGTCTTTGGAAAGCCTGTAAAGAGGAATGGGAACTTCTGGACATAACTGCACTATGCAAGAGCCTTCCACATTGGAAACTGAGGTGCAGAGCAATTGCTTGGATGAAGGGACAACAAACGGAGCATGACCAGTGGTGGAGTCATGGCTTTTGTAAGGTAGGAACAAGGTCAAACTTGTTATTAGAGATCGGAAACAACCCTCCGTAATGTGGTTTGATAGGGAAGAATGGAAAAGGGATTTTGGAAAGAGGGGAAAGCAAGAATAGAGGACACTGTAAAAATTAACAAAAGTTCTTTGAAACTATACAGATAATTGAAAAATGACTGGGGAAGAGAAAAATATATTGAAATTTGTGACAAAGCAGGAAGGGAAGGGTTTGGCATGGTTTAGAACAGGATAACTCACTTAAATGAGAGAAAGAATGGATGTATCAAGGGAAAATGTCCAATGTGTGAAGCAGGTAACATATGGCATTGCATTCTGGAATGTAAACAAGTAAAAATGTGGAGGGATGAGTTCGTTTTACAAAAGTGGAAAAATTTACCAAATGAAATAGAGGCAGAAGAATTTTAAATCTAAGATCAGAAGAAAAACATAAAATAACTGGTAAAGTGCATAGGTAAGGTGAGGCAAAAATGGCTATGGAAGTTGGGCAACATTAATGGAAAGGACAATGGAGATAATCCTGTTTAAGGTATACAACGAAATTTTAACTTTTAGGATGATGCACCCAATATACCAGGTGAGTCAGCTGCCCTTATTTATTTTTTAATTTATGCAATGTGCTAAGCGACTTATGTGGTTTATGCCGCTCTTGAATGCCTTCTAATGGCTGATTTGCGTAACACTTTATAGAAGAGGGATAGATAACTCGGTGCATAAGTGTCTTACAGACAGAATGCAATCGCTATGTATGTCAATGTAAAAAACATCCCACCCTGACACTGGGAGCTGCAGTAGCACTTTTAGCCAATTTTACAAACTTTTATTATTTAGCATACATTTGCACACACCTTTGAAAACACCCCTGAATGAACAACCTATCACATGCATCAGTTGACAAAACCATTTGAAAACAAAATGGCAGATCTACGCAGTGCGACCAATTGGATTTAACCCGTCAGTCAGCCTTGTCAAAAAATGCTAAGTATTAGGTAGATAATTCCACTTATCACAAAGTGTGGCATATTTCAGTTCATGAAGTAATTGTAATGACTGATGCAGTTTGAGTTAAAACTACCAAATCGAGCTCAAAACACTGTATGAAGCTGCAAAAAGCATGTAAAGATTCGTGATGGGGTCTAATTCTGTGATTACTAATTCATATAGGAACTTAAGCTCACAAGGTAGCATTAGCCGAATGGTATTATCATGGCTGCTTTAACAGTGCCACATCTGTTCGGGTTTAAACTTTTTATTACCGTCTGTTTTATCTCTTTGGGCCTATAATTTGATATACAAATAATATTTTTGATAACATTATAAGTGTGTACAAAATAGTATAATCACCATGTTTTCCACCGCAAAGCCCAAATCATCTACGGGCACTCATACATGAAGAATGCAGGCAGATTACACAGTGCATGTTACAACATGCAAGGTCTCTCCGGCAACGTACACAAATGTGCATTGATGAAGGGGGTCATCATTTTGAACATTTACTTTGTTGATGAAATCCATGCTCTTTAACAATTTGTTATTCTGTTTACTCATGAACTTAGCACATTTACAACTCCTTTGTCAGTAGAAGAAGTGAAACATAAGGTTTAAACACGAAACAAAAACTTCGATTTAATATCGTCGATATGCGCCCAAAAGAATGAAAGCTAACTATGCAACACGGTTTACAAAACCAGATACAGTACAGATTATTACGGTAAACATGATACACAATTATCTGCTTGTAATTCTTGTGTCTGTGGCTCACAGGAGAGCTAATAACAAAAATAAATAAATTAGCATACCAAAATACAGAAAATAAACACAAGTAGAAAGAAGAAAAAAGAACCAAAACAATTTGACGTTTGTATTGGATTCGAACCTCGAAAGCTAACCTTTGTTTCACCACATTCCGGCAGAAACTCAGCCAGAAACCACATATTCTGTCTCGCTCTTTGGGAAAACATTCCTCCATCACCTTGCAAGCATTGTATCCATGAAAAGCCATCTTTTTTAAGGCTTTCGCAGCTCCTTGGTTCTCATTTAGGGCCGATAATCATTATGCTGGTTGCGTATAGTACCATGTAGAACGGCAGAGCTTAGCAAACAGTTTGTTTGCTAAAAGGATCAACGTTTTCACATTAGACTATAAACTGCGGGTTGCATAGATGTGAATACCTAGGGGTAGTTGACTCACCTGGTATAATCCCATTATGTAAATAACCTGATACTAAATATAATGGGGAAATGGAAGTAACACAACTTCATTAATCAGAAAATTTGAACACTAATATGTTATTAATATGTGTCTAATGAGCCATAAATTTGAAACACTGAAAATCACAGATAGATATCGCCACTTTGGACAATTTCATGACAAATACTTCCACAGACAACTGCTGAGGATGGGTAGAAACAGTACCTGAAACATGTTCAAGGTATTCATATTAAGTGATAAGTTTTTCAAATTTCCAGCTCATTAGTTTCATATTTAACAAAGTTAGTGTCTTTATGTTGCATTATGGAAGAAGTAAACTAAAATCAAATAACTCCTGCTAAAGTTACAGTTTTATCAACTAATTTGAGGAATTAAATATCAAATGTGAAGAAGTATTTTATTCTTCAACTTGCAGTTTGTAGGTTACGTAATTATTTGGAGGAGTTTGCCCCACAGTTGTACACCAATTTGCAGAAGGTTATTTGTTTATGTAAAATATTATTAAGGTTACGTAATGAAAATACACTTTGATGTTGTTTGATTTTTAGGACGCCAAACTTTATAGTGAAGATGATGCTTGTTTTTACGTAATATTATTAAAGTTATTTGCCTCGGCTGCTTTCAGTCGCACTATAGAAACACGAGTTCTTGCAGGGTTGTGATAAGACTCAAATTATAAGACGCCACACAATTTACTTTTTTTAATTTCACTTCTTTTTATTTCACTTTATATATCCACATTTTTTATAAACACAACACTTTATAAAATAAAACTGTGAGCACTTAATACATTTTTGGCGGAGAACACAAATTTTATCATTTATACTTTACAACAATTTTACCCACGACTTTCATGTCTGCTCTCCATAACTTCATGTCCGCGACTGACTAGATTCAATGGTGAAAACCTTTAGCTTGGGTAATGCCATTCTCTTATTGGCTAATTCTAGTCCAATAGAATTTAAGTATTCAAACTAAAAATCTTTCTTTACTTTTGATTGGCTAATTCCAAACTGTAAGCGAAATTACGTTATTACCGATCTTTTTCATAACCAGTACTTTTAAAACTCCAAACACATTATTGTCACCAAAATTACATTATTGCCTCATTATTAACATCCTAAAACATAGTATTCTCACAGTTTTTGCACTATTAGAGCATATAAACATTTACATATCACTAATAAATATGTTTACAATAAAAATAAGTATTTACAATGACTTTACATACAATTTATATAATAATTATATACATATTGTTTTCTAGGTGGGCTGTTATTGAATTTAATTAAAACAGATACAATTAATATCATTTAGGCATTAAGATACTGCCTCAAATGTGAAGATAAAATAGTTGTTTCAATATAATGATTCATGCCACTTTAGTTTCACTCAACTGTTTCAAAGATGTTTATCTCAATGGTCAGCTTTATGCCTATTAGTGGTTGGAAGATAATCCCCTCCTTTAGGATCAATTGGACTGCCATGTAGCTGTCTAGTGAAGTTCATTATGTTATCTATGCTACAAGGAGAATTTCAAAATTCATTACTGTGCATTTTTTGGAGATGTAAATTTTTCCATATTTTGAGTTCTGCTGGTGTTTTGGCTGGTGTTCATTTTTTCTCATTCAATGTTGTGTTTTGTTGACCAGAAATAATGAGCTGCTGCAGATTTGTCTATTTCCTTAAGTTTTAAATTTCTTAGGTGTTCTTTTAGATTGGCGTGTAGATTTGTCTTGTTTTTTCCCTATGTATATTTAATGGCAGTCTTCACAATCAATCTGGTAAATCCCTAATTTCTTAAGCATTCAGTATAATGTTCTTCAGTGGATGATGAAGTAAGTTTCTGAGGTTGTGTTTATTATGGAGTAATTTTATGCCATACCCTACAAACCATTTATTGAGTTTGTTAAGTATTTTTCGTTGCGATATCTGCTGTTGAGAGTCTGAGTTTGTTCACTATGTGTATACTGAATCCATTCTGTATGGTTTACCAATTTGTAGGTCAAACTATTTAATCTTGCATGTTGTGATTTAGAATTGTGATTATTGTTTTTATGTAGCTATCCACATGTATGAGTTTTCTATATACCTGAATTCAATTCTGTTATTGTGTCTCATAATTTTCAGACCTAGAAAACGCGGCCATCTGTCGTTTTCTATTTCCAAGATGAATTTTAGGGTTCAGTCTTGCAAATTTAACTCTTTCAGGGCACAATCTAAATGCTTATTTGGTATGATGGTAAAAATGTCATCCACACATCTCACCCAGACTTTAAACATATTTGGAAAGGAATTTGTTGAATGATTCTCAAGGGCACTCATATATAAGTCTGTTAACAGTGGCGACAGTGAGTTTTCCAGTGAAAGGCCTGAAGTTTGCGGATAAAAGTTCTGATTGAACATAAAGAAGTTCTTGATGCATAAGTTTATCAGATTTACAAACATCTGCAAACACATTCTGATGATAACTTAGTGTCATCAATGCAGTCACAGCTTCATTGTGTTAAAAAGTTTCACTGTTTATAATCACTTTTAAAAAAACTTAGCATTACAATGTAGTTTGTTTATAGGTAAGTCACTTGTAGTGATCAATAAATGATTTCCTTCTTGGAAATGCAACACACAACTTCACACTTTTGACAACTTTCAATAATGACTCGTAATGTACAACACCATACCTTTGTGGAATAGGGCCCAGTTGTCTGATCCTTGTGTTGCATTAACAAATTTTTGTTGCAGTGCATCCCCTGCTCCAGGAGTTGCTCCGCCTCCTCCTCCTCCCCAGCGACGGATCAAGAAGGCTTTTAGGAGGACACTGCTTCGATAAAGCAGGCGTTAAAACATAATGAAGGAAAAACATGTGTATGTTGTGTTTCTGCTGATTTATGCTTTATGTTTTTGCTGAAACAGTCATTTAGAGGGTAAGTGGTGTGTAGCCATTAAAAAAGGCCATTGATAATGGCAGAGTCCGTAATTTTTATAGTTTTATCAGCTCTTACTCTGCATATAAATTAGTTTCAAATTGCATCGCTGATCAATATTCTGATGATGCTTCAAACGATCTTAATGACTGCTGTTATATTAATTCTAAATTATTTAATTAGGTTTCCTAAAACAATGTTTCACACTCGCATGAATTAACTTTGTTAGAATTCTTTACAAAGAGCCTTTGAGATTCAGAGTAAAATCAAGACAAAATTATGTAGACTCCAAAGTTTCAAAGGCTTATATAATTTGAATGTTAAATACGCTAAAAGTAAACTGTAAAGGTTTATTAGTGTACAGGAATATATGCGCCTACATAGATCTGGTAGGGATTGCTTATTCACGTTTTATTTGAACATATAGTGAACTGATTAAATGAATTTTTATTGTGAGTAAGGAAAAAAGTGGCATTCAGAGTTCCATGTGACAATTAAACTGTGCTAAGCTCTGTTTACCTCCCTAAGTAAAAATAAAATACCTCTGTAGTTAAGAGTTGAATGCCATTTTCCATTTGGTGTGGTTTTGATGTCTTATTTGGCCTGGTTACTTTGAAGCTAGTGGGTAAAATTTTTGTTAGGCATTGTCGGATATTAGAGGGGTCGTCACTTGTCTCAGAGTAACCTGGTTTAATTATATAGCTTCATATATACACATATATAATTATATAGGGAGAAATGCGTGAACATTCTCTTGTTATAAATGAGGGCTATGTCCTCGACTGTCATTCCTCACATTTCGGTAGAATCACATATAAATATTTATAATAATATGTTTCCTGGTGGAACATTTGTTTAGTATATAAACTAAATGGCCTTGTCATTGAGTGCCGTTGATACTAAGAGAATGTTCATGGTGTATTAGAATGTAACATGTTTATTGATTCTTAGTAATTTTGTTTGTACTGAAAAAGAAGTACATTAGTAACATAAAAGAAAATAAAGAACATGTTTTTTACACATACACACACACACATACACACACAAACACACTTATTTGGCCTGGCCCATAGAATTTGTTTGAATTTTTAAATATACCACACCCAAGATGTGTGTTGTATTGTTACAAAGGACATATTATCATTAAAATAATAATTGTGATATTTCACATAAAATTGCCAAACGATAGATGGTATTAACGAATTTTGTAGAAAGCTTTTCTGTGATATTCTAGTGGGCCAGGCCATTAGACGTATGTAAATGTCCGTCTTGTGTATAAAGGCAGGCTCACTCCTGGACAAAAGCTGCTAAGGGAAAAAGCAGCAGTTTCCTATTAATTTGGTGGGTGTGTGGTGAAATGACGTGATGTGATGTGGTGACAATGTTAATGTGGTGAGCTGTGAACGGATGTGTGCTGTATGTTTTTGGACATATATTTACATAAAAAAATTAATTATTTTTCTTTTTTTTTCCCCTCTTGTTTTTTATTAGAAAGATTATACTAAAGACAAAAACAGAAATACTGTGTGAAAGGAGTTAGACTGCTTTGTGTGTAAATAATGGTATTCAATGTTTATGTTTTCATTAGGTACCGAAAATTTCATCCTAAAGCTATGACCTCTAGCACTTGTTAGTCTTGAAGCCAATTGTAACTGTGTCTTCTTTAATATGATTTAGTTTTAACATATATAGAGAGGTTGTGAACATGTTTCAGTAAAGGTGTATTCTTCCCTGACTCCCTCTTCTCCTTTATTTTCTGGAGATAAGTAATGTGTATATACGAATGTTACCTTTGAAAATAGTAGGATGAAGTTTTCGGTTGAATAAAATATTTGTGCCTTTATTATTTTCATGGTGTATAATCCAGCTCCGATATCCGAGGCATATTCCAGAAATGTCATATGCCATAACTTGTTTTATTTCATCTTCCATGTGCACTTTTTTAGCTACAGATTTTTTTACTGTATGAATATTTCATTTGTGAATGCTGCTTCTCAGAAAATGCTCAATCGTCCGATTGCTCCATGAGGGAAAATTAGTCTTAAGTTTTGGCAAACACCAATTGTAACATTGCTATTTAAACGACAATTGTACAACTATTTTATTTGTGAACTGCAGCCAGCAAATGTATATTGATTTCATGGCATATGATATTTATATATTCTTTAATTGGAATTACATTAAAACATCAGGTTATTGTGCTATACATTGTAATTAAATTTACATATGTATTCACAAAATGTTCAAAATACACTTTGACTCACTACTTTATGACATTCATTTCTAAGCATGTGTGAAATTTATTTCCTTAAATCTTTAATCCTTTTTCCTCACAAGTCTTCTGATATTTGCTAGCCTGTAAATAAAACCAAGTTGTAAGGAACTGTACAGCATGTTTTTTGAAGGCATATGTGACAGTACTACTGTCCATTCCAAACCAGAGTGCCTTTCACTGAAAACAAACTTTGTATTATGCGCGCGAAAGTAGTTCGCAATCCCGCCCATAATGGCTGCTCCCCTCCCACGTACTTGTTGAACACTATTTAATCTATAAAAAGGCGCCCTACATGAGAATCATAGTTCAAAATGCAACCTGAGGTAACAATCAATTTTATAAGTATGCGGCAATGAACATTTTACTTACGTTGATCACAATCCTCGGGCAAAAGTGCAACACCCAAATCCGAATCCTCCGAAGATGGCTCAGCTGCCATATCAGAATCAGAACTACTCTCCAAAATAATGACAAGCTTATCCACAATTCCACAGCATTGTCGCATTTAAAACAAGTTCCCACATTTTATCCTCTTCTATGTTGTATTATGTCTGTTATATTGCATGTTCGCTTTGGTTACACTTCTCACTGAAACGCCTGTAAAATCCGATATTAGTTTCGTAATATGCAATAATGCAAATGTCGGGTATTTTTGTAATAGTGAGTTGAATATATCAAGTATTGTTTGTTTTTAGCCACTTTTTAACTGTTTGCCGCTTTTGTGTTTGAACAGTTTATTGGCACTACACGCACCTTCCTCTGCCATGTGAGCTCAAATACCAACTGACTAAATCACAAGATTTGACCTGAGCTGAGCATATGTGTGTTAGTGTATTATGAATGACTGTTCGCTTATCATATATCCTGTGTTATGCAAAGTGTTTATTCGGTACTCAGATAGCACCTCTGGGAATTCATTGCTGCATTTCTTGTATATGTAAAAGAGTGGCAGTCATGCATTATGGTTGGTATTAACTAGCAAGATGCTCTCGGCTTTAGCGCAAAGCTGACAAAAATAGTATTTTGTAATCTCTTAACAGCTAGTATATATCCATTACCTTTAATGATGAGTTCTTATGATAACCACAATAAAATGTGCAGTTCTGTACCTTTCCTGCTCTAATATTACATATACAACACATGTATTAAGGAACTATTTACGTTGGCGTAAGAGTATATTCTTGGGTTTGTGACAAGCTCTGTTTACATCAGAGGGAACTCTGGTTTGGAATGGACAGTAGGTGAGGTTGGCATGGCATGACTGGTCTGTTATAGACTTGCAGTGTTGTTAGTTGGGACAACTAGAACAAGTGAGAGCAGCAGAGTTCTCCATTTTTCATGTGCCCAAAATTTCTATTAAAAATTAATCATAATTTGCATAGCAATTTATGGTTAAAGGTTTTGAAGCCAATTGTCCAAGAGGCAACAATTGTTGGCGCACGGCATTAAATTTCTAGTTATTTACCTATCTACATAACAAATGACGTTTCATAAATTGGCAAAACATTGGAACTTGCATTTCTGCAGGTGAGGAAAAGCAGAATGCAGGTGCCACAAAAACATCAGGTTTTTCCTTAGGCCATAACACGGGTATCTTTGTACATACTCTAGTTTGTGGTATCAAACTCTAATTTTATGCAAAGTATATCTGTTTGTGATACATAACATATATGTTTTGCATAAGTGAGTGCAAACGTTAAAGGCATATGAACCCTGGCCAATGCTCGCTTAGAGCGCTGTTGCCAAGTGTAGTAGGCGTGTACCGGCAGTAACTGTGTGCATCAGAACACATTAAATATCCTTGAAACATTAAAAGCGTACCTTGATGGTTTTAACCTATGACACATGTTGGATTGGAAAGGTTTTTAAAAAGTTGTATACATTAAATATGTTTCTGCCATGAGCATGAATCACTTCATGTTTACTCTAGATTTTCTCGGGCTTCCAGCCAGGTGTCAAGTTGATTAGAAACCGATGTTTGGGGAACGTACATCATTCCCATCTTCAGGGTAGATTGAATGATGCAAAATTAGGAGTCCTCCATATTTATATTAATGTCTGTGGTGCTAAGTTCGGACCTCTTAGAAAACAGGTTGGGTCGGTGAGGTGGACATTATAGAAAATCATTTTGAGTCAAGTAGCTGTTTGAAGTGATGAGAAAATGTAGAGTATTCACAATGCCAGGAAAGCTTCAGCTCATACTTCACTTCACGTTTGTTAATCGAAAAATAAGTTGTCCCAGCTTGGATGGATA
Source organism: Deroplatys truncata (assembly GCA_030765065.1). Classification (NCBI taxonomy): domain Eukaryota; kingdom Metazoa; phylum Arthropoda; class Insecta; order Mantodea; family Mantidae; genus Deroplatys; species Deroplatys truncata. The sequence goes on from CM060976.1 coordinate 224,972,917, forward strand.
TGATCACATACGCACTAATCACAAACACAGGGGAAAAGAGAAGTATAATAATTTCATATATATATTAAGAGTTTCAGCTCGGGTTTGAAACACAACATATGCCCATTCACTTTAATAATAAAGTAACACACCACTACTCTGAAAACGTACTGAACTTCAAGTCATTCCTTCAGAAACTGTGTGGTTTGTATTTTCGTAGTATACTGTATGTTTATACTTAAGCGTTGGGAGGAGGGAATGGTTGTTTTTTAGTGTTGAATGAATGTTGATGTTGATAACTATGTGAAAATAAAATTCTGTCTAATTATAACATTGGCATCTATCTTTTTAAAATATTTATTCGAGTGTAATTAATTAAGATCATATTATCCGTTCAAGTGAATAAGAATGTAGCAATTTGGCAGCACTGGTAGGAGGGGCAAGCATATGATTTGCTGGAGTCTTCAGCATGACTCCTCCTTCAGATGCCATTGCAATATTTACCTAACCTAAAAAATCTATTTTGATAATTAGGTATGTGGGGAGTAAGGTAATGGGAAAAAAAAGTGGTTTAGGTTACAGGCTCTTAAGCCTGTATCCAAAAATATTTTGCCAAGTTTATTATGAAACACAGCTTATTTTACAAGAAATAGCTCCTTTATAACTTCATCTAAGGTGCTAATGCAACATTTCCTTAGCCTAAAGAGCCATACAATGATAACTAGTTGTACCAGGTGAGGTAATGAAAAGAAGGTAAGTTAGGTTATAGGGCTGCTGAGCTTATTTCCAATGTTATGAAAGAAATAGGAGTTTTACAAGAAATAACTCTTTATAACTACCCATAAGATGATATTTGCTTGCTTTATTTAACCAGATAGTTTCCTAGAGAGTAAGAAGACTATGTAACAGCCAAATTATGTTACAGGGCTTGCCAGTGTTATAATGTAAAGCAGTTTTGGTTAGATTAAATACTTCTCAATGGTTACAATAGTGCATTAAACCTAAAAAGTCATTGATAGGTAGAGATTAAGAAGGTTATGGATCCATGGAAAGTTAAAATGTTGCTGCTGCTAAGCGTATCAAGGTTACGAAAACACAGTTTTTGCAGAGGATTCTTAACAAATAAATATTAATTGTTGCTTATCACAGAATTCTTGGTGAGACTAACATTCTCTCTTGATGGCCCCGATCCATTTACTTTTCTTTGTCCTTTGGAAAATTTGAACAAAGATGCTTTATTTTGTCAACTGTACTTCCCCCATCATTAGGAGCACAGTAGTACCATACCTACTTTATATTTACACTTGCATACAACAAATGTATTAAACTTCACTCTTGAAAGGTGTACCTATTATAAACTATCAAATAAAAGCAATTCCATGCAAACCAAACCATTGCCAATAGCAGTAGGCTAAGACCTTGTCTTCTTGGAGGTGCTGCTTCTATGTTAGTGTCTTCTTGAGCAATTGTTTTACTAATAAACAAAGGACATTATTGCATTTCAGTTTTCTTTACATTCAGCACACTGTAGAGTTTTATGAATTTGTCATTTAATTTGTGTGTGGTGCCTTGGTATCTCATATAAGGGGTCTGTGTTTCGATTCTAATAATGTTAATTTTGTAACTTCATGGCTTTTATTCTAACCTTTAATTCCGTGTTGTCATTTTTAGACTGACACATCATGGCTGATTGTAATTTTTATTCCAGCATTCTGTTGTGATTTGTTAATGTCTTTTCTAAAAACCTACTGCCAAAACAATTTATTACATTCCATGGCCACAATTATTATAAAGGGATTATCATTTGAAGTGCATGAAAAAACAATTTTCAAAAAGTGGGGAACTCGCTGCCAAAGCCTGTGCTGTCTGTTTGGTGCTAGGCATGGTGAGATGGCAAAACTTTAGCAGTGAAATTGGGGACATCTATTCTAGTTAAATAAGTATTATCTGGGCTTGTGGGCCATGGTCTACTCCTCCTCAGACGCTTCGTCTGCGACTATGGCAGACATCGTTAGTGGCAGTGGCGAGGTCGAAGTGTTCTGGCAGAAGCCTGTGCTTGATGTACTCTGGACATGCTGAATGAAGAGGACTTCAGAGACTATCCCAGAAAATTAAAAATATATATTTTATTTGTCATGCAAATATCTTTAATATATGGTATTTTAATAAAAATTAGAGCCATTTTTTAGAAAATAAAAAAATTTCAAAAAATGTTCATTTAAGGGTAGTTTCTTGAAAATTTGTGTTGCATCTTAGGAAGGTACTGAACCTAAATAGCAAGTTTGGTGTTTATCCAACTTTTCGTTTTTGAGTTATTCTGTTCACAGTTACACACATGGATCTTTTTCTAAAAATGCTTTTTTTGGATTTAGGAAGTCTCAAAACATGTATTTCCGGTGAAATCTCGGTATCAAATTTTTTAGGTGGAATGCAATACCTTCTGTATCTCCTATGTATGTGGAGTTAATCAGACTACCCTATAATAACTGAAAAGAAACACAAGTGAACTTAAAAAAATCAACAAAGCTTCGTTAATATAGTCCAAGAAATTAAAACTTCTATACTTTTAAAGTTACAAACAAAAATCAACTCCTTTAGACCTATTTGATATTAAAGACAATCAACAGAGAAGAATTTAAAAAGTCTGAAATCCCTCCTTATGTTTTGAAACAAATGTCACTAGAAAGTAAGTATGGATAATTTTTTTTAAAAAAATAACAGCATTATTTTCCAAATACTTTATTATTATTCATTACCTTACACTACTCCACATAGCCACCGCTGATATTCAGGCATTGTTGTAATGAGAAACCAGTTTTTGTATAACCTCGTCAAAGAATGATGAAAGCCAAGTCTGCACTTCTTATTCCACAACATCACTGTCAAAATGTTTTCGACCAAGGAATTTCTTCAGTTGAAGAAATAGATGAAAATTACTTGGTGCCAAATGTGGACTGTAGGTTATGTGGTCAAATTGTTCCCAACCAAATGATGCGATCAGATCTTGAGTTTATTTGACAGTGTCTGGCCGGGCATTGTCATGAACCAATAGGATTTCACACCTTTTGTTCTGGATTGCATGACAGAGCTTTCGTAGTGTCTCACAATAGATTCTTTGTTGATCGTCACATTCCTGAGCAAGAATTCAACCTAAAACACCTCGTCTGTCTCAGAAAACTGTGTATGTTGTGTGCCTCCACTCCATGGATTATTGCTGCGATTTAGTAATAATGTCATAGCAAATCATCACCTTCCTCAGCATATCACATGAGAAAAGTCGGTTGCAGCGGCAGATCGCTTGTACTTGTCTCATCACTAAGATGAGACAATGCTGTAGAGGACTGACCTAAATTTGTGGAAAATGCTAAGCCAACACCGATGTGGTGAAACCTCTGTCCTCGCTAATGTTTACTTCCACAGTTTGTATCAAATTATCTGTGATCAAAGACGGTACGCCACTCCGCAGCTAATTATGCACATTTGGACCTTTGTTAAACTGTCTAACTCACTTCCTCACCATTCCATCACCTCTCATCGTTTCTCCATAAACCTCACACAACTGGTGATGAATGTTTACTGGTGTAACATTTCTCGCATTCAAAAAATTAATCATTGATCTGACATCTAAGTCAGAAGATCTTTTGAATGATTTGAACATTTCAAAATGCTCTAACAACATGAAAACACAAAGTGACAATTTCTCACAGCTGCAAAATATTAAAACAGTACTTACTTTAAAAACATGCCTCATACATTTAAAATATCCTGCCCACTCTATTTTTTTTTGTTTTTCCTCCATAGAAGATAAAGTTTCAATTCTACAAATTTTGATCGTGAAATTTTAGCTTCAAAATCTTCTACATCAAATAAGCAAATTTAAGAAGTTGTAAAATTATGTAACACTAAAGCAGCTAAATATCCATACCATTTAATAAAACAGCCAAAAGCCTATATGTTGTAAAGTGTTGCAAAACTATAAAACAATTTAAATAAAAGAGTAGTAGTTCAATGGATACCAGCACATTCTGGAATACAAGGTAATGAAACAGTTGATTTTCTCGACAAGAAAGGTAGTAAAATTACATAAAAAATCTGATGTGTTACACTCACATGACTTTCTCTACTCTTGTACAATCTATTTTTACAAACGCCTATTCTCCATATGCTTCATATTAACGAGATATCGAGATGTCAATCTTATTTGTAATTTTCTTGTAGATGCAAGGGGAATATGGTAGCTTTTAAGCGATAGTCAAATATTTTATCGCTGGTTGCTATGTGGCGCATTCCATTCACTTTGCATGTCCAGGACATAAAAAAATGAATAACGAATTTGAGAAAAAGTATTGGAAAATTTAAGGAAATAACAAGCAATATCTCGAAAACGGTTCACTCAACAAAAAAAATGTATATGATATAAGTTGTGTATTTTAACGCGATCTACACTTTTTGTGTAGTAAAATTTTGTCTATCTCTTATGGTTTACCAGTTATGCAAAAGTCGTTCATAATGAAGAATACTTTTGGAGACATTCCCAGAAATTTCGAGATATACATTTCATTTCTCATGACATTATCTTAAACATATGATATTTTCATCAAAATCGTTAGAGCCATTTTTGAGAAAATTAAAATTTTCGAAAAATCTTCCATATAAAGGGTAGTCTGGGGTGGGGGGATTTTCTTGAAAATCTTCGTGTCGCATCTCTGGAAGATACTGAATGTAAATACCAAGTTTGGTGTTTATCCGACTGTTAGTTTTTGAGTTATGCTGTTCACAGACACAGACACACACACGGTCATGTTTCCAAAAATGCTTTTTTTTGGATTCAGGAGGTCTCAAAACATGTATTTCTGGTGAAATCTCGGTATCGAATTTTTGGGTGGAATGCAATACTTCCCCTACTTATTATACGTAGTAGAGAAAGTAAAAATCTGATGTGTTACACTTGCATGAATTTCTCTACTCTTGTATAAACTGTTTTTACAAACGCTTTTTCTCCATATGCTTCATGTTATTGAGATGTTAATCTTATTGCTAATTATCTTGTAGATGCAAGGGGAATTGGTAGGCTTTAAGCTATAGTCAAATATTTTAAGACCTGGTTGCTATGTGGAGTATTCCATTCTTTTGCATTACCAGGACAAAAAAAAATGAATAACGAATTTGAGAAAAAGTATAAGTATTGGAAAATTTAGGGGAAGCAATATCTCAAAATGGTTCACCCAACAAAAAAAAAATGTATATGACATAAATTGTGTATTTTAGTGCGATCTACATTTTTTGTGTAGTAAATAGTGCAAACTACATTTTTTGTGTAGTAAAATTTTGTCTATCTCTTATGGTTTACCAGTTATGCAAAAGTCATTCACAATGAAGAATGCTTTTGGAGACATTCCCAGAAAATTCGAGATATACATTTCATTTGTCATGAAAATATCTTGAACATATGATATTTTAATCAAAATCGTTAGCCATTTTTGAGAAAATTAAAATTTTCGAAAAATGTTCCATGTAAAGGGTAATCTGGGGTAGGGGGATTTTCTTGAAAACCTTCGTGTCGCATCTCTGGAAGATACTGAACCTAAATACCAAGTTTGGTGTTTATCCGACTGTTAGTTTCTGAGTTATGCTGTTCACAGACACACACACGGACATGTTTCCAAAAATGCTTTTTTTTGGATTCAGGGGGTCTCAAAACATGTATTTCCGGTGAAATCTCGGTATTCAATTTTTGGGTGGAATACAATACTTCCCCTACTTACTATACGTAGTAGAGAAAGTAAAAAGATTTGGTCCACTGTCTTATCACTCTTTAAAAAAAAATTATGTCAACATACAATACAAAAGTGAAAGAATGTGTCTCACAAACAAGAGCAAAACAATTGGAAAATCTACATAACTCGACTAGAATTACTACATTACCAAGAAAATCCTCTGTAGCAGTTCTTGGCCTACTAACAGGCCATGCATGACTCCTTCAACAAACCCCTACACAGGATTGACATAGCAGAATCTCCTATATGTCCTTTTATCTCAGAAATGGCTAACTCCACAAAAAAAAAAAAAAAAAAAAAAAAAAAAATAGTGACACAAGCTGTATCCTTTAATAAAATCTACTTTTTTTGTGTAGTAAGATTTTCCCCTTTATGGTTTAAGAGTTATCTGAGGCATGTTTTTAAAGTAATACCATTTTAACATTTTGCCACTGGAGTAGCAATTTTGAGCATGTGCAATCGCTTTCTCCATTCATTAGGAAGCCAGGCGCAAGTGAGCAATCAATTTTTGAAATGTTAAAAACAATCAAGTGACTCACTGACTGTGAAGTCAGATCAGTGATTTGTTTTTTGAATGCAAGAAACGTTACAACAAGCATTCATTGCTAATTGTGTGAGGTTTATATGGAAACAATAATGTGACAAAGCCCGGCCAGACACAGCCAAACAAACTCAAGATCTGATTGCATCATTTGGTTGGGGACAATTCAACCATCCTCCCTACAGTCCGGATTTGACACCAAGCGACTTTCATCTGGAGAAATTCCTTGTGGAAAACATTTAACAACCATGATGTGCAACAAAAGGTGTAAACTTGGCTTTCATCACAGGCAGTATCATTCTTAGACGAAGGCATACAAAAACTGGTTTCCCGTTACAATTGCTTGAATAACAGTAGTGTTATTATATAGTCACAAATATAATAGTGACTATGTAGAGAAGTAGTATAAGGTGTAAGGATACATTGCAGGATAGCAACAAAAAATGGAACTGTTTCTGATATAAAATTGCACTTTAATACACATTGCCCAACCAAAAATAAAAGAGCTAAAAACTAGGTAACCAGAATTTTACAATCCACTAGATATAAAAAAAAATAAAGGATAAGATGGACTATCACACCTTCTATAAACTAACAAACTTAGATATATATAGGGATAAATACAAAAGTCTAAAAAAAAAGCAGTATTCCCAAGAATTGGTTAACCTAAAGAGGCAACAGTTTAGCAACAAAATACTAAATCAAGTAATACAGCAAAGACAGTATGGGTAATAGTAAAAGAACATCGTGTAAACAGTAAGCAAAATGAAAACATAACCTTAGAAGTAAACAGAGAGATAATAAAAATAAAACCCTGAAGCAATATGTCAGATTTTTAATAACTACTTTCTTAATATGGAAACCCAAAAAATTATTTAATCACAGATACAACTCATGGGACAACTGGGCCAATTATCAACCATTTATTTAAAAGCAACCACTAAAACGGAATTAGAAAAAATAATAAATGAATTAAAAAATAACACGTCAACAGGGTGGGATTAAATATCAACAAAACTTCTAAAACACTGTAAGTATGCCTTGTTAGATATACTTGTACACTTAATAAATGTATCACTAATACAGGAATCCTTCCCTGATTGTTTAAAAAAAATTCTGATGTGTTGCACTCACATGACTTTCTCTACTCTTGTATAAACGCTTATTCTCCATCTACTTCATGTTAATCGAGATAAACATTTGCAGAAAGTTTCTTATTGCTAATTTTCTTGTAGGTGCAAGGGGAATATGGTAGGCTTTAAGCGATAGTCAAATGTTTTTTTAACAGCTGGTTGCTATGTGGAGCATTCCATTCTCTTTCCATGTCCAGGACATAAAAAAAAAATGTATATCTTGAATTTTCTGGGGATGTCCCCAAAAGTCCTCTTCATTCTGAACGATTTTTGCATAACTGGTAAACCGCAAAAGATAGACAAAATATTACAACATAAAAAATGTAAATCTCGTTAAAACACACAATATGTCATAAACATTTTTTTTTGTAAAGTGAACCATTTTCGAGATATTCCTTGTTATTTCTTTGAATTTTTCAATACTTACACTTTTTCTCAACTGAGAATTCGTTCTTTTTTAATGTTCTTGACATGCAAAGGGAATGACAGTTTACACATAGCGACCAGTTCTAAAAATAATTGACTATTGCTGAAGGCCTACTATGTTTCCCTTGTTTTGTATTTGCAAGGGCAATATAGATATACAGTAGCCTTTAAGCATAGACATATCTCTTAATAGCTGGTTGCTATGTGCAGCACCATTCTCTTTGCATATCCAAGACAAAAATAAATGAATAACGAATTTCCATTTGAGAAAAAGTATAAGTATTGGAAAATTTAAGGGCATAACAAACAATATGGAAAATGGTTCACTAAAAAAAAAGTGTATATGACATAAATTCTGTATTTTAATGCGATCTACATTTTTTGTGTAGTAAAATTTTGTCTATCTCTTATGGTTTACCAGTTATGCAAAAGTCGTTCACAATGAAGAAAATTCGAGATATAAATCTGCGATGGGGGATTTTCTTGCAAACCTTCGTGTCGCATCTCTGGAAGATACTGAACCTAAATAACAAGTTTGGTGTTTATCCGACTGTTCGTTTCTGAGTTATGCTGTTCACAGACAGACACACACACGGACATGTTTCCAAAAATGCTTTATATTCATTCAGTGCACCTCAAAACATGTATTTCCTGTGAAATCTCGGTTTAGAATTTTTGGGTGGAATGCAATACTTCCCCTACTTACTATACGTAGTAGAGAAAGTAATAAGTATAGTTCGCCCAATTTTTAAAAAGGGCAATAAAACACGTGTAGGAAACTATAGTCCCATTACTCAATTTCTGTATTTGCTAAAGTGTTTGAAAAAGTACTAAATAACAGACTAGTCAATTTTCTGAATAAATTCAATGTGCTAAGGTGATTTGCAGCATGGGTTCAGAAAAAATTACTACACTAACCACAGCTATAGCTGAACTACATCATATAGTACTTCACGGGCTTGATAATGATGAGAAGATTACAAGGATATTCCTGGACATGTCGAACGCTTTCGACAGTGTGTCACATATAATGCTACTACACAAACTGCAGCAATATGGTATAAGGGGGAATTTCATGCAATACTAAAATCATATCTAGAAAATAGGAAATAGTGTGCAGTAATCACACCTAAGAATAGACACAATAGAATCTATCACATCCAACTATAAAAACGTTAAAGTTGGAGTACCGCAAGGATCAGTCTTAGGGCCAATTCTTTTCCTGCTCTACATTAATGATCTTCCAAAAACTACACACTCCAACACAGTATCATATGCAGACGCCTCAATGATATTTGGTAATAACGAAGCCAATGGAATGGAGAAAATAATAACTGCAGAAATGCAAACTATCTCTAATTATCTTACAGAAAATAAACTAACGGTAAATCTTCATAAAACAAATCTGTAATGTTTCAACACCGCAATAATAGGTATAATAACAAAAGTCTGGTTAATGTAACAATAAATAGTGAGCAAATCCAGCGGTTAGATAAAATAAAGTTCTTAGGTATTATAGATAAGAACCTAACCTTTAGACATCACATTGATTATGTATGCAAGATAAGGACAAATCTCTACCTACTAAGAAATCTAGCTAAATATTTAACTGTTGAATACCTAAAATTAACCTATTATGGAATAATACATCCACATCTACAATATGCAATTGAGGTATGGGGTAGCACTTGTGTAACTAACATGAATAGATTACTGGTTTTGCAGAAGAAATGCATAAGATGAATATATAAGGTAAACAGAAGAGAATCATGTAGAAAGTTCTTTATAGAAAACAAAATATTAACTGTAGTATGTTTATATATCACCCATCCTGGATGTTCTGTCTGATCCATGAGTGTCTGCTCCTTGACGGGCCTCTAACCCCAGGCACCCGCCTGTAAGTCCTGGGGGGTGTAAGTCTACATAAGAGGAGGGTAAACAGATAATGAATGAATAATGTTTATATATCTATAAAGTAATTATGTTTGTAACCAATGATGAGGGACCTGATAACTTCAATAAGAACTATCATAAGTATGAAACAAGGACACAAAATAATTACCACAGAGTAAAGGTAACTAAAAGATCTCTTAATAATGGGCAAAATATTCTATAATAAACTACCAAATATTCTGAAGGCAAACTATTTAAAAGTGAATTAAAGAATTTTCTAATATAATAGTGCATGTATAGACTGGATGAACTATGATTATAAATAATTGTATATAATGACGCAGTATTTTATATCACAACACTGTGAATGCCAGAGTGATTGTAGTGTAAATTAACATTATTGTATGACAATGATTTTAGATGTTTGTTAATTATAAGCATTGTTAGGAAATAAGTTTACACGGCCTCACTGAAACTGACAATAGGAGCAGGTAACAATGAGCGAGGGGGTGAGTTGTTTATCAATTATAAGAGACAAGCAAATGACGTCAGATTAGTGCGCTTTTCTTTAGAAATGGAGGGAATATCTTCCCTAAAGCATATGTGTTCGTAATTTTGATTGGATATAAAAATAGACGCTATTGTTGGCGCGTTTTATTAACCAATAGCAGCTCTGTTATAATGTTTAGGCATATCGGGTTGAGGGAGTATAAAAAGCTAAAGCCAGAGACAAGTATTGCTCAGTTCAACAGAATCATTCGCGGGTTACACGTCGCACAGTTTAACAGAATCAATCACAAGACAAACGTCGCGCAGTCCAACAGAATCATTTGCGGGTTACACATCGCTCAGTTCAACAGAATCATTCACGGGTTACACGTCACGCAGTTCTACAGAATCTCTCGCGTCGTAAAGCTAGTTATAAAATGTGAAATATGCGAATTAATAATGTGCGGCAAATAAGTGATTGTAGTTACATTCGAAAATATAACAGTTTCAGTCGGGCATGCATCTAGAGTAATTATGTGAAATTAGTTAATTGTGACGGCAATAAAAGTGTAAAAACAAATTCTTTTATCAGTGTTATCTTTTAGTAACAACTCCTTTCCGTTTACACACCCTGTTTAAGAGGTTTGCTCGACTGAGTAGTAATATAGCTAGCCGGAGGATAAAGAACCCAAAATTCAAACTAGTAATACAATAACAGGCGCTCAGCAATAAGATAACACGAAAGTTACCGCGACAATACTTGTAATAATGTTTTGATGTATTCTGACATGTACTATGGATGCAAATAAATTGAATTCAATTAATGAATGATAACAAAGTATTTGGAAAATAAGTTCCGTTATTTTTTAAAAAATTATTGGTACTTACTTTAAAAACACATCTAACACAAAAGTCATTCAGAGGACTTCACAGACTATTCCTAGAGAGTTCAAAATATACAGTTTATCATGTAAATATCTTAAGCAATTAAGCATATGATATTTTAATCAATACTGTTAGAGCCATTTTTGAGAAAATCGAACATTTCGAAAAATGCTCCAAGTAAAGAGTAGTTTGTCAATCTTTGCAAGATACTGAACTGAAACTTCAAGTTTGGCATTTATGAGACTTTTTATTTGAGATATGCTGCTCAGACACAGATCTTTTTCTAAAAATACTCTTTGAGTGCAGGGGGCCTCAATATATGTATTTCTGGTGAAATCTTGACATAAAAGTTTTGGATTTTGAGTAAAATACCTGTATTTAAGATATTTGCATGACAATTAGTTTTGTAGAATTGGTAAACCGTAAGAGAAACAAAATCTTACTGCACAAAAAATATAGATCTCATTAAAGCACATGATTTAAGTCACATAAAATTCATTGTTAATTGTTTCTATTTTCAAAACTTTTTTTTCTCAACTGTTAAGTCACTATTTGTGTATTTGTTTTCTTCATGCTAATGGAAGAGCACACATCAGCATCACATAGCATGTGCTCTTTAAAAATCTGACTCACTTTACACACTGTATCCTGTAACAAAGTGTGTAAATGTGTACTGAAGGATTATCTAGATTAACAAGCAGCAGGAATTTTTGTGCGAATAATTTGTAAAAGGGCGAGTAAAGAAGTCATGTGAATGCGACACAGATTTTTAAAAATGTGTACAGCAGAGATAGCCAAAAACTAAAATACAATAACTGCAAACTATAATCGCATTCTTACTTGCTGCTATTACAAGTGTCTTGAACATTGTCCTTGTAATTAAATTTGATTCAGCAGCCATCATGGCATAGTATTACGGAGGGTTGCCCCACTTAAGCTCGAACGATTTTGCTTATGTTTTTTCATGGCGAGATTCCCTTTCGCCATCACCTATTGTGTTCAATGTGATTTCCACGGGCTTTAACTATGGCTCTGCAGCACAATTTCCATTGAAGAGGTCTGCGTCTAAGAACAGGAAAGGGGATGTTAGCCTACTGATCCCTGCAGACTTTCCAGAGTCCTTCAATTGTGGTGGGATGCCGAGAAACAAGGCGCTGTTTCAGCAGACCAAATCCGCAAAAATCAATTGGCGAGGCATCTGGTGACTTCACAGGGATCCTTTTAAATTGTATGACATTGACAACCATTACCATAGCTTTCCAGTGGTAGTAATGCTGGGAAGACCAAGAGGTGTGACTAGATGCTTTATCCATGTGGATCCAAACATTTAGGGCATCCTCACCATACAACCGACGTACCTCTTCATAAAAAATTGGGTCCATAACATTCCTTTGATAGTAGGCTGAATTAATTTTTACATTGTTGGCAACTCTGTGAATGCCAAGTTTCCTCCGAGAGCAATAACCTGCAACCACCATGAATCCGTTGGAAAACTTTTCCTTGTTCTCTCGAATAAAGTTGGAGCCCCCTTTTGGCCCACTTGATGGTAATAAATGGCTCGGGTTATTTTTGTGTGTTGTAGATAAACCCATGCTTCATCTAAAGAAACCACCCATTGCCACTTTTCACCTGCCAAGTGGTGTTCACAGAGTTTTCTTGCGTTGGTGAAACGTTCTCTGATGTGCCGCTCTTTCAGGGCATCTCCACATGCTTTATGTCGCCACTCTAGACCCAAATTGCTGTGTATTATCCAACAGATAGTCCCTTTGGATATTCCAATGCGGCTGGAAATGCTTCTTTGGGTTGGTGGGTTTTCTTGAGTCACTGTTGCACTCACCTTGGCTACTACTGCTTTAGGTCCTGTTGGTTGTGACCTATTTCTTACTAGTTTTTTTCGCACATTGAGCCTCAGGTGGGAATCCATTTTTATGCTGCTGTATTATATGCCCCATATAGGGCTTACTTATGGTAAGACCTTTTTGTTTGCGCCTTTCCACTATCATTGAAAGGCTATAACCGGCATCGGAAAGCCCAACAATATACCCCTGCCACAAGTCAGTGATTGTTGAAACCATTACGAATAAACTTTGCAGACTGGCCCAGCAAATAGCTGCCACTCGCAGTGAGCTGATGCAATAATAAGCATAAGCAGTTTGACCAATGACAGAGTGGGAGGGTGATTCAAAGTCGTCCGAGCTTAAGTAGGGCAACCCTCCATAAACGAGATTCTGCAGTAGATAGCATAGTTCCTGTAATTCTCAGAATTCCCATACAATCATCAAAATCATCATTAATAATAATAATTCTATGTAGTGTTGCAACCATCGAAATTTTGTTGTTCAGGGTGTCTAGCTTAAAACATTAGTAGCATTTCATGCCACTGTTTTTTCTACCTGGGCTACCATTAATTTCTCTCACACACTGTTTGTTCTCTTAGCCCTTCTTTACCAATTTCTACATATTACTCAATTATTTTCTATAAATTCTTTTATTGGATTAAGCAGTGGCACATATTCTGTTGGCCATCACTCTCAATATTATATCTCGTCAGTTTCTTCTATCTTGGATAGCTATTTGTTGCCATGTCAGTTTAGCTTTGCAACATTCTTATATTTCTTCCAGCCATCACATTTCATTCTTTCTCTACACCTGGATGGTTTCCTAGCATTATTTCTTTCTCCATCCACTGGGCTTTTCATGAGATGTCTAAATAGCACAATCTATTTCCTAGGACAAGAGCTTACAATGATTTGCGCATTTAGTGTTGACTTATTTCTCAATCCATGCTACTTAAACCTACAGTTCAAAGGCATCTACACAATTTTCTTTCTATGTAAGGTCCACCTTTCATTTCCATATATTAGGAAGTCCATGGAAATTGCATTACATGGGCTTCAAAATACTTCAGTGAAAATGAAATACAAAAATTTTGGGTCTGTAGCATATAATTTCCGATGAATCTTATTAAAGAGATTTCTTTGATTTTATAGGAAGCAGGAAAAAAGACAAAAATGTGAAAACAAGAAAAAGCTTGCTCACAAGTTTAATAAAAAAAATTAAAGCAATAATCATTACCAGCATTGTTTTATTTTACATTTAATTTACAGAAAGTTTTCTGTGGAAAGAATTGTAATTCAAGATTGCTTTTCTTTTCAATCAAAGCAACACGTTTAAACTGTTCTGCTCCTTGTTACCATCACAATCATGTGTGTAGATCTATGCCCTTACTCCATCTCAATCACATTTACTAAAGCTGTCAAGTACACTTTCTCCACACACTTTGGCTATTATTCCTCATCTATAGTGTATGCTGAAAATGAAACTAATGACACCTTCAATTTTAACCCTGGGTGCACATCAGTAGCCAACTTTGAAAACATACAGCTAGTTTTGCACTTTAGCTGCCACAAATTGAAATTGAGTTTTTATTTATGAACGCTCTTTAACTACTATGGTTCTTAGCGTCCCATTCTAAATTGGGCATGAAAGACCGGAAATTTTGCTCAGAGGCCTCTTATCAGGCCTGAGGTTCTTTTACGTGCCGTAAATTTACGACACGGGACCACTGGCTTTACTCCCTTCTGAAGGAAGCCGTGCTAAGGATTTTTACGCCCGAAAAAATCCATCGCCCTCCGCCGGGTTTGAACCCGTGACCTCGGGAACTAGAGGCTAGCACGGTACCACTAGTCCACAGAGGACGGCCACAGCGGATCACCCAACCTGAAACATGTACTATTGACTATAGCTCCTTTCTGCATTTTGTTACTCATCTTTGACAGCTAATAGCCCCCTCGAGTGATCTTAGCTGTGTTTACACCCATAATAACATTTCATACTGGCTACAAGTCATTTAAGAAGCATCAGTAAATGCATATGAATTACATACCATTGCTTCAATTATTTAATTTGAAAACAACTTCTAAAGAGTGTGTGTTGGGATTGAAATTTATGAACGAATGATATACTGTATTTTTCCAAATGCAAGACAATCCCAAAAGCAAGATTCCACTTTTTCCTGAACTTCCAGGTTGGGAAAGAAAAACAAAAAAAAAGACACGATAACTCAGCTTTTACTTTCTCTGCCACCTACCTAGGAAAAAGTATTGTATTCCACCAAAAATTTGATGTTGAGATTTCACATGTTTTGAGGCCTATGAATATAAAATCTGCTGTTTTACAATAACATGACTCTGTCTACGCATTCTTAAATTTTTATTACAAAAGCTTATTCTATCTACTTCATGTTAATTGAGATAAGCATTTGCAGAAATGGTTTTAATATTGTACCTTGTGGGTACAAAGGGAATACACTAGCCTTATGCGAGTCAAATCTTTTAACCACAGGTTACTATGTGATGGCTTTGAAATTCCATTATGTGCATAACATAAGAGAGAAAAAAAACAAAGCCATTTTGCAGCTGGAAAAGTGTAAAATATTTAATAATTCAAACCTATAATAAACAATACCTTGTGAATGGCTCAAGGCCACAAAAAATGTTGAGAGAAATTGTGTGATATAAGGAGAGCTACATCTTTTGTGTATTAAGTTTTTCTCTCTTACAGTTTATAGGTCATAACAAATTCATTCAGAATGAAGATGACTTCACATGAAAAAAATCAGATATACATTTTGTCATGCAAATATCTTTAATATTGGTGTTTTAATCAAAATCATTAGAGCCACTTACGAGAAAACTAAAAATGAAAATTTTTCCATGTAAAGGGTAGTTTGGGATGGAGGGGGATTTTCTTGAAACTCTTTGTTGCATCATCCTTGGAGGATGCCGCATATCAAATTTAATATTTAACCAACTTTTGTTTTCGAGTTATGCTACTGACATACACATACTTTCTTCTAAAAAAAATTTTTTTTTATCCTTTTTCTTTCTTTTTTGGATAGAATGCAAATACTTCCTCTATTTTCTATAGGTAAGCAGTAGAGAAAGTAAAACAAGGATTTTTAGAAAACAACGTTCATGTGTGTGATTGAACAGCATAACCCAAAAATAAAATGTTCAATAAATACCAAACTTTGTATTTAGGTTCAGCATCTTCCAAAGATGAAACACTAATATTTTTATGAAAATTTCCCCACCCCAAACTACCCTTTACTACATAAACGATTTTTAAAAATTTTGGATTTTCTCAAAAATACATCTAACAATTTTAATTAATTTACCATATATTTAACATATTTACATGATAAAATGTACATCTTGAATTAATTCTCTGGAAACAGTCTGCGAAGTCCTCTTCATTCTTACGAAATTTTATATAACTGGTAAATCCTATGATAGAGGTATAACCCCCCTTAAAAAAAAAAAAAAAAAAAAACTCTCCCTTTAAAACATATACCATCAATCATGGTGGCATCATTCATTTCTTAGACATCTGTTATTATTAGTTTTAATTCAATAGTTTTGTCATTTTTACTTTCTCTACTACGTATAGTAAGTAGGGGAAGTATTGTATTCCACCCAAAAATTCAATACCGAGATTTCACCGGAAATACATGTTTTGAGACCCCCTGTATCCAAAAAAAGCATTTTTGGAAACGTGTGTGTGTGTGTGTGTGTGTGTGTGTGTGTGTCTGTCTGTGAACAGCATAACTCAGAAATGAACAGTCGGATAAACACCAAACTTGGTATTTAGGTTCAGTATCTTCCAAGGATGCGACACGAAGGTTTTCAAGAAAATCCCCCCACCCCAGAGTACCCTTTACATGGAAGATTTTTCGAAAATTTTAATTTTCTCAAAAATGGCTCTAACGATTTTGATTAAAATATCATATGTTTAAGATATTTTTATGACAAATAAAATGTATATCTTGAATTTCCTGGGAATGTCCCCAAAAGTATTCTTTATTGTGAACGACTTGTGCATAACTGGTAAACCATAAGAGATAGACAAACTTTTACTACACAAAAAATGTAGATCGCGGTAAAATACACAATTTATGTCATATACATTTTTTTTGTTGAGTGAACCATTTTCGAGATATTACTTGTTATTCCCTTAAATTTTTCAATACTTATTTTCTCAAATGGGAATTCGTTATTCATTTTTTTGTCTTGGATATGCAAAGAATATTAATCTGTGGCAAAGCGAATGGTGCTGCACCTAGCAACCAGCTAATAAGAGATATGCATGCGCTTAAAGGCTACTGTATTTCTATATTGCCCTTGTAAATATATATTCCTCTTACATCTATAAGAAAATTAGCAATAAGATACAGTCTGCAAATGTTTATCTCGATTAACATGAAGTAGATGGAGAATAAGTGTTTGTAAAAACAGTTTGTATAAGAGTAGAGAAAGTCATGTGAGTGTAACACATCAGATTTTTTTTAATGTGCAGTTGCTATTCAGTTGTTTCTCGAGATGTCGTGGAAAGAGCCTAGCATATAGCGATCAGGTTTTTAAACATCTATTGATTCAGCCTCCTCTATTCTGCCTTTTTTGTGTGGACATTGGCTGCCAAACCATTGATTAGAAAAATTAAATCTTGTAATTTCTATTTTGACTGTAAAGAAAACTCAGTCATTGAGAACATTACTCCATTAGACTTCATGAATCGCTTAACTTACCATAAATAAAAGATGCAGAATTGGCTATAATTTGGGGAGGTGATTTTTCGCAAAATGCTCATAGACTTGCTCTCTAGTATTTTCCATCTTTCACGACATGTAACCCACTTTTTAATGTTTTGAAAATGCAAAAATTCCTACAAAATGCTATATAAACGTGAAATTGAAAATTCTCCCAAATAATTGCTTTTCCCCCCCCCTGTTTTTTCTTCTAAAAACTAAGGAGTTTGTACAACCTTTGCATGCTTGCAAAGTCATAATAGTGTAAGTGATCACCCTTCTGGAATGTGGAAGAAGCCCTTCCCGCAAACAATGCCATTAGCCTATTGTTTGACCATTGATCATTGCTCATTTTAGGTCTGTTTGGTACCTAAAGGTGAGTACAGTTGTTTCACAAAGGAAAACCCTCTTTCCCATGCCTAATACTACCATAATTCTATCTTCACAGCCCAGAAAAGGGAAAATTTCGATCCTTGTCTCTGAGAACCAATAGCAACCCTGATTTTAAGGAAGTGATAAACACATGTTAATTCCACATGGAGTCTCAGTTACCAAAGTTCCGAATTCCAGTTCTTCTGTTCTGTTTTATGCGCGACTTTCATTCATTATTCCCTATGTGTAGGTCAGGTGAGAGCGAAAATATCAATAAAACAGCGGGCAGAGATGTTTTAGACAAGCATGTCCACATTCGGGGACATGTCAGTGCCAAAAAATGTTTCAATAATAAATAAGAGAAGGCAGGATCTGAAAAAAGTGTTTTTGTTCGACACAGTGAAGGTGCTTTTGGGAGACAAGCATCCCTCTTCACAAAGTGGACCATCCAGCTTTTCGGGAATACTTGTGACTTACTTCATGGTCATATGCCACATGTTTAATTTAATCTGATTCTTAAACCAAAGAGGGTGCCATGAAATTAACGAGATCATTTCCATATTTTCACTTCACCAAGGACAAAAAAAGTTATGTAACTAAAAAATCTGATGTTATATGACTTTCTCTACTCTTGTACAAACTATTTTTACAAATGCTTATTTTCCATCTACTTCATGTTAATTGAGATGAATATTATTACTAATTTTCTTGTAGCTACAAGGGGAATATGGTAGGCTTTAAGCGATAGTCAAATGTTTTAAGAGCTGGTTGCTATGTGGAGCATTCCATTCTCTTTGCATATCCGGTACATAAAAAAAACAACAACAAATTGCCATTTGAAAAAAAGTATTGAAAATTGGAAAATGCCATTTTTGAGAAAATCAAAATTTTTGAAAAATGTTCCATGTAAAGGATAGTCTAGGGTGTGGAGATTTTCTTGAAAATCTTTGTGTCGCATCTTTAAATAATCCTGAACCTAAATACAAAGTTCGGTATTTATCCAACTTTTCATTTTTGCATTATGTTGTTCACAGACAAACACATGGACCTTTTTCTAAAGATTTTTTTTGGATTCAGGGGTCCTCAAAACATTTATTTCCAGTGAAATCTCTATATCAAATTTTTGGGTAGAATGCAATACTTCCCCTACTTACTATATGTAGTAGGGAAAGTAAAAGCTAATAAATTCAATTTAGGGGTGTAAAATAACACAAAAATATTAAGGGCAGTAATATTAATTGTTGTAGCATAGTAGAGCCTAAAGGACTCAAACTTAAGTCGTTTTAGCTAATTTAAATCAATTCTGTGCTCAGGTATGTGCCAGGCTCGGGAGATCTGCCCAAGGCAAATACATTGCGATGTATGTACCTTGCTGTGGAGAAGCAATGAAGGCTGAGATAAAGGAGTATTTACATGGAGAGCGCATTGTTGTAGTTACGGACAAGACTTCAGACAGGCAGGGAAGACGTGTTTTCACAGTTTTACTCTGAACAATGTGTGACCAGGCAAACCAGGACGTATTTCTGGGCAGTTGTACCTTCCTTGACAAAGCAAATGGTACTACTTATAGCAGGGCAATCATTGACACTTTGAAAGAACATGACATCTCATGTGAAAATGTACTGTGGTTGGTATCAGATTCAGCTCAATACATGGGGACATGCTTTGGAGCATTGCAAACTAATTGGTGACCATCTCGTGCACATTCAATGTTTTGCATACAAAGTAAACTCAAGAGAGATGATCGCAAAAGAAATGCCACAACTAAATCATTTTGTGCCAAAATTGAAAATGGCTTTCTTGCATTCAAGAAAAATGAAAAGTGCTTATGTGAAATATCTTGAGGAAAATTGTCCAAATCTTCCAGCTGTGGAATTTCCTTTCCTCTTGCTCACATGTTGAAATTAATTTTTTGAATCTGTAGAATATTTCAACAAGTATTTGGATTAATTAATTTTGAAGATTTGGAAGCTAGTAACAGTGATGTGTCATAATTTAAAAAGAAGAGTTGAAAGTTGTTACACTACATCGCTAAAATGTTCTTACTTGAACACGTTTCGGGAGACAGTTTGCTCCCATCGTCAGCATGTTTTAAACTGATTTTGCCAGTGGTCTGGGGAAGGTGTATGGCTAGTGGTGTTCTCTGGTGCTGGGCTGATGAGCCTCCAAAGGCTGCTGGGTGGCGGCAGTTCGAAATTCATTAGGCGATTCCTGTGTTTGACGATATGTATTTTTTCCCAGATGTCCAATTCATTGATGCTGTTGATCGGTTTTAAGAGTTTTATGTTTGGAGCGATTTCATGGTTTGAAGACCAGAAATGATGTGCTACTGCTGATTTATCTGGCTGCTTTTGGTAAATGCATCTCATATGCTGTTTAAGTCTTATTTCAAGATTTCTTTTGGTTCTTCCAATGTATACCAGGTTACAGTCATTACAAACAATTTGATATATACCAGCTGATTTATCATTGGGGATAGGATCTTTTGTTCCGTTGCATAGTAGTTTCTGTATATTGTGGTTATTCTGTGGAGACAGGGTGATGTATTTCTTGAAAATCCTTTGAAATTTATGATGTGTCCAAGAGTGATAAGTGAATTTCCTATATGCTTGTGGTTTTTGTTGTTTAAGTAGTCGTTTGTTGGATGTATTTCTGTCTTTCAAACCTTTTTATCTTCTTATCTATTGTTTTTTTCTGGTATCCATTCATAGTGCTATGTGGATGTGTTGGTATTCTTTCTGTTTGTAATACTATTTAAAATTGCATGTTTGTGGCTTGTAGGATTGTAGCTATTGTTTTTAATATAATTTTTTGTGTGAGATGGTTTTCTGTAAATGCTGAACATTAGTTTGTTATGTACATTATTTCTAATGACCCTGATGTCTAGGTAAGGTAATTAGCCATTTTCTTCTTTTCCTATTGTGAATTTAATAGATCTTTTTTGTAAATTCAATAATTTCAAAGCATCTTCTGAAAGTTTTTTTGGAACAATAGCAAAAATATCATCTATGTACCTATACCAGGTTTTGAATAGATGTGGGAAAGATTTAGTAATATGGCATTCAAAACGGCAAATATTTAGTTCTGCTAAAAATGGTAAAAGGGGGCTTCCCATAGTTAGGCCTGTGGTTTGTTTAAAGAGTTTGTTATGGAATGAAAAGAAATTCTGGTCCAGACATAATTTTGTTAGTTTTAAGTAATCTTCTGTTTGTGCTCTAGGTGTGCCATTGTTTAATATCCAAGTTTCTAGGAGTGGTAATAATTCTTCTTTTGGTATGCTTGGGAAGAGTGCAGTGACATCAAATGACACCATCATGTCTGTGGATGATATATTTATATCTGAAAGGTGACTGGTTAATTCTAATGAATGTTTTATACTTGGACTTTTGAATACAGGCATGGAGTTGAAGGTATTTGAAAGCCATTTTGCTAGTTGATATGTAAGAGACTTTATGTTATTCACCATGGGCCTCATTTTGTTGACGAGTTTGTGTATTTTTGGTAGTGCATATAACCTAGGTATGGTGGGAAAATCTGGTTTAATTCTGGATTTTTCGGCTTTTGTTAATGTTTTGGTTTCTATCAATGTGTTTTGGAGTGACTTGGTGCATTCTTTTAATGGATTAATTACTACACAGCCCTGAGTACATAGAAATCAACATTTGATGTCACTGCACTCTTCCCAAGCATACCAAAAGAAGAATTATTAGCACTCCTAGAAACTTGGATATTAAACAATGGCACACCTAGAGCACAAACAGAAGATTACTTAAAACTAACAAAATTTCCTCTCTTTACATTGGTGAGTCATTCTCATTGCTTTAGAATTTTCGATCTCTTTTTGATTAAGCGGACTGTACTGTTCATCTCTGGAATCACACTAACCCAGAACTTCCTTTCTGGTCGATAACTTCTGTGAGCATCTTCTCCATACCACCTTTCACCTTGAAGGTTTAAACTGCAGCAAAATGACCAATGGCAGAGTTTTCTTCCTTGTGTCAACAAGGACTTTCAGGGAGACCAGGAAACAAATAGTAAAAGAAAGGTTTCAAAACCCACTGTGTAACATATGCAAGCTTTTCATTCCATAACAAAATCTTTAAATAAACCACAGGCCTAACTATGGGAAACCCCCTTTCACCATTTTTAGCAGAACTATATATGAGCCGTTTTGAATACCATATTACTAAATCTTTCCCACATCTATTCAAAACCAGGTATAGGTATGTAGGTGATATTTTTGCTATTGTTCCAAAAAAACTTTCAGAAGATGCTTTGAAATTATTGAATTTACAAAAAAGATCTATTAAATTCATAACAGAAAAAGAAGAAAATTGCCAATTACCTTACCTACTGTCCATTCCAAACCAGAGTTCTCTCTGATGTAAACAAAAGCACGTGCTTCTGCTTGTCACAGACCTAAGCACGTATGCTTACGCCAATGTAAATAGTTCCTTAATAAATGTGTTTTATCATGAAATATTGGGGTAGGGAAGGTATAGAATTGCGAATTTTATTGCGGTTATCATAAGAAGTCATTGCTAAAGGTAATGGAAAAATACTGTCAAGATATTACAAAATATTATTTTCTTGATGCTATTGAGTTAACGCTGAGACTATCGTGCTTGTTAATTACTAACAGTATGCTTGACTATCACTGACTTGCATATACAGAAATACAGCAATGAATTCCCAGAGGTGCTATCTGAATACGGGATAAACACAGGAAATATGATAAGCGATTAGTTAATCATAATATGCTAGCACACGTGTGCTCAACTCAGGTCAAATCTTATTAGTCAGTTGGTATTTGAGTTTTCATGGCAGAGGAAGGTGCTTGTAGTGCGAATAAAGTATTCAAACACAAAGTGGGAAACCATTAAAAAGTGGCGAAAAACAAAAAATACTTAATGTGTTCAACTCACTGTTAGAAAAATACCCGACACTTGCAGTAGTGGATATAACAAAACTTACATCTGAGTTTACAGGCGTTTCAGCGAAAAGTGTAATCAAAGCGCGCAAGGAACAAACAGACTGGTGTTGTAAAAACCCCAAAGAAGAAAGGCATCGAACCACGTCGTGTTATAGCACAGATAGATGATTTTGTAAAGGGTGTTATTAGAAATAAAGTTCACCAATTTTTCTTTAAAAATGAGCCACCGACATTGGATAAAGTGCTTTCTGTTGTCAGTAATGATCGTGATCTTCATAATTTTAAAAAAACCACACTTTATAGATTATTGTTAGAAATAGGTTTCACGTTTTCAAAAAGATCAGAGAATAACGTGATCATTGATAGAGACGATATTGTATTGTGGAGAAGAAGACAGACTGGTGTCGTAAAAACCCCAAAGAAGAAAGGCATCGAACCACGTCATGTTATAGCACAAATAGATGATATTGTAAAGGGTGTTATTAGAAATAAAGTTCACCAATTTTTCTTTAAAAATGAGCCACCGACATTGGATAAAGTGCTTTCTGTTGTCAACAATGATCGTGATCTTCCAAATTTTAAAAGAACCACACTTTATAGATTATTGTTAGAAATAGGTTTCACGTTTTCAAAAAGATCAGAGAATAACGTGATCATTGATAGAGACGATATCGTATTGTGGAGAAGAAGATATCTTAGATCTGTGCGTCAGTATCGGGCAGAAGGTAGCAAATTTTATTATTTAGATGAAACTTGGATTAACGAGGGGCACACAACTTCTAAAGTTTGGATAGACACTACAGTAGGTTCAAAAGAAGCAGCTTTCCGTGCAGGTTTATCTAAAGGATTAAAAAATCCAAGTGGCAGAGGCAAACGCCCAATTGTCATCCATATTGGCAGTGACAGTGATTTCGTGGATGGTGGATTACTCATTTTCGAGTCTTAAAAAACAGGTGATTACCATGAGGAGATGAATGGCGATGTTTTCCGTAACTGGTTTGAATGTGTATTGCTGAAACTCGAACCCAATAATCTAATAGTGATGGACAATGCACCCTACCATAGCGTTCAACTTTATCGTCGACCGAACAGTTCTTGGCATAAGCAAGATGTGATAGAGTGGTTGCAGGAAAGACAAGTGTCCTTCGACGAAAATAGTGTAAAGGTTGAATTAGTGCACATAGCTCAGGAAATTTCTGACAAGGATGAAAGAAAATATGTGATAGACGATCTTGCATCTAAAGCTGGACATCGAGTGCTAAGATTACCTCCCTATCATAGCAATTTAAATCCAATCGAACTGGTTTGGGCTTATTTAAAAGGCTATGTCGCTAGAAACTATAAAACATTCAAACTGGCTGAAGTGAAAGAGCACTTCAACACTGCAATCGCGAAAGCGACAACTGCTATGTGGCAGGCAGATATTAAGCACATAATAGAAGAGGAGAATAAAATGTGGGAGATTTTGTGTGCGACAGTGTTGTGGATAAGCTTTTAATCAACTTGGAGGATAGTTCTGATTCCTGTATGGTAGCTGAGTCATCTTCGGAGGATTCGGATTTGGGTGTTGCATCTTTGCCTGAGGATTGTGATTAATGTAAGTAAAATGTACATTTCCGCATGCTTATAACACTAATTGCTATTTCAGTTGCATTTTGAACTATGATTTTCACGCAAGGTGCCTTTTTGTAGATTGAAACAATGCTCAGCTGTACGTGTTATTCAGCAAGCACATGCGGGAGGAAGAAGCGGCCATTAGGGGGCAGGGATTGCAAACTACTTTCGCACGGATAATACAAAGAGTTTGTTGACAGCGAGAGGCACTCTGGTTTGGAATGCACAGTAGACATCAGGATCATCAGAAATAATGCACATAACAAACTAACGTTCGGCATTTACAGAAAACCAACTCACACAAAAAATTATATTAAAAACAATAGCTACAATTCTACAAGCCACAAACATGCAATTTTAAATAGTATTACAAACAGAAAGAATACCAACACATCCACATAGCCACTATGAATGGATACCAGAAAAAAAACAATAGATAAGAAGATAAAAAGGTTTGAAAGACAGAAATACATCCAACAAACGACTACTTAAACAACAAAAACCACAAGCATATAGGAAATTCACTTATCACCCTTGGACACATCATAAATTTCAAAGGATTTTCAAGAAATACATCACCCTGTCTCCAGAGAATAACCACAATATACAGAAACTACTATGCAACGGAACAAAAGATCCTATCCCCAATGATAAATCAGCTGGTATATATCAAATTGTTTGTAATGACTGTAACCTGGTATACATTGGAAGAACCAAAAGAAATCTTGAAATAAGACTTAAACAGCATATGAGATGCATTTACCAAAAGCAGCCACATAAATCAGCAGTAGCACATCATTTCTGGTCTTCAAAGCATGAAATCACTCCAAACATAAAGCTCTTAAAACCGATCAACAGCAGCAATGAATTGGACATCTGGGAAAAAATCTGATGTGTTACACTCACATGACTTTCTCTACTCTTGTACAAACTATTTTTACAAACGCTTATTCTCCATATGCTTCATGTTAATCGAGATATCGAGATGTCAATCTTATTGCTAACTATCTTGTAGAGGCAAGGGGAATATGGTAGGTTATAAGCGATAGTCAAATCTTTTAAGCGCTGGTTGCTATGTGGTGCATTCCATTCTCTTTGCATGTCCAAGACAAAAAAATGAATAACGAATTTTAGAAAAAGTGTAAGTATTGGAAAATTTAAGGGAATAACAAGCAATATCTCGAAAGTGGTTCACTCAACAAAAAAAAAAAAAAAAAAAAAAAAAAATGTATATGACATAAATTGTGTATTTTAACGCAATCTACATTTTTTGTGTAGTAAAATTTTGTCTATCTCTTATGGTTTACCAGTTATGCAAAAGTCGTTCTTCACAATGAAGAATACTTTTGGAGACATTCCCAGAAATTTGAGATATAGATTTCATTTGTAATGAAAATATCTCAAACATATGATATTTTAATCAAAATCGTTAGCCATTTTTGAGAAAATTAAAATGTTCGAAAAATGTTCCATGTAAAGGGTAATCTGGGGTGGGAGATTTTCTTGAAAACCTTTGTGTCGCATCTCTGGAAGATACTGAATCTAAATTCCAAGTTTGGTGTTTATCCGACTATTCGTTTCTGAGTTACGCTGTTCTCTCTCTCTCTCTCACCCACCCACCCCCGCGCGGACATGTTTCTAAAAATGTTTTTTTGGATTCAGGGGGTCTCAAAACATGTATTTCCGGTGAAATCTCGGTATCAAATTTTTGGGTGGAATACAATACTTCCCCTACTTACTGTACGTAGTAGGGAAAGTAAAAATACATATCGTCAAACCAGGAATCACCTAATGAATTTCGAACTGCTGCCACCCAGCAGCCTTTAGAGGTTCATCAGCCCAGCACCAGAGAACACCACTAGCCACACACATTCCCCAGACCACCAGCAAAATCAGTTGAAAACACGCTGACGATGGGAGCAAACCGTCTCCTGAAATGCCTTCAAGTAAGAACATTTTAGTGATGTAATAACCTTCAACTCTCTCTATTTTAAAGTATTTGGATGTTTTAAAAGATTTTTTCAATCTTTGGATGAAAATTTGTTAAACAGCACCTCTTTATACCTCCTAAACATTTTCACTGATGAATGCAATTATTTTGAAGTACAGTGTCAGCCTAAATTTGTGGCTCAGGTGACACAATTAGTAAATTAAATACCCTATTGGATGGCTGTTACTACCCCACTCCACATGTAAAAAAGATTATGGGGTGTAAGCTTAAGTGCAACAAGTTGAGCAGTCACAAGGCAAAAAATGTGACAAATGCTTTTTTCCAAGAGGATGGTAACCTTTTTAATCCTGTCACTGCTCGCCAAGTAACTTCAATAAATTACACAATTTAAGTGAAAGTAAAAGAAAGATCCATTTTTCCGGGATGTTAAAATGGATAGCTTTGTTGAGGGGTATGAATATTTTCATTCACAACTGATACAAACTGCAGAATAATAAAGATGTAGGTTGCCTGCAAATGCTGTTGACTGCTAAGCTCAAATACCAAGAGTTTGCCCAAGCAGCTCTGTAATGTATTTGGGGTCCTACCAACAACGCAGATGCTGAAAGATTTAATTGCGAGTGACAGGAGAACTCTAATGACAGAACAAAATGTTGACCCTCTATAAATGTGTTTTAAATCTTGTATTAATGATATTGACCATTTATCAAAATTAACTCAAATTATACTTTCTTCATAATGCTACAAAATGCTAAATGTAAAAATCACTACCTATAATGCTGACAGTAACCACACTCGTATAACCACACCAAATGCAACATACATGATTTCCAAACTGATTTTGATTAAAAAAAAAAGTTGCACTCACATGATTTTTTCCACTCATTCTTTTACAACTATCCTTACAAAAGCTTACTGTTTGTCTCATTCTTGTTAATTGGGATAAACTTTACCAATTATACAAAGTCATTCATTGTCAATTTTCCCATTTGTCATTTTAGCATTCCCAGAAAATTCAAGATACATTTTTTTTTTTTGTCATGGGTATATCTTAAACATAAGGTATTTTAGTCAATATTGTTAGGATAAATGGAGGGAGGTATTTTCTTGAAAACCTTTGTATCATGTCCTTGGAAGACACTGAACTTGAATAAATACCAAGTTTGGTATTTCACACACACATACATACATAGATCTTTTTCTAAAGAATAAATTTTTGAGGGATTCAGGGAATCTCAAAACTATACCTTTTTCATTGTAAGTTGAAAGGAGAAGTAAACAAAACTTAAATGTATCACTCCGACGAGCACATGGCAGCACCATGTGGAGGATGATGGGAACTAAGTACCTGTGAGAGGAAATTGATTCAGGCAGAATGCAAATAAGTATATTGCGCAGCTTCGGGATCATTAGCTTTTAAACATTTTATGTTTTATTCCTATATTTTGCCTTACATCCTAAACTTCTAACACAATTCTAAAAATAGACAAAAAAAGTTGTACCTGACAGTTCTGCATCTATGGTTAAAGGTACTGGATTAAACTGCTCTTCACTTCAGGCTTTAGAAATCATTCATTAATGACTAATTTCAATATACCACTTTTGCTTTAACCTTTTATGAGTCAAGTTAAGAAAATGATTAGCACTATAGGTTAGAAAATCACAGAAAACAAACGCGACCCAAGCAATCCGAGCAACAGTTCTTTATCACTAACAATGAAGGTCAATTATTGCTAAATAATGGCCACAATATTCATTGTCGATTAAAGGTGGGTCAGTTGTTTCACAGACTTTGTTAAAAGTCTGTAACTAAATTGTCTTCTTTCCATTTCCCACGTTTATGTTTACCACAGTGGCAGAGAATTCTCAGTGGTGACACTTATTTTCTGAACACGTTGCAAAAGTACACCGGCAGCTTATCCAGAAATGAACTGCAGCGCCTGCACATAACCTCTGAGATAACGGTTCATTAGTTATAGGTGAATCTGAACAAACAGTTTTATTTCATAAACTGAACTGTTACAATAATGAATTTTTAAATTTCTCTGCACGAAAATAACTGCAAAATGTTATGATCTGAACTGAGCTGTTTTATGTAGAGGAAGAGACGACATGCCAAGAGGGAAAAGTTGTAGTTTGCCTACCAGACAATGAGGTGTTCTCTTGTCACGTGGTTTTGTTTACAACTCCTTTAAACTTAAAGTGAAACCACTTTAGTATTTCCACTGAAATCTCGGCATAACATTTTTGGGTGGAATGGAATAAAGTAAAAACATTGCCTTGTATTTGGAGAAATATGGTAAGAAAATGACACTTCAAAGACTGTTACTCAAAGATTCAGAAAATATCTTCAGCAATACATTATGCTTATTAAGTATTCAAGTTTATACACAAGGAAGGTGTGGTAAAAATTAAACAGTTCAGTGTGAGGTGAAAGATTGTGGTTTATTTAGCTACCCCTTGCACTGAATACACACTGCCTTACATCTACATCTTGAAAACACTACTAATACCTAGTAGCTTTAATTTCATAAATACAACAGACTAACATACATGTATGAAATAGTCTCTGGAAATGACACAAACTGCCATTCATTCTTATGACCCAGGTGCCAATCATCTCAAAATGTACACACTCCACTGTGGCACACCAACTAGTGCACTCAGGACAAGGGGGTTGACAGCGCACCTAGACTGTAATTAAAAAAAAAAAAAAAAAAAAGAAAAGAAAAAAAAAAGTGACCCTCTGAATTTTACAGGCAAAAATTTAAGACAAATGTCACTTATTGTGGCACAAAAAGAAACATTTTTATGTTGGCCCTTTCAATTTCATTTTCAAAAAACTACGGATGAACAGGCGATAAAATTCTTTCAAAGTTTCTTCCTCTTTATTTATTTTTATTCATCAACAATACTTTACGTCATACTAACTGGAAAGTTATGGGCTTCTCAAGAATCAACATTAAACTATAAAGAAAAACAAAACAGAAAAAAAAAAAAGTATAGAGGCAATGTAAAAATTAAAAGAAAAATGTGCCGTGAGAGCATCTTAATACAACATTACAAAAAAAGCTAGTTTTGAAAACTCTTGTATAATTAGCTGGAAAATTATCTATCAAAACAACTTCAGTTCTTGCCTTATGTAATGCATATTTACATGTTTCATACACTGCAAAATTTTATGGTCCACAAGATCAGCTTCTTGAGAAGCCCATACAATTATAATAATTATTTTAGTAATATGTACAAAAAGCTATCTGCATAATGAGATTTTGCCATTTCCAGACAAATTTCCATGTGTACAAATGGAAGTGCCTGCAAATGGCAAAACCACATGAAGCAGCACTGGAAATTAAACCACATAATGTGCAAAATAAAGGAATATTTTACAATCTTTTGCTTACTCCAAATTCTTCTCTTTCTCATTGTACTACAGCACAGGTTGAAATAGCATTTCATACCAAAAGTGGTCTTGGAGATTTGTAAGCTATTAAATTACTTTCTTTTTGTAAAGGAACATGGCTTCCACTTTGAAGTGTTCATTGCCATTTATGTCCGTAACCCTTGCAAGGGTTACATAAAGTTTTAAATACAAGACCCCGATTCCTTTACAAAAAAATAATTAAAATGCTGGCCCACCCACCCCACTTTGCCAATACAGTAAACACATAAAGAGCAAGAATGACACCCACTGTGGGCACGCAGTTGACTGAGACACGTGACAACTGAAATAAAAAAAAAACAAAGAAAAAAAGTTACCACTTTCCCCGCAAGAACAACAAACAACTATGCAGTAATTAGGTGGTGGTTTAAATGGGCTGAGGGAGTGTAAACCAAGGATTATCACTTCCTTCATCTTCACACGCTATGCACCCGATCCCTAATCTTCTGCCACTCTTTCCATGTGCTCAATCGCTTGCACCCATGTTGCTACTGTGTGCGAGTTTCCTTCAGCACTACGAGTCATCGGACATGAAGGAATTTTGCGACTTCAACTGCTCTAACGTCTTGATCTGCTGACGCAAGAAGAGTATCCTGAAAAAAGAAAGAATACAAAAATGTTAATATTTCTGTCATTCTCAATGGTCAACAACCTAAAATGAACTATAAAAATGTCAAGATTTTATTTTATGACTGGAGGCTTGGGCATAAAAATAGTAACAGACACTTCAGCGTATTAGAGAAACTGTTTAGTAGAGCCTGTATGCTTCGATATTTATAACAACCAAAATAGGCACTAAAGATGGCATGTTGAAAGTAATTGCCCAAGCTCTAGAAATTCCAGTTTATTCGTGACCTTGAACTCCGCTGCGATGTACCTACTGACGCCTACTCAAGCCAGTACACTCCTTCACAAAAATGAGTAAACATTAGGCTGTGCATATAAGACAACTGTGCTAAGCTGAGATCTTTGATATGCTATTTGATTTCAATGTTAAACATTCTAATGGTATGCAATTTACTGTTAATTTTAATAAATTGCTGCACCATCAATATTTATTTTTTACTTTTTTCCCACAAAAACACACATTTCATAACTTCCTACATTAGCATAAATCAAAAGTAGTTATTACTTACCTCTGTTCTTGCAAGGTTGCTTGAATTTCTGTTAACCTAACAATTGATCTTGCCGTCTTTAGATCAGCAGAAACACGGGTACATTGGAGACTGCCCATCGTGTGCCCCTCTTCGCTCAGTTTCTGTGCCTGAAAAATGTGTAGGTTCTGTTAATAAAATTACGCAAACAATGATACGGTAATAAGAAACAATATTGCACTCGTAATTTCTAACATGTATCTCGTTGTACCTGTTTCTCTAAGGCATCAGCAGGCCAGCCTCGTACATGGTTCACAAGGTCGTCCCTATAGTGATTTGCTAAACTGGGTGTTAGATGTGGACCCTGTGGGCGTAAGGCATGTAATGAGCTACAAGTGCCTACACCTGCTTGTGCCAGAGTCTGTAACGAGCTTAAGTTACTTGGTGGGCTGGTTACTGAAACAAAGAATAAAGCACCATCAGTGATAATTATGTTAAACTTTTTTCTTCCTTTCACCCCAGTTCTTTACCTCTTGTGGTCACACTGGCCAAGGAATCCAAGCACTTTAAGGGTGTTTTAAACAATGCAGAGTAAGATTTTAAATTTTTTTTTTGTAGAAATCAATGGTTGTGTAAGAACAAGGGTGCCCTTTGTCCCCAATATTATTTAATATATATTCAAACAAATCCTTGAAAAATGCCTGAATGTTTTAAATTATGACAAATACATGGAATATGACTTCTTATTTGCAGAAGACCGAATTGTGATATACGATTCTAAAAACCATGTACAAAGTGCAGTCTACAAACTAACAATATCATATTCTAAAATAAAGACAATCGCCTTTAAAGGTAAACAACATAAAGGTGAAAAATTGTAATGGATTCAAAAGTAACAACAGCAAGTACATGATTTTAAATACTCAGGCTGTAAAATATTCAATCAGAAATAAATGGATATGGAAGAAAAGCTACACAAATATCAATAAATATGCGGAACCTTAATGATATCCTTAGGAAATAAAGTAAAGATAGATACACATATCAGGTTTTATAAATCAGTGGCATTAACAATACTCCTATATGGCGCCGAAACAGGGATGTTAACAAAAGAAAATAAAAGATGGCTTGAAGCATTTGACATCAGGTTCCTGCGATCAATGGCAGCATTTCGTAAGTTGAGCATAGGAGAAATAAATCTTCAAATAAAGAAATAAATCACATATAAAAACCTACCAAAAGAAATGGATGAACATCTTGATAGAATGGAGAACTGTTTCCAAAGATAGCTTTCCAGTATTGTCCAAAATGTAGAAGAGATCTTGGGTCATCTGAGACTCCAATGGAGGCAACAATTCTAATAGGGATGGACTGTCACCGATTTACATAATAGTGGTTAACTATGAAACCAAGTGCTTAAAAGATTGTAAGTCGCCATTGGCATATGCTATCTCAAAATGAATTTGAGAACGCCTTGTGAATTACCAGGAAAAAGTAAGTTAGTTGGGGAATTTAATGCGGTGCTGGCATATTACCATGGTAGCTCAGTTGGTTAGAGCAATGGCATGGAAAGCCAAAAGATCTGTGGTTCAAATACCACTATGGCATTGAATTTTTCAGTGTGATTCTACCTTTCCAAATTGAGAAGTATGTGTTAATGCTATTATTTGCCTTTGTAATTATTTCAAAATGTAAAACATTAAACACAATGTTACATAATTATTGAGAAAATGTTTTCTGTATGAGAAAAATTAAGTAAGCTAGCACATAGTCTGTGAAATTAGAAATAAAATGTACTATAGACTAAAGCCCTATATAACATGATCCACCCACAAGGCAAAAACGGCCATTAGCAATATATTCACCCCCCCCCCACACCATTTTTCAAAACTTCAACAGAATGGCAAAACCAATCAAACACAGCAAAGAGTATGAATTGAAACTTTGATGCATTGTGGGCATTAGTATTGTTTTCTTGTATTCTTTTAGTTCCCAGCAGTAGTTACCAGATTGCCAATGAAAACTTTGAGAGACAGTTGGTAAACTATTTACAAGTACTGCATCAACAGCATAACTTAGTACTCAAAAATGTGTCATACGCCATTTTTAATATTCAGCTACAAAAACTATATTAACAGTAAAATGCTGTCAGGTATTCCAAAATGTCATAACCTATTGAAACCCTGATATCATTCCTCATTTGTAATAACTGGAGTAGGATGCAATACTGATTATTTGTTTAATGGGAATAAGATTTTAGAAGAATAAATTTGGGTAGTGGGGTGAGGACGGACTTCAGAAACAGTTCAGAATTTTGAAAGTTGCAATTCTTCCAGCTTCTTTTCGGTGTAGTAATAGTATACTTTAATTAATTTTGAAGATTGAGAAGCTAGTAACAGTGATGTGTCATAATTTAAAATCAAGAGAGTTGGAGGTTGTTACACTAGATCACTAAAAGGTTCTTCCTTTGAATGTGTTTTGGGAGAACGGTTTGCTCCCATCGTCAGCTTGTTTCTGACTCAATAAATAGTGTACTTTCTTTTATTACTCAACATCCATGCCAATGCTAATCACATGCAATGTAATTTTATACCTGTAAATGCATCTATTTATTTTCTCCCTGACCTATGCAACAATACTAATTATAACTTAATATTCTGAAATACTTTAATCAATTTTCATGTTAAACTGTGTGAACACTGTTAACATTGAAACCTATATTGTTCAACATTCTGAAATGTATAACAAAACAACTTTAAAACTGAAGTATGGTTTAGATTAGTTATTGAATCAATTTGCGACACTACATCACTTACTATATTTTGAAACACAAAACACGTTTCAGGAGCTAATTGCTCCAATCATCAGTTCTTGATTGACTACCTGCATCATTCCTCGTGATGTTTGGCCTTGTCCCTGGGGTGGTTGAATGAACCTCTGTACAAGTGTCGCCCAGCAGGATTTCGAAATTGAAAACACAGTTCCTGCTCTTTCAAATGAAAATGTTTTCCCAAATGGCAAGTTCTGTTTTTCCTGATTTTTTTTTTTTTTTTTTTTTTTTTTTTTTTTAAATTTCTGTTTATGAGTATTGATCTCTCCAAAAGTCAAATTACCGCTGTTCTGTCTTACTGTTTTTCTTTATATTCCTGACATATTTGTTTGCCCTTGTTTTTATGTTTCTTTTAGTTTTCCCAGTGCAGATTTTTTGCAGTCGTTGCAGCTGATCTGGTATATTCCTGGTGTATTTATGAGCACATTAGAAACAAGTCACAAAGGCATTCCCCTGGATATTAAAACTATGGTACTGCTTTGTTAATAGTCCCAGAAAAGCACCTAGAAGATGCATTACAACTTTATTAATTTAATAATAATAATAATAATAATAATAATAATAATAATAATAATAATAATAATAATAATAATAATAATACAAAACACATTAAACCTTCAGGAGGAATCTATAAATTTCACAATGGAAAAAGAATGTAATGGACAGCTACCTTTCCTTGATTTTAAAGTCAACAAAGAAAACCACCTAACATTTGACATCTACAGGAAACCCACACAAACCAAAAGTTACATAAAATGAAAGTTACAATCCAGTTCCCTACCAACATGCAGCACTCAAGTCTCGCACACAGATTACTTAATGTCCCTATGAACAAAGAGGAATATATTGTGAACTAAACACAATAAGCATAGCTACGGAAAATGGATTCCAGACAGAAACAGCACATAAGAAAATAAACAGAGCAAAGAAGAGAAAGAGAGTAAGAGGTCAGCATACTCATCCCAAATGAAAAAGAATAAAGATTTTCAAAAAATTCATATATCACCCCATCAGCTTTCAAAAATTTCAGAGGATCTTCAAACAGCACATCATTTTGGCCCCAAAGAACAGCTACTCAATCAAAAACATATTAAATCCTAAATTAAAAGATGACATTCCAAAGGAGTACAAACCACAAATATACCAGATCACCTGCAATGACTGCAAAAAAATCTATATTGGGAAAACTAAAAAACAAAAACAAGAGCAAAAGAACACATGAACATACTGGGAAAAAAAAAAAAAAAAAAAAAAAAAAAAACAGAACAGAAAGATAAATCAGCAGCAGCTTGGCACACTCTAAACAGAAATAAAAAATACTAAAAAACATTTCAGGAAAAACAGAACAGTATGGGAAAACAGGAACAGGAACACTGCTGTCACCTGGCATACTTACGCAGACCAAACACCACACAGCCAACCACCATGAGGAATGATGCCGGCAGTTGACGAGGAACTGCTGATGGGAGCAATTAGCTCCAGAAACAGGTTTCCAATTTTAAAATATAGTATGTATGTATGTTGCAAACAGACTCAATAATTAATCTAAATTATTAATGCACATCACTGTCACAAACTCCATCATACTTAGTATTAAGTGTAGGTTAAATTGAAGTATGGTGTTGATTGTAAAACTCCACAGTTAAAAAAAACATCACTCTTAGTGATTTCCTGGTAAGAAGTAAACTTTAATTTAATTTTATAAAATGCCAATTTCCCACATCAAACATTACATTGAGATGTCACCACCTCTGCGATAAGCCTTAATATAAGTAAATATTTAGCAACTTACCACACCTAGTTTATGAAAACTATACCTAAATGCAACAAACCAACAGAGCCTTATACACACAATCCCTAACCTAGACAAACTGTAAAATTATGAGCTGGTTTCAATAATCAATGTAAAATGTTAAAGTGATTTAACACTGAAGTTAACCCATATTCCATTTCATTAAACAACGTTAGCTGTTACATTGTGCTAACTGTGTGTTAACACTTTATAGGGCAAAACCTTTGCTCATCCACCTGTCCATAAAGATCATATTCTTCTGAGAGTGATTCATGTTATGTGAACCTTGACCCTTAATTAGGAGGCAACTATACAATCCAAAAGCCTCATTTTCCTATGGTAATAATCCATGTTATGTTAGAGTTAAACCTTAAATGGGTGGCAAGTATAGAGATCACCATCCTATAAATGGTTAAATTAACATCACTGTACCATTGTTAATTAAGTTTTATTAATGGACACTCTGGTTCTTAGTGCCCCATTCTATATTGGGCGTGAAAGATTGGAAATTTTGCTCAGAGCCCTCTTTATTAGGCTTGAGGTTCTTTTACATGCTGTAAATCTACGACACGGACCACTGGCTTTATTTCCCTTTCGAAAATTTAAGGGAATAACAAGCAATATCTCAAAAATGGTTCACCCAACAAAAAATGTATATGACAAATTGTGTATTTTAATACAATCTACATTTTTTGTGTAGTAAAATTTTGTCTATCTCTTATGGTTTACCAGTTATGCAAAAGTTGTTCACAATGGAGAATACTTTTGGAGACATTCCCAGAAAATTCAAGATATACATTTTATTTGTCATGAAAGTATCTTAAACATATGATATTTTAATCAAAATCGTTGGAGCCATTTTTGAGAAAATTAAAATTTTCGAAAAATGTTCCATGTAAAGGGTAATCTGGAGGGGGGGATTTTCTTGAAAACCTTTGTGTCGCATCTCTGGAAAATACTGAACCTAATACCAAGTTTGGTGTTTATCCGACTGTTCGTTTCTAAGTTATGCTGTTCACAGATACACACACACACGGACATGTTTCCAAAACTGCTTTATATGCATTCAGTGCACCTCAAAACATGTATTTCCTGTGAAATCTCGGTATTGAAGTTTTGGGTGGAATGCAATGCTTCCCCTACTTACTATACATAGTAGAGAAAGTAAAAATGGGGTGGTAACTTGTTTTGATTCATACAGTTAAATATCAAGAAAACAACAGTGAACTGTGTGAATAGCATGTATGTACCTAAGCATTTTTGAAAAGGTTCAAATTTTTGGCTTAAGTCAAAAACATGCAGATCAAGGTAATGGTACTGTGCACTAAGTTCCATTTACAACTCAGTGGCAAAAACTGAACAATTTCCATTCTGCTTCAACAAGAGCATGTCACAACTTCTAGCTGTACTGTAAGCCTACCCGATTTGGCTCCCAAGCAGTTTACTGCAAGTTCTCTGTGCAATGTCAGAATCCAAACTGATGCTAGAATACTTATATGTTGGATTGTTCAGTAATGTATGCATTGTTGTTCAAATTGTATACATCAAGCACATGTGGGCTATCTGAGCATGCTGCATGACTCATCCACTGTGTTGTGATGAGCATTAATCCTAGCAAACTTGTGTGCAGTGCTTGATATGGTGAAAGACCAATTTGGAAATGTGCGATTGTTTGACAAGGACCTGCGAGAGTTAGGTCTGAGTTTAAACTTGGGCATACAGAAGTATACAGCATGGGTTTCTACCTTCTATATGCATGTTTGAAATAGTTCAATATTCCCAAGACAGGATGGAATCTGGTACTCATGTTGTATTAAAATTTGTATCGCCAAATACATCTATCCCATACAAATGATATTAACTGCAAAAGAGAAATGGTGGCAAGGAAGGGGAAAGTGCCTGGAGACATGGGTGTTTTTGCCAGAAAATCCTTGAGAAAAGTAATAAGAGATACTTGGTCTAGGTCAAAAAATGTTTTGTGGATTATAATGGAAATAAATTAAACTAAATTGAGTTTTATTTATGGACACTCTTTAACTACTCTGACTCTTAGCATAGCATTCTATATTAGGCGTAAAAGACAGGATATTTCGCTCAAAGGCCTCTTATCAGGCTTGAGGTTCTTTTAGATGCTCTAAATCTATGAAACGGGACCATCTGCTTTACTTCCCTTCTGATTTTTTTACACCTGAAAAAAATCCATCGTCCTCTCCTGGGTTTGAACCTCCAACCTCGGAAACCAGAAGGTAGCATGGTACCCCTAGGCCATGGAAAATTAAACTGAGTTTTATTTATGGACGCTCTTTAACTACTATGGTCCTTAGCATCCCATTCTGTATTGGGCATTAAAGACCGGTAATTTTGCTCAGAGGCATCTTTATCAGGCTTGAGGTTCTTTTACATGCCGTAAATCTACGACATGGAACCACCGGCTTTACTTCCCTTCCGAAGGAAGCCATGCCAAGAATTTTTACGCCCGAAAAAATCCATCGCCCTCCACCGGTTTGAACCCGCGACTTGGGAACTAGAGGCTAACTTGGTACCACTAGTCCATAGAGGACGAATGTGACTGCATAATACCAATGTTTTTATATATATATATTTATTTCAGAAAATACACTGTTTTGCAACCAGCAACTTCGTGAATTTTTTCAAAATCCGCATTGTCAGGTATGACCACTTACAGTTACAATACGTTAGTTATTATGTTCAAGGATGAGTGTAAATAGTATACAATTTTCACTTTTAGAGCCAATTTTTAAACTTTGTTAAATCTAGGCCAAACTAATTCTACATGAGGGGTGTTAAGTTGTGGTGAACTTAGGGCCGGTTTCACCAACAGATGCTAAATTTTAACACAATGTTAAACTGATTTGATACTGAAGTTAATGCAAATTCTGTTTCATTGAACAATGCTAGCTTTAACATTGTGTTAAATTCAGTGTTAACTAACCATACCCTTGTGTTAAGGCATTTAACAAATGTTGCAAGTTGAAAAATGGCTGCCGCAAATCAGCTGCTGATGCGAGTTTGCCATGTTTGAGGCTTTTTAATATCATTCCTAACAGAAGAGGACCCATGCATTATAATAAACTTGAAAATCTGCAAAAGGGAGAATGTTTAAAGCGTTCAAACTGTCCACAATAGTTGTGAACATGGTTTTATAAGAAATATGAGAGGTTAGAATACCACCAACAGAAGGATGCCTTTTTCTCCTATGCTACAAGTGTTAATTACTTACAGATTTTATATTACTGGCACTTTTCATTTAATGGTAATAATGTTGGAATTTCCAAACCTACCATTTGTGGGTTTATCTGAGAGGTTTTCAAACCAACTGTTTCAAGAACCAAACAGTATTTTTGTTGGGGTCTGCTTGATCCTTAATCAGTAATAAGTAATAACACATCCCCCCCCTCCCACTTTGGTTTCAATGTAGTGTGCACCAGTTTTAAGCAGTTGTAAACACTCTTCATGTCTGACATTTTTGGTGCTGCATTTTATGTTAGCATATAATGCTGCAGTTGCTTACTGCACCAGAGAGAAAGTGCGCATCTCAGTTAAATTATTTGCAGATTTTCTCCCAAGTTGCACCTGCATCTTTTAATGTAAGTCTTTTGGCTTCGTCGCACTCTAGATAATACCTCTATACTTAGTAAACACTTCTATAATTAAAGCTTTTTAAACAGTGAAACATTAGCTCCTCTGCCTCTAGATTTTTCAGTTGACATGATTCTAACCTCAAATAAGAATATCATATAGCAATTATCCATGAATGTATTAGTTGTCTGATATTGAATAGCAAGTGCTGGGATGTATAGACAAAAGTGCATTTGAGTGCATTCGGAAGACATGTAGTTGATCACCAGTTCTTGAAAGCTGCTGTTCACAGTAGTGTTTGACATTAACGAGGTATTAACTAACAATTCACTGTGAAATCTTGATGAAACCCACAAGATTTAACATGATGTTAGCAAACAATGTTAGAGTATTTTTACCATCAGTTGGTAAAACCTGCCCTTACAATATTTCTTAGAGAATAAACACGCCCAAAAAAAAAAAAAAAAAAAAAAAAAAAAAAAAAAAAAAAAAAAAAGTTATGGTATCGAGAGAGTGGTCTTCAAGGAAATAAAAGACAATGGATTAAACAGACTCAAATTTTTTACTTTTAAATTAATTAATATACCTGCCACTTCCAACTTCCCAAAATCTGGTTGTGAATTCTAAAACATTTACTGGAAAGAATTTTGGAGGACAGGAAATCAATCCATACAGGCCTTGTCTCC
This sequence comes from Deroplatys truncata, assembly GCA_030765065.1. Lineage (NCBI taxonomy): Eukaryota > Metazoa > Arthropoda > Insecta > Mantodea > Mantidae > Deroplatys > Deroplatys truncata. The sequence continues at coordinate 225,012,940 of CM060976.1, forward strand.
AGGAAAATTCAGTTTCCATATAATTTTTTTTAAATAATCACAACTGGAAACAATAAAACTATCATTCAGCAAAGTCAAAGCAAGCAATATGACTTTAGAGGTGAGGCAGAGTAAGAATGAAACAAAAGAAAAGGAACCATGCCAATGAGCAATTCCACAAAAATGTCATGTCAACGGGTAAAACTTTAATTTAACATTTGAATATTTTAAGTAAGGGTATATGCTTCCTCATAATCTGAAGTGCCTTATTCAATAATAAACTGTTCACAAATTGCAAAGTATGAGGTAATTTAATGCTAAAGAATTAATTATAATTTTCAGGCACAAATTGTACAAGGTGAATGTTAGAATTTACATCGGATCTTTTTTATATCAGACTTTAGGTGTTCCATTTACAGTGATAAACACTTCCAAATATAAACATTACTAAACAGGTTTTCTGGCTTCTGTTATACACACTGCATGTCAGTGACAGTCTGTTATGTTGAACATGGATAAAGTATCAGGTGGTAAAATAAATTAAGACTTTAAAATTTCCTTCCAGATCCTGTGTTAGCATCACACCACCAACAAAAAAGGTACCTCAGCATTTTTTTTTTGTAAAGTCAGTAGATTTTTGGTAATAGTGGCGCAAAAGACTGACATTCCATGCTCTTGCTACTTCGTGTTGCTCTTAGTTGATAAGAAAAATCTTGCCGATTGCAGAAGCAAGCATTGCGCTGAATTTTGTGTGTGGCTTGTGACCAGAATGAAGATGATGATGAAGTGGGGTTTAAGGGCGCACAACCAGGGAAGTCATTAGCGCCCGTCAAAGATAAAATCGAGGTAAGACAATAGTTTAAAACAAAGGTCACCATAAAATCATACTAAAACCAAAAAGAGGGGTAAAAGGCCATAATAAAAATCAGCTAAAAGAATGAAACAGGACAGTGTTAGAGGCTGCAGAACGCGGAGCTGAAACACGGGGCTAAAACTAAAGGTTGAAAACACACTAAAAACGGAAAACCGCTCAAGAACAGGTCAAATGCAGTTCTGTAGATGGCCGTGGCGAATAAAACAGCTAGTACGTCATCAGCTAAAATGGCAGGCAGTGTGGCGCCCATCTGCAGGGATGAGCGAAGGACAGCAAAGGACTGACACTGCTCTAAAACATGCCGCACTGACAACGGCACATTGCAACATCCGCAAACGGGAGCAGTCTCACAGCGCAACAAGTGACAGTGGCTAAAACGACAGTGCCCGATGCGAAATCTACATAAAATTACCTCCTCCCACCAGGAGGAACGCGAGGAAGTGGTCCAGATTGAGGGTACAGGTTTAATCTTCCGCAATTTATTATCTTGGATGGAGGACAATGCACCAAACCAACACGACAGAATAGACCTCCGTAAGAAATGGCTAAAATCATTTGGAGGAACAGAAGAGAAGAATGCATGCAGTCGTGAAAAATGCCCATTTCTGAGTAAAATAGGCATTACAGATGACCAGGCCAATTCACTATGTCATTGGAAACAATGGATAATGCGTTATAGAAGAGCTCAGATTGAAGAACAAGAGGGATTAGTTGACTGCATTGAAGAACTGAGCAAGAAGTTGGCAAAATTTCTAAACCTGTTTGTGTCAAAAGAAGCAAGCAGAGATCTTCAAGTGTGCTTGAGAAACTATCCCATTAATAAAGCAGTGTTAAAGACACACTTCTCCAAAAACTACACATGCAGCATGAGGCAGTATTTTTAACACTTGAATAATTTCAATTAAATTATATAATATGTAAATTCAATAACAGACCGTCTTGAAGCAATATGTATGTAATAATTTGTAAAATGTATGTAGGTCATTGCAAATGCTTATATTATTGTAAACATGTTTAGTAATGTTATGTGAATGCGTTATGTAATTTAATAATATAAGAGCTGTGAGAATAATAACTTTAAAGTTGCTAACAATGAGGTAACAATAAGGTAACCTTGAGGTAATAATGAGTTTGAGAGTTTAAAATGCTACTAGTCATGATTAGAGCAACGATAATATAAATTTTGTGACAGTTTAAAAATAGCCAATCAACAGCCAGAAAAAGCTTTAGTAAAATGCAGGTATTCTAATTGGACTAGGATTAGCCAATCAGAGACTTGAAATACAAAAAGTTCAAAGTTTATACAGTTGAAGTATGTTCAGTTGCTGGCAGACCTTGGCAGTGACCGGATGGAAGATGTGTTCTCTAAAGAAATATTACGTATTCGTGTGAAACGAAAATTAAGTATACGTGATAAAGTGCAAGTAACAAATTAAAGAATCTCACAGGTCTCGATATCAGTGTAGTGCTATTTAATTTGTGTCAAGGATTAATAAAAAGAAGTGATTTTAAACTTAAAATATGTGTAAGCTTACATTCTTGTCACACCACGCCCTGATTAAGAGAAACGTGTCTCTAAAGTAAGACTGACGCAGCCGAGGCAAACTTAAACATAAATACTATCTATAGAAGCTGTTTAATTACAAAGTTAATATATTTTTTTTTTTAAAACTTGGAGTGTAACAACAAAAATACATCTTCAAAATTGCTTTTCCCAAAGCGTGATGCAAACTATTACGTAATTATTAACAATCTAAAATTGACGTCCATATTAGGAGCTACATCAACAAACTTCAACAGTAAACAAAATAACTTCAAGCAACAAAATGAGATTCAGGCTGCCCATTGGAACACACAGGCTTCCATCTTTACCACTGTTATTTGATTTAGAAAAGAGTGAGGTTGAGAGATACAGAACAAGTCTTTTGCTCCAATCACCTTTCACATGATAACTATGCTGTTGACATTTGCCTAGGAGGTGTATTTTCTCAACTATTGGAGATTCACTCTACAAATCATCAAAATCTTTTCTGATGGAGCTGCAAGCCTCTTTAAACAGAAGTACACTTTAAGCAATGTAACACTGCTTTCCAGCATATTTGGAATCCAAACTGAGAGGAGCTTCTTTGATCTTATCATGGGAAAGGAGCTGTAGATGCAATTGAAGGGCAAGCAAAACGGATGGCATGGATGGCTGTTTACAGTGCAAAATGCAGAAGAGTTCATTCACGCTGTGTATAATAAAACCAAACATATTAGTGTTCAGGAAATATCCTGGAGTAACGAAGTGAAACGATATCTTGAGAAAAGGTTCTAACATCTATCGCATATTCCAGCCACTCATAGGGTTCATTGAGTGAAAGAGATGAATATGTCATCAAGTATGCTCAACTTTCATGTGAACAGTTAGTCAGACTGATCCACAAGTTTCGTGGTTCAGTATCAAAGCAGTAGCAGAACTTTATGTACAGTGTCTCCTGCACTTAATGATCCTGCAGTATAAGCTAGATCTGTATCCTGTGACACAATAAATCACATGATTTAGCTGAGCAATGTGTTTATCTGCAGTTATCCAAAGTACCTGATTTAGAGAACCGTGCATGTGCATTATTTGAAGACTTGTTTTTAGTGTGAGTTGGAGATGAAATGAAGTTTTCTGTTATATTTACTAAATAAATTTAATGGTATGCAATCAAAACATTGTATGTTTGTTAAAAAGAAAAACTAGCACCTCTCTCTCTCTCTCCCTCCCTCCCTCTCACTCTCGTCTTGGACTTTAAAGTATGAAATAAATCCTTACTGCAAACTACCATTGTTTGAAATCTTGAAGTACTAAAATTAATATTAATTGTAAACAGGCCTACAAAAACTTAAAACAATGAATAAAATAAATATATGACATTGAATTTTCCTTTATGCATCTTGTTAATTCGTTTTAATCGGATCTTGTTCTATAATTTGTCTCAAACTACAGCAATCATATTCTAAACATCTGGGAGGGAAGAGAGACAGAACACTGTTAGGGCAAGCCACTGATTGGTGCAGTAAAGTTCATGTGCGTTTGTAAAATATAACTAAGCATTCAAGTTGTGTAGAATGTCAAGATCATATATCAAAGCCAGGTGTTTTGTATAAAATATGTTCTTTATGGAAGTATAATTGTTAAAATTCCATTACTCTTTTTATTATATGAACACTTAAGAAAATATCAAACCTATGTGTACATAAAGAAGTACTAATTTAGGTTTGGAGTTTAATGTCTAGGGCCTGGATTTTTAGGTGGAATAAACCTTCATTTTAGGTTTCTTATATGCTTAAAATAGGTTTTTTTTTAGGCTTTTCTTGATTAAAATAGTTTTTTTTTTAATGTTTTGCTTCGTGGATCAATACAGGTATTAATAATTTTGCTTTTCTGGTACTCGTATTATTTTTTGGCTTGCCGTAGATAGTTACATACATTCTCAAATTTTCTGGCGTAAACGATTTCCTATTATCACGTAACACATTCTTTCAACAGAACATGACGTCATTGGAGCATAGAATATAAATGCCAGTGCAGCAGGTTCTAGAAGTAGTTTTCCTGTATACTTTTCTCCCTGCAATACTGAGTTGATTTTCATATCCTCAAAACCAGGATTTCGTTGAAGAATCTTCTGTAACTTCGAAGAACATGCAACTCCCACTGGTCCAGGTATATTTCTTTACTGGAAACACTGCCAATGATAACTAAGGATCTTTCAGTGGCAAAGTTGTACTTTCCAACCGGAGACTGGTATAAAACAAAAATGTGTCTTAATATACACAAGGCAAGCAGCAAGAGTGGGGTACTTGAGTGATTTCTTAGCCTTGGCAATGCAGGAAGCTTCTGTTTCATCCAATTCATTGACAACATTTTTAATGTCCTCAGCATAGTAAATGGCAGCAGCCAGCCAAGTTCCCAGTGGGATAAGTATCAGCTCAGGTGGAATAGGGGTTGCTGGTACTTTCTCTTTGAATAATTGTATATGTGTTGGGGCTTTTAAGAAAACCTTCTTGACCAAAGATATCAGGCTGTTCACCTCATCGAAGTGGCTTCTAATCTCCTTCACAAGGCAGTGCAGCCATGGGACAAGCACGTAACATGTAGCATGGTCGGGTGTAGAACTGTAGAAACCCCCTGGCCTTCAACATGTAGGCAGCATTAACTCAGTAACAAAAGTGAAGTGCGGATCTGCAGCAATCCACTCTTTCAATATGTGATTTAGGCGCTGTTTCACTATACAACAATTGCATTAGAAAAGTACTCTCGGTGTACTCTGTTGTACTCTTGGTGAATGATTGGAGGTGATCCCGTAAGCGGGTTAAGCTCCTCCTGACCTTCTATCAGCTGCATCCAGGTGTCACCACGTCACATGTGCTGCGTTTAACTGTAGTAACTTGAACTATCTATTGGCTATAAGTGGTGGAAATAATTTTACCATGAGTTTGAATTTGAAAATAATATTCTTCATTTTGAAAAAGGGAAAGCAGCTATTTAGGTTATTTTAGGTGTCAATCCCTGATTTAGGTTTTTTTAGGTGTGATGAAATTCGCATATTCTACTCCAGGAAGTGTGAAACGAATACATATCTTGAAATGTGTTATTAGCGAGTAAAAATATAGGTTAAAAACTAAAAATCCGGGCCCTATTAAAGTCTCTACATTTAGCATTTTTATAGTGTCCTACATTTTAGATCACTAATGTCCTACATTTCATTAAAAGAATCTGGTAACCCAAACTAATTGGCTATGTCTAAAGCATATTTTAGCAATTAATTTAAACCAATTGATTACACTTTAAAGCACATTATAAATAAAACTGCATACCACTGCATAAACACACAGCATTACAAGCTTATAAATAATTTACAAACTGTAACTTATATTTGGTGGGGTGAGCAGTCGGTTCATCGGAAAGTTTTGTCTCGAAACAGGAGGAGAAAAAGTAGAAGAAGAAAGTGTCTACCCTATTAATTAGCTCACGTTTACCACTGTCTATAATTTGTCTCAAACTAGAGCAATCATATTTTAAACATCTGAGAGGGAAGAGAGAGAGCACAATGTTAGGCCACTGATTGGTGGAGGGAAGTTCACGTGTGTTTTCTTTTATTTGTTACCGCACAATAACTGTCCCTAAGAAGTACAGCAATGTAAGTACGAGGGCTGATCAATAAAGACTGAGACTGATTTTTTTCTGTAGTTTCCTTGTTAGTTTTATGTCTCTACCACGAATACTTGAAAAGAGCAGGGTTTCATGTATATGTCCATAAGCGACAGCACTCTCGTAACGGTAGGTTGGTAGTAATGCTGTATATTGTTGACCCTACTTGAATTTCGCATACCACAAAATGGAGGTGACATGAGAGGAGCAATACAGCGCAATAAAATTTTATTTTCGTTTAAATACAGCCTTGAAACTTTTGAAAAGCTGAAGCAAGCATACGGTGAAGATGCATTACCTCGTGCAACAGTGTTTAGGTGGTTCAAGGACTTCAAAGAAGGGCGAGTCCTCTGTGCTAAGCAAGGTGGGCCTGGTGTTTCGGAATGGAATGATTTACCAGCATGCAGTTCCCCCCTCACACTACTGTTACAGCAGCTACTACACGTCAGTATTGGCTACACTGAGGAAGCACATTACAAGGAAACGTCCAGAACATCATTGGAATGGGTGGCGACTTCATCACGACAACGCGCAGCCTCACGTCGCAAATCAAGTCCAGGAATTTTTGGCTAAATTCAACATTACCTGTGTGCTGCATCCGCCTAAAAGTGCCAGTCTTACCCCCTGTGATTTCTTTTTATTCCCATTACTAAAGGCAAAGCTCCGGGGCATTCAATTTGAGAGCACTGAAGCAGTGCTGAAGAAAAGTGAGGCGATTCTCAAAGACCTGACAAAGAATGGCCTGCACCATGTGTTCGAGGACTGGCAGAGACGCTATAAAAAGTGCATTCAGTTAGGAGGGGACTATTTTGAAAACGATCATGTCAACATTGAAATGGAGTAATAAATATCTGTGAAAAAAAAATCAGCCTCAGTCTTTATTGATCAGCCCTTGTAGTTTTCTAATCACTGCTAAACCCAAATTAGTTTAGGGGGGAGAAATGGATATAAATGTTTATATTCAGTTCCCTGTATCCTGCATATGCACCACAGATATGAGCTGCTCATTAATTCTGCAAGGAATGTTTGCGACAGACATATGCAATATAGGCATAGAGATTAAACAGAAAACAAGTGAAGTTAAACACTATTACTTTGTATTACTATGAAACAGTTGTATAATAAGCAGGGATGGGACCTCAATACTGTCGATACCTCGATACTCGTTGGTATCAAGTATGTCTAATACTTTGAAATAAACCTTTAATTTAAGTTTTACATTATTGAAAGTTGTTGCGTTCAATTTATTCTAGATAAGAAATGAGAGACTTCATGTTACTGCCTTGCACACACCCCCAAAGTGTTGCAGGAGTATAGTTTTCGATAGACCTTGACTGCACTTCCCGTAGGTGAATGCAACATTCCATAGACTTTGTATCTAAATGAAAATATGCAGAACAATGGCAGCAGTAGAGGTACTCATATAATATGCAGTGTTAAGAAACTGTGAATGACGATTTAGCTGATGCACTAAATCACGTTTCCTAGCTTGGCGACTCACTCTCAGTCATTACATTTACCTACTCCGGTGACCAAAATCTGTAAATCCAGCAGAAACCATCAGAATTCAAGATGTGGAATAATACAGCGCATGGAAACATTTGTTATTTTTAGTTGTTTGAGTTTCATATAAAGTATATATTAGTTTATATTCTTTTGAAGGTTGCAGAACAAAGAAGAATTGCTAGTATTTGTTTTTCTATTAGAAAATGCTTTAAAAGGTTTTCAGCACAAAATAATTATATAAAAAGGGAAGCAAATAATATAAATTAATAGTACTAGTACTAGCAGCAGCAGCAGCCTCGACTAACAAAAGGGAATGCATAACCTGCAACATTAAGATAAGATCGCTGCCAACTGAAGAATGTCAAACAGGAACAATTTCTGAATTAGCATACGATACAAAATTGCTCGCATTCGTTTATACACAGAAAACTACTAAACATAATTCAGTGAACAAGCTATCGCCTTTACAGACTTTTATAAAGTATCGAGTATTGGTGAATAAAAATCAATATCGGTATCAAGAAATAGTGGTATCATCCTGTCACTACTAATAAGTTGTATTCCTATACCATATAGCTCTCCCAGAACAAAGTATGTCTCGAGATGAATGCTGATTCAGATGTTGCTGCTTATCGTGCAGAGTTGCTTCTGATGTTTAAGGTTTATTTCCTACACCTCTGGCATACTTCACAAAAACCCAGAACACTCGTATGCAATTTAAAAGCAGCCAGCTTATGGAGCAGGCCAGTCCTTCAGCTGAAATCTGCATAACCATTATGCTATTACGGAATAATATTAATTCTGTAACAAATAGATTTAATAACTTAATGGTACTGTGTTAATAAACTGACTCGTCAAGAAGTTAGCGTTGCTACAGCTAGTGTTGCAAACACACGTCAAACATGTGGCACGTTGAGTCAGCTCAACCTCGTTGCTTACAACAGGATCGCTTTTGTCTGAGATCGAGTACACACTATTAATCTGGAGATGTTTGCCAATATCATCCTACTTCATGGCAATAAAAATTGCATTTAAGGCTGTGGCAGTATATGCAGAAGCTTTTAGGTTTTCTGCCATAGCTTTGTGAGCTTTTGTCAGAAAATCTTAACTGAAACTGTTCATAGCATATGGTGGTGTTGCTGCATTTCAATTGAGAAAAACTGATTCCAATGTCTTTTTAGACATCAGCAACCTATTCTTTCTCACATTCACAGCATTACTGAGAAGAATACTTAAAATTGCCAAAGTAATTGATTCTATTTTATCATACTTAACATTCTAACTGACTCACAAATACAAACTAATCTTGCCTATTTATTATCTTTCCCACTGAGTGGGATAACTAGGGGTTTAATTTCCATTGGACATGCCACCCTAACTTTGGGTTTTTTTTGTGCCTTTTCCAAATTGGTAGGCAAATTTAGATGGATTTTATACCACCCTGTATTTTCCTGTCCCTCATTTCCTTTCAGGGGTTGCAGGGCCTAGCACAATGGTTGGTGGTATGGGACATATGTGCTTTAAGGAGAGAAATGTTTCTCCTATGCACAGAACCTTCTGCCCAAACCTCCAGATAGGGGATGGCAATGAAAGGGCATACAGGGATGCTCAATCTGGAAATGGTAGGGATCCCACTGCACTGCCCTTCATACTCTCTCACCTCATCCCTTCCTCTCAGAGGTTTCCGCTTCTTAAATCTCACATCTTCCACTGAAGAGATCAGAATGTAAACTTTAGCCCCTTATCTGATTTTAAAATAAAATGGAATTCTGTTTTAAAATATTCAACAACCTGGTAGTAGTGCTTCTATCACAGATGCTGAATTTCTTGCTAGTACCACATTAAACATATATTGAGAGGTAGCAAAGAGCATCTCTTCCTAGGCTATACAGACTTCTAGTTCATGAATTATAAACAAAAACTCACAAAAAATTGGAAATTTATATCCCAAAGCCATAGAATGTGAATAAGATAAACAACACTGTACAGCATCCTCTCAGATGCAAAATATATGAATTACCATGTTTTCAAATGCACAGAACACGAAAACGAAATCCATTTTTTCATATCACCTAACATTTCTTTGATATTGCTATCGTACAATATTTTGAAAGTGTTCATTTGCCCGGAATATGGAGCATGTTTCCGGACCCACAGAATACGAAAATGATTAGTTTTTTTTTTATGACCTAAAACTCTTTATATTGCTTTGGTACTATATAACAAAAGTGCTCATTTGACGGCATATAGAGAGTTTGTCTCTCATCCAAAAGCATTTTCTCTCTTCCTTGCTTCCTTTCTTGGGAAAACACACACACACGCACACACAGGGAGAGCCGAAAAACTACGAACCACCTGCACAGTGTTTTTCCTGTCCATGTCCTCGGCACTCGTTGCCATCTGCCACTATCATAGAAAGGCGCGGATGAAACCATACAACATTTTTAAAACAAAAATGCCACGGAAGACTGCAGTGGCCTTATTTAGGATGGCAACTGGACACGATTGCCTCGCAGAACATCTCTACAAGATACGATGCCTACCTACACCCAAGTGCACTCTCTGTGAAGAAGATGCCATCCTGAACAAACAGCATCTCGCCAAATGCAAAGGCCTTAAAAGTGATAACTTATAGACTTTATATTGGGAAGCCGGAGGGAAAATGATGCAAATCAATCCCCAATGCCATTGGTGAACAATAACAACATTTTTAAAACTACTTTTAAAGGCTTTACTTACCAACTTACAATCACTCGTTTTTTTTTTTTTTTTTTTGAGTCAACAGTTGAAGCCTGTACATAGGTGAATACAATTTTGCCCCCCCTTTTTTTTTTACAGAATTAACAGCCAGCGAGCGTGATTTTGCCTTTTTTCAACAAGACTCCGCAACAGCTTATACGGCCAGTATTTCGATGAAAAAAATTGAAAGTGTGTTTGAAGACAGAATTATTAGTAGAGATTTGTGGCCCCCCTCGGTCCCCCGACCTAACCCCCTGCGATTTCTATCTCTGGGGTAACTTAAAACAAAGTACACAAGACAAAACCACACACCCTGGAAGAATTAAAACAAAACACCTGTCAGGAAATTGCCAGCATTTCTCAATGTGAACTACGGCAAGTGATGGATAGTTTCCTAAAGAGGTGCCAAAGATGTATGGACAACGAAGTGGCCAGTTTCAGTATTCCCTTTCATAAAGTTGGTAAGTAAAGCCTTTAAAAGTAGTTTTAAAAATGTTGTATGGTTTCATCCATGGCTCACCCTGTATATACCTAATATATAAGGCATATGGAGCTCCCTGCCTGCTATGGTTACACTCAGGGTCTGTTAAACCCTCCAAAGGGTTTTATGAATGACATGAAGTACAGTAGTATGTTGTAATACCTCAATATGTGCAGTTCATGTTATACTAAGCGATTCACTGCATTGGTGATGTCATTTTAGTACTGCATTGTGTACTAAATTAAGAAATTAAGTTAAAACGAATGGTCATTTGCTATCTATTTACACAAGATTCAATATTTTTATAATTTTGTAATGTCTAGTCACTGTAAGAATTCCCATAATTTATTCTGTTTATATGTGGAGAGTATAGCGCAAAATCTCAATGCAAAACTATCACGTCCCTACTTGTGATGACTTACAATTTATATTTCGGGAATTACAGTAAATTTGGAAACAAAGGTAAATATTGAAATCCAAACTCCTGCTGTACAAATTGTCAAAGAACTTTATAACAGATTGATTAAAAGGTGTGCACTCATTGCATGCCATTTGGCATTCCAATGCTGTGAAGGGATCCTTCGGATCACACTAGTGATTGCTATTTCTATATGGTCAATATATTTGGCTTCACCTCAAAAAGTAAACATGCAATTGAGTATCCCAATTTACAATCAGTCACATGACCTATTAAACAGTGATTCTTTACCAATTCCAAAACCCCCTGAAAAATGGACTTTGGAGGAAGTAACTACATCTCCTAGCTTGGGTTCCTCTTCTGATCATGCATCATCCTCCTCTGATCTTGATTTCATTGTATCTCGAGATCATCATTTGATGTCTCAATCTGAATTAAATGCTCTTGTGAGAGATTTGCAATTGACTAAAACCAAGCTGAGATTCTATCACCTCAACTTTAGAAATGGAATCTTTTACAGCCTGGTACAAAAATAACATCTTATAGAAAACGGGAATACCATCCAAGGCCGGTTTTAAACATAATGAAAAATTAATTTACAGTAATGATATTAATGCTGTAATGATTGCATTGGGAAGAGATAATGTTCCTTAAGAATGGCATCTCGTTATAGATTCTTCAAAACCGAGTTTAAAGGCCATGATTTTGCATAACGGAAATTTATATCCAACAATCCCAGTAGCCTACTCGGGTAATATGAAAGAAACATCTCAGTATGGGCACAATACAGTAGGGACAATAGTTCTGTGCCAGTGACCTAGTTTCCTAGCGCATTGAAGAGAGTCTATGCCTAATGCTAGTTACTCTCCTACGGGCAGCTGTCTGCCGGAAGACGGACTTTGCCGATATGGCATAAACACACATCACTGCTTGACTGGTTATTTACACATTATACACAAACCTTGTCACGCGAATGCATTGTCTTAAACTAGCAGGGGCTTTATTAGTGTGATAAACACTCTACACCAGAAATATCACCACCGTCATTTCTTCTGCAAGACTTTCCCTTTCATCTTCTTCAGATACTTTCCTTTAATCATCTTCAGTCTTCTTTGCTTTCACTGTCGCTATATTCCCTACTTGGATCACAAAACCTTCTATGTCATTTTCAAGCACGCCTTGTTGTTCTTCTTCAATATATTTGTCTTCCTACTTAATAACGTGTTGGCAGGCATTTTCCCACTTTTCCATGCTAATGTCGTCAACATGTTGTTAGCTAATTTTCATAAATAACATCTAATTTAAAAGGATGTTCTACCAAGCTACACATTGCTTTGTATCAGCCCAGATGAGTTCCACTTGATTAAGACCCGATGAATACGGCGGTAATCAGAGAACAATGTGTGGATGGCCTACAAACTATCAACGTAAATTTTCGGAACAGGCTTTGACTCTTGCTTAGGTTGTAAAGCTCCAAACTTAGCATCCTTTCATGGATTGGGGCAAGTCCTGAATCTTATTTTGGTATGAGACATTGGGGCCTTTTCCAACTGCCCACTATGGTACTTGGCATTATCAATCACCAAAACAGATCTGGGAGGCAAGTTGGGAATTAGTTTTTCCATTAGCCATTTTTGTATTTTTTCCCATCATTTTGTGGTATATTAATTTTTTTTATTTTTACATAAAAATTCGCAGAAGGCAAGAACCTTCCAATAAACACACCAAAATATACAATATATGCAATCCAAGATTAATTAGAGAAACACAGAGGATCATTTAATAGAAAAATGTCACATTTAAGGAATAAAATATTTTCTTTTAGGCCAAATACATTGTTAAAATCCACATGAAAATTTGGAAAACTGCTCCAAGCAATCTTCTCCCCCCTCGCCCCATGCAGAAACTGCAATGACACACGGCACGTGAAAGAACCTCAAGCCTGATAAAAGAGGCCTCTGAGCTAAATTACCGGTGTTTCACGCCCAATATAGAATGGGACGCTAAGAACCATAGTAGTTAAAGAGCGTCCATAAATAAACATATAGTAACTAATTTATAAACCGAACGTTCAAGGTAGCATAAAGTCATAAACAGACAGCTGGCAAGAGAGATGTTACTCGAACTACTGCTGCCGCTAGACTGAACTGATTGTACTCAATGTGCATGCCCGAGAATTGGGGCTCGCTCACTGTCCAGTTAACCACTGCGCATACAGGCTTCACTGGCAGAACCTTCGCCCCTACTGTAATTATGTCTCTGAACTATCCAGAGCATGGGTGGCAGATTTGTAATGACATAAAAGTCACAGATATTAGAAGAACCAGGATTCATAAGACATTGCTGTCCGTAAGTGGGACAGTAGGGATAGGCGTAATCATTATGAAATTAGGGAGTGGCCATCAGGAGAAAATGTAGTAACATGATAAAAAAGTGTGAAATATGAACCACTTGATGAAGGTAATTGACAAATCAGAAGAGCTTCCCAATTATTAAAGGGGAATTTTATGTTTGAAGGTAAACTAAAGGCAGGCAACTTTGTAGGGTCTAAAATACAGGGTCTGCTTCAAGAAGACTTTCACATCAGTTAAAAAAAAAGTCTGATGTGTTACACTCACATGACTTTCTCTACTCTTGTACAAACTATTTTTACAAACGCTTATTCTCCATCTACTTCATGTTAATCGAGATAAACATTTGCAGACTCTATCTTATTGCTGATTTTCTTGTAGATGTAAGGGGAATATATATTTACAAGGGCAATATAGAAATACAGTAGCCTTTAAGCACATACATATCTCTTAATAGCTGGTTGCTAGGTGCAGCACCATTCCCTTTGCCACAGATTAATACTCTTTGCATATCCAAGACAAAAAAATGAATAACGAACTCCCATTTGAGAAAATAAGTATTGAAAAATTTAAGGGAATAACAAGCAATATCTCAACAGTGGTTCACTCAACACAAAAAGTGTATATGACATAAATTGTGTATTTTAATGCAGTCTACATTTTTTGTGTAGTAAAATTTTGACTATCTCTTATGGTTTACCAGTTATGCAAAAGTCGTTCACAATGAAGAATACTTTTGGAGACATTCCCTGAAAATTCCAGATATACATTTTATTTGTCATGAAAATATCTTAAACATATGGTATTTTAATCAAAATCGTTAGAGCCATTTATGAGAAAATTAAAATTTTCGAAAAATGTTCCATGTAAAGGGTAATCTGGGGTGGGGGGATTTTCTTGAAAACATTTGTGTCGCATCTCTGGAAGATACTGAACCTAAATACCAAGTTTGGCGTTTATCCGACTGTTCGTTTCTGAATTATGCTCTTCACAGACAGACACACACATGGACATGTTTCCAAAAATGCTTTTTTTTTGCATTCAGTGGGTCTCAAAACATGTATTTCCTGTGAAATCTCGGTATCAAATTTTTGGGTAGAATACAATACTTCCCCTACTTACTATACGTAGTAGAGAAAGTAAAAACAACCTGGTCTGCTATGAATCAGTATGTGTGAATTTCCTGGGGAACTAAAGAGCACACAATTACAAAGATTTGTTGAGTTATAAAAGATGGGATGCAATATGTCACTTAAGATTCATTTTCTTTATTCCCACTTGGATTTCTTTCCATCGAACTTGGGTGACATTAGCGATGAGCATAGGGAAAAGTCTCACCAGGACACATTAAAAATGGAAAGGTGATACAAAGCGAAATCAGTAACTAACATGCTTGCTGATTACTGCTGGCAGCTAATCACAGATGTTTTGGAGTCATCTTATTGCTGTAAATCATCCAGGAAGAAGTATTTAAAAAATGAGAATTTTTTTTACATTATTATGAGCTTGTGTTACGACACAAAATACAATTTTATTATTATTATTATTATTAGAAATATTTATTGGAGTATTTTAGATTATAACAATTATTATAATATCTATTTATGATCGGGTTTAGCTGGATGGACTGATTTTAGTAATATTATTGCAAAAACATTATTCTAAAACTCAGTACAAAAAAACTACAACACATAAATGTTGCAAAAATTTCAACATGCACACTCAAAAAACCATTAGGTAATTGAGAAAAACTGACTTCAGATTTGAAATTACTGCATGCCAATTCACTAAAATCACATATTTTCAATTCTAAGAGTGAAAAAAAAGCTTAAATTTGTTGTACAGTGTAATCTGTGAGGGAGTTGACTTTACAATTTGTGTAAAATTTACAATTACTGAAAATATGCGACCATTTACTGCTCATCTATTACTGACATTTACAAAATGGAAGCCTGCACACTATACATTTTGTTACAGCCCAGTTAAGAGGACCATGATCATGGCGAGTGTTAAACACACAGATAAATTCTGGCCTATACTGTATACTAATTAGGGTGGTATATTCTGGCTGTAATCTTAAGAACTAACATTATCAACAAATTATAATTTAATGCAATAGAATTTAAGGCTTTGAGATCATTTCCTTGTCACTAATATTGTCTTCTTCAGATAACATGGCAACTCCTTATTTTAAACCATTGTTCAGTACAGTTTAAGGAAGTGAGTTAATTTTTTTTTTTTTTTTTTGTGACGCTGTTTAACTACTATGGTCCTTAGCATCCCATTCTATATGGGCATGAAAGACTGGAAATTTTGCTCAGAGGCCACTTTATCAGGCTTGTGGTTCTTTTACGTGCTGTAAATCTACAACACTTCCGTTCCGAAGGAAGCCATGCTAAGGATTTTTATGCCCAAAAAAAATCTAACAAAAGATTGGTTCCTTCTTTAGATATTCTATGTACATGTTGGCCATATACATCTTTTTTTCAAATGAAATTAATTCTTAACTTTATCTCATTTTCAACTCAACAAATATGTACATTAAAGAATACATCATCCATAATGAACAAGAAAATATAAGAAATTAGATTAACAAAAACCCATGACAAACATAGCCAATGATATACAATATTTTGGTAAGAACATAAAGTCATAAGTAATATAATTACTTTGATTGCCTCTTATTTCTTAAATTTAGACTCTTTTGCCCCATTACATTTGTTTTACAATCATATTTTATAATCGTGGCAGTTTTTCCTAGTGTAAAAATGTTTGTGTATTGTAGAATTATCTCTCTGTTCCCAGGACTGTTTTTTTGTTTCTTTGTTTTTAACATGAATTGTTTGCTTTAAGAAATATAAATATAAGCTCAGCTTATCAATTGCATTATAAGACTCCACTGCAGCTTAAGCTTAAACTGTTAAACTGGTTTTGACTAAAATACAATGTTGCTGATAAAAATAATTAATTCTTTTTGTTTGCAAAATAACACCATCAGGCAAATTTATTTACCACTGTAAACACTGCTCGTTATAATATTTTTACACTGATATTATAACTGATTATTAACAAAGACCCTGGTTTCCAGTATTAAATGCTGTTAACCAGAATGGATTGTCTTATGCTTCCAGCAATACCTCTGTATTGGATATTTCAATTCGATAACATGAGAGTTTGCTGATAAAGCTTTACGCTGCTTCACTAGTTGTTACTTTGTGATTTTTGTACTCATGCTAACACTGCTGATATAATGCTGTCCCAAAATCTTATGTAAGGTATTTCACACTATTAAACTTTGAGAAAAAGTAAAAGTTATAAAGAAAGAGCTGCAAAAATCGAATCATTTTCCAAGAGAGCAGGTAAAATAAAAAGGGAGAGTCTAGGAAAACAACTGATATGGGGAGTGCACAAATTATGTACAAAAGAATTCGATTGAATTAAACATACAAAGCAAAAACACAAAAAAGAAAGAAGAATGAGTGATGACACTAGTAAGAGGTCTGAGATGAGTATACATGTCTGTTTCTCACATCTGCTTCAGTATACAATGGCATTTAAGTTTATTGCTGGCATCTATCCACGACCACCAACTCCTGGCACAACCAAATGGATGTGAATGTTATTACTTGAATTTCTCACTCCAGCTGGTACAGGCTGCTCCAAAAGTATCATCAGCAACTGCATGCGAATTATATCACTGCTTCAATTATACCACCTTAAAAACAATCATTTCGAGGAAAGAATTTGGGATTGAATAATGAAGCAGTTATATTACTTATGATTTTATGTACCTACCAAATATTGTATATCATTGGCTATGTTTATCATGGAATTAAATTAAACTGAGTTTTGTTTATGGACGCTCTTTAACTGCTGTGGTCCTTAGCATCCTTCTATATTGGGCGTGAAAGACCTCTTTATCAGGCTTGAGGTTCTTTTACATGTCATAAATCTACGACACGGGAACACCGGCTTTACTTCCCTTCCGAAGGAAGACATGCTAACAAATTTTTACACCCAAAAAAATCCATTGCCCTCCGCCAGGTTTGAAACCGAAACCTCAGGAACTAGACGCTAGCATGGTAACCACTACACCACTGAGGACATTTATCATGGATTTTTGTTAATGTAATTTCTTATATTTTCTTGTTCATTATGGATGATTTATTCTTTGATGTGCATATTTGAGTTGGAAATGAGATAGGTTAAGTTAATGAAAACTAATTTTATTTTATTTGAGGGGGAAAAAAAAATAAAAGCAAAAACAAAGGTGTGCATGGCTAACTATAATATGTACATGACATCTAAAGAAGGAACCAATCTTTTGGTTATAGCCATGGAGAATAACAATCAATAATGGTTATTGACAGTTCACTATGGGGACAGTAACAAAAAATATATTATCATCTTGGTAACTACTCATCTCAGAAATTGTATAATAGGTAGATGCTAAGTTCTGGAATATGGAAATAAATCACCATACTGTAATAAAGTGTAGAAGAACGTAGTGTGGAAACTGATGCAGTAATTTGTATCACAAATTACTTAAATGTAAATAATGATTGTAATATGAATATGCATTTTTATGTGACATTGATTTCAGATGTTTATTAATTGTAATTATTATTGGGAAATAAGTTTATACGGCCTTACTGAAACTGTCAATAATAGCGCAATAATGCAAAGAGGGGGGTGAGCTGTTTATCATTATTGGAAACGAGGAAGTTACGTAATGTTGGCGCGTTTTCGGTAGAAACTTCTGGAATATTTTCTCCCTAAAGCATATGTATTCATAATTTTCATTGGATATTAAAATAGACGCTAATGTTGGCGCGTTTTATTAGCCAATTACAATTCAGTTATAATCTTTAGGCGTATCTGGATGAAGGAGTATAAATAGGGTAGGTTAGAGGTAGCGTCAGGCCAGTTCATCAAAATTCTTTGTACACTACACGTCGTCTTCAGTTCGTCAGTTCGTCAAAATATTTGTATAAGATACGTCGGCTATAGATTCACAAGTTACGAAAAATCTAAAGTGTTGTAAAGTTAATAATACACAAAGTTGAAGTACGCGAATTAAAAGTGATAACTAAGAAGTTATTATAACAGTTTCAGTTTTGGCGAGTGTCGAGATCAATGTGTAAATGTGAGAGTAATAGTGTTCGACAATAAATGTGTAAAACAAATTTGTTCATCAGTGTTATATTTGAATAAAAGATTCCTTTCCGTTTACACAACCCTGTTTAAGAGATATGTTCGACCAAATAGCTAGCCGGAGGACAGTGAAACAGAATTGAATAGAAATTAAAAGTTAAATTCTTTCAAACACAAAACTAATACTGCCGGAAATTGCTAACACCAGATGGAGCTACGAACCTAACAAAGAATCACGTCACAAGATGGCTTCACATGAAGTAAACACACATACACAAACATCATAAGTAATACCATCGCAAATTGGCACCCAGAACGTGGGGCAGAGTGACCAGGAAGGAGCAGAGTGACCAGGAAGGGGCAGAGTGACCAGAAAGTAGCAGAATGACCAGGAAAGGAACCAGGACGTGGAACGAATGCAGCAGTGAATTGATCTACAAGACGCAGATTCCAGAAACAACAGGGACGACAGACTACGCGGATGATTGGACATCGTAATTCCGAGATTACAAGGTAACAGGGAAATTCAAACTACAGGACAACAAAACGACGTAGACTCATCATAAAACAACGCAGAAGCAACATACAAATCTAAGAGAGAGGGGCAGGAAGCTGGACATCAAAGAAACAGCAACAGACAGCATCACAAAGGTCAGAGTATCGTAATTTTTTTTTAGAAAACAAAATTGTAACAATCAAATGTACTTAAGGAGCGGTAGGATAAAGAAAACAATGGCTAATAATAATACAGAAGAAATAATTATGGAGGGGGATAGTGTAACAGTTAGCTGTAATTCAATACAGGTTACAGAAAATAGCTCAAAAACTGTAGAATTTGAGGGAGGAAATGTTAGTGCAGAAAGTGAGAATAGAACAGCAGGAAATGTAAATTTTGATGTTAGTATGATGATGGAAATGCTGAGAAATATGAATGAGAATATGAAAAAGACTAATGAGAATATGGAAAAGAATAATAGGGAATTGAGAGAAGATATAAAAAAGATTAATGAGAATATGGAAAAGAATCATAGGGAATTAAGGGAATATATGAAAAGGAGTCATAGGAAATTAATGGAAGATATTGGTAGGAGTAATGAGATAATAGAACAAAAAGTAGATCAAAGCAGGGAAGAAACTGAAAAGAAAGTTATGAAGCTAGATAGTAGTATGCCAAGAATGAGAAATGAGGACCAGGAAATAATAGCAAGTGAGATAGGAGAAATTTCAAAGAAAATGTCAGATATGAACAGGGAAATAGGTAACAAAAAAAGTGAGGTTAATACTAAAAGTGAACATGTTGATGTAGAATGTACAGAGTTAGGAAGTAGAATGAGTAGCATTTCAAGTGAGATAAGAGAGATGAAAGAGGTTATGAATGTAGATGTGAATCAGGCGCAAGTTAATTTCAGAGGGGAGATATCAGAAATACAGAATGAGCCAGAAATGCAAAGAAATAAATTGTACGAAGAAGTTAAAGTTTTGCCTGTAAATAATCAAAAGCTAACTTCTGAAATTAACAAGTACCAAGCTGTTCAAAATGAAAACTCCAATCCAGTACAGATTATTACAGACTTGTCAGAGTATTCTCAGATTAAAGAGATAGTAGAAGAATTGAAAATGACAGTTGTTAAAAGATGTGTAGTTCAGGAAACTTTAGATTGTTTTCAAATGTTATCATGGGACGAAATGTCATATGAATACAAGAGGTTATTCATGAACAAAAATTTGAAGGTTAGGATACGGCTACGAGTAATGTTTAGCCACACACAATTTGATCCAGGAGGGTAAATAGCAATGAGATGTAAAGTAAATGCTGGATAGTTAAAGATGACTTGCAGAGAAATGTATTGGATTGTAAGAGGGTTAAATAAATATGTACGTCATGTGAAAGGAGAAATAAAATTTTGGACATAATTAAATTTTTTTAAAAGGAAAATGAACATTTTTTTTGTAACTATAACAGTATTTGAAAATTAAGAATGTAAAGATTGAAACTTAATATGATATTAAAGTAAAAGTACGTAAATACAAATCCAAGAGTATTGTTAAAATAAAGAACAAAATAACAAAAATGGGTTAAAAATAATTTAAAAAAAAAAAAATACTTATGTAGCAAACAGAAAATGTGAAACAGTGTCTAGATTTAAGAGATGTAAATATATTTGTGTGGAGGGTGAATATTTTTGGTAAATATGTTTAATAATTACAAAAAAATTCTTGAATTGATAAATTTTTGTTAACAATATAAGAAAGTAAACCATTTTGAAACAGTCATTAAATAATTCAGGGTACAGTATTTGCTATAAAAAAAATTTGTAATGTTAGATTAATGTCTAAACACATTAAACCAGAGCCAGTAAGTAGTGGCGAGATAAAAAAAAAAAAACAAACATATGTCGTGTGTTAAATGTGTGTGATGTGTTAAGTGGAAGTGATAGCGTGTGTTCCAAGATTTAGGAGACTAAAAACCCAATTATAAAATTTCCAAACAAGTGGTAAATATTTATAATTATGCTTCTAGTGGGGCATATGATGCAGTAATTTGTATCACAAATTACTTAAATGTAAATAATGATTGTAATATGAATATGCATTTTTATGTGACATTGATTTCAGATGTTTATTAATTGTAATTATTATTGGGAAATAAGTTTATACCGCCTTACTGAAACTGTCAATAATAGCGCAATAATGCAAAGAGGGGGGTGAGCTGTTTATCATTATTGGAAACGAGGAAGTTACGTAATGTTGGCGCGTTTTCGGTAGAAACTTCTGGAATATTTTCTCCCTAAAGCATATGTATTCATAATTTTCATTGGATATTAAAATAGACGCTAATGTTGGCGCGTTTTATTAGCCATTGCAATTCAGTTATAATCTTTAGGTGTATCTGGATGAAGGAGTATAAATAGGGTAGGTTAGAGGTAGCGTCACGCCAGTTCATCAAAATTCTTTGTACACTACACGTCGTCTTCAGCTCGTCAGTTCGTCAAAATATTTGTATGAGATACGTCGGCTATAGATTCACAAGTTACAAAAAATCTAAAGTGTTGTAAAGTTAATAATACACAAAGTTGAAGTACGCGAATTAAAAGTGATAACTAAGAAGTTATTATAACAGTTTCAGTTTTGGCGAGTGTCGAGATCAATGTGTAAATGTAAGAGTAATAGTGTTCGACAATAAATGTGTAAAACAAATTTCTTCATCCACAACCCTGTTTAAGAGATATGTTCGACCAAATAGCTAGCCGGAGGACAGTGAAACAGAATTGAATAGAAATTAAAAGTTAAATTCTTTCAAACACAAAACTAATACTGCCGCAAATTGCTAACACCAGATGGAGCTACGAACCTAACAAAGAATCACGTCACAAGATGGCTTCACATGAAGTAAACACACATACACAAACATCACAAGTAATAACATTATAAGTAATACCGCAACAAAACACATTACATTAAAATAAAACAGTGATAAAGAGAATATTTTTATTTGTTTATAAAAAATTATTTAAAATCAAAATGTCTTTATCTGTACCATGACCTGAGGAAGGGAAAACACGAGAGATCTCATAGCTCATGCAACAAAACTACAAAGAATAAAGAAACCAACTTGATTAAAAAAGAAAAGCTTTCACCCAATGTGGGAAATTAAAATGTGGGCGTGAAAGACCGGTAATTTTGCTCAGAGGCCTATCAGGCTTGAGGTTCTTTTACGTGCCGTAAATCTATGACATGGGGCCACCAGCTTTACTGCCCTTCTGAAGGAAGCCATGCTAAGGATTTTTACACCCGCCAGGTTTAAACCTGGGAACTAGATGCTAGCATGGTAACCACTGCACTATGAGGACAACGCCTAACATGGGGTTCCAATAGGTAAAGGCAAAAGAAAATAAAAAGGAAAGAAAGAAGATGGTATCCAACAACATGGTGGTGATGGAGATATGACAGAGAAACAGAAGACTTCATGACTTCAGAACACTGGTGAATGATGCTAGAGGAAAGAACACACAATCCACAAAATCCAGATGATGAGGACCTCAAAAAAGAAGTCATCAAACATAGGACAGCAACTTTATTTTTCTTTGATATATATTGAGAAAAAAAAGGATGTTTACAAAAACTGTGAAAATGAGTAGAGAAAATATAAAGGTAGGAAATTATTTCCGAAAGCATTACAAGAAAGAAGTAAGGGAAATTATTAAAATGTGGGCGTGGGGAAATAATAAGAGTGAGAACGGTCAGTGAAGCGGAAGAAATAGCAAGAAGGAGGGGGAAAGGGATAAAATAATAGATTTGAGAGAAGGGAGGGTAACGCTACCAGGGGAGGAAAGTGTCGATCCGGTATCCAGACGTACTAGACTCAGAAAAGCAATGGAGAAATTTACGTATCAGGATAAAACAAAGAACAAATAGGGAAAGGAAGTAAATTGATACAAAAGAAAATAAGATAAGGCAGGGATGTAAATTGAGTTTATATTAGTAATCTATTCATAGATGATATTAGGAGTAAAAATAAGAAATTAGCATTATCCAGTAATAGGAGATAAGGAGATTCCAGGTTCAGGTTATATATATATGCAGACGATTTTATGGTAGGCACCATATTGTTGATAGGGTTACAAAAGCGATAAATGAAATTCAAGAAAGTGTGAAAAATGGGGAAGTGGGGTAAAAACCATAAAGGTGATTGACTCAATAAAAGGCTCTAAGAAACAAAACCAAGAACTTGAGAGAATAATAAGGAAGGTAAAGGGAAGAAAATGGTATAGAAAAGTAAGAGAAGTAAGGGCCGCTCAGTGAGCGAAAAGGCCAGGGAGCCAAGCAATGAGTGGCCCAATAAGAAAACAAGCACCAGACAAATTGTACAACAGATGTAGGGGTTTAAATGAATATACATTGTAGGTATTGTAAACATGTAGAACAAATTGTACAATAAATCTATCTACAAAGATGATCTTGTGTAAAAATGTTCTTTAATGTCATGGTTCGTAGTAATAAATTTTGCATGTGGATAATAGGAATTGTTCTGGAAAGAAAGAATTAAAAATGAATATAATAATTTCAATTGCAAAAGCAAGAATTATAAATCACACCATCTGAAGAATTCCAAGCGAAGATAGGACAAGAGCATGAAAGAAGTTAGGATTTGATTAACACTTTCGAAGGAGTACCTTAAAGAAAAGTGCATTTGTAATTTTTATTAAAGAATAGTAGCTTATCAAACTAAATACCATCCAAATGAGATTTATTAATAATTCTACAAGGAACTATAATTCTGTTTCTGACAAGGGTGTGTTTGTTGAAAATAACATAACTACGGCCAAATATTATGAATTATAAAGCTCACAGATAAATAAATTACGGCAAATATGAAGATATAAATGGTAGATTGTGATGAAATAAGGAGAATAAATAAATAAGTAATGGAAGGAATTTAAATGGAAAACTTTAGTTATCTTGTTTGGCTGATTAGAACACTGGGGACAGTGAACCATAAATAAATAATAATGATGAATGTATGCGAAGAACTAAACTTAAAATGAGTAATGGTGCAAGGCACTAATAAAGAAAATAATTGCATAATAATATTAGGCAATTAAACAAATATCTAGTTTAATCACTTGGGATAAACTAGAAATGAATTTATCAGACGGAACAATTGTGGAAACTTTTATGAAGTAAAGAAGAACTTAGGATTACAAATTTATATTTCTTAAAGCAAACAATTCATGTTAAAAACAAACAAACAAAAGTCCTGGCAACAGAGAGATTATTCTACAATACACAAACATTTTTACACTAAGGGTAGGAAAAACTGCCACAATTATAAAATATGATTGTAAAACAAATGTAATGGGATAAAAGAATCTAAATTTAAGAAATAAAGAGGCAATCAAAGTAGTTATACAGTGGAATCTCGTCAGCACGTTCCTCATTAACACGTTTTCCCGAGTATTACGTTCAATTATAAAAGTCCAGGTACCAAATCACCAAATGTAATAAATAATGTTTGCTTAGTGCATTTTCCCGGTCCCACTTACTACGTTTGAAGTTTGACGTCCTCATTCACTATTTTGGCCAATCCTTGATCGGTCCAGTGGGAGAAGGCGCTTAACACGTTCAAAGTTTGACGTCCTCATTGGCTACTTTGGTCAATCCTCGGTCATGAGGTGGATACCGGCAGCCAATCACATGCATGTATGTAAATATTTGTGTGACACGATCTGTGTGGGCGGGATAGAGAATGCTTTACCTTGGCGTGGTAAACGCCAACGATAGTATCTACTGTTGAGTGTTGACCAAACATACGTAGATTGTATTTTAACTTTTCATTTGCAATGAAAAAAAGAAAGTGTAGTAAATAACCGATAGTGAAAAACTAAAAATCCTTGAAATAAATCACAATCCAAATATGAAACATGTGGATATAGTGCGGAAGTTAAACATTCCTCCGTCAACCTTAAACGCAATTGTTAGCAAACCTAAATTGATTAAAACTGCTTTTAAAGAAGGGAAAAATGCAAAAACAAAACTTTCCTCTTGGAAAATAGGATCAGAACGAAATTTGTTGCTTGGAAACACTTACCGTATTCAAATCGTATTGAATATGCCAAAGATACATTCGCCTGTACTCGTAACATGATGCACGCTCATAATTTTTTTTTTCTTTTTTAGTGGAAATTGTTATCACATGTGTAATAAAATGCACAGCAAAGCCACTTTTGTCGCTTCCATAATTTGCAATTTATTTTCTCAAAAACATTCATAACCTCAAAAATCCAAGTTGACCAACATAAAAGCTTGAATTATTTATTCTCAGGCTTTGTGTATCCAAATCCATTTGAACACACATTGAATTCAACATGGATTGTACTCAAAATCGATTTCAATTGCCCATGGTGACGTAGTAATTATTAGATTATATAACTATGTTCTTAAATTGCATATTTTGCATTTTCGTTAACACGTTTTCCTGCCTATGACGTCCAAATCCTTGGTCCCTGCAAAAACGTGCTAACGAGATTCTAAGGTCCCTGCAAAAACGTGCTAACGAGATTCTACTGTATTACTTATGATTTTATGTTCTTACCACAATATTGTATATCATTGGCTATGTTTATCATGGATTTTTGTTAATCTAATTTCTTATATTTTCTTGTTCATTATGGATGATGTATTCTTTAATGTTCATATTTGTTGAGTTGGAAATGAGATAAAGTTAATGAAGAATTAATTTCATATCATTTGAAAAAAAGGTGTATATGGCCAACATGTACATAGAATATCTAAAGAAGGAACCAATCTTTTGTTTGTGGTCATGGACAGTAGCAATCAATAATGATTGAATAGTTTACCATGGGGATAGTAACAAAAAATATATTGTTTTCATCTTGGTAACTACTCATCTCAGAAATTGTATAATGGGTAGATGTTAAATTCTGGAATATGGAAGTAAATCACCGTACTGTAGATAAATGGCTGTGCACCATTCTCGATCAAGATTTTACCATGCTAAAATATGGACTTTACCGCAGTGAACGGTCATTTGTGGTGCATCAACACCGGTAAAAGTTTATCGAGGATTTTATCGCAGTTAAATATGACCGGCCCCAACGAACCGGTTTTCGCCGATTATTTCCAACTTTACTTGTGCTGAAATATTAAAATGGCAGAGCAGTATAGGTTAGAATTTCCAACAAATAGATACACTCCATTTTCTCCAATGAATACATTCTGATAAAGTTACTTTAATGTATTTTGTAACTTTTAATGTTTAAGGCCTTTTATTTTATTTTCTTTTCTTTTTGCGACGGGTGTTTTAAATATCCTGACCCAAGATGCAACGAAAATCCATACAATCACGGCATTGCATTATCATAATTATATCAGTTGAAGCATAGTTCTAAGAACAAAGTAGAAATAAGGGGAGTAGTAATAATGGATTTAGTGTAATTAGTATATTTTCGAGAATATTGTATACCTTAATTGCACAGCTATACGAATGTGGTAACCTGAACAGATCAGTGCCGAAGTCTCAAATTTGAAGTCTTCAACATGGTGTCGGGGTAGCGTGTACACCTATTTTAGAGGGTCCAGGTTCAAATCTTGTTTGGGAATAATATATTTTTTTCTTACGTTGATATTTTGTTTGTCAGGAGAATTGTAAAATATGACAAAAACAGCAAACACCAAACATCAGCTGATAAAAAAGTAATAATAATTGAGAGAAACAACCACTACGCAAAATTACAAAAATTGGAACTGGAATTATATGCTCTTCACCTTAAATTAACGGACACACTCGGCTACCCACTTTGCCAAAACATGCAATCAAAATTCCTCACTATTCTTAGCTACAGGATGAAAACAAAAACGCTGAAATTAAAGAAAAATCTAGACATACTACGCCGGAAGCAACAATCATATAAACCTAACCTAAAAAATGAAAAAATGGTTCTCCAAGAAATACAAGCAGATAAACATAACAATTTCCCAACCAAACATATGATCAAAACCAGTAGTATACACAAAAGCTGACAAGGGAAATAAACTAGTTGTACTGCAAAAAGATGATTATATTGCCAGAGTAGAAAATATGCTGCAACAAGAAAATTACATACAAATTCAAGAAGACCCATTAAAATTACATTTAAAAGCCTTCAATCAAACCATCCAGGAAAGCAAAACTATAACAGACACTGATAAATCTAGATTAAAACCAGACCACCCCACTTTACCAAGAATGTATGCTCTACCTAAAATACACAAACCGGGTAATAAGATGAGACCAATCGTCAGCAATATTGATTCTCCTACCTACAAACTGGCAAAATGGTTAGTACAGAGATTCTCTTCACTACCAAAATTCAATAGCAAAAACATAATGAATTCAGAAGATTTAATACAGAAGATAAAATCCCTGGAACTCGAACCAGAAGACAGATTAGTTTCCTTTGATGTCACTGCACTATTTCCAAGTGTCCCTACAGATCAACTCCTGCGTCAATTAAAGAAATGGCTACAGCAGACTAACCTACTTGAAGAAGAAATAGAAGACCTCATACAACTTACCAATTTATGTATTGCACAAAATTGTTTTAGTTTCAATAAGAAGTTCTATCAACAACCAACTGGTCTAACCATGGGCAACCCACTTTCACCCTTCTTGGCAGATTTATTTATGAGCTACTTAGAAACACACATAACAACTTCCTTTCCATACATGTTTAAAGTTTGGCATAGATATGTTGACGACATCTTCGCTGTTGTCCCTAATAGGTTCATACAAGACTCCTTAGCCTTACTAAACCTACAGAACCAATCAATAAAATTCACCAGAAATAGAAAAAGAAGGCATGCTACCATTTTTAGACCTAAAAATCATCAGAGAACAAAAGAACCTAACCTTTGGCATATACAGGAAGCCAACACACTCTACTAATTACATAAAAAATAAGAGTTTCAATCCAACCACACACAAACATGCAGTACTAAACAGCCTAACACATAGACTGGTATATACCCCCTTAAATAAAAAAGAATACCAGCATATAGTAGACACAGCAATACATAATGGGTACAACAAAACAACTATTGACAAAAAAATTGCAAAATTCAAACGACAGATGCACATCAGAAACACAACAAATCTCAGCCAGCAAGATAAAGCGCTAAAGTTCAAGAAATTCACATACCACCCAGGAACATTTCACAAATTTAAGAAGATTTTCATGAAACATAACATCAGCCTAGCTCCACAGAACAAATTTAACATAGAGAAATTACTTTGTAACAACTTAAAAGACCCCATTCCACAAGACAAAAAAGCTGGTATCTATAAAATCAATTGTTCAGATTGCAATAAAGTATACATAGGTAAGACAAAAAGAAACCTAGAAACTAGGCTAAAGGAGCACATGAGATGTATTAAATACAAACAAATGGACAAATCTGCAGTTTCACACCATTTTTGGACCACTAATCACAACATCAAACCCAATATTACATTAGTCAAACCAGCCAAATTAGATGCATGGGAGAAGATCACCATTCTAAAACACAACACACATCTAATGAATTTTGATTTGCCGCCACCAAACCCTCTCTGGAAGTACATTTCTCCACCACAAGATCCAGTCCAAAAAACGGAAACACCAACAACACGGGCCAGTCGAATTAACTTCTGAGGATGGGAACAACTGTTTCCCGAAACATGTTAAGTGAGTAAACTTAAGTGATGTTAGTGTAACAATTCCGACTCACCTTTGAATAAATATTTTTTTCTTTCTATTTTCTGCCTGTCTTTCAGTAAGTGAATATCGACTAAGCTAACTGGAATTTAATTAGTGTGGAAAGAAAGAAAACAAAAAGCCTGTAAAGTTCAGCACATTTTTCTGTTCAGTTGTAAGGCCAATTTTCCCACATGTCCATCTCTTAAGTTATTGCTTCTATCTCTGTACTTTCTATCTTTTCTTAAGAATGGCACGTTAAATTTAATAACATAATAGAGAAACTTGGGTCTGCTTTTGCTTTCCGCCAATGCATGAATTATGTGCATGCGCTTAAACAAAGAGGTAGAACAAGTGAAAAACAGACGACATGATGTACATCTGGGTACGTTCAGTAGAGTTTACCTGCTATGAACGGTGCGCTCAACCAAGGTGAGCACCTGCCAGGTAACCATGGTCACCTAAACTGCAGTGAACATTGGTGCACCACTATGTGATGATTACCCCGGTCAAGTTCTTAACGCGGTAAGCTGAAGGACCCTGAAGGGTTGGTTTAACGAGGATGGTGCACATGGCCATAAGTGTAGAACAATGTAGTGTGGAAACATATTACATTAAAATTAAAAGAAACTATGCCTTTACCTGTACTACGGCCTGAGAAAGGAAGAACATAGATGTCACAGCTCATGTAAAGAAACTACAAAGAATAAAGAAACCGACTGAATTAAAAAAAACAATCCTAAATAATGCAGGAAAACGATACTTCCGGGGACAATGAATATGGGTCTGTGAATACATTAAAGCTTCACTTATTTTAAATTAATCAAATTTGATTAATTTCGTAAGCAAAGTTTTAAATTATCTGCCGACTCAAGATTCAATTAAATTATTGTTTTGCTTCACTGTCTCTAACTCCTGAATGACACTTCAATGAATATGGGTTTTATTTACATAAGTTACAAAGTAAACCAATTGGGGCCACTTAAGTTGAATGATGAATGCGGAAAATCATAGTTCCGGGAATGATAAATCGAGTTTTGACAACAGTAGCCTTGTGTTAAAATATGCTTTAAATGGATCTAGTTTAAAATTTCAGTTTGTTTTCACAACTTGCAAAGCTTGAGTAGTCCCAGTTATGAATTTATGCTAGCTAAGCTATGGGCTGTGCAACCCTACAATGATCAACATATAATAAATACTACTTACACTTTCTGGCATCCACACAATCTTGACTCTCTGAATGAGTTGGTGTGGGTGGGCCCTCTCCAATGGTAGCCGTGTTGCTAGTGTCCACCTTCAGAGGTTGCAGAGGAACCTGAGGAGGAGGATGATGACTGTTCACTCCAGCCCCTCCTCCACCTCCTGGAGGTGCTGTCGATGCACCTGTGGTGCCTGGCTCCAACGATACCTGCCTCGATAACAGCAATGCTGTCTGTATCGTCTGTAATGCCTTCTGTGGTGACAGTTCAGATGGTTCCAAGTTCTTGGCACCCGTTATCTGAGATAACAAGCGAGGTAAACTTGCCAAAGTAACAGGAGGGCCAGGACCCGGTCCTGGTGCAGTTGAAGTCACCACGGGACCCTGCAGGGGAGCCGGAACCATCGCAGGGGTGGAGGAGGAGGAGGGAGAAGGAATCTGCTGGGCAGTGGACTTACCAGGTTGTTGGTAAAGATTCCTGCCAGGGGTGCTAGTGGGAACAGGTATATGAGGGTGAGTGGGAACGTGCTGCGGTTGCGACACCAAGCGGGGTAGAGCAGCCGCCAACAGAACAGGTCCTGGCCCTGGACCCGGAGTTCCCGTCGAATTGTGATGCTCCGATGATACTGACACTGAAACAGGGATCTGAGGTGCTTGCTGCTGGGATACGGGCTGTGGCTGAACTTGTTGCTGTGGTTGTTGCTGTTGGGATGAAGTGCTCCCAGTAGGAGTGTGACTGTATGACGTTTCAGATGTCGGTGTACTATCACCAGGAGATATATCCATATCCTGTGCCTGTGATTCACCTGCAAAAACCAAATGTCCCTTCAAATGCTGATCTAGAATATATGCTTTTTGAGAACAAAAAAATCTGTTGCATTCATATAACCGTCTCCACTTTTTTCTTAAAAAAGCCTTATACTTATATCTACTGCTTGTTAAATGATACAAACTTTCATTATATATTTATATCTTTTGTCACAGCTATAAGAATACAGTTGGTTAAAGTGATGTTCAGACTTTAATAAAAGCATCACACTACGTGATGGCTTTGATATTCTACTCTCCTTGCATGACCATCAGAAAAAGCAAATAGAGACTGAACCACTGGAAAAAGCATAAATATTTGAAAATTTAAACAATAACAAATGAATATCTCAGAAATGGTTAATAAAATAAAACAAACACCACATAAACTGTATTTCCTCTGTCCCAAAATAATAGTCGAATTCCTTTAAGGAGGTTTTATTATTTACAAACCAAATTTAATAGCCATTTAAGCAAAGAACACTGATGTTCGGTTTGTCATAGAGCATATAAGAAGGGTTTTAACATTCTGGGCAATATGCATGACCTTGGTAGGTGGTTGCATAAACTGAGGCGTTCAATTCAAAGCAAGGTGAATGCAGTGGTTGTTACTAGAGTCTGACGATTTGTTCACATAATAGAAGTAACTACTGTTTACATACTATAGTTTTTGTGGTTAGGTAACATTGAAGCAATGGGAAGGGGGAAAAATATTGGAGATAGTCAGTGGCAGGCCATTTATGAGCATTTACTTTGTGTAAGCAATAATGATATATTGCGAAGAGGTGTAATAAAGTAAAGTGCTGTGAAATTTACTGTTCATAAAAATTAAGTTTTGTTTATAGACACTCCTTTAACCTAATGGGTTCTTAGCATCCCATTCTACATTGGGCGTGAAGACAGGAATGTTTGCAGTGACCTCTCCAGCAGGCTTGAGGTTCTTTTACGTGCCATAAATCTATGACTTGGGACCACCGGTTTTGCTTTACTTCCCTCCCGAAGGAAGCCATGCTAAGGATTTTTACGTCCAAAGAAATCTATCGCCCTCCGCCAGGTTTGAACCCCAGAAATTCCATTGCATCAAAAAAAGAATATCAGATCTGTGGCTGTTGCTTTGGATATTGAAATCAATAGTGCACTGCAGAATCCAAGAAAAAGATGGACATTCATCAATATTGAAACCAATATTCAACAGGAGAACAGAAACTTTTGCAATTTTGCTTTGTCAATGCTAGATCCAGCAGTTTTGATAAGTAGAGCAAGATTTCAGGACATGTTCGATCAGCTCCATATTGAAAAATGGTTTTACATGACTGAAGAAATAGGCAAGTTTTTCCTGATCAACATTGAACTTGTCAATGAACAAATGCTTCATTATGAGAGAGATGCTTCTACCAGAAGTAGCATGTCCCCATCTTGATTCAATATGTAACCAGTACTTTTGATAGTAAAATTGGGCTATTTCCATTCATCCTCCAGGAGCCAACAAATCAGAGTAGCAAAAATAGGCCTAGCGGTACAATAGTTACAAAATCTATGCATTCTGTAAAGACAAATACACACAAATGCTCTTCCCGTTATCAACTCAAAATGACCTTTATGGACATCAAACTCCATCTACATAAAACATAGTAATGCAAAACTGCACATTGATCCTTCTGATATTGAGTTTATAGCTCTACTACTAATACTGGTCTAAGCATAAGTTTGTATCATCAGCCTCCAAATAGCCCAATATGAATGTCCTCGATCTCGGCTTCTTCAATGCCATACAGTCTCTCCAATATCAAGAGGTCTCATCAACATTAGTTGAATTTGTTACTGTTCAATAACATTGGCTTCTTGTGGTTTATTAGCACTCCAAGTATATCTTTTTCTGTATAGTTTGTCAAATGACTTGCTATAGAAATGCGATTACTATTTTGGGATAGAGGAAGGTATGTTTTAACAAGTTCTACATTTCTGTGTACTAAGTTTTTGTCTATCTCTTACAGTTTATAAGTTACACAAAATTCATTTAGTAGGAAAAGGACTTCCCAGGCTATTTGCAGAAAATTTAAGATATATTTTATTTGTCATGCAAATATCTTAAACATCAGTATTTTAATCAAAATAGTTAGTCATCTTTTAGAAAATAAGAAATGAAAAAAATTTCCATGTTAAGAGTAGCTTGGTTCAAGGGATTTTCTTGAAAATCTTTACATCACACCCTTGGAAGATGCTAACTTCAATACCAAGTTTGGTATTCAACCAACCTTTGTTTTTGAGTTATACTGGTCTCTCTCTCTCTCTCTCTCTCTCTCTCTCTCTCTCTCTCTCTCTCTCTCTCTCTCTCTCTCTCTCTCTCTCACATGCACATACATGCAAACCTTTTCCTAAATATGTTTTGGATTCAGGCAGCTTCAAAATGCGTATTTCTGGTGAAATCAGGGTTCCCAAGAAAAAGGGGAACCTAACTTCCCTGACCAAGATATTATATTTCCCTGACCACAATTTTGTATTTACACAACTTTTAACAGCATGCTCCACACACATTAGCTGTCCAAAAAACAGCTTTAAACAATATTTACTACTAGACCAATACTGAAAAGGAAAATACAATATGTTGGACAGTAAAGTGCATAGAACAAAAATGAAATGCCAAATAATAAAATTTCAGCTTAGACAATATATTAACAAACTTGATAACAGTTAACCAGAGGCAGAGTTGTGCAAAATACATCATTCTGAAATACGTTTTTGAAACAAAATGCTAAGAATAAAGTATTTTGTATACAAAATACAAAACAATTAAAAAGTTTATAATTTTATTGTTAAAGTATCAAAAAGAAATAATGCTGACGAATTCTGCTTTGAGTTTAATAAATGTTATTTATACATAAATAATAAAATTATTCCTGTTACTTTTAAAATCACTAATGAATGCTTACTGTTGGTAATAATGTTAAAAAAAATCTGATGTGTTACACTCACATGACTTTCTCTACTCTTCTACAAACTATTTTTACAAACTCTTATTCTCCATCTATTTCATATTAATCAAGATAAACATTTGCAGAAACGATCTTTTGACATGAAAAGAGAATTACTTTTATGCATGGCGACCAGTTCTAAAAATATTTGACTATCGCTTAAGGCCTACTATGTTCCCCTTGGTTTGTGTTTGCAAGGGCAATATAAGCACAGACATATCTCTTAATAGCTGGTTGCTATGTGCAGCACCATTCCCTTTCCCACAGATTAATACTCTTTGCATATCCAAGACAATAAAATGAATAACGAATTCCCATTTGAGAAAATAAGTATTGAAAAATTTAAGGGAATAACAAGCAATATCTCGAAAATGGTTTACTCAACAAAAAAAAATGTATATGACATAAATTGTGTATTTTAAAGTGATCTACATTTTTTGTGTAGTAAAATTTTGTCTATCTCTTATGGTTTACCAGTTATGCAAAAGTCATTCACAATGAAGAATACTTTTGGAGACATTCCTAGAAAATTCAAGATATACATTTTATTTGTCATGAAAATACCTTAAACATATGATATTTTAATCAAAATCGTTAGCCATTTTTGAGAAAATTAAAATTTTCAAAAAATGTTCCATGTAAAGGGTAATCTGGGTGGGGGGATTTTCTTGAAAACCTTCGTGTTGCATCTCTGGAAGATACTGAACCTAAATACCAAGTTTGGTGTTTATCCGACTGTTCGTTTCTGAGTTATGCTGTTCACAGACAGACACACACACGGACATGTTTCCAAAAATGCTTTTTTTGGATTCAGGGTGTCTCAAAACATATATTTCCGGTGAAATCTCGGTATTGAATTTTTGGGTGGAATACAATACTTTCCCCACTTACTCTACGTAGTAGAGAAAGTAAAAATGGAGTTTACTACTTTGAAATTGTCTGAGAAATGGCTCACACTCCAAAGAAGTTGTTTTAAAGAATGCTAGTTTGCATTTTATTAAAGGGTGTTAGATTTCCTGGTTTATATTTTTAATAAAAATTTACTTTCTGGCAAGTTATTGCTTGCAACATAGATCTTGATATGGTCTAATAGTTCTAAGGCTCACTCCAAACAACCAACATTTTCAGGCTGTACAATATTTTAGTGGGAATACTTTAGTGCTAGTCACAGCAGCAAAGCGGACCTGACGAGCTGGAGAGTCTGAATAAATAATATATGTTCGGGAATGAGTTAAACTCCCAATTAACAGCCATTAAACCTGTTTTAAGAGCTACATTCAAATCAAACACCCAGTTGCAATAATTTTTTTCGATTAGGATTTTCTGTCTCCATTTCCACTTGAAGCCTTCTGAGAAAGCTAAGTTTACATTAGACCTATCTATTGAGACTACAATAGGTTCCTTCTTGGAAGATGTTGCAGTCCGATTAAATTTATGTAGCAGATATTGGACAGTGGCATTAGCCACAAAAACACTGTTACAATATCCAGAAATGTTTTGAGTGTTGATATCAAAATTTCTGATGAGATCTATTTGCCCTCTTTGTGTTACCTAATTTAGTGACGCATAAAAACAAACTACATAATCCTCACAAGTGTTTATATTGTTTCTTAATAACTTGCATAAATGTGGTGCAATACCCATGATTAATCACACAAGAACCTTACTTTCACCAAAGGTACTAATGCAAATGGACTATCTTGGAACTTTAATTTAAATGTAGCACTTTACTAGCAACAGCTTTTAACGCTCATAGAATTTCTGTTCTGGCTACTTCAACATTTTTTAAAATAAGAGCTAGCAGAATGCACAGGCTTTCCACTATCTTTGCCACAGTCTTGCTGTTTCTGTTGAACTAGCATTAGTTTTGACAGCAGCATTAGCAAAAGATCTATATCCAATTTCTACAATTCTTGTTTCTAACAAAAATAGATTTGATAAAAAAAGATGTTCAGTGATTGTCTTGATTTAATATTCTTAAAGATGAATGTGTGTCGGTCCATTTACAATAGAAACATTTACAACTTCTTTCTGCACACTTTACAGTAGTCATGAAGTTCCTCACCATGCTGCAAAAGTTGGTGTGGTGCGCAGTGAGTATGTGTAGAATTATCGGTCCCATATTTTTCGACACAACAGGTGATTCACGCGTTTATGTAAATTCAATTTTAAATAAAATTTTTTATGCAACTAACAAGACATGAAAGATTGTGTAGCTGGTTTCAGCAGAATTTAGCTACAGCGCACACTGCTGCGAATTCTATACATGAATTGTGAAGTGTGTATGGTGACAGAATAATTAGTCGAGAATTGTGGCCATCACATTCCCGTGACCTATCTCCATGCAGTTTTTATTTATGGGGAATGTTACAAGAATAAAGTGTACACATCAAATCCGCACACGTTAGAAGAATTGAAGGACAACATCACGAGAAAAATAAGGCAATCCGTCAACGTGAACTTTTGCGAGTAAACCAGAATTGTTTTCGGAGATATAGGGAATGTGTTCTCATTGAAGGTCATCAATTTCAACATCTGTTGTGATGCAGGTAAGACTAATGTAAGTTAGTACAGTAGTTAAGTTCCGTACCCATGACTTGCCAGTTGTTTACGTGTAACTCTGGTGGGAGGTGCACCAATCCTCACCAGTTCAAGGCTGTCCGGAATGGTCTGGCCAATCTATGAACGCACTGTACATCACTGAGCTATTCTACAAACTCTGGATTAAGCAATGAATCCAGCCACAGAATGCTAACTTTGTTTTTTTGGCCACCACCCCCACACAACTCTATACAGATGCGAAGAGGCAGCAAATTACAACAAAGTCTGATGATGTAGTAAATCAATCAAAATTGCAGTCACCAAGTTGAACAATCTTATCTCTAACATATGTGGGATGTATATATGAATTCCTCTGCATTTAATTTGAAACTCGTCACTTCAAGGATTGGGAGGGGTTTTTAAGAAGCAAAAAGTGTAATCCTCCTCCATAATATGTAGTTTTTCATCAATATGAATGAACAAACATGTGATACCTTTGAACCAACTTCCCTCACTTTTGCTGACACATGACAACTTTTTAAATGTTTCCCTCACTTTCCCCTGGCCATTTTGCAATTCCTTGACTTTCCAGATGGCTGGGAACCCTGTGAAATCTGAAATCTTGATGTCAAATTTTTGGGTACAATGTAACACTTCCTCTACTTAATATATAATTAGTAGATAAAGTAAAAAACAAGCAACAACATGCTTTTAAAGCATAAATTTGTCTGAAGTTCTGTTCGACTCTGTGACAATATCTGTGTGTAAGCCTTTAGCCCTTTCTGTCCTCATGATTCAGTTGTAAATGTCAATTATATGCTGACAAATGAGCACTTATCTAGCATTAAGAACTATCAAGATTCTTTAATCTCAACCATGAGCAAGGTTTTTTTCCCCTCCAGAAAAATGTTATGTTTATTAGACATATAATATAATTTCCAACTGCAAGTTTTATTTGATTTTAAAACATTTAAATTCATACAAAAAAAACTGTAGTACTGCGTTCTCAAAATACATTTGAAATTAATAAGTGTTCTTAAATGAAGAAGATATAAACTTGATATGGATATGAAAACCCTCAACTTCTATTACTATCTTCATTCTTCAGGGCATTTACTTTCAAATGGAAGCTGATGATTTTTGTATTAAGTATGGAAGCCTTTTAAAATATATGTTTGTTAAATATGTAAAAAATGGTGGTGGTAGGGAATTCAAACAGATAGCTTTAATTACCAGACACATGCATTTGACCACTCAATCATTAAAACTGACCAAAATCAAACACTTTTCTATCTTGAAATGTAATACTTGGTTACATTATGTCATACATAATGTGAGTGCTTCTGAAGTTATCCAAATCAAACTTGCTTTCTGGCTGTTATTAATTTTTTTGGTCTTTGGGTGTACAGTAGGATCTCAATGCATCATGGTTGTTCCCAATGTTTTCTCGCAATGTTTAAGATCCTGCAATCTTTCCCTGAATGAGAATTTTCAGTCACCATTGATGACTAAAAATTGAAACTGTACTCAAATACCCACGGCAAAATGTAATACATGGTGTAGTTATCAACAGTCACTGATTACTAATAAATTCATATGTAAATACTACGTTTCAAATACAAATGCCAAGTGCTATCAGGTGAGACTTTCTGCTCATCAGGACAACACATTACACAAACGCAAAATACCTATTTGCGACAACCCCCCCAAAAAAAACTACAAAATGATTACTTTAAGCATTTTTAATTTTAGTTTCACATATGATTTCCCAACGATGCTGCCGCATGTATTTTATAAAAACTGATGCAATGGACAAATCCCTTTAAAAAAGTTTAATGTACAACAGGTTCCTAAAATGTGTATGTAATAATTGATAGTTTCTTTTTTTACTTTCTCTACCATGTACGTAGACAAGGTATTGCATTCCACCAAAAAATCTGATACCGAGATTACACCAGAAATAATGTTTTGAGGGCTGAATAAATAAATAAAACAGCATTTTTAGAAAAAATTAGTCTATGTGTGTGTGTCTGTGAACAGCATAACTTAGGAACATTTTTTAAAATTTAAAAAAAAAAAAAAAGTTATTTTATTTAAAACCAGTTTTGGTGGCATAATCCATTTCCGATATCTATTATTAAAGATTTGAATTGTTCATTTCTTGGTCATTCTCTTAAAGTCCTTTTAACATTCAGTTGCTTCTCGCAATCGCATGGAAACAGTACGGAATATTAAGGTCAGCATGTAGCATGTAGCTATTTCTGCAAAAGTTTCATTTGGATTAAAATGTAGTAGATAGAAAAATAAGCTTGAGTAAGAATAATTTCTGTAACCATTAATGAACGATAAGAGGGTAGAGAAAGCCATGATGTGAATGTACATTGTTTTTTTTTTTTTTAACATTTGCTTGCATTCAAATCCTATAGGATGCTCCAAGTTTTATACCAGGAACCTGAAACTTTTAATGCAGGTTCTGAAAACTATAGTTAAAAATACAAAAGACCCCTACTTTGGATAAATCAAACAATCTTTCATGCATTCAGTATTCAAAACATGGCTCTGGTGTTTAATGCATGTCAAAGATACTGCACAATCCGTCCCAGGCTATAGATTTTATTTTATAGAACTATGCATGTTTTGAAAAAAAGCAAAGTTTTTTGACTGCTTCTGTGGTTTGGTGGTTAGCATGCTAGCCTTCAAATCCAGGTATACCGGGTTTGATTCCTGGCTGGGAGGTGAGAATTTTTCTTTAGCTAGGATTATTCCATTTCCTCCCTAGAGTCTGGAGCATAAATTAGAGTGTGTGAATTTGATGTAATCACCATAAGTAATACCCACTGAACAATAAACATCATTGCTGATTAGCATTGGTAAAAAGCAGCCAAAATGGCCCAAAATGTTTTTCAATAAATATTTACTAACTTGAGAAGTATTAAATGGATGTCACTTGGAGTGAACACACATAACAAAAGGTTAATGTATACAAAAAATTAAATTGCTGGCGTAAAAATATGGAAAACAGAAATTTCACCAATAAACCCCTAAATCAAAACTTTTTAACATAACAATAGTGACACTTACCATCTAGGTGTTTTCTTCGCTCATGTAAGTCCGCTTCATCTCTGCAGCCCGAAGACTGATTATTCCAGTAAACATCTCGTTTATCTGTTTGTCTAGATGAAGTTGATTTTGATATAGAATCCCTTGAATTGCTTATGGAGGGCCGAGAGTTGGAATGTTTATCGTGTGCTAAAAAAGAAAGCATACAAGCAATAAAAAAAAGCATCTAGCAAGGATGTACCTCACCGCTGGCAACATTAAGAATAAATAAGAGTGGAATTACTTACAGGAACGACCGGAAGAGCTACTGTAGTTTCGATCTGCCTCTCTATCTCTGGCTTTGTCTCGACTACGCTGTTCACGATCCACCCACTCCCGAGGTTTTTCCCACTGTGATACCTCTGTCTTGCAGTTGTAGTAATACTTCTTTCCTGACGAGCTAATGTGTTCTGACCAGTCGCCCACACGAGCAATTCGTTCTCTCTCCTCGCGTTTCTCCTAGAGAGGAAAACATCAGTCAACTTTAATAAATAATTACATTTTCTAAAAAGTACAATTCATTTGCAAGAGGAGCGGGTTCGTAACATCTTGGAATTAAGGAAATGAGCTCCCTATATATCCATGATCCAAAAAATGTACGATGGAAACATTCAGAGCACACAGCAGTTAATGAACATTTGATGAAACATTTGAATACACAGTTTAATCTACTTTAATGATATAGTTTACAATAATCCAGGAATGGAAACCTGAACGGGAATGGGAAGCGAAACAGCATACAACCTTTTTGGTTTGTAATACCCTGGGAATGCATACTGATAACCATATTAACAGCAAAGTAAAAAGTTGATTTTGTACATCAGTTCCTTGGGTTTGTAACCCATCAAAATTCACTTTTGATGCAGATGCAGTACCCATCTTGTTGATTTTTTTATGCCTAATTTTCCTCTGAAAATGTCAAATACACATTTTCTTGAAATGTGCAAAGTTCTATGGAATTATTATATTACAAATTTTATTAGGTTAAAGCAAAATATATCTACAATCAACAATAATATCTAAGTGTAATTCGTGACATATTTGCAAAATAAAATCATAGAACAAGCAGTCAAATGTATTTACAGATGATTCAGTTTGTTGACAACCTCCTGGCCCCAAAAGTTAATATCAAAGTCGAAGGAGGAATGCTTTAAAGAAAGTGATAATTGAAAACAATACTTTTAACTTGGATTTACCTGGCACAATGGTAGAAAAAGGTTCATTGTCACTGGCCTATACAATAAAATATTAGTAGAGTGAATATAGCAGTTTATCAGATATAATTTTGCATTACGCTACTCTACTCTAGCATTATGCCATTAATTTCCCATTGTGCAAGTCTCTGTGGCCAATGGAGGGGACCTGCCTCAGACTTCGTGATGAATGGGGGACATCATCAAAGTATGAAGCTTATTTTTGTTATATATGAGATTTTAAGTCTATTTAAGGAGCCAAACTATTCAAATAGCCCTCCAATGCTGTGATGCTTTCTTTTCTGCTTACAAGTGCTGTTTCAGAAGTAAAATAATGTTTTGTATATTTTCAATAGGTAGTTGAAACACAAAGTATTCACTTATTGTAACCACGTTGAATTTGATTTACAGACATTTGTCCTGATGCTTGCTGCATATGATGCTGTGCCCCCTATATTTGCCTGATTTGACACCTGCAGACTACTACTTGTTTCCAAAAATTGAAATCTACAATCTACAAGTGCAACATGAAAAGTGCATTATTACACAATCAAGGAATAGTTTTAAGACGAGACAAAGTCATATCTTTTCTATTTCCAAAATGTTTTTGCATTTCACACATATGTACTGCACACCAATTTTTTTTTTTTTTTTTTTTTTTTTGCATGATCACATGTTTCATTATTTTGGATTATTATTAATAATAACAATAATAACAACAATTTCTAATAAACTTCCCATTGTCACCTCCGATTTCTGGTAATACAATGCTATCAATTCAATAGTAAGATATTATAATTCAAGAGGTTTTTGAAAACTTAATGGACAACAATACAGATGAATTTGGAGTCAGAGGCATGGATTATGAAGACACATTGAAGAGGTATGAAAAATTTTGGGTGCACATCGTTGATTCTTGAAAAATCTAGAATGAGGTATGAAATGTTCATTCGCCTTTAATTACAATTAGTTTTCAATAATGTTTGAAATAACATAAAATATTCTGTTCAAAGTGTGCTATTTACTGTGATATGTTATTACTAGGGACTGTGATTTTTTGCAAATGTGATACTGCACGAAATCCTTTAATGAGCTTAAAAACTTAAATTTTAATTTTTTACGACCTGTAAACCATATTTTAATGTGTTTTGAAAATGCAAAATCAGCTCAAAATGAGCAAATTATAACAAAATGCAATTTAATACTTAATCAGCAATTTTTTTCAAATAAGATTTATTACTTTCTCTACTACGTATAGTAAGTAGGGGAAGTATTGTATTCCACTCAAAAATTCGATACCGAGATTTCATCAAAAATGCATGTTTTGAGACCCCCTGAATCCAGAAAAAGCAATTTTATAAACATGTCCGTGTGTGTGTCTGTGAACAGCATAACTCAGAAACGAACAATCGGATAAACACCAAACTTGGTATTTAGGTTCAGTATCTTCCAGAGATGCGACACGAATGTTTTCAAGAAAATCCCCCCACCACAAACTACCCTTTACATGGAACATTTTTTGAAAATTTTTATTTTCTCAAAAATGGCTCTAACGATCTTGATTTTGATTAAAATATCATATGTTTAAGATATTTTCATGACAAATAAAATGTATATCTCGAATCTTCTGGGAATGTCTCCCAAAGTATTGTTCATTGTGAACGACTTTTGCATAACTGGCAAACCATAAGAGATAGACAAAATTTTACTACACAAAAAATGTAGGTCATGTTAAAATACACAATTTATGTCTTACATTTTCTTTTGTTGAGTGAACCATTTTCGAGATATTGCCTGTTATTCCCTTAAATTTTCAATACTTATACTTTTTCTCAAATTCGTTATTCATTTTTTTAATGTCCTGGACATGCAAAGAGAATGGAATGCGCCACATAGCAACCAGCGCTTAAAAGATTTGACTATCGGTTAAAACCTACCATATTCCCCTTGCATCTACAAGAAAATTAGCAATAAGTTTAACATCTCGATTAACATGAAGCATATGGAGTATAAGCGTTTAAAAATAGTTTGTACAAGAGTAGAGAAAGTCATGTGAGTGTAACACATCAGATTTTTAATCCTGACACTGTTGGTCAAGACACCTTAATAGTTTTGAAAGATTTAACTGAAAATAAAAGATACCTATCTGCATCATCCAAATAGGTAGTTTTGTCGAGGCATTTGAATATTTTCATTCCAAAATGGTAATTATACAGATTGTCTGAAAATACTGTTGGCTGTTAAACTCAAACACCTAGAGTGGTCTAAGCAGTACTCAATATATTTGGGTCCTAAGAACAACATAGATGCTGAAATATATTTTAATAAGCAGAATTGAATTATGAGCGACAGGAGAACATGAATGTTGAGGTGTGTCCTATGACTGACTCATTTTCTGCATTTTCTTTTTATTATTCTGTATCTCACTTTAGCCTGTATCAATCTGTTCAATTTTCTTTGTGTTGCTTTAACCTATATTGGTTCAAAATATATTAAACATTTAATTTATGCATGTTAATTATTTCAAAACACATTACATGTTTATTACGA
This sequence comes from Deroplatys truncata, assembly GCA_030765065.1. NCBI lineage: Eukaryota > Metazoa > Arthropoda > Insecta > Mantodea > Mantidae > Deroplatys > Deroplatys truncata. Next base: position 225,056,213 of record CM060976.1, read on the forward strand.
TTAACTTAAATTATGTGCTTTTCTTCAAAATGCTAAACTGCAAATGCTTAATGTAATGTAATGTATGTTATTACAACCACCCAACTTATGTTGGTTGGTAGTATGGGTTTACTTGGACACAATATATGTGTTGGAATTTTAAATTTCATTCTGTGTATGTATCACTGAAGATGTAGAAAGCACATGATCATATAAAAACAAATTTTGTTAGAGGTCTAACCGGCTGATCTATGCAATGCATTCCAGACATCTCAATGGTTAAAAGTGCTGGGAGTGATGATTAAAAACACATGAAATGCAGAAAAAGATTTGGAGAACTTTGATTTCTTTTTGAAAAATGCCCCATTCATATTTTATTCCTTATGTGGATATCAGTGCTATTTTGTTGGATGCTTTATCTAATAAAAACGTCAATTATTTTGGGGTGACCTATTCAAATGTTAAAATACCCTAGATGGAATTCCATTAAGAGTTTGTATTTAGATTCAAACAAAGATAATATATTGACTAATTTTGAAGATTTAGAAGCTAGTAACAGTGATGTGTCATAATTTAAAATAGAGAGTTGAGGGTTGTTACATAGTGATGTAGTGTAACAACCCTCAACTCTCTATTTTAAAAGGTAATATAATTAGTAATTATGTAACAGGGGTGGACAATGTCATCCTCCATGGTCTAGCGGTATCATCCTCTAGTTCCCAAGGCTGTGGGTTCAAACCCATAAGAGGGCGATGGATTGTTTTGGGTGTAAACATCCTTAACACGACTTCCTTCAGAAGGGAAGTAAAGCTGGTGGCACCGTGTTCTAGATTTATGGCAAGTAAAAGAATAGGGGCCTCTGAGCAAACTTTCTGGTCTTTCACGCCCAATATAGAATGGGATGCCAAACACCATAGTAGAGAGCGCCCATAATTAAAACTCAATTTTAGGGGTGGTCAATTACCTGTCATTTGGGAGCTATATTAACATAAAATCCATAATACTTTTAAATGTCAAACATTTAGGCTGTAGATCATGATTTATTGAATAAGTATATCACTAAACATTTTTATACAACACAAATTACATTTTACTTTTTTGGGTGTCCATTTAAGCCTCAGCTGTTTAAATCTGCTCTGTGATTAGTTAAGGCAACCGAACAAGTTCACTTAAAAAAGCTTGATGCTTAAATTTAATGAATGTAAGTGATGCATACAATGACTCGCACAAATAAGCTGTCCCAAAATGGAGATACTTCTCTTGGCGAATTCTTTCTATCTGGATTTTTGTTCAGGTACTTGTTTAAAAAAACTGAATGGTTAAACACTTCTTTAGTTTCAACCATTTTAATCCTTCATCCTCTCTAATCTCCAGTAGTTCCTACACTAAGGGCAGCATGCACCATGTTGGAGTAAATTGCTTTAGAAGTAACATTTACTAAAGAAGTCTATACTGTGGAAGTACGTTACTATGGTAGTAATTTACTCTGGAAGTAATATTGGAGAGTTCAACTACAATTTACTCTTTTAGCTACTACTATGGTAGTAAGAGGTCATTACTTCTGGAATACTGTTTTATTTGTCAATTTACTCGAAGCAATCGTGGATAAGGCTTTATGTGATAGGAAAAGGGGGAAAAAAGTCAGTGAAAGAGATAATGAAAATCCGTTTAAACAATATAGAGAGCAAAAAACATGTAAAGATGGTGGAAGAGAAATGCCTGGAAGATTGTGATGGATGAGTTTAATGCTTCGAGCAATGGGAAATGTACTGAAGAGCAGCTTAATATTCTTTGAAAGCAAATTTTCTAATCTTCACATTTGCATCGCAGATCATTTGCGTTTTGATGGAGAAATACCATTTCCAATTTCAGAGAGGTTCACCATTTTCACCTGATTGGCATGAAATTATGAACATATGTGGCGTTAACTAAATCCACAATGTGTGGGACATATGCAAAAGCGAAGAGTCGCCTTTTATTTTCTGAACACTCATAATAAATTTGTCATAAATATTTACGTAACTTGCTCTTAACTTCAAAAATGCTCTAACAACATGATGAAAGGTACAAACAGCAATCTTACAGTGAACATTTTTAAGACTGTCTGAAATGTTCTGATACGAAACACTTGCAAGATGCCTCACAATTGCAGTTGAGTGATACAGCTGAATTCCTGTCCGAGTTTTGTGTAGTAAATGCTCTCCAAGTAGGTTCAAAAGGAACGTAATAATTTCTTTCCTAACACTGAAACATTCCTTGAACACTCTCTCTGTATAAGTCTCATATGGATGTTGCCTTTCCTATACTAAACACGCTATCACATTCCTGTTTTCTTTGCCAAGATCAATATAATCTGAATAATTCATGAACAAGTCAAAATATCTTCCTCCAAAATGATACAGTATTGTAGTTCAATTGATAGGCCAAGTTGTGAAAGTAAATTCTAACCTATATTTGCACTGTTTACTTTCATAACATACTATACGACGGTGTTCTCGGAGATTTATTTCTGTAGTAATTTACCCCAGGAGTGTCTGAAAGAAGTAAAATATTTTGGAAGTAGTTTACTCTTGTATGGAAGTCACAGTGTGTTAACTTTAATAGTAGTTTACTATGGAAGTAGGGTTACTCTAGATTGGTGCTCGCAGCCCAAAAGCTGCAGAATAAACCACAATTGGCCTTGAAGCAGAACAACATTTTTCCATTCTGTCAACAAGAAAGGGATCCCCACCCCCAAAAATAATAATAATGAAGGTTAAAGTTCTCTAAGACCACTAAATCTGTCATTCATTTCTTCTGCCAGATCATTTAATTCACATACGTAATCTTCTGTTCACTTCAGTTTCAGAAGCAGTTTCCAAGATTTTTTAAGAAGTGAAGTGCGCAAATGTTTTAGTCTCAAGGTCTTTTTTTAAGCACCTTACTTTACTCTGGAAACTGAACACAATCTGTGCTGGATCTGAAATATTGACTCTGCAATGAAAGGTTTAGTGATTGCAGATATTGAACAACATCTGTGAAAAATGGTTTATCTAACAACCATTGAGAGTCGTAAAATGAGGGAAAGATTTGCCTCTTACTTTAAACAATGTTTTGACAGGTTCTAGTAATGGGAAAAGCTCACGGAGAACACTATTTACAGTCACCTCACTAAGAATACTGAGATACATCAGGTCACTCACTGCTGCAAATTCTTCTATGAAATTGTCAACATATTTTGTCACTTGAGCAGATGTAATTAAATTTCAGAACTATTTCCGTAACGTGTTCATATTCAATACTTTTGCTATACATGTTACACGACTATTTATAGCTGCAGCAATAACAAAAAGCTTATAAGAATTTACTATTTCAGTGTTACGATTTCTGAGGAACAGCAGCAGCATAAGAATGGCAAAATAGCCACACGTGTAGCCACCCCTGTTATATAAGTGCATACTTTTCAACTAATCTTTATTTGCATGTAATTTGTTTGTTTGTTGATGTGCAACATCTAAAGCATTTACTGAATGCAAGCTGCAGTATAGGTTAATCCAAAGCTCCTTTCTCCTTACATGCGACAGCATTTGACATGGTGACCATGCATATGTATATTGACAGTTTCCATTTTAATTTGTTTTCAGAATGGTAGAATAACAGCTTGTGCATAATATTCTGTATTTAACACACAAAAAAAAAAAAAAAAAAAAAAACACTCCAAATTCAAAAGCAAAGAGAAAGAGAGAAAGAACGATATTTCATTAAACAATAAGAGTGCAATTACAATTCAGTTGAACATTTGGGTGTTCTTTCAGGATTATGTAATAATTGTTATAAAACTGTACAAAAGGGAATAACTACAGAAAAATTGTACAAAATTTATATTACAAAATTAAAACACCTTTCCACAGTTCAAATTTCTAGAACCTGCAGAAATTATTTAGATTTACAGGATTATTATTTGTTTCTTCTGTCAGTTTGAAAATTAAGGATGTTAGCTACACTACAAAGCTAATACTTCCACAAGCCTCTAAGTCATTTTTGTACATTACCACCGCCAAATCTAGAAATGTCAAAGTAACCTTGGTGAAACATGGAGTTTGCTATAAGGGTTTTATCTTAAAAGGAAGAAGCCTATTACCTGTATCTAAAACTTTCTACCCCCACCTTTGCTTCTTGAGCATTTCAGAACACTATAGTAACACTATTTGAATCACAGGTTCATAAACTACAGGGATTTCTCAAAATTAGAATTTTACCTGACAAGAATTATGAAGGGTTTTTCGCAGAGGAAGCTCTCGTGAGGAGGAATTTTGAGCTGTTAATTTAATTGGATGAAGAATAATTTTCTGAAAGTAAAGTAAAACAAGTTTCATAAAAAAAACTGTAGTTACAAAAATTGACACTCCAAAGAAAGAATTCTTTTTCATTAGTCAAAAGTGTAAAATAATATTTCCTAATTACAATGTGATTGCAATAAACTTGAAACCATTATGGTCTAGGATCACTTCAGAGGCAAAAAAAGCACCATAATATTGACACTAACCTAATTTTAATACAAATATTCCCTTTCAAATTTAAAAAGATCAGCAGTCCCTATTGAGTACCTAAGAACTTGTGAAGTAGAAATAAACTACACAATGGAGATTAAAAATAGCTGCTTATAGCCCTCAGCAAAGTGCAATTCACTCTTCTTCTAAATGAAAATTAACTTCATACAACTTTTAAAATGCTTAAAAATCTGGGTTGCATCCACAAGAATTTCTCTAGTAACTATCGTTTATTTTTGTGTAGTTTCTACAATCTGTTCTTACAAAAGCTTATTTTTCCATCTACTTAATGTTAATCAAGATAAATGTTTACAGAAATAGCTTCATTACACATTTTGTTATAGGCACAAGCGGTCACAGTAGGCTGAAGCAACAGTCAAAAATCTTTAAAAGGTGGGATGCTATATGCTCACTTTGAAATTCCACTCTTCATAACATCATGAGAAACAAATGAATGGTGACATGCCAGTGGGACATTGAATTCCCCAACTGACTCAAGCTGTTTCCCAGACAGACCACCAAGGCATCTCACTCGAGATAGCAATCTCAGTGGCGACCTGCTATCGCAAGTATTTCAGTGCTGGTTTAATAATGAAGTAAAACCTTAAGAAACTGATAGGTAGAAGGGAATTAGGGAATACAGTAGACTTTATACCCCCGCCGCTGTAACGTTGCACTTGACAGCTAGCGTTTAAGTTGGTACACTCGCAAAAAAACAGATGAAAAGCTTCAACCGTTTGACTTTCTAAGCCAATCACAAGGCAGCATTCCGGATGGTCGATGACAAAGTGGAACCGGAACTAGAATCGGCTCTGTTGCCGGATGTAACTATTCCCAACCACGTGCTTCAGTTTGTGAATCTCTAGCACGAGCATCGAGTTGTTCTTTGCAAGCTACATATTGTTCATTGTTATTTATATTTGTGGTTATTGTTTGATAGTTTTTTATTGTTCGTTTATACATATATTTATATTTATCTGTTATATATATTTCATTCATATTATTTATTTAAACAAAACTTAAGTGCGACAATGTCTGAAAAACGACGCCGATCCCTATACTCAAGTTACCTTGATGATTCACAAAAAGTGAAATCCTTTGCGCTGAGGTGTGCCACTTAATAGTCAGGCATTAGAACTATTAAGGAGAACCCGGGAATTCTTTGAACAGGAAAAGGAGTACGTGAAACTTCATGGCAATCCCTCTATTCTTACTGATAAAGCTGTACAACGAACTGCAGCAGCTCTTGGACTAAGCATGAGAACTGTTATTCAAAAGGCTACGGTGGACGCGGCTTTGTGGAAGAAGAAAGTAGATCATGTGAATAAGCTAATACGAAAAGCACAAGAAATAGATGGAATTATTAGTTACTGTGAACCACTGATGATATGCCTTTGGTGAAGATGATGACGACAATGATGCTTCCGACAACGGGGATTTGAATGGAATTGAGCCATTGCAGTTTAAATGGGTGAGTGAAAATAACTTTGTTATGGCATGCTTATAATTTGTTTTATTTCTTCTCGTTGTAGCAGGAAGTTTGTATTATTTTGTTTCTATATTCTCAAAAGTGCGTAATTTATTCTACATACGCTGCAATGTTTATGCAGAGCTATTTTCAATTAACAATAATAATACGAAATAGTTATTATTCATTGACGTTCGCTACTTAGTACACTTTTTGTATGCGGCTTAGACACGATAGAAAGAACAATCAGCTGTTGTTGTTTACTAGCCACTCTGGCAACGTCGCAACCACAATGTAGCCAACCTTACGCGAAGCCACACAAACTGTCAAGTGCAAAGATTCAGCGGCGGGGGTATAAATGATAGTAAAATCTTTTAAGAGCATGCAACTAGATATGGCTTTGGAATCCTGTTATCTTTGCATGAGAGAGAGAGGGAGGGGGAGAGGGGGGGGGAGAAGAGTAGTGATTTTCCTCTTGAGAATAGTATAAGTATTTGAAAATTCAAACCAATAACTAATATCCTGGAAATGGTTAACACCAAAAAAATGTTATTTGACATTGTGTGCTTTAAGATGATCTACATTTTTTATGCAGTAAGATTTTGTCTACCTCTTACAGTTTGCCAGTTATGCAAGACATTCAGAATTAAATTAAATCTAGTTTTATTTATGGATAGTCTTTAGCTATGGTCCTTAGTGTCTCATTCTATATTGGGCATGAAAGATCAGTAATTTTGCTCCGAGGCCTCTTTATCAGGCTTGAGGTTCTTTTACGTGCTGTAAATCTACGACACGGGACCACCGGCTTTACTTCCCTTCTGAAGGAAGCCATGCTAAGGATTTTTACGGCCGAAAAAAATCCATCCCTTCCACCGGGTTTGAACCCGCAACCTTGGGAACTAAAGGCTAGCACAGTACCACTAGTGCATGAGGACGACAGACATTCAGAATGAAGAGGACTTCAGAGGCTATTCCAGAAAATTCAAGCTATACATTTAATTTGTTATGGAAATATCTTAAACATATAGCATTTTAATCAAAAGCCATTTTTACTTTCTCTACTACGTATAGTAAGTAGGAGAAGTATTGTATACCACCCAAAAATTTGATACCGAGATTTCACCGGAAATATGTGTTTTGAGAACCCCTGAATAAAAAAAAAGCATTTTTGGAAACATGTCTGTATGTGTGTATGTGAACAGCATAACTCAGAAACGAACAGTCGGATAAACACCAAACTTGGTATTTAGGTTCAGTATCTTCCAGAGATGCGACACGAAGGTTTCCAAGAAAATCCCCCATCCCAGATTACCCTTTACATGGAACATTTTTCGAAAATTTTAATTTTCTCAAAAATGGCTAACGATTTTGATTAAAATATCCTACATTTAAGATATTTTCATGACAAATAAAATGTATATCCTGAATTTCCTGGGAATGTCTCCAAAAGTATTCTTCTTGTGAACGATTTTTGCATAACTGGTAAACCATAAGAGATAGACAAAAGTTTACTACACAAAAAATGTAGATCACGTTAAAATACACAATTTATGTCATATACATTTTTTTTGTTGAGTGAACCATTTTTGAGATATTGCTTGTTATTCGCTTAAATTTTTCAATACTTATTTTCTCAAATGGGAATTCATTATTCATCTTTTTGTCTTGGATATGCAAAGAGTATTAATCTGTGGCAAAGAGAATGGTGCTGCGCATAGCAACCAGGTATTAAGAAATATGTTTATGCTTAAAAGCTACTGTATTTTTATATTGCCATTGCAAATACAAAACAAGGGGAACATAGTAGGCCTTAAGCGATAGTCAAATATTTTTAGAACTGGTCACTATGTGTAAAATTTAATTTTCTTTGCATGTCAAAAGATCGTTTCTGCAAATGTTTATCTCGATTAATATGAAATAGATGGAGAATAAGATTTTGTAAAAATAGTTTGTACAAGAGTAGAGAAAGTCATGCGAGTGTAACACATCAGATTTTTTTTTCTAAAAAAAAAAAACATCATTCTTCAAGGACTAGACTATTATTAATCTGTTCCAGCTCCATTTAAGTTAAATAACTGGTCAATCCATTTCTTGCTAGGTTGGCCACGAATTTTTTTACCCTTTGGTTTATATTTTAAAATATTCAGAGGTATATATGTTCTTTTTCCATTTTAAATACATGCTCATACCAATTTTTTTCGATATTCGTCAATCTTGTTCACTATGGCAAACATTTTTAATTCATTTTGAATTTCTTGATTTTTCTTTTTATCCAGCAAAGTATATACTGCTACATATCTTAAAAAACATCATTTCAGGTACACGAGAAAATCAAAATTTTAAAAACGTCTTACATGTAAAGGGTGGTTTGGGGTGGGAGGATTTTCTTGAAAATTCTTATGTTACATCCTTTTAAGATACTGAACTTATATACCAACATTATGCTGCTCACAGGCCCCATCCATATACCAAGAGAGCTTTTTCTAATTTTTTGGGGGGCCTCAAAACTTTTATTTGTTGTGAAATATTGGTATCAAATTTTTGGGTGGAATACAATACTTCCTCTACTTTAAGTACGTAGCAGAGAAAGTAAAAAATGTTTACAAAACAAAGTCGGTTAAATACCAAAAAATGGTATTTAAGGTTAACATCTTTCAACAATATGACACCAAAGATTTAACAAAATCCCTCCATCCCAAACAATCCTTTACATGCAATTTTTTTCATCTTTGATTTTCTTAAAAATTGGCTCTAATGATTTAGATTAAAGTACCATATTGTTAAGATATTCATGAGAAACTAAATGTGCCCCTTGAATTTTTTACAAACAGCTTGTGAAGTTTTCTGAATTCTGAACGACTTTTGTATAATTGTTAAAGTGTACGAGAGATACAAAATCTTACTACACAAAAAAGGTAGATGTCGACACACAATTTATGTCATACTCTTTTTTGTGGCATTAACTATTTTCGAGATATTGGTTTGAATTTTCAAATACTTTTACTTTTTTCAAGTGGTAATTTGCTATTAGGGTTTTTCTTATGACCATGCAAAGAGCATGGAATTTCAACGCCATCACTTAGTGACCTTTTTTAAAACTATTGCTTTAGTATACTGGTCCATTCTTAAACTTAAATATGTGGAACCGTTTTACGAAAGTGCATCTTGATTAACAATTACTATAAAAGAACTTTGTAGAAGAGTGAGTAAAGAAAGTTCCATGAATGCAACACAAAATTTTTTAGATTATTGCGGTTGGTAATAACAAAGTGAAAGAACAAAATTAGAGTTTGCGATATGTCAGTAAGTATCAAATTTATACCATACCAAGTGTTCCACAGCATAAGTGCTGACCAACTACACAAGCCAGCTGACAGTACTTTATAATTTCTATATATTCTGTGTAGTTTACACATCATACAGAGAACTATATTTTCTTTCTTTCTTTTTAATGGTGCAACACTACATTTATCCAAAGGACTAATGGAAAAAACTCAAATCTGCCAGCCTGACCCAAATAGACTTTGAATTAAACCTGCAGTGTGAGAGGCAAGAACTTTATCCTTACATGATTGTAGTAATTATTAATTGAAGTTAATTTTCATTTAAAAGAAGAATGTATAGAAACACATTTCTGTAAATAGCTTCTATACAAAACTTAGACATTGCATTTATACTTTGAAGTAAATAACACCACGTGTGAATGATCTGAGTTTACACAGCCTTCTGGACTGCAGCCTCAGTATGTTTCAGCATGCTGACCAACAAAAATGTCTTTTCTTTACATTAAAATTACCTAAGGATTAGATGCTCTTTTATTACGTATAGTCTTACACATTGTAGAAGTAGATGAACTGTAAAACAGAAGAGATTGAATACTTACTTCAGTGCTGCTCCGGTCATGATTGGTCCTATGTTCGGAATCTCGACTCTCCCTGCTCCGCTTATCTTTTGGAGATCTTGCACAGTCTAAGAGCATAAAAAAAATCCACAATGGAATTTCAATACAATATTTTTGATACACATTATTTTATCAAGAGAAAATAGGCATTACCACACAAAACAAAAAACATATGTTAATGCAAATGAATCAATTTATTACTAATAATTTAGTCCACAAAGAATACAAAATTATGGAGTTGCATTTTCTTCCATTCCCTTATTTTAACAATGTGTTTAGCTTCATACATTCTAGCTGGTTACAAGTGGAATTAAAAGTTTACATGGGAACATTTTGGATGCTAAATTTTTTTTAGCAAGCATGGTTGAGCAGTAACAACCATCTTTCAAAAACATATACAAAAGGATTGGGGGTGGGATGGGTGTAAAAAGAACCTGGATTCCAGTAAAAAAATAAGCATCACTGGTGGTGCTGGCCATCTTACCTATTTTATGGAATGTCAAGGTAATGTTCACCTAAGTTCACTGCATGCTGTTTTGATTTTTCTATAATTGTCTACTTCATTCATGTCTCAATGCAAATTAAAACAAGATAGCAAATTTACGCACATTATATTTCAGGTGTGTATGCAACATTTGTGTCTTGCATTCTGTTTTTTAGTAGTGTAGGCAAACAATCCTAAAATTCTACACTTTTTGCAGACTAAACATATAAACTCCTCTTCAATTTTTATTGATTTCATACAAACTGCATCCATGAATATTTGCTTAGCACTTGCTAACGTTATTTAACACCTTTACTTGTTTTCTTATTGTTTACAAAACACCAATATTGCTAATTGCATTTTGCAAGCCTACCTACACATCTGGGGCTTTAACATTGTGTTGTAATGGGGTGTTTTGTAAATCTATGAGACATTCCAAGCCTTCCATTAGTCTTGATCTGTGAAAATATTTTGTAACATGCTCTGGAAAACCCACATTTATGCCATATACATATGCATTTAAGATTCATGGCAATAAATTGTAAATAAAAAGCATAGTTATATCCTTAGGTCAGGTGGTAGATAATTAAAAAGTATGTGCAATGTATTTAATGCTTAATAAGGTGGAATAAAACTTAAATAAGTGGTATGGAAACAAAATCTGGATGCCTGCATGACAAGCATGAGCACAAACCATTACACCACACAGTAATTTTTTCAAATGGGAGTCTATGTACAGTCATGGAAAAAAATGATTGAGCTCTGTACCTTTCCAAGTGCTGTTTTGGCCTCACAGAAGTATACGAAGTTAACAGAGCTTGGTTCACACGTGTACATAAACTATGCTACAATATAGACTTGTACACAGTGAAGTAAGACACAGTCTATTGCATTGTAATATAAAATAGCAACAAGGGAGCAATTAAAAGAACCATTCTCCAGCAACATGCACACTAAATAATAACTAAACCAAAGCACGAGAGTTGAACTGTCGATTACAGTTCTGTATAAACAGAGTAAGGGTTTCTCCGTGGTAGAAATGGCTCAGTACCAAAGTTCTGCGTTTGAAGCTATGTGCTACCCAGAGAGCAGGTTTGAAACAAACAACCTGCATGTTCTCCCCCCCTCATATTAGCATATTTTATATCAATGTAGATTACATTCTATAATAAAAAATTCACTTTATGATGCGTGAAATATTTATCTGCTGTTCTCGCAAACTAGAAAATAAAGAAAAAATATCGACCTGATCTCCAGTTGCTTTTAAATGTATAATAATAAGCCAATAAAACAGAAGAAAAAAAATCTGATGTGATAATTCACATGACCTTCTCTACCCTCTATTGCTTATTTGAGTATAAAACTATTCTTACTAAAGCTTATTTTTATATCTACTAGGTTTTAATCCAAATAAACCTTTGCAGAAATAGCTATATTACACATTTCATTATAGGTACAACGAGAACAGCAATAGTCAAATGTTTAAGAACTGATGCTGGCTATAAAATTCCATGTTGTTTCCATACAATTGTAAGAAACAACTGAAAATCGTTGGGACTAAAAGAATGACAAGTACTGAACAATTTGAACCTTTAACAACAGATATCTAGGAAACAGCTTATGCCACGAAGAGTGCATTTTGAGTAAATTGTGTATTTTAAAGAGATCTATATTTTTTGTGTAGTACATTTTCATCTGCCGCTTGCCATTTACCAGTTATACAAGTTTATACAAAATTCCTTCTGAATGAAAAGGACTTCAGGGATTATTCCGAAAAAATTCAAGATATACATTTTATTTGTAATCTAAATAGTTTTCATATACAGTATTTTAATCAAAATAGTTCGCCATGTTTTATAAAATAAAACTTTTTTAAAAATGTTCCATATAAAGGGTAGTTGGAGGTGGAGGGATTTTTATTTTTAAAATCTTTGTGTCGCATCCTTGAAAGATACTGAACTCAAATAAGTTTGGCATTTATCCAACTTTTCGTATTTGAGTTATGATGTTCAGACACACGGACATGTTTCCAAAACGGTTTTTTTTTTTGGATTCAAGGAGCCTCAAAACATGCATTTCCAGTGAAATCTTGGTATTGAATTTTTGGGTGGAGTGCAATACCTTCTCTACCTATTATATACATGGTAGAGAAACTAAAAACAAAACAAATTCTAATACTTTGTGTGGTACCCGTTATTTTCCATTACCACCCTCAATCTTCAGAGCATGAAATCCACCAGTGTCTTAAAGTAATTGATGGCATCTTCTGCTAGTGATTCCCAAATATGTCATGTCACACCAGAGTTGTGCAGCATTAGTCAATCTGGAACCTCGAGAAATCCTCTGCTCTACCTTCAACCAAACATATTGTATTGGGTTCAAATCTGCTGACTTTGGAGGCCATGGTATACGCTTAAGATATCAGTGTGCTCCGAAAACCACTTTTGAACCTTGGCCGACCTGTGTACTGAATGATTATCCTGGTGAAACGTAATAACTTCAGGATAACGCTCTAAGGCAGAACGGAAGCAGAACATGGTCTAGAAGTTCAATAATTGTCCCCATATCATGAACACGTTCCAGCAATACCCGCCCCTTCCTGAGATAGGGAAGTAACGCTCGTTTGACCACTCCTTGCACAAGTAGCCTAATAGTGTCTGTCATAGCAAGTCCTACTGGGCCTGTAAACACACACAGTAGAATTGGTACTTGCAGTACAAAATGTAACTTTGTCCAGGAAAATTACTTTGCTCCAATAGAAGTTCTCATACTGTATAGTAAATGCCAAACTGTCAATTTTGTGGGCTTCGGTCAGCTCTTCCTTTATTGCTGCATGTCTACACAGAATTCTCGTTACCTGGGAATAAAGACAAAGCCATGTATTAGGGCCCATTAGATATGGGCGTCTTCTAACCTCTTCTAAGAGAGACCTATCTTCTTTCTCTGTAGATACATTTGAATGACCTGTACTACTCCCTGCAGCAACCTGCCCATTTTCTCTATACAATTTTGCCCACCTACTCGCAGTGGACTGTGGAACACGACAAATGCTACCTGCTCTGGTGGCTGTATAACCCTGCGAAACCAGGGTGAGAACAGCATTATGTTCTCAATTTATAACAAATATAATGGAAAATCCATATTAGTTTAAATTAAGATTGCGAAGTAGATATCGAAGATAGAAAACAAAGGGGAACAAAAAGTATATAGCATCACCAAGATTTGAACCTAAGTTTGCAAGTGCCTAATGCGGGTGTGCTACCTCTGAGCTATATATACTTGGGCTTCAAAAGGTCTGTTGCCACATACACATATGCGCTATAACAGCAGCCATGGTTTTTATGGTAAAATGATTTATTTACTGTATTCAGGGAACTTTAAGGCTTATGATTCAGGTCATTGGTTCTTTCAGTCAAACAGTTTTAGTTGCTCCTCCTATATGTATAAATACCAATGAGCATAGCATCAGACAAATACTTCTGCGTTCTATTACACATTGGTTAATGAAGAATGGGGAGTATAGCAGTAGGTGGCCGAACATCCCCTCTTTATCAGGAACAAATACAAATGAGAGATCTGATTCAATACACAGCCTATGATAGCATATGCCAAGAGACTGTTAATCAAGTCTAGCTGGATGCTAGAAATATAGACTGTGTAAGCTGTGCTGCAATAAGAAGTGGGACTTTGCCTCCAAAACAGGAATAAGCAATCTTCAGTGCACGAAATTAGACAAGGTAAATAAGTGATTCATGCATAGTATCACCTTTATTCCTGCATGCAACTATATCAATGTATGGCTTGTTTAGTAATCATGCAACAAAACTGAGAGTGGCATTTTTCAAACTATCACAAATTCCTTTTCTCTCTCATGCAACAGAATCAAATAAAAGATCTGCTATGCTATTAACAAGTTTGGCACTAAATAAACCCATACTTGACAACTTCTTCTGAAATTAAAACCTGAAACATTTTTCGCCCAGCAAAGCATAATAATTTTGCAATTACATGAAATTTAGAATATGCAAAATGTTCAGTGCAGTAAATGTACAACAATTACGTGTATAATAAATGGTATTCTGTTTATAATAATCCTTGAAGACCTGGTAGTACGGCTACTTTGTCATAAATGCTGAAATTCTTCCTAGTCACCACTTCCAACTTATCAGACTTCTAGTCCATACTATACACTTCATAACATGCATTATAAACAAAAACTGCCACAAAACATGGGAAACATATTCCACAGCCAAATAATATGAGGGAGTTGACTTTACAATGAATATAATCCATTACTGTTAATCCATGTTTATGCCAATTTACTGGTTACTTGAGGTCACTAATGGTGCAATCATATTTTAGATCTGCATGCTATGCATTTTGTTACGGCCCAGTGAAGGACCATATTTTGATGAATAGATGCAAGATAAGCTTTGGTCAATTAGTGCATTCACTGTGTAATCTTAAATTACAATATAATGCAACAGAATGTACCGCTTTGTCATGTCCATGATGAAAATTTATAACACTTTGAATCTGCCCACAAAGCCGTAAAAATGCCTTTGCCTTAAAGTCGTAAAAGAGCCTCCACTACTGTACATTTTATGGGCAAACCGTAAAATTTGGCAAGTACATAAACCTATGGCAAAGTTTTTATTTTACTGCAAAAATGGTTATCTTTGTCACACAAATACTGTTCTTTTACATTTGGAGAACAATTATGTCAAACTAATCTAAGCGCAGTAAGAGCCTTTTGAATTACAGGCATTTTTTAAAGAGAGAAATTTTTAAAATAGTACAAAAGGAGGTACTTTTTGAGTTTGACTCAAACATAATGATTTGGTCATGAATTATACTAAAAATGCAAAGCATTCAGAAAAGGATACACAGGTTTGTTCAAATTACAGACATGAAGCAAAATAACTACTGTTCTACTGGTATAAAAAAGCTGGGATTTAGGTGGTATTAAAATATAAATAAAAAAGAAAGGGAAGAAAATAAACGGAATGTTCATGTGGGACAATGCTTTTGATTCTCCACATTCTGTGTACATTTCATATATCCTATTCCTCTGCACCAAAGTGCAGAAGGTCTCATTCTTAGAAATGTACTGCAAATTTTCTTTAGTATCTGTGGTTCAATTCATTAAGTAGTGCTCTCTGGAACAACTTACATTGCTTTACGGTTTTAAACAATGTACACTGAAATTTTTAACATCAAATTTTCAGCCCCCCCCCCAAAAAAAATCAAACAAGCAACCTCCTATGACATTTCAATGTCATGCAGCATAAAGTAGTTGTTCCAGATTGCACTTAAGAGTAGACTGGTAGTTTGCTATTTGAAATTTTGTTTACTTCACGTCAATTTGCGGAGTTTTATTACTAATAACATGTGTTTAAATAACCTCATATTTATTTACAAGTATACTTTGAACCTCTCACATTATTTTGAAAGCAAATTAGTTACTTCTATTCTAGCCTGTGTTGACAAAGAGAATGTTGTTTTTCATAATTTGAAATGATTGTAGTAAAACCATTTGTAGCTTTTATTACAGGTTTTGTTTCTGGATGCAACCATATCACCAGAAACTGTTTACAACAAATGTGATTTTAATTAACAATTTAAGAAATTTTTTAAATGATCTGGATAATACCATTGTCTTATTTCAATAAGAAAGCATGAGTGAATGATGAATGTGGAGGGACTTATATCAAGATTATGTTGGATAATGCTCAGTAGCATATTGAAATAATTGCTAGAGTCCATAAGAATTCACAACTATATTAAACTTTGCACAGTATTCTGGCAAACTGTCAAAGAACCATGATTATGCATTAAAAATAAAATGGCAAGCACTCACTTCTGAAGACTGAGCACAAGTTAAATGTTTGTTTGGCAGTTAGAGTAAATAATTTGTGATTACACACAAAAACAAAGTTCACATTTCTGTTGCAAATATTTGGCTATGTACAAAATGATGTGACACAAATTAGTAGCGCAAGCATTTTCTAAACTATTTTACCTACCTCCATGGTATAAGGGTAGCACATCTGCCTCACATTTCAGAGTTTGAATCTTAGTGCTAGTTACCCGGATAAGGCTTTTATCAAAGTTTTCCCTTATCCCCAGAAGAATGTAAGATAACTTTTAAGCTCCATGGAGCCAGGGCCAATTTAACCTCTTTCATTCATTTGTCATCTGATATGACCTATCTGGTTAAAGGACATTATATACTAAACAAAAATACAGAGATGTTATGCGCTTCGACATAAACATGCACTCAACAGTCTTTCTTTTCATTGCCATGTCCAAAATCTGTTTAAGCTATTACAAATTTAAATAAATATGATCATGCAATTCAATTAAAAAGTATAGAGTAACATATTTCTCAACCATACTAATACAATAGTAGACGATTAAGATCAGAAACCTTTAGTAACGTCTTATACTTAAAATACAGTTTGTGCACTAAAATTTAGACAGCTTATATTTGGGAGCAAGCAACAAATTCTCCATATGACACAGTAATATTTTTCAGCAATGAAGCACACCCATGCAGATAAAGAAAAACTATTCATAATCTTCAGAAACTGCTGTATTTTGTGAGCAGGAAAACTGCAATACATAATTTTGATTAAAAAATATATAAGGCAAATAGAGTAAGAATTAAGAATTGTATCAGCAATTTTTAACTTCATAGTAAACAATTGAGTGAGAGTGATACAAAAAAAGTTCAGTTTAATATATTTAGTATATTAAAAACCTTACTGTTTTTTTTTAAAAAAGAAGAAATTACATTCAGTTGTTTATCTGGTTACAAGTTTTAACAAGTATTTAAAAATGGAATTTGTATGTTCTGAAAGATTTTATATATCAATATATACACCGAGAGTTTCTATACAAAGTCCTTTACAAAATGTTTTATCTCCAGGACACAGGACAATAATGTACATTAATTTCACCTGCTGGAGAAACAGCTATACTAATAGCCATTAGCTAGTGAGGAAAACAATAGAAATAAAAAATCTAGGCCTGAAAAATTGATACAAGCAAGATGAAATCAACTCCTGAAATTTTAAAACTTGTAGCACGACAGAGAATTTGTTGGATTTAGTGAGAGTCAGAAAACTGACGTATTCCAAACATAGTTCAGTCTAAATATTCCACATTAAACTACCGCTGAAAAATTATTTGCCGAGATTTTGGTATTCCTGGCTATACAGTAGGGCAGAATGATACAGTGGGAAAATAAAAGCCTTGAGGAACAAACATTTTAGCTTGAACTTCTTTTGCTTATAATATAATCTTTTAAGCTCATCAGATTCGCACATTTAGCATAAATTTCTTCTGCATTTGTTTCTCGTTACCTTTTATGTCACTATCTTTTAAAAATTGCCAACAGCGAGTTGTTTCATGGATTTTTACTGCCTCATAAGGCACTTGTGATAAGGTTTATGAGTAACAAAATGCATCTAGAGCTAAGGGAGCTGATAAAAAGCCTATTTAGATAATCCACATATTTTCCCCGATAAAGGAGAGCATAGAGAATCAGATTTGCCTGTAACACATGTTTCCAGTTCACAGAGAACTAACATAACCTTAGATAAAGCCAAAAACAAGTACTTTGCATACTGCATCATTCTTGTTGGCTATCTCTTATGGCTCAAAAGCTAAAAACAGAACTATACAACAGAATAAATTAAGCATAATTTAATTTGCTTTAAAAATTTGCAGACTTTGCGAAGGAGGCAAAGATCTTAGCAGATTCAATGAAGGGAAGCACAATCAATCATAAATCTTGTTTTGCACAGCTTTGTCTACATATATCTTTACCATGAATTATCCTTTTTAACACGAAAGCTAAAGAGAAATTAAACATAATTGGTACAATAACTTAAGGCAAAGTTATCATACGGATTATGCTTAAATGGTTGCATTCATTCTTCCTCTCCCCTCGCATGCACGCACACACAGAGTGAATCATCTAAAACTACCACTGTAAATATCTCTGAAACAAAGATAAGAATTGAAAAACAACCTTTACAGACATGAAAGGGAAGGCTCATTAAAGTGGATGACACAGGTCAGCATATAGCGTACCATTTTAAAAATTTGACTATCATTATTCCCTTTGTATCTATAATGAATACCCACTATAAACAATAGAGGGAACTGAAATCATGTGAATTTAACACAAGATTTTTTTTGGACTGGAAATCCTAAGTATTTATAATGTAATTGATAACGGTGAAAACAACATTAAGAATAGGTTTTGCTACACCGTAGAATGTCAATCCCTCATGATTAACTGCACTGTGAAATTTGCACTTGAGATTCAATGACAAGGTTGAACTTCAGAATGTATAACTGATGGTCATTTAGTTGTGTCAACTTCACGTTACAATTGTTTGGGATGTAACTGACTTATTGCAATGTAACAACCAGCATCTTAATGCATTTACCATATTATTAATTGCATAAAACTAATACAGTGTTTCCATTTATAAAAAACGATAGCTTATGTTGGAATTCATGTTTGCTTAATTTTTGAATGGCCTAAATCTTATACTTTAATGAGCACCTCCCCTACCTTCATGCCTGCGAGTCATTTTTCAATTCATATTTTTGTTTCAGAGATATTTGCAGTGGTAGTTTTAGGTTATTCAGCCAGTGTCTATTATTATACACACTTTGGATGGATAGATAATCTACATTTTTTGTTACTCTCTAGAGTTGGTTTGCAAAAAAATGAATGTATGGATCTAATCACAGCCTTCGCAAAGTATACGACCTGACACAAGGATTCGTGACATCACACATGTATTGCACCTAGCGCTGGCTACAGTGGTGTTATTCAACCACAGTACAACAGGTTAATAGAAAAAATCGTCCACAACTGATTACTCAATACAACTGTTTAATGTGAGAGAGAGAGAGAGACACACACACACACTAACCTGTCAATTGAATCAGGCCGGATATTTACAAAGGTTGCGATCTATACTATATCTATAGTATAGCTCGTGTTACAAGAATAACAGTATTACATATTTGACAAAAAGTGGTCTCAAGTTTTAGGAAGAATAAATAAAATACTTAATTTGTTAAACTTGCTACAAAGTCTAGGAAAGCAGATAACTCTGGATATTAACACATGTGGGAATAGCAGGGAATGAACAGGCTGATATGCTAGCCGAAGAAAGGCACAAAAATCTGACTTACCACTCTGTCAAATTACAAATTGAAAACAAAATTAAAATAATACAACAAGAAGAGTTTAGAACTGCATGTACAAATACGAAATGGATCATCATCCTTGAAGACAAGAACTACATTCCTAATTACCCACAAAGAAAAACAGTAGCAATATTCCACTTAACCACTGGGTATGGCATGACTACCTGGTCACACTCCCATAGATTAAACATCTAGAATTTCCAGAGTGCACCTTGTGCAAATAAAACACACTATTATGTGTAAGGAACAGTTGCTGCAGTGACTTGCATGAAAAATACAAGGAGATATTCAGACTCAAGTAACATATTATTGGGGCACTAGACAGAGAATGAAGTCCAAGATCCAGAGCATTATCAAACAACAATAATAGTAGTTTTAGGATGAAAATCAGAGCTATAAACTGCAAATGTTTCGTCAACTCCCACATTGTTTCATTTAAGCAATTTCCTGTATTATCATTAGATATTACTGCCAAGTGTAACAAACATATTCATATTACAAGGCTGTGTAAGAAACAGTTTTATTGTGCATCACAGTGTCTTGTGATATGTGCTTATTCTGCAAGTGTACTGCATTGATCTCAGTGCAATGGTAAGTTATCTGTGACACATATTCATAGATTCCACATTGGTCTGGACTATTTCTACACTCATTTGGTCCAGAACAAAGGCCAACCAAGTTTTTGACATTCATAGACGATAAAAAGCCTCGAGCAAAGAAAGGCTGTGGATCAGCAAGGAGAAAATGTTACATGACGAAGAAAGGTAGCTCTGCACATGCACAACTTCCATATAGCAGTAAACTAACCACTATTACTCCAAAGTTTATAAGTTTCTATGGTAATTTCACAGTCATTTTGTCAGTTGCAAAAATGTTGGCACTCCCCAGCAAAATTGGAGATAATCAAGAAGCATGCACTAAATTGGTTGGAGGAGGAAAATGCCTGTTTTCCTTAATACAAAGAAGAAGAAAAAAAGAAGAGAAAGAGAGAGATGAATATTATTGAAAACAAACTGGTTTCGACAAATGCAAATGCCTCAAAAAAAGAGGCATGGAGGGGGTTTTGTGCATGATTCTAACCTATTGTCATCCCTCCCTTTTTGGAAATGTTCTTATCCACCAGATATACAGTTTCATGGCATTGTTAATCATTTCAATAAGAATTTAACTTGTTGGAATGTTAACTTTTAACCTTAAAATTACAGAATGAACTTTAATTTAAATAGCAAGCAACATTTGCTGTTATTTATTAAAATGCATCTCATCCAGAATGTTAAGCAAATAATTAAATATTGTGCAATATTAATTATACAGAAATAATTACCCAAGGAAATCCTGATATATCATAAAACTTTCGGGAAGTTGTAATCCTCCTCTCCTCACTGGGAAAATATAAGTAAAGTAAAGCCTGAATTACAATATACTTAATGTGACTTAACTCAATGCAGCATAACATAAAGGTCTTTTGTATCAATTCAGATAATGAAGCCTTGGTTATCATATCTGTCATATAGGTTAGGATGAACCAGTTCTATCACCTAACTTTTGCTTTACTAAACCTGTATCTGTTTCTCAAGTTTAGGTTGTCATACTTTCCAATTATGTCTAATCTTGGTAGATAGTTTTCCTCCACTGTCTCATTTTACAAATTCTACGCATGGCAGCCACGCCCATCACTCCAGTGTCATCCATTTTGCAAAGACAATCTGTCTTAAATCTACCCCTCTGAGACAGATTAAAATTTGGTTTGGAACAATGGAAATCACGGTTTATGAGTAAGAAAATCGATGGTCCGCTGTAAATCCCCTGGAAGTAGCAAGTTGGTCTGGACCAAAATCAACTATGAATGCCGCCGTGTATTGTGAACCTCCTAACTGCTGCTGACTTTTATTGCATTTATTTCATTAAAAAGTTTTCTTGATTTGCTCCAAGTAGTGTTTTGTGTGAATGCAGATTTACAGCAATTTTGTGAGATGTTATAAGGAGCACAATTGAAATGCACTAATTGATATATTTGCTAAACACTCATGTAAGAAACTTGATGGGAATTAAATTTACAATGTGTTGAGTTGTTGGTTAACTAGATCCATAGTTTTAATTTTTAGCAATATCTTTATGTTCTGTAATTAACTTTAACAAAATTGCTTCTCTTTCAGAAAAGTGTTTACTCCTACCTCTTCTTGCTCATTTTAATCCACTGTAAATGATAATACTATCTGCTTTGAATAATAAGTAGCAAATGAAGCTCGTAACAGTGAACAAACAACACTAAATATACATATTTCTGTTTAGGTTAGAGAATGACACTCATTCTTTTAAATAAATTCATGGCGGACAAGATTCACAATCATTCAATTGCATCTGCAGCTGCTCCACCATTTACAAGTTGTTTATGTGACATCTTAAGGTTACTACCGCTATGTTATTGCCAGCTACTGGAAGTAAAACAATTTTGTTGAATCAACCAACTGTATTTGTAAATTAATTATGCAATCATTAGTCTTTACAATAAATATCCTCTCCCAAATTATTAATTATGAAGGCACATTTAGCCACGTTAATAATTTGGCTTCAGAATACAGAAATGATGATATAGGGAGGATAAAAAATATAGATTATATAATGAATTTTGAAATACCACCAGTTGATTCAACAAATTTGCTTTATTTCTAATAGATGACAGTAAAATGGCAAGCAATCTATCACCTAATAATAGTAGCCTTAACATTACAAATTCTAAACAAGGTGGAACTAGCTGAAAATTTAACTCGGAACACAAGACCTGCATGTGAATTTATTTAAAAAGGCAAGTGTCAGTCTGCCATTTATACAGAAATTTGTATATCCGACCATTTTGGTGCTGTATAGCATTAAGAAGGAACTATTGCAGCCAGTTATGCTTATTCAATTGTTCCTGTTTAAAAACTAAATAGTTATTTGGGTACTAAATGTTACTTCTGCAACAATCTATAATTTAAATATGATAAAACCTTTAGAGATCTGATAAGTGACAATCGAATAGGAATTTACACAGTCTTTTTGCAACCGTGTAATATAAAACTACTACTGTCCATTCCAAACCAGAGTTCCCTCTGATGTAAACAGAAGCACGTGCTTCGGCTTGTCACGAACCCAAGAATATACTCTTACGCCAACGTAAATAGTTCCTTAATACATGTATTGTATTATGAAATATTAGAGCAGGAAAGGTATAGAACTGCACATTTTATTGCGGTTATCATAAGAACTCATCGTTAAAGGTAATGGATATATCCTAGCTGTTAACAGATTACAAAATATGATTTTCGCCTGCTATTGCGCTGACGCCGAGATCATCTTGCTTGTTAATACCAACCAAATGCATGACTGTCACTCTCTTACATATACAAGAAATGCAGCAATGAATTTCCAGAGGTGCTATCAAGTACCGAATAAACACTTTGCATAACACAGGATAAGCGAGCAGTCATTCATAATACACTAACACACACATGTTCAGCTCAGGTCAAATCTTGTGATTTAGTCAGTTGGTATTTGAGCTCACATGGCAGAAGGTGTGTGTAGTGTGAATAAACTGTTCAAACACAGAAGCGGGAAACAGTTAAAAAGTGGCTAAAACAAACAATACTTCATATATTCAACTCACTATTACAAAAATACCGGACACTTGCATTATTGCATATTAGGAAACTAATATCGGATTTTACAGGCGTTTCAGTGAGAAGTGTAACCAAAGGGAATATAAACAGACATAATACAACATAGAAGAGGATAAAATGTGGGAACTTGTTTTAAGTGCGACAGTGCTGTGGAATTGTGGATAAGCTTGTCATTATTTTGGAGAGTAGTTCTGATTCTGATATGGCAGCTGAGTCATCTTCAGAGGATTCGGATTTGGGTGTTGCACTTTTGCCCGAGGATTGTGATTAACGTAAGTAAAATGTTCATTGCCGCTTGCTTATAAAATCTATTGTTACCTCAGGTTGCATTTTGAACTATGATTCTCACACAGGGCGCCTTTTTATAGATTAAATAGTGTTCAACAAGCAGCCATTATGGGCGGGGATTGCGAACTACTTTCACGCGGATAATACAAAGAGTTTGTTTTCAATGAAAGGCACTCTGGTTTGGAATGGACAATAAGTAATATGTTGGATTTCCAGAATAACTCAACCACCTACATGGGGCTTTGAATCTCACTCATGGCTGCCTGCATACAAGAAACCCCTCTCTACTATAGGAGAATTGTTATTTGGAATGCAAATAATGGAAAATTGGCCAGGTTTATTTAAGAGTAAATGAAGAGTTACAAAGATGACATTCTGACCCTATTTTTCAATCAACAACGGAAGAAAAGAAATCACATGGGGTGATTTTAGAAATATCCTGCCACTACTCATACTACAAAGGAGTCCATGTGTAATAAAAGTGTTTGAAAACGTGATAACTGCTGATGTATAGCCCTCTTGTTCACCAGATCTAACAGACTGTAATTTTTATTTGTAAGGAAGTCTGAAGGACAATGTACAAAACAAATTGGAAGGACTCAACGTAAACATAAGAAACAAAACCACAAACATTAAGTGCCCGAACTAAATCATATTGAAATCAGTGTGTTTACCAGGTATAACGTCCATTTAGGTGTAGGGCATGACATTTCCATCATTTGCTATAATACAAGATTTTAATTTGTAAACAGTTTTAAGATGCTAAGTAATGTAATGCAATATTTATTGAGTGCCAAAGTAATTACAATCATATTGGGAGTGACTGCTTCTGGCTCTGGCCATTTTATAGTCATCTCCCTTCCTTTGGTTATAATAATACTATATTAATCTATTGAGCATTAAGTTATTACATATTAGATGTCTTCTTGGATTGCTATTACATTAAAGATTAAAAACAGAAGCATTATTAACAGTGAAGTATTCATCATGTTGTAGATTGAGTCACATTTTTTACACTCACCTTCACTAATTAAAGTTACTTAAAACAGGAAACATTTTCGAGGGCAGAACTATACATGAGCCACCTTGAAGTCCACATAGTGAAAGCTTTCCCCCCACATATATAAATTTTGGCGGAGATATGTTGATATTTTTTTATCATACCACAGAAACTAACAGAAGACGCTTTGAAACTGTTGAACCTTCAGGACAACATTAAATTCACAATCGAAATTGAGGAGAACAACACCTTACCCTTCCTGGACCTTATTATAACCAGAGATCAAAATAGCTTTAAATTCGGTATACATAGAAAACCCATACATGTGGACAACTACATAAAGAAAAATGGTTGCAACCCAACTTTGCATCAACTAGCCGTCTTTAGAAGTTTAATCCACCGGTTGCATAGCGTCCCCTTGAGTAAAGAATTTTTAAAAGAACAACAACATATAGAAAAAATAGCAATAACTAATGGATTCAACTCAGATCTCATAAGCAACATGATATACAAGAACTCAAGGCAATTTCACATTCCACCACTCTAACGCCTCTCTCAAACACAAATTGGGAATACAAGAAATTCACATACCACCCTTGGGCCTTTAGAAAATTTGAATGAATCTTCAACAAATTTAACGTTAGACTAGCTCCACAGAACAAATTCAACTTGATGAACTTACTAAACACACCTCTCAAAAATACCATTCCAAACACATTAAAATCTGGAATTTACCAGATCAATTGTGAGGAAGGTGAGAAATACTACATAGGAAAAAATAAAAGAAACTTGGAAACCAGACTTAAGGAACACCAAAGAAACATCAAACTAAAACAAATAGAGAAATCTGCTGTATCACACCATTTTTGGACAGAAAACCACAACATTGACCAAAGTATAAAGCTGTTAAAACCCCTCACCACACCAATAGAATTGAACCTCTGGGAAAAAATACACATCGTCAAAAACAGCAACAACGTCATTAATTTTGAAATACCGCCTGTAAGCAATGTGTTAAAACTTTGTGCCCCCAACACCAGATGGCAACAGGGTCAGAATTTGCAGGATGAGAAGAGGACACGGGAGAAAGCGACCCTTAGTCACCCAGTCGCTGACGAGGACAAATGCCCTCGAAAACATTTACTGTTTTATGTAACTTTAATTAGTGAAGGTGAGTGTAAAAAAGTGTGACTAAATCTACAACATTACTATTACATGTTAATACAATTAGTAATTCTTATATTTATTTGTATTTACATTATTTTCTTCTTTTAACCATCCATAACCATTTATTCCTATTCATTCCATACCATGAACTTTCTTTTCTCCTAATCTCTATTTCTTTAAATACATTGATTTTATACCCTTCCATATTTTACTCACATTATTTTCTCTAATAATTTTAGTTACTTTCTCTGCTTGTCTCTTTCCCCTATTCTTACGTTAAAGTCCCCATTATTATAATTTCTATGTTCGTATATTTATCCTTTAACAGACGCTAAGTAAGAACACAGGCACAACTAGCTGTGGCATGTCTGGCTGCAGAGATGCAAAATCCTTGAAAACCATACGAACATTTTCTGGAAGTCTTGTAGCTGGATTCCCTTGTCTTGAGAATGACGAAGGTAATGACTGAATCCATAAGCATAGGGAGGTGAAGTTCCCCCTGTCCTACTCCTCGGGCCCAGAACTTTCAAAATAACCCTAGCTCCAGAGTAGAATATTCATCAATATCTTTTGAATTTGATGTTCATTTTAGCTTTGCAACGAGGAACATCTAAATGTGCAAGATACCATGAAATTGATTTCAACTTTTCTTGCCCTCCTGAGTCTAATTAATTCGCAAAGAAATATTTGGGAGAATAAACAATGCTTATGATTAAAGACGAATTTTTAGTTTTACATTTCTGTTTACTACAACCTAGATACATATTAGAGATCTGTATGTAATGTATATAGCCTTCAAACAAAATCCTATGGAACCAAAATAAAAATGTTAAATAGAAATTCAAACGAAATCTTCCAACATCTTAATGCTCCTGAAGATTCATTGTACAAAAGCTCTGCCACTCTTGGCTTAAATCAGTCCTTGTGGTATCAATAAAAATGAGACACAAAGAAAAATTATAACTTTCAGCAAGATGTATCAGTATTGTACTTGTCCATGTGATCATTACTTAGTGCAGTGATCTCCTAATTCAGGAAACATCAGTCACTTCATAACAATTTAAATTTTGTACCAGCTGCCATTCAGTAAACTATGCTGCATATCCTCAAGAAAATGCCAAAAGCTTGACTTTTGAAATTTGTGCGTTTTAGGGAATGGTTTGCAAATGATATCTCATGTCAGTGGAAACATTTTGTGGCAACCAAATTTAATTCCCTAATACACACTGCAAATTCCAAATAAACACCGATGTAGAAAGAAGATTTTCTATTAATAAACTGAGAAGCATAAACAAAAGTCCATAAAATATTCAAGAACTGCATTATCAAAAAACAACTTAAAATACTGGATCACTGATCAAAGTAAATCATCAAGACTGAGCGCTTCCCAAGAAAACACCAGTCATTAAGAAAATCAGTTGTATGGATTGTGAAAAGTTCAACATTGGACAGGCAAAACATAGCCTTGAAGTCAGATTAGAACATTTCAGGATTATACAACTCAAATAAGTACAAATAATCAATTGCAGCATATTTTTGATAAGAACATGAAATAAGTCAAATCAATAAAACAATGACATATCTGCTGCTCTTGGGAAAGAAAGAAGAAAAATACACACTGAATTTATGGAAGTATATGACATTTGCTTATAGAAATTTTACAATCAAATTGGTTTTTTCCTAATTAATATACTAAAACCTCTTTATGTGCTGTGGCAAATATAAATTTTCATTATGCTCTTTATCAATGGCATATGGACATTCTATATGTATTATTCTGCATAATTTTACACCTATAAACACAAACCTTGTGTGTATGCTTTATTGGATTTGGAAATTAGTAAACATTCCATACAAATTTTGAAAATTGTAATGTTGAAAATTATTGATGAAACATGTGCTGGGGCCAATTCAAAGCAGACAATTATAAAATATACAATTTCAGAAATTGCAAATCAAATCTGCTGCATGAGTTTGTCTTAATTCTAAACTATGCATATTCAGCTGTTAGAATGCAAAATGGCACAACAGAAATAAATATCTTTCCAAATGAAAGATTACAAATTCTCCTTATTCTGCAATGAAGCTGTTTACTTTATGCTTTTTCTCTACACTTGTTGAAAAGTATGATGACAGCATTATGCCAAGTTTTAATCAATTCCCTTGAGAACATTTGAATCAAGCTTTCATTTAAAATGATATATTCAATAAAATTACAGTTACTAATGTTATTAGTTCTTTGTAAAAACTTTTTAAGTCTTAAAATTGTTTGTTTTTAGCACCGTAATTATAAGCAGCATTAAGAGAAAAACTACCTCGAAAATTCATCAATTTAGTGAAAGGACTTTCAAAAGCATAATGAGGAATGTAAGCACTATAATTAACTTGACAAAAGCTAAATGGTTTACTGCAAAACTTATGTTTGATATAACCAGAAGCTCTTCCCATGACTCAACGATTTGTGTTATAAACATAACCTAAAATGTAAACAACGCTGACAATATTTGTATAGTAAGCGTGAAAAGTGAATTGCATTGGAAACTAAGGTCTCTTCAGGATTAATTAATTTCCTTTTCTTACCAAAATCAACCCAAACCTAACATAACCTAGAACATGCCATTTTAAGAGGAACTTTGTCACATGTTTCAGTGACTAGCTCATATACAACCTGGACTAACCTTACTAGGTGTTCTGTATCCTTGAACATTTTATATCGAGATATTGGCCAACATTAATGAAGCAAATAAGTTTTGCATTGAGAGAGAAATACTAACTCATCTGAAGAGAGAATTAATAAGCATGCTTCCTGCTGAGAAAACACTGGGTATATATACATATTTCTATGTGCAAATGTCTGGAAAAATAAAAGCATTGTTTACAAGAACTGTTGGAAAAACGCTGTTTCAAAGAATGAAAGCAAATAATAAAATGCATAAACAGAAAGAACACTGATTCTCCTACAATTTTTTAAAATTTTAAGCAATTTAAAATATATTTCATACACTTTTACATTTCATTTTGATGGGAAGCTTAAGAGCAGACACTATCATTAAAAACCTTTGCTACAGTTTAATACACACACTTCAACTTTCTGTAAAATTTTGGATATGCTTTGCTTCTTCCTTTAGCCTCGATTCCAACTGTAGACATTTTCAGATCTTCATGCATTTGACATGACTAAGCAAGATATATAACTTTAAGTTTTATATTAGTGCCATTCCATTCAATGTATACAAATTAAATTTTAAAACTAATTATCTTTAGAAACACACTATCCATTATTTATAATAATTTGTATTGTATATAATTCTGATATGTATTTTATCCTCCTCTCCTGCTTTTTCCTTTTCTTTAAGTTTGTCCTTTAACCACTCTATATGTACGCAATTCTAGATCCTACAAGTCACCTGCAGTTTGTGAACAAATTTTTCAATAAAATAAATGATTTACATTCAATCTAGGACTATCATGTATTATAAATTTAGTTTAACATAACCTTAAACTGATAACAGCCTTTATGGCCCATCACTGTATACTATGCATGATTTTAACATCACCTCAGATCAGTTGTATATTTCCTGAACGAAACATGCATTTGCCAGTTTGCAGTTCCAGTAATACTTTAATCGTTATTAGGATTATAGCTCCCAAGTACAATCCATAACGTTTCTGTGTAGCATGCTATACCACTATAAATTCAGGAAATGACTTTCATTTTCATTTTAAAAGGGCAAATTTTAAAATCTTTATCTAAAAGCAGAACTTTCAATGGCAGTATATTAATTTAGAAGTCTGAATTCAACGTTACAATCTCAAGTGCAGGAATCTATACTTTCTCTAGAGGTTAGACTTTCAAATAAAAAATTATCTGATAAACAGGAAGGTGCACAAAACCACCTATCGAGTATTTTTCTTTTGCAATGAAGCTCAAAAGAAGTTGGGCTGTAAATGTGTTATAAACAGATTAGTTCATTAGTATTCCTCTTTCAAAACACCCTTAATTTCTAGCTTGACATTAGTTTTAAGAGGATCAACTAGCTTTACCCTTTTTTTCAACATGAAAACTTTAAAATCCATATTACCATTTCCTATTAATCTTTACCTTATTCTCTTAATATAAACAAAGGTTTGAAAGCCAAATTGTATATACCACAAAATGCATTGAATTCTGCGACAAGCTTGTTTACTAGTTGCAATCTACCAAACCAAATGGGGAACATATCCTGTACATTTAATAACCTAAAAATTAGTATGTTTACATCACTAGAATTAGAGCATGCAAACAGAAAAACAAATATCTTACCGGAATATTTTTCTCTGGATTTATAGTCTCTGTTTTCTCTCTCCTTCTCACGAATTTTCTGTAAATACGAACTCTTGGTTTGGTAATTTCGGTCCCTTGGGCTCTGCGAATCGGGGCTGTCCGAACGATAAGAGTTACCATTGGGAGAGTCGCGCATTCTCTCATGGTTATAACGTCCATCATAGTTTCCTTTTGAACTACTATATTTTGAATTCTGTACAGACAAGAATACAATACATAAGATAAGCAAGTTTTTGAAGACCAATATATTTTTAACTTCAATCTAAAACTAAGGAAAGTTCAAATAACTTATTTTTTCAAATGTCATTATTTAATATCTAACCTCTTAAAAATATTTATTCATTTTAAACACACTTAACAGTGTTTTAGGAGCATAAATTATTCTCAAGGACAGTATTGCTGAAACAGGCAAGAGATGCTAATTTCCTTGAATTAACATCCAGGAGGTGTGGCAAACTATAGATTCGTTCAATATTCCAGTTAACTACTAAGATGGTTTAAAGCTTATGTGCTCCGAGAACTCAAAATCACCATACACAGACCTACTAAGACATTCAAAATGCATTTATGCTGTTAAATGCATATATTGCGTTTTTAAGTGAATTACCAATGACCAAGATCTAAATGAAGCTATGGTTATTAATCCAATGCAGTCAGAACAAAGTGATCAAGCAGAAAAATCTGCAAATTCTACATGTTACTGTAAACAGTTACTGCATATTAAAAGTCCATTTCCCTAGGAGTTTAACTTTACTTTACTGCAATTAAAATTTATAAATGCATGTTTTGGAGCATATAATTCAAAGTATAAGGCTTCCTAATCAATTAATCGTGTTAATTGGTTTCTCAAACAATGCCTACACCTCTCCTTGTTAGGATGTATGCATACAACGTTATTACCCCTATTTGCCTATTATGCATGAGCAAGCATTTCGTTGAAACGTCTAAATTTCTCTTAAGCATGTTTCAATATGTTCCTCAACTAAAAATAATCAATGTTTTCTCGAAATAAAGATCTAAGCATTTGCTGAGACTGTCATTTGTTTCCAGAGTCCCCTCTTTCAATCTTCGAAGTTGGTGGATTCCGTATCTTGTTTACCTGATACGGATGGGCTTGATGTTTTTCGAAGTACCTAGAATGATAAAAAGCACAGAGTTATTACATACACATGCAATATGATGTAAAAATTGTCATTTAAATCGTCGACCTCCATATCCAAATTACGGAATATGGCGAGGAGGTTGTGTCAGACGATTATGGATATCTGTTATTAGAGCCTCATGCGTACCCATCGCTAATCCTCTGTGGTTTCCTTGCATGCATTACCATCAATGCAAGAATCTATAAAAGATGCGTGGCTCCTATTGCAGCCCTCTTGTTCTTTTAATGTCATAAAAACAACATGAACGTCTTTTTAACAGTAAACTTCCTTCTCAGACGCCATGTCACATTCGGGGACGTGAGCTCCGGATGATGGGACTGGAGCTCGTAATTTCATTGGCTAAAATCGTTGGTTCGTTTTCCACAGATGCCGCCAGGTTTGTTGAGCGTTGAAGTTCGATTACTTTTTCATTCAATAGTATTTCCGTTGGTTTACAGATTGGGTACAAATAAGTAAGCGTTTTTGGATCTTCTGCTTTATAAATCATATTACGAGTGCAGAAATAGGTGTTATAGTGTTTATTTTATGTTTACTTTGAAGGCTGGATGGGATGGAATTTTTGAGCGTGTTACTGATATTCGTTTATATCGGCATTTTGTATTGAACCGGTTACTTTTAGATTATCTGGAAATTGGCTTTGAAATATATTGTTAATACTCCGGCTACTTATATGATTTGGAACAGAATTATGTTCTACATAGGTAAATATATATTAGGTGTGTTCATAATCTAGTTCACTAAAATGACAACAGGTGTCTAGGATTCTTGCGCTAGTGGGACCTTTCTCTGTGGTAATTTTTTAAACTGAAGCAATTCGTCAAAACCGGTATCTATTATCAGGTTGATGTCATATGCAAATTAGAATAACAAAGAGGTTCCTGAAGAATTGTCAGCAATGCATAGAGCTTATTTGATTCTTAAAATGTAATTGAGATCTTCTAAGGTTAGTTTACCGTTCAAAGATATCAAAGTAGTATTCGGTGTTCGTTTTCTGCCGACACGTTTTGAATACAAGTCAATGATTTTGAAAGCCCTTTGAACTCATACACTTTTTACAAAACTGGAGTATAAAGTTGAATAACATTTTTAAGGGTTCAACAATGGGTGGCTTTAGGATTTTGTAATACACGTTTATTAACCTAGTGGTTGTTGTTTTTTTTTAAAGGATTGTGACGTTTACGCAGAAGATGGTGTAGTATTATGTTAGTAAAGGTAATTAAGGCATACCTAGAGTGTTGACTCGAATTGCGGATGCTTTAGAACAGGGTTCACTAGATGAGTTGGCTGAAAGGTTGACTATTTTAGCACATGCTAATATTATTTTGCTAAGATAACTATAAAAACATAAAAAAAAAAACTATAATTGTACTACATCAGATTTCGGCAACATATTGTACACAATGGAGGTACATGCAAGAGACCTGACTTCCCTACACAATGTGATATATACACATAACTTCAACAGTAATTTACATGCACATATTTGAACCGACATGTGTGCAGAGAATAGATGATATGGGTAAATGAAGTACCAATGGAAAAGTTGTGTGTTATGGTCTATGTTTGGCCTGTGCAAAGTCTAGCAATTAATGCAGAATAACCAGTGTACCTATGTCTGAACATATAAAGGTGAGACACCATGCTGCACACAAATAGCTCAGTCTTCTAGAGAGAAATGCAATGCACAGTTCATTGTGTCTACAGAATGTTGCTAATGGGAGAAGTATTCTGAGAATTCATGCACCTGTTCATCCAAATTTGTAGAAGTGTACGGACATTTACACTGTTACTCATATAATGCTATAGAACACCTGGAGAAAAGCATTAATTTTCGTATACCATTATTTGGTTGTCTTTTAACATATGCCCAACTGCTGAGGTAGTAATTGTCTGATCAGCTGTTTACGATTAAGAGTCATTTGTAAGCTTGAAATATGGCAAGTAATATTTTTATGACTTACATACTGTCAAGGATAAGAATGTAAAATTGTGGTTTACCTATAAGAAGACCGACATTATGCTCTAGTTGTGTCCCGCACAACGATGACGATGTCGTATATTTCCAACAGATGTCACTATGCAAAACACTAGCTCAACAGATGTCACTCTGTCAGACGCTTGACTAACACAATACTGCCAACATATGAATAATTGATGCCACCAAAGCACTGCAACTGCGACCACAGGGCGTAGCCGAGGGATATTATATGGTTTATGAATTCACGGAAGTTTAGGTTACTCTTCTTTTAATATAAGCTTAGGCTTCTGATTTACTTTTATACATATAACCTTATTTAAATTTGTTACCAGTGGTTACATCAAAGCACGCGAGCGCAACGAGCGTGCGTTCTTAAGCTTATGTTTCTGGTTCACGGGAGGTTAGGTTAGGGTTTTTTTTATGTAAGCTATGTTAACTATCTACCACTGTTACGGTAAAGCAACTTCTTTATTACACTATTATTACAATGGAAATAACCTCTTAATAAAATATACTTTGACAAAAACTATTACAAATTTAAAACTTTGGTGCATATTCTTTTGCTGCTTTCAATTAGCATGGTGCAGCCAGTCTTTGAATGCATTAGGTTTTCTCAGCGGGAATAACACACGAAGAAAAACAAGAAGAAGAAAAAAAAATACAACAGCGCATCGCATTTCTGGTGGATTTTCATTTAGGTAGGCAGTTCCCACTATGCATCTTCTTCAACAAAAAAATGGCTACGTTTGTTTTGTTTCATACGCGGTTTGCCTATATAACTATAACACCATCGAGGGGCGGGTAGATGGGCACAAGCTATTGAACAGATCACATCTACTTCTAAACTCACTCACAAGGTAAATTATTCACTTTTCTTTGGCTAATTTAAGCTACTTCAACGGGAGACAACTAGAGTATAATTGCCAAGAAGACTAGTGTCCTTTATTCAAATTATCAAGAACAGGTGTAAGTTTGCTCTAATTAACTTTCTATATGTGATTATACTCTTCGCTGCTACAAAGATTAATTTTTGTGCCATTGTTTTACAAAAGATTGGGTTAGAAGAAAATTCCTTGGTGTAGTTTTCTATAACAAGCATTGTTTCATTTCTTTTAGGCACAGCTTTTTGTTAAAATCAAAATGAAAATTAAATAGTAACACGGTCACCTGTGATGTCATATGTAGTAAGAATGGGCATCAAACACTACTACTAACAAAAAAATAAAAGTTCACAGTGAAGTAAAACTTTTTAATTAATAATGTTCATTAAAACTGTTAACTTGAAATAAAGGCAAGAATACTAAGGGTATTCTGTTAGATAGAACAAAATGTTGACCATCCTATTTTTTGAAAGCTTTATGTGAGTAAAAAGGATGCAATGCCAGACCTATTGCCTAGCTCGTGTACAAATGCCTTTGATTGCATAAATAATTGAAAAAGTCCACAGACAAGAACAAATTTGCAGAGGACATAATCTTAATGTTTTGTTTTGAATGTTGATCATGCCTGTATTTGATAAAAATTGAAGGATTAATGAATTGAAACAGAGCAATTCCTATATAAGATAGATTTATCATCACTTAAACACAAAGCCTACTTACAGAGGCATACCTAGGTTCTCGGAGGCCCCATTGCAAAAGGTCCTAATGGGTCTCCTAACTGTATACAATTTCCAAGCGTGAATTTAGGAGTTTTAAATCTTATTTATACAGACATCATACAAAAGTAGGTTTAACTGTACATAAACAATTACACATAAGTACATAATGTATGGAATACTTGATTTTACAAATTTGAAGAACAATGATATAAAATAAGAGATGTTAATTATTGTTTGAGTTAGCTATTTATCGTTGCAATAAGATCAACATGATCAGAAGATGTATTAATGTCTTACCTATACCCCCACCGCTGTATCTTTGCACTTGACAGTTCGTGTGGCTTCGCGTAAGGTTGGCTACATTGTGGTTGTGACGTTGCCAGAGTGGCTAGTAAACAACAACAGCTGATTGTCTCCTTTCTATCATGTCTAAGCCGCATACAAAAAGTGTACGTAAGTAGCGAACGTCACTGAATAATAACTATTTCGTATTATTATTGTTAATTGAAAATAAGCGATATAAGCAGCTTTGGTATCGTCGGATACTCCTTTCTATGATAATAGGCATAAATGTGTCTACGTATGGCGTCTAATTGGAAAGCATCAAGATTTGTAACTGGACGAGGCTGCTTTCTTTTCTTCCCTGGAGTTGATAGAAATACCTGTTGCGTTCCAGATGGTTCAGGAATTTTGTCCTCTTTCTCTTGGAGTTTCACTCCCTTTTAAATAACAGTTTTCGTGTTTAGTCCAAGAGCTGCTGCAGTTCGTTGTACGGCTTTATCAGCAAGAATAGAGGGATTGCCATGAAGCTTCACTTACTCCTTTTCCTGTTCAAAGAATTCCCGGGTTCTCCTTAATAGTTCCACTACCTGACTATTATACCCCCGCCGCTATAACGTTGCACTTGACAGCTAGCGTTTAAGTTGGTACACTCGCGAAAAAACAGATGAAAAGCTTCAACCGTTTGACTTCCTAAGCCAATCACAAGGCAGCATTCCGGATGGTCGATGACAAAGCGGAACCGGATCTAGAATTGGCTCTGTTGCCGGATGTAACTATTCCCAACCATGTGCTTCAGTTTGTGAATCTCTAGCAGAGCGTCGAGTTGTTCTTTGCAAGCTACATATTGTTCATTGTTATTTGTTATTTAGATTTGTGGTTATTGTTTGATAGTTTTGTTATTGTTCGTTTATACATTTATTTATTTATATTTATCTATTTTATATATATTTCATTCATATTATTTATTTAAACAAAACTTAAGTGCGACAATGTCGGAAAAACGACGCCGATCGCCGAGTGATGATTCATGAAGTGAAAATCCTTAGCGCCGAGGTGTGCCACTTAATAGTCAGGCATTGGAACTATTATGGAGAACCCGGGAGTTCTTTGAACAGGAAAAGGAGTACGTGAAGCTTCACGGAAATCCCTCTATTCCTGCTGATAAAGCCGTACAACGAACTGCAGCAGCTCTTGATTTAAGCACGAGAACTGTTGTTCACAAAGGAGTGAAACTACAAGAGAAAGAGGACAAAATTCCTGAACCATCTGGAACACAACAGGTATTTCTATCAACTCCAGGGAAGAAAAAAAAAGAAGCCTCGTCCAGTCACAAATATTGATGCTTTCCAATTAGACGCCATACGTAGACACATTTATGCCTATTATCATAGAAAGGAGTATCCGACCATACCAAAGCTGCTTATATCGCTTATTTTCAATTAACAATAATAATACGAAATAGTTATTATTCAGTGACGTTCGCTACTTACGTACACTTTCTGTATGCGGCTTAGACACGATAGAAATGAGAACAATCAGCTGTTGTTTACTAGCCACTCTGGCAACGTCGCAACCACGATGTAGCCAATCTTACGCGAAGCCACACGAACTGTCAAGTGCAACGTTATAGCGGCGGGGGTATAAGTGGCACACCTCGCTGCAAAGGATTTCCACTTCGTGAATCATCACTCGGCGATCAGCGTCATTTTTTAGACATTGTCGCACTTAAGTTTTGTTTAAATAAATAATATGAATGAAATATATATATATATAAATAGATAAATATAAATAAATGTATATGTATAAACGAACAATAACAAAACTATCAAACAATAACCACAAATATAAATAACAATGAACAATATGTAGCTTGGAAAGAACAACTCGACGCTCGTGCTAGAGATTCACAAACTGAAGCACATGGTTGGGAATAGTTACATCCAGCAACAGAGTCGATTCTAGTTCTGGTTCCGCTTTGTCATCGACCATCCGGAATGCTGCCTTGTGATTGGCTTAGGAAGTCAAACGGTTGAAGCTTTTCATTTGTTTTTTCGCGAGTGTATCAACTTAAACGCTAGCTGTCAAGTGCAACGTTACAGCGGCGGGGGTATACCTAAAATAACAACATACAATGGCAGCTGCTGAAGTATTGTATTGGCAGTGCCAAAAAAGTGAAAACAAGTCTGTAAATAATATATGTTTATGAATTTTGTGCGGTAGCATATCGGATGTATTAGGCAGTTGACAAGAATTAAATGTACATTAATTTTAGACAATATATACCCAATATCAGTTATTCCAGTCTTGTACCAATGGACATCTCCCTCAAATAACACACGGGGGGGGAGCACTGTTTTCCTCACAGCCACAAATCCATTTGTTCTTTTTTTAAATTTCTGGATTGAACTTACGACACTGATTTTTGTTGGCTGCTGCAGATTCAGATTTGGGAGTGGCCTACCCAATGTTTTCATCTGAATTTTTTTTACTGAGAATGCTGTTGCTAAATGGAGTTTTTGATAATTCACTTGCTTTTTTTCATGTTTGTAACTTTCACATAAAACATGAACATTCGTTAAAACACACTACACAGTTACCTGAACTGTTCCTACATGAACATACACTGACTATTGTTTTGAAAGCAGATGCTCAACACATGGTGAACATATTAGTTTTTTGCTCTGTGGTGGATACGATTTCATACATTCAACCCTACTTCCATGAAATATACAAATATTGAAATAATGCCTCTTAGTTCAAAACCTAATGACAATCGTATTCAAACATATAGTTTTATTTATAAGGATATTTTGGTGTATTATTTCTGCTTTCAATTTAATTAAATATTAATTTGTGCTTCCAAATGCATTAACTTGCAGCAAGATGGTAACACTGTATTAAATGAAGGTTGAGTGCAGAATACATATTGTATTCAACCATTGTCGCTAAGTTCTGTGCTTTACTGTGCTCTAACAGCTGAAGCATAAGCTCTGATTCAGAGCAATATTGCCTCCACTTCTCCCATAAGAAGCATGTAGAAACGTACACCCTAGCCTTATACATAGTGCTTATGAACATAGATGGTGCCAATCTGGAATTGGCTCCAAGCTTAGAAAACTACTGTCAGAATGTGTGCTGCTTAATGCACCTGTTCAAATGCACATACTCAGAAACAATGTTTTAGGTGCAATTCCTATACACTTCTCTTTGTTTTCCTTTTGATACAAATGGTGCTGCGGCGCTACCCCAGAAGCTGCCCCTCATAACATACTTTTCAAAATAAAAATAACTTGATCTTGCATGGATAAATAGCTTCATATAAAATTAAGTAGATAACATTATTCAACTAGGTTACTTTTGTCTACTAAAAGTGCTGAAAGTTTCTCTACTTTACTCGGCGCCAATCAAGAAGGTGATTGACATTTCGCGGAGAGAGAGAGAGGTGACGCCGCTCATTGCGACCACATGGAGAGCGTGCTAGAACTGTGTCAAAGGCGACTGGGTTGCACCTACATTGTAGACCGGGTATTACTTATATTCGTATACAAAGACAATTGTAAAATAATGAATCTACGTGCAGAGGATACAAAATGCAAGAATAATATATCAGTGTAAAAATCTGCGTTAACAGAAGAGACATACCTGTGAAATATTGATGCTTATTGTAATAGAAAAAATGCAGATTTCCGAATCGCTGCTGTTGTTGCTGCTGCTCGTTTGATAGACAATGTTGCCACCGCCATCGTCATCATCACCTGAAGAGCTGCTGGAATTCCCCACGGAAATGACAAGCTGTTCTATAGTTTCTTCCAAAACTCCTTCATTTTCCCAAGCTGCACTTATTACGCCCTTTGTATGAGTCACCACTTTTTTTTCCAGTTTTCAGCTTTTACTGCTGTTAGTGCCTCTTCTGTAAGCTTTATTACTGACGACACAGTGAAACCTTTATTGTTTCGCCCAACATAACCCTTTATGTCGGCCCAAATTAATTCACTCGAGTTAAAATGACAATGATAAGGGGGAAGCGTAACTATTTTGTGACCATGTTCTGCAGCAATGCCATCGACTACATAACTTGGAAACCACAGTTTCTTTGCTTTCACAAGTTCCATCCAGTAGCTCACTTTTCTTCAGTCCCTCCTTCATTGGTATATTGCGGCAAACAAGCCACTGAATTATTTTCTCCTCTTCGAAATATTATCTCACGGAGCATGTTATTTCCCGCGCCTGTCTTTTAATTGGGATACCTTTACCAAATACAGTTTTATTCGGTTCCCGAGTGCGCTCAGTTTTTCGTTTGGCTGCGCTACCTTTGTCACTATTTTTGGACATTATTAAATATCCATTAAACCTGTTAACACAATTATAAATGCTGACAATACATGTACTCAAACACATGTAACATACAAATAGGACGATGCAAAAGAACTTTTCAGTACGCAGGCAATCTCTAAACTGATACAAAAACATAAGCAAGCTGGGGCTAAAAGGAGGACATTGTTTTTAACTGCAGCGACAGCAGAAGATAAGACTGCAGTTCATGTTTACTGCAACGGTCGCTTGCCCGGCACGTCATGCCAATCACGTGTTGCGATATC
This sequence comes from Deroplatys truncata, assembly GCA_030765065.1. NCBI lineage: Eukaryota > Metazoa > Arthropoda > Insecta > Mantodea > Mantidae > Deroplatys > Deroplatys truncata. The sequence continues at coordinate 225,095,870 of CM060976.1, forward strand.
GCAACAAGGCATTTGCGTTTATCGTTGCTATGGAAACGTCTTAGTTCTAATTGGTCCTTCTAATGGTTGCTATGACGACTGCTGTGACGTATTCATCCCCTCCCATCATTTAAAGCTTTCCGCCACATGGTTAGTAACTGTCAATCACCTTCTTGATTGGCGCCGAGTATAATAATGGTTTACTACTTTTCTATTTACAGTAGAGCCAAACCATTTAGGCGTTTTTGAATCATAAGACCTCTAGGGTAGTTTTTGATCGGTTTTAATTTAGAAGATTTGGCTTTGGCCACTGTAACAGGAAGAGTTGCACATACAGCAAGACCGAGCGATATGGTTCCACAATATTGCATGAGATTCACATTCAGGAGGTGCAGGTCTGATTCCTATCGGGCCAGCTACTCTGACCATGGGTTTTTTTTTTTTTTCTTCCTTTCTCCATGGTTTTCCTGGGTTATAGGCGAATGTTGGGATGGTTCCTCTTGTACCATGAATTTTATGTCCGTTTCTGATTATCATTTTCAGGGTTGTGGGATCAGTACAACGTCCATGTGTTATGGCTAGGTGGTGGGTAGATGTTTCAGAAATTTTTCTCCCTGCATTGGTTGGACTGCTGATGGACCCTTTCTGGGGGAATACCTTTAGGGGCCCCCAGGAGGCTTGGGCCTTGTGGGCAGTACTGGCCAGTGTATGGATACATTCTATCTAGATTTGTTAGGTACGCTGTCCATGCTTGTGCACATCGTTGCCTGGATCTGATCTCCCTCTCATCCCGCCCTCCCAGGGGTCACGTTAGAAGCTATAAGAGCCTCTTGATTACTTGTAGTACTCTAACCCAGCTTTGTGGATCCCCTCTGTGATATGTATTTCTACATAAAGCAAGCAGTACACACCTCAGGATAGGTAGAAGTCAAAATGTTATGTTCAGTCAACAGTAGATTAGCAAACTGTTTCACATCTGTCCTAGTTTTAAAACTTGGATCTGAAGGAACTTGCCTTATAATGGATGCTGGAAATGTTGACCTTCTACTCTCAAACAGGAGCATATCTCTTGTAAATATTCTCGCTCACTCTCCGAAGCTCAGCAGCCGGAATTCTTGTGATTTCTTGCACAATGTTTTCTTCAAGTTCCTGTAGTGTGCGAGGTTTGAAACGATATACTGTGTCTTTTAAAGATCCATATAAATAAAAATCACACCTCGTTAGATCAGGAGAATGGGGGGGCCACAAATCAACACTAATTATTCTGTCATCAAACACCTCTCTTATTGCATGTAATGATTCGGCAGCCATATGTGCTGTTGCAGACTCTTGCTGGAACCAACCATATGATTTCTCTTCTGTCAAGCGATTGCAAAATGGCCTCAGAATTAACCTCTGATATCACTCTGCATTTATTGTTTCATCAAAAATTTGGGCCCTATTATTCTTCTAGTACTTATCGCATGCCACACTCCAATTTTCTGATCATAATGAGGAATTTCATCACAAGAATTCTGCTGCTGAGCTTCGGAGAGTGAGCGAGAATATTTACATGAGATATGCTGCCTGTTTGAGAGCAGAAGGTCAACATTTCCAACATCTGTTATAAGGTAGGATTTTAGACCACCTCTGCTGGCGTAATTTCCCTGGCGACTGCCAGCTGTCTCATGCAGTAGAGAGAGAGGCCGCGAGTGGGTTCGAATATAATTTAACTACCCTACATTTCTGTATATTGTATATACATGAGTAGTACATCATTTTATGCCCATATGTAATGTGATCTAAAGGGTCAATGAATAAATAAATACTTTCCCAGGATTACAATGAACTTTTATTAATGTAATGGAACGAAGCCTGAAGCTATAAAATGTTGCTAAACTAAAGGTCTAATTAGGAAGCACTTAATGTAATGGGGATGACTCTTGATTGGTAGTTGCTTTTATTCATACTACTGCTTTATGCCGATTGGTTCTAATTACGTGTGACACGAAACTTAAAGTAACAGAAAGGAAAAGTTTGACATTGCCAAAGTCTTAAGTCAGGTTAAGTCAACCCTAAATAGTTCCATTTAATACAATATTTTAGGCTTTTATGTTATGTTGCATTGTCATGTTAAGCTCATCATAATCGTGGCATAAATTCTTTTATAATCCTTTCCAATTCGTCAGTTTTCCCCTTCTTTCTTTCTTTTTTTTTTTTTTTTTTGTGTTAAACTGATTTGACTCCCATGGTTACTACATATGGCACCACAGGTACAGACACTGGTGATAAATGAAATGAAAATCTAATTGAAAAAGGAAATTTGGAAAAGAAATGTTCCAGGCTTAAGTTTAGGGTACTTTCGCAGCACTTGCTAGTTATGAGGAGTGAGGAAAACCTGGAAAACAGCCTCAATCAGGGAGAACAGTCCTGGTGGGATTTGAAGTGCAGACCACCCATTCACAAGTGTTCATCTTAATAACCTCAACTACCCATATTGGTGTATCTGTCATTGTAATGTGCAACCACATTCTAAAATACAGTTTTGTGTTCTTTCACTATGCAGTGTTGTGCCACTGCTGATTTTATGGATGTAATAGCTTTATGTATGTTTTGTACAACTTTGTTATATAGATCAATCTATCTGTCCATGTTTGCAGAGTATTTTGTGAATTCCAGTTACCTTGAGTTGAAGATAACTTGAATTCACTGGCAGGTTGGAGGAATTAGTTCAATTTCTTAGGCAGTAGGAAAGTGGAGTAGATGTTTGTTACCTTTATAAAGCTGAGCAGTTTTGAAAGAATTATTTCAATATGGCACACACACTCTAATAACTTCACTCATTTTTACTTTCTCTACAACGTATGGTAAGTAGGGGAAGTATTGCATTCCACCCAAAAATTCGATACCGAAATTTCACCGGAAATACATGTTTTGAGACCTCCTGAATCCAAAAAAAGCATTTTTGGAAACATGTCCGTGTGTGTGTGTCTGTGAACAGCATAACTCAAAAACGAACAGTGGGATAAACACCAAACTTGGTATTTAGGTTCAGTATCTTCCAGAGATGCGACACGAAGGTTTTCAAGAAAATCCCCCCACCCCAGACTACCCTTTACATGGAACATTTTTCGAAAATTTTAATTTTCTCAAAAATGGCTCTAACGATTTTGATTAAAATATCATATGTTTAAGATAATGTCATGAGAAATGAAATGTATATCTCGAATTTTCAGGGAATGTCTCCAAAAGTATTCTTCATTGTGAACGACTTTTGCATAACTGGTAAACCGTAAGAGATAGACAGAATTTTACTACACAAAAAATGTAGATAGCATTAAAATACACAACTTATGTCATATACATTTCTTTTGTTGAGTGAACCGTTTTCGAGATATTGCTTGTTATTTTCTTAAATTTTCCAATATTTATACTTTTTCTCAAATTCGTTATTCATTTTTTTATATCCTGGACATGCAAAGGGAATGGAATGCGCCACATAGCAACCGGCGTTAAAATATTTGACTATCGCTTAAAAGCTACCATGTTACCTTGTTAGCTAAGAGCCACTGATGCATTTTCTGGTTTCCCTGCAGGTGTTGCTTGTGGCTTGATGTATTTTGTGATGAGATCCTTGTCTTTCAGAAAACTAAAATTCATAAAGTGGTCCTTGTTCTTTTGTATCCAGAGTATTTCCCAGATGGTTAAATCTATTGGCTTTTGGACCACCTTTATTGATTTTTATCTCTTTTTGGATATTGTGATATTAAGCCCAGAAATTGTTGGCAATCAAAATCTGCAATTGCCAACCATTTCGGACAAAAGCTCTTTCTACACAAATTATTGTTAAAGCAATTTATGTCAAACTGTTTGTGGCATTAACCATTTCCAAGATATTCGTTGTTGATCTGAATTTTCAAATCTTTTTTTGCTGTTTGGTTTTTCTCATGGTCATGCAAATAGCATGGAATTTCAAAGCCATCTGATAATGAACCACTTTTTAAAAAATCTGACTATCACTTAGTGTGGTGTATTGTTATGTCTACAATGAAATGTCTAATAAACGTATGTCTTGATTGTCAAGAAGTAGATGCAACAACAAGCTTGTAAAATAATAGTTTGTAGAAGGGTGAGTAGGAGAAGTCATGTGAATGTAATTCAAATTTTTACTTTCTCTACCATGTGTATAGTAGGTACAAAAGTTATATATTGAGTTTTCACCAGAAATTCGTGTTTTTGAAGGCCCCCTGAATAAAAAGGTGTTTTTTAAAAAAAAGTTGTATCTGTATGTGCGAGAGAGAGAAAGAGAAAAACTAACTAAAAAACAAAAAGTTATGTAAATATAGACTTGCTATTTAAGTTCAGTGTCTTCCACAGATATGACTCAAAAGTTCTCAAGAACATCCCAACCCGAAACTAACCTTTACATGGAACATTTTCCGAAATTTTTTATTTTCTGAAAGATTATTTTAATAAAAATTGTTAAGAGTACCTACCATACAATAAAGACATTTGTATGACAAAATGTATATCATGAATTTTCTGGGAATAACCTGTGAAGTCCTCTTCATTCAGGAATTTTATATAATGTTGCATAACTGGTAAACATTAATCGATAGACAAAAATGTAGATCTCTTTAAAACATGCAATTTATTTCAAATAACTTTTTTGTGGCAACAGTTATTTCCAAGATATCAGTTATTAATGGTTTGAAGTGTTAAATATGTCATTCTTTTAAAGTGCTGTTGACATTCAGTTGTTTTTCACGATTGCCTGGAAAGAGTATGGAATTTTAAGGCCAATGTATAGCATCCAGTTCTAAAATATTTGATTATCACTATTCTCTTTATAAGTTGCACGCTTACTAACGGTTATGAAAAAGTGCATCTTACGTCTTTAAACATAGAAGGCAAATTGAGCTGGATGGTGTCAATCTGACTTGGTATAAACTGAGAATAAAAATTATTATTGGCATATACAGGCCACCCAATGGTGATGTTAGTATCTTTTCCAAAAAATTAACAATGGTGCTTGAGGCGTTTCTGGTAAATAAAGAAACAAGAATTATAATATTAGGTAATATAAGTATAAACTCTCAAAAAATTCATCAGTAAAAATTAAATTTGAATGTTTATTAAATGAATTTAATCTAAAAATGACAATGAACCCACTTGTGTCACTACTAATACAGCTACAACAGTTGAAATATTATCACAAATATTGCTAATATACCATATAAAACTGAAGTGATTCAATCATGTTTTTCAGACCATAATGCTCAAAAATTAAGTTTTCATGAACAATCTGAAATTGAATACCCAAATGTTTGTAAAGCTAGAATAAGAAACTGCAATTCCTTTAGTGAAATCAATTTATTAATGCTAAAAAAAAGCCCCTATCAATGAGTTTTGTTTTGTTTATGAATGCTCTTTAACTGCCGTGGTCCTTAGCGTCCGATTCTAACTGGGCGTGAAAGGCTAGTAATTTTGCTCAGAGGCGTTTTTAAGGCTTGAGGTCCTTTTACGTGCCGTAAATCTATGACACGTGGCCACCGGCTTTACTTCCCTTCCGAAGGAAGCCATGCTAATAATTTTTATGCCCAAAAAAATCCATTGCCCTACGCCAGATTTGAACCTGCGACCTCGGGAACTAGAGGCTAGCATGGTAGCGACTACACCACGGAGGACGACGTCCTTATCAATGTTGGTTGGAATGATATATACAAAGAATTAGATCCAAATACAAAAATTACCTTATTTTATAAAATATTAATGTGCAACATACATTTATTGTACCCTTATTACAGCCAGAAATTAGAGATCATAATAAAGGATAATAAATTACATTAGATTACAACGGAGATTAAACAAATGCATCTCCAGTTAAAATTTGCAAGTTCACAACAGTAATGTAGAAGTTAATACTACAGATTAAAAAACTTAAAACATATTTGTGATCAAACTGTCATAAATGCCAAAAGGAAAAGCAGTAGTAGTAAGATTCTAAATTCTTGTAATATATGTAAATCCAGCTGGCAAGTAATCAATTATTTTCATATACCCTCTCATATAGTTGATTTTAATAACATATTTAAGATGAAAGGTGGTATCATACATGACCCTGGAAAAGCTGCCGTTGCTTTTAATGAACATTTTGCCTCTATTGGTATAAATATACATAATCACAACAAAATTAACTCCACTAATTTGAGCCCAAATGAAGTAAAAGTGAGATCTAAAAATTCATCAGTTATCTACCTCTACCCAATGGATGCAAATGAGATCCTCAATATAATAAAACTATTAAAAGCAAAAAATAGTATTGGTATTGATACTCAAATTTATTCACCGTTTGATTTCAATACAGAAATATTGGCTTCATTTCAACAATACAAGTATTAGTACAAAAAGAACAGGTGTAATTAGATGTAATACACAAATACAGAAATCTTAACTACATGGTAAAAGTTTAGATGGTAAGTTATATTCAAAATTAATAAAGATACATGTTACCTTCTGCTTGACGGAGCGTCTACTCCTAACATCTGCACTGCTCGTTAAGTTCCAAGAGACAGACTGAGCGTCCTAGACGCTTACTGAGATATAACCAGTTTACCCTACTCCTATTACGTCATTCTGGTCTGTACTACCAACCTAAAATATACACCAATGTTGCCATAACCGCATATGTTCTTACAGAGTTGCCACAATATCAGCATTTGTGTTAAAACTATTTTGCTGCTTATGCATTGTTACCAGAGTTTCAAAAATGTATAGCGAAGGAACAGTCAAAATGTTTAACAGTTTAATATTATTCTGATTGCCCTTTTTTGTATTATAAAGATTCTGTTTTTGTAACTGGGCTTTCTCCAGAATATTATACCATACAATAAATGACTATGGAAATATGCAAAGTAGGCCATTTTAAGTACATCAAGATTAACTGAAGTTTTAAGGGTATATAATGCAAAACATGTTTGGGATAATTTTTAGATAGTACATCAATGTGGATTCCCCAGTCAAGGTTACTATCAACCCAAATTCCAAGAAATTTAATTGTATTAGACATTGTAATTAATTCATTTTCTAAATAAACTTTATGATAGAATCCTAAGGTAACACTTCTTTTTTAGTAATGACAAGTCTGTTAGTAAACCAACTTACTACATAATCTATTGCCATATCGATGTTTACTTTTAAGTTCTTTTTTATCTTTACCAGAAATTAAAAGGCTTGTGTCATCTGCAAAAAGAGGAAATTTAGCGTTAGGGAAGTCATTGTTTATGGCCAGGTCATTGATATACAGTAAAAATAGTAAGGGGCTCAGTATCGAGCCTTGAGGTACTCCATATTTAATATTTTCCAAATCAGAATGTGAAGCATTAATTTCTTTTGAATTTCTTATTTTAGATTTGATTTCAGTTGGTGTTTTCTATTGCTAAGATAAGATACAAACCACTTTAATGGAATTCCCCTTATACCATAATTGCACAAATTGTAAATTAATATATCATGGTCAACCAGGTCAAAAGCTTGGTATCCCTATGTCTTTACTGAAAACATGCAGTCAGGAAATTGTAAATCCCCTTGTAGAAATAATAAACTCTTGTCTCGAATCTGGAATTTTCCCAGACATGTTAAAAATTGCTAAAGTAATGCCAATCTTAAAAGGTGATAAAAAGAGAATTAAATAACTATCGTCCAATATCTATTCTCCAGCTCTCTCCAAAATTTTTGAATGAGTTATCTACAAAATGCTAATGAGTTTTCTTGATAAGTGCAGCTTAATACCTAAACACCAAAATGGGTTTGTCAAAAATATATCAATCAGTGTGGTTGTTGAATGTATAGAAGAAATAAACATTATTGATTCTGGCAAATATGCAACAACCATTTTATTAGATCTTACCAAGGCCTTTGACGTGTGGAGGATCAGTTCTGGGAATTAGGAAGTTTGGGCCATAAATTAATTGAATCTTACATGAAAAATAGGAAACAATATGTAGTCCTAAATTCTACAGATAGTGGCGCTATTTCAACTATGATGGAATTGACACATGGTGTCCCACAGGGATCAATCCTTGGACCTCTTTTGTTTATCCTATACATCCACAACATAACCGAATATACACCCGCTGATACAAAAATTGTACAATATACAGATGACACTAGTGTTACAGCCAGCAATGCCTCGAGCAAAATATGGAATGAAAGCATAAACGTCATAGGTACCGAACTATTGCAGTACTTTACAATGATAAATTTAAGTATAAATCCAACTAAATGTGATTTGATAACTTTTGGTAACAAAACCCTTAATGCACCTTTGCAATTATATATTGACAATAAGTAAATAGTGTTAATAAATTACAGCTACTTGGTGTCATGCTCAATAAAACGTTATCCTTTAGTCCTCATATTGACAAATTAGCATTAAGAAATAAGTAAAAATCTATTTCTATGTAGATGTTTAAAGATTTATGTCCCTGCAGCAACTATTAGGATAATTTATTTCTCTCTCATTCAGTCATATATTTCATATGGCATAGAAATATGGGACAGTACTTCTAAATCAAATTTAAATAAAATTTTTGTATTACAAGAAAGAACAATCAGATATGTATATGTCAAACTTAAAAATGCAAGACTCGTGTAGAGAAGTCTTTCAACAGCCAAAAATAATGACGTTACCAAGTCTTTATATCTATAATACCATTTTATACATTATAAAATGCAAATTTCCCATGCAAACAAATTCAAATATACATGATCATAACACAAGAAATAAAAGTAATCTAGCTATCATGATGCACAGACTTAGTTTATATGAAAAGCTGCCTAGTTATGCTGGTGTAAAGTTCTATAATAAGCTGCCAGCAGAAGTTAAAAGATATGACAATTACAGAAAATTTAAATCTACTTTGCAATCTTACCCGACAAGGTTTTTTATTCACTTGAGGAATTTTTAAAATAAGAGTTCAGTTATTAATGCAATGTTATGTACTATCTAGCATCTTATCTTATATACTTCGATTTTTTTTTTTATTCACATAGAATATAATTTATACTAGGATTAGAATGCTTTAATATAATATAAGCATATTTAAATCTGGCGACTTGTCTGTTTTCAGTAATGCTCTATAACATAAGGTGATGATAAAGTATTATTATTATTTGTTTTTCCTTGAGTTACAAAATCTATGCTGGTAAAAATTCTGATATTCATTTATAATACACTATCAATTTCTTGGTTTTTCTCCTTGTATTTTCTTATCTACTGCACTTGCGAATTTGTCACTGGACACACAACTTCTTTTACAATATCAACTGCTGTTTGTATAGTTATGTACAACTTGAATACAACCTTTATATAGTTGCTGGGGTTCTCTTTGGAATACTGTTTCTCTGGACCCTTCAAGGAGAGGTAGCTGCCAAAGCACTTGTCAATCATTTGAATTGTAACATGTATTTGCTTTAAGAAACAAGTGAAGTATTCGTCTGTATTCCACCCTGAGATCCACGTTTAGTACACTTTATACAATGCATACTTGCCAACTGTTACTGTTTGCCCATAAAATGTACAGGAGGGGAGGCCTTTTTACGACTTTATGGCAAAGGAGATGTTTTTACAGCTTTGTGGCACATTCAAAATATACATATTTTCACCATTGTCATGCCAAACATTAAATTGTTGCATCATTTTATAACTTAAAATTACAAACTGAATGTACAGTGCTATGATAGAGTGATTATTATTCCCCTTCACTGGGCTGCAACAAAATGCAAAGCATTGCAGATTCAAAATTTGATTGCACCTTTAATAATCAGCAGTAAATGGGCGTAAACATTCAGTAATACATGGCGTGAATTGTAAAGTTAACTCCCTCACATAAATTGTTTATCAGATCATTTATAACCACTATAGTATACTTTTTCAAAAACAATTGAATACATTCAGTATAATAATCTTTTTGCCACTCCTTAAAAGTTTCTTCACTTGTGTTTAACAAATCCACTACTTCAACTTGCTTCCATTATGCACACCAAGATTGAGTTAAACACTGCGATTCACTGTTCTTGTTAAATGTTACTCAGCGTTCTGTGATAATCAGTAAAGCATAAAGGGTATTATTGCAGTATATTACATTATACAGAGCCTAAGGACTATGAACTGGCTGCACAGTGTTTTTCCTGCCCGCATCCTCAGCGCTCGTTGCTATCTGCCGCTATCATAGAAACCATACAACATTTTTAAAACTACTTTTAAAGGCTTTACTTGCCAACTTTATGAAAGGAGATACCGAAGCTGGCATGCATTTTTGGCACCTCTTTAGGAAACTATCCATCACTCGCTGTAGTTCACGTTGAGAAATCCTGGCAATTTCCCAGCAGATATTTTGTTTTAATTCTTCCAGGGTGTATGGGCTTGCTTTGTGCACTTCGTTTTAAGTTACCCCAGAGATAGAAATTGCGGGGGGTTAGGTCGGGGGACCAAGGATGCCACAAATTTCTACTAATAATTCTGTTCTCAAACACACTTTCAATTGTTCTCATCAAAATATTGGCTGTATGACTTGTTGCAGACTCTTGTTGAAAAAAGGCAAAATCATGCTCCCTGTCTGTTAATTCTCTAAAAAAAGGGGGGGGCAAAATTGTATTTCTGTATGTACGGGCGTCAGCTGTCGAAAAAAGTTGGCAGTCATGAAGGGTTTTAGGTTTGTCAGAGCTCCAATAACGATTATTTTGTGTACACACATATTAATGAAGGTGGAACCAAGCCTCGTCCGTAAAAAATATTAAATATGGATCTATTTTGCCATTGTGTACACTATTGAGACTCCACTCACAAAATGTGTGCCTAATTACAGGAGCACCTGGTTGAAGAACATGTGCCACAGTTATTTTATGTGGTTTTAACTTCAGCAATTTGGTAGCTCTTTGCGCAGAGCCATAAGAAATGTCTGCCTGTTGTGAAAAAAAATTGAGTTTTTTTTATGGACGCTCTTTAACTGCTGTGATCCTTAGCATCCCATTCTATATTGGGCGTGAAAGACTGGAAATTTTGCTCAGAGGCCTCTTTATCAGGCTTGAGGTTCTTTTACATGCCGTAAATCTACGACACTGTACTGCCAGCTTTACTTCCCGTCTGAAAGAAGCCATGCTAAGAATTTTTACGCCTGAAAAAATCCATTGCCCTTGCTGGGTTTGAACCCGCGACCTCAGGAACTAGAGGCTAGAATGGTAACCACTACACCACGGAGGACGACTGCCTGTTGTGAAAGATGACGAAGTGATTTTTAGAGAGAATTCTCCAAGCAATGACCGTTGTTGTCTAATGTTTCTTTGGCAAGAACTGTACGCCGTCTTTTAGATTTCTTAGCCTGAACACTTCCTATGGCCTGAAATTTATGTTAAGTTCATGGATTTTTCTATGGCCTCATACTTTTACACCGGAAATCTTTCTGCAAATCGCACTACTTTCACTTGGCGAGCTGACTGAGTTAACACATACGAATCAAATAAATACATGCTGTGCAGTAGAAAACATACTGAGCCATAATATACTTTGTGACTATGTACAGGATAAAATAATAAATAACTCGTAATAACTGAACTACATCACATCACCATCAACTCAATACTGCACTTCACACTGCAGAGCAAAACCACATCAACAGCATGACCTTGTTTATAGCAGCTGTCCGTTATCATATTTCCACACGCTAGTAGAAAAGCACTGTGCAGCCAGTTCGTAGTTTCTTGGCTCTCCCGTTAGTATTATATTATATAACAATTTGAATGATTTACTGAAGGTAAGAAGTTTAATAAAGCATGGAACTATATTGTTAAGAATAATGGACATTAAAACCAATCAGCCAATGAAGTTAATTTCCAACATATGTTTCTGTTTACATTTACTTGGAAGTTACAGTAGAAAGTATGATGGACCTATTCCTATTGTCAATCTGGTTACTAGGGAGCAGCAAGCAACAGAGTGCTTAAGAGCTGATATTGTTATTTGCTTTTAGTCCACATTTGTAGCAAAACTGACATGTCCTCTGTCATTCAAGGTTTGGTTAAGTTGCTCAATTAAGCAGGTTGCCTCATGATAATATTTTATCATGTTCAAACCTGTTGCCTTAAGTTGGAGCATGTACAGATGTTTCTTTGAACAGGTGTTCAAAAAAGGCTTTCTGTGGTCGAGCTGTCATGAAATAATTCAGAATTTTGCAGAATTTCCTCTACATTTTCTTTCTTTCTTTTATGTTTTCTCTTTGTTTCTTATTTGTCTATATTAGTTTTGTGCTTGTCTTTTATTAACCAAAATTACTGTGATCAGCTAAATGTCTTAAAAGCACTCAGGGTAAAGGATGGAAAAACGAATTGCTGAAAAAGCACTTGATTAAGGAAGCAAATGCTCAAAATGATGCCTTCCTTCATAATGCAGATTTGAGCACACTGTTTCAGAGAAGTTCTTGTGTGCAATAACATGGCTCATGTGGCATGCTTCACAAATCAGCAGCCACATTTTATTTGGGTTATCTGGTTCCTCTGCATAGCTCCACAGGAAGAAATACAATGGAGTGAAATCAGGAGATCTAGCTGGCCAAGTGACAGGTCCCCCTTGCCCTATTCATTTTTTCAGATATACTCTGTGTAAATAATCTGTACCATTAGGGACTAATTTGGGAGTACTCCATATTGCTGGAACCACATTCTTACCTATTTAATCAGCAGCAGATTCTTGTAAAAATTGACAATGTTGTAGTCCAGTGAGGTTGCCTTTGAAAAGCTAGGATCCTGTTAGGTGATCATCTAGTATTCCACACCACACAACACTTAATTGCACTTGAAACACAGCTTCTCTCACCCATTGAGGGTTAATCACGCTCCAGTAGCCAGTAGATAGATAGATAACTTTATTTGTACATTTTTATACACAATTCTTTTTACAATATTCCACTTATAAACTAACTTAACCTATGTACACATTTCCTTGCCAGCTATGCTGCTCTTTTTGCCTGGCACCCTGGCCTTCTGGCTCATCTGAGCATCCCTTGCTACCCTTAATCCCTATTGCCCATCCTCTCCTTCCTCCGTTTGCCTTTCTACCTTTCTAATCTCTCTTATTTTTCTAATCCATTTCTCTTTTAATTTCTTTAAGAACTCCCCCATATTCTTATTTTGCTTTTCTTGTTAACATTTTAATTGCTAGTATTTTTCCATCCATTTTTTCCCATTTTTCCTCCCATACTTCTTGTCTCCATTCTGCTAATCCTTTGCATTCTGTCATATAATGCTCTGTGCTTTCACTACCTCTGCATAATTCACAAATTCCTTCCCCCCCCCCTTAGCCCTCTCAGATACATTGATCCTGTTCTCATCCATGCAAACGCTTCTTTTTCTGCTCTATTACAATAATACACATACCCTTCTCTTCCCCATTTCCTTTTTACTAATATATAGAACCCTAGTGACTTTTTATTCTCTAAGCTTCCCCAAATCTCTTGTCTTTCTATGTCCTCCACTCTGTTTCTTACTGTTATCCAGAAACCATTGCTATTTCTTTCTCCTGTTCTCCAGATATCTCCCATTCCTATCTTCTCCATAATTTTTTCTACCCCTGTCCACCAGCTATTTTTATTTTTCATACTCTTTTGTTGTTCCATGCATATCTTTAAAATTTCCTCTTCATCTTTTCTCAGGCATCTAAACCAAAATTTTAATATCCTTTCCAGTATCACTCCCTTTCTTCTTGTTCTTCCTAATTCCACTAATGCTACTTCCCCTGGTGCTGATCTTGGTAACTCCAATAGCTCTTTACACAAAATTCCATAGCTATGGTCTATTTTTCTGCTTAATTCAGATCCCCCTCTCCAAATTTCTACTGCATATAGCATTCTTGCTTCTACCAGTGCTTCATACATTCTTTCTATCCATTTAGTTGGCATTTCTAATTTATATTTGCACATCCTTACTCCTGTCATTGCTGCCTTTCCTTTAGCCATAACCTTCCTGCTATGCGCCCCATTCACCATTACTGCTCATCCTCACCCCCAAATAATCCAACTCCTTGACAACTTCTAACTTTAAACCCCCCCATTTGCCATTTCTCTTCCCTTTTTAGTTTATTTCCTCTTTTAAATACCATAACTTTTGATTTATTTATATTTACTTTAATTCCCATTCTTCGCAGAATTCATGTATTCCGTTGATTGCTTTCTGTAGCCCAATTAACGTTAAAGCCCCAACCATAAGATCATCCGCGTATAGTTACACTCCAGTTGTGCATATGATGTTGATTGACAGTTCTATTGTGTGGAACGTGACTCTGTCTTAAAAATTGAGGCCTGGTTAATGTTCATCTCCTGTGTTACGGCCTTAAAACTGGCATGCTGGTTGTTTTCGATTGCATTATGCACTGTTTCTTCATTTATTTCCAAAAGTCATTGGAGCATCCTGAACAGAAGGTGATCTTTGGACCAATCATGTTTAATGAAGGTCCTGTTTCATGAAGCCACCTTTCATCCCTTCAGAATGTATCAATAGTTGTTCTTCCTGGATATTGTTCCTTGTACAAGCATTTTGCTTCATCATAGAGCAACAGCACGTCCGCATATTCATGTTTGATTACATTGTTGTGTTTATCCGAGTAACAAGCAAGATTCATAGAAAGTTTAGAAGCACCTACTTCAAAGAACACGGAAGGATGATTCATGCCGGTTTCAGCGCACCTGCCTGGACACTTCACATTTCAAGGATTTGCAACCAGGCGGAATGGGTGAAGTTTAGTATCAATATTAAGAACATACCTGTGGACTATGAATTTGTTATCGTGTTCATTATATACGTTGGCAGCAAAAGGCATGAAGCATTCTTATCCATTTTGTATAATTAATAACAGTTGTATAATGATTTTTATTTCATAATGCATCTTTGGTCGAAAAGTAAAATAAAGGGAAATAATGTTACATTCACATGACTTTCTGTACTCATGATTTTTATGTAACTTCTACAAACTACCATACTTTCTTTTATAATTTCCCCCCTTTTATCTTTTTCAAAATTTTAATGCAAAAATTTGCAAGAGGGGGAGAATTATGCGATAATAAAAAAAAAAGAAGGAAGTAAATTGTTATAAATAAATCATATAGGCAGGTACCCTAAAAATGAAATGGAAATTTATTTTAAAAGGAATTATACACAGAATTACAATAGTTGATGCAATTTTGCAATATTTCCATAGGTGCCATGCCACTGTTTATTATGCAGCCATGTGAGTAGTGTAACTGGGCTCACCACTGCAACACCAAAACCAGAGCAATGATAAATATGATGAATGGAATGTGCATTAATCTTAATCATATATTACATACCTAAATAAAAATAAACATACCTGTTTATTCTGTATTACTTTAATCTGATAACATATCTGAATCATCAGAATCAGCATCCCGTGTCATATGGTCCTGAGTGCCGTCCATTGCATTTGAAATGCCAGTATTCTTGAAGCTCTTTGTGATGCTTTTTTGTTTGATGAGATTCCACACACTTTTTATCCACTGACACACTGTTGAATGGAGGGTCGCTTAATGTTGCCACCTTTCATAAATGGTGGTGAACCAGATGCCATACAATCAGAACAGGTGACCTTTAAATGGTTTCTTAATTGATACATCTAGAGGTTGTAGCACCGACGTAAGTTTTCCAGGAATTATCTCTTGAAGTGTGTTCAATTGCAATATCTGTTCTTTTTATTGCTTCTGCTAAATGGCCCCGAAAACTGATCAAAAACAAGCATGGCCCTCTTCCTTAGCAGAGCTCCAGGGCGTGATCTCACACAATTTTCAGCTATTCCTTCATGAGGTCAGCCGACATACATCCTGCACCCTCACGAATACGCCAAGTGGAATATATTTTGGCTCAGTTTCTCTCTTAAAAGTAACAAAGGGCGGCAGCTTTTTTTTCCATCTGTTAGCATTGTTAGCATCACCACGCAGCAAAGTTTTTCTGCACCCATTGTTTTAATTAAAACATTAGAAGCACTCTTTACATCCACTGTCGTATTTCATGGATGTCATACAATATCGGTGTCTTGTCTGCATTCCTTATTTGTGATAAAATTTCATTTTCGCACCTCAGCTGGATTACTAAACAGTGAAACTGGTTCAGTTTATCCACATAGTCATGTGGAAGACGCTGGGCTAGTGTTATTCCTCTTCTCAAACTAAGTCTCTTCCTCCACATAAATCGGATAACCCACCCCCGGCTAGCTTTGAATTCCACATGTGAAAATACCATGTATTTTTGCTGCTTCCCTTGCTTTCAACTAAATCATTTTGTATGTTACCATAATGCCATCATTTCTTAGTTCCACAACATAATCTAAAACTTCCTGGCCAGTGTTGGGATATTTGCCAATTTTGGGCCACAAAACAATTGACAGGTCCATTTGGCACTTTCCTCAATTTTTCTCTCTGGTCTCTCCAGTAATGAATTAATTTAGGTTCTATGCCAAACTCCCTTCCTGCATGCTTCACTCCATTTTTCTACATGAAATTAACTACCTGAAGCTTAAATTTCGCAGTGTAACTATTCTTTCTTCCCATTGCACACTACATATAACCGCTTAATGCTTTCAGGGCAGGAAAAGATTGAATTTCTGCCAGATTTAAAACAATTTTGGAATATGATAGCTGCTTACGTAAGGAGGCTAACAATAACTGACTACAATACTACTTGTTAGAATAATAATTACTATGTGGAACGTGTGTGCTCTAATGACAGTTTAAAGGTCAGGTACATTGGGTGTTCCAGGAAAACTAACAAACAAAGCCTCTGAAGGTCAAAGGATGTCCAACATTTTTCTAAAAAGTAATGAAAATTACTTTTGTATGAAAACCTTCTAATATCATATGGGGAGGGATTATGGAAGTAAATGTGGTATTATCACGCAAGCTTATTTTTCTTTCTGCTTCATGTTGATCAAGATAAACATTTCCAGATATAGTTTCATTACACATTTCATTGTAGGTTTAAAGAGGGATAGAGAAAATTGAATTGATAATTGTTTAAAAGTGGCTCGCTGTGGTTTTAAAATTCTGTACTTGACCTAACGACATGACGTGACAAACAAGTGCATAGCGAGAGTATTTTTAACAGTATTGAACAATTGAAACCAGTATTAATGAATATCGGAAATAGCTGATACTACAAAAAAGTTATTTGAAATAATTTGTATGTTTTAAAAAGTTATCGGTTATACAAAGCTTCTTCTGAATAAAATGGACATCACAGGTTATTCCAGAGAATTCAAGATACACATTTTATTAATCATAATCGTAAAGCAATTTTTGAGAAAATCAAATTTTTCAAAAAATTTTCCATGTAAAGGGTAGTTTGAGGTAGTGAGATTGTCTTGAAAATCATGGACATCTTTGAAAGATACTGAACTTAAACACAAAGTTTGGTATTTATCTAACTTTTCGTTTTTGAGTTATGTTGTTCACAGACACGTGCACAAATGGATCTTTTTCTAAAAATGCTTTTCTTTTATTCAAGGTGCCTCAAAACATGTATTTCGGTAAAATCTCAATATCAAAGTTTTGGGTGGAATACACTATCGTCTGTACTTACTACATACATGGTAGAGAAAGTAAAAAAGAAGTTGACCTGCCTACAAAATATTCAAATCCAAGTTCTCAGGACATAGCACTGAACAAAATGTAATAATTCCACTTGACCACTCAAAGCTTGGAAACATCTATTAAACTTCAGTAATGCAAGAGCTTGGTGCTTATCTTGATTTACATGGATATTATAAACCCTTTAATGTTTTTTAAGCTTCTTAGCATTAATATTAACTTGGTGTGAGCTAATATGCCTGTGATACAAAGCATTACATGCTCTAGATCAGGGATGGTCATTCTTGACGTCATTTGTCAGGTGACTTGCACACTATCCTCTAGTTCCTGAGGTTGCGGGTTCAAACCCAGCGGAGGGCGATAGATTTTTTTTTCGGGTGTAAAAATCCTTAGCATGGCTTCCTTCGGAAGGGAATTAAAACCACTGTTCCCATGTCAAAGATTTACGGCACTTAAAAGAACCTCAAGCTTGATGAACAGGCCTTTGAGCAAAATTATCAGTCTTTCATGCACAATTAAAATGGGATGCTAAGGACCACAGCAGTTAAAAGAGCGTCCATAAATGAAATAATATACAAAGAAAAACTCCTATTCTATATCTGGCGCCAATCAAGAAGGTGATTAACATTTCGCGGAGCGAGAGAGGCGACGTTGCCGCTCATCGCAACCACGTGGGGAGCATGTCAAAGGAGACTGGGTTGCGCCTGCATTGTAGAGCGGATACTATTTATATTCGTATACAAAGACAATTGTAAAATAATGAATCTATGTGCAGAGGATAGATCATGCAAGAATATATCATTGTAAAGATCTGCGTTAACAGAAGAAACATACCTGTGAAATATTGATGCTTATTCTAATGGAAAAATGCCACTGATTTCCGAATCACTTGCATCGCTGCTGCTGCTGCTGCTGCTCGCTTGATAGACTTATTTGGTTCCTGAGTGCGCCCAGTTTTTCGTTTGGCTACGCTATCTTTGTCACTATTTTTGGACATTGTTAAATATCCATTAAACACAATTATAAATGCTCACAACACACACACGCACAAATACACGTAACACTAGGCAAATACCATACAAATACGACGCAAAAGAACTTTTCAGTACACAGGCAATCTCTAAACTGATACAAACACACAAGCAAGCTGGGGCTAAAAGGAGAAATTGTTTATAACTGCAGCCACAGCAGAAGATAACACTTCAGTTCATGTTACTGCAACGGTCGCTCGCCTGGCACGTCATGCCAATCACATGTTACGATATCGCAACAAGGCATTTGCATCTATCGTTGCTATAGAAACGTCTTAGTTCTAATTGGTCCTTCTAATGAGCAACTGTGAAATGGAGAGCAAATAGGTAAAGGAATAAAAGACGAAATGGAGTAGCGGTAAAACTTACGATTAAAACAGAAATATAAAACTAGCTTATCAAACCCCGAGTGCCCATTCCGCTACGACGAATAAAACTCAATACACGATCCGGTTGCTATGACAACCACTGTGACGTATTCATCCCCTCCCATTCATTTAAAGCTTTCTGCCACGTGGTTAGTAACTCAATCACCTTCTTGATTAGCGCCGAGTATAGTTTGTCGTTTGCAACACACAAGCAGTCATGTAACCCAGTGATGGAACATTGCTGTATGCAATTATGTGCATTCCACAAGAGTTGGCCAGACATTCAGGGAAGAATGGGCTCTTTCATATTTTGTAGCATACAAATAGGCTGCAATGTACTGTGTGCGAGTGCTATTAAGTATCGAGCATTGTTTGTTTATTTTTCTTGCAAGTCTATAAGCAATATTGTACTTATTTCTTCAATTTGTTAAGAAGTATAAGATATTTTTAGTTTCAAACTTTATTGTATGAATGATAATGAATAAAGCACTTGATTTTGTTTGGTCATTTAATGCATTCATTGCATTTTAATAAATAGGCATTTCCAGCTTTTCAAAACTAAAGAATCAGCATAACGCCACTGCTTCAATAGAGGGATAGCTACGTTATGTCAATAGTACCTTTCCATGCCCTACCCTCCTGGATGTGAAATGCGGCTTGCCCATACTTGCTGTAGATTATAACAGAAATCAATAACTTATTTAATATCTATGTAATAATGTCGGTGTAGGTGTGTCTTATATCGGTTGTAGATGACTTTCTACTTTGCATAGATACTCCATTTTGTTTTAAGTAATTTTTATACTTGATCCATATTGTAACAAATGAGAACACCAGTTACTGCGAAAACATACTTTATTTATCACTAGGCACTCAACATAGCACAAATGTTACGCTTGAGTCACTTTGGCATCCACTCGAATACACACAACTGATCCATTGAATCAAATCAAACTTGACTCACAACTGACTGCTGAGTTACAACTCTCAATTAAACTGCACTGTCACTTCTAACACAATTCTACACTCAATTTAATTCAACACTGACTGGTCCCGTCACCAGCAGTCCCTTAATAAGGCTTTGCATACAAAGCGGAACTTTCGAGAACTAGAACCTACCATAAAGGATGTGGTGTGGCTATTGTTCCAAGTGCCCATTGTTCTAGAGAGGGACCAGCCATTAGCCATACGTGCGGCAGGTAGATGGGCCAGGAGGTGCTCGCACCTCCAGTCTGTAGGAACTTAGCACCCGCAGTCACACTGTCCCCTCCTCAGAACTCATCATCCCAAACAGCACTGTCGTAGTAGGCTAGAAGATCTAGGTATACCATCAGCAGCTTCCTGCAGCCTCTGGATGCGGTAGAATATATCATTCATCCTCTTCACTATGTGGTACGGTCCTTGCCATGGCTGTTGGAGCTTAGGACAATGCCTCTTGGTCCGGGTAGGGCAATACAGCCACACCAAATCACCTTGCTGGAAACCAAGGCTGTTCGCCTGGTGGCCATAGCAGGTTTTCATCTGGTCACTCACTACCTGGATGTGTTGATGGGCCATGTCATGAAGATAGTCCACAGGGTTCTCCACATAGTCGATTGCTGGTTGTTCCACCCCAGGGGTGTGTATGAGTCGAACAGTAGGCCAACAAGCAAAGCAGGAACCTCACATCCCAGTCCCTCTGGTCATTGTCCACCACCTTCCTCATGTGCTCTTCTAGTCTCTTAATGTACTGCTCAACCATGCCATCTGACTGCAGGTGGAGAGGCGTTGTATGCGTCTTGTGCACTCAAAGTCTCTCCAGTGTTTCCCTCATCAGGTTTGACTTGAAGTTTGTGCCCTGATCGCTGTGCAGCTTTAACGGTACTCCAGATCGGCAGAACACTTCTTCAGTCTGCAATTTTCTTGGTCTCCTGGTTAGGGATGGCGTACACCTCTGGCCACTTGGTGAAGTAGTCCATGACCACCAACAGATACTTGTTGCTCCTGATGGGCACAGGGAACGGTCCAGCTATATTAATGGCAACACATTCTAATGGTGCTCCCATATTGTACTGCTGCATGTGACCCTGCCTCCCTAGTCTGTGGGCTGCGATTTGCTGCACATACATGACATTGGCGGCACTACCTCTCAGCATCCACATATAGTCTCAACCAATAGTACCTTTGTTGGAGCTTGTCAGTCGTTCTGTTGGGTCCTCCCAAAGCCCCTGCATATACCTCCTCCAGGACTTCCAGCATCTTACTTCAAGGAAGGATCAATTGCTCTCTCCTGGCCGTCCTGTCAGGCGATTCCCATTCACTGAACAACACACCTTTCTTGGTTTTGAGTTCCATTGAACCCAGTAGGGCATATACACACTGCTCCTGGAGGCGATGCCCTCCCGCTTGGCTTAGTTCCTACCTCCACTTCTCTCAAGAGTGGTCCTAAGTTGTCATTTTCCAGCTGCTCCCTCCTCAGGCCTGTGTTATCCCAACCATCTCCAGGCACCACCGAAATCACACATAGCTGTGGCATGCTCATTTGCCTCTATTCTGGATTTCATGGTCTGCACTTCACTTAATTTTTTAAGTAGTTGCTCCATTACAGCATTTGGATCCCACTCCTGATACCAATGTAACAAATGAGAACACCAGTTACTGCGAAAACACACTATCATAAGGCACTCGATGTAATACAAACGTTACACTTGAGTCACTTTGGCACCCACTTGAATACAACACAACTGATCCATCGAATCAAATCAAACTGAAATGCTAAACTGCACGACTCACAACTGACACCTGAGTTACAACTAACAATTAAACTGTACGGTCCACTTGCATTGTTGCTTCTAACACAACACTTGATTTAATTCAACACTGACTGGTCCTGCTGCCAGCAGTCCCTTTATATAGGCTTTGCGTCCAAAGCAGAACTTTCAAGAGCTAGAACCTACCATAAAGGGCCAAAAAGAATCCTTTGGAGCATGGAAGTGGCACACAATGGCTATTATTTTAAGCAGCCATTGTTTTAGATAGGGACCAGCCATTAGCCTAACCCGCAGTAGATAGATGGGCCAGAAGGCACTCTCACCGACGGGTCCATAGGAACTTAGCGCGCGCAGTCACAATATGATAGGTGGTTCATTCATTGGGAGTTTCTGTGGTGTTGGTAAGAACGTATACTGTAGAATAAAAGTTAAAATGCACTTCCCAGTGTGAGAGTAAATGTTTTTGGAGTGGATTTATGCAAACACCATAACACCACTTAGTCACTGGGTTTTCAAGCCATTTTCTGTTAATGTATATGTATGAGATGTAGAGTGAACGTTGAAGATTGCCTCAAGGTGTATCTGCCATTTAGCGTGTTGCATAAATTTGAAGAAAAAAAATCATCTGGTATATGTAATTTGACCCTTGGAAAAGATAGCATACAGACATGAACTGCAATCTTAATCAGTGTATTTGGTTTCTATTCCCAAGATGCCAAATCCCATTCTTGTACCTACAATGGGAAGTTTTTCTAATTGCCACAATTCCAATGACAATTGTTGCTTAACTCCATTTAGCATGAGGCCTCCCACTGCACATATTCCTGCATTCTTATTCATCCTTGTTATACGAGGGCTGATCAACAAAGACTGAGACTGATTTTTTTCTGTAGCTTCCGTGATAGTTTTGTATCTGTAACATAAATATTTGAAAAGAGCGGGTTTTTATGTATAATGTTGGTAGGCGGCAGCACTCTCGTATTGGTAGGTTGGTAGTAATGCTCTATTTTGTAGACCCTACGTACATTTCGCATACTAGACAGTGGAGGTGACGCAAGAGGAGCAGTACAGCACAATCAAATTCTGTTTTCATTTAAACCATACAGCCACCGAAACTTATGAAAAGCTGAAGCAAGCGTACAGTGAAGATGCACTACCTCGTGCAACAGTGTTTAGGTGGTTCAAGGACTTCAAAGAAGGCCGACTTGTCAGTGTTAAGCAAGGTGGGCCTGGTGTTTCGGCTTCTGCTGTGACTGAAGTCAACATCAACACAGCTGCTGTGATTGTCCGAGAGGATCGGCGTATAACATTACGTAACCTCAGTGAAGTGTTGAGAATTTCATATGGCAGTGTGTTTACAATTATGCACGACCATCTCCATATGACCCGAGTTTGTGCTCGTTGGGTGCCACGTCTGTTGACTCCCGAACAAAAGGCTGTGCGAATGGAGACAAGCCGTGAGGTGCTGCGTCTCTTTGCTGATGGAGGGGATGCATTTTTTAAATCGATTATCACCGGTGATGAGTCATGGCTGCATCATTATGATCCTGAAGGAAAACAAGCCAGCACAGTGTGGAAATCGCCAGTTTCTCCAACACCAAAAAAGGCAAAAGTTGTTCCATCTGCAGGGAAGTGATCACATTTTTGACTGTAATGGAATAATTTACCAGCATGCAGTTCCCCCTCACACTACTGTTACAGCAGCATACTACACGTCAGTATTGGCTACACTGAGGAAGCACATTGCAAAGAAACAACCAGAGCTTTCTCGGACTGGGTGGCGACTTCATCATGACAATGCACGGCCTCAGGTCGCAAATCAAGTCATGCAGTTTCTGGCTCGATTCAACATTACCTGTGTACCACATCCACCTTATAGCCCCGATCTTGCACCCTGTGACTTTTTTTATTCCCATCACTAAAGGCAAAGCTAGGGGAATTCGATTTGAGAACTCTGAAGCAGTGCTCAAGAAAAGTGAGGTGATTCTCAAGGACCTGACAAAGAATGGTCTGCAGCACGTGTTCAAGGACTGGCAGAGACGTTATAAAAAGTGCATTGAAGTAGGAGGGGACTACTTTGAAAAAGATCATGTAAGCATTGAATTGGAGTAATAAACATCTGTGAAAGAAAATCAGTCTGTCTTCGTTGATCAGCCCTCATAGTAGCTGCAACTTACAGTCAAGTATAAGAAGGTAGTTACAATTCTGCCCTGCCAAGGAAAAATCCTGGAGGGTTAGAAAGATGATAGTTTCACTTGGGGGGACGAAATGCTCATTTATGTGATTGTTTCCATAGCATCAGCAGGTTGCATGTGATTATATTAGGGCAGGCATGCCATTTTGTGACACTCTGTGCCATTCTCCTCCTTTTCCCCTCTAGCTTCGTGTGTTAAGATGGTAGGACTTTATGGCGACAGTGCGATAATCCTTCCAGCCCAAGAATCGGTCCTAAATAAACAACGCACGTAGTATCACTTCACACTTGTCATCTCGTGAAAGCATCCAGCTACTCAGCTGTTTACTTTTAAGAGCTAAAGAAACTGCCATTCTTACCTCCCAATGTTATCTTAACCTTATGATCCCTTTCAGTGCGCTAGCACTGAGTATTAAAGAAATGCATACCTACGCCTGTTAAACTAAATGTACTAATTCAAGAATGGTTGAAAAAATGCTTTGAGATTTGTATTAGTAAAAGCTTACCTGTTAATGGGAATCCTTGGGTAATAGCGCAACATCTATAGCTTGTCCGAACCTTAAAAGACAGTTTAGAGGTAAATGGGATATCTCTGTCTATCTAATGCATACATGTTGCCATTAGCTTCATCCTTTTCTAGTTTCACGCTGTTGCGAAGTTGCTAATAAGTAATAACATGGTGTAAATATTTAGTTATAATTTCAGCTTTGAACACATCACATGCAGAATATTTTTTTCTATCAGATTATATCGCCTTTAGAGCCCTTATAGATTTCTGTGGGCACAAATTTCTAAAGAAAACTAGTCTGATACACTACGTGATCAAAAGTATCCGGACACCTGGCTGAAAATGACATGCAATTTTGTGGCGCCCTCCATCGGTAATGCTGGAAGTCAATATGTTGTTGGTCCACCCTTAGCCTTGATGACAGCGTTCACTCTTGCAGGCATACTTTCAATCAGGTACTGGAAGGTTTCTTGGGGAATGGCAGCCCATTCTTCACGTAGTGCGGAACTGAGGAGAGGTATCAATGTAGGTCGGTGAGGCCTGGCACAAAGTTGGCGTTCCAAAACATCCCAAAGGTGTTCTATAGGATTCAAATCAGAACTCTGTGCAGGCCAGTTCATTACAGGGATGTTATTGTCGTGTAATCTGCCACAGCCCTTGCAGTATGAACAGGTGCTCGATCGTGTTGAAAGATTCAATCGCCATCCCCATCCCCAAATTGCTCTTCAACAGTGGGAAGCAAGAAAGTGCTTAAAATATCAATTTAGGTCTGCGCTGTGATCGTGCCACGCAAAACAACAAGGGATGCAAGCCCCCTCCAGGAAAAACATGACCACACCATAACACCACCACCTCCGAATTTCACTGTTGGCACTACATACGCTGGCAGATGACGTCCACCGGGCATTCGCCATACCCACACCCCACCATCGGATCGACATATTGTGTACCGTGATTCGTCACTCTGCACAATGTTTTGCCACTGTTCAATCATGTAATGTTGACGCTCCTTACACCAAGCAAGGTAGCGTTTGGCATTTTGCTGCATGACGTGTGGCTTATGAGCAGCCGCTCGACATGAAATCCAAGATTTCTCACCTCACGCCTAACTGTCATAGTACTTGGAGTGTATCCTGATGCAGTTTGGAATTCCTGTGTGATGGTCTGGATAGATGTCTGCCTATTACTCTTTACGACCCTCTTCAAATGTCGGTTTTTGTCAGTCAACAGACGAGGTCGGCCTGTACGCTTTTGTGCTGTATGTGTCCCTTCACGTTTCCACTTCACTATCACATCAGAAATAGTGGACCTAGGGATGTTTAGGAGTGTGGAAATCTCGCGTACAGACTTCTGACACAAGTGACACCCAATCACCTGACCATGCTCGAAGTCCGTGAGTTCCACGGAGCATCCCATTCTATTGTTTCACGATGTCTAATGACTACTGAGGTCGCGGATAATGAGTACCAGGCAGTAGATGGCAGCATAATGCACCTAAGATGAAAAACGTATGTTTGTGGGGATGTCCAGATACTTTTGATCACATAGTGTATTTGCTCTTCTTATGCTTATACATAGCTAATAAACTAAAGGATAGAACACAACAATATTTTTCTTAGCGAGAGTAAACTTGAGTGCTGATACCTGCCAAGTTTGAATTCTCTACCTTTAATAAGATGAGCATTATAATTTTTTTAATTAAATACTTTTGGAAAATTCTATACCTATGCAGTAGAAAAGTCAGCCAACAAGAAACTTTTTTGTTATTGGGCTTACAACAAGGATCAGGCAAAAGAAAATGTCGAGGAGGGTTGGAGACAGCTTTTAAAAGAAACCAGAATTGTGTAAATTCTTGCATTCATTGTGTATGACAAACAAGTCATCCATCTATTCACCTAAAGGTGCAAGGCAGAAGGCAGTACTATAGGTTAATGTGGATGCAAGGAAGTGACTACATGCAGAGGGAGTGGAACACTGTGAAGTGTTATGTAGATTATTTATTTAACATTTTACCTAAATATTTATGGTTATCGAGGGAGAAGTTAGGAAGAGAGAAAATGTTGGTAAATTAAGAAGAAACACAAAGTAATAATGAATGCGTTAGATTATTTTTCATATAAAATGAGTGTTGGTAAGCAGTAAAAGAACCAGCTAACATTACCCAGGTATCAGAAACAGTAGTAAATAGAATAAAAAAAAGGAACAAATGAAAGGACCTTTAAGGACTCACAAAATAGAGTGCAAAGATTGGGGGAAACAAAAAACACAATATAATGGAATAGTTGAAAACATTCCATCCAGTTAGATGTGATTTTGTCAAGGGTAAACAGGATGATACCCTACCAAACTATAGTTTTTATTATTTTGTATCTCCGACTTTCTTTGATAATATACATTTTTATGCCTGTAAAGTCATATTTCAATGTACTAAAAATAAAAGGAGATAAAGTGAAGGTGAAAATTAAATGTCTCAGAATTGCCTTAAACAGCAGTGCAGGTATTTCACTATTTGATGATGTATCATTCACAAGATGACATTAAATTGGTAGATCGATCGCAGCTGGGCGCCAACATTGCGAGCACACATGAGTACACCTGTACTGTGGTTTAAGTGTGAGATGCGATACAACTTGGAATGAGAAGTGGTGATATTGCTTGAATCATCTTCCAGGTTTATAATAAGCTTATCTACTTGGTCGCAAAGCATTCACAGACACACCAGTTGCTTCCGATGTTAATTTAATGACGTTCTTAACAGCAAGGGTATTATAGTGCACACACAAAATGTGGAACGCATTCAAAACTATAATGTTTTTCACCACTTTTAAGGTCTTTACCACTTCTATGTTTACTTACGCTGCTCTGACCAGCTATACACTCAGCCATGGTCACAACATAGATTAGAATGACTGTTGCCTTACCCTAGTAAAAATGTTGTAATACTGATACCTGCATGGCCATAATGAATAAAAGCTAATTATTTAAGTTATGTTTAAATGAAACTATTTTTAAAATACCATCTTTATTCACTGCCTTTATTATTTGAAATAGAAACTAGGTGATAATACTTGCAGTACAGTAACAAACTATTTTCAATTTTTATTTACTTGAAAGGTTTGCTGTGGCAGTGGCACATCATTTGTTTACACCATCGCCCTTTCTTGGGTTGGATGGAGTGTAATACGGAGCCATTGTTATATGGTCTGCCCAGATTGCATGTATGCATGCTCTGTGCACTGTTTACTACATCATTTTCCATTCTAAAACTCCCACATTACACATGAGTAATAGTAACATGTACTATAATTAGCACTAACCTTGTTATAAGTGGTATCCATCTGCATAGAGACATTCTTGGCATTCCTCATCACATGTTTATAATTCATGAACAATAGTCACTCTGTATGGCTTAAATTTTAAAAGTTTAGCAGCTGTAAACAGAGCTTTTTGAAACATCCTATTTGCTGTGCAATACATCATAGAGACTGCTTTGGAGAGCGTCCGAATGGTGCACCAATTTTGTCAATTTCTTCCTCCATTACAACATGTCTTTCACTTCTTAGGTTTAGTGTTTAGCAATCCCGTTGTCCTAAACTTATTAACCAGACATCTGACTCTGTTTGGAACTTGAGTACCAGGAAATATCTCCTGAAATTGTCTATACAATTTGGCTTTTACACATGTATTGTACATAAAAACTCTTTGTTCAAAGTGTGAATTTTTCTGTAGGCATTTCAATGGACTAATTACAAGACAAGAAGCAACAATAATAAGACTACTCTAAAGTAGTTCACACATGTTTGAATAAGCTTTTACTTTTGAGATGCACAATAAACAAACTCCAGTCTTTACAGCATGAACAGGTGACATTCACAGCTGATAAGTGCAGCCTGGAAACAAAGTCAATTTTGATATATTTTTTGCTATTTTGTATTGAATTTTGTCAATTATTTTGCTGTTTTTTTAATTTTGGCTCCTAGGAGTAAAAGGTACATGAATTATGACATAACACTATATTCCAATAAAATATAAAGTTTAATTTTTACAAAATATGTACAATAAAATTAAAATTATTTACAATGTAAGAGGTGAATCTCTCAAATGTTTCAGCAAATGACAGATACTATTAGCTCCATATTAACAGGAGCAAGACCTGTACTCTTGTCAGATATGACATTTGAGCAAGCAGAAAATATCTACATTATTGGCAGGAACCCATAAAACTTAAATGGTTGATTGGTAACATGCTAGCCTTAGTTCCCGAGGTTGCGGGTTCAAACCTGACGGAGGGCAATGAATTTTTTTAAGCATAAAAATCCTTAACATGGCTTCCTTCAGAAGGGAAGTAAGGCCAATGGTCCCATGTCATAGATTTATGGCACATAAAATGACCTCAAACCATAGAGAAGCCTCTGACCAAAATTTCTGGTCTTTCACGCCCAATATAGAATGGGACACTAAGAACCATAGCAGTTAAAGAGTGTCCATAAATAAAATAAAATTTAATTTTAACTGCAGCTTCAACAAAATCTTTATATTTCTATAATATATGGGTAAACTAATAACAGTGATGTGAATTTGAAATTATTTAGACAAATTGTGTCGGAGTTGAAACACTTAACATCACTTACATGTTTTTTGCCTTAACCGGTTTCAAGAGTTACTTGCTCCCATCAGAAGTGGTTGACTGGTTCCTCATGGTGTAAGTGTGAGTGTGAAAATGAGAGAGAGAATATTTCTATAGTGGGTTTGGTAGCATCAATTCAAAATTCATTACACAGTGTTTGTTTTATGATTAATAACTTTTCCCAAGTATCCAGCTCTGTTGCATATTTTGGCGATTTTAGGAGTGTTATATTTCATGTGATGTGATTTGTTGTCCAAAACTGGTGTGCAACTAAAACTGGTAAAATGTGCAACAGAGTTGGATACTTGGGAAAAGTTATTAATAACAAATCATAAACACTGTGTAATGGATTTTGAATTGCTGCCACAAACCCCCCCCCATGGAAATTCATCATTCCACCACTAGATGACACCACACATAAACACACACCAGACGACAACACCACAAGGAGCCAGTTTGTCACTTCTGATGATGGAAGCAAGTAGCTCTTGAAACCAGTTAAGACTAAAAACGTGTAAGTGATGTTAAGTGTATCAATTCCCACTCAATTGTTCTAGATTAATTTCAAAATCTTTATACATACTCGGATTTTAAGCCAGTAAGATGATCTCACACCAACATCTCGAATTCTTCAAGAGCTACTTACCAGATTTCTAAATACAGTGTACAGTTGTGTACAGGATGTCAGAATAACACCTAATAATTTTACGGCATCATTCAGAGGTTCTATTTAAGTATTTTCTTTTAGGGAGAATGTATGTCTGTAAATGTCTTGTTACAAGCAAGAGGGCATTAACGTTTTTGAAACACTGCATTGGGTTAGATGAAATTCTGCCGAACAGGTTGCTACGTATCTTTTGCTACAAGGCATTGGGAGAGTTTTGATATAAGAGTAGCTGGTATCTTTAATTTTAAACAATGCAAAACTCTCTTAAATTGATTTAGTAACTTGTTAATCTTTATTTAATTATATGGCACTAAATCAGTGTGCTCTGAAGTGGTCAAAACCTTTTTCATCCGATCTGCAGCTGCAAATACAGGTTATTGTTCAATAACATATATAAATAATACTATTGTTGGTCAAATTTTCTTCATTATACAAATTACTTGAGAAAAGTTAGGACAATGTTAAATGATGCAAACATATGCTTTTAAAAGGCTTCAAACAGTTAAACCAAGTACAAAACAAGAATTGAACAAGTGCATAAGTGTTTATAAAAGATGTTCAAAATTGCAGCCTTTGTCTTCGGAGCCTAGTTGATAGTGTCGTAATGATTGCTGAGTTCTTTTCTGGTGCTGACCATGATATTGGTGTTCCTCTATCATTCCAGCGATCAGGTTACATTACGCTTAGGAAATCCCTTATATCACCAGATAATGCACAGGTGCCACATCACCTTGGAACCATATTAACTGACATATTCCTAAAGGAACATCTTCCAGAAGTTTTGGCAAAGTATGTTTTAAAAACTGTAAGTAAAGTGGCCTGTCAAACGTGGAGGTAGTAAAAAGGGCCCTGTGAGTGTGTCATTCACAATGCCAGCCCAAATGTTCACTGCAGGTGTTGGTAATTTTAGCTCTAATAGCTCTAGGGTTTTCCTGTGCCCAAACGTGACTGTTATGTGTGTTAAACTTGCTCTCTTATGTAAAGAGCTTCTCGACATTCACAATATGGTTGTAGGAAATCTTGGTTGATCAGTGCATTTATGAAGAAACCACTGGACAAACTATAGTCGGGGTGGAAAGTCATCTGGCCCCACTCAGTGCTTGAGCTCAGGTGAGATGATACAGATGCAGAATTCTAGGAACTGAAGACTGGCTTGTATGCATGACATGTGATGTGCTATTGCTCTTGTGCTTGTGGATGGAGAATTATGGACCCAGTCAAGAACCACCTCTTCTAGAGCCTATGTTCTTACATTTCTTTGGATTCTCAAACGATGCGCTTGTTTTTTGGAAAGTTCCCATTTCTTGCAGTTGTTGATGTATGGCATTAAAGGTGCTGTTATGAGGCGAATGTCTCTTTGGGTAAAGCTCAGCATAAAGATCTTGTGCCCTTTTCGAATTTCCCCAAGCAGCACCATAAACATAATGCATGTCTGCTAGTTCAGCATAAGTAAAATACATTTTTTATAATAGGCTGTAAAACTGAAAGTCCTTCCAGTAAACGGAGCACTAGTATGTGTTGAATGGCTGAGATTGACAACCTACACCTCTTGTAGGAACCACAAAGCCTTAAATGGTGATATAAACAGTGTTGAAAACAGAACACGGGCGATATTCCAAAATGCAAAGAAAACGAAACATAAGCGATATTCTAATGCCGTGGCGGAACAGGGATTTGTTTGACAGAGTTCCATCTAACCCGACACACCATATGAAAAATTTTATGTCCTCTAGCTCCATAACAAGATGTTTATGAACATACATTCCCAATAAGAAAATACTCATGCATAACCTCTTAATCATGCCTTAAAACTATGTGTTATTCTGACCCACCCTGTAAACACTGTGATGGAAGTAGTTGCGGAGTAGGTATTTGTTCCATAAGTTAACAAGCTTCATTATTTTCTACAACACCTTTTGTTATATTGTGTGGGTTAAAAAGCTCGCCAACAGAGGCTATCATAATTTTCCCTGGATCAGTTCCCATTAGTCCTTTCAGTTTTTTTTTTACACGTTTGCCCACAGATTCAAACATAGTGGTTAACTGTACCCGAGTTTGCTAGCATAGTCCTGAAAGTAAACCTGAGGTTTTCTGAAAAAAGAAGGGATCCTCTAGTAATTGAAAAGTTTTACAGAGGTTACTGAGTTTTGAATTTAATACATGTATTAATGAGACTTGGGAGTATCCTAAATTTAAAAGTAAATTACAACGTTTTGAATATAGTTCAACAAGAAAGACAGCTTGGCAATGAATTGTTTGAGTTTAATTTTGTTTCAAGGCTTTGAAGTACCTCGCAGCAACCTGTCTTCAAAGCTCTGAGCAAATTCTACTATACTAAAGAGATACTCTTCAATACACTCAACATTCTTAACTCTCTCACTCTTGTCATCCTCCGTGGACTAGTGGTACCGTGCTAGCCTCTAGTTCCCGAGGTCACGGGTTCAAACCTGGTGGAGGGCGATGGATTTTTTCGGGTATAAAAATCCTTAGTACGGCTTCCTTTGAAAGGGAAGTAAAGCCGGTGGTCCCGTGTCGTAAATTTACGGCACGTAAAAGAACCTCAAGCCTGATAAAGAGGCCTCTGAGCAAACTTTCCGGTCTTTCACACCCAATATAGAATGGGACACTAAGAACCATAGTAGTTAAAGAGCGTCCGTAAATAAAACTCAATTTCAATTTTCTCTCACTCTTAAAAACTTAAGGTAGGCATTTTTCTTTTCCGTATATTCAAAAACATGCGCTTGTTACACAGTGGTTCAAATTGTTAAGTTCTGTGGCCCACACTTGTATATACTCTAATAAATTCAGCTAAGACCCCAGCACTGGGTATGTACTACCCCTTCCAATACCAAAACTCTGACAGCATTTATACACTTGGTCATATAACGTGCTAAATCAGAAGTTATTGACACAACAGTATAATACTGAATGCCAAGTTTCTGTAGTGCACTGAAAATACATTGTGAACATTCAGTAACATTTGGATTTACAAGAATCTTCAATCCTTCCACAAACAAGTTCTGAACAGTACTATCTCCACATGCAAGGACTTTTATTAGAACAACAAACACGCATTGTCCCTTTCTGTCAGTTATCTCATCACAAGAATTGGTACTCTTTCATCCTTCACAGCTTTCACTCTTTACTCTTCCTTCATGATTTTAGATAAGTAGCCTTCCCTTGGTCTGTCAGTTGTACGTAAATTTCCAGCACCTTAAAAATAAGGAATATGGTATTTACAGGCTATTTCACATAATATGTATGACTGAAAACTGAATAAATGAAATGATGTTCAAGTGAACCCAGAGTCCTTGAGGTTTTCAACATCTAAAGGAAAGGATATCCTCCAAAAAAATACCATAGCCAATTCAGCCCTTCTGCATAATTAGTACAAAAAAAATCATTTGTTTTAAAGAATATTAGATACTAGGTAATTACATTAATCTGGTATGTATTTATTCATCCATTCTCTCAGCTTGGGGTGTAATTAATTTTCCCCAATGGGATGTTTGCTTCCATAAATGCCCACATTGTTGACATTACAAGTTCTGCTTTGTTATTTTGGGTTACACTGTGTTTTACCACCGGCATTTTCATCAGCGTAGCTTGTTGCTTGACCCTTGATGTAGTTGCCATCATTTTATTCTTTCTCTGTGCAACACTGCCATTGATGTATTTTAGACACGTCTTTTAATTCATTGTGCATATTACAGTATTTGCGGATTAGAATTTGTTTTACTTTATCAAAAGCATAAAATCCTTCCAATGGAAATTGTTTTTCTGTCAAACACCATTTCACTAAACTTTGGCACTAAAAGAAATCACTGTATGTAAGATGAATACAGATTAAGCAAACTATACCCTTCAGAGAAACACATGAAGTTTTACTGCAATGAACTGAAGTGAGCAGAAGCAGAATTGTAAGTGTTGATGTGATATAACACGGCTTTTCTTTGAGATCGATAGTCATCTCAATTGTTATTTTCTATTTCCACAGCTTGAGACCAATTGCGCACCAAATTCAAATGTAATGAACTTTGTTATTCTGATTTTCATTTAAATTTTGAGTTTTTAGGCGTATTAACTAAACCAAGTCCTGTCAGGATCATCATCCCTGAGGTTCTTTTTGGGTTTTCCTCAGTCCTCTTAACTGACTAATACTGGAAAGGTACCCTAAGTTTAGGCCTGGAGCATTTCCTTTCTCAATTATTTCATTTCGTGTATTATCAGTGTCCACTGCCTCTTTAAGGTTTTTTTTATTATTTTTTAAGGATGCTCTTTAACTACTATGGTCCTTAGCATCCCATTCTATATTGGGTGTGATAAAAGACCAGAAATTTTGCTCAGAGACCTCTTTATCAGGCTTGAGGTTCTTTTACGTGCTGTAAATCTATAACACACGACCACTGGCTTTACTTCCCTTCTGAAGGAAGCCATGCTAAGGATTTTTATGCCCGAAAAAATCCATCGCCCTCCACTGAGTTTGAACCTGCCATCTCCACCGCCTGTGGTGTCAAATGTAGTAAGAATGGGCATTAATCACTAAAAGGATTGATGTACTTGATTGTTGTTTTGAAACAGTTAATTGCAACTTAGTCATTGAAACCATTTTTTCCACCTCTAAGGAGTATGCAGACAAGGAAAAGGGGAGAGGGTGTAAGGCAAAACATTCAATAGCAATATAGATAGAGAAATTTATGCTTAATTAGTCCTGGTGTATCCAGGATAAAGCTACTCACCTGTTGAAGGAAATTGCATAGAAAAGTAATGTATAACTGTGTTGTAGTTTTATATAGTAATAAATTTATTTTTATGTTTGAATACCTTGTTAAAGAAAAGATATTCATAATCCTAGTGCACTATTTAACAGGTTTAATCTCAAGACAACTTCAATGGAAAGCAGTTACATGAAAAAAGGAACTGTTTATAGACAGTGTTTTGACTGCAGAAGAGAGAGTGAGTCTGTAATCTTAGTGTAGTCACTTGTTTTTAGTGTGATGTAATGCATATTTTGTGTATAATGAATATAAAAAATATTCAGAAATAAAAACCTGTAAATGTTTATCTGTATAATAATTCAAATCCCATATATCCTTGTCCATTGTTCATTTCCTTCCTTTCTCTGTAATGTACTCTGTTAATTTACTAGACATTTTAGAACAAATGGCACAAAAGGTATTCCACGACTATTAAGTAGTAGTTGGCTGGCAGATGAAGATGCGCGGCTGTATTTATAATTGGTTGAAACTGTGCAGGTGCATAGGAGAGATGATGTATGCTGAAAATGTTATGTTTTATAAATTAAAAGGAGAATCAAAAATATTGAACCTCTAATTAAATATATGGAAATTGCTTGAAAAAAAGGATTAATTAGATATAGAGTGGTTTAAAAATAGAAAAATAATTTCTTTATTCAGTTACTAATACTGGTTTTACTTGCAACTAGAAGTATCATTGTTAGAAGTGATGTCAGGCTTTTGAGTATCAAGTGAAGAAATGAACCAACCCAAAAATCCATTGCAAGCCAGCAACTTCCATTGTCACTTTCTATTTTCTCTACTGCTTAACTATAGCAAGTAGAGGAAGTATTGTGTTCCACCTAAAAATTCTATATGGAGATCTCATTGGAAATGCACATTTGAGGCACTGAATGTATAAAACCATTTTTAGAAAAATTCTGTGTGTTAAATTCACGTGACTTTCTCTATCTGTTACATAATACAGGGTATACAAATTACTCTTAAACTTTATTTTCCTATCTACTTCATTTTAATTGAGATAAACCTTTCTGGAAATAACTACGTTACGCATTCCATTATAGATACAAAGGGAATAGCAATAGTCAAATGTGTTGAAACTGGATGTTATATGCTGGTCTTAAATTACCATACTCTTTTAATGGCATTGTGAGAAACAACTGAAAATCGACAGGACATTAAAAGAATCACTTAAGTATTGAACATTTTGAACCATTAATAATGGATATCTCAGAACTTATTGATGTCACAAAAAAAAGTTATTTGAAATAAATTGTGCATTTTAAAGAGAGACACATTTCTTCTGTAATATTATGTTTTTATCTATTGCTTAACGTGTACCAGAAAAATCCAGCACGGCTTCCTTCAGAAGGGAAGTAAAGCCGATGGTCCTATGTTGTAGATTTACGGCATGTAAAAGAACCTCAAGCCTGCTATAGAGGCCTCTGAGCAATATTACCAGTCTTTCATGCCCAACATAGAATTGGACACTTAAGGACCACAGCAGTTGAAGAGCGTCCATAAATAAAACTCAGTTTAATTTTATACAAGATAATACAAAATTCTTTTTGAAAGAAAGGGATTAACAGGCTATTCCCAGAAAATTCAAAATACACATTTTATTTGTCATGTAAATATCTTTAATATGTCATTTTAATCAAAATTGTTCAGCCTTTTTATAGAAAATTTATTTAAAAAAATGTTACCCGTAAAGGATAGTTTCGGGTGGGGGATTTTGTTGAAAATTTTGTGTCGCATCTTTGGAATGTATTGAACTTAAATACCCAGTTTGTTATATGCCTTTTTGTTTTTAGTTGTGTGATTCACACATACACACATGGACCTCATTCTAAAAATGCTTTTTTTTTTTTATTCAAGGGGCCTCAAAACTTATTTCCAGTAAAATCCTGATATCAAATTTTTTGGGGTGGAATGCAATACCTTCTCTAAATGTATATGGTAGAGAAAGTAAATTAAAAAAAAAAACTGATGTGTTACACTCGCATGACTTTCTCTACTCTTGTACAAACTATTTTTACAAATGCTTATTCTCCATTTGCTTCATGTTAATCAAGATGTTAATCTTATTGCTAATTTTCTTGTAGATGCAAGGGGAATATGGTAGACTTTAAGCGACAGTCAAATATTTTAAGAGCTGGTTGCTATGTGGTGCATTCCAGTCTATTTGCATGTGCAGTACATAAAAAATGAATAACGAATTCCCATACATAAATTGTGTATTTTAACGTGATCTACATTTTTTGTGTAGTAAAATTTTGTCTATCTCTTATGGTTTACCAGTTATGCAAAAGTCGTTCACAATGAATACTTTTGGAGACATTCCCAGAAAATTTGAGATATACATTTCATTTGTCATGAAAATATCTTAAATGTATGATATTTGAATCAAAATCGTTAGCCATTTTTGAGAAAATTAAGATTTTTAAAAAATGTTCCATTTAAAGGGTAATCTGGGGTGGGGGGATTTTCTTGAAAACCTTTGTGCCGCATCTCTGGAAGATACTGAACCTGAATACCAAGTTTGGTGTTATCCGACTTCATTTCTGAGTTATGCTGTTCACAGACATACACACACACACACGGACATGTTTCCAAAAATACTTTTTTTGGATTCAGGGGGTCTCAAAACATATATTTCCGGTGAACTCGGTATCGAATTTTTGGGTGGAATACAATACATCCCCTACTTACTATACATAGTAGAGAAAGTAAAAATGTCTGTGTGCGCCCATGTGTCTGTGAACAGCATAATTAAAAAATTCAAAAATGAAATTCAGTTAAATACCACACTTGGTATTTAAGTAAAGCATCTTCCAAGGGAATAACAACAATTTCAAAAAAATTCTTCCACACCAAATTATGCTTTTCATGGAGAAACTTTTGTTATTTTTTTATTTCTTTAAACATGGCAATGACTGGTTTTGATTAAAATATCATATGTTTAAGATATTTGCATGGCAAAAAGCATATCTTGAAATTTTTCAGAATAGCTCGCAAAGTTCTCATTATTCTGAATCTTTTGCATAATGGGTAAACTGTAAGAGATAGAGAAAAATCTTAATATACAAAAAATGTAGATGTGAATTAAAACACAAAATGTATATCAAATAAAATTAACCATTTCTGAGATATTCTTTGTTATTGGTGTGAATTTTGAAATACTTCTTTTCTCAGGTGGAAAGTAGGAATTCATTTTATCTCGGGAGTTTCTAAGTTATCACATAGCGATCTGTTTTTTAAAAATATGACTCACTTTATCTACACCAAGCAAACTGGCTCAGGTGGCAATGTCTGTGGCCTGCATTCGGGAGGTCCCTGATTCGATTCCCAGTGGCTATCCACTTTGACCATGGAGTTTTTTTGTGGTTTTCATCTTGTTGCCTAGGCAAATGCTGGGGTGGTGTATTCTACCACGATTTCTGCTTTCCCTCATTTCCTATCATTTCGTCTCTCCCTTTCATCTTTCAGACAGTAATCTCCGAGTTCCTAGTACATCTGATGGTTGCTGCGCTTTGGAAAGATTTCTCCCCGCTAACGACAGGGCGTGCTGGCCTGTCTGCAAGGGTCGCTTCGTCGCCCTCTCGCAGGACTCTGTATCTACTGTTTGAGTTCAGGTGTTTCCAACTGGAAATGACAGGAACTTTCGTGCATCTCTGTAATTGTCTGCCTGCGACTACCTGCAGTTCCCTCACTTCATCCCTGCCTCCCGGGGGGTGTAGCCACAATAGACCTAGTTGGTCGCAATGGCAAGATGTTTCCCTCTGGTACATACCTCACTTTACCTACTGATTCTTCTTATACCTTCATGTGTAATGTAAGTTTATCTTAACAAGAAGTAGATAGAAGAATAAGCTTTTATAAAAATAGTTTGTATAAGTGTGGAAAGAGAAAGTCATATGAATGCAACATCAGATCTTTTTGTGTTGACATACCAGTATCATTATTTCAAAGGCTATTATTACAATTAAAAGTCAGAAACTTCTATAAAATATGTCAGAGGTTCGACTCCCGAATCCAATCCTTTGAGAATTATACATTTTTGGAAAAGATAATGTAAATTATGAACTTCGACTACATTTGTTTTTGATATGAAAAGGTGTGTGTAAGAATATCTCAACCAACAAAATTTGGAAAAGTGAGGTTTCAGCATGAAAGTATTCCTTATGAGCATCGCCATCATAGTAAACTATATTTTGGTTAAGTAAGAGCTTAAGCTTTCCTGTTGACATATACGCTAGATGTTCTCGAGCTTCAAGCCTAATGAATTGTTGGTGGAACACATGCTCCCAAAACATTGGTGTTCCACTAACAATTCACCTGGCTTGAAGGCTGAGGCACTCTTCTGCGGTATTTACATGTCAGTTCTGACCTGAAATGTAAAATGTTACAGTTGAAAAGCATGGCAGAGCTACTTTCTTGTCCGTAGATGAACTGGACATTAAATAAATTTGGTAAAGAAACTTGGGAACAATTTCAGCAATCTCTCTTTCGAAGAGCATAGCCGCTGCCTTGCATTGGGAGAAAATTGCCACTCTGTGAGGGGCTTTTTCCAAGTGTGTCAGTAACTTGAATAGTATACTGCTTTCTCTTCTACGTATAATAAGTAGGGAAAGCATTGTATTCCACCCAAAAATTTGATGTCAAGATTTCACTGGAAATATATGTTTTGAGGGACCCTGAATCCAAAAAAAAAAAAAAGCCTTTTTAGAAAAAGCCCTGTGTGTATCTGAACAGCATAACTAAAAAACAAAAAGTCTGATAAGTACCAAACTTGGTATTTAAGTTCAGTATCTTCCAAGGGTGTGACACGATTTTCAAGAAAATCCCCCACCCCAACTACCCTTTAAATGTCGCATTTTTCAAAAATTTTGATTTTCTAAAAACTACTCTTAATGATTTTGATTAAAATACCATATATTAAAGATACTTAAATGATAAATAAAATATATATCATGAATTTTCTGGGAATTGCCTGTGAAGTCCTCTTCATTCAGAAGGAATTGTGTATAATCTTATATAACTGATGAACGTTGAACAATAGAAGAAAACATACAACACAGCAAATGTAGATCTCTTTAAAAATGCCAATTTATTTCAAATAAATTTTTTTGTGGCATAAGCCACTTCTGAGATATCCATTATTAATGGTTTGAATTGTTCATTTCGTGGTCATTCTTTAAAGTCCTTCAAACATTCAGTTGTTTCTTGCGACTGCATGGAAACAGTATGGAATTTTAAGGCTAGCATATAGCGTCTAGTTCTTAAACATATGACTATTACTGTTCTCTTTGTATCTATAACAAAA
Organism: Deroplatys truncata; assembly: GCA_030765065.1. Lineage (NCBI taxonomy): Eukaryota > Metazoa > Arthropoda > Insecta > Mantodea > Mantidae > Deroplatys > Deroplatys truncata. The sequence goes on from CM060976.1 coordinate 225,135,701, forward strand.
TGTGTAATGTAGCTATTTCTGGAAAGGTTTATTTGGATTAAAATGTAGTAGATATAAAAATAAGCTTTAGTAAAAATAGTTTGTATAATCGCTAATAAATGATTCACGGTAGAAAAAGTCATGTGAATGTATCACATCAGAATGTTTTCCCCCCCTACAAATTTATGTCTTCAACATTACCTTCTGTTGCAAAACTTGAACTTTCTTGAATTGAATACATTCTTGCTCATTTTAGTAGCACCATAGCTATGATTTAATGCAAGCAGGGGTGTTCCATCAGTATCAATTACTACTTACCATTTCAGGATTCTGGCTTTCATTTCAATAGACTGCACTTGAAAGTGGCAGCTAATTCTTTAGAAATCTGCTGCTTATGCCACAAGGTTTCTCTCAGGAATTTCAAGGTAGATTTCAGCAAAAGATTGGTACTTCACTTGTTAGCATACTTTGGTATTGCCAAATAATTCCAAAATTCAAGTGAAATTTTCTAATGTCAGCCAAGCCCAAAAGTTAACCAAAAATGCTGCTTGCAAATTAGTAGCAAACATAAAACCCAAGCTGTCACAGTAACATGGATGGAGGAGTTCGTTGTCTATATTAGCATATAGCTCATCTGTAAAATACTCCTGTAAATGTAAAAGCGATATAGCTCTTCCCTAAGCTTTTAAATATTAAAATCTCAAACAAATTTGTGCATCACATTGATTTAAGGATGTTAAAATTTCATTCTTATTGTATAGAAATTTTTAATAATAAGTTCTTTCACACCTTTAGTGAAATTCTAGTTGAGTATTTTTAGTGATATCTGTATAAATGTTTTTGGCAAAAAATAAGGACTATAAAATATTGGCATGTGCGTAGATGTATACTTTATCACAATTGATTCCCTTGTTTTATAACTTTTCAGGATTTCGTTGCACCACAGAACTCCTTCCATAAGGTTATTCCAGGTTACTAATTTTCAGTGAGTGAGATAAATGCTTTTGGATCTCCTTTCTTGTGCACAGTTACGCATATATCCTACCTGACCTCACCTAAACCTTGAACTCCTTGTGCAGGTCAGTATAACCATAGTCTAAAGCACCATTTACCTCATTCATTTTAATCCAACTTCTGAACCTTGTTTGTCATTAACTCCATAGCTTTGTTTATATACTAAAACATCTGTGAAATACTTGTATACCATACCTGCCTCCAAACATTGTGTCACTCTTTGTATAATCAAGATGGACATTTTTATCATGGCTATCTAAAACATTTCGTAGAAGTATTAAGAGAGTCTATGAGAGCACCACAATAAGAGTAATAGAAAAAAGAGTTACAGGAGAAATTGCCACAAATAAATGAGTAAGATAGGACTGCAGCCCTTTGCCGATACTTTGCAATACAGTAAAACTTATTCAAGCCAAATGACATCCTAATTTTTTTTCTCCATTTTTGCAAGGTTTGCATATTATTACGATATTCCAGATTGTTTTTTTAGGCATAGTTTTAGGATTAATCACAAACACCATGCCAATAGTTTCAATATCATTTGTTTTATTAATAAGCACTTGCCTTAGTACATATGCAGTTTTATATCCACTTCATAATCCAGTGCATATTAGGTATGTTACATTTCTGTCCTTTCACCAACACATTCATGGCAACACTAATTAAAAAGTTTTACACTGTACATTTGAGTGTCTTTGTCCTTGCACTAGCACAGTTATCACAAGATTAAATTAGAGATCTTAACACTACACATGTCTGAGAAAGCACCACATTTTTACATGATATCCTTTATCACAAAATGTGCAGCTTTTCCTCTGAATACACCATTCCAAACAATAGATAACACTGAAGGAAAAATACATATTTGCAACTGTAACCCCTTTCTTTTGTTCTTGATGCAGTCTCTGCTCAGGTGTGTACATTTACAAAGGAATCTTGTTTACTTGAATGTAGTTTACTCAGAAGTACGCTATGTCCAAAAATAAAATACAACTTTTGCAGTTTCCTTGGAAGCACAGCATATTCTAAAACAAATTTGTTTTAATACTGCATATTTCCATTTTAAGCAGTTGCAGACAGTTTCTGTTTCCAAATTGGACAGTTTCTGTATTCAGAAAAAATTACATAAATGTATTAGATTTCTATGAGGACTGAAATCTTTTTCCAAAATAGAATTCCAGCTTTGGAGAGGTATTACTGTATATAATATGGACATGTTTCGGACACAAAAGCTTTAATTAACCAAGGAATCCACTTGAAAATAAATATTTTTATAAGCTCCTAACTAATTGCAGATGATCAAGGAATTATTCAAGAAATAAGGTCAAGGATACAAATTGATGGTTACACAACGGAACGAGTTCATTCTAGATACCTGGATAACTATTTCGTATAGTAAGGACAAATGATTTAATTATTGGAAAGGTACAATCAGACTGAAAAATTCAATGCCATAGCCAGGATTTAAACCACGGTTTCCATCTGCTTGCTCTGACCAACTGAGCCACATTGACAATATGCCAACATAACATTAAATTCCCCAACTGACTCATATTTCTCCAGTAAACCACAAGGATATCTCAAATTGATTTTGAGATAACATACTTCAATGGCAACCTTACGATGTTGATACTTTTAAGTTCTGGGCTTCATAGTTTAACCAACTATTAAGTCAATTAATGGGAATTACTTGTAATTGTTCTTTCATATAAGACAAGGTTGAAAATATAAAATCAGACTCAAAATCAGTTGGAGATATCCTTGTGGTTTACTGGAAAAAATGTGTCAGTTGAGGAATTTAATGCCATGCCAGCATGTTTGGCATGGTAGCTCTGTCCGGAGCAACTGGACAGAAACTAGAAGATCTGTGGTTCAGATCTTCGCTGTGGCATTGAATTTTCTGATTCTACTTTCCAACCTTGTCCTACATACAGCTACTGTGAAAGAACAATTAATGATCAGCTCAGTTATTTTTGCTATATTTGTGAAGCAATTCATAGGAACTTGAATAAAATAAGAGAAAATTTTTATACTACCATTGCTGTGCCAGTCCTAGCATATGGAAATTAAACCTTAGTTATGTCGTAAAAAGAAAACTGAAAATAGAGGTAGCAGAAATGAAATTTATATTGTAGATAAGGTAAAGAACACTGACATGAAACAAACTAGATAGAAAAGTATAAATAGTGTGAACATCTGAGAAGAATGCCAGATAGCTGGTTGCTAGCTGTGACAATGGAATATCAACTAACAGGAAGACCTCAAGCAAAATGGATAGGTTTAAGCATAATATTTGTGGAGAAGATGCTGACATTTTGTCATGCCTATGAAATGCTGTTCATCTTTTGAACCAATGATACTAGACACCATTTTGAGTAACTTTTGTTAATAGCATTTTGTCTATCCTTAAAATATAATGTTAATTTTTGTAATCTAACAGTGAAGAACACCTGCAAACAACTGGGATTGCTTTTGGAGTACATGCAAAAGAGAAGGACATAAGGGCTATAAATGACAGATCATGTACAGCAAACCTCCCTAGAGTGGCAATGAAACTCTTTAGAGCAAAAATTGCCCCAATTCGGACATACGGCATACATCAAATAGGAGAAAACCTTTAAAAAAAAAAAAAAAAAAAAAAAGGACCTAAAAGAACGGGAGAAAATGAAGGCTACTTTCCTCAAGGGAGTAATTGGAGTGTCAAAATTCATCTTGAGATATGTATACAATCTGACAAGGGAGCCCTTTCTAATCGAAGATCTTTACTATAAACTACTATTCCCTGCAACAGAGAGCTGATGGCAGAAAATCTGAGGAAAAGAAGCGAGGTCAAGGAGGACTTCTATGGAACAAGTCCCATGAAGAAAGGAGTTGGACAGGACCGAATCAAAACATGAGGATCGTTGTAACGAGGCTGGCCGTTTATGGTTTCCACCATAAGGTATGCTACAAAAATAGTTTTCATGCGGTAACAGATAAGTGTGTTTGCAAATTCTGTGAACTAAAATGTAATAAATGCCACATTCTGGACTGCAACAAATGTCCAAAAACAGTGACAGAATTTAGTGCTGAAAACTAAAGTTATGTTCATTCTGCACACTTGTGTGCACTTCACTTACTAAAGTATAATGTTAAGTACAAATTGCATCTTTTCAGGTGGAATAGTAGCCAAAGTAAGCTGTTCAGCAGATAGCAATTCTCTCTGGCTTGTTACTCTCAGATCATGTGAACAAGCATGCCCAGTCTTTCGGGATGTTTGTCACACTTATCTTGGACACACGCCATGCAAGCTAGTTTAAGGTTCTTTCAACACAAAGCAATGCAATTATAATAAACATAACAATACATTTAAAGATAGATAAACATATTAGCTAACTTTACTCAGAATGGCATCTAGTGTCATTGGTTTAAAGGATGAATGATACTTCTGTAACATCTTGTATAGCCCTCTAAAAACCTTGCATATTTGTGTATCAAGTTTTTATAATCAAAATATAGCACATGTAAGGTGCTTTACTAAGAAATTTAGGCAAAAATACAAAATGACATCCAAGAAAAATTAATATTGATCTGCCAACTGCCCATAATACGCAAGAGTTATTGTATCCCAGCTGAAAATTTGATGTCAGGATTTCACCAGAAATGCATGTTTTGAGATCCCATAAATAAATAAAAAAAGTATATTTAGAAGAAAAGGTCTGTGTATGTGTCTGAACAACATAACTTGAAAACAAAATGTTCAATAAGTACCAAACTTGGTATTTATTTTTACTATATTCCAAAGATGCAACATGAGGATTTTCAGAAAAATCTCCCCCACCCTAAACTGGATATTACATGGAAAAGCTTAAGATATTTTTAATCATTTCAAAAATAGCTCTTAACAATTTTAATTAAAATACCATATATTTGGAAAATAAAATACGTGTCTTGAATTTTCTAAGAATAGCCTGTGAAGTCATCTTCATTCAGAAAGAATTTTATATAATGGAACAATAAGGAGAGAGAAAAACATACTACACAAAGAGTGTGTGTGGGAGTGGGTGTGTGGATGCGTGCGTGCATGAGAGAGGGGGTGGCTGAAATTGTTCTCCTTCTCCAATGTTTTGTTACATTTTCAAAAGCCACAAGAGTCACAAATTTTGAGAAGTTCCATGTCCATTTCTTCTTCCTTGGAGCACAATAAACAATTTGGAGATATTTAAACATCAGTTTAAATCAGTGATCAAACAAATACAAGAGCCTAAAAAAAACTAGTCACTGCAGTGTTTTTGGAAATCAAATGGCAGATATTTTAGCAAAGAAAGGAACTAAAATTAACATATGAATCAGTTAAATGAATCATAAAAAGAAAAATCAATTCTGATTGTAACGAGCAGATAACACTTAAAATGAACAATCAAAATGGAAGGAAATTTTAATTGATCCATCAATAGTTCCTGATTTACCAATTAAATCTTCTGTTGCTCCATTCAGACTTATCACAGGACATAATTGTCGAATAACTTTACAAAATTGAAATAGTAACACAAAAAATGTAGATTTCTTTAATATACACAATTTATTTTGTACAACTTTTTTGTGACAACAGCCATTTCCGAGATCATTATTACTGATGTGAATGTCTCAATACTTTGTCATCTTTTAAAGTTTTGCCACTATTCAGTTGCTTCTCATGATCTGAAAAGAGTATGGAATTTCAAGGCCAATGTATAGCATCCTGGTTTTAAACATCTGACTGTTGAACTAGTTTCCTCCATACCCCTTGTATCTACAACAACATGTGTGATTAAACTATTTCTGCAAATGTCTATCTCAATGTGAAGTAAATATAACAATCAGGTTTTGTAAGAATAGTTTGTAGAAGCTATATAAGAATAAACGATGGGTAGAGAAGGTCCTGTGAATGTAACATAATTATTGTTTTATTATTATTATTTATTATTATTATTTTAGCACGTGCTTTAGTAAATATTCATCACATCTCTAGGAATTCAGAAGTCCATTAAGCAATAAAAGATAAAAGTAAAAGGATTGGAAGAAATCCTTAAAGCAATTTCTCTATACAACAGCATGAATGCAGCTTTCAGAAATTTCCATGGAACTTTTGAGATATAAATGAGGCAATGAACAGTTTTTTCCCTCCTATTATTTCTTTAATCCTTTTAACCTTCTCTACTATGTATACTAAGTAGGGGAAGTATTGCATTCCACCCAAAAATTCGATATCGAGATTTCACCAGGAATACATGTTTTGAGATACCCTGAATCCAAATAAACAATTTTTGGAAAGATGTCCATGGGTGTGTGTGTGTGTGTGTCTGTCTGTGAACAGCATAATTTAAAAATGAAAAGTCCGATAAATACCAAACTTGGTATTTCAGCTTAGTGTCTTCCAAGGATGCGACACAAAGATTTTCAAGAAAATCCTCTCACCCAAGACTACCCTTGACGTGGAACATTTTTCAAAAAGTTTGATTTTCTCAAAAATGGCTCAACAGTTTTTATTAAAGTATCATATTTTTAAGATATTTTCATGGTAAATAAAATGTACATCTTCAATTTTCTGGGAATGTCCTCAAAATCCTCTTCATTCTGAATGAGTTTCGCATGAGATAGACAAAATTTTACTACACAAAAAACGTAAATCTCACAATTTGTCATATACTTAATTCTTTTTTTTTCGAACCATTTTTGAGATATTCCCTGTTATTTATTTGAATTTTCCATTACTTATACCTTTTTCTCGAATGTGAATTCATTATTCATTTTTTTATGTCCTGGACATGCAATGAGAATGGAATGCTCCACATAGCGACCAGCTCTTAAAAGATTTGACTATAGCTTAAAGCCTACGTATTACCCTTGCACCTGCAAGAAAATTAGATCGATTTAATGAAAATCGATTAACATGAAGTGGGTGGAGAATAAGCGTTTGTAAAAATAGTTTGTACAAGAGTAGAGAAAATTATGTGAGTGCAACACATCAGACTTTCTTGAGATGTGGTTCAGATTGGCTTGCAGCAGTAACCTTTTTAAATAGTCTCAAGTTACAGTAGCATCATTATTGCAATGGCTTCCTTATTTATGACTGACTTGGTGAAGCAATTTTACTAATTTCCTAAATGCAATTACTTTGTGTTGCTGTAATTGTGTTCAGAGTATCCTCCAGGCCAGACATTCCCAAAGTGTCGCAAAGGGCGCCATTGCAATCTCACTATTTTTATATCCCACAAGCACTTCCACTTTATTGACAAACATTTCTTAGTTAAATTGAAAGGTTAAATATTCTGAACAGCTCCTAGCAGGATAACACAAACATTTACTTTTGCTGTGGAACAACAGTTTGGTAAAAGTAATTATACTGTTTCCATCTTGGAACCAATTACTACAACAAAATGATGTTAAAAGGTGAGCTGAAAAGCGCGTTCATTAATCATTTATAAAAACTGGAACTCTGTTTTGAAGAATACCTCCCAAAATATGAAATGAAATCATTACAGTAGGTTAAATGATCTTATTAATGTGGAGACACCTAAGAATTTCACAATGAGGAAACAAAAAGCTTATTGACATTTCTATGGACCCATTTTTGGAATCTAGGTTCCAATCTCAGTCTTCATTTGAAGTTTGTTGCAGCATTGAAGATCCATTAATGAGTAAGAAGGCTGTTTGAGCTTTAGTACCATTTGCCTAGCATTTGTGAGTGATTTTTTCTGCAGATGCTGTTTCAGAATATAAATATAGAGCTAACTTCAATGTTGAAACAGAAATTTCTGTTGCTTTATTAGAAAGTACACCAAGATTCCATGAACTAATCAAATATAAACAGGCACATCCCACTTATAATACCACAGTTTAAAACTGTGTCTTATGAAATCAATGTAAAAAGCCATTTTTAATTTTTATTAATTGTACATTTCTCTAACAATAAATTCTTTACTTTCCTGTTTCACATCCTATTTCCATATGTTCATTTCTTCCTTTCTAACACCTCATTTTATATTATTTATTTATAAAATAGCTGTGTTAATAAAGACTGCCAAAGTTTAATTTAAATTACAAATTTAAAATCTTAGAAAATGATAAAAATTCAATTTAGATTATAGTTTGTGCTATAAAATTTGTTATACAAATTTTTGGGTTGGACCTCATATTAGTTTTTTTGGGGGCCCCAGTCTATATACTAAGGTAGATAATCTGTATATTAAGGGAGTCACAGCTCTAAAAAGTTTGGGAATCCCTGTTACTGACTTTTTTTATTATATCTTATTTATTACTTTGTCTACCATGTACCTAGTAGGTAGAGAAGGTATAGTATTCCACCCAAAAATTTGATATGAGATTTCAGTGGAAATACATGTTTTGAGGCACCTGAATCCCCCCCCCCCATACACAAAAGAAAAGTTTAGAAAAAAGTCTGTATGTGACTGAGGAGTATAATCCAAGACTTAAAAATGTCCGATAAACACCAGACTATGTATTTAGGTTCAGCATATTCCAAAGATGTGACAAGATTTTCAAGAAAACCACGCCATCCCAAATTACTCTTTGCATGAAACATTTTTCAAATTGTTGATTTGCTCAAAAGTGGCTATAACAGTGTTAATTAAAAGATATTTACATGACAAATAAAATGTAAAACTTTAATTTTCTGGGGATAGCCTGCGAAGCCTCCCTTCATTTGCAAGGAATTTTGTGTAGCTGGCAAACCATTAAAAAAAAGTAAATCTCTTTAAAACGTTATTTATTTTAAATAACTTTGTGGCATTAGCCATTTCTGAGTAAACTTTTGTAATTGGTTTAAAGTTTTCAATACTTCATAATTTTTTTAAAATGCTGTTACTATTCAGTTGTTTCTCACAATGTCATGGTCAATATTTAGGTCAGGATACAGCAACCCGGTGTTTAAGCATTCAATTTGGTTTACACTATTTGCCTTGTTGTATCTACAATAAAATGTAAACTAAAATTATTTCTCCAAAGGTTTATATTGGTAAACATGAAGTAGATCTGAGGCATATTTTTAAATTAAGCACCATTTTAATATTTTCTTGCTGCAGTCACGATTTTTGAGCATGTGCGATCACTTCCTCCATTTATTAGGAATCCAGATGCAGTTGTGAGCGGTCATCACTTTGTGTTTTCCTGTTGTGAGAGCATTCTGAAAAGTTCAAAATAATCGGACTTCTCACCAATTGTGAAGTCAGATCAGTGATTTCTTTTTTGAATGCGAGAAATGTTATGCCAGCAAACATTCATTGCCAGTTGTATGAGGTTTATGGGGAAACAATAATGACTGACAATGCGCCACACGCAGCCAAACAAATTCAAAATCTGATCGCATCATTTGGTTGGGAACAATTTGGCCATCCTCCCTACAGTCCAGATTTGGCACCAAGCGATTTTCATCTGTTTCTTCATCTAAAGAAATTCCTTGGTGGAAAACATTTCAACGGTGACGATTTTGTGAAACAAGAAGTGCAGACTTGGCTTTTATCACAGGCAGCATCATTTTTGATGAAGGTATGCCTTACCAGGACAAGTGCTTGAATAACAATAGTGACTATGTGGAGAAGTAGTGTAATGTAATGAATCATAATAAGGTATTTGGAAAGTAATGTTCTGTTATTTTTTAAAACATGATCAGTACTTACTTTTTAAAACATGCCTCGTAGAAAAAGAAGTTTTTGTAAGAATAGTTTATAGAAGCTATATAAAAAAATTTTGATGTGTTACACTCACATGACTTTCTCTACTCTTGTACAAACTATTTTTACAAACACTTATTCTCCATATACTTCATGTTAATCGAGATGTTAATCTTATTGCTAATTTTCTTGTAAGTGCAAGGGGAATATGGTAGGTTTTAAGCGATAGTCAAATCTTTTAAGCGCTGGTTGCTATGCAGAGCATTCCATTCTCTTTGCATGTCCAGGGCATAAAAAAAATGAATAACGAATTTGAGAAAAAGTATATAAGTATTGGAAAATTTAAAGGAATAAGCAATATCTCGAAAATGGTTCACTCAACAAAAAAAATGTATATGACATAAATTGTGTATTTTAATGCGATCTATATTCTTTGTGTAGTAAAATTTTGTCTATCTCTTATGGTTTACCAGTTACGCAAAAGTCGTTCACAATGAAGAATACTTTTGGAGACATTCCCAGAAAATTCGAGACATACATTTCATTTGTCATGAAAATATCTTAAACATATGATATTTTAATCAAAATCGTTAGAGCCGTTGTTGAGAATATTAAAATTTTCGAAAAATGTTCCATGTAAAGGGTAACCTGGGGTGGGAGGTTTTTCTTGAAAACCTTCATGTCGCATCTCTGGAAGATACTGAACCTAAATACCAAGATTGGTGTTTATTCGACTGTTCATTTCTGAGTTAACGGACATGTTTCCAAAAATGCTTTTTTTGGATTCAGGGGGTCTCAAAACATATGTTTCCGGTGAAATCTTGGTATCGAATTTTTGGGTGGAATACAATACTTCCCCTACTTACTATATGTAGTAGAGAAAGTAATAAACAATACTAGGTACAGAAAGTCATATGAATGTAACATATCAGATTTTCTTTTCTATATATTTTAACATATCCTTAGCAACTCAGGTCTTCATAGACTGTTAACAGAATGAATGATACTCAAATAAGCATGAGGTCCACTGATCTGAGAATCAACATTTGTCATAAAGAAAAGCGAAAACCTTATCATTCCAATGAAGATTCAAACTCAGTCCCTCAAATTTGGAAGGCAAAGATGCTACCCCTTTACCATGAGGATGGGCTTTGGGACCTCTCATGACTGACATAAAATTGAGACTAGTTTTGTATTTACATAGTGGCAATTACAGCCTACAAATGGTAGCTGTTGGCGAGAAACTTATATTAACAGAAATTTATGCATTTTTAAATGGAACATTTTATATTTCATTTCATAAATTTGTTGCCATCTTCATCCTGATACAAATGACATAAGCATGTGGTGTAGGATAATGAGACATTTGAATTCTGTTTTAAAATAATGATTAAAATAAATTATTGTCTTAGCTTATCTAAAGTTATATGGACAGGCAAAATAAAGTATAGTAATAGAGTAACAGTTTCTGCAAACTATTCTTACAAAAGCTTATTTCTGTATCTACTTCGTGTTAATCAAGATAAATGTTTGCAGAGTTTTTTGTTTTTTCTTCTTTTTTTTTTGCACATTTCATTGTAGGGACAAGGGGGATGTAGGATGCTGAGGCAATAGTCTGATATTAAAAAAGTGGGTCACTATATGTTTTAAAATATTGAGAGTTGAAGGTACATCACTAAAATGTTCTTACTTGAACACGTTTTGGGAGACGGTTTGCTCCCATCGTCAGCATGTTTTCAACTGAGTTTGCCGGTTATTGTCTAGGGAATGTGTGTGGCTAGTGGTGTTCTCTGGTGCTGGGCTGATGAACCTCCAAAGGCTGCTGGGTGGCAGCAGTTCGAAAATCATTAGGTGATTCCTGTGTTTGAAGATATGTATTTTTTCCCAGATGTACAACTCATTGCTGCTGTTGATCGGTTTTAAGAGTTTTATGTTCAGAGTGATATGATTTGAAGACCAGAAATGATGTGCTGCTGCTGATTTATCTGGCTGCGTTTGGTAAATTCATCTCATATGCTCTTTAAGTCTTATTTCTAGATTTTTTTTGGTTCTTCCTATGTATACCAGAGAACACCACTAGCCACACACATTCCCCAGACAATAACCGGCAAACTCAGTTGAAAACATGTTGACGATGGGAGCAAACCGTCTCCCGAAATGCGCTCAAGTAAGAACATTTTAGTGATATAGTGTAACAATCTTCAACTCTCTTTCTTTTAAATTATGACACATCACTGTTATTAGCTTCTAAATCTTCAAAATTAATTCACTGTATGTTGGCTTTGAAATTCCACACTATTTACATGACATGACAAACAAATGAATGGCAACTTTAGTATCTCAAAAATATATGTGATAAAAGTAATGGAAAACTTAAACCAATAGCAATGAATATCTCAGAAATGGTTAATGCCATGAAAAATTTCACATGAATTGTTTTATCGGGTCTACATTTTTTGTTTAAAAAATATTTGTTCATCTATTATGGTTTATAAGTTATACAAAATAGATATAGGAAAATAAAAAAATAATTATCACTTAAGAAAAGGTTTTTTTTCAACTGAATTAACTAATAAACCACTGCTATAACTAAATGTTTTTTTATTCAAATAAAATCCTTTAACAATTACCTTTATGCCAATCATTCAGAAATGAAGCGGAATATACAGGCAATTCACAGGAATATTATTAGTCATGCAAACATCTTAAACATATCGTAATTTAATGAAAATCAAGGGACATTTTTTTAAGAAAATCAAGAATAATTTTAAAATTTCCATGTAAAAGTTATTTTGGGGTGGAGGATTGAAAGCCTTTTGTTTCTCATATTTGTAAGTTACTGAACTTCAATAGTACTAAGTTTAGTAGTTTGTATTTATCCAACTTTTCATTTTTGGCTAATGCAGCTAACACACACTTGTACCTTTTGCTAGAAATGCTTTTTACTTTCTCTACTACTTATCTGTAGGAAGTAGAGGAAGTATTGCATTCCATCCAAAATTCCATACCAAGATTTTACTGGACATACATGTTTTGAACTTCTTGAATCCAAAAATAGCATTTTTAGAAAAAGGTCCAAGTGTGGCTGTCTATTAACAGCATAAATCAGAAACAAAAAGTCGGTTAAATACCAAACTCTGTATTTAGTTAAGCATCTTCCAAGGACGTGACACAAAAATGTTCAAGCAAATCCCCCCCACCTCAAACTAGCCTTTATTTGGAAAATTTTTCATTATGTTTTATTTTATCAGAAGTGTCTCTAATGATTTTAATTAAAATACCATATATTTAAGATATTTGCATGACAAATGAAAAGTATATCTTGAAGTTTCTAGGAATATCCTGTGAAGTCCTCTTTATTCGGAATGATATATCATTAGTAAACCATAAGAGATAGACAAATTCTTAACCACACAAGAAAATGTAGAATTTATTAAAGCATATAATTTACGTTAACTAGGGTTAAGGTCAGTGTATGAACTTAGCACATAAATAAATTTATTTAAAATAAAATTGTTTGTGCCATTAACCAATTCCAAGATATTCTTTGTTGTCGGTTTGAATTTACAAATACTTATACCATTTTCGAGTGGTAAGTCACTATTGGTTTTTTCTTGTTATGAAAAGAGTAGTAGTAGTGTTCCACTTTTTAAAATTCTGACCCACTTTAGCCTAGTGTCATCTTATATCTACAACAAAATGTGTAAATGATGAATGAGTTTTATCTGGATTAAGAAATACAGAGTGAGCCAAAAGACTCCCAACCGCCTGTGCGGTGTTTTTTTCTGTCCGCATTCTCGGTGCTCGACGTCTGCCACTATCATTACATACCCTACAACATTTTTAAAACTACTTTTAAAGGCTTTACTTACCAACTTTAAGAAAGGAAATGCTGAAACTGGCCACCGCCGTTGATACATTTTTGGCACCTCTTTAGGAAACCATCCATCACTCGCCGTGGTTCACGTTGAGAAATTTCCTGGTGGATATTTTGTTTTAATTCTTCCAGGGTGTGTGGATTTGTCTTGTCTACTTTGTTTTAAGTTACCCTGGACAGTTATTTTATGAACAATATATGGCTACACGGTATTTTTCCATTGGACGTGTGGAAATATGATAAAAACATGATAATGCGCTGCTGCTATAAACGAAGTCACATTGTGATTTTGCTGTGCAGTGTGAATTGCAGTATTGAGTTGGCAGTGATGTGATGTAGTTCAGTTATTACGAGTTATTTATTATTTTGCCTGTCACAAAGTATATTATGGCTCCGTATATGTTTTCTACTGCACAGTGTGTATTTATTTATGATTCGTATGTGTTAACTCGGTCAGCTCGCCAAGTGAAAGTACGATTTGCAGTAAGATTTCCAGGTGTAAAAGTTCCAGGCCGTACAACAATCCATGAACTTTACAGTAAACTTCAGGGCACAGGAAGTGTCCAGGCTAAGAAATCTAAAAGACGGCGTTCGGTTTTTACCGAAAAAACATTAGGCGACATCGGTTATGATGGATAGCTTCCTAAAGAGGTGTCAAAAATGTATGAACAACGACGGTGGCCAGTTTCAGCATCTCCTTTCATAAAGTTGGTAAGTAAAGCCTTTAAAAGTAGTTTTAAAAATGCTGTATGGTTTCATCCGCGCCATTCTATGATAGCGGCAGACTGCAACGAGCGCCGAGGACACGGACAGGAAAAATACCGCGCAGCCGGTTCGGAGTCTTTTGGCTGACTCTGTAGAAGGATAACCTCTTGTAAGAATAGTTTGTCTATACATTTTTGGCACCTCTTTAGGAAACTATCTATCACTCGCCGTAGTTCACGTTGAGAAATGCTGGCAATTTCCTGGTGAATATTTTGTTTTAATTCTTCCAGAGTATGTGGATTTGTCTTGTACACTAAATGTTTTAAGCTACCCCAGAGATAGAAATCGCAGGGGGTTAGGTCGTATGAGCGAGGGGGGCCACAAATCTCTACTATTAATTCTGTCCTGAAATACACTTTCAATTGTTCTCATCGAAATATTGGCCGTATAAGCTGTTGCATAGTCTTGTTGAAAAAAGGCAAAATCACACTACCTGGCTGTTAATTCTCTAAAAAAGGGGGGGGGACAAAATTGTATTCACATATGTATGGGCGTCGACTACTGACTCGAAAAAACTTAAGTGTGTTTGAGGACAGAATTATTAGTAGGGATTTGTGGCCTCCTCGCTCGGTCCGCCGACCTAACCCCCTGCGATTTCTATTTTTGGAGTAACTTAAAACAAAGTGCACAAGACAAACCCACACGCCCTGGAACAACGTGGACTACGGCGGGTGATGGATAGTTTCCTAAAGAGGTGCCAAAAATGTATGGACAACGACGGTGGCCAGTTTCAGCATCTCCTTTCATCAAGTTGGCAAGTAACACCTTTAAAAATAGTTCTAAAAATGTTGTATGGTTTATCCGCATCGAGGACGCGGACAGTGGAAACACCGCGTAGCCGGTTCGTAGTTTTTTGGCTCTCCCTGTATTTTGGGCATGAAAGACCAGAAAGTTTGCTCAGAGGCCTCTTTATCAGGCTTGAGGTTCTTTTTATGACACGGGACCACCGGCTTTACTACCTTCCAAAGGAAGACATGCAGCAGCATATGTTGTTGCATGTTCAGTGATGATTTTTCTTTCAGCAAATTAATTGCATTTCATATAATTTTACTTTCTAAGTTGATCAGTTTTCTTCTTTGCAATATAACCAGATTTTTAAAAGGGCGTTTGAAAGGGACATTTTTGCATAATACGAGGGGTACTATTTATATTTTGAGCCTTGGCCACCCTGAATGTTGTAGATGCCATCTGACGTTTCCAATGTAAAGTTTGACATTTTTGACCATAATCTACTTCAAAAATGTTGTCAATAGAGCTTCATTTGTTTTGTTTACACTAATTTTAAAATTGTGTGTCAACAAAAACATGGAATTAACTCGTGAAAATGTTCGTGCAATGATGTATTTTTCGACGTGGATTATCAAAACAAGAGTGCATCGATCAACTAACTTCCACATTTGGCGACGAAGCTCCATCCTTTGCCACTGTGAAGCGCTGGTATAACGAATTTAATAGTGGCCGCCGTTCGCTCAATGGTGAAGGTCGTCCAAAATCAGTTGTGCCAGAAAACATTGATGCTGTGCAAAAACTAATAATGAAAGAACGTCATGCGACATATTGTGAGATTGAGGCAACCCTAGGCATTAGTTCCACCAGCATATATAAAATATTGCATGATTATTTAGCCGTGAAAAAGGTTTGCTCTCGTTGAATCCCACATAATTTGACGCAATCTCAAAAAGATGCTCGTGTCGATTGGTGTTCAAAAATGCTCAAGAAATACAATGGCGGTGCCTCAAAAGGCGTATATAAGATTGTAACAGGTAACGAATCGTGGATCTATGCGTATGAGCCGGAACGTAAACAGCAGTCGACTGTATGGGTGTTTCAAGATGAAGCAAATCCAACAAAAGTTGTTCGCACTCGAAACACTTCGAAGCAAATGGTCGCCTGCTTTTTCAGCAAAATTGGCCATGTGGCAACAGTGCCTTTAGAGGAACGTAAAACGGTCAATGCCGAATGGTACACAACCATTTGTTTGCCGGAAGTCTTCGGTGAAGTAAGGAAAACCAACAAGAACCGTAGGATCGTTCATCAAGACAATGCGAGTGCGCACACAGCTCGTCTAACAACAGAGTATTTGAAGGCACAAAAAATCGAATTGATGGGTCATCCGCCATACAGTCATGATTTGGCACCCAATGACTTCTTTTGTTCCCGAACATCAAGAATAAATTGCGTGCACAACGGTTTTCGTTGGCAGAAGAAGACGTTGATGCCTTCAAAAACACCATGTTTTGGAGGTGTCTCAAGAAGACTGGAATAAATGCTTTGACAAATGGTTCAAACGGATGCAAAAGTGTATTGATCATAAAGGAGAATATTTTGAAAAACAATAAAGCAGTTTTCAACCAGAAATTACTTTGTTTTAATTATTAGGCTCAAAATATAAATAGTGCCCCTCGCATGCATAATAATTTCTCAAAATGCTTTAATTAGTATAACTTATCATAACATAATGCAAACAGACTTAGGAAGAACTAAACAGACAAGATTAATATAGGTTATGTTAATGACGTTTTTCTGCTGGATTCCTTCTCAAATGTAGGATTAAGCTTCCAGTGCCTTCCGCCATGTGCACATTGCTTTGCCTTATACAATGCATGTGTCCATATTTCAATGGCACCGTTATGGATAGCCAAGGTTGTTAAGTTACATACTTGTGAAGGACAGGAAGTTTACGGTTCAAATCCCACTAGCATTGTCCTGTCTGAGGTTTTTTCCAGATTTTTCCTCAGTTCTCATAACTGTCAAATGCTAGGAAGATACCCTAAACTTAGGGTTGGAACGTTTCCCTCCCAAATTTCCTTTCCCAATTATCATTTCACTTCATATACCATCAATGTTCACTGCCTGTGGTGCCATAAGCAGTAAGAATGGGCACTTAAAAAAAGAGAGAAGGAATTCCGTGGCACTAATTTTTCTCAAACTGCAGTGTTGACACTGCAAAGAACAAGAAACATTTTAAGGTGACTGTACATAACTTATCAGCATGAGAACGAATTGTGTCATTCAGTTATACACGTCTCTCTTCTCCCTTTACTGGTAGTATGTACATTTTCCGTATTTCTGTTTATATGGTGGAGCTTTATGATATGTAATGTTAAATTCCGAAGTCAAAATACTTATACAGGGTGATTTATGAAGAACTGACACATTTATTTCTTTAATTGTTTCAAAACAAGTTATGCTAGCGACAACATATTATACTTGAAATGCAGAGGAATTTTGGGAGATTATTTACCTCTATAGCAAATGTTGAAAATATCCTCCATCCTGCATAAGGCACAACTCAACACATTCCATGTTACTGGCCACTCGTTGGAGGACTCTGTTGTCAATAGCTTGAATCTCCTGTGTAATGCTGTGCTTCAGATCGTCCATTGTCTGGGGACATGAGGCATAAATCCTGTTTTTTAAGTAACCCCATAGAAAGAAGTCTGGCGATGTCAAATCCGGAGATTTCAGTGGCCACAGATTCTTGGAAATTGTCTGGTTGTCAAAGAAACTTGCAATTAGTGCCATGGATTCATTTGATGTATGGCATGTAGCGCCATCCTGCTGAAAATATCCTTGACTCAGCTCTACATCGTCTAGTTGCTCAGCAAACTATATGAAAATCTGTCGGTACTCTGCAGTGTTTACATTGTTTTAAAAAAAAATTGTCTCACTATTCTCTGCGGATATTGCGCACCAAACTCCGATTTTAACTGGGTGCATAGGTGCTTCATGACTAACATGTGCATTTTCGCTGGCCCAATAGCGTGAGTTATTTGAGTTCACATAGCCAGATAAATGGAACCATACTTCATCTAAGCATGTGATGGACAATATGGCAGAATTTTGCACAATGAACACCTGAAATTGACAATAATTCAGTCATCTATCCTTATCTGGTTCCTGTAGCTGATGGACAACCGTAATCCTATACGGCTTTAGGCTTCCACTTTTCAGAGCTCTCTAAACACATTGAGTAGCTGTACCCTGTCTCCTGCAACAAACATTTTAATGATATTTTGGGTGGCTGATCCAGTTGTACTCTTACATCAACAACCATGGGAAGCCTAGATGAACAAGTTTTGCCTTTTTCACTCACCAGAGATCCAGTTGTTTCCAATTTGTTTACCAGTCCCAGTATTGCGTTTCTTTGGGGAGGATTCTGAACATCAAATTCTCTCTGATATGCCCTTTGAGTAGCTGTAATTAAATTTGCAATCCAGTATTGCTTTACAAGGAAGAGTCGTTCATTTAATGTGTACTCCATTTTCACATTGACTGGAACAAAATCTCAAAAGGAGTTGCTGACAATAAAACTAACAATTACGTATAAAACATGACTATCTGCGCATCTAGTGACAGGCAATCAAAACTCCAGAGCATTCTGCTTAATTTGGTACTAAAATTGGGGCATTGAGTGTTTCAAACAGAATAATTAAAGAAATAAATGTGTCAGTTCTTCATAAATCACCCTGTAGCTTTTACCAATATTCTTGTAGTATTGTTAATAATAATAAAAAGAAAAAAGGAAGATCATTTTATTTTAGCCATTGATTTTATTGCAACGTTACAAAATCTACATTCAGCACATTGGATACATCAACTTATACGCTGCAGGTCATAGTTAGTGTGTTTGTTTAAAATAGATTTTTATGCAATTTAATCTTTTATTTTTATTCTCATACAAGAGTTTGCAATGTTATACATTATGAAATTACAGACAGTTCATTGAACTCTTTACAAATATCATACATATAAACTAGATCTTTACAGAGTACTAGTTAATAATACTACCATTCCAGTCATGCATGTGCTGTACAGCAAATGATAGACCCTCAAAATTAATGTAGTAGCGCTTGATAATGGACATGTGATGGAATATGCTTATAACAGTAAAAGTCTGATAAATGCAGCATTATGTATGTATGTTTATGCACTTGTTAGCTCATCGTGGAAGCTTCAGAGCTAAAAGAGAAGCTAGTTTATATTAAATATACCCGTTTAGTAGAAATATTTTTCACTGACTCAAAGTGAATTATTATTAAGGTATAAACCATTGCTATGTTAAGCTTGGATCACGAATAATTTGTCTGCCACCGTTATTTTGAACACACACTAGAATTCTGGCGATAATGTCAATATCACTCTGGAGTAGCATTTGATAGGTATCACTGAAAAATCTTATGTGTTACATTCTCATGATTTTCTTTGCCCAGTGTTGTCTATTTTTATACTTCTTCTACAAACTATTCTTATGTAAGTTTGTTTTTCTATCTACTTCAAGTTAATCGAGATAAACATTTGTAAAAATACACATCATAACACATTTCATTCTAGACACAAGAAAGTAATTGGAAACCAAACCAATATCAGATGTGATCAGTTTGCTATATGCTGGTTTTGAAATTCCATATTTCCATGACATCAACAAGTCAACAGTGACAACACTTTAAAATAATAAAGTATTGAAGAATCAGACCAATATTAATGATTACCTTGGAAATGGCTGATGTCCCAGAAAAAGTTGTTTTAAACAAACTGTGTGTTTTAAAGATGTCTTTATTTTTTGCGCAATATGTTTTTATGTATTTCTTATGACTTACTCATTATACAAAATTCCTTCTGAGTGAAGGGAACTTCACAGGCTATTCCTAGAAAATTAAAGATATACATTTTATTTTTCTTGTAAGTATTTTAAATACATGATATTTTAAACAAAATTGTTACAGCCATTTTTAAGAAAATCAAAAATAATGAGAAATTTTTATGTAAAAGGTAGTTTGGGGTGGGGCATTTTCTTGAAAATCTTTTGTGTTGCATTTTTGGAAGATACAGAGCTTAAATACCAAGTTTGGTATTTATCAGACTTTTCTTTTTCTAAAAATTCCCTTTTAAGTTTCAAGGTACCTCAAAACATATATTTTTGGTGAAATCTTAACGTCATATTTTTGGATGGAATGCAATACTTACTCAACTTACTGTAAGTATGTAGTAGAGAAAGTAAAAATGAAGCCAGATGGATATCAAACTTGGTATTTAAGCTCAGCATTTTCAAAGGATGCAACATGATTTTCATGAAATTCTCTTCACTCCAAACTATCCTTTACACGGAAATTTTTCATTAATTTTTGTTTTCTCAAAAATGCTAACAATTTTGATTATCAAAGTGTGAAGGCTTTCACGGCCATGCCAATGAAGTATGATGGGCTTGGAAACTTCAAGCCTTCAAGCCCTTGAGAAAGAACTTAGAAAGTGCCACTGATGATGGATGCTGCAGCTGCATCCAAAACATATTGAAGATTTCTGTTAGATCATGGTCCATAAGCCTGGAAACTTCATCATACTACAATTTTTATTATATTTGACATATTCACATGAAGAATGAAATGTATATCTTGAGTTTTCTATGAAGATCCCTCATTTCTGGTAGAATTTTGTATAACGTAAAATCACAAGATAGACAAAAGCTTCAGAAAAATGTAAAACACATGAAGATGTACAATTTTTGTTAAATCACTCCTTTGCTTTTTTGGAGGGGGGGTTGTTTTGTTTTCTTTCTTTTCAAACTACAGATTTTGGCAATGTTATGTCCGGTCTTTTTGTTTCTCATGGGTCTTGCAAAGAGCAGTTAAAATATCAAGTACAGCATACATATAGTGTGCTTCTTTTTAAGCATTTGACTGTCATACTAGTCATGTATGCTTCTACAGAGTGAGCCAAAAGACTGAACCGCCTGTGCGGTGTTTTTTCTGTCTGCATCCTCGGCGCTCGTTGCAGTCTGCCACTATCATAGAAAGGTGTGGATGAAACCATACAACATTTTTAAAGCTACTTTTAAAGGCTTTATTTACCAACTTTACAAAAGGAAATGCTGAAACTGACTACCGTCGTTGCCCATACATTTTTGGCACCTCTTTAGGAAACTATCCATCACTCGCCGTAGTTCATGTTGAGAAATTTCATGGCGGATATTTTGTTTTAATTCTTTCAGGGTGTGTGGGTTTGTCTTGTACACTTTATGTTTTAAGTTACCCCAGAGGGGTATTTTATGAACAATATTACTGGCTGCACGGTCTTTTTCCACTGGGTGTGTGGAAATATGATAAAAACATGATAACGTGCTGCTGCTATAAACAAAGTCATGCTGTTGTGGTTTTGCTGTGCAGTTTTGAGTTGACGGTGATGTGATGTAGTTCAGTTATTTATTATTTTGTCCTGTACTTAGTCACAAAGTATATTATGGTTCAGTATAAATTTTCTGCTGCACAGCGTGTATTTATTTATGATTCGTATGTGTTAACTCGGTCAGCTTGCCAAGTGAAAGTATGATTTGCAGAAAGATTTCCAGGTGTAAAAGTTCCAGGCAGTACAACAATCCATGAACTTTACAATAAATTTCAGGTCACAGGAACTGTTCAGGCTAAGAAATCTAAAAGAGGCGTTCAGTTCTTACCGAAGAAACAGACGACATCGGTTATCGTTTGGAAAATTCCCCCCAAAAATTCCATGATGGATAGTTTCCTAAACAGATGCCAAAAATGTATGGACAACGACGGTGGCCAGTTTCAGCATCTCCTTTGATAAAGTTGGTAAGTAAAGTCTTTAAAAGTAGTTTTAAAAATGTTGTATGGTTTCATCTGCACCTTTCTATGATAGCGGCAGACGGCAATGAGCGCCAAGGACATGGACAGGAAAAACACTGTGCAGGCGGTTCGGAGTCTTTTGGCTCACCCTGTATATAGCTACAACAAAACACATATTGAAACTATTTCTTGGTTAACAAGAAGTAGAAAAAGTCTTTTTTATGAATAATTAGCAGAATAAATATGGAAGAGTATAGTGTGTAGAGAAAGTTGTTTGATTGTAACATCAATTTTTCATCAACTCTTGTATGTGATTATACAGCAGTGAGATACTGACACTGCCACAAGTATGCACATGTGTGTTAAAAATAGCTGCAGCAGCCAAATCAATCAAGATTGTCAGAGCTCAAGCAGAGTAACCCGGCATATTTAAAGCCAGTAGTTGAACTTCAAGAATAATTTTGCATTTTCTCTATTGTTTACCTGAAATATTGCATTTAATCCAAAAATTCAATACCAAGATTTTCCCTTAAAGACACTTTTTAAAGCTCCCTGAATAAATTAATATATATATGAAGAAACGGTCAGATTTACATGGAAAATTTTTCATTATTTTTTATTTTCTCAAAAATGGTCTTTACAATTTTGATTAAAATACTATATGTTTTAGATAGTTTCATGACAAAGTGTATATCTTGAGTTTTCTGTGAATAGCCTGTGAGGTCCTCTTCATTCTGAATGACTTGTGTAATTGGTAAACCGGAAGGGATAAACAAAATCATACTACACAAAAAATATAGTTTTGTTTTTATTTATTTATTTATGGATGCTCTTTAACTGATGTGGTTTTTAGTGTCCCATTCTATTTTGGGCGTGAAAGACTGATAATTTTGCTCAGAGGCCTCTTTATCAGGCTTGAGGTTCTTTTATGTGCTGTAAATCTACGACACAGGAACACCGGCTACTTCCCTTCTGAAGGAAGCCATACTAAGGATTTTTACACGTGAAAAAATTCATCGCCCTCCGCTGGGTTTGAACCCGTGACCTCGGGAACTAGAGGCTAGCATGGTAAACACTACACCATGGAGGATGATAATATCAATCTTGTTAAAGCACACACTTTATGGCAAATAACATTTTTTGTGTGATTAACCATTTCCAAGATATTCATTGTTATTGGTTTGGATTTTCAAATACTTATACTTTTTTCAAGCAGTAAGCCATTATTCATTACTTTCTCTACTATGTATAGTAAGTAGAGGAAGTATTGTATTACACCCAAAAATTCAATACCAAGATTTCACCCAAAATACCTGTTTTGAGATCCTTGAATCCAGAAAAAGTATTTTTGGAAACATGTCCGTGTGTGTGTGTGTGTGTGTCTGTGAACAGCATAACTCAGAAACGAACAGTCGGATAAACACCAAACTTGGTATTTAGGTTCAGTATCTTCCAGAGATGCAACACGAAGGTTTTCAAGAAAATCCCCCCACCCCAGATTACTCTTTACATGGAACATTTTTCGAAAATTTTAATTTTCTCAAAAATGGCTGTAACGATTTTGATTAAAATATCATATATTTAAGATATTTTCATGACAAATAAAATGTATATCTTGAATTTTCTGGGAATGTCTCCAAAAGTATTCTTCATTGTGAACGACTTTTGCATAGCTGGTAAACCATAAGAGATAGAGAAAATTTTACTACACAAAAAATATAGATTGCGTTAAAATACACAATTTATGTTGTATACATTTTTTTTGTTGAGTGAACCATTTTCGAGATATTGCTTGTTATTCCCTTAAATTTTCCATTACTTATACTTTTTCTGAAATGGAAATTCGTTATTCATTTTTTTTTTCCTGGTAATGCAAAGAGAATGTAATACTCCATATAGCAACCAGCTCTTAAAATATTTGACTATCGCTTAAAGCCTACCATTTCCCCTTGCATTTACAAGAAAATTAGCAATAAGATTAACATCTCAATTAACATGAAGCATATGGAGAATAAGCATTTGTAAAAATAGTTTGTACAAGAGTAGAGAAAGTCATAGGAGCGTAGCACATCAGATTTTTTTTTTCTTGTAGTCATGCAAAGAGTATGGAATTTCATAGTCATCATATAGCTATGGATTTGACTATTGCTTAGGCCTACTATATTCCCCTTGTACCTACAACTAAATGTGTAAAAAAAACATTTCTGCAAATGTTTATCTGGATTAACATGAGGCAGATAGAGGAATAAACTTTTGCCAGAATAGTTTGTAAAAAGAGTGGGTAAAGAAAGTCATGTGAATGTAACATCAGATTTTTCAGAATTGCCTCTCATGAACTTATTCCATTTTAAGTCTGAGTCCTCCATAACCATATGTGACATTTTGGTTTTGGCCATGTGTTCCTTTTGTATGCATTTAGGTACATGTTATATGGGCTTTTCTCAGTCATAGATGCATGAAATGGTATATAAGAGAATATTCGCTCTTACCACATTAAATTGTTGTTTAATAAGGAGAGTAAGTCTACAATTGTATATGGATGTGATTTAATATTTTGACTCTTCTATAGTTTCTTTGTGCAAACAGCAGTGTTTAAATATTACCTATCTCACAAATATTGAAACACAATGAAGTATTAGACTATACTGTATTAGAAAGAAGTGAAATGCTATTGAGAGGATTTATGTTAGTTCATACATTTTATTAGCAATGCAGAGAAGCAGTTATGACCTGGAAGATTAGACATGAACAAAATGAGCCCTTTCTACAACTGCGACAATGGAGGGGTGACAGAGTTAACGGAAAACAAACAATCAATATACAGTATTGCAGAAAGCAATAATGTAACATGAGTTAAATTTCAGCTTCCATAGCTAAACTCTAAAAATCTGATGTGTTACACTCACTACTCTTGTACAAACTATTTTTACAAACGCTTATTCTCCATCTACTTCATCTTAATCGAGATAAACTTTTGCAGACTCTATCTTATTGCTAATTTTCTTGTAGATGTAAGGGGAATATATATTTACAAGGGCAATATAGAAATACAGTAGCCTTTAAGCACATACATATCTCTTAATAGCTGGTTGCTAGGTGCAGCACCATTCCCTTTGCCACAGATTATAACTCTTTGCATATCCAAGACAAAAAAATGAATAACGAATTCCCATTTTAGAAAATAAGTATTGAAAAATTTAATGGAATAACAAGCAATATCTCGAAAATGGTTCACTCAACAAAAAAAATGTATATGACATAAATTGTGTATTTTAACGCGATCTACATTTCTTGTGTAGTAAAATTTTGTCTACCTCTTATAGTTTACCAGTTATGCAAAAGTCGTTCGCAATGAAGAATACTTTTGGAGACATTCCCAGAAAATTCCAGATATACATTTCATTTGTCATGAAAATATCTTAAACATATGATATTTTAATCAAAATCGTTACAGCCATTTTTGAGAAAATTAAACTTTTCGAAAAAGTTTCCATGTAAAGGGTAATCTGGAGTGGGGGGATTTTCTTGAAAACCTTCGTGTCGCATCTCTGGAAGATACTGAACCTAAATACCAAGTTTGGTGTTTATCCGACTGTTCGTTTCTAAGTTATGCTGTTCACATGACAGACACACACACAGACAGACAGACACACAAACATGGACATGTTTCCAAAAATGCTGTTTTTGGATTCAGAGGGTCTCAAAACATCTATTTCCGGTGAAATTTCGGTATCAAATTTTTGGGTGGAATACAATACTTCCCCTACTTACTATACGTAGTAGAGAAAGTAAAAAAAAAGAGCTGAAGACTGTAAACAAACTCAAATGGCAAATTATTGTTTTACGGAGCATGGCAGTCTTGCCTATCATATCAACACAGCAGCCACCCATTTCAACTTATTCCCATCTCCAATGGCAGCCAAAGACAGTGCCAATAATGAGTTATGCACTGGAAATTAGACAGATTATTATCAGAGTTGTTGATTTCTTCTGCTTCCATAATGCAAACTCTTAACTTTCCTGATAAACGTGTATAGTTTATCATTAAATTTAGCATGTAGTGTTTTTGCCTACTTCCTCAGTCTACTATAACTGAAGACTCAGAAATTGTGAGGATGGAATATTTAAATCCTCTTGGTTTACTGCGTTTCCACCTTTGGAAAATTCTGCAGGCAATATTATTGGAAACAACTTTAATGTTTAATTTTATTTATATTCATAATTTACTATTTGAAAAAGTTGTACAATTTCATGGTTTGTCAGATATATACCTATTAAATTTACAATGCACTGTAAAGGTAATGTTATAATTTTTTAAACCTTATTTGGAAATCACAGTAAAGTTTTTATAAATGCACAAAATTAAGATTTTTATTATTCTAGCTTCACCTCTTCACCAGAACTTACTTGGACATGTTTTGGAGACCATTATCTCCATCATCAGCCTAGATTCACTGCCGTGCTTCCTCTCATGACTAGTAGATGGCATTTTCTGGTTGGACGTACTGTGTAATATCCTTTTAACATGGGACATCAAAGTTTAATATTTTGTGCTTCTTATGAATGAATAACGTTTCCCAAATTGAGAGTTCTGCTGCCTTTTTAAGGGGCTTTAAAAGCTTCAGTTTTTCTTCCTGCTAATGATTTGTGGACCAAAAATGCTGCGCAACCGCTGATTTTTCTGTTTGTTTATACTTCACTCTTCTCATGTGTTCTTTAAACCTTGTGTCTGTATTCCTCTTTGTCTTCCCTATGTACACTTTCTTGCACTCCTGACATCCAATTTCATAAACACCAGAAGTTTTTCCCACTGGAATTTTGCCCTTTGTATTGGTTCTGAGCATGTTTTTTAAGGAATGTTTGTTAACTGGGGCTAAGGTTATATCATTCTTTGAATACTTTTTTGAATTTTGAGAAGGCTCATGGGTGGAAAGTGAACTTTTGAACATTTTAGTTTCTTTATTGTTGCTTAGTGTGATGATTTCCATTATTTATTTCTTGGAATTTGTTTATCTTCCTGCCTATTATCTCTTTGGTGAAGCCATTTTTACTTTCTCTACTACGTATAGTAAGTAGGGGAAGTATTGCATTCCACCCAAAAATTTGATACCCAGATTTCACCGGAAATACATGTTTTGAGACCCCTGAATCCAAAAAAAAAGCATTTTTGGAAACATGTGCGTGTGTGTGTTTGTCTGTGTGTCTGTGAACAGCATAACTCAGAAATGAACAGTCGGATAAACACCAAACTTGGTATTTAGGTTCAGTATCTTCCAGGGATGCAACATAAAGGTTTTCAAAAAAATCCCCCCACCCCAGATTACCCTTTACATGGAACATTTTTCGAAAATTTTAATTTTATCAAAAATGGCTCTAACGATTTTGATTAAAATAGCATATATTTAAGATCCTTTCATGACAAATAAAATGTATATCTTGAATTTTCTGGGAATGTCCCCAAAAGTATTCTTCATTGTGTACAACTTTTGTGTAACTGGTAAACCATAAGAGATAGACAAAATTTTACTACACAAAAAATGTAGATCGCATTAAAATACACAATTTATGTCATATATATTTTTTTGTTTTGTGAACCATTTTCGAGATATTGCTTGTTATTCCCTTAAATTTTCCAATATTTACACTTTTTCTCAAATTCATTATTAATTTTTACTTCTGTGGATATAAAACGTATCCACAGAAGTAAAAATTTCTTACTCTTAAGAAAATCCCATTAACAACAATTTTTAAAATTGAATTGCCTTAATCCAGTTATTTTTAGAAAAAATCATGAATCCTGCCAATATTTTGCATTATTGAATTAGAAAAAAAATGAAGCTTTTGTGAAAATAATTTGTTAAAATCTAGCTATGAAAATAAATGAAAATAAAAAAGCTGTATGATTGTAACGCATCCGATTTTTTTAACTGGTTATTTTAAACGCAGTATTTTATAGCTACAAGAGACTAATGCAAGACATGGAGGAGAAACGAAACAAGATATGGGCGACTTCTACAGCACGGATGCGATGGTGTACAAAAACTGGATGCTAGGACTCTAGAAACTATGACATACCATGACCAGATTTGTGATACATGGCTTCCACTTCAAAGTGTGCAAGAACAGAAATTACCACCAACAGCTCCAGAATGTGAATGCTTTTGGTGCGCCAAAAGTGCGACAGATATAATGCAATGTGGTGTGAACAAAGTCAGATATCACTCACACAACTGAGTAGTCAACATTAGTGTTGGTACTTTAAACAATTGCATATTGTATGCTGTTCCATTATTATTATAAAATGTGAGTGGAAATTAGATCTGTGATTTAACAATTTTCCTCCAGATACTCAGATTTCCTGTTCAACTTCTTCTGTCAGTTGCACCACTATTACTCATCATCATAACTCCCTATACTTTAGTGTATCAACTTGGCAGACAGGTGCACAAGCTGAAAGTGGGCCCACTTAATAGACAAGTGAACTGACATTGGACTCCTAGATCATTGCATTGCAATTGCACTATATTAACACAAATATGAAAAATGAATTTCCTTGCAGTTGAAATGCATTTTCTTCACCAAATACAAAATTCTTTCAGTAAAGTCATTCTTTAGAAAATTAAAGACCTGCTTAAAGAAAGTAAAGTTTTATTCCTTCTCGGGTAATATACTTAACACCTATATTAATTTTGGTATGTATTTTGACAACTTATTTTGTAGCTGAGCTAAGATATTTGTTCGTTTATGAGATTATGTTCATTGATTACTTAATATAAATATTACTTAACATCAGTTAAAAGAAATTGGGGGAAGGGAGAAGTATGTAGATATATGCAATCAATTTGGCAGAATAGGTCTTGAGTGGATGCACACAGGAGTAATATTTTTAAAAAGGAATGGGTATAATTGTTCGGGGAGATGTATTATGTGTGATGAATTGGGTAGTACTTTTCATTGGCTAATAGAATGTGATAAGGTTAAAAGGTGGAGAGAGGTTATATGGAATAAAAAATGGGACTAGCTAAATAAAGAAGCAGTAGTATTAAGAATGTTGGGAAGCACAAAAGCAGAAACAATTAAAATGATGGGGACATTTTTAGGCAACACAAGGGATAAGGGATAAGGAGCTTAAGAAAGGTACAGGAGAATTGGATAGTTTAGAAAGTGGAGAGATGATATAGTAGCTTTATCCTATATATACAGCCTAGGGGCTAAAGATGGGAGAGCTAGAAAACTGGAGCACTAGACCTAAGTTTTAGATGTAAGTTTTATTTGCATTATTGTAATAATGATGAAATAAAATTACATTACATTACATTACATTACATTACATTACATTACATATTTCTTAACATTGCAGATAAAGATGAATATACTGAAATTGTAAGTGGATTGATGACACTTAGTTCCACTTACTAAGTTTTCACTCAGAACATGTTTCGAAAACATTTTTCTCCATTATCAGCTGTATGTATACTGGCATGTGGAAGGAGATCCCCTACTTTAGTGTCGGTTGTACTGCTATCTAGCTGTCTACTGGAGACCTTCACTATGTCATCAACTGGCAGAATTTTAATAATAATAATAATAATTAATAATAATCTTTATTGCCCATAGATTTGTTTTATACAAATATCCAGCATAGTCATTTCTATTACAATTTTACAATTCATTCATGGAATACATACATTTTTTAATTAAGTATTTTTTAAGTTCATTTTAAAATTCATTACTCTGTGTGCATTTTTGATGCAGATATTTTTCCCTACTATGAGTTTTGCTGGTATTTTTGCATGTTTTGATGTGCTCTGTTGACCAAAAATGATGAGCTGCTGTAGATTTGTCTATTTGCTTGTTTTAAACTTCTTAGGTGTTCCTTTACTCTGGTTTGTATATTTCCCTTGTGTTTTCTTATGTATGTTTCATGTATGTCTTCACAATCAATCTGGTAAATTCCTGATTTATTAATGTTCAGTAGTGTCCTGTAATTAATGATGAAGTAAGTTTATTATGTGGAGCCAATTTTACGCCAAATTCTAGAAACAGTTTATTGAATTTATTAACTTTTGGATGCAATGTGAATGTACTATCCTTCGGTGAGATATCTGCTGCTGGGAATAGTGTGTCTTTTGTATTAGTTTGTTCATTATGAGTAAGCCCCGGATTCTTAGGTTCTGACCTATTTTATTCCTGACCTCCTACACTCCAAACGTCGGTTTATTTTAATGTTTTAGTTACCAACGAGTAATATACTTCAATATTATAGAGCCTAAATTGACCTAATTTTACATTAGGACCTAATAAAACCTATTTTTCGTGATAGAACCTAAAAGTGCCTAATTTGGTTATTTAAGCAAATAAGAGTAGATTTATGAATATAAAAGTATTTTTAAAACGAAGGGAGACCGTTCGAATAAGGAAACTATTAAATAAAAGATTATGAAATCTTGCACAATACCTTACAATAATAAGCTTTAATTAAACCGTCTGCCACAATAATTAACTAATTAAAACATTCGCCGCCTTCAGTTATCATGTTCTAGTTATTGTCGAAAGAACATATATATATATATATATATATATATATATATATATATATATATGCCAAAGATCCTATAAATTCCTAAATTCAACATATAAGATCCTATAAAATCCTAATACACTGATACATAGAACCTAATTTTAACTTTTTAGAACCTAAAAATCCGTGGCTTAAATATGAGTGTGCTGAATCCATTCTATGTAGCCACTTTCAGAAAATGTTGGTATTCCCTGTTATATTCATTTTTTGGAGTTTACCAATCTATAGGTCAAGCTGGAATATTACATGTTAGTGTGATTTAGGGTTGTACTTGTTTTTTTATGTTGTCCACATGGGTGGATTTTCTGTATGATCCAAATTCAAATCTGTTAAGCTGCCTCATAGTTTTCAGATTTAGAAAATGTAGCCAATCATCTTTTTGTATTCCAGAGTGAATTTTATGGTTTTCTCTTGCAAATTTAACAGTTTTAGGGCATCATCTAAATGCTTCTCTGATATGATGGCAAAAATGTTACCCTTATCTCACCCAGACTTTAAACATGTGTGGAAAGGATTTTGTTAGATGAGTGTCTGTTAACAGAGGTGACAATGGCTTTCCCATTAAAAGGCCTGAGGTTTGCTGATAAAAATTATGAATGTGAAGAAGTTTTGTTTGATGCATACCAGTTGATGACATTGTGAAGTTCTCCAATAGACAGCTAGATTGCAGTTCAACTTTCACTAAAGTAAAGGAATCCCCTTTGAGACACCAGTGCTATACAGCTAATGATGGAGACAAACTTCTTTGAAACATCTTTTGAGTGAAAATTTAGTAAGCAAAAATAAACTGTCATCAATTCTCTCACAATTTCAATATATTAAAAAGTTTTCACTATTAATAATTCTTCCAATAACTTAGTATGTGGAAGATAAATAGGTTTTGTAAAGCTAAAAAATAGGGAAACTTTGTTTGCATGAAATAAAATTAATGTTAAGCATGTCAAACATGTAAAAAGATCATTCACTTACCTAATAGGTTTTCAAGATGTTTAAATATGGTCCTATTTTTATCAGAATAGGAAGAAGAAAAGATCAAAGTCTGAACAATGAAACAGCTAGAGAGATGATCTGGCAGAAAAATTATCATCAAAAACATTTGTCTTCCCACTCCATAATATTATTTGGCAGCAACTAAACTTATCTTGGCTTTCAGCAGTATTTTTTGTCATTGGGAGTAGAAATTGATTTATGGAAGAAGTTAGGTTAGGAATGCACTTTCCTAATGCTGAGAAAATAATTGCTAGATAACTTGAATGCAAAAGCCATTCTTATCACCTACTAGACTAATGTATAAACATTTTAACACCATTCACAATCCACCTATAATTAAAGTCTTCACAGTTATTTATCTGTTGCACTGCTTTGCCTGTAAATCAAAGGCCTTATTTACAGATAGAACCTGGATTTATTTGCTATATCTGTAATAGTTTGCTAATTAGCAATAGGATGTTAAATACTATGTGACCCCCAGCCTTTAAAGAGAGTACTATTAAATTTTTGGAAATCCACCATCATGTTTATTGTTCAGCATTTATTAGAATGCTATAGTCAGAATAAGCAAAACCATATAATACCTCTGAAACTGCATTCGTGTGTATGGAAATCATTGTCATGGTATGTGTCAGCTTGAAAGTGAATATTCACGGTTCAAGTCCTGGCCATGGCACTGAGTTTTTCAAATCTGGTTCACTTACACATTCACCTTCGCCTACACATGGCAATGTCCACCAGGGTGGTACAATTGGTTGAATGCTGACTTCCTGAGATTGTGGTTTAGACTGTGGCTAAAGATGATGAGATTTAAGTGTGTATAAGTAAAATAAACTTAACAATCATTGTAAAACATTGAGTTGGAATCAACTAAACACTTGTAAGATTTCACTTACCAACATATTTACTACAGGAGCATGCTTTTATAGGTTGTTACAGCAGCTAATGATGTAGATGACAAGCTATCAAAGCATGGTCCTCCAGTATATGTATGGTAAGTGAAACCTTACGAGTGTTAAGTAGGATCCAACTCTTATGTTTTACATTGTTGGCAGTTTCATTGAATAAAGTTCCTTTTCAAGTTATTTAACAATAATTATCAGTCTCTTAAACTAAATGCCTGGAGTTAAATGTACTAGCAACGTAGCAAGTCACTTTTAAGGTACCTACAATATATTTCACTAATCGGAATCACCATTGAGATTTGCCTAGTTGTATGAATTGGCACAGTGGTATGCCATGGCTGGGGAAACGTTTAATGGTATTCAACTTTGCAATAGAAACATTGTTTATATTAAAGTAAAGTAAGGGATTTAGTTTGAGAATTTCAAGTAAATTTTCATACTCTTCTGTATGACGGGTAGTTTTATTAATTGGGTATGGTGTATGAACCTTCTAACATCAGAGCAGCAACATATTGTAATAATTCATGCAGCAGCTGAAATATTTACTTCAAACCACACAACTTTGACCATTTGTGCCAAATTCAGATGTGTGCTCTAATATGAAGTTGGATGTCGATAATCCAAAAACCTTTTGTAATTTTTTGCATGATGTGATGCTCTTGTTGGGTTGGTGGAAGTTTCTTGAAAAAGTATAGAACACAGTGGCTATCACAATAAACAAAGTGGTTTCATATTTTTACACCCTAATGTGCCAATCCATGTGTTTTTGGATATGAGTTTCCTCAGTTAAAATGATAGGTATCCCACACAGCATTCCATGTGTATTCAGTTTTTTTTTTCTTTCTTTAAATCAAAATATATAGAAATCTCTAGCATTGACAGGGTGACTAAGTTTGTTAAGGCATGGATTCATGGGAAGGAAATACATGGTCCAAATCCCACCAGGAACATTGTTCCTTTTCAGATTTTCCTCAGTCCGCATAACTGGCAAATGCCGGGTAGATACCCTAAACTTAGACCTGGAATTTTTCCTTCTAAAATTTCTTTTCCCCATTATCATTTAATTTCATGTACCATCAATGCCCACTGCATGTGGTGCCATATGTAGTAAGAATAAACACTACCCCCATAAAAATGCATTTAACAAATCTCATGAATTAGAGTTATTAATATTAAGTAATGTAAATAAACATTTTAGTGTTAGATGAGTTATGAAAGTTAACAGAAAGAAAATGTGATCAATGATTGGGAAAAATTTCTGCAGCATATGATCCTGTTTAAATTTCAAATGCAAATCTCTCTTGTTTCTGCATAGTCTTGAGGCAGTATTTTTAACATTTAAATAATATCAGTCTAATTATATAATATAAAATATAATAACAGCCCGCCTTAAAGCAATATGTGTATAATATAATGTGTAAAATAATGTATTACGTAGTTTAACAATGTAGGAGCTGTGAGAATAGAAGCTCAAAGTTGCTAACAATGAGGTAACCTTGAGGCAATAATGAATTGGAAAGTTTAATAAAGACTACTAATAATTCTTGGAACAATAATGTAATATATAAAACAGTTAATAAATAGCCAATCAACAACTAGAAAGGCTGAAAGTTAAATAAAAGTATTCTATTGGAGTAGGTTTAGCCAATCAGAAATTGAAATAGTGGAAATATACGAATTTAGGCGGTAGACGCCAGACACTACTAGGAAGCGTTCCCGAGCAGTTCGCTCGGTACGTATTCAGTGTGAGACATGAAAATTCATTACGGCGAGAATAATATAAAGCTTACGTGCAATTAACAGCAATCTCACAGCTCTATAGTATGATATATCAATGAAGTGTTATTTAATCATGTGAAGGATTAATAAAAGGAGTGAAGTAAAAATTATAATTTGTGTAAGTCTTCATTATTTAACCATACTACCCCTGCTAAGAGATATGTGTTTCTGCAAATTAATACTGATGCAGCCAAGGCATAAATATGTAATATTTAAATAAACATTAAAATACAAAGTTGATTTTTTTTAAAAGTGGGGCGAAGGCCACCAGAAACTCTGTATCCTACGTGGGGCAACATCCACTCTCAGTCTTAACACAATTTCCGCAGAGATATTGGAAAGCAAAACAAGATTTGGGTTGGGAGTATATATGAGTGTAATGGGGTATGGTGCTTTTATCTTAATTTATCCTATAAGTTGATAGATGTTTCCTTAATCACTTTACATGTAAGATTCATTTTGCCTGTTGGTAAAACGTTCACTAAGTGAATAAAGCAACAGGTTGAATTCTTGGAGCAGCTGCTTTCTGAGCATCCATCACTTACTGATGTTCCTGTCTTCATCTGTATTTTGACCCATAATAGCATTTTGAGATAGGTAGGCACATTAAAGATTAAAGCATTCACAAGGCTCCTGCCTCAAATCCCCATGACTGACAGTACTTTTTTACTTTATCACGTACCTAGTAGGTAGTGGAAGTATTGCATTCAACCCAGAAATTGATATTGAGATTTCACTGGAAATACGTTTTGAGGCCATCTGAATCCCAAATAAAGTATTTATATAAAAAGGTGTATGTTTCTGTGTGTTTGTGTGTGTATGTGTCTGTGTGTGAACAGCATAACTCGAAAAGAGATTGTTGGATAAATATAAAAAAATCAGTATTTAAGTTCAGTACTCCAAAGATGAACAAGTGGGATGACTTAGGCGGAAACATCTGTGGCCCACATTCAGGAGGTCCAACGTTCGATTCTTGGTGACCTCATCCTGACCATGGGTTTTTCGTGGTTTTCCCCTGGTCGCCTAGGTGAATGCTGGAGTGGTATATTCTGCCACATTTTCTCCTTTCTCCTATTTCCTCTCATTTCATCTCTCCCTTTCACATTTCAGGTGTGTTTTCAGGTCCTGCAGTACTGGCGGTGTTGGGCAGATGTTGTGGATGCCAGGGTGCATTGTACCACTTGTTAGGGTTGCTTTATTACCCTCTTGGGATTCTTCGCGTCTACTAGTGCACGGGTGTTCAAACTGGAAATATTAGGGACTTCTACATATCTCTGTGGATCTGTCTGTCTACAGATCTGGAACCTCCTATGGCTCCTTTACCTCATCCCTGCAGTCATCCTCCATGGTGAAGTGGTTACCATGCTATCCTCTAGTTCCTGAGGTTGTGGTTTCAAACCCAGCAGAGGGCAATGGATTTTTTTTCAGGCATAAAAATCCTTAGCATGACTTCCCTCATCCCTGCCTTTCCAATAAACACATACTGTATTCTACTCCAAAGATGCAAGACAAATATTTTCAAGAAAATACCATCCCATCTTAAAATACACTTTAAATAGAAAATTTTCCAATATATTTAATTTTCTTAAAAATGGCTCTAATAATTTTGACTAAAATACCATATATTTAAGATATTTATGTGAAATATAAAAGGTATGGCTTGAATTTTCTGGAAATAGTTTGTAAAGTCCTCTTCATTTTGAAGGAATTTGTATAATTTTGTTTAATGGGTAAACCATAAGAGATAGAGAAAAACTTACTGTACAAAAAATTTATACCTCATAAAAACACACAATTTATTTCAAATAAGGCTTTTTGTGTCACCAGCCATTTCCAAGATATCTGTTATTATTGGTTTAATTTTTTCAACATTTTTGTCATTTTTTACTGTACTGTTGCTATTCAGTTGCTTCTTGCAATGTCATGGAAAGAGTGTGGTAAACATCTACTTGATTCAGTTAGCTCTATGCTCCTTATACCTACAACAAAATGTGTATTGTAACTATTTCTGCAAAGGTTTATCTAGAGTAACATGAAGTAGAAAAATAAGCATTTGTAAGAATAATTTCATCTTTATTCAACCATTGAATCAAACTACATTGGTATAGGACAGGAATTATAGAAATAAAAATTTGTAGAAATTATATAAAAATAAATGATAGTGGTAAACATGTGAATCTAACACATCAGACATGTTTTCTTTTGTGTAACTTTACAGCTGATTGTTCCATGTTATTAAAATCTACTATTATTACCAGTCAACTCTTGTGTGATCTATTCATGAATTTCAATGTGTTTGCATACATTGTTTGTATTTTTAAACATTTATTTTTGACATCAATGCCCCAAATATATTCTCAGGCTGGATTCTTGTACCTGTCCAATTGTGCAAAAGTGTGCACTTCCTGGCTACCTGAATTTTGGCTCATTCCTTTGCTGCTGCCTTTTATGGTCTTGTAAGTTTAGCACTAGTCTAATATTTGTTTACATTTTAAATATTTATTTATTTTCCTTTACTTTGCTTTCTTTTCGTTATCTAGATAGTTATTTATGGATATTGATTCAGTGAATTATGTCCTTAATATTCAATCCTTATGCTCATCTCTCATAAATAATTATTTATCATCTTTCTGTTTGTTTTTTTCTATATTATGGAGGTAGATCCCAAATCCCTCTTCAAGATCTTTTCAAATTTGAATACTCAATAGGGAGATGAAGTGAGTAACAATATAGTACTTTAGTTTTATTCATAAAATCATAGGATTTTCAAGTAGGCTTTCCAATACACAAGTCATATGTTTTTTAAATAACACAGAGTAAATTGAAATGCAGCTTAAGATCTCATTTAAAAAACATGAACTTTTAAACCCATTTTTATTTTTACAACCCTTCAAAATAAGCAGATAAATGCTCTAGACGTTCTCGGGCTTCAAGCCAGTTGAAGTGATGTGGAGACATCAACGTTTTGGGACAACTCAACAACCTCTACATCAACACAGTCATCACCTCCTGCACCAGCCAAATCTCCACAGCTCTCTCCACGGAGTGCTCGTGCCCGACGAAACCTACGCTTCTTCGAAACATGCATAAGTCACAATCCCGATGATTATTATCCAAGTCACCGCAACAGGAACAGCAGCAATCACCGTTAATGCAATAAAGACAACCATGCCTTAATCCCTTCCAATGCCTCTCCACGAAACTCCCCGTGTGTGCCAACCAGGCCCTCGGTCATGGTCGTCACCCGGACATTCCTTTACTCCACTGCCAGCGCAATAAGCTGGCAGCTATCCTACCGCGTACTACCGGGGGTGCAACAGCGGAACCCCAATACCCCTCCTAACTTCTCCTTTCTAATCCACGTCTAATCCTATCCTATTCCCGAAACCCCCCCCCCTCCCAAAAAAAAATTAAAATAAATTAAAAATAAAAAGATCCAATCTTTCAGCATCCTGAAGATGGGAGAGATGTGCACTCCCGAAACATCGATGTCTCCACATCACTTCACCTGTCTTGAAGCCTGAGAATGTCTTAGAGCATATTCGTCGCCAGGAAAGCTTCAACTCTTAAGCAGATAAATGTTGAAATTTTGAATTACAACATATTAAATTTAAGGCATCAAAACTGTGCACAATGAAATTTCTAGAACTGTGAGAAACTCTTGAAAGAAATTTCTTGGTAAAGTGAGCCAAATATCCCTGCCTGAAGAATTCATCTTAAAAAAAGTAACATTGGTTTTACTTTTCACTCAGCTTAAATCATGAAAACTGTTTAAAATTAACAGAAAAAGTAAATAAATAAAGAAATTGCACTAGAGGTTTTACAGTCAGCTAAGGGGATATAGATTTCTAATAGCAATGAAAATAAAAAATATTAAAACTTAGCAGGTGAATATGAAAAAGATAAAACAGTTTTTCTTTAGCATCGTTACCTGGAACTAAATTTCTCCATAAAGTCACGAGTGTAACTACTGAGGTCACATGATTAATTTTCTTCATTGGAAATGGCTAAACACACTGCTAATGACTTGGACTACTATAATCGCAGTTACTCATTCAAAAACTTATTATGGCAGTATAATAATAAATTTCAAAATTACATGTTTCAAATCCAAATGTTATGAAGAATAAGTTTTATATTTCTTTGTAAAGCATATACAGCACTTATTATTTGAATGTACTGTTTCAGTAGTAGTAAATACAGGGTCGTTTTTTGGTAAGCACCCTGAGCATTTCAGAGGTCACTATCTCGCAGTTGAACCTACTAAACATGAGACTGGTTTTGGGCAGGTGAGCTGACTTACAGAAAAGTATTTTATGAAATACACATTAAGGTGCTGAAATAGTTGTCCCTTGGCTTGTATGCACTGATGGCATCTGGGGATAAAAATGCCATTGACCCAACTGAATTACATTCACGTGACTTTCTCTACCCATTCTTCTACAGGTGTCTCACAAAAGCTTATTCTTCCATCTACTTCATGTTAAACATTTGCAGAAATGCTTTTATTACACACCTTGTTGCAGGTAGAAGAGGGCTGCAGTAGGCTGAAGTGATCACTCTATGATGGCTTTAAAGCAAAAAATAAACAAATAAAAAATAAAATAATAATAATAATAAATAAGTAAATAAACTGAGTGTTTTAATGAGATCAAAATTTATTGTGCAGTAAAATTTTGTCTATATCTTATGGTTTACCAGCTATGCAAAATTCATTGAGAATAAAGAGGCATTCAGGCTATTCAAAGAAAATTCAAGATATGTATATAATATTTTACATTCCATATGGTATTTTATTCAAAATTGTTACAGCCATTTTTGAGAAAATAAATAATGATGAGAAAGTTTCTATGTAAAAGGCAATTAGGGTGGAGAGATTTTCTTGAACACCTTCATGTTGCATCCTTGAAAGATTCTGAACTTAAACACCAAGTTTGGTATTTATGTGACATTTCGTTTTTTAGTTATGCTGCTAACACACACACACACGCACGCACGCACGCACGCACACGGAGCTTTTTCTACATATGCTTTCTTTTTTGGATTCAGGGAAACTCAAAAGCATATTCAGATTTCAATAGAAATATATACAATTTTTGGGTGGAATACAAATACTTTCTCTATTTACTGTAGGTAAGTAATAGAGAAAGAAAAAAATTAACAATTTTCATGGTCTGTGACAGCTCATATAGCATATGAAAGTAAGACGTTCTTTATTTTTTTCATTTTTGACAACATAGCTATTACAGATAACTATGGTTAGCTCACTGCAAGGACTTCATCCCTTGTGACTTTTAACTTTTGGAAAAGTTAAAAGATATAGTGTATGTATCAAACCCACACTAAGAATGAATCAAAACTTTTGCCATGAAATTTTGTTATTTCTGAAGACTCACTGTGTTGAGTCACTGGAAATTTTATCCACAGTTGTCAGCAGTGCATACAAGCAGGAACAGTTCCAGCACCTCCTGTAAGAGATAAGTGTGGTAAATTTCACGATATGCTTTCTTTCATGTCAGCCCGTCTGCCGAGAACTGGCCAGCGGCAAGTGGCTTGGTTACAGAGGCTCGGCTGCTGGTTTAATGACCTCTATAATGTTCAGGGTGCTTGCCAAAATTGATACAGTTGGCTTAAGTTAGCTTGTTACACTGAGTGACTTTTCAACATTACTAAAAGGTTGTCAACCCCTGTAGTAAAGCATAATAAATCCAGTCCAGTTTCTTCAATCTGGCAAACAAGTCTGCTTATTGTGTTCCTGATGGGTCATTCTACTAAAGTGAATTAGGTATAAAAAGCAAATTTACTTTTCAGAATAGAAGAAAATATTTGAAATCATTGTAAATGTTTTTCTCTGTAAAAATAATTCTGTATTTGTGATTTGAAAGTAAGGAAAAAAAATCAGAGCATAGCTTTAATTTCTAATCACACCCTTTTTTCCTCCCGCACATTCTGGACTTCTTTTTTTAAAACAGAAACTTTGATACATTGACTTAACTAGTTGCTGGAGGGAAACAATGATCTTGCTTCTCAATTTGTTCCAAATATAATAAGTAATTGTTTCTTTTTACTTTCTCTACTACGTATAGTAAGTAGGGGAAGTATTGTATTCCATCCAAAACTTCGATACCGAGATTTCACCGGAAATACATGTTTTGAGACACCCTGAATCCAAAAAAAGCATTTTTGGAAACATGTCCCTGTGTGTGTGTATGTGTGTGTCTGTCTGTGAACAGCATAACTCAGAAACGAACAGTCGGATAATCACCAAACTTGGTATTTAGGTTCAGTATCTTCCAGAGATGCAACACAAAGGTTTTCAAGAAAATCCCCCCACCCCAGATTACCCTTACATGGAACATTTTTCTAAAATTTTAATTTTCTCAAAAATGGCTCTAACGATTTTGATTAAAATATCATATGTTTACGATATTTTCATGACAAATAAAATGTATATCTTGAATTTTCTGGGAATGTCTCCAAAAGTATTCTTCATTGTGAACAACTTTTGCATAACTGGTAAACCATAAGAGATAGACAAAATTTTACCACACAAAAAATGTAGATCACGTTAAAATACACAATTTATGTCATATATTTTTTTTGTTGAGTGAACCATTTTCGAGATATTGCTTGTTATTCCCTTAATTTTTCAATACTTATTTTCTCAAATGGGAATTCGTTATTCATTTTTTTGTCTTGGATATGCAAAGAGTATTAATCTGTGGCAAAGGGAATGGTGCTGCACCTAGCAACCAGCTATTAAGAGATATGTATGTGCTTAAAGGCTACTGTATTTCTATATTGCCCTTGTAAATATATATTCCCCTTACATCTACAAGAAACTTAGCAATAAGATAGAGTCTGCAAATGTTTATCTTGATTAACATGAAGTAGATGGAGAATAAGCGATTGTAAAAATAGTTTGTACAAGAGTAGAGAAAGTCATGTGAGTATAACACATCAGATTTTTTCAGATTTATATATTAGTGCTTTATTGACAAATGAACAATAAGGAAACTATTAAGTTATGAATAACTCTGTAATGCAGCCTAATTAAATATACAATTTCAGTAAATTATGTTAGGAAAGGAAAGGCAATGTGATAAACTGCCCCATCCATTACATTTCTGTTCCACAAACATTGTTATACATCAAGTAAATGAAGGAATTTTAAGCCTAGAATTCATATATATCTAAATAAAATGTAAAAAATATTTTTTGTACACACTCCCTAAAATATAATCACTTTGGAGCTGAAAACATGTCATATAACAACAAATGCAACAGATTTTCATTTCAACTGTAACTTAGTTTGGAATGAAACATGTTCATAAGTAGGTTGACTTTAACATTAAGTCTTTTGACCATGAAACAACAATTTCAATACTTTTGATTTCTAATACATGTAAGTTAATAATACATTCTCATTTACAATATTCATGCTCTTTACTTTACTCCATTCTTAGAGTAAATTGTACTGCTTTTCATATTGCTGGTGAGACTAATGGTAGGTAGCAACTCTGATTGTATTTCTGTTGCTCTTTGTCAAATATTTCTGCTGTTTGAATTCATTTTGTGTAAATGAAATGTGGATTTTGATAATAAAATTTCCAGATTATGATTCTTGCCAACTGTGTCACATGTAACCATAGTAATAAATGAATGTAAACTTGGTTGTTCTAAGAAATTACATTTTTGTAAGATAATACTTAAATAGCAAGGTTTATATGGTATAAACTTAGGGAACTTTTACAAAAAGGTGATGTGTGTAACACATATCCAAAGGTTTAGCAGACTCATGTGATTTATAGACTTGGATGTACCTCATCCATAAATGTATAGATTCAACCACTAAAGATCTCTTTTGCACATTAGTTACATAAATAGCTTTTTAAAGTTAGGATTATGCTCCCATAAAGTATAAAGTGCATGTTTGAATTAAATCTCATCCATCATAGAAAGAAGCTAAATTTTAAATTTCTGAATAGATATTGGATAGATTTTATTTTCCTCAGCACCACAAGAGCACAAGTAATCTATTACTGTGATTCAGATTTTTGTTACTGTTAAGTAATGTATTGAAGAATGTTTTCTGCTATGCTGTCCATTACATTGGGTTGATCCTGATACAAAAGATAATAACAATATAATAATAAATTGTTGATCAAATATAACAGGGTTGAACTTGGCTACCTTGGCTACTGAGAATACATTCTTTACTCTAAGGGAAAACTGCAAGTAATAACCAGATACACTGTATTTTCATTAAGCTGCCAAAATACTTTGAAAGCTTTATAGTTCTCAGAAACAAAATCACTTTATTTCATTTTGTTTTTCTGCATTGCTTGTTTATAAATCAGAAAATAGTTTTTAATGAACTTTGAGCTCCAGTATAATTACTTTCAATCAAACACATAAGCACATAGAATGTAACTAGAGATAATCTGTTTAACGTTTACTCTTCTGTATGTGCAAGGAATGGAGGTGTACTTCACAGTGAAACATATACATAAATATTCTTACATTGTATTATTACCATTTAGAATCCCGCTTGCACCTCCAAATGGATGGTGAATAAAATAATTTATTTTATATCTAACCTATGAAGTAAAATACTTGTGTTACAAACACTATATACTGTGGGATTACATTATTTATAAATCTTTGAAATAGGTGAAAGTCACAGTACAAATATAGTTTTATTTTCTTATCTGGAGTTCTCTAGGTAAATTTATGTTTATATACACGCTTACAGTATTTTATGTCAATTTTTTTTCTTTTTATTTGTATTGTGGGACAGTGTACATAATCATTTTCAGAAAATATCTTAGTACATAATAGACTTTCATAGTTTATTCATAGAAAAATCATATCTCAAAATATGTAAGGTTACATGATATGTGTCACTTAGAAGTTTAAAGTTTTCTGCCATTTAATAACTGCAACACTATTTTGGAAAACTAAAGTAATAAGTACAATACTTTTGTGCAAAATACAAGTGAAAAGAAAGTATTTTAACACCATTTTTTAATATTGTTACAGAAAATGGTTAACAAATACTGCAGAAACTGCATAAGAAAGCCTATAGGATGGGCTAATCCAGAATTTTTTTGTTTTTATATTTGCATTTAGGTTATGCCAAAGAATATCAATAGAATTCTTGGTGATAGTGATTTGATATGAGTAGGGCATCACCCAACTACTTTTTTTAAAATGACCAAAATG
This sequence comes from Deroplatys truncata, assembly GCA_030765065.1. Taxonomy (NCBI): domain Eukaryota; kingdom Metazoa; phylum Arthropoda; class Insecta; order Mantodea; family Mantidae; genus Deroplatys; species Deroplatys truncata. Next base: position 225,179,047 of record CM060976.1, read on the forward strand.
TTTAAATTTGTTGTAATGAATATCATTATTAATAACAATCACAATTTTAATGGGTAACCAATTTCCAGTCGAAAATAGCAGCTGTCTTTGTTGCAATTTTGTTTGGAGAAAAGGCAAATCACTTGCATCAGCTTCATTTTTCTCAGTTGCAGCTGGAATTTATAGCCTCTTTGAGAGTAATCCAGGCTTGTATAGTACACCTACCTCTACCAAAAGCTAGGATATATGCCTTACCTTTAATGTGATTCAGCTTGAAAAGGAACAGAGCAAAGACATTCATACTTCTTGCTGTATCTACTACTATTGCCGCCAACTCTAATGTGAATGCTACGAGACTATAAAACTTGAAAATTATTTTTATAAGTTGGGCTTAAAGATAAATGATGTTATTTTCGTTTTATTTCTAATAGAAATAATATTTTGATGACTATCAATGCAGCTTGTAGGATGATTAAAGTATTCCAGTGTAAGGAATACATAAGGCATGAAACAATTTTAATGATGACTCATGCTGATATGTATCCTTTGAATTTTTTCAAAAGGCAGTCAAAAGTAGCTGAGGATGTAAACAGTGTGTCTAGGAAACCTGTCCTGCTATGAGTAATGGATATAATTATGCATTTTAAGTGTTTGACCCAAATTTTAATTAAAACTTTTCTAATCACCTTCTAGTTTTGATTCTTATATCCTTATTTAAAAGTTTGTTGCTCCTGAATATTTGTCACTGCAGGCAACTGCCTGCTCTACCTATGGGTCTACATCTGTCCATTTTGGTACACGGTTTAATAAACTCCTCAATTTCGCCTACATGGCACTTCAGATTTTGATAGAGAGAATTTTGATGGAGCTATCTGTTCAGCAGTTCAAAATATATTATACTACATATCACAATTTCAACAAGTAGTTACAGTCTGTGATTCCAGGGCAACTATTTCTGCTGTAAAAAGTAAGTTGTCACCTAAATCCCTACTCCCAAAAAATATTGATTGTTGCAAAATGATGTAGGTATTATTTTATACTGCAAACTTTCATGGCCATTGTTGTGTAACATTAAAGTATTAGATGGCTTAAACCACTTTAGTGAGATTAAATCCTAGGATTTGAAGGTGTTGCAGTCTTCCGCTTCTGGGATCTGTCACCTGGCTAGACCGGTACCTCTCCTCCCATCCTCTCATCAACAGCATCTTCTTACCAGCAAGTGGCTTTGATATGCGCCAGTGAGGAGACAGATCCCTGAAGAAGAAAGCTGCAACACCTTTGGAACACAGAATTTAATCTCACTAATCCTTAAGACATGGCTTAAAGTATTCAGTACTGAAATTAGTAATTTCCACAAATTTCATCCAGTCTTTTAAAATTTTTGTAACATTTTTTCTCAACATCATTATAGCATTTTCATGATATTCAAAAAAGAAGCTAGAAACAGTGATGTGTTATTGAATTTATTTAAAGGTGAGTGTAACAATTCCGACTCACCTTTAAATAAATTTAATTTTCATGATTTTATATACCTAACTTTCCAAAAAGGTAGTTTTAAAAATGAAAATTGAATTTGAAGAAAAGTCCAATGTGATGAAAATTTGGAAAGAAACTTTTAAATTTTGCATATTATTCCCCAAATATAGTTACAATTAAAGATTGTGCAACATTAAACCTGAAGAAAACTAATAAGTGTTAATACGTTTAAATGTCTAAAAATCAATCATGTATTATTAAAACCCAAACTATGCTTGATGTAAAGAAAAGCCTCTTTAGATCTCGTCAACCTGCAAAGAACGTATACTGAAAATGTGAAAGAAACTGACAAAATTGCACCTTGTATGTAGCTTGCAGAATGATAAAGTATTCTAGTGACAGAATTATGTCATGAAGCAAATTTAATCACTCATGCTGATTTTTGTCCTCTGGGTAGCATTTTAAAGTGGTAAAAACATAAGAAAAATCATTAGGAGAAAATAATGTATTAAAATTTTGCATACTTTTTGCACACACCTATGCATGTTAATTCAGACATCAGTTTGGGCATTTAATTGACCAGAAAGCAAAAACTGCATTTGGACTCTGATTCTATAATGCTTGAAAATTTTAAAAAGGTAATTTTTTTTTCACCACTGAAATGTAGTAAAAAAAATTCAGTATCAAGTACTTTTAAGCCATAAAATACTTTAATAATGGATACATTATCTAACTAAACTTAAGGAGAGGATAGATCTCCATTGGGTGCAGTCACATTTTGGATTACTTGGTGATGAAGCTACTGATCAGTTTGTTAAGGGAAATAATATTGTACAAAAACTCAGATCAGATTTATAATTCTTCACAGGAAATTAATTAACCATAAATTCCAGTATATACAATTTTGAATCATACTTGCCAACTTTGTGAAAATGAAACCTGTAAAACTTTCTCTTGTCCAGTAAAGCATAATAATTGTTGACATGAAATGTTGATTGAATGCAGTAAACATACAAAAATTCCATGTAAAATAAATTGGAATTCCTTTTCATAAGAATCCTTGAAGGCCTGGTACTGCTTATTTCTGTCATGCGTGCTGAAATTCTTCCTGGTACCACAATGAACACACATTGAAACAAAGAACACTTTATAGGCTACACAGATTTCTGGTCATATTTTGTGCTTCATAACATAAACTATAAACAATAACAGTCGCTAAAAAACGGGAAAGCTATATCACACAGCCATAGAACACAAATAAGATAAATAATATACATGAAGGAATTGACTTTACAATTCCTGTCATCCATCACTGAATGTTTGAGCCCATTTGCTGCTGGTTACTAGAGGTCACTAATGGTGTACTAATCAAATTTTAAATCTGCATGCTATGCATTTTGTTGCAGCCCAGTGAAGGGTGACAATGATTGTGATGAAGAATAGTCACACAGATAAGCTCTGGTCTGTCTAGCACTGTACACCAATTAGCATGCCACATTTAGGCTGTAATTTTAAGTTATGATATAATGAAATTTAATGCTTTATCATGTCCATAGTAAAAATCCGTAACTCTTTGAATCTGCCCATAGAACCATAAAAATGCCTCCTTTGTCATAAAGTCTTACACTCTCAAACATTTTATAGGCAAATCATAAAAGTTGGCAAGTATGTTGATTTATTTACAATAAATTTGAAAAAATAAAATGTGGGAGTGTCTCAATGAACAACAATCAATAATTCCTGACTATCCTTGGAGGAGTGCAGTTGCATCTTTTTGACTAATTACGGGTCATACTTGTTTATAAAAACATTTTGTACATGTTTGGAATTTTTACTTCTTCAATTTGCCCATTGTGCAAACTTCATGAAGATTATCATCTTCGTGGTGCACAGCTCTTTTTTCAGAATCTACTTTATGTGAAAAACTTTCGAGAGTAAGACAGTTAGTAGCTTTATTGCCAAACATAAGGCATTAGTTAACAACTGCATTTTCTACTATAGCTGTATGCACATAATTGAAGACTAATACTGTAGTTGAATAATGGATTTATGTGAACAAAACTGGGTATTGCTTACTGTCTTTTTAGTTCAGGCATGATGGAATGAACACATATGTTTCCAGAAGTTATTCTACAATTGACTACCATGCATATAAAGTGATTCATTATTGTCATGGGCATCTCTACATTATTCTTATGCACATGTTGGAGCTATTGCAATTCCTCCTGCTAATGTTGAAGTTGGCCCAGGTTGATATGTTAATGTTTATTGTGTTCCTTGTCGGAACTTATCTGTAGTGATATGGAATTTGCCTTTCTTTTCCTTAGAATCTCTTTTCAATCCTATTTTCAGTGATACTCCAAGGTTCAAGTGATGACCTAAATTAAGCTAGGGGTTCAGAGGTGAAAGTGCTCATGAAAACAAGAAAAAGGTCCAGAAGTTAATATCTTCCAAATATCAGACAAGGTAGGTAGTTCATTAAAATTTGTGAATCACATAAACAGAAATTTATCAGTATCTGTTCTTTCAACTAATTGCCTGCTACAGAGAACCAAAATCTTGCTGTTCACAGCAGAGGCAGATAATGATGACTTTGGCAACTGTTAAGTTTATTTAATGATGCAAGCAGCAGGAAAGGTCATATCAACGTTACCAATATGCCAACATTTTATATGGTTTCTGTTACTGAGGAGAAAAGCATCTCTATTCCTGTTGTGATTAGGCTGCAGCTGTCGAGTTGCTTGTACATGAGGAGCAAGATGCCTGAAAACATTGCAAGACTGATGAGCATAATGAGGGTATCTCTCAGCATTAATTATGCTTGGCAGCCTGGAATTGTATATGACATTTGCCCAATACCATCAACATATCAAAAGCTTACTCATGTGAAAAATATCACCATTTGTAAGGCTATCTGAACTTTCTTTATCAACATTAATTTTAATAGTCTTTCTGTAACATTTCTCAATATGAATGACATTGCTGTTTGCATATCTGGGGTTGTCCTCCGTGGTGTAGTGGTTACCATTGCTAGCCTCTAGTTCCCAAGGTTGCGGGTTCAAACCCGGTGGAAGGCAATGGATTCTTTTGGGCATAGAAATCCTTAGCATGGCCTCCTTTGGAAGGAAAGTAAAGCTGGTGGTCCTGTGTCGTAGATTTACAGCACGTAAAAGAACCTCAAGCCTGATAAAGAAGCCTCTTAGCAAAATTAACAGTCTTTTACACCCAATATAGAATGGGATGCTAAGGACCATAGTGGTTAAAGAGCATCTATAAATAAAGTTCAATTTCAATTTTTGCATATCTGGGGTTTGAATGCACTGTCTTTTCATATGCTTTTCTGATTGAAAGAGTATGAATTAATAAATGTTTCCTACAAAAGTTGTTTGTTTCGAAGGGCTCTATCTAATGGTACTCTATTTGACCCCCACTCTCATTTGAAATTTTAAAGCGATATGCCACTGACAGTTATGTTTTATTGATGATATAAAACTCAAATTAAAGTTCACATTTCTTTAGTTATAAATATTTTTGTCTCAAAAATTTTAATGCTGTATTTTCCAAAATTAGTGGCTATCACAGATGTTCTGCTTCTTCCTGTGCATACTCCTGCAGCAAGTCATTCTGCTAACAAATGAACAAATACTCAAATTTGCAAGACATTAACTTTATACTCTCTGTTATTTGGATTGTTTTTGTTTTGATGAGCACAGCAACCTATCAGAATATTGAACCCTTTGTTTTTATCTTTCTGCAATGCTATGGAGGTAGTAGTCCTTCAAGAGCTTTTCGTATAATTTGCTTTGCTTAATCTAAGAGAGCAATGCATCTTACTATACACTAGGCTTTCACAACAGCTTCAGACATGTAAATTATAGCAAGTGATATGTATACAAAAAAGGGATTCATTTTTTAATAAATTTAATAATTCCTAAAGGATTATTAATCATATTCCCTTGAATGTAGAAGTATTTATCAAAGTTCTTTATCAAATTAAGACACATCCAGGCTTTGTGTTACTGCAAAATGCTTCTAATGGTTAGTTTTGAGGATATTTTTTGTAATTTTCTTTAGATCTTTTGCTCATGATCATAGTAGTCAAGGAAATAGCATGCAAGTTCACTCTATATACAGAACAATTAAGCAGAAAACAAAGGCTATAAAGAAGACTAGGTGATCTATGCAAATAATGTGCACAACTTTGATAACTATCTAAATAGACCATAAATTGTCACTCAACCATGTTTAAATACTGGATTCACATAGCTGACAGTAGTGACATTGTGTGATATGATGTCTTATAAATCTATAGGATTCCCCACTGTTTTGTTGACTTTTAACGGTACATTGCATCAATATTTTAGGTGAAATCTGGGCATGCCTGACATTCTCAATTCCTGGAAATAATGTAACATAAAAAGTGTAATAATTACGGTTGTCAAAAATGAGAATACCATTAATCATTTAGAACTAATCAGGAAAGGAAAAAAATATAATTAATATTGTGATATTGAACCCTATTCATTCACAGGACAGCACCTATCTTAACCATTACACTATGCAAGGCATATGTGATTATGACCTATCATCGCATAGGTGATTATGTCTACTCCACAGAATTGTATTGTGGTTGTATAATAATAATAATAATAATAATAATAATAATAATAATAATAATAATAATAATAATAATAATAATAATAATAATAATAATAATAAACCCCTGTGTGCATGGCAGAGGTGGGTGATCATCCAACCAATATAGGGAGTAATGTGGCCAGCATCACACATCCCCCAACCAGAATCTTGGCCTCTGTGGCTGGGATCACTGCCGATCACATCTTCTCGCTTTCCTCATGATGCTGAGTGGGCACTGGTCCTATACTCAGGATTTAAAATGTACCCCCATTGTTGAGATTGAACCCAGGCATATTTGGTGGCCAGGAACCAGAGCTCCACACTGTAGCCCACAGTGTAGAAGAACATTTTTATTGTATGTTACCTATAATTACAATAAAAATTAAATAAAACAACTAATTTATTTTCAACTTATCAAGTTCCAGTCTTTACATTTATATTTAATCGCACTGTAGTTTACTTTTAGCCAGCAAACATACCAAGTGTTTCAGAAACATTCGACTGCTTTAAATTCTATCTTAATACTTTAAATACGAATAATTTACTAATGTTGGATTTTTTGGACAATCTAAAATGCAAATATTTTCAAATTAAGCCAAAAGTTTGTTATATGTTTCAGTAGAATGCTGTAACTAAGGGTCTCAATAATCCCCATTTGAAATACACAGCGCCAGATTAAACATTTTAAATACAAGATATAACAGAATTCAGTAAACCTTGTACATTTTGTATAGGGTAGAAGTGACATGCTGAGGTAATCAACCAGACAGACTTACACTGGGGAAGTTATAAGTAACTGACCTAGATATACATTCACTCTCTAGCTTGGCGACAGGAAGTCATCTTAACAAAATTTTGAATGGAAATAGTAGTTGAAGTAGTTTTTGAAGCAAATTTATTGTCAGTGTTACTTTATTTTCTTTGAAATAGTTTGTTATGTATAATTTAGTTTAGGAAAAAGTATCTTCTCCAATAGTAAAATAATTTTCTTTGAGTAGGATGCTTTAGTAAATTAAATACTTTTAAAAGTAAACCTACCAGTTCTAATATTTGGGTGATAAATTTCTGTAATTATTCTGAGTTGTGCTTTAAATAAATATTTCATGTTTATGTTATATAAAATATTTCACAATAATATGTGTTTTGTTTTAATTTGCTTGTTTGTTTGTATGAATGGCTTGTGTGTTTGTTATTCTATTTAATGTCATTTTAACACTGGTTCATATTGCGATGATTACCAGTAGGTTCTTTAATTCATAAGACTCAGTGCATGCTGGACCCTTCATTACATAGTTGCCTTCTTGTTGATAGTTGGCCTTAGATGCATAGTCACCTTCCTGTGCCTATGTTTTTCTACTTCTTTTGTTTTCCGGATATAATTTTGGATCATGTTATTTAATATGCAACCTGGTATTTATCCGGTGACTGGGAAAAAAAACACAACATACAATTTGGTTGGCACAGAAGATGTGAACCTGTAACCTCAAATGTGAGCTATAGACACTGCCACCTGATCCACCTTATGTGGTTTTCTGTTATTTTAGGAGCTACATCAAGGTGTCGTTTTCATATAAATAAATAGGGTGAGACTGCATAATAAAAATATCTGGGGAGGAAAAAAAAGAAAGAAAGAAAGAAAGAGAAGAAAAAAAGCTTTTCGCATATACTAAATGGCAGCAATGGATTTTTTTTTTCTTTTATAGTTTTAAAATCTGTCATGTTATTTCACAGTTTCTTTGTTAATATGTATATTATGCTACCAACACCTTGCATTAATTAGTACTGAACTATCTTCATGCACTGGATTCATTATCACTAGAGCTTAAATATTAGGCAAAATGCCCTTTTTATTGGATGGCAGTAAATCAAAAGTTATGTAAATATAATCATGTTCTGAGTTATTGGAAGTGATAGAACCAGCTTTTATTTTGCTTTTTAAAGGCCTATCTGAATTATAAATGACTATTTTGTACTATTTAAAATCAATTTAAATTTTTTCAGTTTATTCCCAATTTTATTATTACATTCATGAAATTTAAGATGATGGACACCACTTGGCTTTCATGTTGGAATGTGACCTCTTTTGCATTGTAATGCTTTCTTATCTTCTGACGGTTCAGCATCTCAGTGGGTTTCCCAGTATCAGGAGGTATTTTAAGAAAAATGTGGGAAAGCAGATATAACATCATTTAGTTACATTACCTAAATTCAGACAACCATTGAAAGGTAAACTTCATGGTTATGTTAGTGATTTTGGGTCCATATGTTTCAATTGATGGAGCAGTTTACTGTGTTTGTGAATAGTATTTTATCAATCAACACATATTAACAACAAAGCATAAATCTGCTCCTGCTTAAAAAAGCAGTGTTAAGAAAATAAGACTACTTCCAATAGCTTTTGCCACTTCTAGCAGATAGTCAACAGTTCTTATTGAGTTGCATAAATCATTAGTTGATGCCAGCAGAGCCTAACACAACATTTACGGCAATACCATGTGGTAATGTCAACAGTAAAAATGTATAATTTGTATGATTTTTAAACCAAATATTGGCTATTAAATACATCATGATTATAACATTTAAAATTTATAATGCATTTTTTAAAACTTACCATGCCTTTTTTATGTTTTTATTGCCTTTTCTGCCTGCCTACTGTGACTATTATAAATGCCTAAACATTTAGGCTCTAATTGTAACAGCTCTGATATTTAGCCCCATTCACATATGCAGTTAGGAGGGGATTTGTTTACACATTTGTACCACTTCTGGGCATACTGACCATATTTCTGCATTGTGACACACCATTTTTAATGTTGTTTTACAATACCTGAAGAGAAAAATGCCATATTGTACATTGAAATCTTTCTAAAAGTTTAAAATGCCAAAGTTTGGTTACTGTTTATAATAGCTTTCATCTTTAAACAGTTTCATTACTTTGGCAGATGGAGTTTTTTTCAAAGTTGTACCTATCATGTAACCTTATTGTTTTTCCTAACATTCACAATTCTACCATCCTATGTGCTATTCATGAAGTTAAACAAAATAACAGTATTTATTTTGTCTGCTTAACATATTAACAGTTTTATGTGCATGACTACAGCTTTCACTTTTTCGGTGAACATGTCAGCTATTGCTGTTCTTCACATAAAATGACATATAAAATTGTAAGACATATATTGGGGACATAAAAAATACCACTTCACAATATTTAGGTTACAAACACTGTCACACATTAGAAAAAGCAGTCACATTTCCAGCAAAATAAATGCCAATCATTAAACATGGTCCCATATCAAATAACAGTGACAAATGTATCCCTTTCATGGTGGTCATAATCACAGCTGGAAGGAAGGCATACAAACAACTTTATAGTAAGAGAAACACGCCACACTTGCACACATAGGACAGATATTTTTAAAATATTATCTTACTTCTAACACAGTAGCTCACTGAGAATGTGCACATTAAAGGTGAAAGTACATCTGAAACATTTTATGTTAAGTAACATGCATACACATGAGGAAATGGGCAACCTCCTAACATTTACTGCATTTATGGTCAAAAATATATAGTCAGTGTGTTAGTTCTGATCTTTCATCTCTATAAAATACATAATCATTGTTTTCTTTTTTGTTCTATATAATTTCTAAATAGATATCATATTGACTAGAATAAATTTTGATAAAGCTCCATTTTGGAAATATTACTGCTATTACAATTCAGAAAAGCTGTGATCAGTCAGTAACTGTTAGAATTACCAGTAATGTTTATGTTGCTATAATTACACATTTACTTTATTTTATTATTTAAGTTTTGTATAGGAAATACAGGAAACTTTATAATGCTCTCCATTCCACCTAACATGGAGACAATAGCAACACCAGCATTAAGGCTTGATCTGGAAACAAACAGAATGTATTGTGCTTTGAGCAGCTTGGAGTCTGCTGTTACCCACCAAAAACAAGTTTTCCTATGGGTTAATCATGAAAAATGGTCCATTTTATTGTCAAGTTACTATTCATTAATATATCTTTAGCATTACTAGAGTGGCTTGTACAAATTTTTTTCCAAGCTGCTTTTCATTTAAAATGTGATGGTTTATTTAAACATGCAGAATATAATTTTGTATTTCTAAAATCACTTAATATCTTATAATTATCACTCAGGAAAACTATTTTGTTTTATGAGCTAACCTCAAATGTGCAGTTTTACAATAGGTATACAGAGAATTGTATGTAATCATAAATAAAAAATATGCTAGATAGTAATACATTTGAATTAGTGCATTTTTAGGCATATTCTTATAACTTTTTTTATAGGCAAGTCAGAAAAACATATCGTATTCTACCAAATATTATAATTACTCCAATTAAATTTACAACATACTTTCCGGTTGCCATAATCTGATAGATATTATAATGCAGCTACATGGGAAATGAATAAAGCTCAAACACAGGTACAAAATAAACTTTAAAAATGACCTAAACATTAATCAATTGGAATCTAACAAATAACAATGCTCACATACAGCTTGTTATCCAGATCAACCATCAGGGACACATATTTCAATGGATATGTTATAAATTTCATGCATTTCCTAAATTGCATTGGGTTTTATGTGCTGAACACTTTGAATTAATGTAGCCATATGGCTGAATGCAGTATCTACATTTAATAAAATTGTGCACAATTCTTATATAATTTATTAATACTAAGTAATGTTTATATATCAGACTTAGTGCTGTTATTGTAACTTTTAATTCAAAATATCTTCTTGGCAGTTATTTAGGAGAAAACTCTATTTTTAAGTTAATATTCCATCTCATATATTAGGAAATCTCTAAAAGCATCAATTGGATTCATCAATGATTGAACTGTCAGATTCAAGAAATGTAAACACTAGCTTAATGAGATAGGTATATATGAGAACAAACAACATATACAATTTTTAAAACACTCTTTCCAAACACAAGAACAAAAGTAATAGTTTGTGGTAGGTGCTGATGGCACAATTCCAAAATTTTGTGTGTATCACTGAAATAGGTTCAGAATGAAAAAAAAGCTCAAGGATATGTAATCACTGCATTATGAGAACTTATAGTTTTGCTACTCTACTACTTATGCAACAGTAAAGGCTTTTCATTTTTAGTTTTATCATATTATTACATGTACAGCCAAGGGACACATTAATTTAATATTTTGTCAGAATTATTAGGAGATAATTTAGTTTCATTTAGATTGAGTATTTTATATTTTTGCACAACTTAGCTGCGTCAGAAATTCCCAAGTTATTAAAAACCCATTTTGTTTACCACTTCCGATGGCAGCTTACCTTGACATCACCTTCCAGTAACAAGCAGAATCATGGGAACTGAATGTCATCATATAGTCACATTTTACTTTAAACTGGGTGTTGGTTTACCATATTTGGTATAAACTGCTTCATAAGGCTGAGGGGTCCCATAAGCAACCAGGAGGCTATAAAAGACATGGTTTAGTCAACTTGCACTTTTTAATAACATGGGACCTTCTGATTCAGCTTAGTTATGCAAAAGTTGAGGCAATATTTTATATCACAACACTGTGAATGCCAGAGTGATTGTAGTGTAAATTAACATTATTGTATGTACAGGATTTTAGATGTTTGTTAGCCATAAGCATTGTTCTTGGGTTGAAGAATATAATATCCTTTCGGAATTACAGATGGGCTTTCGCAAGGGAAGGAGAACAATTGATAATTTATTTATTATAAAGACATTAGCAGACAAATATTTAAAAAGAAAAAAGGGGTAAACTGTATATGGCTTTTGTAGACTTAGAGAAGGCTTATGACCGAATTGAGCTACAACTTCTGTGGCATAAATTAGTGTGTAAGGGAGTAAGTCAGCAATTGGTGAATATTCTAAAAGCACTGTATTTTGAGAACACCTTCTGTGTAACGATGGAGACAGGCTGTGTAACAAACGAAATTCCACAAAAGAAAGGCCTTCGGCAAGGATGTAAGCTAAGTCCAGTTTTATTTAATTTATACATAGATGATGTCTTACTAGAAATTGGAAGGAATAATAACTGTGCACCAGTAATTAACAACATCCAAATTCCAGGACTTCTTTTTGCAGATGACCTAGTGGTAGGATCTATTACAGTAAGTGGTTTAAAACAATGATTACAAGCAATCGATGTATATTGTAAAGAATGGAGGTTAAAAGTGAATCAAGAGAAAACACAGATTGTGGTTTTCAAAAAGGGGGGAAAATTAGGCAAATATGAAAAGTGGAAGGGAGAGAATAAAGATTACAGGGTAGTGCGTGACTGTATCTATTTAGGAGTAAAAATAGATGGAGGTAATAAATGTGAGAAACAAAAGAAGTTTGCATTGGCAAAAGGTAAAGGGGCGATGGCAGCAATTAGAAGCTGCAAATATAAAGTACCTAATATAAATGTTAAATGGCTGTAAAAAGTTTATGAGATGGTTGTGGAGGCAAAAATGATGTATGGTATAGAAATATGGGGATTAGATAGAGGATGGGAATGTATAGATGTGGTGCACAGGATGTTTTGTAGAGAAATACTAGGGCTACTGAAGTCAATTGTAAGACAGGTAGCACAATTAGACATGGGCAGGGTGACAACTAAGGGGAAGATAATGCAAAGAGCTTTGAAATTTTGGTTCAGAAGTTTAAATCTAGGAAAAAGTAATGTGTTAAGACAATGTATTGAATACCAAGAGAAGAGCTTAATGAATGATGGATGGGTAAGTAAATTACGGAATATTTTGGAGAAAAATGGGTTAGGAGATATATGGAGAAGGAAAGAAAATAACGTAAAACATTTTTGGAAAAAGGCAGGGAAAAGACTGGAAGATATAGAAATACAAATCATGTTCAGTGAGATTGCCGAAAAGAGCTCATTAGTTTATTATAGGCCAATGAAAAATACATGGGGTAGGGAAAAATATATAGACATAGTAAATAAAGAAGAGAGAGAATCTATTGCATGGTTAAGAACCGGAGCATGGAGGCTAAAAGGGCTAAGACAGGGTATTCCTCAGAACCAATGTCCGATATGTGGTGGTAATGAAGACATTGAACACATAGTATTTAAATGCCAAGGAACAGAAAATTGGAGAAAATAATTTTTTAATAAGAAGTGGTTGAAGGGGGATAGAAAGACACTTATAATTGAAATGATATGCAAGGACGCTAGAAGCATTGGGCAGTTTTTGTGTAAAGTAAAAAATAAATGGCTTTGGACAGTGGAAAGAGAAAAGTAAGAGGTAGTGCATCTTACTTTGAATGGAAAACTATAGTGAATGTGTTAATTTAGTGACAAGAGATTGTAAAATGTAAATAAACTGTAGTGATTGTCTACTGAATAAGTGACCAGGGTCAAAATGCAGTAGACAATCTAATTTGTAAAACTCTTAGCACAATAAATACAAATACAAATACAAAAATACAAAATAAGCATTGTTAGGAAATAAATTTACATGGCCTCACTGAAACTGACAATAAAAGTGGGTAACAATAAGCCGAGGGGGTGAGTTGTTTATCACTGAGAAGAGACAAACAAATGACATCAGGGTAGCGTGCCTTTCTTTAGAAATGGAGGGAATAACTTCCCCAGAGCATATATGTTAGTAGTAGTAATTGGCTGACAAAACAGACACTAATGTTGGCGCGATTTGATAACCAATAGCAGCTCTATTATAATGTTTAGGCATTTCGAGGTGAAGGAGTATATATTCTCGAGCCATAAGCAAGTTTCACGCAGTCTTGAAAAGTTATTCGCGAGGTACACGTCGCACAGTTTGGAAGGATTTCTCACGAAGTATACATTGCAAAGTTAGTTATAAAATGTGAAGTGCCCGAAGTAATTGGTACGCGGTAAATAAAACGACTGTAGTTACATTAGGAAATATCACAGTTTCAGTCAGGCGTGTATAAAGATTAAATATGTGAATTATTAAATTAAGTGTAATGGCAATGAAAGTGTAGAAACAAATTATTTTATCAGTGTTATCTTTTAGCAACAACTCCTTTCCGTTTACACGCCCTGCTCAGAGACACTTACTTGACTGAGTAATAATAGCTAGCTGGAGGACAAAGAACCCAAATTTAAAATAATAAAACAATAAGAGGCGCCCAGCAAATAAGATAACACGAACAGATTTCCGCGACAAAGTATAAAATATGAAATTTAATGAAAATAAAGTCTCTCTTAATAATTCTGAGAATGTATTAAATTAATGCACCTCGTGACTGTACACATGACAATATTATTTATATTTTACATTAATTTTTATTTGTTCTTTTTGACAAATGTTATATTAATGATTTATTTGTGAAATATGCCCCTTTTTTTGTTTCATTTTCCCCCCTTTCATGATTATTGTTATTTGAATAATGCTCCTGCCAATTAGTAAGGAAGCCATATTTAATAATTCAACTACTAACACTTAGTAATACATTTCAGATAAACCAGAGTATTTCCTTGCTTTTTTTGTTTAATTTATTTTGTATTTCTTAATGAATCTCCAAAAACGAATACTTTTAAATTTCACTCTGTTAAAATACTGGAGCACGGAGCACTCTATAGTGTCAAACATTGTCAAGCCCTGGAAGTTATCAGTGTCATGACACAGGCTCTGCCAATTTATTCACAAAGGTTTTCCAAAAATACGTTGTCTATATTTCTAGGGTACTCACTTTGCAGTTTAGGTTGCCCACGCCTCATATACAGTGAACTGAGTATATGTCCATAGGCAAATAATTCACTATACACATCGCATATGCCGTGTAGATGACATTTAGGACTATATTAACAACTAACATTGCAAAACGAACATTTCATCCATTTTGTGCAGTACTTCTTTCTATTTTATCTGTACATTATTTTGATTTTAATATTTGAGCTTTGAGTATATGCATATTTTTAACCAGATATTAATTTTTTACCTTCATCAAATTTTATTCACAAAATTCATGCATCTAACACATTTACCAATGTGCTAAATGGCCTATTTTAGTTTTTGAGATTATGGCATAGTTGAATTTATAAAGGAAGCACACTTATTTACTCTTAAGAATAGAAAGCGAGTAATTGTGCTTTGCAATTGAGTTGCCCAGTGAATTAGAGCCACATGCCTAAGAAGAACTTTTGTTCAGAATATGAGGATGGCATGTGCCTTTTTTCCATTAGCTGTTTGTAGCATTCAGAATCTAGAGATTTTATTATGCTCCTTGTGCAAGAGTAAAAACCTTGCCACCATGTCCATAGTTATTGGAATCAACACAAGATGGCAGGAGCTACTTATCAAAAACAAACATTTTAAGAATCAGCATATCTGCTGGGCTACTCAATTTTTGTCCCTGGAACACATAATGTGCTTGCTTCAATAGATAATTTGTAAATATTACTTTTGATCTCTAATTAATTATGAGAAATTCCTTGAATATAAAATAGAGTCTAATAATACTATTTGTCTTTAAGAGCAGGAGTATCAGTAAAATCAAAATTATATCCTGCAGATGTTTTTCTCTATTATCATATATATAAATCAGATATAAAAATAATCTTATTTCAGAATCAGTATTATCCATTAACTATATCTATTTAGTTTTTGCTTTTAAGTGCATGTAGGGAAATGCTATAAATTATTTTATAAATTGTATTATTTAAGGATTTGTTTTTAATTATTAGAGAGTATATTAATTCCTTGTAAAATTAAAATTTATTTGCTGCCCATAGAGTCAGGATAAATCACTGTTTACATTCTAGGAATTGTTTGAAAATTAGCTAGTGACAGTTTACCTTTCCTTAATGACTTTATGCATGTTTTGATTTATGAATTAGAGAACCCTTAATCAATTTACATGTTTTGAAAACTCCAGATTACTTTATGGAGCTATCATTTACTTTTAGGAGTTAGTATAACTCCCAGTTGAAACTGAAATTTATTATCTCTGTGATTCTTGAAGAATCTTTATAAGTATACCTAACATGATGGTTATCCATTGTTGATACTAATATTTACTGCATTACAGAACTTGTGCAATAATTATTGTTCTTTAAGATTGCAAGTTCTTTTGTTTTGTTTTGTTGAAAATGTACGGAAAGTCAAAGCTTGATAAAACTAGCTTGCTTTCTTAACGATAGTGAAAATATACACCCACAATGTCTCAAGTCTGTATGGATGATGTTCAGGAATGTTTGCTGAACTCATTGCACTGATTAAGTTAAAGAGACAGACTGTTCATTTGGTGTGAAGCAGAGAACACACATACAGCCACCTAGAGTGTTTGCAATATAGGAAGTAAGGAACGAGATTTAAAAAGCAAATGTATTATTATCCGGGTTTCCATATTTCCAACATTTACTGTGACAAAATGCTTCTGCCACTGGTATTCTTTGGTTCAGATGTAATTATTTTTGTTTTCTTTTTTAAGCAGTAGTTGTCAAAGACTGGTAAAGGTTTACATGAGCGTCAGCCAACTGCATGCTCTGTGATGTCAGTAAGCAAGTCTCTTCTTGCTCTTGGTGAGACAAGGGGGAAAACAAAGTTACTGTTAGTGAAGGATTAAGGGGAATTTTTGCTGTAAAGTTTGTTGTAATTTGTGTCTATGTTATTATAAGGCATAAAATGTGAGCTTTCCTCCACATCTTTGCCTACAAATTGCTGAAATAGTGTTATATCACATGAATGATTTATACAATGTGGTCTTTTAGTCCTTTCACAGTACCAAAGGTCAGCAGCCTTCTCTACACCCTCAGATAGTTGGTAGAAACTATTGTTTAATGCGTGTCAAGGACATGGCAGTCACATTCCATGCCCAAAGCACCATCCCCAATGTAACAAGGATTGTGAATGATGGTCATGCCAGACTATCTCTGCCAGGTTACAAGTGTGTTTTCATTTAAGTTGAAAATGTTTTCAAATTAACAGCTTGTGCTTTTAGTGGAAAATATTTTTAGAGAAGATTTTTGGGCGGCGTCGTGGCTGAGTGGTTAGACCGCTCGCCTCTCACCGAGGCGGCCCGGGTTCAATCCCAGGGACCCGAATGTGGGATTTGTGGTGGACGAAGTGGCATCTGGGTGGGTTTTCTCCGGGTTCTCTGGTTTCCCCCGCCATTCATTCCACCAACTGCTTCATCATCACCTTTCCTTTCATCCATTTCGCCTACATTTCGTTTCATCTACTTCGTTCACCCCATGACAGGCATCGAGCTGATCACCCATCCTGGTTCATCTGTCTGCTCCATGAGTGTCTGCTCCTTGACGGGTCTCTGACTCAGGCACTTGCTGTAAGTCCTGGGGGTGTAAGTCCTACATAAGATGAGGATAAACAGAGAATGAATGAATGAATGAATGGATGAATGAGAAGATTTTTGAATGAGCAGCATGCGTGTTTTTAGAGAAGTTGCTAAATATGCAGAAAAAGCGAAACAAAATTTTATAGAGCAGTTTTCAAATTCCAGATTTCCACTTCATGACTCTGTTTACAATTTAATAAATAAATTTAATGAGACTGGTTCTGTTCATGATGCTGAAAGTTGTAGACCTGATTTTTTTTTGGGGGGGGTGCTGCAAAGTCAACAATGTATAAAGATAATCCAAAAACAATAGATGAAATGAAACTGGTAATAATAAATTACATTGATTCAGTGAAACTTAAATCATAGTTGAAGTGTTATTCAGAAGTTAGAACAATGAAGTGAAACAATAATTTAATTGAATCATGAGTCGGTGGATACAGTAAAACTTCACATATCCCCTACTCACTTCTACACCACCCACGCCTATGGACCCGAATTCTCATAATGCTCAGTCAGAAAAAAGCTGAAGATGAAAGCAGTGCTTTCAAAACATGTTTGATTAATTTCAGGTAAGTGAAGTTTTAGTGTGTCCACTGACTCAAAATTCAATTAAATTATTTTAATCATAGTGTTTAACAATAAAATTAAACTTGTGAATTTGTGCTTTCAACAGAATGGGAGACATTTTCATATTTTATGGATGAGTTAATCATTTTTATTTTTTATTTCTTTCTTTTTATTGCTTTCTCAAGTTCATTCCAACCAGCCCACATGAATCCACACAAATGCATTGTCAAGCCTACCATCACATTCCCATATTTGCTTATTCCACCACTGTAGAGGGACTTAAAGATCATACTGTATTGCACCTGATTGAGGGATGATGATGAGGGATGTGGATACCCTGTGCTACACATTTATATATGAAGTATATGTTGGCCGGACTAAGTTCATTTTTCAACTTTTCCCATCTGTCTGTTCACAATTACTAGCTGGCAGTACTACAGAAATAATCTTCTCCCTCTATTGTCTGCACTTCCCCACAAATCCAGTGATCAACAAATGCTGTATTTATAAGTATAACAAGTACATATAACTACTAATATTGGCCTTGTTATGTATTAAGGAAAGGTAAAACAAACTATTATGTTCATTCCTGTCACTAAGTATTCCCATACTACTCCATTAAATTAATTTATCGATTTTAGAAATGCCAATAAAGATTGTTGTTAATACCAATATAAGTGCTTAAATAGCTGAATATTCCTGTATGTATGGTATGGGCAGATACTTGAGGAACATTGTATATACAAACAAATATAGTGGTACCTGTATTCCTTTTTAAACATAGCCCACATGAAGAGCACCTGGGCAAACATGAGAGTACAATATTTTTCCATTGCTTTTTGACATCTCTTACGTATACACACATCATGTAGCATGTTTAAGTCCATAAAATGTTTCAAATAAATTTCAACACGTTGAGTTCATTCAGACACACTAGCACACTTGGAGCAGCAGCTCTGTTGGTCAAAGATCACAGTGTACTGAGCTATGAGTTATCTTTTCACAACTTAATTCACCAGACTTAAGAGCCATTATTGCATGCACACGTGAGGAAAAAAAAATCAAGCATAGCAGCTGAAGACATATGCTATATTTACCTGCATGACTGCAGCTTATTCAATGTACATACTGACATGTTATATTTAGCCACAATATTAATCAATTACATCTTCATAATTAAATTACAGCTTATTTCTATTCTAATCTTGGTGTTTAAATCACAACTTCAGATTGAAACGTCATTCAACACAATTGGATTACCTGTGAAGATCAGCAAGATATTCCATTAATTGGGAATATAAACATTAGACAGGAAATGTATTTTCAGAATTCATTGTTAGGATTTATAAAATGTAGACATGGTATGGGCATACTAGTGAAATGTCTGAAGAGAGACCTCCAAGAAAAGTTTTGGATTAAAGAAGGAAGAAAGGCATGCCTAAGAACATACAGATACTGAGAAGTGTGCAGTGCAATGACAGAGAAAGGACTGAAACAAAATAATTGGAAAGGCAGAATTCCATGGAGAAGGAAAATCAAAGTGGAATTTGGATAGAAAAGGTGTAAACATTGAATACCTGTTAATTAAATCAAATTGTATTCTTTTATGCATATCTTGCCAACTATCAATGTCTCTGAATGGAATAAAAAGAAATCAAGCCTATTCACACTTGGTATGTATGTTACCAGGTATTCACTGTTTATGTCTATGGAAAAATACATTTTTAAGCACTTTTAAGCTAGTTCAAAACCTCCAATATAAAATATAGTCAGAATTTTAAAAATTACGTAATTTGATGTTTAATTGTAGTTCTATGCATACAAAAAATATTTAATGCTCTCAGGGTAATAGTTAAGGGTACAGGTCTTGTATATCTAACATTTTAAATTACTGAAGTGTTTTGGAAAGATGCAAGATTATGACTTGAAGATATAGAGAAACAAAACTGTTTAGTAGTTTAATAGAAAAAGGATCATTGGCATCTTATGTTATGTTGATATGTTAATGGGATAGAGAAAAATTATTTGATAAAATAAACAAGGAGGAAAGAGAGTGAATAGTACGAGCAAGAACTGGAGTGTGGAAGTTAAAAGGTCAGAGAAATGGTTTTATGCAGGGAGAATGTCTATTATGTGGAGGTGATGGAGACCTAGAGCACATAATGTTTGACTGTAAAGTAACTAAAATCTGGGAGGAAAAATTTACTAATCACAAGTGGTTTGGAAAATACAGAAGATGAGTTTTAGACAGAATATTTAGAGGAGAAAGCAAGAGTGTGGGTCCAAATTTATATAATGTAAAAATTAAGTAGGGATGGACTGTCAGGAGAGAGAAAGACAATTTAACTGTGGGTAATAATATTTAGTTGTTAAATTTGCTTGAATAGTATTAATTGCCTATTGAATGACTGGCCAGGCCAAATTTCAATATACAAACCAACTGTAAGTTTTTCTTAGCACTTTACTAAATCCAGCATTTTCAAAATGTATTACTTTCTCTACTATGTATAGTAAGTAGGGGAAGAATTGTATTCCACCCAAAAATTCGATACCGAGATTTCACTGGAAATATATGTTTTGAGACCCCCCTGAATCCAAAAAAAGGCATTTTTGGAAACATGTCCGTGTGTGTGTCTGTGTGTCTGTCTGTGTGTGTGTGTGAACAGCATAACTCAGAAACGAACAGTCGGATAAATACCAAACTTGGTATTTAGGTTCAGTATCTTCCAAGGATGCGACACAAAGGTTTTCAAGAAAATCCCCCCACCCCAGAGTACCCTTTACATGGAAGATTTTTCGAAAATTTTAATTTTCTCAAAAATGGCTTTAACGATTTTGATTAAAATATCATATGTTTAAGATATTTGCATGACAAATAAAATGTATATCTCGAATTTTCTGAGAATGTCTCCAAAAGTATTCTTCATTGTGAATGACTTTTGCATAACTGGTAAACCATAAGAGATAGACAAAATTTTACTACACAAAAAAATGTAGATCGCGTTAAAATACACAATTTATGTCATATATATTTTTTTTTGGTGAGTGAACCATTTTCGAGATATTACTTGTTATTCCCTTAAAGTTTTCAATACTTATTTTCTCAAATGGGAATTCGTAATTCATTTTTTTGTCTTGGATATGCAAAGAGTATTAATCTGTGGGAAAGGGAATGATGCTGCACCTAGCAACCAGCTATTAAGAGATATGTATGTGCTTAAAGGCTACTGTATTTCTATATTGCCCTTGTAAATATATATTCCGCTTACATCTACAAGAAAATTAGCAATAAGATAGGCTCTGCAAATGTTTATCTCGATTAACATGAAGTAGATGGAGAATAAGCATTTGTACAAGAGTAGAGAAAGTCATGTGAGTGTAACACATCAGATTTTTTTTACTTGTCCATAGCATATGTTAAAATTCTGTACGTTAATGTGTTCACATGCAGGACATAAAAGGTACAGAAAAGCTTAAATAGCATGTGTAAGTACTAATAGCATATATAACAATAAGCATCACAATGACCATTCAAAGGAACTTGACAACAGCTGCAGTCAAACCAAAGTGATTTGGTCACAATTTATGCACAAAGCCTGAGGTATATGTATGGGAGTATGTCATTAGCCAACCAGCAGTTACTGTGAAAGAGGCAACAAAAACAAGAAAGATCCAGTAGATGGGGCAAATGTCAACACTCGCGTACTTACCTACAGTATGAATCAATTAAAGAATCTAATGCTTACTTAGATATTATTCATAAACACAAAATGATTAGTGGGTAGGATTAGAGAAATGAATCACAAAAGAAAATTCAGTCAGATTTAAAGCATGGATCTCTGGGCAGTTGAGCATAATATGAATACAAGCACCAAAAAATAAGGAATAAAGCTTCTTTTTCAGCCCAAATTACCTCATACATTTTTGTGCTAACTTGAAATTATTTCTAACAAGTTAATAAAAAAAAATATCCTCAATATCCTATGCGTAGCACCATCTTCTAAGACTTAAATATATCACATTTATTGCCTCAGTCCCTCAGTCTTTTCTTTTACCCCTCTCCCCCAAGTAGCAGAAAAAATAATGAAAAAGTCTCACAAATGGATAGGGAAAAGTAAATCTAACCATATTTAAAGGATTTTTTTTTATATAGTTAAGATAGGGCTACCAGACAACTTCTTCATCAGGGTTCTTTTCTCAACTCATTCCTCTCTCATAATGTTTTTTTTTTTAATTTAATGTCATATTTTTATTTCATTATGTACATGCTGTGTGGAAGAAGTATAGATGTCATCTCCAATGGAGGAAAATGAAAGATTACAATGCTCTTTTAGTCGTTGAACTGTTAGTTTTGCTAGAAAAATGAAGTTTCTATGCTTTTCATGATCTTCACGGATGGATTATGAAGCTCAGTATTGTTGAAGTCTGTTCTAGAACAGTATAGATCTGCATTTTAGTGTCTTAGTTTTCTTCCTTAAGCATCTATTTTCTTTCTCTGTTATGTACTTAACAATAAATAGAGTCAGCCCTCCCTGGATTCTGGAAGTATGGGTAGGAGTGTAAATGTATGTGTGATTTTATTCATTCATTCATTATCTGTTTACCCTCCTCTTATGTAGGACTTACACCCCCCCAGGACTTACAGGCAGGTGCCTGGGGTCAGAGGCCCGTCGAGGAGCAGACACTCATGGATCAGACAGAACATCCAGGATGGGTGATCAGCCCAATGCCTGGTATGGGATGAAGGAAGTAGATGAAGCGAAATGTTGGTGAAATGGATGAAAGGAAAGTTGATGATGGAGCAGTTGGTGGAATGAATGGCGGGGGAAACTGGAGAACCCGGAGAAAACCTGCCCAGACGCCGCTTCGTCCACCACAAATCCCACATGCAGGTCCCTGGGATTGAACCCGGTCCGCCTCGGTGTGAGGCGAGCTGTCTAACCACTCGGCCACGGTGCCGCCCTATATGTGATTTTAATGTCTGTAAAGAAAGCCAAATGTAAACAAACCCAAAAATTTAACAGAGTACTAAACGAGTGAACATCATTGCCAATGAATAATTCTTGCAAAGGCTAAAGTCGTCGATATGACTTAGATGTTAAAAGGCTGCATATAAATAGAAAGAAAAAAGGCAGAGGAGTAAGAGGTGTATTGCATTCCACTTAAAAATTCAATGTCTACATTTCCAGAAATATATGTTTTGAGACCTTGAGAACCCAAAAAAGTATTTTTAAAAAAAGGTCTGCGTGTGTGTGTGTTTGTGAATAGTATAATGCAAAAATAAAAAGTTAGATAAGTACCAAATTTTGATTTAAGATCAGTAGCTTCCAAAGATTGGTACAAAGGTTTTCAAAAAATCTCTGTTCATCCCAAAATACCCCTCACATGGAAATTTTTTTTATTTTCTCAAAAGTGGCCCTAATGATTGTGATTAAAATACCACATATATAAGATATGCTGGCAAATAAAAGGTTTATCTTGAATTTTCTCTTTTCTTCTCCTCCTCCTTCCCCTTTCAAGGTTTAGGTGTTATAATCATCTCTTCTGGTCTCTTATACATACACCTCTTACAAAGTCTATCCAGAGCTATCTTTCCAATCAGGTGATAATTCATGTTTTTTGTAATCTATTTTTGCTAATTATTATTTGTTTTTTGTAGATCTCTTTAAAACACAAAATTTATTTCAAATAATTTTTTTGTGTCATCAGCCATTTCTGATGTATCTGTTGTTATTGTTTTGAATTTTTCAATACTTCTCATTTTTTAAAGTGCCCTGCTATTCAGTTGTTTCTCATGATATCATGAAAAGTGTATGGAATTTCAAGGTTAGGATACAGCCACTTGCTTTTAAACATTTGACTATTAATTTGGTTTCCTTTAACCCCGTTGCACCTACAACAAAATGTCTAATGAAGCTGTCTGAGGAAAGGTTTATCTCAATTAACATGAAGTAAATAGAAAAATAAGCTTTTGTAAGAAAGTTTGTAGAAACTGTGTAAATGTAAATCATAGTAGTAGAGAAAGTCATGTCATTCTAATACATAAGATGTTTTTAAATTTTAACTTTTTTATATAGTATTGGAGTTTAGACATTCCAAAAGCAGCCTAAAAGGGTTATTTCACACATGCTTCAAATGGCTGCAACATATTTCAGTGTCATATTCTTCAGAGAGCATTACCAATATTTTATACATTTTTAGTCTCTCTTATTGCATATTCAGATAAAAATATGATAGGTAGTTTTTAGTCGCATTTGTTAAATATTTAATTAACGTGAGTGAGAGTTACTAGAATAGTTTAAGTGAAACATTTAATAACTGCTAATGTAATGTAATGTCAGATAGCTGTATTAAGCTCCATTTGCAATAATAAACATTATTATTATTATTATTTATTTATTTATTTATTTTTATTTGTTTGATTTTGTCATTTGCTTTATTGCATTTTCTTGAGATGTTAAATAAAAGTACTGGGTTTGAGTTTGTTTTCATTCAGTGGCTAGCTAAACAGTTTTGTACCCACTAGGTACTTCTTACTATAGTATGACATTTTTTATGAAACTAATTTCCTGTGGTTATAGGTTGCCATTTTAAACAAGGCAAAACATTTCATTTATAATACATTTATAGCCAACTTAAAATTTTGACGTGTTTACTCAAATGAATACTTTTAATTTACAATTTTTTATGGATCCTCTAAATGTGTTTATTACAATATCATGACATTCTTCATGGGAAGTTGGAAGCTCTTCCAGTTGTTGACAGAATGCTGAGGTGTGGTTCTGCATGCTCTCACCATTAATGCTGTCACTTCTATCTCCTGCAGATGGTATTTGGATGTATAGTAGGGTAAAGTGGGTTTGTACATTTTCTTTTTTGTGATTCATCTTTTCGAGTTGGCCACTATGATGTTCAAACTGCGCTGGTCCATCCACGAAATTCCTCATAGATGTTGAATGCTTTCTTCCTTAGTTCTTTTGTGATTTAAGATCAATGGCATGGTGTCATTGGTTTCTCAGTAGTTCAGCCCATCAGCAAGACTCCAAGACATGTGGAAGAGTTGTTTCTCTAAGCAGTAATGCTTACTACTGCACCTACTAGGTTTTTACTTTGAAGTGTATATAAATAAATGTGTAGTTAAAACATTTATTTTCTTCTGATTGAAAGTTAAAACACGTATGTTTCAGCTTTGGTTACTTTTATTAAATACTACAGATTTCACTCATTCCCTTAGGAATTAAGTACCAATAGAAAAGGTTAATATTGCTCTCATAATGCAGTATCATAGTCATGGCCAGCATTGGAAACTCAGCACACATTCTACTCCGCATTAGCTGAGATCGCCAAGAACAATTTGTCTTGTCCCTGTGTGAAATGGAAAGTTTGTAGCTGCAGTCACCTCTTTTCTTCAAATCTTTGAACGTTAATTGTAATGATCATTAACTTTCTCAATGCATTCATTGAGATATCTCTCTGGTTTAAAAAATGACATCTATACTCCTTCCACATGGTATTATATTCTGAACAGTGGAACCAAACATGATCAGATCAGTAATGCTTATGAGGACATAGATTCCAAAACTTTTGATCAACTTTATATGTTGAAGAACTGTGTTACCTACTTTTTAATAAAAATATGAGAATATTTCAAATGTGAAATGAGAAAGAATTGCTCAGAATCATTATTTGTGTACTATCCCATTAAATAACGATAATGTAGAATATTTTTTAATTTACTTGGGAAAGCCAATGCAAGTAAGTAAGTACAATGGTACAGTATTCATGCTGAGATTTCCAAAATTATTTAATTATGCTACAGATTTGATAAGAAATTTAAGATTCTCTGTATACAGACGAGAGAATATGATTATATAATTTCTTTAATTTATAACAGTTGGGCTTTTGAACAATGTATTAACAATTTGTTCTGACACATTTGTTCATAATCATAACTTCAGTCTGATTTTCTTAACTTTATGATTGACATTTCAGAAATGAATGAGCCTGCTAGCATAGCAATCAGATTGCTTTACCAAATGTAAAGAAAGGACAGTGCTGCCAGTGACCTTCGGCATATCTTCTGCTCTTTGCTAATAGCCATTTTAAAGCTGCATGGATATTGTGAGAGGTATGGTTATTTTTGTTAAAGTTATTCTTATAAGCTGAGGCTGATATTATCATTAGACATTCAACATATGGCCATTAGCATTGCTTCTCATTACTGTAATTTTATGGTGGTATTGGCATTCCCAAGAAATGGTGTTACTATTCTATAGGGGCAAGAAAACTGGTATGAAAAAGCAAACAAACCTGGAACTGTCTACTGATGCCAATTTTGTTGAGCCAAGGCCGTATTTAGAGGGGGTTTTTTTAGGGTTCAAACCCCGCCCCCGAAACTTCTGACAGCTTTATTTATTTAAATTTGTATCAAACCAATATGGGAAAATGCTGTTAGATAACAGTAGGTCTACTGCTAGTAGCACATTTACAAGAAAAAGGGAAACTTAATATTGTCACAAGGTGACCATACATCCTGGTTTTCGAAGCAGTCTCAATGTTTTATGCTGTAAGGTAGAATATCTTCATTCTGGTGAGATTTCCTGTCTCTATAATGCCTCCAAGTAATTTTCTTATCTACGTAACATCCATTTACTATTGGGTAGGTACATGGTAACTGTGTGGGGTACTGTTAAGTTTAGATCTAGTTATGGAAAACCCTCCCCGAAATTTTTTTCTGGGTACGGGCATGTGTAGATTCTTTAATCTTTTACAATTATGGAGGACCAGAACAATAAGAAGATTACTTTTCCCTCCAACCAAACAAGAGTGTCACATCATGCATTAAATATCAACCACATATTTGAATGCAGTACAAAGATTGATTCACCTGTGTATGCAGTAGTGTGACCACATTATTTGGAATTCTTTTAGTAATTTAATGCAGAATTGATGCTCTTGTTGGGTTGATAGAAGTTTGACAAAATATGAGATGCACACATCCCGCAATCCCAAATGACATCATCTTCATACCCCACAGTGCTTAAACCATGCTTTTCCGGACATGGGCCCTCTTTTGAAAAACAACCAGTTTATCTTCTGACATCTATCGGTTGCTTAAAATCACCCTATAAGCTGATTTTCAAGAATTCAGTTTCAATTAAAGAGAATGTTATACTTGAAGACCTATTAAATCCCAAGAAATTTACAAGTTCAGGTATTTAAATAGACATCTGAATGATAACATTATGCTCTTTCTTTACTGAAATGTCAACTGAAAGTTAGGAAAATGAGATCTTACTCCCACCCATTGGAGAGCTGTGAAGTTGTTTGGCAAATCAAGAGTTTACCTTTTAGGGGCCAGGATGAAAAGATTCTTACAATATGTAATATTATAGAAAGTCCAGCCTTTAAGTATATGTGGCATTATCTCTCTAAAATGTTTTTCACAATATTGCACCTCCATCTTCAATACAAAACCATCATTAAATGGGAGGAGGTTTTCTGTAAACATTCAGCTTTTTAGTAATGTCTGGTTTCTGCTACTAGAGTCTCATTAATGAGTAATTAGCACTTTTCTGAGAGTATACAGTTATTTTAGTGGGAATAAATGTCACACGCTTTATCGGCTTTATTTACCTTTGAAAGGAAACCATGACACTCTTTGATGTCTCTAAACCATGGAGGAAGAGTTTGTGAAAATGACATTCTTCAATATTTTAAGTGTTTTTTTAAATATTTGGAGCAATTTTCTGTTTTATGTCGGTGTTCCCTTTGCTCAGCTAAACTGCCAGTGAAGCCACAACTCAAAAGCTTACATATTTTTAATTATGTTGCTTTTGCACTGTGGTGCAACGTTTCCAGTAAGCTGACAATATGTCATCAGCTTTTTTTAACTGAATTCTGACAGCTCCTTAAGTTAAAGAAATGTAACATAAGGATACTTGGTACTGAATTTTCGACAACATTTCTAAAATAATTACTTTTTTTTTTAATTTTCATAAGAAAAAATCCTAACATTGTGGAATCAAAATCCTACTAAGGTTTCACCCTTCTTGCCATTTAAATGCGGAAACGTGATGTTTAAACAACATACACGTGTGGGTGCAAATGGCGTGTGAACATTTAAGACTTGTTTCCTTACAGCTTTAGCACTTAAAATTTTTCTTTGTTAAGGAATTATTTTATGGCTTTTTTTTTTCTTTCTTTCTTCAAAATTTCAATAGATACACATTCTTTGAAGGTGGATAAAAAGATTTAAAGAGCATTCCCTTGATAAGCGTAGTTTTGATTTAGGAATTTAATTACTTAAAGCATGATTGATTTATAGAACATTAAAACATATCTTAATTCTTTCTAGAAAAAGTTTCATTGTTACACAAAATTTAAAAGTTTAAACATTTCAAAGTGTTAGCAGTTGTGGCATTTTCAATATGACCTGACTTCAATTCTTTTACATATATTTTCTTGGAAATTAATTTTCTCTTACGATCATCCTAAACATCTGCAACGAAAATGTAACTAAATGGGTTGAAATTTGTAGAAATTATAAATTTCATTGTCGAGTACCCTTAACATCATTGCTACAGAGGTGTTTTGTGGTATTGAAAGATCTGCATAATGCACGTTTTTGTAACTCTTTAAAATACTTTGCTTATTTCCTTGCCGTTTTAATTAGTACCCATAGAATCACTGCATATGTCTTCAGCAAACATTTGAAACAGGAAATGCAAGCGCAACGAGGGACCAGTGAGTGGAGAACTCCCCAGTCTTACACTGTGAAGAGATGCTAACTCACAACTCATACACGTCACGACCGTTAGGGCGGCTGGTGCTGGGCCTACAGGATCCTGGCACCCTCTTCATCGTGGACGTCTTACAGCTATCGCCGCGGGATCGTTGTGGGCTGGTGTAAGAATACATGTTGTAGCCAGGGATGATGTGCACCCTCACATCCCCCGTGGGTCCCGTCGCCTCGACACTACCACCTCCTCCTCGCGGCCGTCTCGAGAACGACACCGTCGTCTTGCAGCAGCAGTAGTGGAAGAGGTTGATGTAGGCGTTGCGGAAGTGACGGTTCGTCACGCAGTACAGGAAGTTGTTGATGCACGACTTGCTGAGGGCGAACCAGGCCAAGTTGTAGAAGAGCCTGCTCGGAATGGTGTGCACGGAACCCACGCCCAGGGCGACCCCGAACGGCAGCCAGAAGGCTACAAACAGGACGAAGCTGTAGAGGTTCGTTTTCATGAGCGCGTAGTCCCATCCGAAAGTGACGGAGGGCTTGAAGCTGGGCCTGGACTTGGCCACGCGGATGCAGAGCGCGATGCGGAGGTAGCAGAGGAATGCGAGGAAGGCGGGAAGGATCACTAAGAAGGCACCCACAAGAGCGTGATAGGGCTTGAGACCGCCGTGGTGACGATGTCGCGTGCAGTAGTCCGGTCCCAAGTCGAACACGAACTGAAAGGTGACGGCGCCCCCGCTCAGAGCCCAGATGAAGAGTAGCGTCGCCGTGATGCGGGCCGACGTGAGCAGGGAGTACCGTTCCTGGGACAAGCACAGCCTGGCATAATTCTCTGCGGCTGTGGCAGCTAGCGTCATCACCGTCACCAGACAGCACAGGATGGCCAGGAACCACTGGAAGTTGCACACTCCACCCAACGACTCCTGCAGACCTGCCAACAGCACTATCGTGGAGGCGGGAAACACCAACCCGGTTATCAGCAGGTCAGCCAGAGCCACGTTCACGATGAAGGCGTTACCTGTCAACACCACATTAATAATTAGTATCATATTTGCAACAAATACAACTACATGCCCCCTGAGAATAAATTAAACATTAATAAATGGGCAAGAAGACCATAAGTGACAATTGTAGTCTCCGTCAAGAACGAAGGCGGTTGTGCAATAGTTGAACTTCTCCGATAGCATAGTCACTTGCTTCATAACCAGGTAGCGGTAGTCTATTTCGGAGCGTGTTTGTGTGACCTCAGTTGCTATTAACAGTGAAACTTGATAATTTCGAGCTATAAATACCCCGTGTGCAGGGCTCTTCGGAATTCTGGCTGATGGGGAATTCGGCAGCGAAGAATAACATAACTTACGCACTATGTAGTACTTTAACATGTTGATAACAAAAGAATGTGTTATCTGCGCGACAACTGTCACCCACCGCCTTCGATCGTAACGGAGACTATAATCAAGCCTATAGTCCCAACTTGGAGCATATATGATCCTCTAGTGAGGTTTTCTGTTATCGGTCAGCTTTCTAATAGTAGTTGTTCTTTGCCACAAGAGCCCGCAGTGTGATTAGCTTATTAACCGTGAGATGGCACTACGAAGAAGCAAGCAGTTAATGGTTATGAAACTTATCAACAAATCCGGCGCAACGACCTTTTACCAAGGTATGAGATTGTATTACGTGCGATTAAGGGACTTGATGTTAGGCTTCAGATCATTACATCAGCCATTATTAAAAGAGAATGTATATAATTTCCCCCCAAATTGTGTTATTTATGGATTCTTGATATATATTGCAGTGAGAGATTGATACACTTAAACACTTATCATCAAACATCCAAATGTTACTCTTTGAGATAAAGTTAAACATTCTTGCTTAAAAAATACAAAATTCTGGTGAGACCTACAGCTTGGCTTACCTTCCGAAGGAGGCCATGATACAAAAAAAATAATCTATCGCCCTCTGCCGATTTTGAACATGCGATCTCGAGTATTATAAGTTGACCGCGCACGTGAACCTTTTTCTAAAAATGCTTTTTGTGAATTCAGAATTAAGACGTGTATTTTCGTGAAATCTCGATATAGAATTTTTGGTGGACTTACTAATAAAATACGAATAGCGACTTACCACTTGAAAAAATCTGATGTGGTACATTTATGTGATTTTCTCTAACTACTATCGTTTATTACTTTCTCTACTACGTATAGTAAGTAGGGGAAGTATTGTATTCCACCCAAAAATTCGATACCAAGATTTCACCGGAAATATATGTTTTGAGATCCCCTGAATCCAAAAAAAGCAATTTTAGAAACATGTCCGTGTGTGTGTCTGTGTGTGTGTGTGTGTGTGTGTGTGAACAGCATAACTCAGAAACGAACAGTCGGATAAACACCAAACTTGGTATTTAGGTTCAGTATCTTCCAGAGATGCGACACGAAGGTTTTCAAGCAAATACCCCCACCCCAGATTACCCTTTACATGGAACATTTTTCGAAAATTTTAATATTCTCAAAAATGGCTTTAACGATTTTGATTAAAATATCATATGTTTAAGATATTTTCATGACAAATAAAATGAATATCTTGAATTTTCTGGGAATGTCTCCAAAAGTATTCTTCATTGTGAACGACTTTTGCATAACTGGTAAACCATAAGAGATAGACAAAATTTTACTGCACAAAAAACTGCACTTATACTTTTTCTCAATTCGTTACACATAGCAACCAGCTCTTAAAATATTTGATTATCGATTAAAGTCTACCAATTCCCCTTGCATCTACAAGAAAATTAGCAACAAGATTAACATCTCGATATCTCGATTAACATGAAGCATATGGAGAATAAGCGTTTGTAAAAACAGTTTGTACAAGAGTAGAGAAAGTCATGTGAGTGTAACACATCAGAATTTTTTTTATTATTGCTTCTACAACCTATTCTTGTGAAAGCTTTTCTTTTATCTACTTCATGTTAATTTAAATAAACATTTACAGAAATAGTTTAATTACACATTTCGACACCGAATCGATAGTCAAAATGTTTAAAAGCGAGTGGCTATATACTGGACTTGAGGTTCTATGCTCTTTCCATGATGTTGCGAGAAATAACTGAACGACAGTACTTTAAAATGACAAAAGTATTAAAAATTCAGATCAAAATAAAGGATATCTCGGAAATCACAAAGTAAGTTATCTTAAATAAATTATGTATTTTAAATCGTTCTACATTTTATGTGTATTAAGTTTTTGCGTATCCGTTATCGTCTACCAGTTGTACAAAATTCTCAGAAAATTCAAGATATAAATTATATTTGTCAGGCAAATATCTTAAATATATCATGTTTTAATCAAAATCGTTAGAGTCATTTTTGAGAAAATCAAAGCTGTCTAAAAGTTTCCCTTATAAAGAGTAGTTTGGGATGGGGAATTTTCTTGAAAATCTTCGTGTCTCATCTTTGAAAGATACTGAACTTAAATACCAAGTTTGGCATTTATTGGACTTTTTGTTTTAGAGTCTATAATGTTCACGACAGGCACACAAACGTGGACCTTTTTCTAAAAATATTATTTTTTCATGGAACCTCAAAACATGTATTTCCGGTGAAATTTCGACATCGAATATTTGGGGACAACATTACTTCCTCTTGTTACTGTAAGTAGAGAAAGAAAATACTTGTAGTATAAGTATTTGAAAATTCAAACCGTAACAAAGAATATCTCGGAAATGGCTAATGCCAAAATGTTATTTAACATGAATTGTGTGATTTAACGAGATCTACATTTTTTGTTATCTCTTACGGTTCGCCAATTATTCAAAGGTAATTCAGATTAAAAAGAACTTCACAGGCTGTTTCCACAAAATCACGTAAATATCTTAAGTATATGAAATTTTAATAAAAATCGTTATCAAAAATATCGAAAAATCTTCGTGTCGCATCTTTGGAAGCTACTAAACGTATATACAAAGTTTGGTATTTATCCATCATTTCGTTTTAGAGTTATACTGTTCACAGACACAAGTACGGGGATTTTTTTCTAAAAATTCCTCTTTCGGATTTAGGGGATCTCAAAACATGTATTTGCGGTGATATGGACATCGAATTTTTAGGTGGAGTACGATATTTCCTCTTACATACTATAGGTATAGGACAGAGAAATGGCTTCCTCCAAATGTAGAAGGACATGGTATACTCTTAGATATCGTCAATTTATTTTCTAAACTCTCAAAACTTGTTTTAGCAAATGTAGTAGGAGGTGTAGAAGAAAGTGTAAGAATGAATTTTAAGTAGTTTTTTCAGTGTTACGAAGTTTCAATTAGTCTTCAGTACTGCATGAAAACAGATACATCGTTTTCGTTTGTCTTGCATAAAGCTGGATACTAAAAGTTTTTTAGATAAGATCTCGATTCATATAAAAATAACGTTTAATTTTTCTTCTTTAGCATCGAAAATAGCAATTATAGGAGGCACGCTCTAAAAGTTCTCGGCCTAACCAAGAGAATCATTATTTAAGAACAATGTTTTATTTTCAACACCTAAATCAGAACGTTTAGTCCAACGACTTTCCAAACGTTTAATATCCTCAGCAAAATAAGATTTGTCCAACTATGCGAAATAAGCCTGTATCTCAGTTTCAACCTCATCATTTGATGTGAATTTTCTTCCATTCAACCAATTTCGTGGGAGCTAAATCCGACAAAATGGTGAATGTGAAAGTATTTGGAAGCGAAGATCGTGCAGTTTTGCACTAACAATTCTAGGCTGTGTGAAGCCATATTATGAGGAGATACTGATTTTTTACTTTCTCTACTACGTATAGTAAGTAGGGGAAGTATTGTATTCCACCCAAAAATTCGATACCGAGATTTCACCGGAAATACATGTTTTGAGACTCCCTGAATCCAAAAACAGCATTTTTGGAAACATGTCCGTGTGTGTCTGTGTGGTGTGTGTGTGTGTGTGTGTGTGTGTGTGTGTGTGTGTCTGTGAACAGCATAACTCAGAAACGAACAGTCGGATAAACACCAAACTTGGTATTTAGGTTCAGTATCTTCCATAGATGCGACACGAAGGTTTTCAAGAAAATCCCCCAACCCAGAGTACCCTTTACATGGAACATTTTTCGAAAATTTTAATTTTCTCAAAAATGGCTCTAACGATTTTGATTAAAATATCATATGTTTAAAGTATTTTCATGATAAATGAAATGTATATCTCGAATTTTCTGGGAATGTCTCCAAAAGTGTTCTTCATTCTGAACGACTTTTGCATAACTGGTAAACCATAAGAGATAGACAAAATTTTACTGCACAAAAAATGTAGATCGCTTTAAAATACACAATTTATGTCATATACATTTTTTTGTTGTTGAGTGAACCGTTTTCGAGATATTGCTTGTTATTCCCTTAAATTTTCCAATACTTATACTTTTTCTCAAATTCGTTATTCATTTTGTTTATGTCCTGGATATGCAAAGAGAATGGAATGCGCCACATAGCAACCAGCGTTAAAATATTTGATTATCGCTTAAAACCTACCATATTCCCCTTGCATCTGCAAGAAAATTAGCAATAAGATTGACATCTCGATATCTCGATTAACGTGAAGCATATGGAGAATAAGCGTTTGTATAAATAGTTTGTACAAGAGTAGAGAAAGTCATGTGAGTGTAACACATCAGATTTTTTTTATAATGCCATGTTTCTAAAAAACAAATGAAATTTGTTTATATTTGACAGCTACTTTCTAATTTTTTTGCGAGTTGATTTTCATGAAGTTCGTTCGATTTACTCTAATAGTTTGTTAATTATCATCATTTAAAGATTTTGTGTTCACCCAAAAATGAATTTGACTAGAGAACATTTGAGGGCTATGATTTTTTACGTTTTTAAATAGGCATTAACCCTAAACAGTGTGATGAATAGAAATGCATTTGACGAAGAAACCCCATTTAAGGCAACAATTTATAATTGGTACATCAAATCGAAAGAGATCGTTTTTTTCTTAATGATGAATTTCGTGAAGGACGCCCAAGAACTGCTGTTACTGATTAAAATATTGCCGCTGTTCGAGCAATGCTTGAAGAAGATCGACGGACATCATACGAATTTATTCGGGCGATATTGGGCATTGGTATGAGTGAAATTTAAAACATTTTACATCAACAGACGTAAGAAAACCTAGTTATCGCTTGATTCCACATAAACTGATTCCCGATCAAAAACAACAATGCATTGATTGGTGCAGAATAACTCTGGAAAAATTCAAGGCGGTGTTTCAAATTTGGTTTGGAACATCGTTACTGGTGATGAATCTTGGATTTATTTTACGACCCTGAGAATAAACGTCAATCGGCCCAATGGGTGTTTCGAACAAAACCTAAGCCCACAAAAGTCCGACAAATTAAGAAGATGGTTGCTAGGTTTTTTTTTCCCTTCTAAAACGGGCCATATTGCTACTATAGCATTAGAAGACAGATCGTTACTGCCGATTGGCATAAAAATGTCTGTTTACAGCAAATTTTTGAAAAACTTCGTGAAAAACGCCCAAAATGAAAAATCTTGTTGCATCATGTCAACGCATCATCGCATACAGCAAAACTAACTGGGTATCTGGATGCCCTAAAGGTCAACACCATGGACTCTTCACCATAGTCCTGACCTAGCACCTTGTGATTTTCTTTTGTTTCCAAAAATTAAAAATAAAATGCGTGGAATCTCTTTTTTGTCATCAGATGAAGCAGTAGAACTTGTAAAAACCTGGTTTCTGATGCGCCTCAGGCATCATTGCTTTAAGAACTGGTTTCATCATATGCAAAAATGTATTGATATTAAAGGGGGATATTTTGAAAAACAACAAAATATTTTAACTTTTTAAAAACTAATGTTCGTTTGACTTTCTAAAAATTGCATTATCACCCTCGTATATGCCTTCTGGAGATAGTATATGAACACCACACTACGAGAATCCCAGCAAATCGCAGCTATGACTTTTCCTGCAGATGGAATAGCTTTTACATTCCTTTGTGTACTTTTACTTGTTACCACCCACTATTTGGACTGCTCCTTCGTCTCTGGCGTGTAATGATGGTTCCATGTTTCCTCTACTGTTATGAAACGTCGGAGAAACTCGCTGGAACTGCGTTTAAACAAGTTTAAACACTCGTTCATTCGAATGGGAGTTTGGTCCATTAGTAACAAACATCAAGCGGAAGGCTTTCTCATACCCAAGACTTTGTGTGAAATGTAGTGGATACGGCCTGTCGAGATCTTATCAATGTCAACTCACTCGTGTACCTTCAATCGGCGATGATCGAGTACGGCATTGTGAATTTTTGTCACAATCTCAGTCGATCGGTTTTGGTACGCCCTGAGTGCTTATCATGTTAAATGGATGTACGGCTACGATTAAATTCAGCAGCCCATTTTTAACCGCCGCAAACGAAGGGGAAGAATACTTAAAATAAATGTTGAACCTAACTCATTTGGTATTTCTGTTGGGGTTAAACCTTTAAAGTGAAGTATGTACTTTGTTGCAGCTCTTGTTTCATTATCCGTTTTGTAGAAAATGTTGACAGTGGTTTGCTAACACGATCGGCACAAACAGGTGACTACACCTCTGCGTCTGTAACTTTACAGCGCGCCATCTAAATGATGAGGCTTAACAATTGTATTCAGCAATGCCACGAGTACTGATAGTTTTTCGTTTATTGAGGTTAACTCATGCTTGTCGTGGTCATTATTATAGACGGAAGGTGTTCGATCTAATGTCAACAAGCGTGAGTTTGAAGCTCAATTAAATTGCTTAAGAAAAATGGTAAGCAAGAGGGAGATTCGGTAAGATACAGTGTGATAATGATGCCATTTTTTTGTACTTCTAATATAGCCGCTGAAGTGATTACAATGCGAGAACAATGTAATTTTTGTACCTTTAAGGATAAGTTGACATTTCATCTTTTTTTT
Source organism: Deroplatys truncata (assembly GCA_030765065.1). Lineage (NCBI taxonomy): Eukaryota > Metazoa > Arthropoda > Insecta > Mantodea > Mantidae > Deroplatys > Deroplatys truncata. Next base: position 225,215,714 of record CM060976.1, read on the forward strand.
CTTTCGGGATACAGTAAGATAATCGAATCGAAGTTTAGGGACAGAATGCATTCGCCGTTAAGCTCTGAAAATTTATTCCATGCTACCTTTTTGTTTGTATTTTTTTATTATGTGGCGTTAGATCTTTTACCGTTTCTTTTATACTTTATATTCCAGATCACCAAATCTCGCCATCTTCACAGTTCCATGAGAATAGGCTTCATACATCCCTAGTCCAATCGAAGCAGAGGTTATAGGAATAAAACATGAATATAGGAGAAAATAAACTATCGGTTATTAGTTTTGAGCACCATGCTTTGACTATTCATTAAGTTTGATTCTGATTGGTGAATAAGGCAACAATGAGACCGTACATGGCTGAAATGTGATCGCGTGTAATTATTTTAATACCACGAGTGCTGCTGGTTTTTCGGTAATGTAACTGGGGTTAATTACTGACAACAAGCATGTTTTTGAACGCTGAATTAAATTATACAAGAAAAATTATTAGTAAGAGGGAATTTGGTAAGATAATTGCAATGCGAGAACGTTTCCATTTTTTTCTTTTGTGTGCTTTTAGTATACTCACTAAAGTGGTTTACCTGTTTCATCTTTCTGAAAACATACACTAATTTTATTAGCTTTTATTTCAAGCAGAACCGTGTGTTAAAATAACTACGAAATCGTAAATGTACTATGAACTGTTATAACTTTAAGTGTTAATTTGTTTTTAATTATAAAATGCAAGAGAATAGACTTTCTATATCCCTAGTCGAATCGAAGCAGAGATTATAGGAATAAAAAAAATGAATGTAGGAAAAAGAAAGTTGCTCACGAGTAATTATATAGTAATTTGGTTATCTTCACGACATCTCTGAATCACGCATAGAACTTTTAAAACCCCCCTCGCAAATATAAAGATTTTAAACAATGTTAGCCGTCAAATTTAAATTTATTGCTATCAGTATCTCAAAAAAAGAAAGAAAGAAAACGAGACTGTAATTAGCTTTTGTAAGTAAACTGGCGCTAGACCAAAAACAAACAAACAAAAGCGTACTTAATGAGGTATATTTTAAAATCAGCCATATTCTAAATATACTTACATTCTTCAAATTATCATATTTTTATTGCTGAAGACCAGAAATAAATAAATAGGAATTTTAAGAGGATAAACTGAGGTGTCTGCTTGAACGAGCTTCACAAGCCCCTCACACAAAAATGGTGGTTGGTGATCGCAGAATAATCCATGAGCCAGGATAGCTGCATGTCAGTAGACTCCGACGAGCGTGGGTTGTGTTCGGAGCCCACAGGTGGTCTGTCATAATAGAAAAGGTCAGTTGCAGAGGGACATAACTTTACGCTTGGAATTCAGAAGTAACGACCGTATACGTGGACGGTAAATCCTGGCTTCGTTTTCACTCATACCACTTGGAATGGCAGGTGGTTGAAGCAAGAAGAAATTAAAAATTCTGCTAAAAAGGGAATACCCATTCGCTCTTCTATAAACTTTCATACGAAAGCTTATTCTTCTGTCATACTTGTTGTTAATATATCAGATTTAATTACACATTTCATTGTAGGTATAAGAAGTATACAAAAGCTAAAGCAATATTCGCATATGTGTGTGAAACAGCATGAAAGGGGGTATATCATACATATTATACATTGTACATTTGAAAGGGGATATATCATACATATTATACATTGTATATATGAAAGGGGAACTACACATAAGAATTGTATAGCAATAGTTTAATTCACTGAATGTTAAAACATTCAACATGTAACTTTGTACAGAGCTATTTGTAAGTAAGGGGCGCTAGCTAATTGAATGGGAATTCCTGGAACTCATAACGACCGTGCCTAGCAGAGTAGTACGACGCTACACGATGGCGCTGAAGCGCAAGGTTCTGAAACCTCATATTTTCATACATGCTTGGGTAACGCGGCCTGAGAGCCAATGGGAAGCATCGTTACATTTTCAAACGTAGAAGATAGCGTGGGTAAGCCACCCTATATAAGACCAGATTTTGCCGAGCAGGCACTCTTACTTATTACCAGGTCAGCGCAACAAGAAGGCACGCCAACGCAAAGTGCTACGAATGCACGTGGGTGCATATAAGGGTGGGGGATGCGTGTGAAGATAGATAGCCTCCTGATAAATATCCAAGTGGTGGGATAAAGTAAATGGGAAAAGCTAGCCGCCCATATTTATTTAAATAATGGAATAAACATCAATTATAAAGGGAAAACTTGCAGTGTATTTTTAACTTGCCTCACCCATAGAACCTGAGATTAACGAAACTTAGCAATTAGGTAGGAATGGAGTATTCAACTACCGACGAGCATCACTAGCCGAGGAAGAAAAATACTACAACAGCACGCTGCAAGAGTCGACCGCCATTTCCCGCTACAAGCACAACTAATAAACCTTAAGTTGGACGAAATCTAAACCTTACATGGAGGAGTTTTCTTTCTTTTTTATTTTCTCAAAATTCCTCTTAACGATTTATACTCCTATGTTTAAGATATTTACATGACCTATAAAGTGCATTTTGAATTTTCTGTGAACAGCCGTTTAAGTCCTCCTTATTCGGAAGGAATTTTGTATAATTTTATATAACTAGTAAACCATAGGAGAAATAAAAATTTACTACACAAAAATATACGTGTGGTTAAAGCACACAATTTATGGCAAATTAATTTTTTTCTGGCATTCCGAGATAATCTACTTTATTGTTGGGATTTTAAATACTTCGTAATTTTTTTTGAAGTGCTAAGCCGCTACTCATATTGATATTCGCTCTTCGTGGTCATGCAACGAGTATGGAATTTCAACTTTAGCGATCCGCTTTATAAACATTTGACTATCACTTTTACCTACAACAAAATCTGTAATACAAGCATTTCTGCAAACATTTATCTCGAGTAACAGGAAGTAGATAAAATAATACGCTTTTGTATGAATAGTTTGTAGAGTAGTGGGTAGAGAAACCAATATGAATTTTAAAAAATAAGATTTTTGTGAACATCCTAGATTTTCTTTCTGAAACTTATCTAAAGCGTCGATTATCCAACCTAACGTGGGGCCAGAAGGAAGCAGTATTTCTACGTGCTTTATGGCCCAATATAATGTAGCAATATTTTCTTCAGAGTGACAACGACCTTCTCCGGCATACAAATTTCTTTTACTGCGCCCATTTTATGTGTCTGTCCAAAGCAACGGCGCCTGTTGTCTGCCTGACGTATCAGAGGTCCCGCATAAGGGTAGCTTCTACTGGGAGAACGTTGGCTTTTGTTCTAAACACTGTCAGATATAATGGTTATCGATTTGAAGGAAACGGACGTTTTGAGTGACGGGTCAACATCCTGGCTGACATTTTATTTTCATACCGCCAGACTGCATTGATTAGGAATGTACCGCTGACCTTAGAGAGAGTCATATTCTAGGTGCCATAAATTACTCTCTGCTATTGCTATACGGCGTGTAGAAGAAGTGTAGTATGTCTGGAGCCCTAGTTCGGATCTCGGTTGGTTTAGTTTTCCGGTGTATTGCGTTGTTTTTTCTGTCCTAAGAACACCAATGTCGGGTAACACAGAGATCTACTTCTATTTCATTCAGGCATCACCACCAGTTATACAGGCGCCTATACTGCCAATGCTAAATTAGCTTATTTAAAGACTCATATCAGGAACCAGTGAAGATTACGAAATTTTTACAGGATAAAGATACAATATCTGTAAGTAAATAGACTCATATTTATGAAGAAGTGCATATCAGAAAAAGATACATTTTTTCAAAACAAGTTTTATTACTTTCTCTACTACGTATAGTAAGTAGGGGAAGTATTGTATTCCCCCAAAAATTCGATACCGAGATTTCACAGGAAATATTTGTTTTGAGACCCCCTGAATCCAAAAAAAAAGCATTTTTGGAAACATGTCCGTGTGTGTGTCTGTCTGTGAACAGCATAACTCAGAAACGAACAGCCGGATAAACACCAAACTTGGTGTTTAGGTTCAGTATCTTCCAGAGATGCGACACGAAGATTTTCAAGAAAATACCCCCACCCCAGATTACCCTTTACATGGAAGATATTTCGAAAATTTTAATTTTCTCAAAAATGGCTCTAACGATTTGGATTAAAATATCATATATTTAAGATACTTTCATGACAAATAAAATGTATATCTTGAATTTTCTGGAAATGCCTCCAAAAGTATTCTTCATTGTGAACGACTTTTGCATAACTGGTAAACCATAAGAGATAGACAAAATTTTACTACACAAAAAATGTAGATCGCGTTAAAATACACAATTTATGTCATATACATTTTTTTTTGTTGAGTGAACCATTTTCGAGATATTGCTTGTTATTCCCTTAAATTTTTCAATGCTTATTTTCTCAAATGGAAATTCGTTATTCATTTCTTTGTCTTGGATATACAAAGAGTATTAATCTGTGGCAAAGGGAATGGTGCTGCACCTAGCAACCAGCTATTAAGAGATATGTATGTGCTTAAAGGCACTGTATTTCTATATTGCCCTTGTAAATATATATTCCCCTTACATCTACAAGAAAATTAGCAATAAGATAGAGTCTGCAAACGTTTATCTCGATTAACATGAAGTAGATGGAGAATAAGCGTTTGTAAAAATAGTTTGTACAAGAGTAGAGAAAGTCATGTGAGTGTAACACATCAGAATTTTTTTTTGGTAATGCAAAGAGAATGGAATACTCCACATAGCAACCAGCTCTTAAAATATTTGACTATCGCTTAAAGCCTACCAATTCCCCTTGCATCTACAAGAAAATTAGCAATAAGATTAACATCTTGATATCTCGATTAACATGAAGCATATGAAGAATAAGCGTTTGTAAGAATAGTTTGTACAAGAGTAGAGAAAGTCATGTGAGTGTAACACTTCAGAATTTTTTTAATATTATTTTTAAGCAAATAAATTCTTGTGACCAAATTAATACACACATATATGTTTAAAACTGGTTGCGTTTCATGATTATTATGTTGTCATAATGCGTTTAAAATGTCGTCCTTCTATCAGTTATAGTTTCAGAGAAAACAGGGCATTTATTACAAAAAATGTAGTTTTGGGAAAACACCATTTAAAGCCGAAAAGGTAGAAAACGGTTATTGCATATTACAAATAAATTGCACAATAATCATCATCCTCCCTGTTGAATCTGGCTGATTTTAATATAAAAGTAAAGTTACGGACGAACGGAGGGGCCGCCGAAACCGGGGCAGAGCACCGCAAGAAGGTCACAACGGTCCTGTTTGCTTCTACTGGGACTCCTGGAAGGGAGGGATGAGGGGAGAGACCCGAAGGACGACCAGATCCGGATGACGACGGGCGCAAGCATGGACGGGGTCGCTAACTTTTCTAGATAGAACGCATTCACCTCCGTCCGGGACCACCATAAGCCCCTAACCCCGGGGGTCCCCCGAAAGGGCACTCGCCCGAGAGCACCCGGAGGTGGATCCTAACTGAGCAGTCCCACAACGACTCCAGGAAAGAAACCTCTACAGAGTGCACGTTCACCGCCCAGCCGCAACCCGCCGAACACCGTTGTCTGGTCCTACAACCCTGAAACAGATGACAAGGAAGATGAGGGGTACAAGAAATGAGAGGCGGGAAAGTCGTGGTAGAAGATAAACCACCCTAGAATTCTCCTGCCGACCCGGGGAAACCACGAAAAACCCATGCAGATCGCTGGGTATCGATCTGGGACCTCCCGAATTGAAGTCGCACACGTTACCGTGGCGCCACCTCGTTCGGTTTGCTTTAGACATACTTTACATTGCGATTTCTTTCTTAACAATTCTTATGCGATCCAAGTCACTTAATATGGTTTCTGTGTTCTTTCCGATTTTCGCTCCTAAATGTTCCAGCACTCACTCTGTCTAGATTAAATTTAATAACACCATCGTGAATCTACCAATGCATGTAGCTGAAATTAACTTAAAAGTAAGCAATACTAGCTTTCTAGTGCCAACCGTTCCACAGTTATGAAGTATTTTCTAAGATGGTGCCTAGAAATCACTCATACTTATTTTAAATGCCTCGCGCACGGACATCTTTGAAGACGTATTAAAATACTTTAAATTGACCAACAAAGGTAACTAATACATAAAAATAAGCAGAACATTTCAAATATTAATATGGCAGCAAAAACAAAATATGCAACATTTTGACCAAAATCATCCCATAAACAGGGATTCTACTTGATGGGTGTACCAAATTTGTCCTAGTAAAACGCCTTTTAGTTGACAAACGTAGGCATAAATATTACAGTTTTGTTAGATTTACTTTTATCGTAACTCTAAATTTTTAATCATAATTTCATATTAAAATGTATAATTTTTAAGGGAAATTTAACTTCCGGAGTCCCGGAAATCTGTTGTCGCACACCCGGTAAGATGATGTGGCGTGTATTGCGTGTATTGTCACGCCAGACACATTATTGCTTCCTTGGCGACAGCATTGTTGAGGCAATTCTTTCGGCTGGGGTTTTGAAGTTTCGTCTGGCGTGGCGAATCGCCATCTTCTAGCTGGTGATCCTAACTAGCGGTGGAGAGTGGGGGAGGTGAGCGTTACTTCTTTGTGTTAAGTGGTGAGCGTCACTTCTGGTCGAGTGTTGGGTCTGAAGGGTTGTATATGCGAATCGTGTGAATGTAGCCGCGTGTGTATAGCATCTCCTTTCAATTTCTTCTTTTTTTATCTTTTGTGTGTGATGTAGGGGCACCGTGCTTATAACTGAATAAACCACAGGTAATGTGATTAGTGTGAAATTCTGTGTATTTTGTTTATAACTATCCCACGCCTGCTCTGGAATGCATAGTTTAAGATTCTGGTCCTCTTGCTACCTCTGCAGCTATGCTTTCCAATGTATATGCTGGGGTAACTAAAATTTAATCTAGCTGCAAACCCGAGTATATAACAATATTCATGTGACCGCCTCGAGAACAGGAGATACAGGCTTGTTTCGAGTTATGAGCATAGTTTTCTTTCAACGATACTATTTTATTTATTTTTGTGTTGGAGTGCTTCTAAATGCGTGGCATTCAATACTGTACCTGTCGAACCATACAGGCATTATTATGTATTTCGAGGAGGGTATTAGTTTTACTTTTAAAGAATACTTGTGAGACTTTATTAATGACTTTCTTAATGGATTGTTAGCTTCATTTTAAATGTGTAATCTATAATAACATTTGATTTTCGTATGCTTGATTCATTTATCTGCTTAAGGTGCCAGTATTGTTTTAACTCTGTCATGGAAAATTATCTCATTCTTCATATACTTTGTTATTTATACATTTCAAATGCCAATGTTGTTAAGATTGTAATACGTACTTGATATGAATTAGTTCATTTCTCACGTTCCTTAAATAAGTAGTCTTCAACCATATTCAGTTTTAGCCTGTTTAGTATTCCCTTTTGTCTTGAAGATGTGAATAAAAACTAAAATAAATGAAAAATTAAAAATTAAAACCTTGCAACCTTGTTACGAATATTAAATAAATGCTTACTATCAGTTAAAAGAATTGTAAACGAAGAATAAATACATTATGTGTCACACCAAATGACTATTTCGACCAACTGTCATTTATCACTTTCTCTACTACGTATAGTAAGTAGGGGAAGTATTGCATTCCACCCAAAAATTTGATACCGAGATTTCATCGGAAATATATGTTTTGAGGCTCGCTGAATCCAAATAAAGCATTTTTTGGGAACATGTCCGTGTGTGTCAGTCTGTCATCATGTGAATGTATCACATCAATTTTTTTAATCAGCTCATTACTTTCTCTACTACGTATAGTAATTCCATTCAAAAACTACATTACAACTAAAAATTCAATACCGAGATTTCACCGGAAATACATATTTTGAGACCCCTGAATAAAAACAGTTATAAAAATGTTCTTGTTTGTCTGTGTGTGTGTTTGTGAACAGCATAACTCAAAAACGAAATGTCGGATAAATATCAAACTTGGTATTTAATTTCAGTATCTTCCAAAACTATGGGATGAAGATTTTTAAGAAAATCCCCCCCCACCTCAACTACCTTTTTCATGTAACATTTTTTGGAAATTTTCGATTTTCTCAAAGATCGCTTTAACGATTTTGATTTAAATACCACACATTAAAGATGTTTACACGACAAATAAAATGTATATCTTGAATTTTCTGGTATTAGCCTGTGAAGTCCTCTTCATTCGGAAGGAATTTTATATTACCTTGTATAACTGGTAAACATTAAGCGATACACGAAAACCACTACACAAAAAATGAAGATGTCTTTAAAACACTATTTATTTTTTTCTCGCATAAGCCATTTCCGAGATATCCATTATTAATGTTCGAATTCTTCAATACTTTTGTCATTCTTTTAAAGTCCTGTCAACATTCAGTTATTTCTCGCAATTGCATGGAAAGAGTATGGAATTTTGAGGCCAGCATATAGCGTCCAGTTCTTAAACATTTGACTATCGCTGTTCCCTTTGTATCTATAACGAAATGTGTAATGTAGCTATTTCTGCAAATGTTTATCTATTAAAATGGATTAGACAAAAAATAAGTTTTCGTACGATAAGTTTTTATACCCATTAATAAATGATACACGGTAGAGAAAGTCATGTGAATGTAACACATCAGATGTTTGTTTCTGTCTACTTCATGTTAATCGAGGTAAACATTTGCAGAAAAGGTTTCATTACACATTTCATTGTACACTCAAGAGGCTGTAGTGATACTCAAATCTTTGCATGCCATCGTGAGAAACAAAAGAAAATTCAAGACGTGCATTTTATGCTTTATTTCAACATCTGAAACATATGAGGTTTTGATAAGAGCCGCTTTTTTGAGAAAATCAAAAATAAGGCAAGCTTTTGTGGTGAATGACATTTCTTTAAAATCTTGGTTTCGCAATCTTGGCAGATGCTGGACTTCCGACATTTCGTTTTTGACTTACACGGTTAAAACACTACACACACACACCTTTTTTTAAAAATATTTTTGGGAAGATTCAAATGACCTCAATATATTGTGACTTTGTTCAGTTTTCACTGTCACTTCACTAATGTGATTTAGTTCAAATTTCACTGTCACTTCATTTTTCCTAGTGCGTAGCGGTGAAATGAATAATGCGCGAAGCGACTTCTTCCTTCCGCTTTACACGCTGGGGCGTCGAACACAAGACGCTTGCAGTAGCAGCTCTCACCATACGTCACAACTGTCTTCATAACCTCACTCGTAGAACAGAACTTTGCCACTTCAAGAACAACTCACTAACTGACTTTCGCGATCACGCTCGTCGATAGCCGCTGGAGTTTCGAGAGAGTTCTCGAGAGGCGGGGCCAGAAGTTTCCAGAAAAATCCCGTTATCTCTTGATAGCGCTTCTGGAGTTTATATCGGGGGGGGGAGGGAGAGCGCTCCTCTTGTCTCTTTATCTCTTCAAACGGCGAGTCGGTCGGTCGCCTTCCACGCGATAAAGTGGGACCATAGCTGTGTCACAATATGTATTTCTGTTGAAATATCGAATTGTTGGTTAGAATGCAACAATTCCTCTGCCTATTATAGGTAAGCGACAGAGAAAGTAAAAATGAGACACATTTTCTGTTCTCATTTCATGCAGCCATTAAATTTACTCGGCATAGGGCGTTTTAACGAGCAATGGATTATTCTACATTTCCAATTGTATAGCGGGAAATATTGGTGCTTTAGTGCACAATATTAAAGTGCTTGGGCCCTTTATTAGATAGTTATAGCAGTCCATTGTTTTCTGGTGTTACAGAGAAGCACTTTATGCGGCGTTTCCCCAGGGGTCGCTTAATTACTTCGTCAACTATACCACAAGAGCACGAAGACCAACGGCTATACTACTACTATCCAACGATTAAGTAACTTCAGCAGTAGATAAATTACTTTTCATAAAGCTTTTAATTCCAAAGAAGGGAATTAATGATGAAATTAATTTAGATAGGATGAGATTTGCTGATTTGCAGAAACTGGAGATTGAGCTCATGGTCAACTATCTAAAACTTTGAATAAATCCAAGGGTTAGTGCGGTCTGTTAATCTAAACGTTGATTTAAAGCGCATATTTACTTAGAGAATTGTATAAAGAGTTTATTACGACCTGTGTGAAAGATTTATACAGGGGAAAATAAGTCCTTAAGCAAAGAAGTCCCATGTTCGAATCTCGGTTAGGGTGAGTTACTCGGATAAGGTCTTTTTTCCGGAGGTTTTCCTTATCCTTAAATAAGATAAATGTCGGGCAACCTTAAGCTTTATGGATTCCGGGCTCATTTGAGCATCATTTAACCCATTTCATTCATTGTCCGATATGACCTACGCGGTTAAGGGACGTTAAAACTTAAAAAACAAAAAGGTCCATAAGTAATCGCAGGAGTCATTTGTTTGTCAAGCATTTAAGGGAAGTTGGAGGGTAATAAATGTTATGTGTTACTTTCACATGACTTTCTCTACCAATTACCATTAATTTTTATATAGTTTCTGCAAACGAAGCTTATGAAACTTAATTTTCTATTCATCTTCATCGAGATCAGCCTAGTTTCATTACACATTTCGTTGGATATACAAGGGGGGCAGAGAAAACTGAATCGATAGTCAGATGTTTAAAAGATAATCGATCTTTTGGCCTTGAAATTCCATACTGTTTCCATGACATCGCGAGGAATAACTGAATAGCGAAAACAGTTTAAAACATAAGAAAATCTTTAAAAATACAAAATCGGGGTTTTAAAGAGGCCTACTTTAGTTGTTTGTTGTGTAGTTGTGAAGTTTTGCTGTACAAAGTGGTAGTACTGTTAAATACGGCAGCTTTTGCGTTCTCAAACCACGTGGCTTCTTTATTTGCAAATATATGCGAGTTTGCTTTGAACAGCTTCTTCTGTTAATTACATCTTCTGGTACAAATGACCGGTTTCCTCAGAAACTATTGAAGATAGCTAAATTCAATTTTAGCATGATAAAAACAGTATCTATGTTGTGTAAATACTTTGGTGTTAATAGAATGATTGGTTATTTATAAATATAATTGCTGATGAATTTGAAACAAAATATGGTATAATTGAGAAAATATTCTGTATTCCTTAATAAACAAGATTATTGGATAAAAGTAGATGAGTGAATTTAGAAGGTATGCATCTACAAGCTAAAATGTTCATTATGATATCTTAATGAGTTATGGATTTAGCAGATTGAGCATGGCAGAAATGGGGTTTTGATCTCCCCTTAAATTAACATTAACGAGGCAGCGCCCTCCAAAACCTCTTAAAGGTGAATATCTGTAACATTTGAGTATCGCGAGTTCAGATTCCATTTACTGGCCAATCTGACTTTTTACTCTTAAGGTTTAACTCAATAAATAAATAAATAATGGATTGGGTATTTCAACGCCATCCATCTACAGATTAAAGTAGAAAATACTAATGCTGTTTACTAATGGCAGATGGTACTGGAAGGCAACTACGCACCTAAAGACATTTGCCCGGCATACACTGGCTATTTGTAGTGGCATACTTTGGCAGTAAAAGGGAGAGAACGGATATCAGAATTCGTGTCTGCAAAGACGCTATGGTTTGGTGGTTATTGTGATTGCCCGATCAGGAAGTGCCGGCTTAGTATATGCTGCTCCTGACGAATTTTTACTTTCTCTACTACGTATAGTAAGTAGGGGAAGTATTGTATTCCACCCAAAAATTCGATACCGAGATTTCACCGGAAATACAAAAAAACCACATTTTTGGAAACATTCCGTGTGTGTGTCTGTCTATGTGTGTGTCTGTGAACAGCATAACTCAGAAACGAACAGTCGGATAAACACCAAACTTGGTATTTAGGTTCAGTATCTTCCAGAGGTGCGACACGAAAGTTTTCAAGAAAATCCCCCACACCAGATTACCCTTTACATGGAAAAGTATTCGAAAATTTTTATTTTCTCAAAAATGGCTCTAATGAATTTGATTAAAATATCATATGTTTAAGATATTTTCATGATAAATAAAATGTATATCTCGAATTTTCTGGGAATGTCTCCAAAAGTATTCTTCATTGTGAACGACTTTTGCATAACTGGTAAACCATAAGAGATAGACAAATTTTTACTACACAAAAAATGTAGATCGCGTTAAAATACACAATTTATGTCATATACATTTTGTTTTTGTGGAGTGAACCATTTTCGAGATATTGCTTGTTATTCCCTTAAATTTTTCAATACTTATTTTCTCAAATGGAAATTCGTTATTCATTTTTTGTCTTGGATATGCAAAGAGTATTAATCTGTGGCAAAGGGAATGGTGCTGCACCTAGCAACCAGCTATTAAGAGATATGTATGTGCTTAAAGGCTACTGTATTTCGATACTGCCCTTGCAAATATATATTCCCCTTACATCTACAAGAAAATCGGCAATAAGATGGAGTCTGCAAATGTTTATCTCGATTAACATGAAGTTGATGGAGAATAAGCGTTTGTAAAAATAGTTTTACAAGAGTAGAGAAAGTCATGCGAGTGCATCACATCAGATTTTTCTAGAATGTGTGTCAGGACACTCCTGAAATCCGTTAAGATTGCAAAATGCTCTTGCGCCAGGGAATATCAGCATAATCACCACCATCGTCACTTCTCTATCCTACAATAAAATGGCTCGTCCGACAGTAAGATTATAAATATGTTTACTTAAGACACTTTATCTATGAAATTAGGTAAAAATGTGAAAAGATTTAATGCTTTGCTTTTGCATTGTTTTGATACTTATAATGTGTACTCCCATGCTACACTATTGGTGTTTTAATATCGACAATGGCTATTTAATCGGCCCTTTTCCATTTAGGAAAATCATTGTATTGAATGTTAAACTCCATTTTCTCAATTCCTTTGTTTCGCATTTTATAGTATTCAAACGTTTCCTTGGACTATACTTTATAATTTAATATGCAGCTGGAAGTTTTAGGAGAGTTTTAGGAAGTACAGATTTTAAAATGTTTGTGCACTAATTAAACATTTAAATAGTTCAGTTGAAACTAATCATTTTCTATAACTCACATTGAAAAACTTGAAAAAATCATTAACGTGAATATAACATTTTTTGACTTAGACTAATTAAAATACAGAAATGCCTGCACAGCACTTTCTTAATGTTTTTATATGAAACTGAAATTAAACATTTGCCAGCAAGGGGGTCCAAGGAGGATTTCTTTACCAGATCAAAAACGATTAATTAATGAATAAAATATTATCTTAACAACGGTTTGACATTGCTCGTTAAAATGTGTGCAGTATGAGTATGTTTTATGTTCTGAGTACATGGAAAAAAGTCAAAGCGATCAGAAGAAATTGTAGATTTTTAGATTTTATCAGATACATTGCCATAAAAGCAGTCGGAATTGATCTTAACTTAGAGAGGTATTTTCGTTTTAATAATTCTTAAATCCCTTTTATGGCATACATAGGTTCGTCTTTTTTATTTCATGTGTTGGTAACATGCTGTCATCGTGCACCGCTGTGCATACAATGCAACCTTGGAATTTAAATTATCATCCGTAGCGATCACAGAAGAAGAAAGCGCCTCTGGTTATGCTGTACCGCCTATCACCCACGCAGAAGTAGTTGCCGGTACTCCACGGAGATAACTTAAAGCGGATAAAAGGGTCTTTCTGCAGGCACATCCACAAGGATTAAAACGCTTTCGAGTGACCGTGTTAGCCATTAATTAGAATTATTGCGTCAAAAATAATTAAGAAAACGGGCTGAAAACATTTTTACTTTTTCTACTGCTTACCTACAGTAAGAACAGGAAGTATGGTATTCGATCCAAAAATTCGATATCCAAATTTCACCGGAAATACAAGTTTTGAGGTTACCTAATGCAAAAATATTAAAAATCTGATGTGTTACACTCACATGACTTTCTCTACTCTTGTACAAACTATTTTTATAAACGCTTATTCTCCATATGCTTCATGTTAATCGAGATGTCAATCCTATTGCTAATTTTCTTGTAGATGCAAGGGGAATATGATAGATTTTAAGTGATAGTCACATCTTTTAAGCGCTGGTTGCTATGTGGCGCATTTCATCCTCTTTGCATGTCCAGGACATAAATAAAATGAATAACGAATTTGCGAAAAAGTAAAGTATTGGAAAATTTAAGGGAATAACAAGCACTATCTCGAAAATGGTTCACCCACCAAAAAAAATGTATATGACATAAATTGTGTATTTTAAGGCGATCTACATTTTTTGTGTAGTAAAATTTTGTCTATCTTTTACGGTTTACCAATTATGCAAAAGTCGTTCTCAATGGAGAATACTTTTGGAGACATTTCCAGAAAATTCGAGATATACATTTCATTTGTCATGAAAATATCTTAAACATATGATATTTTAATCAAAATCGTTACAGCCATTTTTGAGAAAATTAAAATTTTAGAAAAATGTTCCATGTAAAGGGTAATCTGGGGTGGGGGGATTTTCTTGAAAACCTTCGTGACGCATCTCTGGAAGATACTGAACCTAAATACCAAGTTTGGTGTTTATCCGACTGTTTGTTTCTGAGTTATGCTGTTCACAGACAAACACACACACACACACAGACACACACACAGACATGTTTCCAAAAATGCTTTTCTTGGATTCAGGGGGTCTCAAAACATATATTTCCGGTGAAATCTCGGTATCGAATTTTTGGGTGGAATACAATACTTCCCCTACTTACTATACGTAGTAGAGAAAGTAAAAATGTTTGTGTGTGTGTGTGTGTGTGTGTCTGTGAACAGCATAACTCAAAAACGAAATGTCGAATAAATACCAAGCTTAGTACTTAAGATCAGCATATTCCATGGATGCTAAGATTTTCAAGAAAATTCCTAAACCCCAAACTACCCTTTAGTTATATTTTCTAAAAAAATGGCTGTAACGATTTTGGTTAAAGTACCATATATTAAAGATATTTACATGACAAAATAAAATGTATATCTTGAACTTTCTGGGAATAGCCTGTCAACTCCTCTTCATTCGGAAGGAATTTTGTATAATCTTGTATAACTGGTAAATCTTAAGCGATATACAAAAGCGTAGTATACAAAAAATGTAGATATCTTTAAGAAAACGCAATTTATTTCAAATAACTTTTTTGTGGTATAAGGCATTTCCTAGATATCTCTTATTAATGATGCGAATTGTTCAAGACTTTGTCATCCTTTAAGTCCCATGGATTTTCAGTTGTTTCTCGTGATTGCATGGAAACAGTATGAAATTTTAAGGCTAGCATATAGCGTCCAGTTCTTAAACATTTGACTACTGCTGTTCCCTTTGCATTTACAACGAAATGTGTAATGTAGCTATTTCTGCATAGGTTTATCTGCATTATAATGAAATAGAAAAATAAAATTTAATAAAGACAGTTTTATATTCGAAACCAAATGATAAAGGATAGAAAAAGGCGTGTGGTGTCACACGTCAGATTTTTTTTGAAGTGCTAAGTCGCTATTCATCTCTCTCTCGTGGTCATGCAAAGAGTAAAGTATTTCAAAGCCAGCAATTGCGACCCGCTTCTTGCCTTTTCAGGCTTGTACTTAACAATCACATGTGCGGTTTATGTCGATTAAAAAGAAGTAGATAGAAGAATATGCCTTTAGAAGAATAGTTTGTAGAAGAGTGGGTAGCGAAATTCACGTGAATGTAACGGATAATAATTTAAATATAAACGTTTATTATTTTAATTGTTAAACTACATTGCTTGCGCATAATTTATCTTATGAACATATTCCGCAGCTCAAATGCAGTCTGTTACAAAGTAACAAATACTTCGTTGTGATATAGTTACCTTAGAAACTACAAAACAAAATCTTAATCTTGTATCCATTAATGCAAAGTAACTGCGAGAATTGCAACCCTTACACGAAAATAACGGTTTGTCGCACGTCTACATACAATTTTACGCACTGAAGCCTATAGAGGGAGACAGGCAAATATAAACGCTTATTCTCCCGTATGCCAAAGGATGAATCTGTGTAAGCTCTGTATAACAGCAGAGGAATACAGACGTCCAGTGTGGCGTGTCTTTTCTCCCGCATAAATTTTTAACCGTGAACACAATGACCTTTTCCAGAGGTTGATATGACAACCGCCTGCGTTTTCTGACGTCGATACATCGCGTACACACATAAATAAAATGCTGCTGCACTATCGACTCAGAGCGAGTAAGTGAGTAATGGGCCGCATAAGATAAATGGCAGCACTGGTGTTAATGAGCGCTTCTACCTGAACACGACATAAAAAAAAATTAAATTAAAAAAAAAAGGTCAGACAGAAGAAGTAAAGGGCAGGTCGTTGCTACTTGGAACGCATACGTGCAGAATTAATTGCCAACTTCAAGTAATGATGAAAATATCATCTGTTATCTTAATATACGTGTAGTGGGATTCTTTATTTCCACATATTTAAAATCTTGCTGACTCAGTGGATAGAGTGAAAGATTATGTGGGGGAAAATCTCATGTTTTACAATCATATGACATTCTCTTCCCACTATAATTAGATTATTCACAAAAAAAACCTTGTTTACCCTTTTTTTATTATTATTTTTATTAGTAGTTTGAAGGCCCTTTACACGGGTAGTTCATATCGGACGATAAATGAATGAAGTGCATAAAATGATAGTCAAATGAGCCCCTCAAGAGAGTTTAAGTTATCGGACACTCATCTTTGCAGGATAGAGGAAAACCCTCGAAAAAGAAACCTAATCGGGTAATTCGAACTCGGCACCTTTTGAGTGTGTGGCAGACACGCTACCACCACACCACGGAGTGGGCTATTTTTCGAAATGTTTTTCGAAATGGTTCTAATGTTTAGAAACAGCAACAACAAATGCAGTATGCGATATAGTGGACACCCCTGTTTGAAGTGGAGCGGAGCTATAGGAGCTCTGATACATGCTTTACTCCGCTTTCTCCTACCAACGCGACAAGGAGGGCTTACTGCAGGAAAGACTAAAATAGAGAAAAATTCACATTTGTTTTTATTTTTGCCGTAAAATGTTCCTTGGTGCATGTCATAAATAATTTAAAGGTTTCTTACAACTTCATCACCTGATCAGACAACTAGTTTTAATGTTTAAAGCATTTTAATGGTATTTTGAAAGGCTAGATCAACTTTAGAGCTTGTTTACCCAAATACGAAATTTTTATACAGCAAAAAAATTCAGTTTCAACAAATATAGAATTAAAGCATGTTTTGGTCCTGTTATTCTGACCATGAGGATCGCTCTCCAATAAAAGTACTTCAGTTATTTTAAAAACTAGAAAGAAATTTAATATAAAATAATATTTTATTCAACAATACAATTTTTCAACGTCTTTCAATATTTTAAAACTTAAAACAGTATAAATGTGTAGTAATGATGTAAAACATTTGCAGTAAAACAATTTAATATAATTTGGCAAATGAATAAAATAAAGTGCGAAAAGGTACAGACGTGATGTTGAACTGAGGCAGAATACTTAAGTGTACCAACATGGTTGTTAACAGTTATGCTTCTAACTTTAATTCTTAAAAAAATTATGTTTTAAGTATTTCTTCGCTTAAGGCAAGCAGACAAGCACTTAAAAAGTACTATTTCCCTGTAGATTAAATGTGTGACATGGAGCTCGTTATCCAATGCTTATAGTCAAAACTTGCCTTTTTATTACAAATCGTTTCTGTCATAGATAGTCTCAATTAAATTTAGGCGCGAAGATGCCATCTATACTTCTACACTAATTACAATCATATTATTAAGAGAAACTGATTTTGATAAATCTTTTACCATTTGAAAACCCCTACCTGCCGACGGAAATGAGCTATAAGACAGTATTTTTACTTTCTCTATTACTTATAGTAAGTAGGGGAAGTATTGTATTCCACCCAAAAATTCGATACCAGATTTCACCGGAAATATATGTTTTGAGACCCCCTGAATTCAAAAAAAGCATTTTTGGAAACATGTCCGTGTGTGTGTCTGTGAACAGCATAACTCAGAAACGAACAGTCAGATAAACACCAAACTTTGTATTTAGGTTCAGTATCTTCCAGAGATGCGACACGAAGGTTTTAAAGAAAATCCCCCACTCCAGATTACCCTTTACATGGAACATTTTTCGAAAATTTCAATTTTCTCAACAATGGCTCTAACGATTTTGATTAAAATATCATATGTTTAAGATATTTTCATGGCAAATAAAATGTATATCTTGAATTTTCTGGGAATGTCTCCAAAAGTATTCTTCATTGTGAACGACTTTTGCATAACTGGTAAGCCATAAGAGATACACACAATTTTACTACACAAAAATGTAGATCGCGTTAAAATCCACAATTTATGTCATACATTTTTTTTTGTTGAGGGAACCATTTTCGAGATATTGCTTGTTATTCCCTAAATTTTTCTCAAATTCGTTATTCATTTTTTTGTCGTGGTAATGCAAAGAGAATGGAATACTCCACATAGCAACCACTCTTAAAATATTTGACTATAGCTTAAAGCCTACCAATTCTCCTTGCATCTACAAGAAAATTAGCAATAAGATTAACATCTCGATATCTCGATTAACATGAAGCATATGGAGAATAAGCGTTTGTAAGAATAGTTTGTACAAGAGTAGAGAATGTCATGTGAGTGTAACACCTCAGATTTTTTTGTACTAACTAGAATATATCTAAACCTAAAGGAACTCCAATTGTAATGCCACCAACCCCACTGACAGGATCGCGGAACTCAATCTGAGAAACACTGGACTAAGAGACTAAAAGGGATAAACAAAGTCAGTGTACTAGAATACGGATACGCTGAAGTCATAAAAAACATGCTTGCAAAGAAGGCTTTAACCTTTCTTTGATAACATCAAAGAGAAGAAAGTAGTTTCGTTTAGAATGCCATGGAGCTCAGAAAATGCATGTAAAGGAAGACGAAAGTCACGGATATTTCATTATAAGTAATATGCATAGATGGTCATGATTTAGCATCTGAGAAAATAGAAGAGACAACACAACAAAATACGATACGATATGTATGCAAAACTCTTTAATAATCCTTAAATAAGAAAGTTTTGCTGTGTTTCGTCTGTATGTGCCGAGCGGGATGGCTCAGGCGGTAACGTCTGTGGTCCGTGGGGTCCCGTGTTCAATCCCCGCCGACCGCTGACTCTGACCCATGGGTTTTTCCGGGTCGTCAGGCGAATGCTGGAGTAGTTTCTTTCATCCCCCGAATTCCCTGTCCCTTTATTTCGTTCTGTTAATTATTTCATTCATCCTTCACCCCGTTTGTCTATTTCAAAGTTGTAAGTGTCGGGTTGGAAGTGTTTCGGTGCAGCGTGGCAGGGAAAAAGGATGCTCTCTGTGAACTTTTTCCGTCCTTCGGCCTTCAACTGGTTGCCGGGGTATAAGAACCGCCCCCTGAGGTCTGCCTGTCCTACTGCCGAGGTGTCTATATCTGGAAACTCTAGGGATCCGTCATTTCTGGTTCCGACCGCCCGGTGTCTCCCTTCCTCGTGAGGCGTCGTATACAATATCCTCATTCCTAAATCGGTGCCGAATGCTTTCCTCTTCACACTCCAATTCAATCCAATCCAATCCTCAGCATGTTTTAATCGAATTCATTGTCAGCGATTGCTAAATGATTTTATTAAGAGAGAAAATTCTGTCCGGTGTAGTATCAGAAATAAGTCAACCAATATTTTATAATTAACAACTGAGAAGATTTGTTATCTGAATGGTTACAGACTACGAGCCATTCCCAAAATATTTAACTTGGAACCTGGGAGTGGAATCTTCATATTCCTTAGTTTTGTCTCCTATTTCGTGGAATATTTATCAGGGGTTTCTATATTATGTAAAAACTGTGTAGAGGTTATATGAATACGTACTGGGCCAAGAAGGACGTAGAGTATTTTTAAATTTTATTTACTATGATTATATAAAGGATTACTCAACATTCCGATAATTGTTTCACGCCAAAAGGTGCTTAAAGACCATGCATCAATTCCAGAACTTGAAACACTGTCGGGGGAAGATTAAGGAAATCAGAAAAACAACATCTGCCAATGTTTCATAAACATTTCTGTAAATATCAGTAGATTTTCGTCCATCTTTATTTCCTCTACTACTTACCTATAGTAAGTAGAGAAGGTATTGCATTCCTCCCAAAAATTCGATACCACGTTTTCACGGGAAGTATACTTTTGAGACTCCCAATACACACACACACACACACACACACACACACACACACACACACACAAATCACTTTAAAAAAAGATCCGCGTGGATGTGTGTATGCGTGCGTACGCGCGCGTGCGTTTATGCCTGTCTGTTTGTGAACAACGTAAATAAAACGAAATATTGGATGAATACCAAACTTGGTATATAAGTTCAGCATATTGCAAGGATGCGACACGAAGATTTTCAAGAAAGTCTCCCCAATCCAAACTACCCTTATGGATACCTTTTAAAAAAAATTATTTTCTCGAAAATGCTCTAACATTTTTGGTTAAATAGAGTAAGTTATGTGTTTACATGGTAAATAAAATATATTTTCTGGAAATAGCGTGTGAAGTCCTTCATTCTTTATGACTTCTGTATAGATAATTGGTAAACAGTAGGAGATAGACAAAATCTAGCTATACATAAATGTATATCTGGTATTGTTGTTTGCTGCATTGGACATCAAAGTCATAAGCAGAGATAGACAAAATCTAGCTGCACAGAAATGTAGATCTAGTGTTGTTTTCTGAGTGCTGCATTGGACACCAAAGTCATTAGCAGAGATAGACAAAATCTAGCTGCACAGAAATGTAGATCTGGTGTTGTTTTCTGAGTGTTGCATTGGACACCAAAGTCATTAGCAGAGATAGACAAAATCTAGGTGCCCAGAAATGTAGAGCTGGTGTTGTTTTCTAAGTGTTGCATTGAACACCAAAGTCATTAGTAGAGATAGACAAAATCTAGGTGCACAGAAATGTAGATCTGGTATTCTTTTGTCTAAGTGCTGCATTGGACACCAAAGTCATTAGTAGAGATAGACAAAATCTAGCTGCACAGAAATGTAGAGCTGGTGTTGTTTTCCAAGTGTTGCATTGGACACCAAAGTCATTAGTAGAGATAGACAAAATCTAGGTGCACAGAAATGTAGATCTGGTATTCTTTTGTCTAAGTGCTGCATTGGACACCAAAGTCATTAGTAGAGATAGACAAAATCTAGGTGCAAGGAAATGTAGATCTGGTGTTGTTTTCCAAGTCCTGCATTGGACACCAAAGTCATTAGTAGAGATAGACAAAATCTAGCTGCAAGGAAATGTAGATCTGGTGTTGTTTTCCAAGTCCTGCATTGGACACCAAAGTCATTAGTAGAGATAGACAAAATCTAGCTGCAAGGAAATGTAGATCTGGTGTTGTTTTCCAAGTCCTGCATTGGACACCAAATTCATTAGTAGAGATAGACAAAATCTAGCTGCAAGGAAATGTAGATCTGGTGTTGATTTCTAAGTGCTGCATTGGACACCAAAGTCATTAGCAGAGATAGACAAAATCTAGCTGCACAGAAATGTAGATCTGGTGTTGTTTTGTATAAGTGCTGCATTGGACACCAAAGTCATTAGCAGAGATAGACAAAATCTAGCTGCACAGAAATGTAGATCTGGTATTCTTTTGTCTAAGTGCTGCATTGGACACCAAAGTCATTAGTAGAGATAGACAAAATCTAGCTGCAAGGAAATGTAGATCTGGTGTTGTTTTCCAAGTCCTGCATTGGACACCAAAATCATTAGCAGAGATAGACAAAATCTAGGTGCAAGGAAATGTAGATCTGGTGTTGTTTTCCAAGTCCTGCATTGGACACCAAAGTCATTAGTAGAGATAGACAAAATCTAGCTGCAAGGAAATGTAGATCTGGTGTTGTTTTCCAAGTCCTGCATTGGACACCAAAGTCATTAGTAGAGATAGACAAAATCTAGGTGCAAGGAAATGTAGATCTGGTGTTGTTTTCCAAGTCCTGCATTGGACACCAAAGTCATTAGTAGAGATAGACAAAATCTAGCTGCAAGGAAATGTAGATCTAGTGTTGTTTTCTAAGTGTTGCATTGGACACCAAAGTCATTAGTAGAGATAGACAAAATCTAGCTGCAAGGAAATGTAGATCTGGTGTTGTTTTCCAAGTCCTGCATTGGACACCAAAGTCATTAGTAGAGATAGACAAAATCTAGCTGCAAGGAAATGTAGATCTGGTGTTGTTTTCTAAGTGTTGCATTGGACACCAAAATCATTAGTAGAGATAGACAAAATCTAGGTGCAAGGAAATGTAGATCTGGTGTTGTTTTCCAAGTCCTGCATTGGACACCAAAGTCATTAGTAGAGATAGACAAAATCTAGCTGCAAGGAAATGTAGATCTGGTGTTGTTTTCTAAGTGTTGCATTGGACACCAAAGTCATTAGTAGAGATAGACAAAATCTAGCTGCAAGGAAATGTAGATCTGGTGATGTTTTCCAAGTCCTGCATTGGACACCAAAGTCATTAGTAGAGATAGACAAAATCTAGCTGCAAGGAAATGTAGATCTGGTGTTGTTTTCTAAGTGTTGCAGTGGACACCAAAATCATTAGCAGAGATAGACAAAATCTAGGTGCAAGGAAATGTAGATCTGGTGTTGTTTTCCAAGTCCTGCATTGGACACCAAAGTCATTAGTAGAGATAGACAAAATCTAGCTGCAAGGAAATGTAGATCTGGTGTTGTTTTCTAAGTGTTGCATTGGGCACCAAGTCATTAGTAGAGATAGACAAAATCTACCTGCAAGGAAATGTAGATCTGGTGTTGTTTTCTAAGTGTTGCATTGGACACCAAAGTCATTAGTAGAGATAGACAAAATCTAGCTGCAAGGAAATGTAGATCTGGTGTTGTTTTCTAAGTGTTGCATTGGACACCAAAGTCATTAGTAGAGATAGACAAAATCTAGGTGCAAGGAAATGTAGATCTGGTGATGATTTCTAAGTGCTGCATTGGACACCAAAGTCATAAGCAGAGATAGACAAAATCTAGCTGCACAGAAATGTAGATCTGGTGTTGTTTTCTGAGTGCTGCATTGGACACCAAAGTCATTAGTAGAGATAGACAAAATCTAGCTGCACAGAAATGTAGATCTGGTGTTGTTTTCTAAGTGCTGCATTGGACACCAAAGTCATTAGTAGAGATAGACAAAATCTAGGTGCAAGGAAATGTAGATCTGGTGTTGTTTTCTAAGTGTTGCATTGGACACCAAAATCATTAGTAGAGATAGACAAAATCTAGGTGCAAGGAAATGTAGATCTGTTGTTGTTTTAAGTGCTGCATTGGACACCAAAGTCATTAGTAGAGATAGACAAAATCTAGCTGCATAAATGTAGATCTGGTGTTGTTTTCTGAGTGCTGCATTGGACACCAAAGTCATAAGCAGATATAGACAAAATCTAGCTGCACAGAAATGTAGATCTGGTGTTGTTTTCTGAGTGCTGCATTGGACACCAAAGTCATTAGCAGAGATAGACAAAATCTAGCTGCACAGAAATGTAGATCTGGTGTTGATTTCTCAGTGTTTCATTGGACACCAAAGTCATTAGCAGAGATAGACAAAATCTAGCTGCACAGAAATGTAGAGCTGGTGTTACTTTCTAAGTGTTGCATTGGACACCAAAGTCATTAGCAGAGATAGACAAAATCTAGCTGCACAGAAATGTAGAGCTGGTGTTGATTTCTAAGTGCTGCATTGGACACCAAAGTCATTAGCAGAGATAGACAAAATCTAGCTGCACAGAAATGTAGATCTGGTGTTGTTTTCTAAGTGTTGCATTGGACACCAAAGTCATTAGCAGAGATAGACAAAATCTAGCTGCACAGAAATGTAGATCTGGTGTTGTTTTCTGAGTGTTGCATTGTACACCAAAGTCATTAGCAGAGATAGACAATATCTAGCTGCACAGAAATGTAGATCTAGTGTTATTTTCTAATGTACCGCATTGGACACCAAAGTCATTAGCAGTCTTGCTCTCCAGTACTTTGCTTTTCTTGCAATATTGGCTCTGTAATGCAATGCAGTTGTCCAAATGGTGTTCGCCCATATCCTCTGCTGTATTGTTGCATAAGATGCATTTAGGAGATACGAAAATGTTGATCCGATGCAGGTGTTTGGCTAGGCAGTCATGTCCTGTTATTAGCCTGAATTGTGCGCCTGCTGTTTACCTTGGCAGATGAGGTAAGATTTCTGGATTTTGCAACAGGCATTCGCATTTTTACTTTCTCTACTATGTATAGTAAGTAGGGGAAGTATTGTATTCGACCCAAAAATTCGATACCGAGATTTCACCAGAAATATATGTTTTGAGACCCCCTGAATCCAAAAAAAAAGCATTTTTGGAAACATGTCCGTGTGTGTGTCTCTGTGTCTGTGAACAGCATAACTCAGAAACGAACAGTCGGATAAACACCAAACTTGGTATTTAGGTTCAGTATCTTCCAGAGATGCGACACGAAGGTTTTCAAGGAAATATTCCCACCCCAGACTACCCTTTACATGGAACGTTTTTCGAAAATTTTAATTTTCTCAAAAATGGTTCTAACGATTTTGATTAAAATATCATGTTTAAGATATTTTCATGACAAATGAAATGTATATCTCGAATTTTCTGGGAATGTCTCCAAAAGTGTTCTTCATTGTGAACGACTTTTGCATAACTGGTAAACCATAAAAGATAGACAAAATTTTACTACACTAAAAATGTAGATCGCGTTAAAATACACAATTTATGTTATATGCATTTTTTTTTTTGAGTGAACAATTTTCGAGATATTGCTTGTTATTCCCTTAAATGTTCCAATACTTATACTTTTTCTCAAACACATTATTCATTTTTTGTCCTGGTAATGCAAAGAGAATGGAATGCTTCACATAGCAACCATCTCTTAAAATATTTGACTATCGCCTAAACCTACCAATTCCCCTTGCATCTACAAGAAAATTACCAATAAGATTAACATCTCGATTAACATGAAGCATATGGAGAATAAGCGTTTGTAAAAATAGTTTGTACAAGAGTAGAGAAAGTCATGTGAGTGTAACACATCAGATATTTTATTTTCTGCTATGCTCGGAGTCTAGTGTTGTTTGTGGCTTGAATTGTTTCCTTTATGAGACGTTTTACTGAAGTCGATTTGGGTTTAGAGGCTGGTAATTGTTTTATGAACGATCCTTTCTTCGCCAGGAAAACTGCTGCTCGTTGCCAGAGGTTCCACAGTGGAAGGGTATCCACTGGAGTGTAACAAGTATGTTGGAACTGAGGAGTTGTGAAATGATTCTGTGGCATTCTTTTGTAACAGATCTTGGCAAACAAACTGCTTGTATAGCTGCTCTGGAGTCGAAGAAGATCACTATTTTCTGCAATATGTCTTTCCTTGCTAGGAGATTTCGGAGGGAGACTTTTATGGCATTTATTTCACCATCAACATTTATTGCACCTTTTCCTGCATGCTGGTAAAAGGAAAACAGGGGACAGTTCCACCTACTCCAGCAAATGTCTTGGCATCTGTGGTTGAACCGTCTGTATACACATTCAGCCAATCTTCTGAAGGGTATAATGTGTGGATAGTTTCTAATGTTATTGACTTTAGATAATTTACATCATATTCAAACTTTTTGTCTATTTATTACGTTCTCTACTACATATAGTAAATAGGGGAAGTATTGTATTCCACCCAAAAATTCGATATCGAAATTTCATCGGAAATACATGTTTTGAGACCCCCTGAATCCAAAAAAGCATTTTTGGAAACATGTCCCTGTGTGTGTCTGTGTGTGTGTCTGTGAACAGCATAACTCAGAAACGAACAGTCGGATAAACACCAAACTTGGTATTTAGGTTCAGTATCTTCCAGAGGTGCGACACGAAGGTTTTCAACAAAATCCCCCCACCCCAGAGTACCCTTTACATGGAAGATTTTTCGAAAATTTTAATTTTCTCAAAAATGGCTCTAACGATTTTGATTAAAATATCATATGTTTAAGATATTTTATGACAAATAAAATGTATATCATGAATTTCCTTGGAATGTGTCCAAAAGTATTCTTTATTGTGAACGACTTTTGCATAACTCGTAAACCATAAGAGATAGACAAACTTTTACTACACAAAAAATGTAGATCGCGTTAAAATACACAATTTATGTCATATACATTGTTTTTGTAGAGTGAACCATTTTCGAGATATTGCTAGTTATTCCCTTAAATTTTTCAATACTTATTTTCTCAAATGGGAATTCGTGATTCATTTTTTTGTCTTGGATATGCAAAGAGTATTAATCTGTGGCAAAGGGAATGGTGCTGCACCTAGCAACCAGCTATTAAGAGATATGTATGTGCTTAAAGGCTGCTGTATTTCCAAATTTCCCTTGTAAATATATATTCCCCTTACATCTACAAGAAAATTAGCAATAAGATAGAGTCTGCAAATGTTTATCTCGATTAACATGAAGGAGATGGAGAATAAGCGTTTGTAAAAATAGTTTGTACAAGAGTAGAGAAAGTCATGTGAGTGTAACACATCACATTTTTTTTCTATTAAACCAAGTTTGATTTAATTTTTTGATTTAATTTAATTTGATGTTTTCTATTAAATCAATATAGATCGCTTTAAAACATACAATTTATATCAAATAAAATGTTTTGTAGAGTTAACCATTTCCGAGATATTCTTTGTTATTGGATTATATTTTCAAATATTGTCCTTTTTTCAAATGGTA
Source organism: Deroplatys truncata (assembly GCA_030765065.1). NCBI lineage: Eukaryota > Metazoa > Arthropoda > Insecta > Mantodea > Mantidae > Deroplatys > Deroplatys truncata. The sequence continues at coordinate 225,242,539 of CM060976.1, forward strand.
AGTCGCTATTCTACTTTTCTCGTCATGCATAGAGCATGAAATCTCAAGGCCATCACATAGCGATATGCTTTTTTAAAAATCTGACTGTCGCTTTACCTACTGTACATTTCTTATACCTTCAAAGAAATGTCTAAATGTGTAATGAAAGTTTATCTCTATTAAGAAGAAGCAGATAGAAGAATAAGCTTTTGTAAGTGTTGCTTGTATAAGAGTGAAGAGGGAAAGTCATGTGAATGCAACACATTCGATGTTTACTTTCTTTACCACGTACATAGTAAGTAGAAAAGTATTGCATACCGTCCAAAATTAGACACCGAGATTTCACCGATTATACATGTTTTGAAGCACCTTGAATAAAAAAAATCTGTTGTGTTACACTCACGTGACTTTCTCTACTCTTTTACAAACTATTTTTACAAACGCGTATTCTCCATCTACTTCATGTTAATCGAGATAAACATTTGCAGACTCTATCTTATTGCTAATTTTCTTGTAGATGTAAGGGGAATATATATTTACAAGGGCAATATAGAAATACAGTAGCCTTTAAGCACATACATATCTCTTAATAGCTGGTTGCTAGGTGCAGCACCATTCCCTTTGCCACAGATTAATACTCTTTGCATATCCAAGACAAAAAAATCTGATGTGTTACACTCACATGACTTTCTCTACTCTTGTACTAACTATTTTTACAAACGCTTATTCTCCATATGCTTCATGTTAATCGAGATAAACATTTGCAGACTCTATCTTATTGCTAATTTTCTTGTAGATGTAAGAGGAATATATATTTACAAGGTCAATATAGAAATACAGTAGCCTTTAAGCACATACATATCTCTTAATAGCTGGTTGCTAGTTGCAGCACCATTCTCTTTGCCACAGATTAATACTCTTTGCATATACAAGACAAAAAATGAATAACGAATTCCCATTTGAGAAAATAAGTGTTGAAAAATTTTAGGAAATAACAAGCAATATCTCGAAAATGGTTCACTCAATAAAAAAATCTGATGTGTTACACTCACATGACTTTCTCTACTCTTGTACAAGGTATTTTTACAAACGCTTATTCTCCATATACTTCATGTTAATCGAAATAAACATTTGCAGACTCTATCTTATTGCTAATTTTCTTGTAGATGTAAGGGGATAATATATTTACAAGGGCAATTTGGAAATACAGTAGCCTTTAAGCACATACATATCTCTTAATAGCTGGTTGCTAGGTGCAGCACCATTCGCTTTCCCACAGATTAATACTCTTGGCATATCCAAGACAAAAAAACACAATACTTCTCCTACTTACTATACGTAGTAGAGAAAGTAAAAAGCATTTTTAGAAAAAGCCTGTGTGTGTGTGCGTGCGTGTATGAACAGCATAACTCAAGAAATAAAAGTCGGATAAATACCAAACTTGGTGTTTAGATACAGTACCTTCCAAAGATGCGACACGAAGATTTTAAAAAAGATCCCTCCACCCTCAACCACTCTTTGCATGGAACGTTGAAAGTTTTTATTTTCTAAAAATGTGTCTAACTATTTTGATTAAAATACCATACATTATAGATCTTTACAAGGAAAATTGAAGTAGCTATTTTAATTAGCTCCACGGATGGACGCCAATTTGAAGTAGGGGATTTCTTTACGTTGTTTGCACCACGCTTTGCGCGCCAAATTTGAAGTAGGTGGTTTGTTACGTTCAACGTATGGAAGGAGTTGTATTATAGTTCAACTGTTGGGGAACCGAACTTGTAGTAGTTGCAACCGCACGTATGTTAAACAGTTTCCGGCAGCCTTCGCCCCAAATGTACCTTCAGGTGGCCTTTGCCCCAAGTTTAGAAAATATTATTACTGTTTCTTTAAATATTATATATTTATGTTTGCCTCGGCTGCGTCAGTATTATTTTGGAGACATGGATATCTTGGCAGGGCGTGATGCGACAAGAATGTAGACTTACACAGATTTTAAGTTTTAATTCACTCCGTTTTATTAATCCTTGACACAAATTAAATAGCACTTCACTGATATCGAGAGCTGTGAGATTCTTTTATTTAATACTTACAATTTTTAACACGTACACTTACGAGTATTTTTCGTCTCACACGAATACGTATTATATTTCTTTAGAGGACGCATCTTGCATCCGTTACTATCACTGTCTGCAGGCAACTGAATAGATTTCAACGGTCTAAACTTGTAAATTTCTGTATTTCAAGTCTCCGATTGGCTAATCCTACTCCAATAGAATACCTGCATTTAAGTAAAGCTTTTTCTGGCTGTTGATTGGCTATTTTTAAACTGTCTCAAAATTTACATTATTGCTGCTCTAATAATGACTAGTAGCATTTAAACTTTCTTACTCATTATTGCCTCAAGGTTACCTCATTGTTAGCAACGTTAAACTTATTATTCTCACAGCTCCTACATTATTAAATTACGTAATACATTCACATAACATTATTACACATGGATACAATAATATAAGCATATGCAATGACTGTTACATACATTTTACAAAATTATTACATACACATATTGCTTCAAGGCGGGCTGTTATTGAATTTACATGTTATATAATTTGACTGAAATCATTTAAATGTTAAAAATACTGCCTCAAAATAAAATGTATATCTTGAATTTTCTGCGAATAACCTGTGAAGTCCTCTTCATTCGGAAGAAATTTTGTATAATCCTGTATAAGTGGTAAACTTTAAGAGATAGACGAAAACGTACTATACAAAAAATCTGATGTGTTACACTCACATGACTTTCTCTACTCTTGTACAATCTATTTTTACAAACGCCTATTCTCCATATGCTTCATATTAATCGAGATATCGAGATGTCAATCTTATTTGTAATTTTCTTGTAGATGCAAGGGGAATATGGTAGCTTTTAAGCGATAGTCAAATATTTTATCGCTGGTTGCTATGTGGCGCATTCCATTCTCTTTGCATGTCCAGGACATAAAAAAATGAATAACGAATTTGAGAAAAAGTATAAGTATTGGAAAATTTAAGGAAATAACAAGCAATATCTCGAAAACGGTTCACTCAACAAAAAAACTGTATATGACATAAGATGTGTATTTTAACGCGATCTACATTTTTTGTGTAGTAAAATTTTGTCTATCTCTTATGGTTTACCAGTTATGCAAAAGTCGTTCATAATGAAGAATACTTTTGGAGACATTCCCAGAAATTTCGAGATATACATTTCATTTTTCATGACATTATCTTAAACATATGATATTTTCATCAAAATCGTTAGAGCCATTTTTGAGAAAATTAAAATTTTCGAAAAATGTTCCATGTAAACGGTAGTCTGGGGTGGGGGGATTTTCTTGAAAATCTTCGTGTCGCATCTCTGGAAGATACTGAACCTAAATACCAAGTTTGGTGTTTATCCGACTGTTCGTTTCTGAGTTATGCTGTTCACAGACACACACACACAGACACACACACACACACACGGACATGTTTCCAAAAATGCTCTTTTTGGATTCAGGGGGTCTCAAAACACGTATTTCCGGTGAAATCTCGGTATCGAATTTTTGGGTGGAATACAATACTTCCCCTACTTACTATACGTAGTAGAGAAAGTAAAAATGTACATATCTTTAAAACACACACTTTATTTCAAGAAACTTTTTTGTGATATCGGCCATTTCCGAGATACCGGTTATTAATGGTCCGATTTGTCATTCTTAAAGTTCCATCGATTTTCAGTTGTTTCTCGCAATTGCATGGAAACAGTATGGAATTTTAAGGCCAGCATATAGCGTCCAGTTCTTAAACATTTGACTATCGCTGTTCTCTTTGTATCTACAACGAAATGTGTAATGTATCTTATCTCTGTAAAGGTTTATCGGTTTAAAATGAAGAGGGTACATAGAAAAATTAATTACGAATAATTTGTATACCCACTAATAAACGATAGAGGATAGAGAAAGTCATGTGAATGTGACACATAAGATCTTTAGGAATATTATGGTTCTGTATGAGATTACAAGTATAGGGGATGAAGCATATACTTCACCATAAAATGTTTTTAGATCATTGTACAAAAAATTCCTGAAGAACGCTAGGGGAAGCAAATAAAATTAATTAAATGGTTATTCCAGGTTTAAAAAGTGAACCCTAGAACGTCCGGTAAACTAACTAGTGGTAAAATAAACTGAGTAATGTTTTTCACTGACAAGCATGCACTACGGATATAAGAAGCGTTGAATACAAGTTTATTAATTATATTTCTAGCTCTATTGTTACTACTTTACTCTGATTTCACAGCAAAATAATTAGTTATATATGCGTTTGACCTTTTGATACTAATTAACGTGCTTAAATGATTTCGTTGCTCCCAGCTAAGCAGTTTACACGCTAATCTGTAATTTTTTGCTTACTAATGAAGTTGGTGTAAGTCCTCCAGCATTTCACGGCAATTTTATCATAATGTACGGTTATGAAGCGAAACGCAGCTCTATGTAGCGTATTTGCCATCACGGGCTGCTCAAAAGAATATTTTCTGTAATGCGATTGTTTCCGCTCCATGAACCTTCTGATCCGACAAGGAAGCCTCTTTTCATCGAATTCGGAGAGGACTACAGTTTTCATTGTATGTATTACTTAGGGCTTAGCATTTTCCAGTAAGTTTGGTCAGCTAGGAACGAGATACGTATTTGTTACTCCACTTTGTACATTCAGCTCCAAAAGGTAACAAAATCTTAATACACATATAAGGTTATGTTTCTGATTCATTCATAACAGCTTGAAATTAAATTGAGTTTTATTTATGGACGCTCTTTAACTGCTATGGTCCTTAGCGTCCCATTCTATATTGGGCGTGAAAGACCTGTAATTTTGCTCAGACGCCTCTTTATCAGGCTTGGGTTCTTTTACGTGCCGTAAATCTACGACACGGGACCACCGGTTTTACTTCCCTTCCGAAAGAAGTCATGCTAAGGATTTTGATGCTCGAAAAACGGTTTGAACCCGCGACCTCGGGAACTAGAGACTAGCATGGTAACCACTACACCACGGAGGACGACATAACAGCTTGTGTATTGTATTCTGGTATATTAGGCATTATAGAAAACAATCCTTAAACTCGTATATTTATAGAAGCTCCTCCTATAAACTATTCGCTTAACATTTGTTCACACTGTTTATTTGGCACCTTCACTTGTTTTCTTCTTCTTTCTCTGTTTAACTTCCTCGTATATAGGACTTACACCCCCAGGACTTACAGGTGGGTGCCTGGGGTCAGAGGCCCGTCGAGGAGCAGACACTCATGGATCAGACAGAATATCCAGGATGGGTGATCAGTCCGATGCCTGGTATGGGAGGAAGGAAATAGATGACACGAAATGATGGTGAAATGGATGAAAGGAAAGGTGATGGTGAAAAATTTGGTGGAATGAATGGCGGGGGAAACCGGAGAACCCGGAGAAAACCCGCCCAGACGCCGCTTCGTCCACCACAAATCCCAAATGCGGGTCTCTGGGATTGTACCCAGGCCGCCTCGGTGAGAGGCGAGCGGTCTAACCACTCGGCCACGGCGCCGCCTTCACTTGTTTTCTCATTAATTAAAAATGCTAACATAACGGATCTTCTTCTTCTTTCTTTATTTCTTTCTTTTTTTTTTTTTTTTTTTTTGCTGTTGACCACACTATAATACGCTGATTAACATGTGACGTAACTGAACTATGGCATTTATTATGCTTCAGTGACTCATTATGATCTTACTCGGCGGCGTGCGCACCTCGTGCGTAATGTTTAGCACCCTGCAACAGTCCACTGGGATCCATTCCCCAGATAAACAATGACATAGGTGTATTTAAAATAAAATAAACTCAATTCATTATAATTTTAATATTCTAATACATTTAGTTCATTTCCTTTGCTCTAATATGCCTTGTTTTCATCTTACCTACAAAAAACCAATAAATACAACATGGACTTAACAGATGGCCAGGTCCTGCGAGCATTACACATACTTAAGAAGGTAGGATATTTTTGTAAAACTTAAAAGTTTTGAAATTATGTGGTCGACCTAAAGCAGTCGTATGCAACTTGACCATGAAGGTAATTGAGACGCTCGTATGAAAATTACGAAACGAGCGGCAGTGAGTTTTATAAATATACTCGCGTCTTAATTACTGCCATTATAGTCTTGTTGCAAAATACACTATTTTTTTACTTTCTCTACTACGTAATGTAAGTAGGGGAAGTATTGCATTCCACCCAAAAATTCGATACCGAGATTTCACCGGAACTATATGCTTTGAATCCCCTGAATCCAAAAAAAGCATTTTTGGAAACATGTCTGTGTGTGTCTGTGAACAGCATAACTCAGAAACGAACAGTCGGATAATCACCAAACTTGGTATTTAGGTTCAGTATCTTCCAGAGATGCGACACGAAGGTTTTTAAGAAAATTCCCCCACCCCAGATTACCCTTTACATGGAAGATTTTTCGAAAATTTTAATTTTCTCAAAAATGGCTCTAACTATTTTGATTAAAATATCATATGTTTAAGATATTTTCATGACAAATAAAATGTATATCTTGAATTTTATGGGGATGTCTCCAAAAGTATTCTTCATTGTGAACGACTTTTGCATAACTGGTAAACCATAAGAGATAGACAAAATTTGACTACACAAAAAATGTAGATCGCGTTAAAATACACAATTTATGTCATATACATTTTTTGTGTGGAGTTAACCATTTTCGAGATATTGCTTGTTATTCCCTTAAATTTTTCAATACTTTTTTTCTCAAATGGGAATTCGTTATTCATTTTTTTTGTCTTGGATATGCAAAGAGTATTAATCTGTGGCAAAGAGAATGGTGCTGCACCTAGCAACCAGCTATTAAGAGATATGTCGATGCTTAAAAGCTACTGTATTTCTATATTGCAATTACAAAACAAAGGGGAACATAGTACGCCATAAGCGATAGTTAAATATTTTTAAAACTGGTCGCTATGTGTAAAATGTAATTCTCTTTGCATGTCAAAAGTTCGTTTCTGCAAATTTTTATCTCGATTAATATGAAATAGATGGAGAATAAGAGTTTGTAAAAATAGTTTGTACAAGAGTAGAGAAAGTCATGTGAGTGTAACACATTAGATTTTTTTGTGATATTTAACGTCCTTTAACTGGGAAGGTCATATCAGACGAATGAATGAAAGGGTTGAAATGATGCTCAAATGAGCCTGGGATCCCTAGAGCTTAGAGTTACCCTACATTTATCTTCGCAAGATAAAACCCCGGAAAAAATCTTATCTAGGTAACTTTCCTAACCGAGATTTGAACTCAGGACCTCTTGAGTGTTAGGTAGACACGTTATCTCCACACCACGGAGGTGAACTAACCGACAGACGTTGCTGTACAATCTACATACTACATCAGTGGTAGAGGTTTGCCATTCTTTTAGTTGTAAATTCGTGAGATTTATAAAATGGTAGGTTCAGTATTATAATTTGTGGGAACATCTCAAAAGGTGCCCGAGAAAATATGGCATTTCGGGCGCATACTGATGGATCTGAGATGATTTTATTTTCTCTACCACTTACGTATACTATGTAGAGGAAGTATTGCATTACACCAAAAATTCCACATAAAGAGTTCACCGGAAATACACTTTTTGAGGGTCCTTGAATAACAAACCTTTTTAGAAAAAGGACCTTGTTTGTGTGCCTGTCTGTATGTGAACACATAACTCAAAAACGGAAGGTCGTTTAAATACCAAACTTGTTCAACATCTTTCAAGGATACGATACGATTTTCAAGAACATACCCCATCCTAAATTACAAGAAAAATGAGTTTAAGTTTTTGGTTTTATCAAAAATTGCCCTAGTAAGTTTCATTAAAATAAAATTTGTTTAAGATATTTATATGACAAACAAAATGTATATCTTGAATTGGAGTTTTTGTAGCGTTAACCATTTCCAAGATATTTGTTATTAGTTTGAGTTTTCAAATGCTTATAGCTTTTCAAGTGGTAAGTCGCTATTTGCTTTTCTTTCCGTGGTAATGCAAGGAGCATAGAATTTCAAAGCCATTGCATAGCGATCCACTTTTTAGAAATCTGACTACCGCTTTAGCCTAATGTGCAACAAAATGTGTAAATGTGTAATGAAAGTTTATCTTGCTTAACAAGAATTAGATAAAAGGATAATATTTTTAAGAATAATGAGTAGAGAAAGTTATGTGAATGCAACATATACGAGTATTCTCAATTCATACCATAAAATTAAAATAAAAAGCGTAGGTATTTCTTTTAACCAATTTGCAGATGATCAAAGACATGCTTAACCGTTTAATGTTAAATAAGGTACTTGGTTAGGAATCGAATCTCGATCTTCTGCGTGGTATGTGCATGCACAAACCATTACACTACGAAGATACTGACTGAGAAATGTTTTAGCCCCGTTTCGGCTACTACATTGGATGATCGTATTCCGCTTTTAATGTCAATAATAATTAAATACAAGAATATATTGTTTTCTTCTGCTGAGTTTGTCAGTTACGTACATATTACTTTCTAGTATTTATTTTAGCTAGCAATTTGGAAACTTAGACTGTAACGCCAATTTTGGAAGCGTTCGACTATGCAAGATAAATTGCCAGATTTTTGGAGGCTTCCTATCTAAACTAGCCTTGATTTTGTACCAATTTCAAGTTTATTTAAACTCCTATAGCATAAAACCTCAACTCGTACCTGCAATTGTTGGCGAGTTGTTCCATGCGTACAGATGGACAATTGCTCCGCAGTAGCGAATGCATATAAAACAATTTCGATTTGTAATAGACGTACACTCTTTATCCACTCACGATTCTATAGAATATTCATGCGAAAGCTTATTTTGTATATGTTCGTGTTAACCACGATAATTAGGTACCCATCTACATAGAAATTGTGTCAATATACACTTTTATTTGCTACAGCAATTTGAGATGACAGTCGACTATTTACAAACGATATTGCTGGAGCTAAACTCATCTTTATCCAGTTGTACACTGAACATAACATTGTTTTACTTGTGGGCGCTAATCCTTACTTTTTTCTTTCTTTCGCTTACTTTATCATATTTTGAGGCAGTATTTTTAACACTTAAATAATTTCAGTCAAATTATATAAATATAAATTCAATAACAGCCCGCCTTGAAGCAATATGTGTATGTAATAATTTGTAAAATGTATGTAACAGTCATTGCATATGCTTATATTATTGTATCCATGTGTAATAATGTTATGTGAATGTATTACGTAATTTAATAATGTAGGAACTGTGAGAATAATAGGTTAAATGTTACTAACAATGTGGTAACAATGAGGTAACCTTGAGGCAATAATAAGTAAGGTAGTTTAATAATGCTATTAGTCATTATTGGAGCAACAATAATGTAATTTTTGTGACAGTTTAAAAAAATAGCCAATCAACAACCAGAAAAAAAGCTTTAGTTAAATGAAGGTATTCTATTAGACTAGGATTAGCCAATCAGAGAATGTAATATAGGAAGATTTACAAATTTAGAGTTCAGTTGTCTGCAGACAGCGTTACTAACCAGACGCAAAAAGTGTCCTCAAGAAATATAATATGTATTTGTGTGAGACGAAAAATAAGTTTACGTATTAAAAAGTGTAATTAATTAATAAAAAGAATCTCACAGCTTTCTATATCAGTGAGGTGTTATTTAAATCGTATCAAGCATTAATAAAAGGAGTGAAGTAAAATTATAATCTGTGTAAGCCTACATTCTTGTCGCATCACAACCCTACTAAGAGAAACGTGACTCTAACAATAATACTGACGCAGTCGAGGCAAACATAAATATATAATATTTAAAGAAACAGTCAAATTACAAAGTTAGTATTTTTTTAAACTTGGGGCAAAGGCCACCTGAAAGTACATTTGGGGCGAAGGCTACCGGAAAGCGGTCACTATACGTGTGGTTGCAGCGAATTTCAAGTTCGGCTCCCCAACAGTTGAAATATAATACAACTCCTTTAATACAAACTACTTCAAATTGTGGTAAAAAAATAACGTAACAAGCCATCTTTCTTCAAATTGGTGTCCATACGTGGAGCTAATAAATATCTTTCTCAATTTAACGCCACTTCAGCAAACATGACATGTTCAGATGACCTTAGTTGCGTAGTTGTCTTCCTGTACAAACTATTGATAGACGGTCTCAGTTGAGTAGCCACCGTCCTGTGCCATCTATGGACTTTTGTGATCATGGGATTGCTGTTGTGTGGGTTTGTATGCGAGATGCTATTATATACATATGGACTTAATTGCGTAACTTCTTGTACAATATTCTCGCGTAAGTTGTAGATACAGTCTTAGTTGCGCAGTCATTCTTTTATACTATCTGTTTTATTTGTATTTGTGTCGTAATACTGAATATACATTCATTGTTCACTTGGCGACTGAAGGAAACCACGAAAAATCCCCTGTCAGATAGACCACACGCTACCTTCCGAATGCATCTAATCTTGTCAGATATTCCACGTTAGTACGAGGTTAATCAGCCGCTTCTAGGTTTCTATATACAGACGAGCCAAAAACTACGAACCTGCTGCGCGGTGTTTTTCCTGTCCACGTCCTCGGCGCTCGTTGCCGTCTGTCACTATCATAGAAAGGCGCGGATGAAACCCTACAACGTTTTTAAAACTACTTTTAAAGGCTTTACTTACCAACTTTATGAAAGGAGATGCTGAAACTGGCCACCGTTGTTGTCCATACATTTTTGGCACCTCTTTAGGAAACTATCCATCACTCACCGTAGTTCACGTTGAGAAATGCTGGCAATTTCCTGGGGGATATTTTGTTTTAATTCTTCCAGGGTGTGTGGGTTTGTCTTATTCACTTTGTTTTAAGTTACCCCAAAGATAGAAATCGCAGGGGATTAGGTCGGGGGACCGACTAATACGACACGGGACCACCGGCTTTACTTCCTTTCCGAAGGAAGCCATGCTAAGGATTTTTACACCCGAAAAAATCCATCGCTCTCCGCCGGGTTTTGAACCCGCGACCTCGGGAACTAGAGGCTAACAATGGTAACCACTACACCATGGAGGACGACATTGGCGAGTGATGGATAGTTTCCTATAGAGGTGCCAAAAATGTATGGACAACGACGGTGGCCAGTTTCAGCATCTTCTTTCATAAAATTGGTAAGTAAAGCCTTTAAAAGTAGTTTTAAAAAGGTTGTATGGTTTCATCCGCACCTTTCTATGATAGCAGTAGACGGCAACGAGCGCCGAGGACGCGAACAGGAAAAACATCACGCAGCCGGTTCGTAGATTTTTAGCTCTCCCTGTATATGCAACCCGCAGATTACATCCTTACATAACATTATGGGTTCATATAGAAGTGTACATATTTAAACATTTTTGTGCCTACCCAGCAGAATGGTCAAGTGCTGTACAAGTGTAAAGGGGTTGCATAACGTTTTAAAACGATAGACTGGTATAATCTTAGAGCATAACAATGTAGGAATGAAGTTCCAAGAAGCAAGAATTTTGTTTTATATAATCATACTGATATAAACTATTTTAATATCAATAATAATATATTTACTACCATTATTTGCAATTCATAACCATTAAGATAAAAATAATGTTTACACAACCATCTCAGAAGTATGTTAATTCGCCATATTCATGTTGCCATTGTGAGGGAACTGTATCCGCGTACCTGCCCAACATCGCTGCACGTCCACGAATACGGAGCTCATAAGACAACTATCGGTCAATTGAGGCTGCCTGATGCTCGAAGTGACACGGGTGCACTACAGATAGCCTACAATGAAGAACTCAATACATGCACCTAGCTTATAACAGCAATATATAATGAATAATCTTGATAATAATGGTACGAGTGAATGTTTGTCACTAGAACGAGAGGGAGTGTGACCCACGTGTCATATTAGGATTATCCAAGAGTCGGATACATTTTATTGCATTATAAATTTTAGGAAATAAATAATGAAATAATTTGACATTCATACTTGACTTTATATGTTCATAAATGAATCGTTAGCTTCTATCTCTGATTTAAATGTATTATTATCTGGCGCTATAAACAAGACCACCATTTGCATCATTCCTTTCCTCGGAGAGAAGTGAGCAGGTGTTACGGACTGTGATGTAGCTTCAGCACAACATGGTAAGTAACTATAAATTCTGATCGTAATTATTCTATATTTAATAATATACAGAGTTTTTTTTGCATCTTGTTGACCAGAGAAAAAAAAAACAATGGTTTCATCTTCTCTCTATAAACCGTGGCAACTGGGAATACCAATATTATATCGCTACTTTTATTGTTACGCGTGCCATAATAAGCCAATAATTCACGGCATTGAATACAGTAACAACCTGTTTATAATGGTAGGATTATATATGAGATCATTCATTCATTCATTATCTGTTTACCCTCCTCTTATGTAGGACTTACACCCCCCAGGACTTACAAGCGGGTGCCTGGGGTCAGAGGCCCGTCGAGGAGCAGACACTCATGGATCCGACAGAGCATCCAGGATGGGTGATCAGCCCGATGCCTGGTATGGGATGAGGGAAGTAGATGAAACGAAATGTTGGTGAAATGGATGAAAGGAAAGGTGATGAGCAGTTGGTGGAATGAATGGCGGGGGAAACCGGAGAACCCGGAGAAAACCCGCCCAGACGCCGCTTCGTCCACCACAAATCCCACATGCAGGTCCCTGGGATTGAACCCGGGTCGCATCGGTGGGAGGCGAGCGGTCTAACCACTCGGCCACGGCGCCGCCACATATATGAGATCATTGCTTTTCAATACACACATATTACGCAGCAAATGTTTTTCATTTATTTTGTCAGCTTTTCGATATTGATACTATTTTCGAATGACCCTTGTACGTTAAAGGTTATTTTTTGATGATAGTGCTTTTTGATCCACTTCGGTTCATGCTGTCGTGGTGGAAATTGAATTTCTCCATTCAGTGCTGGTAACACAAACTACCTGCCTGTTTTGCGTATTCTAGTGCACACACGTATTGCTTAAACTGTATTAAATCCTCTAACTTTTTATATATTTGTTATTGAAGACGTGCAATATTATCATATTTGATAGTTGGATTTTACCACTTAAATCTTACCTGGATAATTACTTCCTTTTTATTTGTTAATATATACTTACGATTTGAGGCAGTATTTTTTACACTTAAATGATTTCAGTCAAATTATATAATATGTAAATTCAATAACAGCCCGCCTTGAGGCAATATGTGAATGTAATAATTTGTAAAATATGTGTAACAGCCATTGCATATGCTTATATTATTGTATACATGTTCAATAATATTATGTGAATGTATTACGTAATTTAATAATGTAGGAGCTGTGAGAATAATAAGTTTAAAGTTGCTAACAATGAGGTAACAATGAGGTAACCTTGAGTCAATAATGAGTAAGAAAGTTTAACAGTACTACTTGTGATTCTTGGAGCAACAATAATGTAATTTTAGTGACAGTTTAAAAATAGCCAATCAACAACCAGAAAAAGCTTTGGTTAATGAAGGTATTCTATTGGAGTAGAATTAGCCAATCAGAGACTTGAAATAGACGGTTGAAATCAATTCAGTTGCCTCCAAACAGTACTCATAACCAAACGTGTTGCTTCTAGACAGTGATCATAACCTGACGCGAGATGCGTCCTCGAGAAAGTAATTACGTATTCGTGTGAGACGAAAAATAGCTTACGTATTAAAAGTGCAAGTATTTAACAAAAACATCTCACAGCTCTCTCTATATCAGTGAAGTGTTATTTAAATCGTATCAAGTATTAATAAAAAGGAGTGAATTAAAACTTAAAATCTGCGTAAGCCTACATTCTTGTCGCATCACGCCCTGCCAAGATACCTATGTCTCTAAAATTATACTGACGCAGCTGAGGCAAACATAAATATTAAATATTTAAACAAACAGTTTAATTACAAAGTTAATATTTTTTAAAACTTGGGGCAAAGGCCACCTGAAAATACATTTGGGGCGAAGGCTACCGGAAACCGTTTACTATACGTGCGGTTGCAACAAATTTTAAGTTCGGCTCCCCAACAGTTGAAATACGAAACAACTCCTTCTAAAATACTGCTTTCTCAGATTTAGTTCATGAATCAGCTAAGTGTGAGCTGTAAATTACTGATATTTTTAAGGTCAACAACCAAGCATGGATAATCGATCGCCAGTTTGTCACCAATGTTGTTAAATGTTGGCGACCTTGCTACCGTAACAACCATGTCAACAGTTGTTAGTGATTAATTTTATTTTCGTGTAAGTACCATTTCTATATTCACAATTGTTGAAACAAAATAGTATAAAATACACATGTTTTAAGTGCATTGGAGAATACAGTATTTTCATACCCTTCCTGTATCCAATGATGCACTTACAGCGGTTGTATCGCAATATATTATATTATGTAACAAGTATAATCCTTTGGATTGTGGCACGAGCGAATTAGCGCCTTGGCGACAGAGAGTTTTATGAAATCCATTTACATTGATAATGACTTCCAAAATTGGATAATTGAATTTCATTTGACTTTCTTATTAGCCAAAGAAATGACGTTTTGTTTTATAGCGACAGAGAGAATCTGTTCATTTGTTTACAGTGTCAAGTGTGTTCTGTTTGTTTACTTATAAAGCGAATAATAGGGAATAACAATTCGACTGAAATGGAAGTTATTCCTTTATAATCATTGAAGGAAGTTGGACCAACTAATTGCACATAAATCTAAACAATTGATGACAAATTTTGTGAGAGGAAAATTGAGAAGCATGGTTATAACCAGGCATAAGAATCCTTTAGCACTACAAAGAACCTAAACAACAGCGGCCAAGGCAGATAAAAACCGGTTTGAGTGCTGTCTGCAAACGCCGAAACACCGTATGAGTGATAGGGGAAGGTGGCGATGTCTCTACCTGTAGTCTAGTGAACAGTTCAACTTTATTTCTTTCCGTCTTGGCTTTAATGCTTAGAAATTCTTATACCTGATTGTAACAGATTGTTTATTGATTACAAATAAGCAAGAAATAAACAACTTTTTAAAATCAAGCTCTAATCTTTGTTTGTACTTTAGTTTTCAGCTTTCACATCAGTTTTTATTTATTTAGCCAGGCTTGTTTAACAGAAAACTAAAAGTAACGTATATTAATACGTAGCAGGGATGTGTTTTAAATGTGTATCATAGATAACCAACAACGACATTGATACTAACTCATGTTGACATATTGATTAATAAAAGTTTTGGATTATTACTTAATATATTCAATGCCTACTAGTGCAGTAATGGGCAATGATATAAGGCAAATGTTTGGTCTTTGAGACAAAACACAATCGTTTCCGTTGCCAACTTGAAAAGGAATCAAAAGGGCGATATTACAAAAGGCTTTAGAATTATCAGGGTTAGGAAGAAAACAATTTGGAATCTATTATAAATGCATACGTCTCAACAGATATACCAATAACAAACCACTTCTCTAAAAAATTACCACATAAATTTATCTCTGATTAAGGCAAATTAAGTAAATCTACACTGAAAGAAATTCTTCAAATTCCATCTGATACACCAGATTGCTTGATATACATTGAAAAATCTGATGTGTTACACTCACATGACTTTCTCTACTCTTGTACAAACTATTTTTACAAACTCTTATTCTCCGTCTATTTATATTAATCGAGATAAACATTTGCAAAAACGATCTTTTGACATACAAAGAGAATTACATTTTACACATAGCGACCAGTTCTAAAAATATGTGACTTTCGCTTGAGCCGTACTGTGTTCCCCTTGTTTTGTATTTGCAAGGGCAATATAGAAATACAGTAGCCTTTAAGCATAGACATATATCTTAATAGCTGGTTGCTAGGTGCAGCACCATTCTCTTTGCCACAGATTAATGCTCTTTGCATATCCAAGACAAAAAAATGAATAACGAATTCCCATTTGAGAAAATGAGTATTGAAAATTTAAGGGAATAACAAGCAATATCTCGAAAATGGTTCACTCAACAACAAAAAATTGTATATGTCATAAATAGTGTATTTTAACACGATCTACATTTTTGTGTAGTAAAATTTTGTCTATCTCTTATGGTTTACCAGTTATGCAAAAATCGTTCACAATGAAGAATACTTTTGGAGACATTTCCAGAAAATTCAAGATATACATTTTATTTGTCATGAAAATATCTTAAACATATGATATTTTAATCAAAATCGTTAGAGCCATTTTTGGAAAAATTAAAATTTTCGAAAAATGTTCCATGTAAAAGGTAATCTGGAGTGGGGGATTTTCTTGAAAACCTTCGTGTCGCATCTCTGGAAGATACTGAACCTAAATACCAAGTTTGGTTTTTATCGGATTGTTCGTTTCTGAGTTATGCTGTTCACAGACACACACACGGACACGTTTCCAAAAATGCTTTTTTTTTTGGATTCAGGGGGTCTCAAAACATGTATTTCCGGTGAAATCTCGGTATCGAATTTTTGGGTGGAATACAATACTTTCCCTACTTACTATACTAGTAGAGAAAGTAAAAAAGATACAAAGGTCTTATGCTTTTTAAGCGCAGCTGGTAGGTGTCCTTGTAGCATAACATTGCTTTTAAGATATTGCAGAGACCATTATTCACGTAAACACCTGTCGTAATGTATTCCGGAAAAATTCAAACGTGTTTGTATAAGCTTAGTTACCTATCGTTGAACAAGACAAGCTTCGAGAGAGAACAGTAAGAAAACAATCGAGGTGTGTCTTATTTAAAGGTAA
The DNA here is from genome assembly GCA_030765065.1 of Deroplatys truncata. Classification (NCBI taxonomy): domain Eukaryota; kingdom Metazoa; phylum Arthropoda; class Insecta; order Mantodea; family Mantidae; genus Deroplatys; species Deroplatys truncata. The sequence continues at coordinate 225,259,375 of CM060976.1, forward strand.
AAGAGTCGTCTTGTTTAAAGGTATACTCGTGGTAATAAATGGGCATTTCAACTTAACGAGTTCAGCAGCAACACTGGAGAACAGTTAATGTATGTCCACTGCGTACAATTCCTGACAGGACCAAAGCCAGAAACACCTTTGGACACTTCTTGGCCGCCTGCCCATTCAGTGAGGCTTTAAAGAACATCTGCCACCATAAAATTAGGTCCCCAGTGCCACAGTGATGAGAAAACAACATACAGTTTACGAACAAGTTAATGGGCTGACAACCGATGGAACTTGAGGCAGAATAGGTATACTAGCCATTCCACCAGGATCGTCTTTCGGTTCATTACCGACCTAACAGTAAGAAGAGAGTCACATGATCAACAACCGGCAGGAGTTCATGTAGAGAATTGCAGCATATATGTATGAGCCTAGGTTCAATAATATAAGGAGAAGTGTCATCTTAACTGGATCCAAGTGATTGGATCCATGGTGAGAGCTAGAGGCACGATACTTCGCCAGCTGGTGCACTTCCGTAAGCAACTCTGCATTGATGAAAACCTACTACAAGAAATAGTGGCTGCTGCGGTTCAAAGGATCTCTTTTGATTCTAAAAAAAATCACCTTTATAACAAGTAGCTCTCTCACGCTCTCGCTCGTTCTCTCTCTCTCTCTCTCTCTCTCTCTCTCTCTCTTGGTATGTTAAAAAAAATCACAAATGAACTTACACCTTTTACCTACTTTTCGACATAGTCACCAAGTTTCCCAACACCTTTCTCCCATCGTGATACCAGTTTCAATATGCCCTGTTCGTAGAAGTCCGTTTCCTTGGAGTATAGCCATCTGCGGACTGCTGACTTCCGCATCTGTCGTAAAGCGTTGACCGGCCAGGATTTCTTTATGGGACTAAACAGATGAAAGTCCGAAGGTGCAAGGTCCGGGCTGTATAGTGGATACTGGAGCACCTCCCAACCAAATTTGGTGATTTTCTGACGAACAGCAGCAGCAACATGGGGCGAGCATTGTCATGAAGAGTTTTTGCATCGCCAGCATTCATGTTGTGGCGTTTGTCACGAATGGCACGACGCAACTTCTCCAAAGCTTTCATGTAGTCTGCAGCATTCACAGTGGTCCGTGTTCAGCAAAGTCCACCAATACAACACCATGCATATTCCAGAACACCGTCACCAGCACTTTCCTAGCAGATTGAGTGACTTTGAATTTTTTCTTCACTGGGGAACCAGCATTTTTCCACTCCATACTTGCCTGCTTGGTTTCGGGCGTGTAGTGGTATGTCCTCGACTCATCACCAGTGACGATTCCTTTCAGAAAGCCATGCCCTTCTGCGGTGTACCGCGTTAGGTTATCCAAGCTCGTCATCATTCGCTGGCCCTTGTGGTTGTCTGTCAGTTTCTTAGGTACCCAGCGAGCACTAACTTTACGAAATTTCAACGTGTCATGAGGAATATTGTACACTGCACCACAGGAAATGTTGAACTGTTGCGATAAGGTTCGCAGTTGCACATGCTGGTCCTTCAAAATTGCCGCCTCAATGCCTCTGGCATTCTGCGGGGTTGCAGCTGTTACCGACCTCCCGGAACGTGAAGAATCACTAAGGTTCACACGACCCTCTAGGAAGAATGTACACCACCTGGAGACATTGCTACGGTCCATACAATCATCCCCATACACGCTGTGCGTGTGAATATCACTCAGTTTATGCCCTTTGGCGCACAAATATCGAACCACACCTCTCTGCTCTTCACACGTGGACGACAGTAACATGCGCGCCATCTTTGTTGCGTAGTTCAGGCTTATCTCGCTAGAGCTGCACATAAAACAAAAAATACTCTCTGTAGTGAAAACTTCAAACTATATCTGTGTGAAATTGCAACATTCCAGCTGCAATACCAAGGCAAAAAAAATTATTGTGCGTTACTTTTCGATCCGCCCTCGTGTATACATTTCTTTTCTTTCATAAATTTTTCCAATTAATTTCATGTAATTTATGTATATTTAACAATTTGTGTGTATATTAAAGCATTGGTTCATCATGCCTTGTTTGTAATGGCAACCTCTGAATTGGGGAAGCTGAAACATAAATAAATCTTTAGATGATGATTATTATTATCATGTCATTGTTGCTAAGCAACCATTATAACCCCTGCTAAAAAGATGCACGATTTTGATGCTCACAACGTGTTTATAATGTTAGAATAGATAAACTTCTTTGATATCTTCTGTCAGTTTATTGCCGTTGGTATTCATAATGTAACAGCATTTTCTATGGCACTGTGGATAAAAATCTGAAGCTTTGAGCATTAGTCACAATAAAAATATGACAATATTTATTTGAAAAGAAAGACACAATACAGACTTCTTGTGTATGTATGTGTTTTGTTTTTTCTATAAGTGTGTTTTCTACAAGAACCTTTTGAAAGTAATACATCCACCTGAGCTAGCCAATAAATAAAAGATATAAACGTTCTTGCTACAAAAGATTTTATGGATAAAAAGCCAGCACTCTCGAATTCATTCACCTGTTGTTGAATGAAGCCTTTGTGCTTTTCACTTTAGACACATCACACGCTATACCCTTGTCAAAGAGTATTAAATTCAGCATCTCTGTGCAGGAATTGCACAAAGTGGGAGAGAGGGGCAATATTTCTGCCTGCAAAGGGAGTTAACACTCACAAATAACTCGTCAAAGAATCGACAGCTCCCTGAAGCACGTAATGCAGAGGTAACCATTTTAGCTGGCTAGTACATAAGGGTGGAAGGGGTAGGTAACAAACACCAGTACAATTTTTTTCTCCCATTAACGATTTAGTCGAGAAAAAAAACGTACTTTGATGTTTCAACTTCATTTATGAGCAAGTATTTGGATTCTCCTAAATGTTTTCATAACAGAATATTAAAGAGGCGTCAAAGAAAAATTATTTTCGTGTCAACCTTTCATAAAACTCAATGTTGTAAAATAATAATTTGCACCTTGTAATAGTAACGCGTTTAAATTCACAAATTCAATTCCGCTGCAGTAATGATTTAAGATATTAACATGGCCCATCTAATTTTCGTCATTTAAATAGCTTGTAGACGAATAAGTAGTAGTAGTGGTAGTGGTAGTGGTAGTGGTGGTGGTGGTGTTGGTGGTGGTGGTGGTGGTGGTGTTTATTAATTCCATAACACAATCGCATGGGCCATAAGACCGTACATGCTCTCTAGAAAAATACCTGGTCTGTAAACGTGACTTGCAGAATCGACCACAAAACAACTATTTTATAATCATCACAATATATACATAAACACATATAAAATGAAAAATACTCTGAATCACACAAAAACACACACACACACGCACGCAGAAGTGCTCAAGTACCACATATATTTAAAGAAAATTGACATAAACACCTTATCTCTTAGTACACGTACTTCCATTAAGTATGTGCCCAAGCTTGGCCAGTTTTGACTGTTTAGAATCAAATCCCAGCATGCTGTTCTCCATCTGTTGGAAGCCAAAAATACTTCCGGTAATAATTTTTTCCTAATACCCTCCGTCTGCACGCATGCCGCCAAAATATGCGTCCAGTTTTCCTGTTCCCTGCATAATGGACAAATCCTCCTGCCATCGTCATCAACAATCTTGCGAGGTTTCCACCCTCCCAACCTAAGCCATGCTATTCCCGTCCTCTGTTTTATACTCAATTCCAAAATATATGTTTCCTTACCCCACACAGTTTTTATTTCATTTTGTAGCTCCAATATTGATCTATGTCTACATTTAGATTCTATTTTCTGTCTGTTTATATCACATAGTCGTCTTTGGACTTTTTTCACGGCACGTGTGTATTTTCATTACCCCTTTGCCAGATATCGTTTAAGCCAATTTTTGATAATCCCCGTTGTAATCCCCCCCGTCCACCATTTTGGATGCTCTATGTTGTTCATTTGATGACGATAACGTATTGCTCTCAGAGTTGTTTGATCACCTTTAATTATTCGCAGCCAGTACCTAATTACATTTAGTTTAGCAAATACAGGATCTTCCCAGCATCCTACCTCATGAAGAACTCCGTAGTTTGAAGTACCCCTCCCCAACCTTAGAATACGCTTCCAGAAATTACATGATACTTTATTTACATTATCCGCCCTCTCGCATCCCCACACTTCACTGCCGTATAGTAATGAAGACTTAACCATTGCTTCATACATGGTTTGTAATGTTTTTACTGCATATCTGGTACCCGGGTCAATATCCTTAGTACTTCAGAAATTGTCCATTTCCTTTGTGTTTTATAAACTCCATGTTCTTGTTCCATTTTCCAACCATATCATACCTTACTCCTAGGTAATCGAAATGTTTAACATTTTGAATTTTTTCCTCCCCGTATGTCCAATTTTCAGGTTGGCCGTACACATATTCATTTTTAAAGGCGAGTGTTTTAGTTTTAAGAATATTTACCTCCATAACCCATTGCCTGCAATATCGTCGAAGAGCGTTTAAACCTTTTATCGTTTTAGAAAGAATTACAATGGCATCAGCGTACAAAAGAATTGGTTTGTATACAAATAATTTTTTATGAAGTTGAGTTAAATCTGCGTAACGCAATAGGCAATAACCGCATAGAGATGTCCTATTTCAATTTTGTGGAAAATAAAACTTTCAAATACCATTATAGCTTGATTTTGGGACTACCACAACTATTATTGATGACCAGGCAGAGGGGTTTTAGTAAGTAAACAGAACAGTCGTGTTACCGCCGGGTATAGGTGACGTCAAGCTACTGTGACGGACACTGTCCCCCCCTTCCCTCCACAACAGCCGGTTTCGTTGCTACTGTTCCATTTATTCGCTGCATACAAACCAGTGAAGAACTTGCCAATATGCCTAAAATAAAGAAGAATCACACACCTAAACTATCATCAAAATTAGCATGTTTTGGGTCGAATTTGGCAGGGAAGACTTCAGCACAAATGGCGAAACCATCTGAAATCAAAATATTAAGGGGACGGAACGTCGAATTCCTTTGTCTCACAGCCAATTGTAACCGGCAGGGCATATCGCTACATGCAGTAAACTACGTCAATATTACGACAAAGTTGTTAATTAACTAATATCTTTGACAACAAAAATGCCGAAATAATTTCACCAGCTTTGTTTTTAGATCTTTAATATATTCAGAATAACTGGATTAATATTGCAACTTTAATAACGCGTGTGTTTACAAGCATATACACTAAAAATACCTGAAGCTCTTGAGTCAATAGAACAGGTTTCAGAAACACTTGAGTATGGTATAAAGCTGAAACTCTTAGAGAAAGGGTGTCAAAGAAAACTTAAAAGTATTCTGGAGAAAAATTCAGGGTACGCAAAAATGTGAAAACAAGGGACGCGTTACAGGTTCAGGGAATCTCAAGTAAGTCTGATACTTCGGTTGTTATTTTCTCCTAAAATGTCGGGTAATGTGGAAGGTAGTTTCTCAAAATATAACAACTCTCTGCGTGCTAATCCAAATAGGTTTATGTTCCACGTATTTTGAAAATGCATTATTGTGCACTGTAAAACTCACGATGTAACAGAAAATCAAGGTAACTCAGACTTCTGTAATTAGTACCTTAATTAAATAACGAAGTAACTTTATTGCACACTACCAATAGCTAAACATACGAGAGCTGTCCCGGAAGTACCCGATCTAACAAAGAAAACGGAAAACTTTTGGGAAAAAACATCTTTATTTCTCTACATAGTCTCTTTCCAGCTCGATACACTTTTCCCAGCGATGTTCAATAGCTTCCATACACTGTTTATAGTGAGAACCGTCGAGTTCTGCAAAATATCCATCAACTGTAAACTCCACCTCTTCATTGTTGGCAAATCTTTTACTACCAAGCCATTTCTTGAACTTTGGAAACAGAAAATAATCAGAGGGGGTTAAATCTGGCGAATAGGGTGAAAGAGGAAGCAATTCGAACTTTAACTGATTGATTTTGGCCTTGGCGATAATGGTTGTGTGAACTGGTGTATTGTCTTGATGAAAAAGAACTTTCTTACTTTCTTTTTCGCTAAATGTGGCTGTTTTTGCTTGATTTTATCATTCAAACGTTGCAATAAGTTTTAATAATACCCGCCATTGATTACTTTTCCTTTTTGAAGGTAATCAATGAAACTTTTCCTATGCGCATCCCAAAAAACTGACGCCATGACCTTGCCTGCAGATGGAACTGCCTTCGCGTTCTTTGGAGCCGATTCTCCCCTTTCAATCCACTGTTTTGACTATTCCTTCGTCTCAGGTGTGAAGTGATGGGCCCATGTTTCATCCAAGGTTATGAATCGACGCAAAAACTCGGCTTTATTGCAGAAAACATCGCCAAACATTCGACTGAAACATCCTCATGGCGCCGCTTTTCTTCCTTTGTGAGTAAACGCGGCACCCATCTTGCGCACAGCTTTCTCGTCTAAATTTTCAGTTAGTATGCAATTTTGAAATGCCTATGATGTCTGCTAGCTCGCGCACTTTCAGTCGACAGTCATTCAATAGCATTTTGTGGAATTTATTCACAATTTCTGGCGTGGTCACCTCATTTGGTCGATCACAGCGATGTTCATCTTGGCAGCTCGTACCCTTGCTTAAACTCTGCCACCCAATATTTTACTGTTGTAAACGAAGGAGCAGACTCCCTCCAGAGTGCACTCTAGCTCAGCTTTAATATTACTTGGACTAAAACCTTTCAAATGAAAGTATTGTATCACATCACGATGGCCAGTTTTATCCAGTTTACAAATTTTCTGAGAGTGTTCACTATTGATGGCTGCCAAACAATTACTAAACAGCGTAGCATCGTCAAAGTTCAAACTTAAGCTTTATAAGGTTGGTACTTTCTACCATAGTCATTTGTTTGAAACAACAACCGCTATATATACGCCAGGTCGAGTACTTCTAAGACTGACCTCGTATCTACATTGTTTTCTTCCGATACCCCGTAATCCTGATCTGCTCGTTTTCGAAGCAGGATGTAGTGCCTTCCAACTATTCTATTTGTTTATACAGAACACTGTAAGGTCGTGTTCGCTTCCACCTTCTATCGCCACCATCCCTCGGTGCATTGACGGTTTGCTTACTAAAACCCCTCTGCCTGGCGATGACCATAGCCCGAATGTTTAAACATTTATAGCGATCAAAATAGACAGGCAGAAAATGGCAATAAAACATAAAAAGGGCAAAGTAAATTTAAAACAGAAAGTATTCTAAATTTTAAAAAATATAAATATAAACCTTTAATAACCAATACATATTTGGTTTAAAAATCATACAAATTATACATTTTTATTGTTGCAGATTGTCACATGCTATTGCTATAAATCTTCCTGTTTTAGACTGCCAGCATAACTAATTATTTACCCAAATGTAATGAAAACTATTGACTATCTGCTAGATGTGGCAAAGACTGCTGGAGGTAGCCTTATTTTCTTATCACCACTCTTTGAAGCGATAGCAGATTTGTGCTTTGATGTTAACACGTGTTGAAAAATAAATTCCCCCCCCCCGATTAACTGTCTTTTCACAAACTTACACACATAAAAACTGTGCTATTAGTTGACAACACATGGGCACCAAATCCACTAACATGATTGTGAACTTTCAATGGTTGACTGAATTTAGGCATCGTAACTAAATGTTGTTATGTTTGCTTTCACGCGACATTCACTGACCATACCCGTAAAAATGTTTTTCGTGCAGTACTTCCTAATACTGGGTAATCCACTTTTAAAGAGAAATGACGAACCCTTAGCAGTAGCATACATTACAACCTAAAAGGTGATCACATTCCGAAGTAAACGATGCCCAGGTAGTGCCCATTGTCTAGATTCCCTGAATGCAATAGAGAAACTGAAATAAAATTGAAAAAAGTTTAATTTGATTTTAAAAAGGCAAACATTGGCATTTACTCGTATAATTCACATATGCAGCTAGACCTTAAAAGGGCAAAACAGGCAACATAATTACTGGTTCTATGTATAACTTTTAAATACTTCAAAACATGATTATATCTACGTAACGTTTGACGTACCGCTATCAAATAAAAAAGACATTTTGCTTTCACATCCGGAATCTAGTGATGACCTAAAGGTAGGCTATCGGTATGTTTGCAGGGAGTAGGTATGCAAACAAGTTTGGAAAGAAACTTGATACAGCCATTAGTTTTATTATAGGAAACAACATTGCACGATCAATACTGAACGACATCAGCTGGACGTAAAAAAACCCTAGGTTTCTTAACAATAGCAACGGCTGCCTGCATTATTCGATTGAATTCTATACACTAACTGAGTGAGGTAGCCCATAGAACTGCTATAGTTTGGCTCAGACAACAGAAGGATGTCTCTATACAATCAGAGAGACCACAAGTGCGTCAACCAAAAGTGGAATACCTATCACTTTCGTTAAAATAATTTATTTTTAGCTTATGCAAACTGTTAAACAGCAAATGTGCCTTATTTACGTATATCTTCGTCGCCCGGTCTTCAAGTAATTTTCGTACCTATTTTGTAACGTATGGAATCAGAGGAAATATATTTTGTACGCTACAAAGTTCACTTCAGAATATAGTAGCAGGGAGGAGGGTTGCAACAAATAATGATAATAGTAATAATAATTCATTGAAGTACTAAAACATTACATGTATTGGACTGGCCATTGAAATTGCACTGGCCTCTGTTCAGATGGGCAGCAGCCCACCTTAAGTTATTACAAACTACATTATACATTACTAATTTAGTTCTAATTTATATTCTCATAAACGATTCTTTTCCTCTCTTAACAGTCCATTTCTATTTCCTTTTACTTTTTCTAAATATTGCCCCATGTTCTTATTGCTTTTGTCTAAAATGTGATCTATGTCAGTTTTCCTATTCATTCTTTTCTCCAAATCGGTTTCCCTTTATTCATTTACGAGGGCTGTCCCAGAAGTACCCGACCTAACAAAGAAAAGACAAAAATTTTGGGAAAAAACATCTTTATTTCTCTACATAGTCTTTCAGCTCGATACACTTTTCCCAGTGATGTTCAATAGCTTCGATGCCCTGTTTATAATGAGAACCGTCGAGTTCTGCAAAATAGCCTCAACTGCAAACTCCACCTCTTCATCGTTGGCAAATCTTTTACCACCAAGCCATTTCTTCAACTTTGGAAACAGAAAATAATCAGAGAGGGCTAAGTCTGGCGAATAGGGTGCAATTCGAACTTTAACTGATTGATTTTGGCCATGGCGATAATAGATGTGTGAAATGGTGCATTGTCTTGATGAAACAGAACTTTCTTTTTCGCTAAATGCGGCCGTTTTTGCTTGATTTTATCATTCAAACGCTGCAATAAGTTTGCATAATACTCGCCATTCATTACTTTTCCTTTTTGAAGATAATGAAACTTTTCCTATGCGCATCCCAAAAAACTGACGCCATGACCTTGCCTGCAGATGGAACAGCCTTCGCCTTCTTTGGAGCCGATTCTCCCCTTTCAATCCACTGTTTTGACTATTCCTTCGTCTCAGGTGTGAAGTGATGGACCCATGTTTCATCCATGGTCAAGAATCGACGCAAAAACTCGGCTTTATTGCAGGAAACATCGCCAAACACTGGACTGAATCATTCTTCATGACGCTGTTTTTCTTCCATTGTGAGTAAAGGCGGCACCCATCTTGCGCACAGCTTTCTCTTGTCTAAATTTTCAGTTAGTATGCAATGTTCAGCACTTTTTGAAATTCCTACGATGTCTGCTAGCTCGCGCACTTGCAGTCGACGTCATCCAGTATCATTTTGTGCATTTTATTCACATTTTCTGGCGTGGTCACCTCATTTGGTCGACCACTGCGATGTTTGTCTTGGCAGCTCGTACGGCCTCGCTTAAACTGTGCCACCCAATATTTTACTGTTGTAAATGAAGGAGCAGACTCCCCCAGAGTAGAATCTTGCTCAGCTTTAATATTAGTTGGACTAAGACCTTTCAAATGAAAGTATTGTATCACATAACGATGGCCAGTTTTATCTATGTTTACAAATTCTCTGGGAGAGTTCATTATTAATGGCTGCCAAGCAATTACTAAACAACGTAGCGCCGTCAAACTTCAAACTTAAGCTTTATAAGTTTGGTACTTTCTACCATAGTCATTTGTTTGAAACAACAACCGCTATATATACGTCAGGTCGGGTGCTTCTGGGACTGCTCTCGTACTATGTGTTGTACATCGTCTTTTCTCCCACATGGCTTGTGGATAGCCATTTTGTTGATCTTTTAACCTCCACACTCCTGCTGTTAGCCATCTATCACCCCACTTTCTTCTTTATTGGTGTTGTCTGCATACTTTCTTTCCCAACTGAAACATAGAATACTAGTGATCTTTTCTCTGTTAGTTGACTAACAACTTTTGTATACCAATATCTTCATATTGTGATGCAGCGGCTTGGCCCAAGGTTAGACGGAGAACGGCGCCGGACAGACGGAGATAAACAAAGTAAGTAGTGGTTTCGCTAGCGTAAACACCGGAAACGCTATCGTCGGATGACTAGAATCTTCTGGATGTTTTCCTTCTCGAACGTTCTGGAACTCTGTGGAAATTTCCAACGGCTATATAAGCGAGCGTTTTCGCGAGTTGAGTTGGTCTGTCAGTGAGCGAGTTAGCGAGAGCGCTTCTGGTGCGATTAAAAATTGCTGTTCTCCGAGCGAGTTTGTGATGACTGTTGCGTCGTGATACTGCGAGGGATTAAGAGAGGTCTTATATTCGACTCTCCAGCGGCTGGACCGTCCGGAGGAAGAGACTGCGTCGTCAGTACTTCATTACGTCGCGAAGAAGCTGAAGTGACAGGAGAAATATTGTGTTCAGAGTCTTTCAAGGCGGTGGAGAGGGGATGGTAAAAACAGCTGGCACGCGGCCAGTTCGGCTTCGTGTGGCTGCTCTTTGTTCTACTACTGCATCGCGCGAATTCCTTATCCCCCCTTCCACTGTATCAAAAGACTCTGAACATATAATAGAACTAGTTCTAGTTAGTGAAGTGACAGTGTGAACTAAGTGAAGTCACAGTTGAGGCAGTATTTTTAACACTTAAATGATTTCAGTCTAATTATATAATATGTAAATTCAATAAGAGCCCGCCTTAAAGCAATATGTGTATGTAACAATATATAAAAAGTGTATATTAGAGTCATTGTAAATGTTTATATTATTGTATCCATGTTTAATAATGTTATGTGAATGTATTACGTAATTTAATAATGTAGGAGCTGTGAGAATAATAAGTTAAAAATTGCTAACAATGAGGTAACCTTGAGGCAATAATGAGTAAGAATGTTTAATAATGCTACTAGTCATTAATAAAATAGCCATCAACTACCAAAAAAAGACTTAAGTGAAATGAAAGTATTCTATTGGATTAGGAATAGCCAATCAGAGACTTGAAATACAGAAATATACAAATTTAGGTGGTAGAAATGAAGTCGGTTGCTTGTAGACAGTGCTCATAACTGGACGCGAGACACGTCCTCGAGAAGTATAATACGTATTTTGTGTGAGACAAAAATAATAGTTTACGTGCTAAAAAGTGCAAGTAATTAATTAAAAAAATCTCACAGCTCTCTCTATATATCAGTGAAGTGTTATTTAAATCGTGTCAAGCATTAATAAATGGAATGAAGAAAAACTTAAAATCTGTGTAAGCCTACATTCTTCAGTTGCAAAGAGAAACGTGTCTCTAATAATAATACTAATGCAGCCGAGGCAAACATAAAATATAATATTTAAAGAAACAGTCAAAATCACAAAGTTAATATATTTTTAAACATTTGGGGCAAAAGCCACCGGAAAGTACGTTTGGGGCGAGGGTACCGGGTACCATACGTGCGGATGCAACTACTTCATGTTCGGCTCTCCAACAGTTGAAGTATAATACAACTCCTTCAATTGAGACGGTAATTTGTATCACAAATTACTTTAATGTAAATAATTAATTTAATATGAATATGTATTTTTATGTAACATTGATTTCAGGGGTTTAATAATTGTAATTATTATTGGTAAATAATAATATACGGCTCTACTGAAACTGTTAACAATAACACAAGAATGCAGAGGGGGGTGAGTTGTTTATCGTTACCGGGAATCAGGAAGTTACGTAATGTTTCGCGCCTTTTCGGTAAAAAAGCTTCTAGAACATTCTATAAAAGTAATATGTATTAGTGGTTTTCATTGGATAATAAAACAGACGCTAATGTTGGCGCGTTTTATTAGCCAATAGCAGTTCATTTATAATCTTTGGGTGTATCTTAAGGCAAGCCTATAAATAGCCATGCTCGAAGCCGGTCGCCCCGCAGTTATACAAAATTCTCCGTACATTCCACGTCAATTCCGCAGTTCAAAAAGATGTCGCCAATCAGTCCTTCATTTTCGTCATAAGTTACACGCAGCAGAAGTACGAGAAATCTTACAAAATATTCTAAAGTTAAATATACCAAATTGAAGTACGTGAGTTAAAAGTGATAAGACGTTATTATAAACAGTTTCAATATGGCGATTATCTAGATAAATCTGTGAAAGTGTCAGTGCACGTGTGAGACAATAAAACATTATAAAATACATTTCTTCACTAGTAGTTTTTGGATAAAAGATTCCTTTTCCGCTTCACAACCTGTAAGAAAAACATGCCTACCTAGATCTGATAATAGCTAGCCGGTGGACATTTAAAACTGATACCAATTGCTACGTCAGAGGAATCTACAAACAGAACAAATGAACCAACAAACGAGTGACGTCACACAAGATGGCAACGCAGAAATCAACATAACATTCTCCCATTATATTGGCTTCCACCACGTGGTGCTACAAATGCACAAATACAACACAATACCTCTCTCAAATTGGCGCCCGGACGTGGGGCGAAGTGACTAGGAAAGGAAGGCAAAGTGACCAGGAAAGGAACAAGAATAACCAGGATAGTAGCAGAATTAACCAGGAAAAGGCGAATGCAGCAGTGGAACGATCTACAAGACACAGATTCCGAGACAACAGGGTAAATCAACTACAAAAACATCGAGACAACGTAGATTCATCACAATACAACGCAGAAGCGACATACAAACCTAGGAGAATGGGGCAGAACGCTGGACATCAAAACTACAGCATCAGACAGCATCAAAAAGGTAATTAAATGATACTTAGGAGCGGTAGGAAAATAAAAACAATGGCTGATAGCAATACAGAAGAAATAATTATGGAGGGAGATAGTGTAACAGTTAGCTGTGATCCAATACAAAGTACAGGAAATAGCCCAGATTTTTTGGGGTTTGAAGATGAAAATGTTAGTACAGAAAGTGAGAATAGAATAGCAGGAAATGTTAATCTTGATACTAGTATGATTATGGAAATGCTGAAAAAGTTGAATGAGAGTAATGAGAAAATAAGGGAAGATCTTAGTAAGAAAATAGATCAAAACAGGGAAGATATTAGTAAGAGTATTGCAGATCAATTAAGGGAAGATATGCAAAAGAGTCATAGGGAATTAAGAGAAGATATTGGTAAAAGCTTAGAACAAAACAGGGAAGAAATTGAAAAGAAATTCATGGAGCTAGATAGTAGTATGATTAGAATGAAAAATGAAAATCAAGAGATGATAGCAAATGAAATAGGTGAAGTTTCAAAGAAAATGTTAGACATGAGCAGGGAAATATCTAACCAAAAAAGTGAGGTTAACAATAAAATAGAGCATGTTAATGTAAAATGTACAGAGCTAGGTAGCCGAATGAGTAGCATTTCAAGTGAGTTAAAAGAGATGATGGAGGCTACAAATGCAGATTTAATACAGGTGCAAGTTAATTTCAGAGGGGAAATATCTGAAATTCAGAAAGAGTCAGAAAAACAGAGAAATAAATTGTCTGATGAAGTTAAAGATTTGTCTAAAGATTTGAATCAAAAGCTAACTTCTGAAATTAACAAACACCAAACTGTTCAAAATGAGAATAATAAAAAATTGGAACAAACAATAGAAAATCTGCAGGGTACTGTAAATAGGTTAGAATTGAATTCAAGGGCAAATATATGTGATGTGCATGTGTCAGATGTACAAAATAATGATAGAGGTAGTTCCTCAGGTATGACAAATAATGTGATTGATGCGGCAGCTTCATCTATAGCTAATGCTGAAACTCAGAGTGCACAAGTTACACTAGAGAATTTAAATATGGGAATAGGGAGTTTGCAAAATTACAATCATATCTTAAGTGATTTTCCACTTCCAAAATTTAATGAAAACTCCAGTCCAGTACAGTTCATTGCAGAATTATCAGAGTATTTTCAAATTAAAAAGATACCTGAAGCATTGAAAATGATAGTTGTCAAAAGATGTTTGGACCAGAAAACCTTAGACTGGTTACAAATGGTATCAGGGGGTGAAATTTCATATGAATCCTTTAAAAGATTATTTATGAACAGATTTTGGATGTTACGGTACAGCAAAGAATACGAGCAATGCTTAGTCACGGTCAATTTAATCCACGAGGGGGAATATCGATGACTGATTACTTACTAAAACATGCAAGTCAGGTTAGAAACTTGTCACCTCCAATCAGTGAGGAAGATTTTGTGAGTTTGCTCGCAAGGCATTATCCTATAAGGATACAAAATTACTTATTAATTGCAAAACCACGGAACATCTATGAGATGACAGAATTAATAACAGCTTTGGAACAACAGGAAGAAGATATGTCTCGGGAGTGGGAACATAGATTTTTAGATGTACAAGATAGAAGAAATTACCAAGGTAGTTATCAACAAATAAGGGGACAAGACAGACATCATGAAATTAATACCAGACAACGGTATCAATCATATGTTCCACAATTTGAAAGATCAAGGATAGATAGGAGATCAGGGCGGCAGGAACAAATAAATTATGTCAGGACAGAAAGATTGCCTGAAAGAGGGCAAAACTATGGAAGGAGGTATATTAGACAGAGGGGAAATTTCACTCACTGGAGGGAAAATAATAACCGTGAAAGATCTGAGGAACGGCAAGAAAATTACGTGCCAAGGGGACATAATGTCAGAAATCGAGGATTTCGAACTCGAGGAAGGGGAACTCAAAACAATGGTGGTGACACTGAGATAGATTTAGCGCCTGTTAGGAATGGCAGTCCCGTACGTGAACATGGAAATAACCAGGAAAACTGTTAATAGACTCCTGTGTAGTAGGTTCTCAGGACGTCTTTAATAATTCAGTATCCATTACCAATACAAATCATACGCCTACACATACACCCTGTAATAAGATTACAGCAACAAAAGATAAGGGAGAAAATATTGAGTCACCTCATGTTAGAATGGAAATTGCGAAGAAAGAAATAATTGCAACCATAGATTCTGGTTCATCAGCTTCAATTTGCTCACAGAAATTTTACATAAATTTGATTAATGAAGGTAACAAGATTATGGCTCTTCCCACTAGTAATTTAGTTTGTCGTGTTGCAATTGGAAGAACTGCACAGGTCATAAAAACACAAGCTCTACTTAGCATACTTATTGGCGGAGAGAATTTTGAGGTTATGTTTCTAATTGTAAACCATCTGATTTGTGACATAATTATAGGATGTGACTTCCTACATGAATATGAAGCATGTATAGATTTTAAACATGAAGAGTTAAAATTAGCAAAAGAAGATAGAGAAATAAGGGTACCATTTATAAAAGAAAAAGTTTCTGTAATCGATATGACAAAGGATGAGAAAAATATTTGTGACCAAGAGTTTTTTGTGCAAATAACAGAAACTGATAGAAATAGTCAGATAAAGCAGGTAGTCCCAGAATATGAAGGGAATACCACGCCATATTTTCAACAGCTAGCAGAAATGCCAGAAGAAGTAGAGAAATGTGTAATCCAAATAAAAGACGACCATGTGAGCGAGACAGATAACAGCTGGAAGGAGAAGAGAAATGAGGAAATAATACACAAGTGTGAAGAAGCTTATAATCTTAAGATAATGCAAAAACAAATCCTTCATGATGTTTTGATGAACAATAGTTCAGTATTTAGTAATATCCCAGGCAGATGTAATGTATATCAGCATACATTTCAAGTAGAAGACGTACCACCATATAGGCACAAGTATGACAATTTACCTATAAGTCTTCGAGACAAAGCTAGACAATTAATAAATAGCATGTTAGAAAATGGGATTATTGAGCAAAGTAATTCTCAATACATAAATTCAATCTGCTGGAGTATTAAACGAGATGGTAGTTTGAGATTAACTTTAGACGGTAGATATGTCAACAAATATATGAAACCAGATCATTTTCAAAGTGAGGGAATTGAACAACTAATTACAAAACTTTCAAGAGGAAGATTTTTGACATCCATCGACCTCACTGCATCATATTGGCAAGTGGAATTAGATCCGCAAGTGCGTGATTACACTTCATTTCAGTACTCAGGGATCCAGTATCGCTTTTGTGTAAATCCTTTTGGTTTAAAAAACTCGGGAAGTGGATTTTTGAGAGCCATTCACAGTATCTTTGGAAATTCTGCAGATGACTTTTTAATAAAGTATATTGACGACTTCTTAATCATTAGTCAAACATTTGAAGAACACATAAATAATGTCCATTATGTGTTAAATAAACTACAACAACATGGTATGACTGTGAACATACTAAAATCAAAATTTTGTGTCAAGGAAATAAATTTTCTGGGTTATGTAGTGGATGAACGAGGTATAAGACCTGATCAGAAAAGAATAGAAGCAATAATGAGAATTCCGCCACCCAGGAACGTAAAACAAATTAGACGTCTCTTAGGGGTATTGAACTTTCAGAGTAAGTTCGTACCAAGATATTCGGCTGAAATTGAACCACTGCGGCAGCTACTCCGAAAGAACAATAAGTGGAGATGGACAGAGGATCATCAAAAATGCTTTGAGAGAGTAAAGGAACTATTTGCTAAGTCCATATTACTTGAGAGGCCCAGAGAAGATTTGGAATATGAGATTTATGTCGACGCATCAATGCAAGGATACGCCGGAATTTTAGGACAGCGAGACATCAACAATGACTTTCACGTCATTAGTACAGCTTCTAGAGGACTTACAAATATTGAGCGAAATTCTTCAGTGACTCAGTTAGAAATTGGAGCACTATATTTCTCATTAATTCGTTTTAAAACCTATATTTATCAGAAAAAGGTGAAAGTATATTCAGACCACATAAGCTTAACTTTCATACAACGGTGTAGATTATGTAGTGGAAAACTTGCTAGATATATTCATGCAATATCTGCATTCGATATTGAGATTATCCACATTCCTGGCAAAAATAATACCTTCAGTGATTTGCTGTCAAGATTGAACTACAACCCACAAATTCCCGAAAATATTGAAAGACCTAGAAATGAAGTCAAAATATTGACAATTGAAATTCCTTTAAGCAAAGAAATGATTAAAAAATTGAAAAATATGGGGGAAATTCAAAATGAGGATGCAAAATTATTTGAACTTAAAAAAAAATGCACCATTGATTGAGGAGGCAAAGAAAGAAATTATAGCAATTCGAGATGGGACATTATACAAAAAGCATGGAAAAGAAATGCCTAGTTGGAAGGTAATGGTTCCGAAAAGCATGGAAAAGGAACTAATTAAGAATTTTCATGAAGGGTTAGCACATTCAGGGACGGACCGAACAACTTCTATGATTTTAGAGAATTTATACATATCCAAATTGCGTCAAAAGGTTCGCAAATTTATATCGTGCTGCAACCTGTGTCAGAAGGCAAAGCAAATAAATGCAGCATATGCATTTGAAACTAATTCGGTTATAAGGGATAAGCCGAGATGTGTAATTAGTATTGATATTCATGGTCCGATGCCTCCAAGTCAATTTGGAAATAAATATATATTTGTCTGTTATGATATATTCAGCAAATATGTAAGAATTTACCCTTTGAGAAAACCTACAGGTTTAGCATGTTTGAATAGATTACTCAAGTCATATGTGATAGAAGAAGGACCTATTCAATCTGTATTGAGCGATAATGCTTCGTACTTCACAGGAAAAAAATTTATGGATGGGCTGAAAGAAAATGGCATTAAACAATATTTTTCGTCAAGATACAGACCGAACTCCAACCCAGTGGAGAGGGAAATTAAGGAAATTTCAAATTATTTAAGGGTGTTATGTCATCGAAAACACACCCAATGGTATGGATACGTGAACTTCGTTCAGAATCTACTAAATGAAACCATAAACAATGTGACAGGATATAAACCATGTGAACTTAAGTTGGGAAAGAAGATCAATACAATGTGTAAAACAATCCCAGGAGCCATTCCAGATGCGCATTCGATACCACCAACAGAAGAAGAGATGTTCCGAAAAGCATTTGAGAGGATGAAGAAAAAGGCCATAAAAAGAAAAATGAAACATGAAGAAAAGAAGAGAAAGGAATGGAGGATCAAAATAGGAGATTTAGTTTTGGTTAAAACCAAGAAATTGTCGGACAAAGAAAATAAACTTTATTGGCGAATGTTTCTCAAATACCATGGACCATATGAAGTTGTTGAAGTGTATGGAACTAACACATATGAGTTATGTAATCCAACAACTCGAAAAAGCATAGGAAAGTTTCATATTGAGATGCTGAAACCATACAACTATGAAGATCATGGTGAAACAAAAGACAATGATGATAAATAATAAATGCTGAATAGTTAAAGACGAAATGCAGAGCAATGTATTGGAACGTAAGAGGGTTAAATAAATATGTACGTCATAGGAAAGGAGAAATAAATTTTGGACATGATTAAATGTTTGAGAGGAAAGTAACATGTTATTAATGACTGGACATGTGAAATAAAGCATGATGTTATATTAAAGTAAAGTACATAAATACTATTACAAGAGTATTGTTAAAATAAAATTCAAAATATATTTTGTAAGGTACCAAGTAACAAAAATGGGTAAAAATAATTGAAACAAATACTTATGTAGCAAACAGAAAATGTGAAACATTGTCTAGATTTAAGAGATGTAAATATTTGTGTTGAGGGTGAATATTTTGGTAAATATGTACAATAATTACAAAAAAATCTTAAATGTATAACTTTTTGTCAACAACTTAATGTAAACAATTTGGTAGCAGTAAATAAGTAATTTAGGGTAAAGTATTTGCTATAAAAAAAAAATTTTGTGATGTCAGATGAATATCTAAATTAATTAAATCAGAGCCAGTAAGTAGTGGCGAGATAAAACATATGTCGTGTGTTAAATACGTGTGAAGTGTAAAGTGAAAGTGATAGCGTGTGTTCCAAGATTTAGGAGACTAAAAACACAAATTATAAAATTTCCAAACAGGTTATAAATGTTTATAATTATGTTTCTAGTGGGGCATATGAGACGGTAATTTGTATCACAAATTACTTTAATGTAAATAATTAATTTAATATGAATATGTATTTTTATGTAACATTGATTTCAGGGGTTTAATAATTGTAATTATTATTGGTAAATAATAATATACGGCTCTACTGAAACTGTTAACAATAACACAAGAATGCAGAGGGGGGTGAGTTGTTTATCGTTACCGGGAATCAGGAAGTTACGTAATGTTTCGCGCCTTTTCGGTAAAAAAGCTTCTAGAACATTCTATAAAAGTAATATGTATTAGTGGTTTTCATTGGATAATAAAACAGACGCTAATGTTGGCGCGTTTTATTAGCCAATAGCAGTTCATTTATAATCTTTGGGTGTATCTTAAGGCAAGCCTATAAATAGCCATGCTCGAAGCCGGTCGCCCCGCAGTTATACAAAATTCTCCGTACATTCCACGTCAATTCCGCAGTTCAAAAAGATGTCGCCAATCAGTCCTTCATTTTCGTCATAAGTTACACGCAGCAGAAGTACGAGAAATCTTACAAAATATTCTAAAGTTAAATATACCAAATTGAAGTACGTGAGTTAAAAGTGATAAGACGTTATTATAAACAGTTTCAATATGGCGATTATCTAGATAAATCTGTGAAAGTGTCAGTGCACGTGTGAGACAATAAAACATTATAAAATACATTTCTTCACTAGTAGTTTTTGGATAAAAGATTCCTTTTCCGCTTCACAACCTGTAAGAAAAACATGCCTACCTAGATCTGATAATAGCTAGCCGGTGGACATTTAAAACTGATACCAATTGCTACGTCAGAGGAATCTACAAACAGAACAAATGAACCAACAAACGAGTGACGTCACACAAGATGGCAACGCAGAAATCAACATAACATTCTCCCATTATATTGGCTTCCACCACGTGGTGCTACAAATGCACAAATACAACACAATACCTCTCTCACAATACAACCTACTTCAAAATTGACGCCCAAAGCGAGGTGCATATAACGTAAAGAAATGATCTACTTCAAATTGGATTTCCATACGTAGCATAGCTTCTTCAGAGTAAAATTGGAGCTAGATCAAGTTATTAAGTGACAGTGTGAACTAAGAGAAGTGACAGTGATACCTGGGCAAGGTCACAGTATCTTCTTTATGTGCTTTCCAAGAACTTTTATTATTTGTTTCTCTTTTTCTCCAAATATTCCCCAAGCCATTATTTTTAATCATTTCTTAAATAACTTATCGCTTACTTTGTCGACTTGTTCCTTGGTCCATGGATAATAGGAATCATTTTTATGAGGTTGACATCCCTGAAATGATGAGAAAGGTTAACTCGATTGCTTTTATTGATGAAAGGCAGCACAGAGTAAGGAATTATGTAATCAGTGATTGTGTTTGTCAAGTTAGGAGTTGTATTAAGCAGTTGTGAGTGTGTGAGAATGTGAGTTGCTTCATGTGCCAATGAACAGCAGATACGATATAGCTAGCTGTGCATTAGTTGAGAACATTGGTGCGTTTGGGGATGATCAGTTGCAGTAGCTTGGTGTCATATGAATGTTAATGAAAGTTAATGGGTAGAGTTCTTCAAATACAGTCACTTAAAAGTTCGTCCAAGAAACAGTGACTATTATCCAAACTTCGAGAGACCGCAGTTTCCTTCAGGTAGCAGTTATGTTGATTCGTCAGAGGATTGGGCGACAATCGTCAAATGGATCAGCAGCTATTTTGGATGTAACTATAAAGAGAACGCGCTTCCCGGATCCGTTCTGGGTTGCAGTCTATGGCAGAAAACTATACTCCGCATGTACGAGGGGCGTCCAATAAGTAAGTTTCCCTATTTTATAAAAAACATCACACACAATTGATTATGTTGAATTAATTTTATTTATATTGTACTTTTCTACATAGTCAACATGTTTTCCAAGCATTTTGGGGACGTGACACAAGTTTTTCCAAACCAGTGTTATACCAGGTCGGGTCCTGTGTTTGTAACCAGCTGTTCACTTCTGATTGATCTTCGTCACGGTGTTAAAGTGCTTACCTCCATTATGACCTTTGAGTCAGGGGAACATGTGAAAATCACTTGGGAAAGGATCTGGTGAATATGCAGGATGCGAGAAAACTTCCCAGTTGAATCTTCTGAGCTCCGCCTGGGTCAAGATTCAACTTGGAAGTTTTCTCGTATCCTCCGTATTCACCGGAGCTTGCCCCAAGTGATTTTCACATGTTCCTCCAACTCAAAGGTAAGCACTTTTAACACCGATGATGAAGTCAAATCAGTGAACAGCTGGTTGCGAGCACAGGACCCGACCTGGTACAACACTGGCTTGGAAAAGCTTGCTTGCGTCACGTCCCCAAAAATGCTTGGAGAAACATATTGACTATGTAGAAAAGTAACAGAAGGATTGTACAATATAAATAAAATTAATTCAACATGATCAATTGTGTGTAATGTTTTTTTATAAAATAGGGAAGCTTACTTATTGTGACAACCTTCGTATTATGGTGGAGACTGTGGCGCTTAATGAAGATGGGGTTTACTTTAGCAGACTGAAGCTTGCAGTCAACTTTCCTCGAGCAGCAGCGCATCGGAATAATAGTGAAGTGAAATGGGTAAAGTTCAAGTGTTAGTTTCTGTGCAGTGCTAAGGATATAAGGTAGGACGAACACAATATTGGTAACATTAATTGATGCAAGTTAGAAGTAGTTACTATGTTCAAAACTTGTATGGAGATATAGATTGAAACCCTGAAACTTAAGAGTAAAGCATAATCATTTTAATTACGAAATTTCATGTTAAGCCTGGCTAGAGCTAAAGGTTACGTAATATGGTTAATGTGGTTATTAGTTATTCTGGCACAGAATGTTAATGGACGATTTCTATAACTGGATGAAAGTAATATTTCAGTGTATAATGATCAATAATATATATATATATATATATATATATATATTCATAAATGGTTAATGATTGAGCACAAGAATTACTTGCTTTGGGAAACACTCGTAGTAAGGAAAAAATTAGTTATTGCAAATATACACATAAAACTTTGTTGGATCAGAAAACTTGAAGTATACGCAAGTATTCACACTGCATTACTCCAGAGTACAGTAATCAAGTTTATTGTTTATTAAATAATATGTTTTGTCATAAATGTCATTTTGGTGTTTTATTTATTATTATCAATATATTGCCGATTACGGTAACCTTATTAGTTTGGTAACTGTTAAATATATTGAGTAGTAGTAATAACTGATATGTTTATGGTAGATGTGGCTGTCCAGTTTTTAACTGTCACTTCACTAAGTTCTCATTGTCACTTCGTTAATGCGATCTAGTTCAACTTTTAGCTGACACTTCACTTCCTGACGTAGCGGCTTAATGAAATACGGACGACGTAACCTCTTCTTCCGAACGGCTCACTCTCTGGAGAGTGGAACACAAGACTTCTCCAATCTCTTGCAGTAGCAGCACTCACTGCACGTCATAGCAGTCATCACAAACTCGCTCGGAGAACAGAACGTATTTACTAACCAACTCGCGAGAACGCTCGCTTATATAACCGCTGGAAATGTCCATAGAAGGTTCTGGTTATCTATCGGTGGCGCTTCTAATGTTTACGCTGGACGAGAGCGCTACCGCGGCTACTTATCTCCCCAACTGACCTCCCGATAACCATAGCCGCTGCATCACAATATTAGTAACCTCCCATCCTGTAGTACGTTTATTAGATTGAACGGATCTGAGCAAAGCAGTAAGCTGCTAGACGCTGCTAGTTGCCTCAGTATGGTTAAAGCGAAAAGGCTGGGCTTGTTTCACATTAGCACCCAGCTTCGAAAGTTGAAAGTTTTCCCAAAGGGTGATTGATATTGGTAACACCTGCACCTATGTACACTTTACAATTTAGATGTGTTCCACAAAAAGCTATTTGGGTGAGGTCCTTCTAAAAAATCTGATGTATTACATTTAAATGACTTTCTCTATCCACTAACGCTTATTTTTATGTAACTTCTATAAAATATTCCTACAAAGGCTTATTACTTTCTCTACTACGTATAGTAAGTAGGGGAAGTATGGTATTCCACCCAAAAATTCCATACCGAGATTTCACCGGAAATATATGTTTTGAGACCCCCTGAATCCCCCCCAAAAAAGTATTTTTGGAAACATGTCCGTGTGTGTGTGTGTGTGTGTGTCTGTGAACAGCATAACTCAGAAACGAACAGTCGGATGAACACCAAACTTGGTATTTAGGTTCAGTATCTTACAGAGATGCGACACGAAGGTTTTCAAGAAAATCCCCCACCCCAGACTACCAATTACATGGAGAATTTTTTAAAAATTTTAATTTTCTCAAAAATGGCTCTAAGATTTTGATTAAAATATCATATGTTTAAGATATTTTTATGACAAATGAAATGTATATCTCGAATTTTCTGGGAAGTCTCCAAAAAGTGTTCATTGTGAACGACTTTTGCATAACTGGTAAACCATAAGAGATAGACAAAATGTTACTACACAAAAAATGTAGATCGCGTTAAAATACACAATTTATGTTATATACATTTTTGTTGTTGAGTGAACCATTTTCGAGATATTGCTTGTTATTCCCTTAAATTTTCCAATACTTATAATTTTCTCAAATTCGTTATTCATTCTTTTTGTCCTGGTAATGCAAAGAGAATGGAATACTCCACATAGCAACCAGCTCTTAAAATATTTGACTATCGTTTAAAGCCTACCAATTCCCCTTGCATCTACAAGAAAATTAGCAATAAGATTAACATCTCGATTAACATGAAGTATATGGAGAATAAGCGTTTGTAAAAATAGTTTGTACAAGAGTAGAGAAAGTCATGTGAGTGTAACACATCAGCATTTTTTTCTACCTACTTCACGTTAATCGAGATAAACATTTGCAAAAATAGTTTCACTACACATTTCGTTGTAGATACGAGAGGGATAGAGGTAACCGAACCGATATGCTTAAAAGCTAGTCGCTATATGCTGGCCTAGAAATGCCATACTCTTTTCAAGAAATCGCGAGAAACAACTGAATAGCGGTTACTTGATTACAGGAAGGAACTTTGCATTGCTCTAATGTGGATATTGTACCTATGCCCCACAAGGGAAGAGGAGGTGAGAGGAGACACCGGGTGGCCGGTACCAGGAGTGACGGCACAGCAATGACAAGATCTATAGTTTCCATATTGAGACCCCGGAAGTGAACCCCTCCCCCACAACACACAGACGGTCCAACACTTCGCTCCGAAGGGGCGGTTCGCACATCCCGGCAACCAGCCGAAATCTGAGGGACGGAGAAAGTTGCATAGAGAGCATCCTTTTATCTGCCACGGCGCACCGAAACACCATCGCGATACTTCTAACCCTGAAACAGACCTAACAGGGTGAAGGATGAATGAAATGATGAATGGAACGAAATGGAGGGACGGAAAATTGGAGGGCTGAAAGAAACCACTCCAGCATTCGCCTGACGACCCGGAAAACCCCCGAAAAAACCAACGAGTCACAGTGAGTGGTCACTAGGAATCGAACCCGGAACCTCTTGAATGCGAGTCGCACGCGTTACCGCAACGCCACCTCGCTGGGCTACATTTAAGTTAAACTTTTAACTTGCTTACGGACCACAAAAGCGCAATAAAAAGGAAAACATTTACGATCGTAAATGTGAGGTGTGAAGACTTCGCTGATGAAAGCAATATCAACCTGCAGGCGTTAGCGTGTTATTTGTAAACGTATCACACAGTATGGGACAGCTATATAAATAAATTAGCACACGGTTCTGTGGGAGGAAGAGGCTAACGCCACGAGATAGCTTCAGTGACCCAGTTCGTTGACTTCGAGGGAGAAGAGGGACACTTACGGAACAAAAAATATCTAGCACATCTCCGTAATGCTGCTAAGCTCCTTGAGGACTTAGAATGCGCCTTAGCATCGTCATTTTAAAGATAAACTTCTGGTTGACCTTCCCCCAAAGTATGTAAGGGGAGAAAAATAAATCTGATGTATTACCTTCACAAGAATTCCTCTACCTTCTCTTCTACAAACTGTTCTTATAAAATATTCTTCTATTTACAGTGCTTTTTCTTCACTCTGTAGCAGCCGCACGGCTACTCGCGGCCGTCGCAGCTAGTATTTCCAATGAAACAGTTATAACATCCCCGCAACAACCCCCTATTATCATAGTTACACTTACATTACAATGAAAATAAGTTCATATCTTAAAATAAAATATGTTAGTAATGTTCTTCAATATCCGAACTTGAGTAAATTTCTCGCCTGATATTTTCTTTTAGTTCTTCCATTGTGTGGGGTGTGTTGCGCACACTTTATTTTTACAAGTTTGCCCATACACAAAAATCACATACAGTAAAATCACAGGATCGTGAGAGCCTTAATTCTTTTCTAATTACCTTATCTTCAAAAATTTCCTGAATTAAATTTAACTACTTATCAGCTGTATGCGCGGTGGTAGTCTTGTTGGAAAAAAATCCAGACTGGCATGCAACGTCGTTCAGCTGTTCAAAAATGGTGTAAGTCATTCTTGTACCTTTCTTCATTTATTACTTTCTCTACTACGTATAGTAAGTAGGGGAAGTATTGTATTCCACCCATAAATTCGATACCGAGATTTCACCGGAAATATATGTTTTGAGATCCCCTGAATAAAAAAAAAAGCATTTTTGGAAACATGTCCGTGTGTGTGTCTGTGAATAGCATAACTCAGAAACGAACAGTCGGATAAACACCAAACTTGGTATTTAGGTTCAGTATCTTCCAAAGATGCGACACGAAGGTTTTTAAGAAAATCCCCCCACCCCAGTTTACCTTTTACATGGAACATTTTTCGAAAATTTTAATTTTCTCAAAAATGGCTTTAAGGATTTTGATTAAAATATCATATGTTTAAGATATTTTCATGACAAATGAAATGTATGTCTAGAATTTTCTGGGAATGTCTCCAAAAGTATTCTTCATTGTGAACGACTTTTGCATAATTGGTAAACCATAAGAGATAGACAAAAGTTTACTACACAAAAAATGTAGATCGCGTTAAAATACACAATTTATGTCATATCCATTTTTTTGTGTTGAGTGAACCATTTTTGAGATATTGCTTGTTATTCCCTTAAATCTTCCAATACTTATACTTTTTCTCAAATTCGTTATTTATTTTTTTTATGTCCTGGACATGCAAAGAGAATGGAATGCGCCACATAGCAACCAGCGTTAAAATATTTGACTATCGCTTAAAACCTACCATATTCCCCTTGCATCTACAAGAAAATTAGCAATAAGATTGACATCTCGATATCTCAATTAACATGAAGCATATGGAGAATAGGCGTTTGTAAAAATAGTTTGTACAAGAGTAGAGAACGTCATGTGAGTGTAACACATAAGATTTTTTTGTTTAAAAACATAGGTCCTATTATTCTGTATGCATTTAATGCACACCAATTGTCGCGTCATTCAAGGGAATCTCCTGTGTAAGGTCTGGTTTCTCTGTACTCCAGTACCTATTATTTTGCGAGAAACATATACAGGATGTAACAAAATGTACGGCATAAATCACAGGACACATTTCTCACACGTAGATGAAGAAATTATGTTATATGGACATGAGTCTGGAAACCCTTTGTTTCCATATTACAACTCTTTTTCTCCAACTCATTAATCATGGGAAACACACACGAACAGAACGTTAGAATTATGGGGAACATGCACTCTTGGTTACGTCTGGTTACGTTGTCATTATCGTAGGTGCACCGCCAGTGTTTTGTTTTACATGTCCCTGTTGCCATGCGACTAACGTCGTTGCTTGTTTACAGGTAATATCAACTGTTCCAGTGAGCAGTACGACCTTGGCAAGCACACGGGTTACTACGTACTAGTAGAGTTGATCACAGACTTGGCTCGTGCAATGGCAGTGTACACAAATGCAGAGTTGGCAGAACCCATTTGATGTATGGATTAGCAGACGGCAATGGCGCTGCGCTCAACGTCGTACCGGGAGAAATTTCCAGGACGAAGGTGCCCCGACAGGAAAACGTTTGAAGCCATTGATCATCGTCTTAGGGAACATGGGGCATTTCAGCCTGATACTCGCGACCGGGGCAGGCTTAGAAGGACGAGGACACCGCAACGGACGGCGGCAATTCTTCAGGCAGTTGACGACGACCCTAGTGTCAGTACAAGACAAGTAGCTGCAACAATGAATGTTGACCACATGACTGTCTGACGAGTGTTACACGAGGTCCGACTGTATCCATACCATTTACAGCGTGTACAGGCACAATCACAGCTGATTTTCTTGCACGGGTACGCTTCTGCGAATGGTTTATGCAACGAAGTGTCAACCCTAATGTTAGTACAACGGTGCTGTTCACAGATGAGGCGTCGTTTCAACGAGATCAGATTGTAAATTATGACAATCAGCATTTTTGGGACGACGTCAGTCCTCACGCAACTATTGAAGCAAATCATCAACAAAGATTTTCTGTCAATGTTTGGGCCGGCATTATTGGTGAGTGTTTGGTAGGGCTTCACGTTCTTCCACCCAGGCTCAACGAACAAAATTACATAATTTCGTAGAGAATGTTCTAACTGATCAGTTAGCAGATGTACATTTAGCTGTGCAACAAAACATATACTTCATGCGCGATGGAGCACCTCCTCATTTTAGTGTTAATTTCCGTCGGCTTATATGTAACATATTCGGTGACAGAAGGATAGGTAGAATTGGACCAATTGCCTGGCCTCTACACTCCCCGGACCTAAACCCACTGGATTTTTATTTGTGGGGGCATTTGAAAGCTCTTGTGTATCGAACCCCAGTACCAGATGTTCAGAGTCTCCGTGCGAAACCATACGCAATACTCCAGGGATACATCAGCGCATCTGGGATTCACTACGAGGCGGGTTGATGCATGTATCAATGCTCACGGAGGGCATATGGAACATCTCCTGTGAGAAAGAGGTACGTGCTATTCTTGTGTATTTCCCATGATTAATGAGTTGGAGAAAATGAGTTGTAACCTGGTAACAAAGCGTTTCCAGACCCATGTTCATATAACATAATTTCTTCGTCTACGTGTGAGGAATGTGTCCCGCAATTTGTGCCGTACATATATATATATATGTATATATATATATATATATATATATATATATATATATATGGAACCATGCTTCACCAGAGAAGAATATTACATTTACTGTATTATTTCGCAAAATTCAATTACAGAAATTTACCTGACTCTGATGATCACATGAAAAGTATGCAGCACACCCCATGCACTGTAAGAAATAAGGAAGAATATCAATCGAAAAATTTACTCAATTTCGGATATTGAACTCTCCAGTGTGAATGAAAGTTTCGTAAGAAAATGCCAGAGATGTGTGGATAGCGAAGAAGAGCATTTATAATATCTCTTATGGTATTTTCATTGTAACTGTAATAAAAATAAAATTATAACTCCAATTATTCATGTATAAAAAATTTATATGATCCGTAATATATCCCTTGTCCAATGTGGAAGATAAATATTTTATTTAGTATAAAAAGTACATTTGATTTCCAATCAAAAAGTCTGTACTTAATTACAATAATTAATTAAAATTTTAACTTTCATATCATTCATTATTATATCAATAACTTTTATTATTATATTACTAACACGTACTATAAAAATGGAACTATGCGAAAGTGAGAGTGTTGCGGGAATGTTATAACTGTTTCGGCGGGAGTCTGAGCTGCCGACGCGCAAGTAGTTGTACTATGGTCACAGTGTGACGGAAAGGCACTGTATTTCTTGTTAGTACAGATATCCATTTTAAGAAGTGCTTTTTGTACACATTTCGCAGCCAGTACAACGGGGATATAGGAGGCTGAAACGGAAATCAAATCTTTAAAAAGCGGGTCGCTACATATTGATTTTAAAATTTTGCTCTTTGAATGGTCCCGAGAGAAAAAAAAACAAGCAAACAAAAGAAAACAATAACAGTTAACACTTGATCAACATACAACATTTGAAAGTTTAAACGAAAACTAAAGAATATCTCGAAAATGCTTGACGCCACAGCAAATTATTTGACCTAAGTTGTGTGTTTAACGAGAACTAGATTTTTTTGCAGTAAGGTTTTGTTTATCTTTTAGGTTTATGCAAAATTATACCAAATTCATTCACAGGAACAGGGTTTCACAGGCTGTTCGCAGAAAATTCAAAATGTACCTACATTGTATCATATAAATATTTTAAATACAGGTATTTTAATTAAAATCGTTATACCCGTTTTTTGAGAAAATAAAAAATGACGAAAAATATTCCATGTAGAGCGTAGTTTGGTGTATAGGCAGGGGAATTTCTTGAAAGTCTTTGTATCGCTTCCATGGAAGATACTAAACTTAAATACCAACTGTGATATTTATCCGAAATTTCGTTTTAAGCTATGATATTACACACACGCACTTTTCTAAAATTCTTATTATAGGTAAATAGTATAAAAGTAATAAATATTTAAGGGTGAAAGACGCAATATATAAACCAATGACGGCAATAGGATCGATCTCTTATGTTTACTATCTCCCATTTAAACAGAGGTCATCGTATGGGGAGCAAGTTTTTGATTGTACAAGGTTCCTAAATGTACCGTATACGAGGACGACACTGGACAGAAAAATCAAACAAGGTTTAGTTTTAAAAAAATTAAATTATTTTATTGTTTTTCAAAATATTTCACTTTAACATCACATTTTTGCATTAGATGAAACCAGTTCCTTAAAGCAATGATGCCACTCTTCCTGAGGCATTTTAGAAACCAGGTTTTTATAATGTAGCATTGCTTCATCTGATGACGAAAAAATCTGATGTGTTACACTCACATGACTTTCTCTACTCTTGTACAAACTATTTTTACAAACCCTTATTCTCCATCTACTTCATGTTAATCGAGATAAACATTTGCAGACTCTATCTTATTGCTAATTTTCTTGTAGATGTAAGGGGAATATATATTTACAAGGGCAATATAGAAATACAGTAGCCTTTAAGCACATACATATCTCTTAATAGCTGGTTGCTAGGTGCAGCACCATTCCCTTTGCCACAGATTAATACTCTTTGCATATCCAAGACAAAAAAATGAATAACGAATTCCCATTTGAGAAAATAAGTATTGAAAAATTTAAGGGAATAACAAGCAATACCTCGAAAATGGTTCACTCAACAAAAAATGTATATGACATAAATTGTGTATTTTAACGCGAACTACATTTTTTGTGTAGTAAAATTTTGTCTATCTTTCATGGTTTACCAGTTATGCAAAAGTCGTTCACAATGAAGAATACTTTTGGAGACATTCCCAGAAAATTCAAGATATACATTTTATTTGTCATGAAAATATCTTAAACCTATGATATTTTAATCAAAATCGTTAGAGGCATTTTTGAGAAAATTAAAATTTTCGAAAAATGCTCCATGTAAAGGGTAATCTGGGGTGGGGGGATTTTCTTGAAAACCTTCGTGTCGCATCTCTGGAAGATACTGAACCTAAATACCAAGTTTGGTGTTTATCCGACTGTTCGTTTCTGAGTTATGCTGTTCACAGACAGACACACACACACACACACACACACACACACACATAGACAGACACACAGACACACACACGGACATGTTTCCAAAAATATTTTTTTTGGATTCAGGGAGTCTCAAAAACATATATTTCCGGTGAAATCTCGGTAATGAATTTTTGGGTGGAATACAATACTTCCCCTACTTACTATACGTAGTAGAGAAAGTAAAAATGACTCCACGCATTTTATCTTTAATTTTTGGTAACAAAAAGAAATCATAAGGTGCCAGGTCAGAGTTGTATGGTGGAGGGTCCATGGTGCTGACCTTTAGGGCATCCAGACACTCACTATCAGTTGTTAGTTTTGCTGTATCTGACGATCAGTTGTCATGATATAACATTATTTTTCTTTTCGGGTGTTTTTCACAACTTTTTAAAAACTTTTCGGTAAACAGAAATGTGTGTACCACTTGGCAGTAACGGTACGTCTATTTCTAGTGCTATAGTAGCAATATGGCCCGTTTTAGAAAACAAAACTAGCAATCATATTCTTAGGAGCACTGCAAATTCGTTGGACTTTTGTAGGCTTAGGTTCTGTTCGAATGACCCATCGAGCCGAATGACTTTTCTCTTTAGAATCACAATAATAAATTCAAAAGATTCATCACCAGTAACGATATTCCAAACCAAATTTGAAGTGCCGCCTTGGATGTTTTCCAGAGTTTTTCTGCACCAATCGATGCGTTGTTGTTTTATGTGGAATCCATTGTCAACAAAGTTTTCTAACGTCTAACTTTTGATATAAAATGTTGTTTTTTTTTGACTCATCAGTGCCCAATGTCGCCGGAATAAATTCATAAGATGTCCGCTGATTTCTTCAAGCATTGCTCGAACAGCGGCAATATTGTAATCAGTAACAGAAGTTCTTAGTCGTCTTTACGAAATTCATCATTAAAAAAAATACGTATCTCTTTTGAATTCGCTGTACCAATTATAAATTGTTGCATTAGATGGGGCTTCTTCTCCAAATGCATTTCTAAGCCGATATTCACATTGTTTAGGGGTTAATGAATTGAAATCGTAAAAAAATCATAGCCCGAAAGTGTTCTGTAATCAAATTCATTTTTGTGTAAACACAAAATCTTTAAATGATCATAATTAACAAACTATTAGAACAAAATACACGGAATCAACTCGCAAAACATTAGAAAATAGCTGTCAAATATAAACAAATTTTAATTGTTTTTAGAAACATGGCGTTTTAAAGCTTTTCAGTATCACCCTCGTATAAGCATTTACAAATGTATATTTAATGAAGAAGAAATAAACTCACCTCCCGTTTACCTGTAATAGATTGTGGAAGTGTGGTACAAAATTCGATATGGAGACTTAAAAGCAGGCTGAAATTTAAAATCATTCAAAGATGCAAGGCGAAGATTTTTACGAAATTTTCCTGACACAAACAAGTCTTTACATGATCAGAAAATTCACTCTCAATTTCCTTTAAAACATATCCAAGATTTTAATTTAAATGCAATATGTTTGATGTATGACAAATAAAGTGTAGGTCTTGAATTTGCTGTAATTAGCCTCTCAGGTCTTCTTCATTATCACTGATAAATGGGCAATAACTTACTTCAGAGACTACCTCCGTAGCAGAACTGACTTGTTAACCTAGAGGTTCGATTCCTGCTGGGGCAGGTGAATTTTGCTTTAAAGAATGATTCCCCACCCTTCGCAGAGTCTGATGTATGAATGTAAGTTCATTTCTAAATGAAAATTAGTAAAAGCCAATAGCAAAACTCTACAAGACGAGTTAATTGTTTCTGAAGTCAAAAAACCCGAAATGACCACAGAAGTTTACTGTGGCTATGCAAATTAAACCATACATAATAATTTACAACAAAAAGCGAACTCGTTAAAATATGCACTTTGTGTTAAATATCCTTCTATTTTCTGTAACACTTAACTAGATATGGCATGCAAAATACATATTTTGAGGACCACCAAACAAACATAAGGAATCATTTTCAGAAAAAAAAATCCATGTGAGAGAGAGGGAGAGAGAATAATCCAAAAGTCTGATATAAGCACTAAACAATATGTTTGAGTCATACACTGTTTAAGCAAACAGGCAAAGATTTTCAAGAAATTTTCCCTACCCTAAGCTACCCTTATATAAAAGTTTTCAGTTTCTTAAATGTGGTTCTAACGATTTTGACTTAAATAAATCTGACATATTGATGGACAAATTAAAATATATAAATACTTTTCTGTGAAGTCCTCTTCATACTGTTTGAATTTTGTATAACTCAGAAATCATAGGAAATAGACGAAAACTTACTACAGAGGAAATATTCAGCTCATTGCGTGCACAATATGTACCACACATTAATTTTTTTCCAGTAACATTAACCACTTGAAAATATTGCATTTCCATTTTTACACTTTGCCATGTGTGTCATTTTACGGACATGCTTGAAAATTTGCGATTCTTCCTTTTTATTTCCAACACAAGAGCTCGTTACCACGCCTAAAATTTTGAATACTGTTTCTGAAATTTCAATGCAATTACTCACTTATTGCTTAATTTGAAATCACTCATAGATGAAAATATACAGCAAATAACGTAACGTGAATAGAAAAATCAATTTTTATATGAATAATATAATACATGTTTCGAGGAAATACATTTTAGAAGAATTTCCGATTGTGTGTATGAACAGCATAACTCAGAAACAAAATGTCGGATAAATATCAAATTGGTACTTAAATTCAGCACCTTCCGAAACTGCAAATTCCATACCCCAAACTACTCTTTACATGGAACATTTTTCGAAACTTTGGTTTTCTAAAAAATGGCTCTATGCAAAACGCAATATGTTAAAGATATTTACGTGGAAAATAAACTTTATATCTTGAATAGTTTCAGCTCTTCATTGCGAAGGAAATTTATATAATTGAGTTTTTTTTATTTATGAACGCTCTTTAACTGCTGTGGTCCTTAGCTTCCCATTCCATATTGGGCGCGAAAGACCGGTAATTTTGCTCAGAGGCCTCTTTATTAGGCTTGAGGTTCTTTTACGTGCCGTAAATCTACGACACCAGACCACCGGCTTTACTTCCCTTCCGAAGGAAGCCATGCTAAGGATTTTTACGCCCGAAAAAATCCATCGCCCTCCGCCGGGTTTGAACCCTCGACCTCGGGAACTAGAGGCTAGCATGATAACCACTACACCACGGAGGACGACAATTTATATAACTGGTAAACATTAAGCGATGGACGAAAACGTATTACACATAAAAATATAAATCTCTTTAGAACATAAAATGATTTCAAATAACTTTTTGTGGCATAAGCCATATCCGAAATATTCGTTATTAATGGTTGTTTATATTAGCTGTTTCTCGCGATGTCATGAAAAGAGTATGGAATTTTAAGCCAGTGTCTGGCGTCCAGTTCTTAAACATTTGACATCGCTATTCCCTTTGTATGTATAACGAAATGTGTAATGTAACTATTCCCGGAAAGGTTTGTTTGGATTAAAATTAAGTAGGTAGGAAAATAAACTTTCGTAAGAATAGAGTTAATTGTTCTTCCATACAAACCGTGTGTTGGACAAGGTTGGAAAGGTAGAATCAAACGACTGAAAAATTCAACGCCATAGCCGGGATTTGAACCACGGTTGCTCTAGCCACTGAGCTACCATGGCAACATGCCGGTAGCACATTAAATTCCCCAACTGATTCGCACGTTTCCCGGTAAGCCACAAGGAGATCTCAAATTGTATTGAGGTGACATACCCCAATGGTGACCTACAATGTTGTAAGTATTTTAAGTCCCGGGCTTCATAGTTTCAACCATTATTAGGTCAACTAATGGAGTAGCTCAGTGCCTAGAGCAACCGGACGGAGATCGGGAGATCCGTGGTTCAAATCCCGGCTATGGCAGTGAATTTTTCAGTCGTCTGGTTCTACCTTTCGTAAGAATAGTTTGTATATCCAATAATAAGAGATAGAGGGTAGAGAATGTCATATAAATTTAACATATCAGATATTTATTTTGGTTTTATTTTTGTGCTGGTTTCTATTGTTTTCCTTATTTTCTGTTTGTTGGGCTAGAAAGCACTCAGCACCGCCGTCCAGATCCAGCAAAGGGCGAAGAAGCAGAAGAGGCAACGGAAACATCGTCTGTATCCGAACATTTTGAGGCAGGTGCATCAGCCCACATTGAGGATAAGCGAGTAGTTTGTATACGCGGCTCTCTTTTGCCCACACCTCCGGGAATGGAGCCGTTAACAGGTGAAAGGGTATCCTTATTCAGACATACGGGTCTGGGGTGGGGTCTAACGGAAAGAGGGGGTGTGTTATTGATTTTCCCGCGTTGCCAGCTCCCTGCGCGCCAACTGTACACCCCTAAAGCCTACCTTCCTGCTGGGAATTCTCTTTCTCGCAAGTGAAACGTTGTGACTGTTCATGTGTACGAGGATCGTCCAATAAGTAAGCTTCCCTATTTTATAAAAAACACTATACACAGTTGATCATGTAGAATTAGTTTTATTTATATTGTACAAACCTTCTGTTACTTTTCTACATAGTCAACATGTTTTTCCAAGCATTTTTGGGGACGTGACACAAGTTTTTCCAAGCCAGTGTTATACCAGGATCCGTGCTCGCAACCAGCTGTTCACTTCTGATTGATCTTCGTCACGTGTTAAAGTGCTTACCTCCATGATGACCTTTGAGTCAGGGGAACATGTGAAAAATCACTTGAGAAAAGATCTGGTGAATATGCAGGATGCGAGAAAACTTCCCAGTTGAATCTTCTGAGCTCCGCCTGGGTCAAGATTCAACTTGGAAGTTTTCTCGTATCCTCCGTTTTCACCGGAGCTTGCCCCAAGTGATTTTCACTTGTTCCTCCAACTCAAAGGTAAGCACTTTTAACACCGATGATGAAGTCAAATCAGTGAACAGCTGGTTGCGAGCACAGGACCCGACCTGGTACAATACTGGCTTGGAAAAACTTGTGTCACGTCCCCAAAAATGCTTGGAAAAACATATTGACTATGTAGAAAAGTAACAGAAGAATGTACAATATAAATAAAATTAATTCAACATGATCAATTGTGTGTAATTTTTTTTTATAAAATAGAGAAACTTACTTATTGGACGCCTCTCGTAGATGGACATACTTTACAATGATAATAGGCACTGCAAAATTATTCGAGAATTTTGAGCAATAGGACACAATACTGACATGGACTATTTCTAGGAAGACTTTTTTGTTTTCTTTCTTCTAATTATTACATTCTCTACTGCTCACATGTTGGTAGATAGGGGAAGTACGTACTACATTCCCTCCAAAATTCAGTTTTGAGATTTCGTCGATAATACACGTTTTGAGATTCCCTGAATAAAAATTCACAACTTTGTGTGTGTGAAGAGCATAACAAAAAAAACCCTTATTTGTTGCATTCACATGATTTTCTGTACTCACTTCTGCAAACTATTCTTGCAAACTACTCTTTTATCTACTTCTTTTTTGTTTGGTTAACCTCCTTTTACTGGATAGGTCATATCGGACGATGAATGAATGAAATGCTTGAAATTATGCTCAAATGAACTCTTGATCCATAGAACTTAAAGTTACCCGAATTAATTGAGTTTTATTTATGGACGCTCTTTAACTACTTGGTTCTTAGCGTCCCATTCTATATTGGGCGTGAAAGACCGGAAATTTTGCTCAGAGGCCTCTTTATCAGGCTTGAGGTTCTTTTACGTGCCGTAAATCTACGACACGGAACCACCGGCTTTACTTCACTTCCGAAGGAAGTCATACTAAGGATTTTTACGCACGAAAATATCCATCGCCCTTCGCCGGGTTTGAACCCGCGACCTCGGGAATTACAGGCTAGCATGGTACCACTAGTCCACGGAGGGCGACAAAGTTATCCGACATTCACCTTTTCAGGATAAGAGAAAACCTCGGAGAAACCTTATCCGAGTAACTCACCCTCACCGATATTCGATCTCGAGACCTCGAACGTGAAGCAGACACGCTACCCCCACACCACGGAGGTGGGATATCTACTTTTTTCCCAAATACTAATTCATAATATGGATATTCGTTGTGCTTATTTGATTATTTCTAAGTATTGTGCAAAGTGCCTTCGTGTTATTTTGTTTATCCAAAAGGGGCTATACAATGTTTTTCAAGTTTTTAATATATTTATTTTATGTTTATTATTAGGGTTTCGGTACAACAGTACTAATTAGTGACCTCAAAACGGGAGATAAAGGACTGCATTAAGCGGATGAATCCGGATTTTTTCAGCTTCCACTGTTCCTGTCTCAAGAAGCCGAACCATTCCGCCCTCTTTGCCACATTGCCGACATTCAGTTTAAATATCCAATGTGACGTTCCCGTTAACAACCAAATCACACAACGTTGGTGGGCCATGTTCTGGAAGCGAAATTCCAGGTGCTGGAGTTCCTCAAGGCCCACGGTTGGCACCAACTTGATATGTACGAGAGGCGTCCAATAAGTAAGTTTCCTATTTTATAAAAAAAACATTACACACAATTGATCATGTTGAATTAATTTTATTTATATTGTACAATCCATCTGTTACTTTTCTACATAGTCAACATGTTTTTCCAAGCATTTTTGGGGACGTGGCACAAGGTTTTCCAAGCCAGTGTTGTACCAGGTTCGGGTCCTGTGCGTCTTCCAAGAATGCAGCACCAAGATTTTCATGAAAATCCCGCCACCTCAAACTCAGCTTTATATAGAAGAGTTTTCATTATTTTTTATTCATTCAAAATGGATATAAGGTGTTTGTTTCAAATAAGGTGTGTTTAATTAGGTTCTTGCGTGAATAATAAAATATATCTCTTGAATTTTCTGCGAAAGCCTGCGAATTCCTCTTCGTTCCGAATAGATTTTATGTAATTTTGTATAACTAGTGAAACATAAGGATTACTACAAAGGATTACTACATGAAAAATGTAGTCTATTTTTTGATTGTGGCAAATTGAAATTGAACTTTTATTTATGGACGCTATTTAACTGCTGTGGTCCTCAACGTCTCATTCTATATTGGGCGTGAAAGACCGGTAATTTTGCTCAGAGGTCCCTTTATCATGTTTGAGGTTCTTTTACGTGCCGTAAATCTACGACGCGGGACCATCGGCTTTATTTCCCTTCCAAAGGAAGCCATGCTAAGGATTTTTACGCCCTTGCTTGTCTCAATTGAGATGAAGTAGGTAGAAACATAACTTCTGTAGGAATAATTTATAGAAGAGATGTAAAAATAACCGTCAATGGGTTGAGAACGTTATGTGAATATAGCATATCCGATTTTCATTCAATGTGAATTTGTAAAAAACTGTTTTTCTTTTCCAGATGTGTACTCGCACAGAAAACTTAAACCACTATGAAAGGTGAGATAAATACCAAATTTCATATTTGAGTCATACACTCTTTAAACAAAGATTTTCTAGAAATATTTATGCCTTTTTCGGGCAATTTGGCCTACGTTCTGATAACGACTCGAGCATCTATATGAAGCCGAAATTATGAAGTCAATAATTATTATAATAATCTGAGAAGTATAGTGATATAAAATAAATAATAAAATATTTAATTTCAGTGTATGTATAAAAAGGAGAAGCATTGTGAAAATTGTTGACTGTAAAAGCTACAGAAAGATAAGACAGGCACAGGTTAGCTAATTAGGGACCAGCCCCAGGTATAAAGGGTAAAATAGCTGAAGCCAGTTTCTCTTGGAATTAGTGAGTGCAGTTGCACTGGCCGGGATATGAAGGTCATTAGAGGCTTCATGACGCTAAGTTTGAGGGGAGAGAGGGGAAGTTAGGAGTTTTTCCTCTTTGTAGCGCGGTGGTGAAATTCATTCTGTCCTGAGCGATTGGTGAGAGCGGGACGACATTCTCGTCGAGTTGTGAACATTGGCTGCGAACATGCAAGAGGGTAGAACGTTCAGCTGTAGTTAATAATCTTCGGTCTTGGTAAAGACACAGTAGCATCGTATCCATTTAAAAGTGATCGGCAAACCTTAAGTTTTATTTTAAATGGTGAAAATAAAAGTGTTCCAAGAAAGAGTTCGTGTTTCTCTGTACACATCCACGTATACCCAGAGATTAAGATCTCATGCTCGAGCAGCCGTGGCAAAGTATATAAAAAAACAACTAAGAGGAGAAACGCAGCAATCGTGAGGCAAAGGTAGTGCTTCATTGTTGGAGGACGTAGCGTGGCTGCGTCATATATTACCAAACTGATATAAGTCGTAAGTGCTAAATGCGTTACCTTTCTGTGCGAGTGTACATTGTACTTACGTATCTCCCGTCGCGGCAATGGTATCTTCAATACAAAACTACGGAGCTCACACATAAAGGCTTAAAAAACAGAAATCAATCATATCAGCTGCACTGTTGAGGTCGTTAATGAGATAATTGAACTTGTAAACCCTATTGGAAGTCCCCCTTAGCATTTACGCTGTTTACTCGAACCTTTTGAAGCATAGGTGCTTTGCATCGCGTTCATCCATCATGAAATGTGTAAGCACTGTATGCTTCATCCTACATGGGAAAATACGCTGATGCGATTCCACTTCACCTCATCATGGCAAAGTTCAACATAAGCAGTGGTAAACTCGGGTTTTCTACAGAAAGAAAGGCTGCGTTTCATTTCTCAGATATGTATTAAAGCAATAAGTTATGTAAGCTGCATTGCGCTGTTTATATTATACTGATATTATAGAAAGAAAAGTTGTATGTGGGAATGTAGGGTGATTCTCAAAAATCATTCAACTGATTGTGATAGTTAATCACGATTGAAAATCGCAATTCTTTCTGACGACATGGGATCTTAAACACATAGTAGATAGATAAGGTTTTTACTTTCTCTACTACGTATAGTAAGTAGGGGAAGTATTGTATTCCACCCAAAAATTCGATACCAGATTTCACCGGAAATATATGTTTTGAGACAGCCTAAATCCAAAAAAAGCATTTTTGGAAACATGTCCGTGTGTGTCGGTGTGTGTCTGTGAACAGCATAACTCAGAAAAACAGTCGGATAAACACCAAACTTGGTATTGGTTCAGTATCTTCCAGAGATGCGACACGAAGGTTTTCAAGAAAATCCCCCATCCCTGATTACCCTTTACATGGAACATTTTTCGAACATTTTTATTTTCTCAAAAATGGCTCTAACGATTTTGATTAAAATATCATATGTTTAAGATATTTTCATGACAAATGAAATGTATATCTAGAATTTGCTGGGAATGTGTCCAAAAGTATTCTTCATTGTGAACTACTTTTGCATAACTGGTAAACCATAAGAGATAGACAAACGTTTACTACACAAAAAATGTAGATCGCGTTAAAATACACAATTTATGTCATATACATTTTTGTTGTTAAGTGAACCATTTTCGAGATATTGCTTGTTATTCCCTTAAATTTTCCAATACTTTTTCTCAAATGGGAATTCGTTATTCATTTTTTTCATGTCCTGGATATACAAAGAGAATTGAATACTCCACATAGCAACCAGCTCTTAAATATTTTACTATCGCTTAAAGCCTACCAATTACCCTTGCATCTACAAGAAAATTAGCATTAAGATTAACGTCTCGATTAATATGAAGCATGTGGAGAATACGCGTATGTAAAAATAGTTTGTACAAGAGTAGAGAAAGTCATGTGAGTGTAACACATCCGATTTTTTTATTGGTGTCGAATATTGTCATTTTAAAAACACTTAGTGCTGGGTCATTGGCTGTATATGCATGTTTAAAAACAAGTTAAAGGTGACAAAAAGAAATAAAAGATAATTTACCTTTGGCTAACTGTACAAATTTGATGTGACTTCGCGAGCTTTAGCCAGGGAATTGTTCATGGTTTACCAGTTCCTCTGGCCAGTAGATCTCAACATGCCAGTCTCCTAGCAGGACTTAAGAATTTTTCTGTGAATTTAAGTTTTCGCTGGTTCTGCCACTATGCATATTCCGCCAAAATATGCACCCAGTCTTCATCCAAAGCACAGAATGAGCGGATTCTGCTGCCAGAATCGTCAAGAATTTTCTGTACCCTCCAGTCTGCCAGGTAAAACAAACCATGCCATTTCTGATCTTTCCTTTATTCCTAAGTTAAATATATATGCCTCTTTACCCCAATTCAACTTCATTTCATTTGCTAGACTTAGAGAAGGTTTAATTGTGTTTACAATCCAATTCAATTTCCTGTTGGTTGATGCCTATTACCTTCTTTTAACAGATTTCCGTATGTTTCTGTCAATTATTTCATGTCTATTCTCCTCAAACCTCTTTCCAGCTCTGCTACCCAAAACTTAGAAGACAGGTTTTCTCGCTGGATTGACATTTACATTTTGTAACATTATAAGCGTAGTACGGAATTACCTTCCTGCATTAGCCTCAGCCAGTACTTCACTATTCTTATTTTACAGTGTAGACACAGTGTCTTCGTAACATCCCACCCCCCTCAATAAATCAGAATAACTCCAATAATTCCAAAATGCTACCTCGTTTTATTTACGTGCTCTGTTCTTAACCATCCCCGAATTTCACTTCCGTTTAACAAAATTGGGTTTATAATAGAATTATACCCATTTTCTAATGTATCTATCGGCACATTAGGAATATGCATGATAGTATGTAGTTAATTTAACTGCCCTCGTGCTTTATAGTTAGTTACTGAGGGATATGTATTCCAGTTTCCTTTCATATTAAACATTACTCCTAAATAGGAGAAACAGGTAACAGCCCCTTGTAATACCATTTTTCATCCCTACCATACACATAGCCCATTTTAAAACAATTGTTTTCGTTTTGTTAATGTTTAATACCATACCCCACTTTCTACAACATTCTTTCAACCTGTTAAAACCCTTCTTCTGTAAGCCTTCTATCGTCACTGACAAAGTTGTCAGGTCATCCACGTGTAAAAATACAAGGATGTAGACATCTTCTACTTCGGGACCATTCATTTCCTCTGCTGTAAACATGTCTGCTATAAAAATCGCCTGTGAATGAACTGAAAAACAATGGCGATAAAATACATCCTTGGCGAATTCCTCTGCTGGGGAATTTAGATTTAGTCATTGTATTTTCGTCTGTTTTAATACTAAAATTTACACTGTTGCATTATAAATTTGCATCAGAGCTCTCATCATTTTGCAGAGTATCCTTTGTAATGAGGTTCCAGTCCAAAGAACAACCCTCTGAATACTATCAAAAGGAAAAAGGAAATATTCAGCTCATTGCATGCACAATATGTATCACACATTTTTTTTCCTGTAACGTTAGCCGCTTGAAAATATTGCACTTCCAGTTTTAGACTTTGCCATGTGTGTCATTTTACGAACATGCTTGAAAATTTGCGATTCTTCCTTTTTATTTCCAACACAAGAGCTCGTTACCACGCCTAAAATTTTGAATACTGTTTCTGAAATTTCAATGCAATTACTCACTTATTGCTTAATTTGAAATCAATCATAGGTGAAAATATACAGCAAATATCGTAACGTGAATAGAAAAATCAATTTTTATATGAATAATATAATGTTAAATACATAACGGATGTATAGGAATTTGTCACTGCTAGAGAAAGTCGTATGGGTGTTTACATAATATTTTTATTTTTGTTTTATTATTTTCTCTACCACGTAAATAGTTTGTAGGTAGAGAATATCGAGATTTCACCGGAAATACATGTTTCGAGGAAATACATTTTAGAAGAATTTCCGATTGTATGTATGAACAGCATAACTCAGAAACAAAATGTCGGATAAATATCAAATTGGTACTTAAATTCAGCACCTTCCGAAACTGCGACGCGAAGGTTTCAAGCAAATTCCATACCCCAAACTACCCTTTACATGGAACATTTTTCGAAACTTTGGTTTTCTAAAATATGGCTCTATGCAAAACGCAATATGTTAAAGATATTTACGTGGAAAATAAACTTCCCTTCCGAAGAAAGCCATGCTAAGGATTTTTACGCCCGAAAAACTCCATCGCCCTCCGCCGGGTTTGAACCCTCGACCTCGGGAACTAGAGGCTAGCATGGTAACCACTACACCACGGAGGACGACAATTTATATAATCCTGTATAACTGGTAAATATTAAGCGTAAAGTCAACAACAGCAGAGTAAAGTTTCCCCCTCTTTATATTCAGACTTGAATCAATTAATGTTTTAAATCCAAAATATTGTCTGCAATGGAGAACCCTTTCCTGAAATTTAAAAATTATACCAAACTCTTTGGTTCCACCCTTTAACGTCAAAGATAATTTTGCAATATACCTTATCCAGTATAGATAACATTGCTATTCCTCTGTAGTGCTCTGGTTGCTGAGTGGGTACCTTTGCCCTTAATATCGGCCGAATAGTTGCTGTTGCTCAAACTTCGGGACGCTCCTCGTCGTTAAATAGTTTGTTAAAGGCCACCCGCAGGAGGTCTTACATCTCAAGAACTTCTAAGGAGCATTTAATAAATTCGCTCGGAATTC
This sequence comes from Deroplatys truncata, assembly GCA_030765065.1. Classification (NCBI taxonomy): domain Eukaryota; kingdom Metazoa; phylum Arthropoda; class Insecta; order Mantodea; family Mantidae; genus Deroplatys; species Deroplatys truncata. The sequence goes on from CM060976.1 coordinate 225,302,928, forward strand.
CTTCTGTTCCCGGAGCTTTGCGATTCTTTAGCTTTTTATTGCCCTGACAATTTCCCCGTCAGCTATTTTCTCATCTAGAACTGGTGCTGTAGGATTTAAACAGTTCAGCGACAGACAGCCAAGGTCCCTCCCACTCCTTCAGCGCACACACTATTAAAATGCGCTAGCCATGTCTTCGCACTTTAATTTTCGTAATCACCTTCCACATGTTTATCAAATCTCTCCACTCTGACACTAGTCTTAAATCCGCCGCCATTTTGTTTTGTCATTCAGCGTTTACTCTTAGTAATGTAACTTTATATTGCTTTCTAATTTGGGTATACGAAAGACGCTTTTCGTCAATTATCATGAAGCTAATTTTCTATTATAATTGGGTTGAACGATTCTGTGATAAGATTTGGACTAAATTGCTTGAAATTTGTAGATATTAGCAATTTCGGCACCGAGTACTTTTAAAGCCACTACTTTTGAAGGAACAAATTCGATAACATGTACGTAACGTACCTTCAAAATACAGTGCAATCACAGGCTAATTAAACTACCAATAAGATATTAGGGCTCCATATATTATTTAGGTTCATTGCTTTTCCATATATATATAGGGTCTCCCAAATAAAACGTCAATAATAGAAATTAAATTTTATTTAAAAGGGTTAATCCGGCTCGAGTATTTCAAATAAGGATTCTTGATACCCTTAGTTACGGTGTTCTACTGAAACATGTAAGAAGGTTTTGACTTATTTTGAAAGCGTTTGTGTTTTAGACTGTAAAAAAAATTAAAAATCTGATGTGATACATTCACATGACTTTCTCTACCGTTTCTCGCGTATTAGTAGGTATACAAGCTATTCTTACTAAAGCTTATTTTTCTATCCATTACATTTTAATCCAAATAAACCTTTGCAGAAATAGCTGCATTACACATTTCGTTATAGATACAAAGAGAACAGGATGGTCAAATGTTTAAGATCTGGACGCTATATGCTGGACTTTAAAATTCCATACTGTTTCTATGCAATCGCAAGAAACAACAAAGAAATTAACAATTCGAACCTTTAATTACGGATATCTCAGAATTGGTTTATGCCACAAAAAGTATTTAAAATAAATCGTGTGTTTTAAAGAGATCTAAATTTTTTTATGTGGTAAGTTTTCGTCTATCGCTTAAGGTTCACCAGTTATACAACGTTATATAAAATTTCTTCCGAATGAGCTGGACTTCACAGGCTATTCCCAGAAAATGCAATATATACATTTTATTTTGCATGTAAATATCTTTAATATGAGATATTTTAATCAAAATCGTTACAGCCATTTTTCAGAAAATAAAACATTTCGAAAAATGCTCCATGTAAAAGGTAGTTTGTAGTGGGAGGATTTTCTTTAAAATCTTTGTGTTGCATCTTTGGAAGGTACTGAACCTAAATACCAAGTTTGGTATTTATCCGACGTTTCGTTTTTGAGTTATGCTGCTCACGACACATACACGGACCTTTTTCTAAAAATGCTTTTTTTGGATTCAGGAGGCCTCAAATCATATATTTCCGTTGAAATCTCGGTGTGAAATGTTTGGGTGGAATGCAATACCTTCACCACTATGTACGTGGTAGAGAAAGTAAAAAGTAAATCATTGGCATTTAAGGTATTACATCTAATTTAAAGCCGTAATTTATCCTAGCGGAGTGTTTCCCAAACGCTTGCTAGCTAAAAGTGAAATATAGTGCTATCAAATAGGTATATAGTAATGGACTGAAACTCGATGGGGGGGAGGTTAATTCATATGTTTTATTTAATATTCATTGTCATTAGAGATGAAGTATTCGCACATGCAATCCTTTGCAGTGGTCATGGCGGTAATCATGAGTTTATAGGTCAATGACAAACATGAAGCCATTGGTGTAATTGTTACGATAAGCACATGCCGCGTGTAATGCTGGGTTAGATATGATACTATTATAACTTTTTGTCCTTCCTGACTAGTTCTTATTGCTTAATCGTATTCTCATTCAACTGCTATTTTGTAGACGACTATAATTTTAATGTTATGCTTTCTATTTTACATTTATTGCAATGAACTGAGAATACGCTTAGGTATGGAAGGAGCGCTCGGACACCTATATCGCAGCCGTAAAATCTCCCACACTGGTAGGCACGCTTGCAAAATGTAAAATACACAAGGTTAACCAAAACCATTTATATTTGGATTGGACCGGGGATGAATGACAATTCACGGGGATGACGAATGGCCGATGTCAGCTTTAAACGTCGTCTCCAATATCTGCTGTCGGCTGCTACAGTGGTTGGCTATGAGATCTTTCTCTCAGGATATGCCTGAGCGTAGTGAAAGAATAACACAGTTTAAATTGGCTGAGATATTTAATGTGATTTAATACCTGAGCTATTGAAGTGAGTTGCTGGCCGTTTGAAGATAAGAATTTGAATTATTATACCTGCTAAGTACTGCAGTATCAATTTTACGATTTGAAATACCTGTTTCCGCAATAAAAGAAATTAAAAGTGTAATTTCCGTGACTCGCTAAAGTGCTTACCGACAAAACCTCTCAGGGTTTCCTTTAAGTAACTGATAACCTAGGGCGGTCTTAGGCACTACGAACTACCATAAGACCGCCTTGAACCACCAAGACCAAACAATTGCTGCTGGATTACGAATCGACATACAAAACTCATTCACCTCTACCTCTTCACCTCTTCCTGAATGTTGTTTCTGTACTACAAAACTCACTGTTGAACATTTACTATGCTAATCCCAACAATATAATAACTGTCGCAGAACTGAAAAGATCTCCTCCTACCTCCACATTGCAACAGATACTCAAGTGACCTATCTAAAATTAAAGAAATTTCTGCAGAATACCGGTCTTTTTAACAAAATACAAAATGTTTCAATATAATATTTAATATTTTCTCGTTCATGCTTAAATACCAATCTTAATAGTAATATGTATTTGACCATGTTAAAATTAACGCTGTAATTCCATTATATATTTTATGTTTTCTTTATATGTTCTATTTATGTTCTTTTTGTGAAGCTGTAAATGTTTGTCTAATTAGAATTAATGTAATTAATTGATGAGTTGCATATGACCATACAGTTAGCGTGACTTTAAATAATTTAAAAAAAAGAAAAAGACTTTAAGTCCCAAGAAATGTACGAAAGAAAAGAAAGATGTTAATTTTAGCAATACACGCTTTTTTATTAACCCAAGTCTACTTTAGAACTACCCCACCAAAGTTCCTACATTATACGTTGCCAAATCTTACGCACATAAAACACAACTTTTACACTTTGACTACCAAATTCTAAGAATTCTTTCAATTTTTCCGAACTGATCTGAATGCAGTTCCACATCTCTTATTTCTTAACGTCATGAACTCTAGCTACCCGAGCCTTGGGCTGTTGGGTTTCTTGTTGACTTAAGTTCGCCGGAACGCTTAATTACCTTAGCTGCTCTACACTTTAACTAATTACTTTTCCTGTACCCATAATCTGCTTGGTTCTGCAACTTTTTTATGCTTGGAAAAAGACTTGAATTTCAATAAATATCACAACTTTGTATAAGATTCTATTATAAACTAAGTCACTGTCAACCGGTTACTCTACCATTTAAGCATGGGTGAATAACAGTAAATTTTTAGGTATTTAGATATTTGTCAAGCTGTGCAAATTATTCACACGGGTTATCCAGTTGTAATTTAAAAATGTTATAGCTAAAGAGAAATAAATGCACATAGATATGGTATTGCAGGTCTTTTGTAACATTGGTTGCCATGGATATTTAGAAATTAATAAATAGTAACAAAGTGATACTTCTGTGAAGGTGGAACAATGACCAGAAATTGAGTCCCTCTTTGATTAGCAGAAACAAAGTCTGTGAAGGAAGTACAGCACAATTTCGTCGAAATTAATGCTAGTAGACACCAATTCTGATTATAAAATAATAATGCCTTGGGTATAAAGTTCAAGCTGACTCCGCCTTGTTACCAGAATATCATCGTATGGCTGAGCAATACTTAGATAAGAGTTTGACATCACCGAGCTGCAAAGAGCGCTCATGTTGAAATATGTTCAAGATTAAAATTGCAATTCTTGGTGTATAAGAAAATATTAAGTTTCAATTAAATAAGCTCTTTATTTAACAGCTACAGGCATTTATTTTAACGGTATTTTAAACGGAACACTCTGTATATACGGGAAAAAAATCTGATGTGTTGCATTCACACAACTTTCTCTACTCACTCTCCTATTAAATTCTCTTACAAAAGCTTATTCTTGTACATACTTTTTGGTAATCAAAATAAAGTTTTATTACGCATTTCGTTAAAGGTATAAGGATACAGTAGGATGAAGCGATAGCCCGATTTTTAGAAGCGAATCCTTATATAATGGCTTTGAAACACCCTGCTCTTTGCGATACCACGAGGAAAAACGAATAGTGGCTTACTATTTTAAAGAAGTTTAAGTGTGTGAAAATTCAAACCAATAACAAAGAATATCTTGGAAATAGTTAATGCAATAAAATGTTTTATTTGACATAAATTGTGTGCTTTAACGAGGTATGCGTTTTTGTGTTTTAAGATTTTGTCTATATTTTACGGTTTAGCAATTATACAAAAGTCATTCAGAATGAAGAGGACTTCACAGGCTATGTACAGAAAATTAAGGTATACATTTTATTACTTTCTCTACTAGTATAGAAGTAGGGGAAGTATTGCATTCCACTCAAAAATTTGATACCGAGATTTCACCGGAAATACATGTTTTGAGGCCTCCTGAATCTAAAAAAGGTATTTTTGGAAATATGTTCGTGTGTGTGTGTCGGTCTGTGAACAGCATAACTCAGAAACGAACAGTCGGATAAACACCAAACTTGGTATTTAGGTTCAGTATCTTCCAGAGATGCGACACGGAGGTTTTCAAGAAAATCCCCCATCCCAAATTACCCTTTACATGGAACATTTTTCGAAAACTTTAATTTTATCAAATATGGCTCTAACGATTTTGATTAAAATATCATATATTTAAGATACTTTCATGACAAATAAAATGTATATCTCGAATTTTCTGGGAATGTCTCCAAAAGTATTCTTCATTGTGAATGATTTTTGCATAACTGGTAAACCATAAGAGATAGACAAAATTTTACTACGCAAAAACTGTAGATCGCGTTAAAATACACAATTTATGTCATATACATTTTTGTTGTTGAGTGAACCATTTTCGAGATATTGCTTGTTATTCCCTCAAATTTTCCAATACTTACACCTTTTCTCAAATGGGAATTCGTTATTCATTTTTTTTTTGTCCTGGTAATGCAAAGAGAATTGAATACTCCACATAGCAACCAGATCTTAAAATATTTGACTATAGCTTAAAGCCTACCAATTCCCCTTGCATCCACAAGAAAATTAGCAATAAGAATAACATCCCGATTAACATGAAGCATATGGAGAATAAGCGTTTGTACAAGAGTAGAGAAAGTCATGTGAGTGTAACACAGCGTTGTGTGTGTGTGTATGTGTGTGTGTGTGTGTGTGTGTGTTCTGGACATACAAAAGAGATTGGAATGCTCCACATAGCAACCAGCTAACATTTGACTATCGCTTAAAGCCTGCCATATTCCCCTTGCAGCTACAAGAAAATTAGCAATAAGATAGTTTCTGCAAATGTTTATCTCGATTAACATTAAGTAAATGTAGAATAAGCGTTTGTAAAAATAGATTGTAAAAGAGTGGAGAAAGTCATGTGAGTGCATCACATCAGGTTTTTTTTCATGCAAATCATATCTTAAACATATGGTATTTTAATAAAAATCCTTAGTCATTTTTGAGAAAATAAACAATAACGAACAATTTTTCATGTTAAGAGTAGCTTGAAGTTAGGGAGGATTTTCTTGGAAATCTTACTGTCGTGTACTGGAATCTGAACTTAAATACCAAGCTTGGTATCTATAACTTTTCATCTTTTAGTTCTGCTGCCCAACCCAGCGTAATGGCTCAGGCGGCAACGTCTGTGGCCCGCATTCGGGAGGTCGTTGGTTCGATTCCCACGGCCGACTTTCCTGACCCATGGGTTTTTTGGCGGTTTCCCCGAGTCGCTAGATGAATGCTGGGAAGGTTCATTACATCCCCCGAATTTCCTGTCCCTCCATTTCACCTACGTTCTCATTTCACTTCACCTTTCATCTGCTTGGTCGGTTACAAGGTTTAAAGTGTCGGTGGGAGTCTCGGTATTGCATGGCGGGGGAAAAAGATGTAAGTAACCTTCGTAATGGAGCGGTCTGCGAGTCCCGGGCCTCCCAGGGGATGTGCAAGCCCGCAGAGGCAAGGGGAGCCGGTTGCACCAGTTGCCAACCGGGAGTTTCAATCTGTAAACTGCCCTCTGCCATATCTGCTTCCTGGTCCGGCCGCCCTCTGTCTCCTTTCACTTCACCCTGTTGGGGACTCTAGACAAAAAGGATCTTGTTGGTCGACGTGCTAAGTCGCCCTTTGCAGTTAGTCCTAGTCCTATGCTACACAAGGCGCTTTTATGATTTTTGTCCTGCATTCACGGAGCTCAAAACGTATACTTCTGGTGGAATACTGGCATCGAATTTTTACCTGGAAGTAGTAGAGAAGGTAAAAATCTAAAGCTGCTTTTCATAATTATAGTAAAATATAAAAACGCTCGCAGCAAATCGGATTATTTGAAAACAAAAGTGCTCAAATTCCAGGAGTTTTGTGGCTTTACTTCGAAAACTCGATGTGCCAATGTCCAGCTTTTATCCACAGCAAAACAAAACACACTTTCCTACAATTAAACAGATTGTTTGAAAACTATAAACTATCCAAATTTCAGAGGTTCTGTGAACGCTGCTATATGATGTGCAGCACAGGAATACAACATATTTGATCATTTAGAATAAGTAGGTTGAATTACAAGGTACTTGCACACGTGGTATGTTCACTTCTGTATTGGCTCAAAGCTGCTTATGCTTAATTAACGATCCTCTTGTAAGGGGTCGCTGTGAATTCCTACAAAATCATAGCAGGTAGAAATCTGTGAGGAATGGCGATGTGTGAATTCCTATAACATCGGTGAAATGGGATATGTATGCACGTTGGTGTGGTTAAAAATGTTATCTTTGAACTTTAATTAGAAGTATAAAATTCTCAAACATCCAGGCATTAAGTCCTTGGTCAAAATTTTTTAAAAATAGATATGTAAAGTAGGCGGCGCCGTGGCCGAGTGGTTAGACCGCTCGCCTCCCACCGAGGCGGCCCGGGTTCAATCCCAGGGACCTGCATGTGGGATTTGTGGTGGACGAAGTGGCGTCTGGGCGGGGTTTTCTCCGGGTTCTCCGGTTCCCCCGCCATTCATTCCACCAACTGCTCCATCATCACCTTTCCTTTCATCCATTTCGCCTTCATTTTGTTTCATCTACTTCCTTCATCCCATACCAGGCATCGGGCTGATCACCCATCCTGGATGCTCTGTCTGATCCATGAGTGTCTGCTCCTCGACGGGCCTCTGACCCCAGGCACCCGCTTGTAAGTCCTGGGGGGTGTAAGTCCTACATAAGAGGAGGGTAAACAGATAATGAATGAATGAAAAAGATATGTAAAGTTCCAGATTTCAATTTAGATTTAGATTTATTTATTTCTCAATATATTTAGATACATACATAATTACATTCAATTATCTTGCTACTACTATTACCAGCATAAAAGCAACTTATAGTTGCTTAACTACCAAAACTTACTACAAAACTAAAACCTATTCCACTGGTATCCAGCGGTTACATACTAATATTCAGAACTATATTTCCTTCATTTACCTTTTTATTTATTAAAATCATCTACCTTTATATATATTTATTTTATAACACATTTATTCTATAATTTATATTTTCCTTTCCTACTATCTGGATACTAATGCATTAATTATGCTATTCTAGGAGTTGCTTGAGATAGGATCATATACACTTAACACCCTGGTTGTTTGTGTATGTGTATCCTTCATTTTACTATATAGATTTTACAAAACTAGCAATTTAAATTGATCTCCTCATCTATAATTTACCTATATCATCACTTCTGTTATTATAATCCTCTTTTTCTTTAATGATTTTCCTCCACCATTTCTCTCTTACCTTCCCTGTATATTTACCTAATTGTTTCAAAAATTCTTTCTTATTGTTTCCAAATAGTTTTAAAAATAATATCTCTGTCTGTAATTTATCTCACTTCCTATTCCATATTTCCTCTCTTCCAAGGAGTTGTTTGCGTTAGCGCAAAGAGAACGGACGTGTCTGGTGAACGCTCGTAAGTACGGTAAAATGGGTGTTGCGTTGCAGGTTTACCGGGCGCGAATAGGGATTGGTGATATAGAAATTGGCACGCAAGTGCTAAATTTCTGGACTGCGATAGTGCTGGCAGCCCTATTAATAATTGGAGGTGTGGAACTTAATCCAGGACCGGCAGTTTTCAATAACGTCTTCGTCAAGAAGTGAAAATCCAAAGAAGTGCGACAACCAATTTCCTATGTCACTCTCACCAGTAACAAACTGCTTACAGGTTAGATTTCGCTGCACGCTGATCACAGTCAATACTCAGCTGCCATGAAAGTATGACCTCATGTCTGTCAAGCCTCAGGACAAATGAATGTTGTGATTTATTGTTAGCACATATGCAAGCAAAGAATGCTTTCCCAACAGACTTGTGTTTTTCCTTTTCTACATATTGCCTGTGAAGATTTCCATGCAGCCCTTAATGCTAATTTTTATCGTCATATTTTTAAAGGATTTGAAAAGAGTACAAACACATTCGTAAAATGACGCAGTGCAAAAAATAAAGTTCACATTTAGAAAAAAGAAGAAAATATTGAAGAAAGACCATTTTCTACAAGAGGCGATGAATGAATGTTCACGTGGGCGTGTCAAAACATTTGATTGCATTAAAAAGTGTCCTACAGAAATAAAATATCAAGCATTTGACATTTATTTCAATGGTGTTTTGCCTAACTGTTGGACAGTGCTATAATTTTAAATATTGTACAAAGATAACAGCCTGCATTAACGTTACGCAGACCAATTCTGTGCTAAGCTGGAGGGAAAAGTTTCCCTGAATGCACATGTCAATGTTCTTACTTACAAACCGCAATTTTGTAGGATTTTACAGATCCCGCGCATAAGATACCCAAGGAGGTTGAAGTCCAGATTGTAACGTGGGTGAGGCAATGTAGTATTGAGTATTCATGGATTCTCAGACTTGTGTGAAGGCGGACATTGTCATGCTGTAACATTCCTGGGGAGTATTGACAGCCAAACGCGGCGTTGTGATGTTCACACGGTTCCACATGTCTTGGATTGTCTATGGGAGGACATTCAGCGAGCGGCAGCTCATGAAGATCGCTTTCTGTCCTGTTTTGAGAGCAAAAGCTCCTGCTAACTGCACTTCTCCCACACACTGCACTCATACGTTTGTGGAACTTCATCACACTTTCATTTTCATTAACAAGAATCCAATAACAGCTCGCAATAACCGAGAACGGGAACAACTTATCTGCTTTTTTACTTTCTCTACTACGTATAGTAAGTAGGGGAAGTATTGTATTCCACCCAAAAATTCGATACCGAGATTTCACCGGAAATACACGTTTTGAGACCCCCTGAATCCAAAAAAAAGCATTTTTGGAAACATGTCCGTGTGTGTGCCTCTGTGATCAGCATAACTCAGAAACGAACAGTCGGATAAACACCAAACTTGGTATTTAGGTTCAGTATCTTCCAGAGGTGCAACACGAAGGTTTTCAGGAAAATCCCCCCACCCCAGATTACCCTTTACATGGAACATTTTTCGAAAATTTTAATTTTCTCATAAATGGCTCTAACGATTTTGATTAAAATATCATATGTTTAAGGTATTTTCATGACAAATGAAATGTAGATCTCGAATTTTCTGGGAAGTTTCCAAAAGTATTCTTCATTGTGAACGACCTTTGCATAACTGGTAAACCATAAGAGATAGACAAAGGTTTGCTACACAAAAAATACACAAATACACAATTTATGTCATATACATTTTTTTGTTGAGTGAACCATTTTCGAGATATTGCTTATTATTTCCTTAAATTTTCCAATACTTATACTTTTCTCAAATTCGTTATTCATTTTTTGTCCTGGTAATACAAAGAGAATGGAATACTCCACATAGCAACCGGCTCTTAAAATATTTGACTATCGCTTAAAGCCTACCAATTCCCCTTGCATCTACAAGAAAATTAACAATAACATTAACATCTCGATATCTCGATTAACATGTAGCATATGGATGAATAAGCGTTTGTAAAAATAGTTTGTATAAGAGTAGAGAAAGTCATGTGAGTGTAACACATCAGATTTTTTATCGTGTTTAACGCCCGTTCTTACTATATGCGGCTACACAGGCGGTGATACATGAATTTAAACAATAAATAGGAAGGAAACGTTCCAGCCTGAGTGTAGAAAGCAACATTTGGACTTTTTCTGACAGTCAGGCTGCGCGCAAGTTATCAGATAACATCTAAGCTAGTCTGGAACTCAACGAAAGTGGAAGTTTTTAAACTGCTTTGAACTTCCTTGTGTTTAGAGATGTCTGGATTCTCACTTTCACGGTTTGCTTGGAATACAAATCTGAAATACCTACACTCCTTAGTTCTGAATAACTTTTTACTTATGCTATTAAGTTTCTAGATCGGCATTATTTTGCATTTTAATAACGCAGTACAGAAACTGACACTCCGCGTCAGGTAATTTCTTCTTAAGTTCCTGCCATGGAACCGTGAAATTAGTATTTCAAGAAGCTTATGCAATTCAACCTTGGTAAAACTACGTTGAAGTTTATAGGACGAGAAAGTGGACATGTTATAAGGGGCTTATATTCAAGAAAGTATTATGGTAAGTGGAAATGAAAATAAACCTAGATTTTCTCGAACTTATAAATTTACTAGACTCTGGTTGCAGTTTCTCAGAATCTAAATCCCCACATACACTAGCTGAAGCACCATAAAATACCAATAGGAATATCTCTGAAATGAAGGCTGTTAGTGATCTCTACCTAAATGTGTGCAGCAGAGCGACCACGTTTTGCTAAACATAAATGTTTCTTACCATAATTATACCGGGCAGAATGGTTCAGGCGGTTGCGTCTGTACCCGCATTCGGAAGATCGTAGGTTCGATTTCCGTGGCCGACCTTCCTAACCCATGGTTTTTTGGGGGGTTTCACCAGGTCACTGGCGAATGCTAGAAAGGATCATTAAGTCCCCCGAATTTTCTGTCCCTCCATTTCACCTCCCTTCTCATTTCACTTCACCTTTCATCCGCTTGGTCTCCTTCAAGGTTGTACGTGTTGGCGAGAGGTCTAGGCGTGTGCATAGCAGGGGAAAAGGATGCTCTGGGAAACCTTCGGTCTCCGAGTTCCGGGTCTCCTTGGGATGTGTAAGCCCACAGGGGGGAGAGAAGCCGGCTGCACCATTTTACATCCGGGGAATTTCAATCTGTAAAAGATAGGGACCCTGCCCTCTGCCTGTCGTAACACTGGTCCGCCCTCTGTCTCCTCTCACCTCATTCCTCCCTCCCGGGGCGCCTCATCCGGAACATAGATACAAAAGATCTATGTATGTCGATGTACTGTCCCCCTCCGCGTTGTATCCTAACCCTACTACAAGTTTAGTAGCAGTTATATAAACGGCAACCAAGAAAATATTTCCAGTTAAAACTTGGGTTGCTATGGAAAGATATACTCTCTGTTTCTCTAGATTTCTTTCTTTCTTGCTTTAGGCCAGCTAAAGGTTGGGAAGTCACGCTGTAATCTGCATCAGTTTTCTAAGTTAGGAGCACAGCTTTCCTAACCTTTACATAAGCGTAATATAAATCGACAAGAGAATTTGGTATTGATTTCTTGAATTAAGCCCCCATTGTGCCACTGATGAAAATACTAGCTGTTTTCACAGAAATGATGGCCAGACCAGGCTTAAATGTAGCCTGAATAAAAATTCAACTCACTTTTTAAATAATGTTAATTACGAGGACTGATCAATAAAGACTGAGACTGATTTTTTTTTCACAGATATTTATTACTTCATTTCAATGTTGACATGATATTTTTCAGAGTAGTCCCCTCCTAAATGAATGCACTTTTTATACGTCTCTGCCAGTCCTCGAACACATGGTGCAGGCCATTCTTTGTCAGGTCTTTGAGAATCGCCTCACTTTTCTTTAGCACTGCTTCAGTGCTCTCAAATCGAATGCCCCGGAGCTTTGCCTTTAGTAATGGGAATAAAAAGAAATCACAGGGGGTAAGACCGGGGCTTTAAGGCGGATGCGCACACAGGTCATGTTGAATTTAGCAAAAAATTCCTGGACTTATTTTCGACGTGAGGCCGCGCGTTGTCGTGATGAAGTCGCCACCCATTCCGATGATGTTCTGGACGTTTCCTTGTAATGTGCTTCCTCAGTGTAGCCAATACTGACGTGTAGTAGCTGCTGTAACAGTAGTGTAAGGGGAGGAACTGCATGCTGGTAAATCATTCCATTCCGAAACACCAAGCCCACCTTGCTTAGCACAGAGGACTCGCCCTTCTTTGAAGTCCTTGAACCACCTAAACACCGTTGCACGAGGTAGTGCATCTTCACCGTATACTTGCTTCAGCTTTTCGAAAGTTTCAAGGCTGTATGATTTAAACGAAAATAAAATTTTATTGCGCTGTATTGCTCCTCTCGTGTCACCTCCATTTTGTGGTATGCGAAATTCAAGTAGGGTCAACAATATACAGCATTACTACCAACCTACCATTACGTGAGTGCTGTCGATTATGGACATTATGCATGAAACCCTGCTCTTTTCAAGTATTCGTGGTAGAGACATAAAACTAACAAGGAAACTACAGAAAAAAATCAGTCTCAGTCTTTATTGATCAGCCCTCGTATTATATAGTAAGTATACAAACTATTCTTACGAAATCATATCTTTCTATCTCTTCATTTTAATCCAAACAAACCTTTGCAGAAATAGCTACATTAAAAATTTCGTTATAGATGCAAAGGGAACAGCGACGGTCAAATGTTTAAGAACTGGACGCTATATGCTGGCCCTAAAATACCATACCTTTTCGTGCCATCACGAGAAACAACTGGCTTCTAAAAGGAATGACAAAGTATTTGAATAATTGAACCATCAATAACGGATATCTCGGGTATGATTTATACCACAAAAATGTTTTTGAAATAAATTGATGCTTTAAAGAGATTACAGTTTTTTTGTGCTGTACGTTTTCGTCTATCGCTTAACGTTTAGAAGTTACACAAGGTTATACAAAATTCGTTCCGAATGAAGAGAACTTCACGGGCTATTTCCAGAAAATTCAAGATATAGATACATTTTGGGATTATTTGTTCTTCCACTCAATCCGTGTGTAGGGCAAGATTGGAAAGATAGGATAAATGCATTTTATTTGGCATGTAAATATCTTAAATATATGTGTTTTAATCAAAATCATTAGAACCATTTTTGAGAAAATCAAATGTTTCGAAAAATCTTCCATGTATAGGGTAGTTGGGGTCGGGGAATTTCTGTGTCACGTCTTTAGAAGATACTGAACCTAAATATGAGGCGTATCCTTAAAGTAAGTACCGATAATTTTTTTAAATAACAAAACATTATTTTTCAAATACTTTATTATCATCCATTACCTTACACTACTTCTCTGTATAGTTATCGCCGTTATTCAAGACACTTTTCGTAACGGGAAACCAGTTTTTGTATGCCTTCGTCAAAGAATGATGCCGCCTGTAATGAAAGCCAAATCTGCACTACTTGAATTGTTCCCAATCAAATGATGCAATCAGATTGTGAATTTATTTGGCACTGTGTGACCGGGCATTGCCACTCATTATTGTTTCTCCATAAACCTTTCATAATTGGCGATGAATGTGTTTGCTGGGCGTAACATTTCTCGCATTCTAAAAACGAATCACTAATCTAACTTCACTCGACGGGTCTTTCAATTGTTTTGAACATTTCGAAATGTCATTCCTCTAACAACAGGAAAACACAAAGTGGCGATCGCTCACATCTGCGTCTGGCTTCCTAATGGATGGAGGAAGTGATCGTGCATGCTTTAAATCGCGACTGCAGCGCTGCAGCGGTGAAATATTAAAACGGTAGGTACTTTAAAAGCATACCTCGTATCAAGTTTGATATTTATCCCAACTTTCAGTTACGTTGTTCTCACACACATACACACTCAAGAGACACACGGACCATTTTCTAAAAATGCTTTTTTGTTTATTCACGGGTCCTCAAAACAAAGTATACTTCCGGTGAAATCTCGATATCAAATTTTTGGGTAGGATGCAATATTTTCTCTACCTACTATGTATTAGAACTCTCTATCGAACGACTTTTGGGCACTATTTTGTACCATTCAAGCCTTCGAACACAAATGAGCTGGTGTACCGGATTCCGAGCGGTGTCCCTCTCTCAGACCGTTTCGTTTGGTATACCGAATGGGTATATGTCATTTCCTGTTCGAACGCCCAGAGTGACCAAACCCAAGGGGAAGGCTCCGTTTACTTCACTAGTTTTGTTGCCTTCCTTATACGTAGCTCAAGTTCACTTGATAATGGAGTTATGATACAAGTGAAGTACAAGCGCGGTCAACAGTCATAGCTGGTATGTGAATATATGCATTAACAATGAATTACTAACAATAATACGCTTAGTCGGCTGTTTTACAATCATTTTATTATTCAGTAATTTTAGGTATATAGACTATGAGGTATATTCTTGCTTTGAAGCCATGAAAAAACTTCAGCTTTCCTAGAATTTGTATTGGGAATGTTTTCTTTAAGCATTGTCCATTGCTATCACACACCCTTCTTCCGTCTCTGAAGGAGATTGGTAAACAATTCCCTAAACACTACACTACCCTTCTCTTTATGATAATCACACCTCTTTTGAGTGAAACACTAAATCTGCCCTTTCTAATGCAACCAGATTTGACCTATCTGGCATGATAGATTATTAGATATGATTTTTTGCCTAATGGAGTTCATTCACGGCAACATTCATATGTTGGAAGCGTAAAATGCTAAAAGAAAAATAAGTTACTGTTTTATTATGTTATTATGTTATATTCTCCTTCAGCTGAAAATGTTTATCACTTGTTCATTTACAACAACATTCATTTGCTGTAAGTGTAAATTGCTAAATCAAGACTAAGTTATTGCTATGTTATATTTTATTTCACCCAAAAATGTTGATGACTTCGTGTTCATTCACAGCAACATTCATTTACCGAAAGAAATTTCTAAAAGCAAAATAAGTTATTTTTTTAGTTAATGATAGATGCCTTCGCTCGAAGCATGCGAGATAGAGCCCCATAATGTATGGTGTTTTCACCTGAGTGTCTCATTTATATTTTGAAAATTAATTTCATAATGTACACATGAAATTAGCCCAGAACTAGGTCATACATATTCAGCCTGAATATACATTCTATGAAGTGTTGTTTTAAATTTTCTTTTAAGAAAACTGTCTTTGGTTTTATTTTTATCAGATTTCCTATTGTAAAACATTAAGTTGATATCAATTATCATTTGCCATTAACGACTTTTTCTCAGCTTTGTTAATTTGTATCCCATTAAAAGAAAACGAAGTTTTAAATAGGACCTTAAACTTCTTTTTCGGTAGTGTACCTAGCTGTATAAATCATTAATGTAAGCCAACAACTTTTGAATAATTAACCTGAATTTGCGTAATGGCGGCTGTGCAATTTCTGGGTCTTAAAGAAAAATCATTATTTCATTTGTTGCACTATAATATAATTTGTAATGTTTATTTATAAGCATGACTGAGTTGATTTTTTTCCTCTCACAGAAATTCAGAATGAAATTGTACATTAAGCTTTTATGATATTTATTTTGGAACATATTTTCATATATATTTTGCTTAGGTGTAATGATAAAACAAAACATGAAAATGGAGTCTGCGTATCATAATGCAGTAAGACAAATCTTGACCATAACAGTAGGTAGAAACAAACAAGAAAGCGCTGTAACATGGCATTCCCGAAACTAGAGCTCGCGGGCCAAATCCGGCCCGCCAGTGTCATCAATCCGGCCCGCGACAGCTAATGACCAGTGTGATCAATCCTGCCCGCGTCAGCTAATGGCTTAATGCTATTATTGATGCTGTGATAAATTGGATAAAAAACACAGAATGATAATAACTCGGTTTTATTTACTTGCTAGGTAAAGCTTAATGATAAGTATAAATACACAGAAAATTTAACTTAAACATAATAACTAACAAATAATTGAAATGAATTCCACTAACATTATAAACTAGTGAACATCCCGCGGTAGTTATGTTGGGGTAAAGAGTATCGTATATGTATGTATACCGATGTTTCGAATGTATATATGCTAAATCACACATATGATTTTTATCCTGAAAATCCCTCAGGAACGGAAAAGCTAAATTAATGCGAATGACACCGCGGGGTGTCCACTTGTAAAAAATATTAATGAGATTTATGTAATTGTGATTATCCGCAAACAATAGTTTGTAGTTGTGGACCAATTTTACTTGTACCAATTATTAAAAGAGATTTAAGATGCTCATCGGTTAACTTAGGTCTGTAAGCATACTTTGTGTACTTCATTTTGGAGCATGTTTTCTCACACAATTAAGTAGTATCAAAAACAGAAAACAGCCCACGAGCAAAAGTAGTCGACTTACTCGGCGACTACCCTAGAAATTATAGATGCCAGGAAAATTAAAACGGTTTTGGCCCTTGAACTTACTGGAGTAATCAGTATAGCTGGAAAGTGTGGAGACCCCAGGCATAGACTATTGTCCTTTGCCCATTGCACTAAAGCAATCCGCCTTACAACACCGCCATGTTGTGAACTCTCGAACGGGTAAATACCCAATGAGACCTATTTCCCACGAGAAGGCACGAGAACCAGAAGGTCGACCATAGTTCGGTATATCCATCGCTGCTTATCGAACGAGTTGTGCTGGGAGAAACGGACGAGTCCCATCATGTACAAACAGCACCAAAGAAAATCTTCCGCGGATTTTGTATCGTTTTCTGGGGTCTTTTGAGGTGTGTCCTTCACCTTACCTATCGCAGAGCATGGTGGCTTGATAACACAGCAATAGGGAGGAAAAGAGGTGAGGATGATGGCTTTGCTTTTTTTGGTGTTATTGAAACCAAAACATGTTTATTGTCTCAGAAGCACTCATGCCGTATACTAGCAAATTACTCGTGGACGTATCGTGGGTATGGCTGGTCGCACTGTTACAACAATTGCAACGGCAGTGCATAAAAGTGCTTTTATAGTAAATTACTGGATAAAAATATTTCAGGAAAGTGGGGAAGACGATCTACATACTCGTCGGAAAGTGGGCGCTCCCCGTAAAACATCCGCAGATTATGATAACCATTTACTAAATGCAAATTACTCTTTTGTTATAATTGACTGATAATGTTTAGAAACTAGAGAAAGATATATATGTTTTACCAAATATGACATGCATATTATGGCAATAAAATTGGGTTATATTTTTTTCTATAATCCTGTTGTATTCCTACGATCAGCAATATGTAATATAGGTATATTAACCAATATAGTTTGAATTAGAGGGAAAACATGCTGCTTTATTTATTTAGTTATGTTTGCTTCTATGCTACAAGCATTAATACCACTGTGAGAATACAGTTCTGTTTATTTTTTGTTTATAAAGTATTGCTATGTATTTAATGAATAGCATTCAAGCTTTAATTTGAAAATCTTCTCACACTGCACATTCTACATTTCGTTAACCTTCGCGCTCATCAAGTTTTCCCTTACCTTTTAACCGTTTCAAAGGCGTGTCCTGCACTAGCCGATAAGGTATGGGCTACCTATCACGATAAGAGATCTGTATGACAAACTGAATGCACTCACTCTACTTCTTTCTCTTTCAGCCAATACGATCAAGAGCGTAAACGTATATCTCGTTTATACGCCATTTTGTAACCTTTGTTGTAGTTATTAGTGCAACTATTTAGCAGAAGGAGTGACGCATCCTTGCACCGTGGCCTAAAACAACCAATGAAATGTCCATGGCTCCGCAAGGCCACGTACAACGATAAATAATGTGACACAGACGGGAGGTGCAGTGAGATTTTCTTTGGCGCTCTTTGTACCGTATGAAACGAACGGGTAAAACGCATGTCCTTGACAGCTCTAATATGTACGTGGTAGAGCAGGTAAAAAGTAAACTCGGTCACATTTATAGTAGTTGAAAGGGAAAACAACTTGTTTAAAGGTTTCGTGCTACACTACCTCGTTAACTATTTATACCACAATGTTTCACGCAACGCCATAAGTGTTCTAGTCTTAACTGGTTTTGTTTTAATGAAGTCAATAGCCATTGTTGTTTAAACATGAAAGCTGTGAAACGCTCATACAAGTTCCTCTATCCATTACAAAGCTGAGCGAAGTGGTGCCGCATTAACGCGTTCTGGAGGTCTCGGGTTTGATCCCCGCGTTCGATCGCAAACTCTGGCCCACGGTTCTTTCGTAGTTTCCTGGGGTCGGCAGGGAATGCTGGGGTGGTTCAGCTTCTACCACGACTTTCCTGCCCCTCATTTCCTGTACCTATCTTACCTGTCATCTGTTTCAGAGCTGTAGGACCAGGCGACGGTGTTCGGCGGGTTGCGACTGAGCGGTGGCTGTGCGCTCTGTAGAGATTTCTTCCCTGGCGTCGGTGCGGGTGTGTTAGTTAGGTCTCGCCTCCGAGTGGACCCGTCAGCGGGGACCGCTGGGAGTTCGGCGACTTGTGGGTGTACCCGGACGGCGGATGCGTTCGTTCTGGAAACGTTAGGGACCCCGCCAATGCTGGCGCATTTCGTCATCCGGATCTGGTCACCCTTCGGGTCTCTCCTCTCATCCTTCCCTCTCAGGGGTCATGGTAGCAGCAAAAATAGCCGTTGCGGCCTACTTGTAGTGCTCTGCTCCCGTTGCGGGGGCCCTTCGTTCGTCTTACCGATTACAAACTCACATAACAAACATTGTACTGATCATATAAAAATAATTCTACACTCCACGTTACGTTATCGTGAATAATGCTTCCCTAAAAGTGATCCCAAAGTAAGCAACGTGAAGCTTGGTTGCACGGACATTGTAAAAACAAAACGAAAGAGAGTAAAAAGAACGTCCAAACATGTTTTACAATTGTCTATCACGGAGAAAACTTAAAAGATTTAACAATAAATGTATCGAAAATGACTACTGCTACAAAAACATTTATGTAATACATTCTATGACTTAATGCTCTCTAAATGTTTTCTCACAGTAACTTTTTGAATATTTCTTGTGGTTACTACGTCATATAAAAATTCAATGACATGAAAAGGACTTCACGGGATGTTCTCAGGAAATGACATATATACACATTTCTTATGCAAATATTATTTCAAAGTGACATTCAGATGTGTAATATAATTACCATAAATCGTTGAGAACCATTCTTGAAAAAGTAAAGAGCGAACGACTTTTTCCATTTAAAGGTTAATTTGGGGAGAGATTTTCTGTAAAATACTCGTGTGCCATCCCTTAAAGGCATCTGAGTATGGAATTTGTTAGTTATTATACTTTTCGTTTCTACTCTGTATTCACTCTTAGGTTGATCCGCGTCAAAACAAACCCCAGGTGACCAGTGCACCGCTATAATGTATCTTTCCGCCATTCGCACTAGAAATACTGTCACACTTTCAGACCTTGTGGCCAGTACAAGCGGCACGTAGTGCAAAAAAGAACAGTGTCCTTATTTCGGCAACTGAAACGGTGACTAGCATATTCGTTAAGGGTTAAAGGTGATAAGATTGATAGTTGCAACAAAATAAACGTTTGCACATATAATAATAGTTAATTCTAAAATAAATGAGCGAAAAATAAAGTAACAGGTATGCGATAACCTAATTTATTCGGTCTCTGGAAGCGGCACTTTATTAACTGTTGGCGGCTCATTTTAAAAAAGAAATTGTGCACTATTACGCGAATTGCATTCTTCTCAAAATCACTACATTCTTGCATCGCGTATTTCATATGCTTTCTTTTTCTCCGGGTGTAACCACTTTTCTCGTTTCAGATTTTTCCGCACAAGCACTGTTTATACTTGTACTTGAAACACCGGTGAACTCAGAAGTTAATTTCAACATTTCTTTCGCGTAAAGTGTTGGATATTTCTCACATAACTTATAATAAAGATTTAACACTATTGTTTTTTCACCACTAGTCAATGGTTTGCGCGGCTAATGCTTTACGTAATTCGACGAAAACAGAAGAGCAAACTCAACCTCCACCATGATACTAAACTGCTGGTTTCTGGCTGTAAACAATATTCTGCACCTACCCGGGTGTCAGCTGACTCATACGAATTGGTCATGGGACTTGTAGCTCTGTTTTACGGTATAAATCAGCGTTAAATAAAACCTTAGGTATTTGTATTGCATATTATACTATTTCAGACAAATTCATTCTAAAATTCAGAGATTAGCTTGGGACTACTTTCCTGGGCGCATTGCTACCGTGTTGCACCACAGTGCACTGACCACGTGGGTTTGTTTTGCCGCGGATCAACCTAAGAGTGAATACAGAGTAAGTTCTGCTGCGCGTTCTCTCCCTCCCTCTCTCTCTCTCTCTCTCTTTCTCTCTCTCTGACACACACACACACACCATACACATGCTCCTTTATCTATTCTTTTTATTCGGGGTACCCAAAACGTATATTTCGAGCGAAAAACCCATATCGAACTTTTGAGTGCAATAAAACTATACTTGCTTTACCTACCACAGATTAGCGTTAGAGCAAGTAAACCAATTCACTGTGCAAATGCTTAAAAGTTCTCAGCAGATGCGTTACACTCAATGAATTTTTCTAACCACTATCTTTTATTTTGATATAGCTTCTACAAACTATTCTTGCAAGGCTTATTTCTCTGTCTACTTCATTTTAATGTAGACAAATGCTATTTCATTATAGATTTCGTTTTAGGTACAAGAAAAATAACAGGAAACCGAAGTGGTGGTCAAATGTTAAAAAAGCGGGTCGGTATACGCTATCTTGAAATTCTACAATATTTCTGCACATCGTGAAAAACAACTGAATGATCACCACTTAAATATATCTATATTTTTTGTGCAGAAAGTCTTTGTCTACCTCTTATGTTTAATCGTATTCAAATTATACAAAATAACTGAATAGCAACGACATTTTTTTTAAATGACTAATTTTTGAAAACTTCAAACCAAACCAATAAGAGATATTTCGCAAATGGCTGATGCCACAAAAAAGTTATTTGAAATAACCTAAAATAAAGAGTTGGAGGTTGTTACACTACATCACTAAAAGGTTCTTACTTTGAACGCGTTTCGGGAGAACGGTTTGCTCCCATCGTCAGCTTGTTTCCAACTGATTTTGCCGGTAATTGTCCCGGGGATGTGTGTGGCAAGTGGTGTTCTCTGGTGCTGGGCTGATGAACCTCCAAAGGCTGCTGCGTGGCGGTAGTTTCATTAGGTGATTCCTGTGTTTGACGACATGTATTGTTTCCCAGATGTCCAATTCATTACTGTTGTTGATCGGTTTTAAGAATTTTATGTTTGGAGTGATTTCATGGATTGAAGACCAGAAATGAGGTGCTACTGCTGATTTATCCGTCTGGTATTTTTTTGGTAAATGCATCGCATGAGCTCTTTAAGTTTTATTTCAAGATTTCGTTTGGTTGTTCCTATGTATACCAGGTTACAGTCATTACAAGCTATTTGATATATACCAGCAGATTTATCATTGAGGATAGGGTCTTTTGTTATGTTGCATAGTAGTTTCTATATATTGTGGTTATTCTGTGGAGTCAAGGTGATGTATTTCTTGAAAATCCTTTGAAATTTATAACGTGTCCAAGGGTGGTAAGTGAACTTTCTATACGCTTGTGGTTTTTGTTGTCTGAGTAAAGTAGTTGTTTGTTGGATGTATTTCTATCTTTCAAACCTTTTTATCCTCTTATCTATCTTTTTTTGTATCCATTCATGGTGGCTATGTGAATGTGTTGGTATTCTTTCTGGTATTGAAATAACCTGTTTTAAGCAGTTCTACATATTTTGTGCAATGCATCTTTAACTATCCCTTAATCCTATATAGCCCGGCGTACCATACTCTTATAAAGTTTTCTTTTTAATTTTTGTTTAAATTTCAGGTTTTTAATGTGCATTTTATTCTAATTTTACATTACATTACCCCTCAACAAAAAAATTAAACTATTTGTAGCTTTTTTATGTTAGGAAAATACTAATTTTTAAATAAAACTGTAGTGTTATAGTAAAAATAAGCAAAATTCATGCAACTGCAGTCAAATGTAACCGTCAACATCCAAGCGTGCCATTACACCGATTATTCTACTTGGACCCTTCCCATCCATTACTACAGGCACAATTTACTGTAGTCGCTGGAACTCGAGTTCGCGACGTTTGGCTTTGAATGAATGACCCATTTTGTATCGCTCTAACGAGCACTGCTGTTCTTCTCGCTTCGGTTGTGGTGCCGGCGAAAGGGATATAAATGCTAGTTTAGGAATTAGACAGCATATGTAGCAAAATAACTCCGGTAATATAGGTTTAAGGTTTAGGAGTTACACAAAAGAAAATTATATGAAATTCCCTCCGAATGATGAACACTTCACAGACTGTTCCGAGAAAATTCAAGTCATACACATTATTTTCACGCACATATCTTAAATATGTGGTTGCATTTTAATCTAAATCCTTACAGCAATAACCAAACATTTCGAAGAAAAAATCATGTAAAGGTTCGTTAGCGGTGGGTTTTTTATTTTCCTTTTCTTTCCTTTTTCTTTTTTTTAATCTTCTTGTAACATCTTTCAACTTAAATACCAAGTTTGGTATTTATCCGGCATTTCATTTTTTGAGTTATTTGTTAACAGCCACAGCCCCACACACACACACACACACACACACACACACACACACACACACACACACACAACACGTTTTTCTTATAGGTGGTTGTTTTTACTCTGGGGAATTCAAAACATGAACTTTTGGGTGAACTACAATAGGCATTTCCCCTACCTAGGAGGAACGTGGTAAAGAAAATAGTATATTTTTTCCATTTAAAGTTTTTTGGGGGAGAGAATTGGGATATTTCATAATAATTTTCGCCAAGCATCCTTGAAAGGTGGGCTTAAATACCAAGTTTGCTTTTATCCAACTTATTTCCCTTGAAAAATATTGTCTACACAAACACAGGCGCGCGCGCATGGACGTTTATCAACGTTACGTTTTTTAAGTATTCCAGAGAACTCAAAAAGTTTATTTAAGTTAAAATCTCTATATTGAATTTTTTTTGGGGGGGGAACATTTCCTCTACCTACTATAGGATGTGGTAGAAAAAATCAAAATTCAGATCACAGAAAAAGCTCGTATGAGTCTGTTAATGGAATGAACAACCGTCCCAGAGGACGACGAAGCATTTGGATGGAGCAGCTATAATCAGCAACTGGGACAGATCATTATTGATCTAAATATTGATGAGGATCAACCATACTAACTAAATATCTTTCTGCACAAAATTATATTTCTAAATACGCCATCCATAATTACTGTGGATACCAGGGGGAAGATGTAGCGAGCGCCACTGCGGAGTTTTAATGAAGCTTATCACAGCCCATACCGTTCTCTGAGTTGTGGATACCATTAGTGCACGCAAGGGATGGGGTCACAGAGCAATGAACCTGCCAAACAATGCGATAATGGATTTTTTGATATCTCCGCTTCATTCTGGTTGTGTTTACGTTATGTCGTGAGGTAGCAACTCTATCTGAGAACAAATCAGTGACTGCTACGGTTTAAAGCTCCCAAACTGGTCATCACGTGAATTTAGATATAAAATATTGCGCAGTCCTCAGGCTTGATAGTTTTTTCACACGAAAACTGGAAGGCGTCCTGATAGTAGACTCGGAATGCCCCATGAGATCTGTAGCCTTAGAGGGAGATAACACAGCGTGTTTACTGTACTGCATTTCTAAACATTTGGATTGATTTTTATTTTCTCTACCACGTACCTATAGTAGGTAGAGGAAGCATTGCATTCTACCCAAAAATTCGATACCGAGATTTCACCGGAAATACATGTCCCTGAAACCAAAAAATGTCTGTGCGTGTGTCTGCAAATAGCATAACCCCAAAATGAAATGTCCGATAAATACCCAACTAGGTATTTAGGTTCAGCATTTTCAATGATTCGACAACACAAAGATTTTGAACAAAATTCCCCCATCCAAACAATCCTTTACATGGAAGAGTTTTCGAAATTTTCGATTTTCTCAAAATGATCCTAAAACTTTTATTAAAATACAACGTTTAAGATACTTGAATGGCAAATAAAATGCATATCTTGAAATTTCTGGGAATAGGCTGTGAAGTCCTCTTCATTCGGAGGGAATTTTGTATAATTTTATTTTGTGTAACTCCCAAACCGTAACAGATATTGAAAGATGCACTGCACAAAATATTAGAACTCTTTAAAACAAGTTATTTCAAATAGCTTTTTAGCATCAGCCATTCGGAGATATCTGTTATTATTGGTTTAAATTTTTCGTTACTTTGTCATATTTTAAAATACTGTTGATATTCAATTGTTTCTCGTGAGGTCGTGGAAACAGTATGGCTCTTCAAGGCCAACATACAGCAGCTCGCTTTTAAACACCCGATTAGTGATTCGATTTTCTCTAATCCCCTTGTACCTACAACAAAATGCGAATGAAATAATTTCTACATTTCTGGAATAACATGAAATACATTTAAAAAAGAGCTTTCGTAAGAACACTGTATAGAAGCTAGATAAAAATAAATGTAGTGGGTAGATAAAATAATGTGAATGTAATGCGTCATATTTTTGTTTTATTTTCTGAAAAACATCTCTATTAAGCTTGATTAAAATAATATATTTGATAGATTGTGAGGCAGTATTTTATATCACAACACTGTGAATGCCAGAATGATTGTAGTGTAAATTAACATTATTGTATGATAATGATTTGAGATGTTTGTTAATTATAAACATTGTTAGGAAATAAGTTTACACGGCCTCACTGAAACTGACAATAGGAGCGGGTAACAATGAGCGAGGGGGTGAGTTGTTTATCAATTAGAAGAGACAAACAAATGACGTCAGAGTAGCGCGCTTTTCTTTAGAAATGGAGGGAATATTTTCCCTAGAGCATATGTGTTCGTAATTTTGATTGGATATAAAAATAGACGCTAATGTTGGCGCGCTTTATTAACCAATAGCAGCTCTGTTATAATGTTTAGGCATATCGGGGTGAGTGATGTAAATTCTAAAGCCAGAGACAAGTATCGAACAGTTCATCAGAATCATCCACGGGTTACACGTCGCGCAATTCTACAGAATCTCTTGCGTCGTAAAGCTAGTTATAAAATGTGAAATACGCAAATTAATAATGTGCGGTAAATAAGTGATTATAGTTACATTCTAAAATATAACAGTTTCAGTCAGGCGTGTATCAAAAGCAAATCTGTGAAATTAATGAAGTGTGACAGCAATAATAGTGTAAAAACAAATTCTTTTATCAGTGTTATCTTTTAGTAACAACTCCTTTCCGTTTACACATCCTGTTTAAGAGATTTGCTCGACTGGGTAATAATAGCTAGCCGGAGGACAAAGAACTCAAAATTCAAAATAGTAAAACAATAACAAGCGCTTAGTAAATAAGTTAACACGAACGATACCGCGACAATTGGCATGCAGAATAAATGTTTAATGTTGAATTTTCTGTGAAGAGCCTAAGAAACCCTCATTGTCTCGTAACTGAATTTTATACAACTGAGAAACCGTAAGAGGGAGACTAACATTTAACACAGAAAATATTCAGAACTCGTTAGGAAATAATGTCAAGGAATTGTCTTTTATGTTTTTAGCTATTCCGAGTTTGAGCTTAAACTAGTCAACATCTATGAACATTTGAACCTCAGCGATTCTCTCTCTCCCCTCTCTCTTCTCCCTTTAGGTGAGCTCATGACAAAGAACCCTGTCTTGTAATATACAGCTGACTATCGCATCTCGCGTGTAACGATGTAGGAATAAATGTAATTAAATCCGTGTAGCCTAACTTGGCAAATATTTTTATCGTGATCAAGATAAGGTGAGTAGAGAAATCATTGTATGTGAATAGTGTAATATAAGACTGCAACAATGGAGACGCTCTTGAACCTGATTCCATTGCATTTAGTTGTAATGAAGGAGGCAAGAATGGCACTCTATAGACTGCGACACGCTAAGCAACTCAGAATTCCTGAAATAGACTCAGGTTTACTAAGCATTTGGAAATACATAGGATATGCATCTTTAGAAATGTCATCAGACTATATAACTCCAATTAAACATTTTATAAAGAACTTCAGGGTCATTATTGATCCTGAATGTTGGACGAATAAAACTTTGGAATCTCCTGAGAAAACTTTGATGTGGAAAGGTAGAATCAGACGACTGAAAAATGCAATGCCATAACCGAGATTTGAACCACGGATCTCCCGGTCTCCGTACGGTTTCCCTAACCGCTGAGCTACCATGGCAACATGCCGGCACGTCATTAAATTCTCCAACTAATTTTCCCTGGTAAACCACAAGGAGACCTTAAATTGTATTGAGATGACATACCTCAATGGCGACTTACAATGTTGTAAGTATTTTCAGTCGTCTGATTCTACCTTACCAACCTTGTCCAACACACGGTTTGTGTGGAAGCACAATTAATTCCAAATTTTGATGTGGTTTGCAGACGCTCAAAGGATGACTCACGAACAGGTTCCGGAGTATATGGCATAGGACTAAGGTGCAAAAAAAATTTCTCTTGGGTGAATATGCTGGTTTTTGAAACAAAAATTTATGTTATTACTCAATGCATACATAAAAACAAAGGGAGAGCTTACACTGTTAAACCAATCCTTATCTTTTCAGATAGCCAAGCTGTGCAAGGCTCTAGGTAGTCATAAGATAATGTCAGACCAGATTTTAAACTACCAAAACATGCTCACAAGCTTGGCAGAACAGAATGAAGTTCAGCTCATGAACTTGCTGATGAACTTGCAAAACAAGGAGCAGCTCACAAGGAACATCTTAATATTTAGTAAGAGGGACTATTAAGAACTGGTCCTGACTTAAAACCCCCGGAAACAAACATGGTAAACTATTTATTATAAAACGATGTAAGAAGAGATGAAAGCTTACTTAAATGTAACAAACTTCAGCTGAGAACCATTATTGCATCGACATGCTTATTCTTTCTCTGTTTAACCTCCTCTTATGTAGAACATACACCCGCAGACACTCATAAATCAGCCCGATGCCTGGTATGGAAGGAAGTAGATGAAACGAAATGATGTTGAAATGGATGAAAGGAAAGGTGATGATGGAGGTGATGAATGGCGGGGGAAACCGGAGAAAACCCGCCCAGACACCGCAAATCCCACATGCGGGTCCCTGGAATTGAACCCGGGCCGCCTCGGTGAGAGGCGAGCGGTCTAACCACTCGGCTACGGCGCCGTCCTCTCAGGACATCCACCTGTGAAAAAGCATCATAACACGACGGGAGTGTTTCAGGGTAGCTTAGATTGCAGATTGTGCAAGAAGGAAACTGACACAGCCCAACACATTATTGCTCCTGTGAGGCTGTGGCTTACAGGAGATATATTGCTTTTGGGAAAATGCTCTTAGAACCAGAAGAATTTGAAACCATATCTGTTATGAGACTGTATTCCTTGGTAAAGGGTGCAGGCTTAATGAATTGGCTTTAAAACGATACAGGTAGCACAATAACACCAAGACTAAGTGCGTCCGGAGCAGTGGTGGAAATCTGTATCTTATGAGGCAAGTGTAGTATAAGACGTACCATTGAAATGGGAACGGTTGAAGAAAGTCATATGAGTGTACCAACATATCAGATGCTTCATATTAGCCTAGCTGTCAGTGACCTGCTTAATGATAGCTAACATTGAACGAATGACATAACGAATGTTGGTTAAACTACTAGTTATTTCACAGTTTATAGAAGTGGAGATTCATTTTGAACGTATCATTCACCAACTACGTATCATTATTACAAACACAAAGCCAACTTTGTAGCAGAGATGGGGAAAATGGACTTCCCGGAGAATGTACTGCAAATTTGGCAGCTAAGGCGGCAACCACAAACCCAGTGTTACAATACCTCGAGTAACGTAGGAAGACTTTAGGCTTGTTGTGCGGAGAACGGTGCTGTCGAGGAGTGGTTCGCTCTCCGCGGAAATAAGCTTACATTGGTGAAGAACATTCCGAAACTGGGTAACCTCCTCTCGTGAGGAGGTGATTTTGACTCGATTGCGTATTGGCTACTGCAATTTTATGCACGGTTTTATTATTTTCTCTATTACGTATAGTAAGTAGGGGAAGTATTGTATTCCAACCAAAAATTCGATACCGAGATTTCACCGGATATATATGTTTTGAGACCCCCTGAATCCAAAAAAAAGCATTTTTGGAAACATGTCCGTGTGTGTGTGTGTGTCTGTGAACAGCATAACTCAGAAACGAACAGTCAGATAAACACCAAACTTGGTATTTAGGTTCAGTATCTTCCAGAGATGCGACACGAAGGTTTTCAAGAAAATCCCCCCACCACAGATTACCCCTTACGTGGAACATTTTTTCGAAAATTTTAATTTTCTCAAAAATGTCTCTAACGATTTTGATTAAAATAGCATATGTTTAAGATATTTTTATGACAATTATAATGTATATCTTGAATTTTCTGGGAATGTCTCCAAAAGTATTCTTCATTGTGAACGACTTTTGCATAACTGGTAAACCATAAGAGATAGACAAAATTTTACTACATAAAAATGTAGATCGCATTAAAATACACAATTATGTCATATACATTTTTTTGTTGTTGAGTGAACCATTTTCGAGATATTGCTTGTTATTCCCTTAAATTTTTCAATACTTATTTTCTCAAATGGGAATTCGTTATTCATTTTTTTGTCTTGGATATGCAAAGAGTATTAATCTGTGGTAAAGAGAATGGTGCTGCACATATCAACCAGCTAATTAAGAGTAATGTCTATGTTTAAAGGCTACTGTATTTCTATATTGCCCTTGTAAATATATATTCTCCTTACATCTACAAGGAAATTAGCAATAAGATAGAGTCTCGATTAACATGAAGTAGATGGAGAATAAGCGTTTGTAAAAATAGTTTGTACAAGAGTAGAGAAAGTCATGCGAGTGTAACACATCAGATTTTTTTAAAGGTGACCCTGCTCCTGCTTGTCCGCTTTGTAAAGAAGGTCTGTCGGTCCGTCACGTATTGCTAGAGTGTATTGCTCTAGCACATCTTCGGGACTATCTGCAACTACCTGCCAGTCTTACAGAGGTCTTAGTGGATGATAAGCAAGCGGTTGATAGGATTTTTAATTTTGTGTCAAAGGTAAATTTCCAAATGTGGATTTAGTTTGTGTTAAATTCAGGTGTTTTAGTTGTATCTATGTATATTTATTTATAACTTTTCCTATGTCTTTTATATTGATCTTTATTTCTGGCTTTTGCTATAATTTTTATATTTATATTTATCTCTGGCATTTGCCATGATACTTTGTACTGACCTTTATCTCTGGTCTTTTTTATGATCTGGTTTAAAAGGGCGCTAATGACCAAGCATTTGAGCGCTCTTTTGCGTCAGTTGATTAGCTGGCACACGGAGAGGAGGCATAGTGGAGGGGGAACAGAATCGGTTGGAAACAGCGCAGAGCAAGGAGAGTAATTCCGTAATACGTATATTGCCAAGCAGCAAGGTGATGCTCCCCTTCTTTTCTCTCTCCTACATCCGCATGCACGCCCCATTCTAACGTACTGTTAACATCAATATATACACCGCGTTATATTATATAGTGACGCGGCAGCTATGGCTCAAAGCTATCGGAAGGTAGGTGTCGGGCAGTCGGAGATAAGCAAAGATAAGTACGCTATCATCAGATAACGATAATCTTCAGGTTTCTCCTTCTCGAGCATTCTAAAACTCTGTGAAAATTCCCAATGGCTATATAAGCGAGCGCTCTCGCAACCCAGTGAGCGAGTTAGCGAGTGCGTTCCTGATGCAACAAAAAACCCTATTCTCCTAGCGAATTTGTGACGACTCCTGTGACGTGCAGTGAGAGCTACGAGATATTGGAGAATCTTGTGTTTGACTCCCCAGCGAGTAGACCGTACGGAAAAAGAGGCTACGTTGTGAGTATTTCGTTGCGTCATTACGTCGAAGAAAGTGAAGTGACCGTAAAAAGTTGAACTAAATCAGGTTATTAAGTGACTGTGAGAACTTAGTGAAGTGAAGTTAAAAACTAGACAAAGTCACTATATACATAAGTAAATAACTACAGGATGGAAGAGAACATATTAATTCCTTCTAATATGTACTTCATAGAGGTATTAAAAACAACATTTTATAATAGTATTTTGTTCTGTGTTCAGCCGTTTTCGAAAAAAAATAGTTGTTTTACCCAATTAGATGGCTTATTCCACGAGAATGTATGACGACAATAGTTTACTATTTGTAAGATGGATAGATTAATCTGTCTCTGACCTAGTTTCGGTAGTAACTATGTGACACCATACAGGCTTTTAAAATAATTAATCATTTTCCAAACACCGTTTTGCAGACGTAATGTGGTTGGAGACATAGGCAACGTTGTTAGGTCAAGGTAGGTCAGTGTGAGAACAGGCTCCCGAAATTAAATTAAATTGAGTTTTATTTATGGACGCTCTTTAATTGATGTGGTCCTTAGCGTCCCATTCCATATTGGGCGTGAAAGCCGGTAATTTTTCTCAAAGGCCTCTTTATCAGGCTTGATGTTCTTTTACGTGCCATAAATCTACGACACGGACCACCGGCTTTACTTGCCTTCCGAAGGAAGCCATGCTAAGGATTTTTACGCCCGAAAAAATCCATCGCCCTCCGCCGGGTTTGAACCCGCGACCTCGGGAACTAGAGGCTACACGCTCCCGGACGTGCACAAAACAACATACCTCAACTGGGAAGTGGGGGACTAGCAGTTTTGTTCTCCACTAGCCTTAATACAAACACGACGAAAAAAAACATTTAAAGAGTTTTATTTATGGACGCTCCTTTAACTACTATGATCCTTAGTGTCCCATTCTATATTTGGCGTGAAAGACCGGAAATTTTACACAGAGGCCTCTATATTAGGCTTGAAGGGTTTTTACGTAAATCTACGAAACGAGACCACTAGCTTTACTTTCCTTCCGAAGGAAGCCATGCTAAGGATTTTTACGCCCGAAGAAATCCATCGCCCTCCGCCGGGTTTGAATCCGCGACTTCGGGACCAGAGGCTAGCATGGTACCACTAGATGAAGGAGGACGACGACGAAAGGGTGGAGTAATGTTTTGGTGAAATGACAAGTACAACTTGGTAGCTATTGGCCTACTAACAGTATGGACAAGCCTTCATTCTCCAATAAGCGTTTCTGAGTCACTGAATGAAAAACACACCATGTTTATGTAAGCTGCACTAGAAGTTGAGTCATTATTAGATTAACGTGTACTACGCTTTGATACGGATTTAGCGAAGAAAGAACCCGAGATGACTTTGTTGGCTAATCATACGTACCACACAAGGTTTACGAGATACCAGCCTTTTCATATCGTGAGTACCTTGATAAACGTTTATCTTGCCTCATTAATTTCGCATATACAGTGAACGCGAAACCTTTTTACGCACTGACCTACTTCTGATTTTGAAAGAGAGAGTCCCACCCCTGCTACCAGCTACACGCTGCGACATTGACATGTGCGTTTTATGTTCTCGAAAAACCTAAAAATATCTCCGCAGAAAATAGCATAGAAAAAACTGAAAGGTACAAAATATGCTCCAAATAATGAGATCTGTAACTGGTTCAAATTAATGTAATAACTTCCCTTCCACCCGGTATAAATATCAGGTCGTTTAGTTCACATTAAAGGAATTTATGTCCATCATCAAAGTAACCGCTTGCATCAGATTCCATGAAGAGCTAATATTCAAAACAGCATCTATAGGAATTGCTTTCCAACTGTATCGCAAGGACTTTGCAACATAAAGAGATCTGATTGGCTGCAGGATTTCTGATGCCCTTGAAGAAGATGGTTTGTTGTAATGGTTATTTGCCCCACGTTTTTGGGAGCCAATTTGAAGTAGGTTGTTGCTTCACGTATGAAAAGCCAATTTGAAGTAGGAGTTGTATTAAAGTTCAACTGTTGGGGAGCCGAACTTGAAGTAGTTGCAACCGCACGTATGGTAAAAAGTTTCCGGTAGCCTTCGTTCCAAATTTAAAAATATTAACTTTGTAATTTTACTGTTTCTTTAAATATTACATATTTATGTTTGCCTCGGCTGCGGCAGTATTATTGTTAGAGACATGGATTTCTTTGCAAGGCGTGGTGCGGCTGAAGAATGTAGGCTTACACAGATTATAATTTTACTTCACTCCTTTTATTAATATTTGACACGATTTAAATAACACTTCACTGATATAGAGAGCTGTGAGATTCTTTGATTAATTACTTGCACTTTTTAACATGTAAACTATTTTCGTCTCACACGAATACGTATTAAATTTCTCGAGGACGCATCTCGCGTCTGATTAGTAACAGTGTCTACAACCACGCGTCCAGTTATGAGCGCTGTCTACAAGCAACTGACTTCTAGATTTGTAAATTTTGCTATATTTCAGTTTCTGATTGGTTAATCCTACTCCAATAGAATACCTTCATTTAACTAAAGCTTTTTCTGGTTGTTTATTGGCTATTTTATAAACTGTCTCAAATTTACATTATTGTTGCTCCAATAATTAGTAGTAGCATTATTAAAGTTTCTTATTCATTATTGCCTCAAAGTTACCTCTTTGTTAGCTCATTGTTAGCAACTTTTAACCTATTATTCTCGCAGCTCCTACATTACTAAATTACGTAATACATTCACATAACATTATTGAGCATATATACAATAATATAAATATATACAATGACTGTAACATACACTTTGTATATCTTGTTACATACACATATTGCTTTAAGACGGGCTGTTATTATATTTTATATTATATAATTAGGCTGAAATCATTTAAATGTTAAAAATACTGCCTCACCCTCTATTGGAAGTGGGCAGTTCCAAGGTCTCTCATCATATAGATTTGTATCTTTGTATTGTAATGCAACATATTTTGTATGATTAGAGAGTTACTCTTAGAACCGATTATAAAATTCTCAAATGAGCGCAGTTGTGCAAAGTTGGAGAACCGTTATTATGGAGTAACTGGACCTATTACTTTCTCCTACCTCGTTTCGCTGTCAGTAATTCAGTTCGTTCACGAGACTTTGTCAGTCGAAATTGGACGCAAATTGTTACAATAAAATCGAAACGAAAGTGCTCAGTGAAAGCGTGTAATTGCAATTCAACGCCGCCCATTTTGGTTAAGGATAAAATGCCACACAACTCCGTAATAATACCTTTTCCTCCGCGGATGTATTTTTATTTACTTATTTCAAATATTGTTGAGCTCACTACACCAAGGAGCCTGTAGACTCTTGCCCTGGCAACTCAAGGGCATCCATTCATACAAATTGTGATACAAAATTAATTATTCCAATAATTGTTATGTTGCTTAATGTTATTTACATAAACTATTAATCCTTATCCACTGACCAAATCCATTTCACATTCCTATTACTCCTAAACAATTTTTCTCTACCCAGATTTGTCCTCCATTCGTCAGCTCCACATTCCAACAAAATATGGACCCTCTCTTCATTATTTTCACAGACTGGACACATGCCCTGGGTATTATTATCGTAAACCTCTTAGTCTCACACTCTTAATCTAAGCCATGAAATACTCTCTCTCTCTATCCTTTTTGTTACAATAGTATAAATAATTTTCTGTATTTAATTCTGTCTTAATAATTTTATAAAAATCACACCTCCTCTCATTCATTGCAGAGTATTGTTAATATAAGTCTATCTACATCTTCAAATTTGAAATGGACATATTTCCAAAATTCCGTTGCCACTCCTTATCTATGTAACCAGATAATACCTAAGCCATTCTTCTATAGTTGATCCTTAACATTGCTCAAACAGTTGGCAGATCTTAAATGTTTTTCTTGATACCTAAGGTAAAATTTTAAAATATTCTCTTCTGACATGTAACTAACATGG
Organism: Deroplatys truncata; assembly: GCA_030765065.1. Taxonomy (NCBI): domain Eukaryota; kingdom Metazoa; phylum Arthropoda; class Insecta; order Mantodea; family Mantidae; genus Deroplatys; species Deroplatys truncata. Next base: position 225,337,299 of record CM060976.1, read on the forward strand.
TACCAATATTTCATAATTCTTTCGATCATCTTCCGTTTCACATTGATTGACTTTGCCCATTTCTAATAAAGCCCTTACATTAGCTAAATACTAAGGAACACGTAACATTAGCGTACAAAATGATCTTAATATTGTAGCGTCCGGGATTTGGGAACGAACTCCAGGTATCGAAGTGAAGCAACGCTCAAGGAAATGTTGAAATCAGTGTACGTGGTGAATCTGGATTAACAGAACGCTGACGCCTCGTGGCTGACCGAATTGAGGTCACAAGGGGAGACCACCTCGAATCCCGATACGGAATACGTATCCCGAATGCGTCTCTGCACTGGTCGAACTCGCGACGAGTCTCTTTGTGATTTGTGTATAAGAAACAACTGCACCACCAGCCAGGTATGTAACAAGCCTTAGACTAGAATAAAAGAGCCCAAGAGCAATCCGCACCTTTTTCCTGAGCGCTCCATCCTCTCAAGCTACGCCACGCCCGTATAGTTTCCGGTATTTCGCGGGTCGTTGCAATGTAAGTGCATTTTCTCCAAACTATCATCTATTCCACAAATTTCAACTGCAATGCCCATCTTGACTCCACTGGTCTCTATGCAACTTTTCAAACCATACTACCATCATCATTTGCGTTATATATAGATATTTTCATGGTAATCCCATTGCTGATCTCCCTTTGGGTAATGCTCATTTTTCTGTATTTTCCAACACACTCTCCTGCTCAGTTTAATGCCCAAATAAATGAAATCATCTACAGTTTGAATTTCTTTCCTTGCCAGAGTCATTTTTTCTATTTTGTTTTTCAATGTCTTTGCTCTTTTGAACACTATTATCTTAGTGGATGTATTTAATATATTTTTGTAAGTAGAATTAAGCACTAAACCTACACACTGAACTAGTTATTTATAGTGGAATAATGCCAAAAAGAACAAAAAGCAAAATAAATGGAATAATGCACTCTCTCACATTCTTCTGATAATAAAGAATCCTGGCTTTTAAAGAGAAATAAAATAATGGAGATGGTTTATTTTCTCCTTCTTCTTTCTTGTTTTCGTTTTGTTTAATTTCTTTTCATTTCTCCTAGAAGGAGCTTTTCTTTCTCTTATCCAGAGAGAGAAAGAGAGAGAGAACCTCATCCTCTCCACTTCTCGGTGACCTTAAGTGACTTCTTCTAAACTTTATAGGTTTAGAAGTCTCATGACAGGTCAGTGTATGCCAGACCTAAACTGAAATAAGAGGGCTTCCAGTAAGATATGGAACTTTTGCCTGACACTGACCGTCTGCTTTTCTTTTGACATAAGCTGATTATGTAAAGAGAAAGTAGTTCATATTCAGCTAGCGCCTTAAAAAGAGTAAAGGGCCAAGGAGTTGTTCAGCGTGAGACAGTGTTCGAACTAAGGCTGGATGGTTACAGATGGCAGTTAACATAAGCGCCTTTGTTTGTGGTTACCAGTAACAGTAACTGCTGATGTGTATCTGATATAAGGAAGCATCTGTTAAGATAATAGCGAGAGATTGTGATCGCAAAATAACACAATTATTGTATGTTAACAATTAGAACAATAAAACTTCAGATTAAGGGTAGATGAATGCCAAAATTGATATAAAATGCACTTGTCCTTCACCTCGATGAATATTAAGAGCTCTCTGATACATTTGGTATGCAATTTGCTAATTTAGTTTATTAAAACTATGTTTAAGACCATTTTAATTGTTTAGGATTCAGATTATCTTCTGCCCCTATTAGTTACATTTAAACTTTAGAGGCAAAGACATTGTTATAATGCCAGCATATTCTTTGTGATTTCAGTACCCGTTTCTTTCCACATTGAGACTTATTAAAAAAAATTCCACATATATTGTTTAAATCATGTTTCTAAAATATCAATTTTTAAAATAAATTACCTATTTTCTCAGGAACCTTTCATTACAAAACTTCGAGATTTTTATATACAACCTACAATTAATGCTGGAAAACTTTTTAATGTGAGCAAATTAATAAAACTACCTTTTTTTAGATTGCAAAATGATAAAATGCTGACGAAAGTAGGTTCTGTAGATGTATAATAAATTTCCGTGGGCTTTCCTTATTAGTATAACAGAAAATGGGGTCTGATCTCGGTAAACTTATCGCTTGCGAGATAGGCATTTAATTTTCCCTGAACGCTTTCAGTTACTTTCGCTATTATGACTGAAAATGAGGTATAGTTGATATATGAGGGCTGTTCCAGAAGTACCGACCTAACAAAGAAAACACAAACATTTTTGGGGAAAAAATCTTTATTTCTCTACATAGTCTCCATTCAGCCCGATACACTTTTCCCAGCGATGTTCAATAGCTTCGATACCCTGTTTATAGTGAGAACCGTCGAGTTCTGCAAAACAGCCATCAACTTCAGACTCCACCTTTTCATTGTTGGCAAATCTTTTACCACCAAGACATTTCTTCAACTTTGGAAACAGAAATTAATCAGAGGGGACTAAGTCTGGTGAACAGGGTTCATGAGGAAGAAATTCGAACTTTAACTCATTCATTTTGGCCATGGCGATAATGGATGTGGGAACTGTACCGTATCTTGATGAAGCAGAACTTTCTTTTTTTGCGGCCATTTTTGCTTGATTTCATCATTCAAACGCTGCAATAAGTTTGCGCAATACTCGCCATTGATTGCTTTTCCTTTTTGAAGATAATCAGTGAAAATTATTCCACACATATTCCAAAAAACTGACGCCATGGCCTTGCCTGCAAATGGAACTGTCTCACTTTCTTTGGAGCCGCTTCTCCCTTTCAATCCACTTTTCTGACTGCTCCTTCGTCTCAGGTATGAAGTGATGGACCCATGTTTCATCCATGTTTATGAATCTACACAAAAACTCGGCTTTATTGCAGCAAAACATCGCCAAACGCTCGACTGAAACATCTTCACGATGCTGCTTTCGTTCCATTGTGAGTAAACGCGGCACCCATCTTGCGCATAGCTTTCTCATGTCTGAATTTTCAGTCAGTATGCGATGTACGGCGCTTTTTGAAATGCCTACAATGTCTGCTAGCTCTCGCACTCAGTCGACGGTCATGTAATACAATTTTGTGGATTTTCCTCACAATTTCTGGCGTGTCACCTCATTGGTCGACCTTAGGACGTTCATCTTGGCAGCTCGTACGGCCTCGCTTAAACTCTGTCACCCAATATTTTACTGTTGTAAACGAAGGAGCAGATTCCCCCAGAGTAGAATCTAGCTCAGCTTTAATATTAGTTGGACTAAGACCTTTCAAATGAAAGTATTGTATAACATAACGAAAACCAGTTTTATCCATGTTTACAAATTCCCTGAGAGTTTCATGACTATCAAACAATTACTAAACGACGTAGCATCATCAAATTTCAGACTTAAGCGTTATAAGGTTGTTACTTTCTATTAGAGTCATTTGTTTGAAATAACAGCCACTATCTATACATCAGGCCGGGTACTTCTGGAACTGCCCTTGTATATAGTTGACAATCCCACACTAGTTTGAAAGGCATTACAGCCTGGGTAATGCATTTAGTAAAAGAATTCCAGCGATAACAAATAATTCCTGGTACGTAGCATATGTTGTGACTGTATTGAAGTCGTTCTCGTGCGACACTTTTGAAGTTGTACCCTTTACTTCAAAGATAACGTTTAATGTTGATGAGTTCTGTGATGTCGTCATCTCATATCTCGTTCTGTGTTGTCTCGAGCGCCAGATGCTCTAGTGGTATAGCTATGATTCTTTATCTCAGCGTGAATGCGTGAGTGTAGTGTGAAAGGATAACACCAGTTTAGTTAGCTGAGAAGCTTTAATGTTGCTAAAATGATCAGTTTGATATGAGGAGCCGACTGTTGAATTTACTAATTAATTACTTCTATAACAATAATTAAGGGAAATGTCAGTTGCCGTAAGTGGTAAAAATGTAGTTCGGGAAGATCCCTCTCAATAGCCGCTAAATCTTTCTAACGCCGGCGCGTTAATGTGCGCTACACAACTTAAAAATTGCACACGAGAGCCAAGAATCTCAGGAGAGTCTCGAATATGTCATGAATGCGTGCACGAATGTGTCTGATTTAGAATAAGTGCTCATTTCTTAACTTAAGCTCCGCCTATCGCTACCCCTATGACGTTCCTACATACCCGGACCAATCTTAAAACTCGTCTTATGCGTATCTGAAGCTGTTATTATGCGCTACTTCCTCGAAACTCAGAATTTCATTCCCTTTCTAATTTACGGAATTCCTGCCTGCCTGTGACTTTGCAAGCGTATTGAACTAAATCCTAACTGCATTCCAGGAATCTTTAGGCTAATGTGTTCTATATTCGGCTGCTAATGATATAACTCGCTAATGATCTTTTTCTCCGGACAAATCTTTCAACTTAGCATATTACATTATACATTGATTTAATATACAGACTTTATTTATTGCAAGCATTTCTCTATCCTGCTATTATTTATTTAATCATTTATATCCTTTGCCAATAAATACGCTATCAAAATGCAGTAACTACCTATGTAATTTCACTTCTAAAAAAATTGAGTTTTATTTATGGACGCTCTTTAACTACTATAATTCTTAGCGTCCCATTCTAAATTGGGCGTGAAATACCGGTAATTTTGCTCAGAGGCCTCTTTATCAGGCTTGAGGTTCTTTTACGTGCCGTAAATCTACGACACTGAACCACCGTTTTACTTCCCTTCAGAAGTAATCCATGCTAAGGATTTTTACGCCCGAAAAACTCCATCGCCCTCCGCCGAGTTTGAATCCGCGACATTGGGATTTCACTTATCGTTGCTTTTGTAACCATTAATTTACTTTTTCCTCATTCCTAGTTCGAACTCTGCTTATGCATTTGCTAAAAAGTTGAAAGGAAACGGGACATAAAATCCGATGTGTTACATTCACATAGATTTCTCTACACACTATATTCTATTTTATATAGTCTCTACAAGCTATTCTTACCAAAGCTTATTTGTCTATCTTATTTCTGCTACTAGAGATAAACCTTTGCAGAAATACTTTCATTACACATTTCGTTGTAGCCACAAGGGAGATAGAGGAAACCAATCCATAGCCATATGTTTGAAAGCGCGTCGCTAAATGCTGGCCTAAAAATTCCACATCCCTTTTATAACATCGTGAGAAACAACTGAATAGATACAGTACCTTAAAACGACAAATTATTAAAAGAAATCTGATGTGTTACACTCACATGACTTTCTCTACTCTTGTACAAACTATTTTTACAAACGCTTATTCTCCATATGCTTTATGTTAATCGAGATATCGAGATGTTAATGCTATTGCTAATTTTCTTGTAGATGCAAGGGGAATTGCTAGGCTTTAAGCGATAGTCAAATATTTTAAGAGCTGGTTGCTATGTGGAGTATTCCATTCTCTTTGCATTACCAGGACATAAAAAAATGAATAACGAATTCCCATTTGAGAAAAAGTATTGGTAAATTTAAGGGAATAACAAGCAATATGTTGAAAATGGTTCGCTCAAAAAAAAAGAAAAAAAGAATGCATACGACATAAATTGTGTATTTTAACGCGATCTACATTTTTTGTGTAGTAAAAGTTTGTCTATCTCTTATGGTTTACGAGTTATGCAAAAGTCGTTCACAATGAAGAATACTTTTGGAGACATTCCCAGAAAATTCGAGATATACATTTCATTTATCATGAAAATAGCTTAAACATATGATATTTTAATCCAAATCTTTAGAGCCATTTTTGAGAAAATTAAAATTTTCGAAAAATGTTCCATGTAAAGGGTAATCTGGGGTGGGGGAATTTTCTTGAAAACCTGCGTGTCGCATCTCTGGAAGACACTGAACCTAAATACCAAGTTTGGTGTTTATCCGATTGTTCGTTTCTGAGTTATGCTGTTCACAGACACACACACACACACACGGACATGTTTCCAAAAATGCTTTTTTTGGATTCAGGGGGTTTCAAAACATGTATTTCCGGTGAAATCTCGGTATCGAATTTTTGGTTTGAATACAATACTTCCCCTACTTAGTATACGTAGTAGAGAAAGTAAAAATCTAACCAATAATAACGTTTATCTAGCAAATGCTGATGCCACGGAAACATTATTGGAAATGAATTCTCTGTTTTAAAGATATCTACATTTTATGTTTAGTAGGTTTTTGTTTATCTTTTAACAATTACTGGTTTTACAAAGTTATACAGAATGTCTTCCGAAAGAAGAGCACTTCACAGGCTATTCCCTGAAAATTCAAGATTCACATTTTATTTGTCATGCAAGTATCTTAAACATATGAGGTTTTAATAAAAATTATTATAGCCATTTGTTTAGATAATAAAAAATAGCGACACATGTCCAATGTAAAGGGTAGTTTGGAAGTGGGGATTTATTTTAAATCTTCGTATCGCATTCTTGGAAGACACTGAATTTATACCAAGTTTTGTATTTAACTGACTTTACGTTTCTTAGCTAATTGTTCATACACATGGGTGAATGTAACACATACTACTACGCAGAGTAAGTAGGGGGAGTATTGCATTCCACCCAAAAATTCGATATCGAAACTTCACCTCAAATAGATGTTTTGAGGCCCTCTAAATAAACAGCATAACTCAAAAACGAAAAGTCCATAAATACCAACTTGATTTTTTAAAAAATGGCTATAAGGATTTTGATTAAAACACCATATATTAAAGATATATACACCACAAATAAAATGTACATCTTGAATTTTCTGGAAACAGCCTGTGAAGTCCACTTTATTTGGAAGAAATTTTGTATAATTGTATACACCTGGTAAACGTGAAGCTTTAGATGAAAAAGTACTACACCATCTCTATAAAACACACCTTTTATTTCAAATAAGTTTTTTTTTGTAGCGTAAGCCATTTCTGAGATATCCGTTATTAAAGGTACGAATTGTTCATTTCTTGGTCATTCTCTTAAAGTCCTTTCAACATTCAGTTGTTTCTCGTGATTGCATAGACACAGTATGGAATTTTAAGGCCAGCGTATAACGCCCAGATTTTGAACATTTGACTATGGATAGATTCCCTTTGTATCTACAATGAAATGTGTAATGTAGCTATTTCTACAAAGGCTTATTTAGATTAAAACGTAGTAGACAGAAAAATAAGCTTTAGTAAGAATAGTTTGGATATCCACCAATAAACGACAGAGGGCAGAGAAAGTCGTGTGAATGTATCACATCAGAATTTTGTTTTACCGTGTATTGTTAGTTTGCACCGATCTGCCTTAAGCATCATAGTATAGGAAATGGTATTAGACACACACGCACATACACACAATATATACAGGATGTTTCAGAAATACTTTTGCAAACTTCGGTGTGGGTTCCTTACACCACAAGAAGGAAAGAAGTTCATATGAACATATGTCCCATAATCCTTTGTTTTCTCGTTAGGAGGTGTTCAACACAGTGTACAGTTATAACACACAAAACTCATAATAAATGCTCGAAATGTTCTCCTCTTGCTTCTATGCATGCCTGTACTCGTCGAATCATGCAATGTCGCACCCTGTCAAAAACTCCGGGATGTGTCGAATGGCTTCGCAGGCTTCCCTGACACGTCGATGAAGCGTTTCTGCATCCGGGATGGCTGCTCCATAAACCAATAATTTAAGATGCCCCCGGAGGTAAAAATCCACAGGATTGAGGTCGGGAGAACGTGCAGGCCATGGAACTGGTCCTCCTCTGCCTATCCATCGGTCATGGTAGATACCAATCAGTGCATCATACGTTCCGGCGTACGAACAACTCTTGGTCTTCCTCGATCAATAGTCCGTGGTGCAACGGTTTTTGTCTCAGCAAGGCGACGATAAACAAGCGACAAAGGTTGGATGACTCGGTTGTCTTCGGTCCGGAAACTCCATCTGATAGAGCCGTGCAGCCTCGCGTCCATTACCATTCGCGCGACCATACATCAAAATCATGTCTGCCTGTTCACGAAATGAATATCCAGCCATGGTGGAACGAAATACGTGCAGTTAACTCACTACATGTACACAGTTGAAACGTTGAAGACAGACAAATGACAAACGTAAACAAGTCTCCATGGCAACACTTCGCCATCTACCGTATGTAGTACAATGGGTCACGCCTTCTATGAATGCATAGAGAAATGAAGTTTTGAGGTTGGACCCCGAAGGCCGTTGATCTCACACTTTCATTGTGACAGGAATAACTCGAAAACCAAGGATTATGGGACATATGTTCATATGTACTTTTTTCCTTCTTTTGGTGTGAGGAACCCATACCCGAAGTTTGTAAAGGTATTTCTGAAACATCCGGTATATATAATAAAATCGCATTTATCGGTATTTGAGGCTATTTCAGAACTGTATTTCGGTGAACGCTATCAAATTTTTAGTTAGATGAGCAGAAATAATCATATTCAAATACATAACTTAATCTTATTCAACAAAAAACCAATATTAATTAAAACTTTAATTATATAAAAAATTCTGCACATCACCTACATTAGGCTCCTAAACAATATAGAAAGCAAAAGTAGTTTATATGTGGTTCATAACTTGGCCAGCAAACACTTTGTATGCAAGCAGCCTTGCAATCTTAAACTATAAACACTCTTGGTAAGTCAGAGATGCATCAGAAACAGCCATGCTGAAGGATGCACCGCTGAGCCCACTGACCGGTATCTTGATCCGTGATTAGCCCAGAGAGGGGAAGGAAAGGAAAGCCACTCCCCCTGTATAGCTTATTGTTATTGCTGCCGCGCACGTACAGGCACTTGCTCAATGTTCGCTCATCCTAAAGTAAATAACCATCTCCCTTGCTACCCTTGTCACGTAGTCGAGTGGAGTAGAGTAGGTACTGTTTTCCGTAAAACAGACCAAGTCGCTCTTGGCATCTCGATTATTTTGAATAATTAAAACACAACCCAAGCGCCTACCCAAGCTCGCGTTCGGGAGGTCCCGGGTTCGATTCCCTGCGACCGCTCACTCTAACCATGGTTTTTCGTGGTTTCTCCTGGTCGTTAGGAGAATGCTGGGGTTATTCTTCTTCTACCACGACTTTCTTGTTCATAATTAAATTTCGTATACCCATACTCCCTTCACCATCATGTGTTTCAGGGTTGAATGACCAAGCGGTGGTGTTGCGGCTGGGCGGTGGAGGTACGTTTTGTGAAGATTTCTCCCTGACGTCGGCCGAACTGCTAATGGATCCACCCTCCGCGTGCTCCCGGAGCAGCCTCCCTTAAGGGGTCTCCGGTTCGGGCTTGTACGGCGTCGGATGCGTCGGGAGCTTTAAAGACCCCGCCCATAAACTAAGTTGAGCTTTATTTATGGACGCTCTTTAACTACTGTGGTCCTTAGCGTCCCATTCTATATTGGGCGTGAAAGACCGAAATTCTGCTCAGAGGACTCTTTATCAGGCTTGAGGTTCTTTTACGTACCGTAAATCTACGACAGGGGATCACCACGGGACCACGACACGGGAATCAAAAATTAGTTTTTATGTCCAAAAAATACTTTGAACCTGTAGCTTCAATTACACATCTTGGTTTATGCTCTCAGAGCCCTTTAAAGCTTCAACACGTGACCATTTAAATGCCCAAGAACACCCTGCCTAATGGTCTGTAATTACTTCTGATGCCTTTTACTCGGCTTTGACTTTTCTTACACTTTTGCGCATTAAAAATGTTCCACAGGATGTGTTTATTAGCAACCTTGTTGGTTTTCAGCAGGAAGCCAGAGATAATGAACTTTAAAAATTGGCATATTGTTTTTACTACACTTCTAAATTGCTCAAGATATGATATAATTTTAATTCGACCACTGACGATAAATTGTTTAAAAATTCTGATGTATTACACTCACATGACTTTCTCTACTCTTGTAAAAACTCTTTTTACAAAATCTTATCCTCCATCTATTTCATATTAATCGAGGTAAAAATTTGCAGAAACGATCCTTTGACATGCAAAGAGAATTACATTTTACACATAGCGACCAGTCCTAAAAATAATTGACTATCGCTTAAGGCATACTATGTTCCCCTTGTTTTGCATTTGCAAGGGCAATATAGAAATACAGTAGCCTTTAAGCATAGACATATATCTTAATAGCTGGTTGCTAGGTGCAGCACCATTCTCTTTGATACAAATTAATACTCTTTGCATATCGAAGACAAAAAAATGAATAACGAATTCCCATTTGAGAAAATAAGTATTGAAACATTTAAGGGAATAACAAGCAATATCTCTAAAATGGTTCACTCAACAACAAAAAATGTATGTGACATAAATCGTGTATTTTAACGTGATCTACATTTTTTGTGTAGTAAAACTTTGTCTATCTCTTATGGTTTACCAGTTATGGAAAAGTCGTTCACAATGAAGAATACTTTTGGAGACATTCCCAGAAAATTCAAGATATACATTTTATTTGTCATGAAAATATCTTAAACATATGATATTTTAATCAAAATCGTTAGAGCCATTTTTGGGAAAATTAAAATTTTCGAAAAAGTTCCATGTAAAGGGTACTCTGGGGTGGGGGATTTTCTTAAAACCTTCGTGTCGCGTCTCTGGAAGATACTGAACCTAAATACCAAGTTTGGTGTTTATCTGACCGTTTCTGAGTTATGCTGTTCACAGACACAGACACACACACACACACACAGACACACACAGATGTTTCCAAAAATGATTTTTTTGGATTCAGGGGGTCTCAAAACATATATTTCCGGTGAAATCTCTGTATCGAAAATTTGGGTGGAATACAGTACTTCCCCTACTTACTACACGTAGTAGAGAAAGTAAAAATTATATATTAACGTTTAAATATTTTTTCTGAGACAATCAGAATAAAATTTACATGCCAGTTTTATACTTTAGTACTTAAATAATATGCTAGTATTTTCATTTGTTCCAATTTCGGTATCTGCATCACGTGTAACACGTGATTAATTAACATCATTAAAGTAGAACTAGTTGTTCTTTCACACAAGCCGCGTGTTGGACAGGGTTGGAAAGGTAGAATCAGACGACTGAAAAATTCAATGCCATAGCCGGGATTTAAACCACAAATCTCCCGGTCTCCGTCCGGTTGTTCTAACCACTGAGCTACCATGGCAACTTGCTCGCAGGACATTAAATTCCCTAATAGTGGTTGAAACTATGAAGCCCGGGACCTAAAGTACTTACAACATTGTAAGTTGACATTGGGGTATGTCATCTCAATACAATTTGAGATCTCCTTGTGGTTTACCGAGGAAACAATGCGAATCAGTTGGGGAATTTAATGTCGTACCGGCAAATTGTCATGGTAGCTCAGTGGTTAGAATAACCGGATGGAGCCCGGGATATCCGTGGTTCAAATCCCGTCTATGGCATTCAATTTTTCAATTATTTTTTCACAAAAGTCTTAGAGATATTTGTGTGAAATTTAAAACACGCTATAACTGAGACACAGCAGCATGTTACAACCAATGTTTTGAAAACATTTCCTTCCCCTCTCTGGGCTAATCACGGATCCAGATACCGGTCAGTGGGCTCAGCGGTGCATCCTTCAGCATGGCTATTTCTGATGCATCTCTGACTTACCAGCAGTGTTTATAGTTTAAGATTGCAAGGTTGCTTGCATACAAGGGTTGCTGGCCAAGATTTAGAAATTTTACCATCGACACCTTTTACCTTAAAGACACCTACATGTTTTTGTTTAAAACGATTTTGTCTATTTCGTATAGTTTACCCGTTACAAAAAATTAAACAAAAATCCTTACGAATGAAGAGGGTTTCACAGACTATTCCCACAAAATTCAAATTTATTTGTTATGTAAATATATTAAATATATAGTAGTTTAATAAAAATCATTAGAGCCAATTTTGGGAAAATCGAAAATTGCAAAAAATCTTCCAAGGATAGTTTGGCTAGGGTAATTTTCTTGAAAATCTTCGTGTGCCATCTTTGGAAGATACTGGTATTTATCGGAGATTTCGTTTTGGGGTTATGTTTTCCACAGACACAGAGACGGGCCTTTTTACTTTCTCTTTTACGTATAGTAAGTAGGGGAAGTATTCCATTCCACCCAAAAATTCGATACCGAGATTTCACTGGTAATACGTGTTTTATGATGCCCTGAATCAAAATAAAACATTTTTGGAAATATGTTCGTGTGTGTGTATGTGTCTGTGTGTGAACAGCATAACTCAAAAACGAAATGTCACATAAATACCAAACTTGGTATATGACTTTAATATCTTCCATGGATGCGACACAAAGATTGTCAAGAAAATTCCCCTACCTCAGACTACCCTTTATATGGAACATTTTTCGAAAATTTTTATTTTCTCAAAAATGGCTCCTACGAGGCACTCAACGGCTCTAATATCATATATTTAAGATATTTGTATGACAAATAAAATGTACATATTGAACTTTCTGGGAATGTTCCCAAGAGTCTTCTTCATTCTGAATGGCTTTTGAATAAGTGATAAACGGTAATATATAGACAGAATTGTTCTACACAAAAAATGTAGATCTCGTTAAAACAATGTTATATACATATTTCTTTTTTTTTTTTTGTTTCGGAAGGGAAGTAAAGCCGATGATCCCATGTCGTAGATTTACGGCAGGTAAAAGAACCTCAAACCTGATAAAGACGGCTCTGAGCGAAATTACCACAGCAGTTAAAGAGTGTTCATAAATAAAATTCAATTTAATTTTGAATCATTTCGGAGATATTTCTTGTTATTTGTTTGAATTTTCCAATACATATACTTTTTCTCAAATGGGAATTCGTTATTGCTTTTTTTTTTACTTTCCCTACTACGTATAGTAAGTAGGGGAAGTATTGTATTCCACCCAAAAATTCGATACCGAGATTTCACTGGAAATACATGTTTTGAGACCCCCTGAATCCAAAGAAAAGCATTTTTGGAAACATCCGTGTGTGTGTGTGTGTGTGTGTGTGTGTGTCTGTGAACAGCATAACTCAGAAACGAACAGTCGGATAAACACCAAACTTGATATTTAGGTTCAGTATCTTCCAGAGATGCGACACGAAGGTTTTCAAGAAAATTCCCTACCCCAGATTACCCTTTACAAGGAACATTTTTCGAACATTTTAGTTTTCTCAAAAATGGCTCTAACGATTTTGATTAAAATATCATACGTTTAAGATATTTTCATGACAAATGAAATGTATATCTCGAATTTTCTGGGAATGTCTCCAAAAGTATTCTTCATTGTGAACGACTTTTGCATAACTGGTAAACCATAAGAGATAGACAAAATTTTACTACACACAAAATGTAGATCGTGTTAAAATACACAATTTGTCATATACATTTTTTTTTGTTGAGTGAACCATTTTCGAGTTATTGCTTGTTATTCCCTTAAATTTTCCAATACTTTTTCTCAAATGGCAATTCGTTATTCATTTTTTATGTCCTGGAAATACAAAGAGAATGGAATGCGCCACACAGCAACCAACTCTTAAAATATTTGACTATCGCTTAAAGCCTACCATATTTCCCTTGCATCTACAAGAAAATTAGCAATACGATCAACATCTCCATATCTGGATTAACATGAAGCATATTGAGAATAAGCCTTTGTAAAAATAGTTTGTACAAGAGTAGAGAAAGTCATGTGAGTGTAGCACATCAGATTTTTTTAATGTCCTGGACTTGCTAAGAGAATGGAATGCTCCACATAGCAACCGGTTCTTTAAAACATTTGACTAGAGCTTAAAGCCTACCATACTCCGGTTGTACCTACAAGAAAATTGGCAGTAAGATAGTTTCTGCAAATGTTTATCTTGATTAAAATGAAGTAGATGGAGAATAAGCGTTTGTAAAAATAGTTCGTACAAGAGTAGATTAAGTCATATGAGTGTAACAGATCAGATATTTTTGTTTCTAAAAATGCTTTAGTTGGATTCAGGGGGCATCAAAACATGTATTTCCGGTGATATCTCGATATCGAATTTTTGGGTGGAATGTACCTGCCAGGTACATGGTAGAAAAAGTAAAAATTGTTTTCCTGCATCGTTTATATCCAAACATAGCATTAGCAAGCGCAGAGAAAACAGAACTATATATTTAGGATCGACGTTAGTATTCATACATCCCAAAATGAGAACCGGTTTCGAACGTTGGACTTTGAAGTGGGGATTCATTATCCACATCGTTGATGGAATACGCAATCTTGTTTCATTTTAGATTGCTACCAATGTAATCATGCTTTGTTTGTTGTAGTCGGGCAGGGCAATAAATATATGCAAATAGAACTATTTCAAACCATAGCACGATTACGTTATGCATTTATTTCTCAGAGCCTATAGGCAGAGTAGTGAGATAGGTAAATCCAAATAATTGTTAACATAAATCAATGTTAATAGTTTTCTGCCAGAGGGCAAATCCATCATTGCATACCCAATCTACTCCTTCCTTCCCTTTTATCTCCGCATTATCTTTATAATATAAATCATCTGACAACCCTTTGTGCCCCGAGCGTTTTTCCAGCTTTATAGGCCCTCCCAGTGCAATCACTTCTTCTCATCCAATGTTAAGTGTCGCACTTAACTGCTTTTCCTCTTTTTAATCAGTTTAAACACTGTTCTTCCTTCTTTCTAAAACAGCTTTATTACTCGTTTTACTGTATATTTCTCTCGTCTCATTCTTTTCCATAACAGCATTTAAAATACTTCCAATAATTTTTCCTCACTTTGCAACGTAACAGTTTCAAGATGTTTCTCTTTGCCATTGTTATTTTCTGACTTAGTGACAAAAAATCGGCATACTATTTGTGGTATATGTCAAGTATTTAAAGTTGTAAACTTGCTCCACTGCCACACTTCCAATTTACAAATTGCATCTTCTTTGCTTTGTTTAATCATAGTGCTAACCCTTTCTTTTATTTTGGAGGGGGGTTTACTCTATCCCATAGGATAGAGTATGGAATATGCAACGGAGAGTGCGAATGGTATTTCTTGTTGGTGATTGTGGGCCCCACGTTTGGCAGCCAATTTGTGGTGGTAGTTCTGGTTGTTTTACGGTACAGGATTTTTAGGAAAGGTCCCGGATTCGGTACTAGCTCAGGGTTCTTTGCATGGATCTTGGATCTCGGGTTAGTGGTGAAAACGACTGTTGGTTTTTCTGCTCGTTTATTTACCTTCACCGTTTTAACATTTGATCCCTGCTATTTCTTCGACACACACACGCGCGCTTTTCCTATTTGTTACACTTTTTATCATCGCACCTATCCGCTGCCTTCTAAACTTTTCTGACAAGCATCTCCCCAGGCTTACTACAACCAAGTGTTCATTCTCAAATCCTCCGTTTCTCTGTTTCAGACGTTCTATGTTTCCTCATTCCACTATCACCTGATTCCTAGCTTCTTTCATTGGAGGCCTAAGGCTATATGGCTTTTGGCGAACATTGACCCTTTTCTACTAGCCTGCGTTCCCAGCAACCTAACGGGACACTTAACAATAGAGGGAACAACCACCCGTTTCCGGCCGCTGATGGCCTTGCCTCTCAACCCTTATTTCAACTTACAGTAACATTCGCTTGCCAGTTTTATTTAATACAATCCTCGCCGTTACTGTTATTTATTCTCCCTATGATCTTAATTTTATTTTACTACTCAAAATATACTACTTCAAGAGGGACATCCCGCGCACTGCGATCTACGGGAGATCTCCTGTGGCTACCACCCCCCGGAGGAAGGGATGACGTGAAGGAATTAGAGGAACCGGCCGCAGGCAGACAGAGCACAGGGATACCATGCAGGTCCTGGCTCCAAGATTGGTCAAATATTTGCGCCATATTCCGGCACTTCCACACGCCACGAACCCTAGAAGCACACCTGAAACTTGAGAAGGAAACAGTATGAAAGGGAAATAATGGAAAGGAAATATCATCATCCTTATGGCTTATGCCTATTAGTATATGTCTTAAGAGCGTTTTCTCTTCCACTAGACGTGCCATATTCTTTCTCCTATATCACTCCTTCTCTGTTTTGAAAACAGATTTTCTTTTAATTCTCCGAGAAGATGATAAACAGAGTGGACGATAAAGGACTTCGCAGTTCTACCTCCCTCAGAGCATCCTCTCCTGTTTATTGCTCCATGTACGGTTATCTTTGAATCTGTCTTCCCAGTCCTCAGAATAACCGAACTACTGTCGAATGCGTTTTGCAGATATTTAAATGCCACACGCGTTTTTACTTTCTCTACTACGTATAGTAAATAGGAGAAGTATTGTATTCCACCCAAAAATTCGATACCGAGATTTCACCGGAAATATGTGTTTTGAGACCCCCTGAATCCAAAAAAAAGCATTTTTGGAAACATTTCTGTGTGTGTGTCTGTCTGTCTGTGAACAGCATAACTCAGAAACGAACAGTCGGATAAACACCAAACTTGGTATTTAGGTTCAGTATCTTCCAGAGATGCAACACGAAGATTACCCTTTACATGGAACATTTTTCGAACATTTATATTTCTCAAAAATGGCTCCAACGATTTTGATTAAAATATCATATGTTTAAGATATTTTCATGACTAATGAAATGTATATCTCGAATTTTCTGGGAACGTCTCCAAAAGTATTCTTCATTGTGAACGACTTTTGCATAACTGGTAAACCATAAGAGATAGACAAAAGTTTACTACACAAAAAATGTAGATGGCGTTAAAATACACAATTTATGTCATATACATCTTTGTTGTTGAGTGAACCATTTTCGAGATATTGCTTATTATTCCATTAAATTTTCCAATACTTCTACTTTTTCTCAAATGGGAATTCGTTATTCATTTTTTTATGTCCTGGAAATACAAAGAGAATGGAATGCGCCACATAGCAACCAACTTTTAAAATATTTGACTATCGCTTAAAGCCTACTATATTCCCCTTGCATCTACAAGAAAATTAGCAATAAGATTAACATCTCGATTAACATGAAGCATATGGAGAATAAGCGTTTGTATAAATAGTTTGTACAAGAGTAGAGATAGTCATGTGAGTGTAACACATCAGATTCTTTGACTTCTAATTAAAGCTCCAGATGTTTGTAGTATTCCGAAGCCGAACTGCTCTTCCACGCTCCGCGCTTTTTCTCTTCATTAGGATCAGAAACAGCAAACTGCGGAGGAATATTTGTGCTGTCAGCTTAGTACGATTTATGGTGCCTACGAGTCTCAAATTATGGAGGAATCAAAGAGCGACTGTTACCTCCAGGCAGCATCAAAGACAATTTCCTAACCGTTCCATTAGAGAGCGTCATTCATGGTTCATAGCACCACTACTATGGCTGGTACACGGGGGATTTTCCGCTTGCCCTAAAACAGGAAGAGGAGAACCTTTCTATGTGCAATTCCTGACACCATCTCCTCCCAGCCTATACGTATCTAGTGTTAAGCAATGAATGAAAATAGAAAGTAAAGGAAAATCATGGAGCGGAGCAGAAGCTATGATTAACATTGACAATGTTTACTACTCTCGCACTTCCAACAACAAAGTGCAAGTTGAAAGTATAGCCAATTCCAACTCATGCTTAATCGTATCTGATCATCTGGCATACTAACTTTACTGAGTTTTTTGTGATCAGAAACCATAAACTCTCTGAATCAGGCAAAAGATATGACGCCTGCCATGATAAACAGTATACGTATTAAATTATTATTATTACAGAGCCTAATGATTTTGCAACTACGTCACCATTTTAATGAACACGTATGCATACATTTTGAATTAAAATTTTCTGTTTCAAGCGAAACGATTTTCTACTGAACAAGAGCTGAACAAGAAAGATGCTCCAGCAAGCGAACTTCATATGCTCCCCGTATTTTAGTATTTACTAGTGCTTCAACTCTACATAGCACCTAACCTTTTACTCGCCGAATTTATTTCCTTTCAGAAATTTTGAGAGCTTTTTTGATTTTCTATGCTGGAGGCTTCCAATTAAGATATATATAGTTAAATATTATCCCTGACTTTATTGTGGTGTTCCCATTTGGGAACATTGGCGGTTAGAATGAACATTTTAGAGACACTTGGTTTAATACAGAATTTATTTAATTTATGAAATTTTACAAAAGAAAAAACTAATAAACTTCTTTGCATAGATTGTTTAAAACATGTTAAATGAGATTGAGTTATATTTAGGGTAAAATAAAACCCAAGAATTACACTATAACACTGAAAATTAAATTTGTGACTTTCAACAAGTATAAATACTGTCTTGAATACATGTTATACAACTCTAACATTATAACAGTCCATGGTATTTGGGGAAAGAATGAAGGTGTATATTTCTTGTACATTCATAACACTGCAGGCGAGCATTGCTCTTGCACACTACACATCTGCCTTGTTTGGATTCAATCAAGTAATGAATTTCCAATTGAGCTGGGTGTTTTTATCTTAGGTCCTGATTCTAGTAAGTACTCCTGATTGAGCTTTCAGCAGGGACATGGTTACTTCTCTCCTAAGCTCCAGATGTTCTTTAGCATTCTTTTCATGTCTTTCACGATAGATTTGCCAAGCACCAACAAATGCCATGTTCAAACAATTTGCAAAGAGATTCCACCACCAATTCTTGCTTTGTAGTTGCGAACGATAGCTTGATAAGAGGCGGTGAAGAAAATATACACTACTGATTCCCACATTTAATTCCTCGCGGTGTTTGGCTCTGGAACATCAGTCCTCTTTTTAGATTTTCTTGAAAATCGTTTTACATTTACCATCGGCATATGTGTTTGGTGTTTTGAGGCCAGAGGTACCTTAGTATTATCATTCCACCTGCACATGTATACGGCACCATCACATTGGAGTCAAAAACATCCCTCTCCTCATTATTCAGGATATTTGAGTCAAATGATATTTTATGATTATTCCATCCCGTACAGTCCCTGTGGCTCTGAAATTATTCTCTTGAAATTCCATCAGCAAGTCATATGATGTGAAGAAATTCTCAAAGTATATTTCAACTGGTAAAGGATCAGGCACATGAGGCAGTATTTTTAACACTTAAATGATTTCAGTCAAATTATATAATAAAAAATATAACAGCCCGCCTTAAAGCAATATGTGTGTAATATAATATATAAAATGCATGTAACAGTCATTGTATTAATGTTTATATTATTATGTACATGTTCAATAATGTTATGTGAATGTATTACGTAATTTAATAATGTAGGAGCTGTGAGAATAATAGGTTAAAAGTTGCTAACAATGAGGTAGCCTTGAGGCAATAATGAATTAGAAAGTTTAATAATGCTAGTAGTCATTCTTGGAAACAATAATGTAATTTTTAGACAGTTTATAAATAGCCAATCAACAACCAGAAAAAAAGCTTAAGTTAAATAAAAGTATTAGCTAATCAGAAACTGAAATAGGGCAAATTGTACAAATTCAGAAGTCAGTTGCTTGTAGACAGCGTTACTAACCGGGCGAGAGACACGTCCTCGAGAAGTTTAATACGTATTCAGTGTGAGACAAAATTAGTTTACGTGTTGAAAAGTGCAAGTAATTAATAAAAAAAATCTCACAGCTCTCTTTATATCAGTGAAGTGTTATTTAAATCGTGTCAAGAATTAATAATTGGAGTTAAGTACAAATTATAATCTGTGTAAGTCTACATTCTTAGCCGCACTACTCCCTGCAAAGAAATCCATGTCTCTAACAATAATACTGACGCAGCCGAGGCAAAGATAAATATATAATATTTAAAGAAGCAGTCAAATTACAAAGTTAATATTCTTAAACTTGGGGCGAAGGCTACCGGAAACTTTTTATAATACGTGCAGTTGCAACTACTTCAAGTGTTCGGCTCCCCAACAGTCGAAATACAATACAACTCCTCCTAAAATCAACCTTCTTCAAATTGGCTTCCATACGTTGGGCAGAAACTACCCAACATCACACAACAGAAAGCAAATTAACAACAACTTGGAATCCCAGAGGAGAGCCGCTATCAGAATCACTCTTTCCTCTATAAATTCCCATGTTATAAGAATATCCCGTACTCGAAAAGAGCATCTATACTTTTGAAGCCAAAACGCATCGGTTTCCCCCTAATAAACATATTGCAGGAATGATAGCCATACTACGGTACTATGGCCTCATCGATCCTAAGTTTCTTATGAAAAACCCTATTGCTGCCAATTTGTTTTTTGAGTTCATATAATGGAGTAATTTTCCCCAAATTATCTCCATCCTTTAACTTTGTGTCACCCATCAAATGAAAATACTTTTTTAAATCTCTGAAATGTTGCTTGCTCATTACAAGAGGAACGTGAACCTCAATATCCTCCGACGTACTCAAGTACATGTCTTCAGTTGGTACTGAATGGTAACCAGTAATCACTTAGTAACACAATTCCAAAAAACTGTGCAATGTCTTTTTTTATTACAAAAAGCTGCTCTCCTTTCAGAGCTGCATGTAATCCTGTCATGGTTGCTAGAAATTCTAAATAAGTTTCAGGCAAAATTTTATAAAATAAGTCCAATGGCTCTAATGAAATAAGTTCTGGTGTTGGTCTGATAAATTATGATTTTATCTTGTTGAAAACTATTTATCAAATTAGAGGACTTTTTCCAGGATGGATTCTGTGTCGTACTTCCTTTACTTTTCTTAGTTACACTTTGACTAGAACCCATAAAAGTCTCTGGAACCTTTCTTATATTACAGTATTCTCCACCTGGCCACAGACATCTACTGGTACCACCTTATCTAATATTTTGTCGTCCTCTACTTCTTCATAAGTGATGTATTCATCATCAGGAGGCAGCTGGCTGATTTAAATTTCATAATCACTAACAAAGTCTTCATCTCGCAATTGATTATAATACTCCACTGCTTCTTCTACGTCTTAGATGTCAATATTCTTTGAAGGCAAAAATAATACTAACAATAATTCTGAAATTCGCTTTACTTAAGGCAGAAGCAATAACAATATGCTCACTGTTGCACATTGTTTGGAGATTTACAGTCAAAGGTTCATTGTTGAGTATTTGAACTTGTGTATGTCGTGAAAGATGATTTGGGAACACCAAAATATATGTTGCTCTCCAGTGTTTAACATAAAAATTACTTTGCTAAAGGGTTTATTATCTTGATTATGAAGTTATTACACAGAAAATCTGTGGTACAGCGATTAAAACTATATTTAATTGGAATATAACGTTAAATAAATATAAGAGGATGCAATTCTTCTAATTTAACATATTTTTAAGTTACTATATTTAATCTATTCTTTTTCAAATTCAGGAGCTTTAGAATGCTTTAAAAATAAGTTAGTATCTTAATAAAACACAAATGCAATTTACAATATATTTTAAGTTGTTTACTTATTTATAAACATTTTATTCCCTGTTCCCAAATGGGAACATGTAAAATGTTAAGTTAATGCTACTTGGCTTAGTATATTATGAATTTGTTTTTATAAAAAAATTGAGTTCTTCGGAAAGTTTTCGTCACTTTTTTTTCTGGTTTCAGAAAATTCCATTTCTGCTATGCACCTGATTTGATGTCCTGTTTCCGTTATGGTAAAGTGTGCCCATGGAAAAGTCAAATAAGATTAAGGTTATGTACATACCCCGTTTCTTGAGAGCGTCTTCTATCATGACAGAACTGATCATGAAGACGTTACCAATGCTCCCAATGACAGCTAAGCTGGCGATGAGCAGCAAACGAGCCACGCGGCTCCAGTCGGCGCTGAGCGTGACGGGAGATACCGACTCTGCTCCAAGGTCCATATCCTCCTCGGAGCTGACGTTCATGGACATACCTGCAAGCAGACACACACTGTTGTACACACCCAAATGTTGATGAATGCCACACTGGTGATGTGCTTCGCGTTTCCCTCTGCACCAAGAGGCTGGTCCATACTCCTCCTCGAAGGACGTTCATGGATATACCTGCAAGCAGACACACACTGTTGTACACACCCAAATGTTGATGAATGCCACACTGGTGATGTGCTTCGCGTTTCCCTCTGCACCAAGAGGGAGGTCCATACTCCTACTTGAAGGACGTTCATGGACATACCTGCAAGCAGACACACACTGTTGTACACACCCAAATGTTGATGAATGCCACACTGGTGATGTGCTTCGCGTTTCCCTCTGCACCAAGAGGGAGGTCCATACTCCTACTTGAAGGACGTTCATGGACATACCTGCAAGCAGACACACACTGTTGTACACACCCAAATGTTGATGAATGCCACACTGGTGATGTGCTTCGCGTTTCCCTCTGCGCCAAGAGGGAGGTCCATACTCCTCCTCGGAGCTGACGTTCATGGATATACTTGCAAGCAGACACACACTGTTGTACATACCAGAATGTTGATGAATGCCACACTGGTGATGTGCTTCGCGTTTCCCTCTGCGCCAAGAGGGAGGTCCATACTCCTCCTCGGAGCTGACGTTAATGGATATACCTCCAACACCCATGCACACACCAGAATGTTAGCGAATGCCAGACTGGTGATGTACCTTACAGCCCCAGTTGGAAGGAAAGCAAATAAGATGCTAAGCAGGATCCAGTTTTATATGCCCTTTTCTCCAACAGAGTTGTGAAAACTTGTCCCAACGTGTCTGCCAGCTCTAAGAGACTATCTGAAATTCATTTTTGGATATTTTTCTGAACTGCCTCTACCTTCTTCACGAAACGCTGACACTGTAACTCCACTTTTAGAAAAATCTCTTTGTGCCCTAGTCGTTTCATAGATTCTGATAGCATACAATAATATTTGCCATAAAACCCGAAAAGCATTACTACTAATTAATGCACAAAAACTTTAAGAACTATTTCCCGCAAGTGTGCTTCTTTATAGCATAAAAAGTTAACCTGTTATTCCTCTTATATCTGACATCAAGAATTGGTTTGAAATTTCGTGGAAACATCTGTGAGCGGACCGCAAGGTCTTTATTTTAGTACGCGGCCATATCAGGTTAAACTTTCAAAAATTAAAGGTGTCCATTTATGGCTTAAATACGCAGTTTCTCCAGGGCACTCATGTTTATTCGAGTGATTTTTGTTTTCTTGAATTTTAAAGAGCGAAAAAGAAGTAGCATGAGCAATGTTTGAACTGTCTGCCGAGTTGTGCATTGGGCAACAAGTCTAGAAACCAATAGTATAATAGTAACCAACACAGTGAAGGAAATTTAGAAGAGATAATGGAAGCCTCATACGCGGTGCCATTTGAAGCGAATGTAAAAGCCGATGTATCTAAAATTTGGTCTTTTTAACTTGTTTATTTAATAATTAAAGTAATTATGAGTACCCCATTTTCATCGAGTGATGAGTCCTTACGTGGGGGACGAAACGTTTTATCTGTCGGATTTTAAGGAGCCTCAAATTTTTGGTAACAAATATAAATGTTATCATCTAGTATTCAAAATGAAATTAGTATTAAATAATCCTAAACAAATATCGTGATATTGTAGTCGCGTACGGTTGTCTTTTGGTCGTGCTAGATCACGAATGTGTGTCGACGAGATGTACAAACACGAGAGACTAATATGAAGTGAAGAAAGTCTCTCTCTCTCTCTCTCTCTCTCTCTCTCTCTTAGATACCCGTTTACGCAGTCATACGAGGGGCACTACTTATATTTTGAGCCTTGGCAACCCTGAATGTTGTAAGTGCCATCTGACGTTTCCAATGGAAAGTTTGACATTTTTTACCATAATCTACTTCAAACATTTTGTCAATAGAGCGTCATTTGTTTTTTCATACTAACTTCAAATTCTGTGTCAACAAAAACAAGGAATTAACTCGTAAAAATGTTCGTGCAATGATTTATTACGACTTTCGACGTGGATTATTAAGACAAGAGTGCATCGATAAACTAACTTTCACATTTGGCGACGAAGCTCCATCCTTTGCCACTGTGAAACTTCCTTTGCCACGAATTTAATCGTGGCCGCCGTTCGCTCAATGATGAAGTTCGTGAAGGTCTCCAAAATCAGTTGTGCCAGAAAACATTGATGATGTGCAAAAACTAATAATGAAAGATCGTCATGCGACGTAATGTGAGATTGAGGCAACCCTAGGCATTAGTTCCACCAGCATATATAAAATACTGCATGATTATTTAGCCGTGAAAAAGGTTTGCTCTCGTTGGATCCCACATAATTTGACGCAATCTCAAAAAGATGCTCGTGTCGATTGGTGTACAAAAATGCTCTATAAATACAATGGCGGTGCCTCAAAAGACGTATATAAGATTGTAACAGGTGACGAATCATGGATCTATGCGTATGAACCGGAACGTAAAAAGCAGTCGACTGTATGGGTGTTTCAAGATGAAGCAAATCCAACAAAGGTTGTTCGCACTCGAAGCACTTCGAAGCAAATGGTCGCCTGCTTTTTCAGCAAAACTGGCCATGTGGCAACAGTGCCTTTGGTGGAACGTAAAACTGTCAATGCCGAATGGTACATAACCATTTGTTTGCCGGAAGTCTTCGGTGAAGTAAGGAAAATCAACGAGAACCGTAGGATCGTTCTTCATCAAGACAATGCGAGCGCACACACATCTCGTCTAACAACAGAGTATTTGAAGGCTCAAAACATGGAATTGATGGGCCATCCGCCATTCCTGATTTGGCACCCAATCACTTCTTTTTGTTCCCGAACATCAAGAATAAATTGCGTAGACAACGATTTTCGTTGGCAGAAGAAGCCGTTGATGCGTTCAAAAACCATGTTTTGGAGGTGTCTCAAGAAGACTGGAATAAATGCTTTGACAAGTGCTTCAAACGGATGCAAAAATGTATTCATTATAAAGGAGAATATTTTTAAAAACAATAAAGCAGCTTTCAATCAGAAATTACTTTTTTTTAATCATTAGGCTCAAAATATAAATAGTGCCCCTCGTATGTATGGAGTAACGAAATAAACTGTTTATCCCGCACACATAGGTACGAAACAAGCTAAATATGTCTCGCTATAGCGTCTATGTTTTATATGAAGAAGACCGAGATAATAGATTATAATTTTAAATTAAGCATAATTTAATTTAAATGCACTTTATAATTAAGACGCCAAAAGATTAACAAATTAACTAATTAATAATAATAATAATAATAATAATAATATGGATAATTCATAACTATTTAGAATTATATACATCACATATATGAAAATTAAAACATGTAACAGTCACGTGTCATAACTATATCGTTTGTATATATAATTATGTCATAACGGTATTCACGTACCCTTTTTGCCGATATATCGCAGCATAGTTATAGAAAAGAATCGGCTAAAAGTACAACATTGGTTCTTTCTGCTCATATTTACTGTCGTTTTAACTTGTAAAACATATCGGAAATTTTTAGGCATATGTACTTGGGGGTAGAACTTCGCTCATGCCAGTGAGAAGGCCTTAAACAGATCCTTAGTTTGGACACGTGGCCGGCTTTACAGGAATTTTCTTGGCACCAGGACATACGCTGTTTGCCGGCTGAGTGGAACGTTCAAAGCCGCTTAAATTCAAGCCTATAGATGTCTCCTGCAAATTTTAATTAAAATAACCCGTACCTTCGTCATAGGAAACGTTGAAAATAATTGCCTTGTGCCGCCACACATCTCTCATACCTTTTAAGAAAATTTGTATTAACAATGATTAATTCTTCATGGTCATGTAAATAAAACCATGCTTCGACCGAAAAAAAATTAAACGTCGGTAAATACAACTACCGTTAACATTATCTAACATCCAATTGCAGAAATTAACGCTGCTCACATTATCGAGTGGTTTACAATTCCTGAACTACAATTTAATGTCATCGAGCTTATCCCCTGTAAGAACACGGCGATTTACTATCGGTTTCTTAACAAGAGTAGATCTCGTTTCGCTAAACCTATTCATAAGATTACGAACCGTTTCTCTGAGAGTCGCACGAACAGCAGGGAATCTGTCTATAAATCGCCGTATCAGTTCTCTACTAGTGTTTGTTGTCACATAGGAATCATACATGAAAGCTCTGTGTAGCTACTGAAGTATACGAGGGGCACTATTTATATTTTGAGCCTAATAATTAAAAAAGAGCAATTTCTTATTGAAAGCTGCTTTATTGTTTTTCAGAATATTTTCCTTTATGATCAATACACTTTTGCATCCGTTTGAACCATTTGTCAAAGCATTTATTCCGGTCTTCTTGAGACACCTCCAAAACATGGCTTTTGCGCATCAACGGCTTCTTCTGCCAACGAAAATCGTTGTCCCCGCAATTTATTCTTGATGCTCGGGAACAAAAAGAAGTGATTGGGTGCCAAATCAGGACAGTATGGCGGATGACCGATCAATTCGATTTTTTGAGCCTTCAAATACTCTGTTGTTAGACGAGATGTGTGTGCGCTAGCATTTTCTTTATGAAGAACGATCCTGCGGTTCTTGTTGGTTTTCCTTACTTCACCGAAGACTGCCGGCAAACAAATGGTTGTGTACCATTCGTCATTGACCGTTTTACGTTTCTATAAAGGCACTGTTGCCGCATGGCCAGTTTTGCCGAAAAAGTAGGCGACCATTTTCTTCAAAGTGCTTCGAGTGCGAACAACTTTTGATGGATTTGCTTCATCTTAAAACACCCATACAGTTGACTGCTGTTTACGTTCCAGCTCATACGCATATATCCATGATTCGTCACCTGCTACAATCTTATATACGTCTTTTGAGGCACCGCCATTGTATTTCTTGAGCATTTTTGTACACCAATCGACACGAGCATCTGTTTGAGATTGCGGCAAATTATGTGGGAGCCAACGAGAGCAAACCTTTTTCACGGCTAAATAATCATGCAATATTTTATATATGCTAGTGGAACTAATGCCTAGGGTTGCCTCAATCTCACAATATGTCGCATGATGATCTTTCATTATTAGTTTTTACACAGCATCAATGTTTTCTGGCAGAACAAGTGATTTTGGACGACCTTCATGAACTTCATCATTGACCGAACGGTGACCACGATTAAATTCGTTATACCGGCGCTTCACTGTGGCAAAGGATGGAGCTTCGTCGCCAAATGTGGAAGTTAGTTGATCGATGCACTCTTGTCTTGATAATGCACGAAAATCGTAATAAATCATTGCATGGACATTTTCACGAGTTAATTCCATGTTTTGTTGACACACAATTTTCAAGTTAGTGTAAACAAAACAAATGACGCTCTATTGACAAAATTTTTGAAGAAGATTATGGTCAAAGATGCCAAACATTCCATTGGAAACGTCAGATGGCACCTACAACATTCAGGGTTGCCAAGGCTCAAAATATAAATAGTGCCCCTCGTACTTGGGCATAATAACAATACTAACACACTTAAACACTGGAAAACGTGGTTTCCCAACATATCAACCTCTGTACAGCACAGACTTCACATCAGCTGATTAGCCGGCTCACGGAGGAGAGGAAAGCGAAGACGAACAGAACGGTTAGAAACAGCGCAGTACAGGGCAAGCAATTTCCCGTAATACGACCACGCGTCAAACCAAAGGCTCTGTAATATTCAGGCCTTGTAAATGTATTTTAGTCTGTTAATTATTTAAGAAGAGAAATTAAAAGCTATCTTATAGTCTGTGCTGTCGGTAAGAATAGGGCTTTTCAACAGTGAAAGAGAATTACCGAAATCGATTTAGGAGCTTCCGAGATTACTCTACAAACTTACCTACACATCTCTCTCTCCCCCCCCTCTCTCTCTCTCTCTCTGTGCCATATTAGTATAGCATTGATTAAATTGTTTCCTTGACTTTGGGGATCCCTAAAAGCGCACACCAATCCTACATTCATCCATAGAAGGTTACAAGAAATCCAAGACAGTCCATTTGAGATCATCGCTTTATTCTTTATGTAAAATTTAACGTTTTGTTTTGCTCTTTGGTGAGCATCATAGACATAGTGATGCAGGGTTCTTGTTCCTGTCCTTATAATGACTGTTTACAGGTTAAATTTATTACAGGGAGAGCCAAAAGACTAAGAACCGGCTGCGCGGTGTTTTCCCTGTCCGCGTCCTCGGCGCTCGTTGCTGTCTGCCGCTATCATTGAAAGGCGCGGCTGAAACCATACAACATTTTTAAAACTGCTTTTAAAGGCTTTACTTAACAACTTTATGAAAGTGTGTTTGAAGATAGGATTATTAGTATAAATTTGTGGCACCTTCGGTCCCCCGACCTAACCCCCTGCGATTTCTGTCTATGGAGCAACTTAAAACAAAGTGTACAAGACATACCTACACACCCTGGAAGAATTAAAACAAAATATCCTCCAGGAAATTGCCAGCATTTCTCAACGTGAACTACGCGAGTGATGACTAGTTTCCTAAAGAGATGCCAAAAATGTATGGACAACGACGGTGGCCAGTTTCAGCATCTCCTTTCATAAAGTTGATAAGTAAAGCTTTAAAAGTAGTTTAAAAATGTTGTATGGTTTCATCCACGCCTTTCTATGACAGCGACGGACGGCAACGAGCGCCGAGAACGCGGACAGGAAAAACACTGCGCAACCGGTTCGTAGTTTTTTGGCTCTGTTTGTATTACCTCAGATGATGTCCGCCAGAGAGTGGGGCCAAACAAAGTATCAGATTATGAAAGCCCAAAAGAAGTAATCTTGGAATACAAATTCCGGTCGTGAAACACTACGCTGGTTATCTAATCAGATTGGTTGTATTAGGAATTTTAACCTTTATTCCTCCCTTCAGATTTACCAATGTTTCTTCTACGAAAAAGTTTTGTACTCTCATGTTTGTTTCCGGGATATAGGAGTAAAGCCAAGTGTCAATAGCAGCAATAATTATGAAGCAGGCCTCACTATCATAAGAGATCCCTCGTCAGGTTAACCAGTACACGGGTTTGAACACTAGAATGCGAGTCAAAGATGCTAGCTCCTGAGGCATTCTGCTTGGTAACTGTTCCTTTATTCCAAACTACCTGATAACTTCCGTCTGATTCTCTTTGTATTCTCGCGATGAGCGCAAAGGGCCTAAACGTGTATCTGATTGTGGATTTCTTTTGAAATGTGCTGGGGAACAATGAGCGAGCTTTAAGCAGGAATATCTAGGGCAGCTTCCCAAATCCTTTTACTGCTTGTAGCTGTCGTATGGTTTCCGTTTTATCAATCTGTCGGACAGAACAGCTTCATCTCTTTAGGTTGCTCTTTCAGCCAACTTTTCATTTCTTTTCATGCGTTCTCTGAATAACTTTGTATAGCATTTTATTCAGTGTAAAGTCACCAGTACAATTTGGTCTACTGGGAAATATCTGGCTGACATTTTCGACGTAGCAAGCGCCGTATGACAATTTCACTAGAGTTGTGGTAGTAATGAAAAACCTCAAAGTGACTAAATGAGCTTCTAAATGTGATGAATATGTTAAATGACGCTCTAAAGAAAAATGAGGCTTCGCAAGGATATGCCAAAGCAAAGCGGTTTTAAGGTCTTTATTTCTGTCCACCAGAATTCAGAAAAGCCTCTTAAGGATTTAAAATTTCCGTTTTTTATTCTTTAGAAGTGCATTTTCTGGAAATTTTGTAAACCCATCCACCAACCTTACTAAAATGAAAATAAATAAATAAAAAAATCTGATGTGTTATACTCACATGACTTTCTCTACTCTTGTACAAACTATTTTTACAAACGCTTATTTTCCATCTACTTCATGTTAATCGAGATAAACATCTGCAGACTCTATCTTATTGCTAAGTTTCTTGTAGATGTAAGGGGAATATATATTTACAAGGGCAATATAGAAATACAGTAGGCTTTAAGCATCGACATATATATCTTAATAGCTGGTTGCTAGGTGCAGCACCATTCTCTTTGCCACAGATTAATACTCTTTGCATATTGTCGCGCGCCTCAATAATCTGTAATTTATTATTTTATTATTTAACTTTCAGAGGAGAGCTACTCGCTGTGAGAGGGGTCGTTATTCAAGCTAAGGAAACTTTACTTTAAGAGGCACCGACACAAAGGGACGCAGCTAAAGTTAAACTCACAAATATTCTTACACTCACATAATTCCTGGCTGAAGGGAAAGGCAAGGATTCTATACTACCATAATTAAAAAGTCAAGGAAGAAGCTTAAGTAGAAGATTTATTAAATATGCTTACCCATGTGTCTGCCGGGACGAGGACGCCCTATCATTGCACAACTATCCGTACATCTCAACACCGCGAAGACTAGACACTGACTCTACTTGAAAAACTCGTTAAGCTTGGCGTCCTAACGCCATATCCCCTCCAATGAGACTATTTCCCCTCAAACGCCCCTCCTCGGATAACCTGCCAACCTTCAGCTTGAGTAACCAGAGGGCACGGCTATTACTACAATCTGTGCACATGCCACATCTCCCCCTGGCCACCCAAGTCGACGTCCTCGTCGACAGAAAGAACATAAGTACAAAATACAGGAAAAAACAAAAGAAAGACATACCAAAAAAAAAAAATGACATAGAAATGTGTGATGTAAAATAAAAGAGCAATACATATGTGTGGTTGCACCCAGCCGACGACAGAATATTGGTGCTGGGTGATGTGGTGAGAAGCGAGAGCGATGTAAGTGCTGTCGACGTAGTATTGTTAATGCACTAGCTTTAGCATCCCGCACACGCACACACCACGCTGCCTTAGTTCACAGACACACTACACTGCGCAAAAGGGTGATGAACTGCCGTAACTGTTTGTGGGTGGTTGAGACAGTGCCTACAACGACGATTTGTCCTGGTGTAGGATTAGCACCGCAGGTCTCTGGTGATGACAACAGGGTGGGCAGTCGCTGGCTTGGACTGCCCCCCGACATGGTGGCTCCTTATGCCACGGCAGTGTAGTGGCTGCCCGACAGCTTCCCTGTGGTGTTTCTTGACTTCTGGTGTGCCCCGGGGATGCTCTTGGATTTTCTCGCTCTCTACCACAGCATAATTCTAAAACAAAACCACGACACAATAAACAGGATGCTCCCACAAAGAATCACACAGAAAAGAAGGGTATGTCCTTTACAAATAAAGATTTTAAAGTATGAAAAGTGTACACAAAAAAAAATTCTTTTGACATGGGCAAGTAAAGAGAAAAGAAAATTAGAACAAATTGGCATAAAAAGAAATTTTACAGAGTTGCCATCCAAAATTGAACTTACAATGCTTCATAATCCAAATAACAGTAAAACAGACTCAAAGCACATAAACATGACAGAAATGAAACATAACCTTATCTTGGGATCCCAATATTACATCTCAATAACCAGCTGGTATCAGTAACGAAAGAAAGTAAGTGCACTTACAAGACAGTCACACATGACGATGAAATGAACTCATTCACACTGACCATGGCCCCAAATTACACACAACACTAACTTAACTATCTACTCAAACTAGTGTATACATCACTACAAGCTACATCCACAATACATTTCTAAACTACGCCACGTGACATGCTTTCAACTACTAGTGTCCTACTCTTGTCATGAATACAACTTCTTATCCACATCATTATTGTTCTCATCGCAGTTTAACTATCATCTTCCATAATCATCATCATCATCAGTAGCAGTAATAGTGCAATCTCAATCATTACTTCAATCATCATCATCTTTCAATTTTCTCTCCAAAACAAAACATCTGCACTTACGTGTCTCATTTAACATGCTGTAAATTCAAAACATTTGACATAGGCATAACCTTCAAGAAATCACATTAATTCAGGAATTACACAAATAACATGACATTATAATGTTGCATCTACATCCTCAAAATCAAGAAATAAGCTGGAAAACAGGTGGTATTAACATTTGGTATCTAAGATGGTAATAAACTTGTTGCATAAACAGAGAAAAAAAATTATTTTCATTACATTCACTTCCATCTATTTAATCTCTCGTGTGAATTCATCACACACGCTATACTGGGCACGTTACAGCAACACCAATAAGCAAAATCAATACAATCATCACATCAACTTTCCAGGTACATGTAGCCCTCCTGAAAAATCAACACATTCATACACTTCAACTATCGGGGTTACACTGTGGCACTTCCACCGAAGCTGACATCATCTCATCTCTTCTCATCTCTCCTCATCAACACCGTCGGGGTTACTCTTACGCACATCCACCGAGGCAAATCTCACCTATATCACATAACCTCAAATACACACATACATACAAACACTATTCATGCAACAAATTTTCTGCAAATAAATATCACAGCATCATTATGAAAATCAAATAGAGTCAAAATCAAATCATATCAAATCAAATCGAATGCAACAAAACAACATCACATCATTATTCAAAACAATATTGTCACATAACATTCCTGAAAATGAAAGCTCAATTAAGCACATTGTACACCTAAAACACATTCCTGCAACATAATACAACAACAAAACAAATGATTTGCAGTTACCAAAACACAATTCAAAATTTAAGTTACACCCAAAATAATAATATACTTATAATTTAGCAGAGACATTCATATCACATATTCCTGAAAAACAAAGCTTAATTAAGCATCAGTCACTGAAACAATAAATTTAGCATACCTGTGTGAGTCGTAAAACTGTTTCATTCGTCCAAACTTTAGCACTCACAATGATTACATACTTACAGGTGATTCTTTTCTTTTCTCTTACTCGTTTACCACAAAATTCCCGTGCAAATTGTCCAAAATCTGGTAACACACGTACAGCTGGTTCATCAACATCCACATCGTACTGGTCCATATCAGAAGCACATCAAACCTAATTAGGTGCAGATACTGGCAAGATTGGTAGCTCCTGAAACTTTTACTTACATGAGTAACTGCGAAAGATCTTCCCTTAAAAATATACATTACGGAATTAAACCAAACTTGGCAACGGTAAAGCAAAATTATCATCATTCTCAGAGCGGCCAATAGCAGTAGTAGCCAACATTGCAACATTCTAAAATAACTCACACGGCGACAACTCGTTGGAATGTTCCACGTGAGAGGGGTCAATGACCGGCGGTAGACAGCTGGTAACTGAGCAACAGTCGTACCAACACTGGACAGATTCCACCACACTGTGCTCGCCAACTGGAGCAATTACTATATCAACTTTCTGTGCAGGACGTCGCTTAGGCATGATTGCAGCACAAAAGATAACGCAACCAATAAACAAACCGTAGGACCAAGCAATACAGATTACACCACACTAAACACTTATAGCAACACATGAATGTAAGTAGCAAAAGTAGAACATAACCAAATAAAACAGTTGCAGAAAGAACACAATTAAGGCGCCCGCGGCGAAATATCAGAAAATTATACTAACACACGGCTACACAAGCCACTTGGACACAATACCAAGATTTTTAAGCAGAATGAACATATGGAAGAAAACCAAAATGATAGCTGCAGTGAGAAACCTCGAACTGGAACTTAAAAAAACTACGTCACACTTACTGTGACCACCGCGAAGATTCTCAAAAGGAGCAGAATACAAACTTGTAATTTAAACTTGCACACAAAACTTCTCTTTTTTTTTTTCTTAAATCAAATGTAAATAATGTGATATGCACACGCAAAGAAACGCGCCAAAACACGTGCTGAGGAAGACTGGTTTCACAAGCTAAAAATTGTTGCTGAAATGCACGACCACGCGGGAATTACACAACACACGTGCGTACATAAAAGTTACACGAAAAATAACTCAGACAAGTGCAGTAAATAGCTAGAAATCACAAGCACTGGAATATAAAGTTATACATTTCCAAACCACTGCTAATAAGCACAGAAAACAAGATTTGCAAACGGATAGCCAACACGTGACGAGCACATTTTGAAACAACTATATCGCTCGTTTCTTCTCAAATTTCACAAAAACATTTTTTTTTTGAAAATAACCAGCACAAAGAACGGAACACAGTGATATAATTTAAAGGAAATGAAGCCAAAACAAGGGGAAAATGGAGTCAGAAGTTTTAGTGTCACCCGGCAGACAATGAAAAAAAAATGCAAAAATGAACTCAAAATTGAAATTTCGACACCAAACTTTCAGAAATGATGGAAACAAAATTTAGAAGAAGAGAACCACAAATAAAAGTATAAAAATCCTTACCCTTCAGCCAGAAAGAACTTTACATTTTTCACGACTACGTGGAGGACAAACCGTTACATTTGGAGGGAAAAAAAAAATTTTGCACTTAAAATCTCAAAACAATTCAATTCTACCTGGCGCCCCCGCCAATTTCCCAGCGACTCCACCAATTTGTCGCGCGCCTCAATAATCTGTAATTTATTATTTTATTATTTAACTTTCAGAGGAGAGCTACTCGCTGTGAGAGGGGTCGTTATTCAAGCTAAGGAAACTTTACTTTAAGAGGCACCGACACAAAGGGACGCAGCTAAAGTTAAACTCACAAATATTCTTACACTCACATAATTCCTGGCTGAAGGGAAAGGCAAGGATTCTATACTACCATAATTAAAAAGTCAAGGAAGAAGCTTAAGTAGAAGATTTATTAAATATGCTTACCCATGTGTCTGCCGGGACGAGGACGCCCTATCATTGCACAACTATCCGTACATCTCAACACCGCGAAGACTAGACACTGACTCTACTTGAAAAACTCGTTAAGCTTGGCGTCCTAACGCCATATCCCCTCCAATGAGACTATTTCCCCTCAAACGCCCCTCCTCGGATAACCTGCCAACCTTCAGCTTGAGTAACCAGAGGGCACGGCTATTACTACAATCTGTGCACATGCCACAATATCCAAGACATAAAAATGAATAACGAATTCCCATTTGAGAAAATAAGTACTGAAAAATTTAAGGGAATAACAAGCAATATCTCGAAAATGGTTCACTCAACAACAAAAATGTATATGACATAAATTGTGTATTTTAAAGCGATCTACATATTTTGTGTAGTAAAATTTTTTGTATCTCTGGTTTACCAGTTATGCAAAAGTAGTTCACAATGAAGAATACTTTTGTAGAAAGTTCGTGATATACATTTCATTTGTCATGAAAATATCTTAAACATATATTTTAATCCAAATCGTTACAGCCATTTTTGAGAAAATTAAAATTTTCGAAAAATGTTCCATGTAAAGGGTAATCTGGGGTAGGTGGATTTTCTTGAAAACCTTCGTGTCGCATCTCTGGAAGATACTGAACCTAAATACCAAGTTTGGTGTTTATCCGACAGTTCGTTTCTGAGTTAAGCTGTTCACAGACACACACACGGAAATGTTTCCAAAAATGCTTTTTTTGGCTTCAGGGGGCCTCAAAACATGTATTTCCGGTGAAATCTCGGTATCGAATTTTTGGGTGGAATACAATACTTCCCCTACTTACTATACGTAGTCAGCATTCACACTGGTTCAAGGGTTAAAACCTGGCTAAATCTGTTACCAGTTTCTTTAAATGTCTTTAATGCATTTTTCATAATGTAATAATTTGCACATTCATGTCTTTTAAGCTGTATTCAACATATTTAGTAATTTTTAGAATTTTTTAATATTTATTTTATGAAATAATTACAGACATTAAATATTTTCTCAGGTTTCATGGCCGTCTTAGATAGGAACAAAACGAGCGGGAAGTTTTGCTTGCTTTTGTATTTTCCTTATCTCTTCTTTGGTACGCTCGACTAGATGCATGCTAGTCATATGGTCTAGTCTCGTAGTCACTATCCTGTTCTACTATCTACTTGGGTAATTTGCGATGGGTTTCCTTTGGCTAATGTCCTTCTTCTGGCAATCTTCATTTACTACCAATGCCCTTTTTTGTAACTGTGGCATTCCCTATTTTAGGAATACGTAGTGATGTTATAACAGGCAGATGATCTTAGTTACATAGTCGCCTTGTTGTACCATACTCTTAACTTGTGAATAGAAGGCTTATATTGTGTAATCGCCTTTCTGTGTCATCTATTCGTATGGTGTTGCTTTAAATGGAAGATTTTTTTAAAATATTTGTTGACAAATCGCTACAATCCTTAAAGGTATCTTACGGGGCATTTACAGTTTTACTTACAATACATATCATATCAGCCCGTTAGTGTGTTGAAGGTGGACTTCTCTGAAAAACTGTACATTATGTCATGAGATTATGTGCCATTTGTACTGCTCTTTCAGGACAGTCGTAAAGTGGTGAGGGAGCTTTGTTAATTCTGTGGAGGTAGAATCGGAAACTTCCACGATTCGTTAAGAGCTGCATAAGCATATAGTTTGGCCAGTGAGAGTCTGCGGAAAATAATGGGTATGAAGTTTTGTGTGGGCTGCAAATTCAGAGTTAATAATATACGTTGAATTCTAGATTATTGTATCGTGATTCTTCAGTAACTGTGAAAGGGGATATATTATACATGTATAGGAATTATACATATGAAGGGGAACCATACATATAAGAATTGTACAGTAATAATTTAATTCACTAACATGTTAAAATATTCAACATCTAACATTTGTACAGAGCTGATTGTAAGAAACGGGCGAGCTAGCAAAATTCCAGGAAAGCTTAATCCTGAGTAGAGCGTACCTTTCAACAAGCCAACAGGCAGGGAACCGGTAACGGTACGGAGAAATAGAAAGAGACATATAGATAAAAGAAAGAGACGGAGATATGGACCTGGCTTCACAACGCTCACAGGTGACGGTATGCGCACGGACTTGAAGAAACACATTCTCATACATGTTAAGGTAACGCGGTCTGAGGACCAATAGGGAACGTCGTTACATTTTTAAACGCAGAGGTGAGCGTTACTAGGCTCCCGTATATAAGGGCAGACAAGGCCTCAGAGCCCACTCTATCTCAATCACTGGTCTTCAAGAATTCACGTCGACACGAGGTGCGACAGATGCACGTGTGTGCAAAGGGGTGGGAATGCTGTGCAGATCTAGGCTTCTGACTTATTTAAAGTGGTGGGATTATAGTAATGGAAAAAGGTAGCTGCCCATAATTATTTCAACTGTGAATAAACTTCATTGATTAAGGGAAACTTGCAGTGTATTTTTTAACTTGCCTCACCCACTAGAACCTGAGAATTAAGAATTAGATATAGGTAGGAAAAGTTAGGAATGGAATAAGCAACAACCGACGAGCATCAATAGCCGAGGAAGAACACTGCCGAAGACCACAACAACCCAAGGATCGACGATTTCGCGCTACAAATAGCGCACAGCACCGTTTCCCACTATAACTGCTTTTCCCTGCTCAACGGAATTTTGTTATAATCTATGGAACGACTGTTTTGCCTAGATAGTCAGTCCTTTCATTTCCTTTCAGTCCAGTAAGGACAAGCTTTTCTTGGAAACGTGGAGTTGCTGCTGTACTTTTTAACACTTAGTCAGTGTAGTGACACACAAAAATAATTAAAATAAAATCTTTAATACAGCATCAAGGCATCTAGTTCCCTATACCAGTACGTATATTGCAAACTTTATAATTTGTTTAGCACATTTAATTTTCATCATACATCATTGTTTCACAGATATAACGTATATACTAATAACCAAAATGAGTGAAAAAGGAAAATATAATAAAAAAGAATAGAATAAATGAAATAGGATAACAAAATAAAATTAATAAAATAATTACAATGAAATGTATACATATAAACGTAAAATAATAACATCTAGTTACATTATGTCAATTATTATTAGTTAATGGATTCCAGTAATATAAAATAACTGGTAAACAGTTATTAGCCTATATAACTATTGTAGTATTAGTGTAATTAGAGACAGATGGTATTAGTTGCGCAGTCGTCTTCTTACAGCATCTGGGTGGAACTGTGAATATTCAATCCACTGTTTACCTGGCAACTGAGTCTAGTAAATGAGATTTGAACACGCGACCTACCAAATACGAGCCACAGATACTACCGTCAGATTCTTCTCGCTCGGTTACAAGCAGTTATTTGCTTTTAGAATCCTTTTTATATAAAGTGTGAGGTAAAGGTGCGGACGAACGGAGGGGCCCTGCTACAGGGGCAGAGCAGAGCAATAGGCTGCAACGACTTTCTTGCTTCTGTCGTGTCCCCTGGGAGGGAGGGAGTAAGGGAGGGAGGTTGCTATGAGGGGAGAGACCCGAATGGCGACCAGATCCGGGTGATGATGGGAGGAAGCATGGACGGGTTCCCTAACGTTTCCAGTGCGAACACATCTGACCCCCGGACTAACTGAGCGGTCTCGCAACGACGCCAGTGAAGAAACTTCTACGAAGCGCACAGCCGCGGCCCATCGCAACCCGCGGAACACCGGTCGCCTGGTCCTTCTACCCTGAAACAAACGACAGTGAAGGAGATGATGGGTACAGGAAATTAGGCGCAGGAAACTCGTGGCAGAAGAGGAACCATTCCAGCAATCGCCTATCGACCAGGGAAACCACGAAAAACCCATAGGTCAGAGTAGCGGTCGACGGAGTTAAAAAGCTGGCAGCTCCCGAATCCGAGTCGCACAAGTTACCGGAACAGTTATAAAATGTGAGACTAAGGCAGCACATCACTGAACACGAATGTTTCCTGGGTGCCGCCACTGAGACTAATATCAGCAGTATGGGTGCGAGTCATGTATATTATTCACTTAGAACCGTAGTAAATCAGTTGTAAGTAGTGCTCACAGGTGTGATCGTGGCCAGTGCGGCACTGACCGCAGACAAATGACTGACAACTGGCGGATAAATTATTACATGAAACAAGCCGAAGCGCCTGGCAACCTGTTGCAGTCGATATTTCGATCGAACTCGCATCCCGATAACCGTTCCGTAGGCGCCACGCCTCGATTTTTTGTTAGGTACATAGGAAAGGTCATGTCCATAAATGGCACAATTACTCTCATCAGAGTTCAAAATAATTCACGTGAATAACGAGAGGGGAACATGAAAGCTGACCACTGTATGCTTTCATCTTTAGAGGCTTCGGGGGAGATGTTCAATACATCTGTGTCGATTTGAGTAACTCTCCCGTAGGGTACTAGATTTTACAATCACATGACCTCTTCTAACTATTATACTTTAGCTTTATATCTCGCCTATAAGCTACTCATGCAACATAGTGTTCTATCTAATTCGTGCTAATCGAGGTAAACGCTTGCAGATGTTCATTACATGATTCGTTGTAGATACGAGACTTCTCAGTTGAGAAAAGCATACGTATTTGAAAATTCAAAAATAGCAAGAAATGTCTGAAAAATGGTTAATTCCTTGTACAAGAGGGATACAGGAGGTTGGAAGTGGCTTGTAATATGCTGGCTTTTAAATTTCATACTTTCTCGATGACGTCGCGAAAAACATCTGAAAAAAATGACAAAAGTATTAAGAAAATCAATCCACTAATAACGAATAATGGTGATGCCACTAAAACGTTATTTCATAAACATTGAATAATTTAAGGAAGTTCATATTTTTACTTTCGTATAGTTAAGTAGGGGAAGTATTGCATTCCACCCAAAAATTCAATACCGCGATTTCACCGGAAATACATGTTTTGATACCCCCTGAATCCAAAAAAAGCATTTATGGAAACATGTCTGTGTGTCTGTTGTCTGTGTGTCTGTGAACAGCATAACTCAGAAACGAATCGTCGGATAAACACCAAACTTGGTATTTAGGTTCAGTATCTTCCAGAGATGCGACACGAAGGTTTTCAAGAAAATCCCCCCACCCCAGACTATCCTTTACATGGAACATTTTTCGAAAAGTTTAATTTTCTCATAAACGGCTCTAACGATTTTGATTAAAATACCATATGTTTAAGATATTTTTATGACAAATGAAATGTATATCTCGAATTTTCTGGGAATGTCTCCAAAAGTGTTCTTCAATGTGAACGACTTTTGCATAACTGGTAAACCATAAGAGATAGACAAACTTTTACTACACAAAAAATGTAGATCGCGTTAAAATACACAATTTATGTTATATACATTTTTTTTTGTTGAGTGAAACATTTTCGAGATATTGCTTGCTATTCCCTTAAATTTTCCAATACTTATAATTTTTTTCAAATTCGTTATTCATTTTTTTTTTGCCCTGGTAATGCAAAGAGAATGGAATACACATAGCAACCAGCTCTTAAAAGATTTGACTATCGCTTAAAGCCTAGCAATTCCCCTTGCACCTACAAGAAAATTAGTAATAAGATTAACATCTCGATTAACATGAAGCATATGGAGAATAAGCGTTTGTAAAAATAGTTTGTACAAGACTAGAGTAAGTCATGTGAGTGTAACACATCAGATTTTTTATTTAGTTAAGTTTTTGTCTATCTCTTATGGTTTACCAGTTTGCAAAATTATGCAAAATTCCATTCAGAATGAACACTTCGTAGGTTATATGCAGGAACTTTGTCATCTAAATCTCTTAAGCATATGTACTTTAATCATAATCGTTAAAGCCATCTTTGAGGAAAACCAAGATAACGAACATTTTTTCATATAAAGGATATTTTGAATGGAGGATTTTCTTGAAATCTTCATGTCGCATCTTTGAAAAATGCTTTACTTAAATATGATGTTAGATATTTGAACGATTTTTTGTTTTTGAGTTATGCTGTTACACAAGTTTTATCAAGTTCAATACAACAGAAGCTTTTGACATGCTCCATGTTCAAGGTCTTTTGGTCATAAAGAACCTACAGAACGCATCCTAATCTAACCTAATCTAACCATACGCACACACACACACGCACGCACGCACAGACTGACATTTTCTATTTAAGTGAAACTGCATTTCTTTTCAATGATCGCTTTTAATCAAATTTCTTTACAAAAAATTCTAGCGTTTTCATCAATTAATCACATTGGGTGCATATTAACTAAATAGAATTATACCTAATCGTAATCCGGTTTTTACTTCTTTTGTATGACATTCTTGATACGTACTTTCTCGTACTACTTCTCGTCATCATTGAATTGCAGTTAAAATTCAAATTAATATTTCTAAAAATATTAGTTTTTACTTTCTCTGTTACGTATAGTAAATAGGGGAAGTATTGCATTCCACCCAAAAATTCGATACCGAGATTTCACCGGAAATACATGTTTTGAGACACCCTGAATCCAAAAAAAACCTTTTTAGAAACATGTCCGTGTGTGTGTCTGTGAACAGCATAACTCATAAACGAACAGTCGAATAAACACCAAACTTGATATTTAGGTTCAGTATTTTCCAGAGATGCGACACGAAGGTTTTCAAGAAAATCCCCCCACCCCTGATTACACTTTACATGGAACATTTTTCGGAAATTTTAATTTCTTCAAAAACGGCTCTAACGATTTTGATTAAAATATCATATGTTTAAGATATTTTTATGACAAATGAAATGTATATCTCGAATTTTCTGGGAATGTCTCCAAAAGTGTTCTTCAATGTGAACGACTTTTGCATAACTGGTAAACCATAAGAGATAGACAAAATTTTACTACACAAACAATCTTGTTCGCGTTAAAATACACAATTTATATCATATACATTTTTGT
The DNA here is from genome assembly GCA_030765065.1 of Deroplatys truncata. Taxonomy (NCBI): domain Eukaryota; kingdom Metazoa; phylum Arthropoda; class Insecta; order Mantodea; family Mantidae; genus Deroplatys; species Deroplatys truncata. The sequence continues at coordinate 225,378,761 of CM060976.1, forward strand.
TGTTGAGTGAACCATTTTCGAGATATTGCTTGTTATTCTCTTAAATTTTCCAATACTTATACTTTTTCTCAAATTCGTTTTTCATTTTTACTTTCTCTACTACGTATAGTAAGTAGGGGAAGTATTGTATTCCACCCAAAAATTCGATACCGAGATTTCACCGGAAATACATGTTTTGAGACCCCCTGAATCCAAAAAAAGCCTTTTTAGAAACATGTCCGTGTGTGTGTGTGTCTGTGAACAGCATAACTCATAAACGAACAGTCGAATAAACACCAAACTTGGTATTTAGGTTCAGTATCTTCCAGAGATGCGACCCGAAGGTTTTCAAGAAAATCCCCCCACCCCAGATTACCGTTTACATGGAATATTTTTAGAACATTTTAATTTTCTCAAAAATGGCTGTAACGATTTTGATTAAAATATCATATGTTTAAGATATTTTTATGACAAATGAAATGTTATCTCGAATTTTCTGGGAATGTCTCCAAAAGTATTCTTCATTGTGAACGACTTTTGCATAACTGGTAAGCCATGAGATAGACAAAATATTACTACACAAAAATGTAGATCGCGTTAAAATACACAATTTATGTCATATACATTTTTGTTGTTGAGTGAACCATTTTCGACATATTACTTGTTATTCCCTTAAATGTTTCAATACTTATTTTCTCAAATGGGAATTCGTTATTCTTTTTTTGTCTTGGATATGCAAAGAGTACTGTATTTCCAAATTGCCCTTGTAAATATATATTCCCCTTACATCTACAAGAAAATCAGCAATAAGATAGACTCTGCAAATATTTATCTCGATTAACATGAAGTAGATGGAGAATAAGCGTTTGTATAAATAGTTTGTACAAGAGTAGAGAAAGTCATGTGAGTGTAACACAACAGATTTTTTTTATGTCTTGGACATGCAAAGAGAATGGAATGCGCCACATAGCAACTAGCGCTTAAAAGATTTGACTTTCGCTTAAAGCCTACCATATTTCCCTTGCACGTACAAGAAAATTTGCAATAAGATTGACATCTCGATATCTCGATTAACATAAAGCATATAGAGAATAAACGTTTGTAAAAATAGTTTGTACAAGAGTAGAGAAAGTCATGTGAGTGTAACATATCAGATTTTTCATAAACGCATTGCTGTTCCAATTACATTCCAAGCCAAGGAAAGAATGTATGTGATATTTTAATTTTTATTAACACCCCAGAAAAAGCGTATTATTACATCACATGACAGATAAACTGCATAGAGAGGTAAGGGGATTTGATGGCGATAGAGGAGATAGTGGGAGCTAATGGAAAGTTAGAGAGAAGAGAAGAGAGATAACAAGGGCAAAAGAGGGGAAGACAGAGGAAAGGATAGCGAGGGAAAAAAGAGGGAGAGAGATAGGAGAGAGATATGCAAAATAATCTCCGTATTTAGCGCAATAACATGAGCAGAGTTGTGGGTTCTACTATTGTGATAATAAAACTCTATTGTAATATTTTGCTGTAAGGAACACCTACACAGAAATGCTTGTCAAAACGACACATCGTCTGATTTATTCGTTAATGCCCTAGTTATCTGTTATCAAATACAATTTCTGATGTTACTGTCAAGTAAAACCTAATAAATGAGTACTGTTTCCGCTAAACAAAACCATCACGCTCCGAATGCATCTATTCATTCTTGGAAGGTAAATTTAAGCCCTGGCTGGAATTGATTTGGTTGTCACAACTGCCAGTGCCAATTATTTTTCTGACAGAGCCCTGCATTTGCTGTAGCTTCCAAATTGGATCCGAAGCTGTAAAAAACTGATTTTTCTAGATTAAGCATGAAGGTACAGACAACAATAGCAGAGAGTGCACGTTGTTTTGTAGCGTAATGCAAGCGTTGATGTGATTTGTATCAGAATTTAAACAAGTTTCAGCTTGTATTTTCATCAAGACGCTGTTTGGGACGGTTTTGTGTTTCGTTGATTGATATTTGAGAATCATTTAATGTGTCGTTGCATTCTACGGGGAAGTAAGCCGTTATACAGCAATGAGCAGCAGTAAAGGAAAACAGCTGACGGGATTGGAGTGCTTGCTTTTCGATTGGAACATACTGCGTCACCAACTTCATGCGGCTTCAAGGATGATAAAGTATCAAAAAGGATTTTTCATTCAGCATTCAAAGGGATTACTTTCTGTATGAAATTGAAATTGAATTTTATTTATGGACGCTCTTTATCTGCTGTGGTCCTTAGCGTCCCATTCTATATTTGGCGTGAAAGACCGGAGGTTTTGCTCAGAGACCTCTTTATCAGGCTTGAGGTTCTTTTACGTGCCGTAAATCTACGACACGGGGCCACCGGCTTTACTTTCCTTACAAAGGAAGTCATACTAAGGATTTTTACGCCCGAAAAAAATCCGGGTTTGAACCCGGACTTTGAGAACTAGAGGTGGTAACCACTACACCACGGAGGACGACTTAAATTTGATTGAATATTATATTGTAACTTAAGATTGCAGACTGAATGTACCGCGCTAATGGTATACAGTGCAGTATTGGTACAGTATATGATAGGCCTGAGCTTAACTGTGTGTCTATCCTTTGGTCCCCCTTCACAGGACTGCAACATAATGTATAGCGTGCGTATTTGCACCACTAGTAACCAGCAGTAAATGGGCATGAACATTTAGTAATGGACGACATGAATTATAAAGCTACTCTATCATTAAATTATTTATCTTATTCACATTCTATGACTGTGGGATGTAAGATTTACAAGTTTGGTGACAATTTTTGTTTATAGTTTGTTATAAGGCGTAAAATATGGGCTATAAATCTATGCATAGCGCTGGAAGTGATGTTATTTTCTGTAATACCTGTTTATTGTGGTACCAGGAAGAATTTCAGCAGCTATGACAGAAACAAGTACTACCAGGTCTTCAAGGATTTGTATAAAGTGGAATTACCATTTATTTTACATGTATTTTTTGTAAGTTTACTGCACTAAATATTTTGTGCATTATAAGTTTTGTATCATCGCAAAATTATTACACTTTGCTGGACAAGGGAAAGTTTTACGTGTTTCATTTTCAGGAATTTGGCAAGTATGCAACTTGTTTTGTATGACTATATTAACACACACGCATATATATATATATGTATATATAGTACTCGTAATGTTTATTCTAAGCACAGATTAACAACTATTCCTTTTGCTTATAGATTAAATTAAATTAAATTGAGTTTTATTTACGGACGCTCTTTAACTGCTGTGGTCCTTAGCGTCCCATTCTATATTGGGCGTTAAACACCGGTAATTTTGCTCAGAGGCCTCTTTATCAGGCTTGATGTTCTTTTACGTGCCGTAAATCTACGACACGGGACCACCGGCTTTACTTCCCTTCCGAAGGAAGCCATGCTAAGGATTTTTACGCCCGAAAAAAATCCATCGCCCTCCGCCCTGTTTGATTTTTCGTTGCGCTATTGAGGGGACTTTAAAAGGTGTATTTCCAGAGAAATCTTGGTATCGAATATTTCGGTGGAATGCAATACTTCCTGTACTTAATATAGGTAAGTAGTAGACAAAGTAGAAAACTATCGACAGTGGTTAGGTTTCTCCTTTATCGCAGATTAGGACTAGGTACATGTCAGTAGCTCGATGTCTCTCACTTATGACAAGTCTCAGGAAACAACGTTTATTGGCCACACAATACCTGTTTGATGACGAAAGGTTGGAATTGTGAGCTGACAAACCAACTACCTCCAGTTCCTCCAAGCAGGGTTATGAGGGGAAACTTAACGTATTATAACTTAGAAGCAAACCCTCCCAAGATGTAAAGTCTTCCTGAACTTGTATGTAGCTCTCGTTTAGGGAACAATCAGAGAAAGCACTGCTGTATAAACTTGGCACAAGAGTTGCGAGAAAATTTTCCCATATTGACAGTGCTGCTTGAATGTTCGCTCTTTGGTGAGCGTAATTTATGACGATGCTCCTCTCGCCTGATGTTAATTCATGTTATTTAAAACTAAATTATCTGTAATATTTCCTAATATTTTCTGGAATATAATTGTAAACAGTTATTCTTTATCGGAACAACGTTTCTTTGACATAGCAGCTAGAACAGTAAGGTGTGATAATCTCATTGCAAGTTGGCAATCAAATGCCACTTATATATAATTAATTTTTGGCTAACTTCGGAATACGACCATCAGAAACGTTCAGGCATCAGTTAGATTGGGAAGTCAGCCTTTCTATCCTGTAGTACTAGACACCTCTGTCATCTTCAAGAGATTACCTCCATAGAGTTGCTAGAACTGCTTAACTTCTGTTTTAGTGAGGTTGTCAGAAACTACAGATGATTTTACCGGTCTTTTGTTGAATGTGCTGCGCAACATTTTGACAGCATACTATATGACGTCTTGAATATCCACGTCGTCACCAGAGCCCGTGTAAGTTTAGCCAAATCACTGTGCAAGTTGGTGAAGATTTATAGGAAGTTTCTCCTTGAGATACACAGGTTTTTATCAGTTCAAGAGCAAAGGCCAAGTGTATCGGTTTTTTGTTGGGCAGTAGCCTAAGCAGAAGTAAAGCATAAAAGCAATGAAAACATCCGGCGTGTTTTGGAAATTTAATGGTTCAGAATATTTCACAGTTGGCTTCCCTGCTACAAATCACGTTGTTCGTGGAAAGTTACATGCCAGAAGATATACTTCCTTCGTGTTTCTCGCACGAAAAACGGTATGCCTGCTGTGGGGAAAAGCATATAAATCCTGCAGAATTATCCTATTTTAAAATCGGATTATGTAAACTGTGATGCATCGACTCCGGGAGGATGGAACCATTTGAAAGACCCAAGATTTCAACACTTATTTATTTGCATTTCAGTTTGTTTTGTTCTAACTTGTAATAAGATAAGCGCGACAACTAGAATTCATTCTGTTTGCATTTTAAACTTAAGTAAGCGTCATCTGCCGTTGATAACTGAATGTGGTATTGGTTGAATATGCCGTTTCTGTCAGTATCACACGAGTTGGTCATGCTGGTTTTCTGGAATATGCTATTAATTGTTCACCTACATTTACTTAAATAGCATATAAGAAAACTCACAGTCTTTAATTTTATGGTGAGACTTAATTGCTATAAACAAAAACAAATTTTTACTTTCTCTTCTGCTTACCTATAGTTAGTAGAGGAAATTCTATATCGAGATCTCACCGCCAATACATGTTTTGAGGCCCCAAAAGAAAAATAAGCATTTTGGAAAAAGGCCTGTATGTGTGTGTGTGTGTGTGTGTGTGTATGCACAAATGCCAAACTTGGTATTTAAGCTCAGCGTCTTTCAGGGATCTAGACAAATATTTTCAAGACTGTCCTCCACCCAAACTACCTTTAAATAGAAAAATTATTGTAATGATTTTCATTAAAATAACATACAATTAAGATATTTGCATGACAAAAAGCGTTTATTGAAATTTCTTCGAATAGCTTGTGAAGTCCTCTTTATTCCGAATGAATTGTTATAGCTTGTACACCGTACGAGATGGGCAAAAACTTCAATAAAAAATCTGATGTGTTACACTCACATGACTTTCTCTACTCTTGTACAAACTATTTTTACAAACGCTTATTCTCCATATACTACATGTTAATCGAGATATCGAGATGTCAATCTTATTGCTAATTTTCTTGTAGATGCAAGGGGAATATGGTAGGTTTTAAGCGATAGTCAAATATTTTAAGCGCTGGTTGCTATGTGGCGCATTCCATTCTCTTTGCAAGTCCAGGACATAAAAAAAAAGAATAACGAATTTGAGAAAAAGTATAAGTATTGGAAAATTTAAGGGAATAACAAGCAATATCTCGAAAACGGTTCACTCAACAAAAAATTGTATATGACATAAATTGTGTATTTTAACGCGATCTCCATTTTTTGTGTAGTAAAATTTTGTCTAACTCTTATGGTTTACCAGTTATGCAAAAGTCGTTCACAATGAAGAATACTTTTAGAGACGTTCCTATAAAATTTGAGATATACATTTCATTTGTCATGACAATATCTTAAACATATGATATTTTAATCAAAACCGTTAGAGCCATTTTTGAGAAAATTAAAATTTTCGAAAAATCTTCCATGTAAAGGGTACTCTGGGGTGGAGGGATTTTCTTGAAAACCTCCGTGTCGCATCTCTGGAAGATACTGAACCAAAATACCAAGTTTGGTGTTTATCCAACTGTTCGTTTCTGAGTTATGCTGTTCACAGACACACAGACACACACACAAGGACATGTTTCCAAAAATGCTTTTTTGGATACAGGGGGTCTCAAAACATGTATTTACGGTGAAATCTCAGTATCGAAGTTTTGGGTGGAATACAATACTTCCCCTACTTACTGTACGTAGTAGAGAAAGTAAAAATGAGATCTCGTTAAACATACGTTTTATGTCAAATAAATTTTTGTGGCGTTGCATTTCATAGATGAACTTCATTATTGGTTTGAATTGTAAAGTATTTAATTTTTTTACGTAGCAGGATGCTATTCTTTTTTTTTTGTTTCTTTCTTTTTACTCTGGTGGCCATGCAAACAACGTAATTTTAAGGCCATCACATAGCAATCTGCTTTTAAAAAATTTGTCTATGGCTTAAGCCTACTGTATTCTCGCCGTATTATCTACAACGCAATATGTAATAAAACCATTTCTGTAAATGTTTATCTCGATTAACATGAAGCAGGCAGACGAATAAACTTTTCTAAGAATAGTTTATATAACATATTCTTAAACATTGTTCCAACGTTATCCTTCATGCGGTTACTTTCTCATTCCCATTATAATTATGGGCAAATAAATAAAAACAGAAAAACCATGTTCTGCAATTGCTGACAAATCAAAGCGTTAAGTTTTGGATTTATAATTCTATCTATCGTCACTGAATGCTGACTCCCATTCCCTAGGATAAAAGTAACAACTGTGAAGCATTCCCATGAATTTCGGGATAAAATCTTTAATTACGCAGAAGAAAAAACAAGATAGACCGAGTATTGAAATAAATAAAAAAAAATCTCATGTGTTACACTCACATGACTTTCTCTACTCTTGTACAAACCATTTTTACAAACGCTTATTCTCCATCTACTTCATGTTAATCGAGATAAACATTTGCAGACTGTATCTTATTGCTAATTTTCTTGTAGATGTAAGGGGAATATATATTTACAAGGGCAATATAGAAATACAGTAGCCTTTAAACACATACATATCTCTTAATAGCTGGTTGCTAGGTGCAGCACCATTCCCTTTGCCACAGATTAATACTCTTTGCATATCCAAGACAAAAAAATCTGATGTGTTACACTCACATGACTTTCTCTACTCTTGTACAAACTATTTTTACAAACGCTTATTCTCCATATGCTTCATGTTAATCGAGATATTAAAATGTCAATCTTATTGCTAATTTTCTTTTAGATGCAAGGGAATATGGTAGGTTTTAAGCGATAGTCAAATATTTTAACACTGGTTGCTATGTGGCGCATTCCTTCTTTGCATGTCCAGGACATAAAAAAATGAATAACGAATTTGAGAAAAAGTATAAGTATTGGAAAATTTAAGGGAATAACAAGCAATATCTCGAAAACGGTTCACTCAACAGAAATTGTATATGACATAAATTGTGTATTTTAACGCGATCTCCATTTTTTGTATAGTAAAATTTTGTCTAACTCTTATGGTTTACCAGTTATGCAAAAGTCGTTCACAATGAAGAATACTTTTGGAGACATTCCTATAAAATTCGAGATATACATTTCATTTGTCATGAAAATATCTTAAACGTATGATATTTTAATCAAAATCGTTAGAGCCATTTTTGAGAAAATTAAAATTTTCGAAAAATCTTCCATGTAAAGGGAATTTGGGGTGGGGAGATTTTCTTGAAAACCGTGTCGCATCTCTGGAAGATATTGAACCTAAATAGCAAGTTTGGTGTTTATCCGACCGTTCGTTTCTGAGTTATGCTGTTCACAGACAGACACACAGGACGTGTTTCCAAAAATGCTTTTTTTGGATTCAGGGGGTCTCAAAACATATATTTCCGGTGAAATCTCGGTATCGAATTTTTGGGTGGAATATAACACTTCCCCTACTTACTATACGTACATAGTAGAGAAAGTAAAAAACAGGCGAGAAATTCACTCAATTTCGGATATTGACCTCTCCAGTGTGAATGCAAATTTCCTGAAATGATGCCAGGAATATGTGGATAGAAAAGGACACATTTCCAACATCTCTTAGGATAAAGCAGGTGCTTATTATTATTATTATTATTATTATTATTATTATTATTATTGTTGTTGTTTTGGTGTTGTTGTTGTTGTAACTGTAACTGTGAGAATGTGAGGCGGTTGCGGCGATATTTAACGGTTACGAAGGGAGTCCGAGCTACGGCGGCCGGCGCGGGAGCCGCCGTGCGATGGCCACTTCGTGAAGGAAAAGCACGTAGAATCATATTTTAGCAAGGTACTCAAACAGGTGGAACGCTGCTATGGCCAATACTCTCACTACGGGAAATCAAAACCTCAGAATAGTTGATGTCCACGAACGAGGAATAGATGCTTAATTTGCTGTTTGAGGGAAAGGACTCTTGAGTCGTTTCTTTCCTCTTATACGAGGGCTGATCAACAAAGGCTGAGATTGATTTTTTCCTGTAGCTTCCGTGATAGTTTCATATCTGCAACATACATATTTGAAAAGAGTATTATGTTGGTAGGCGGCAGCACTCTCGTATTGGTATGTTGGTAGTAATGCTCTATTTTGTAGACCCTACGTGCATTTCGCATACCAGACAATGGAGGTGATGCATTTTTTAAATCGATGAGTCATGGCTGCATCATTATGATCCTGAAGGAAAACAAGCCAGCACAGTGTGGAAATCGCCAGGTTCTCCAACACCAAATAAGGCAAAAGTTGTTCCATCTGCAGGGAAAGTGATGGTGATCACATTTTTTGACTGTAATGGAATGATTTACCAGCATGCAGTTCCCCCTCACACTACTGTTACAGCAGCATACTACACGTCAGTATTGGCTACACTGAGGAAGCACATTGCAAAGAAACGACCAGAGCTTTCTCGAACTGGGTGGCGACTTCATCATGACAATGCACGGCCTCACGTCACAAATCAAGTCATGCAGTTTCTGGCTCGATTCAACATTACCTGTGTACCACATCCACCTTATAGCCCCGATCTTGCACCCTGTGGCTTTTTTTTATTCCCATCACTAAAGGCAAAGCTTAGGGGTATTCGATTTGAGAACTCTGAAGGAGTGCTCAAGAAAAGTTAGGCGATTCTCAAGGACCTGACAAAGAATGGTCTGCAGCACGTGTTCAAGGACTGGCAGAGACGTTATAAAAAGTGCATTGAAGTAGGAGGGGACTACTTTGAAAAAGATCATGTAAAAATTGAATTGGAGTAATAAACATCTGTGAAAAAAATCAGTCTAGTCTTTGTTGATCAGCCATCGTAGTTCATATATCTTCTCCGATAGAGGTGAAATTTAAGTGAATGAAAATATTGCAGTTTTGCAGTATACTCGCACCAGGCTCAGCCCTATACTTTATCTATTGCACGACTTATAAACTCAGATGCCAAAACTCCATAGTTCAATAACAAATACGATAGAGCATTAAAGACTGTAAGCTGGGGCAGGAAGTTCGATCCCTGGAGAATCACGCAAGGCCAAGATTTAACCTAGATGATTATCTGGCTCTAATTTCGTGAGGAGGTGCAGTTAATTACCGAGGGCGCCGGAGGAGTTCAAGTTATCGACCGAGCTCGAGAATTCGTACACTCTAGCACACTTAACGCCGTGTTGGGTGTCTGCGTAGCTGAGTCGAGGGCCGAGGAAACCATCGGAAGTTATTTACACAGCCACTCTTCACCCCTTCTTTATTGTGCTGTCCTTAAAAAGATAATTAAGGGATCATAAACAAGCGTGCCACAGGTAGACGCATAGGTGCGTTCGACTTCATTCCTCCAGCACAGCAGCTTGCATTCCAGGGGCGAAATAATGGGACGCAGAACAAAATGATAGGATTACATTTAGAAAAATCTTATGTGTTACACTCATATGACTTTCTCTACTCTTGTACAACCTGCTTTTACAAATGCTTCATGTTAATCGAGATATCGAGATGTGAATCTTATTGCTAATTTTCTTGTAGATGCAAGGGGAATTGGCTTTAAGCGTTTAAGAGCTGGTTGCTATGTGGAGTATTCCATAATCTTTACATTACCAGGATCCAAAAAAATGAATAACGAATTTGAGAAAAAGTATAAGTATTGGAAAATTTAAGGGAATAACAAGCAGTATCTCGAAAATACTTCACTCAACAAAAAAAATGTATATGACATAAATTGTGTATTTTAACACGATCTACATTTTTTGTGTAGTAAACTTTTGTCTATCTCTTATGGTTTACCAGTTATGCAAAAGTCGTTCACAATGAAAAACACTTTTGGAGACATTCCCACAAAATTCGAGATATACATTTCATTTGTCAGGAAAATATCTTAAACATATGATATTTTAATCAAAATCGTTACAGCCATTTTTGATAAAATTAAAATTTTCGAAAAATGTTCCATGTAAAAGGTAGTCTGGGGTGGGGGGATTTTCTTGAAAACCTTCGTGTCGCATCTCTGGAAGATACTGAACCTAAATGCCAAGTTTGGTGTTTATCCGACTGTTCGTTTCTGAGTTATGCTGTTCACAGACACACAGACTCACACACGGACATGTTTCCAAAAATGCTTTTTTGGGATTTAGGGGCTCTCAAAGCACGTATTTCCGGTGATATCTCGGTATCGAATTTTTCGGTGGAATACAATACTTCCCCTACTTACTATACGTAGTAGAGAAAGTAAAAAAAGAACTGGAAGGAATTAAAACGCAAGCAATCGAGCCTTTTGTTATGTAGATCATATAGGTTCATATACTGCATAAATTCATGGATTCCCATGAGAGGGGAGAGGAAAACTAATTCTTGAGCGGAATTAAAAAAAAACCCTTCTGGGTTATTGTGCTACCCCAAAGATTAACATTCGGCTTGCCTTTTCCTTCTCGGAAGCCTCTTAGATATTAACTTCACGTAGAGTGAAACGAGTTTTTGGCTTTCATTGGCTGAAGTGACACGAACATGGTGTCACTTCATGCGACTTCCGATTATAAACAATGCGTCTCTGAAGTTTCACATTACACCAATGAGCCTCGCATCAGCCAATGAAAGCAAAGCAATCATTTCACTCTATGTGGAGTTAACAATACCTGAGAGCATTCTGAGAAGTAGAAGCAAACCGCACGTTAACCATTAGAATAATATAGATGCGGATTATTTCGATTAAGCATTATTATTATTATTATTATTATTATTATTATTATTATTATTATTACTGTTATTTGAAGGAAATGCATATATTTGGAGCAGCTTCATTACTTAATTTTACTTTCCCTACTACGTATAGTAAGTAGGGGAAGTATTGCATTCCACCCAAAAATTCGATACCGAGATTTCACCGAAAGTACATGTTTTGAGACCCCCTGAATCCAAAAAAAAGAATTTTTGGAAACTTGTCCGTGTGTGTGTCTGTGTGTGTGTGTGTGTCTGTGTGTCTGTGAACAGCATAACTCAGAAACGAACAGTCGGATAAACACCAAACTGGTATTTAGGTTCAGTATCTTCTAGAAATGGGACACGAAGGTTTTCAAGAAAATTCCCCCACTCCAGATTACCCTTTACATGGAACATTTTTCGAAAATTTTAATTTTCTCAAAAATGGATCTAATGATTTTGATTAAAATATCATATGTTTAAGATATTGTCATCACAAATGAAATGTATATCTCGAATTTTCTGGGAATGTCTCCAAACTGTTCTTCATTGTCAACGACTTTTGTATAACTGGTAAACCATAAGAGATAGACAAACTTTTACTACACAAAAAATGTAGATCGCGTTAAAATACACAATTTATGTCATATACATTTATTTTGTTGAGTGAACAGTTTTCGAGATATTGCTTGTTATTCCCTTAAATTTTCCAATACTTATATATTTTTTCTCAAATTCGTTATTCATTTTTTATGTCCTGGACATGCAAAGAGAATGGAATGCGCCACATAGCAACCAGCGCTTAAAATGTTTGACTGTCGCTTAAAACCTACCAATTCCCTTTGCATCTACAAGAAAATTAGCAATAAGATTAACATCTCGATTAACATGAAGCATATGGAGAATAAGCGTTTGTAAAAATAGCTTGTACAAGAGTAGAGAAAGTCATGTGAGTGTAACACATCAGATTTTTTTTATCTACTTTACACACCCCATTGCTCTCCATAGTGTCGTCCTCCGTGGTGTAGTGGTTACCTAGCGGAGGGCGATGGATTTTTCCAGGCGTAAAAATTCTTAGCATGGCTTCCTTCGGAAGGGAAGTAAAGCCGGTGGTTCCCGCGACGTAAATTTACGGACCGTAAAAGAACCTCTGAGCAAAATTACCAGTCTTTCACGCCCAATATAGAATGGGACGCTAAGGACCACAGCAGTTAAAGTGCGTCCATAAATAAAAACTTTCTTTCTTTTTGTTTTTTATGTTCTCCATATATAATTCACGATGTTTTCCTTCAATTCTCAGGAACGTCGAAGTTTACACAAGAAGAGTTCATAAATCTCTTTCTTAGTTCTTTACCGTGAATTACATGTGGAAGAACTATCTTTTATATGAATAGTTCACATAAAAACGTAATCGTCTCCACTTAAAAAGAAATTCTAGCAGCCAAATTAATGAAGAGAAAATACTCATCTTACTTTCTCTACTACGTAGCTACAATTAAGTAGAGGAAGTATTGCAATCCACCCAAAAATTCGATACGGAGATTTCACAGGAAAGGTATGTTTGTGGCTCTGAAAGCCTTTTTAGAAAGCGCTCCGTGTGCGTGTGTTTGTGAACAGGCATAACTCAAAAATGAAGAGTCCAATGAATACCAAACTTGATATTTAAGTTCTATAAATTCCAAAGATGCGACACAAGGATTTTCAATAAAATTCCCTCAACTGTAATTACCTTTGATTGTCTCAAAAATGGCTCTGACGATTTTATTAAAATAGCATACGTTTAACATATTTTCCTGACAAATATTTGATATTTTATCTTTATTTATTGTGTTTAGCTGGATACAAGACAAGTGGAATTGCCGTTCACCCCAGGCTCATTTGCCTCTCCCTCTCGTGATAGCTTATAACATTTACAGCTTAATTCTTACTTCTAATTATTAATTTTATATATATATATATATATATCGCCTAATTGTTTCTTTTCACTGCCCATAACCATTTGCGTCTCACTTTATTCATAAACATCCCAACCTTCTCATAGTCCTTCCTAAATATTTCCTTCATTGCAATATTTGGGTCAACCTTTGACCATTTGTCACTTGTCTGTTCCTCCTTCCGCTTGTTAGTGGCCCTACATTTAAACAGTATACGTGCTAAATCCTCCTGCTCTCCACACAAAGGGCATTGATTTTGTGTTATTCCCATCCTGATTCTTTTTAACCTTTTTTTGTTTCCTACGTTCCCCATGTTGGCTTTAATATTTTATAATCTATTAAAGAAGATTTCTCTGATATTTCACTAAATATGATTTGTATTCCCATATCTTCTAGCCTCTTTCTAACTTCTCACCAAATATTTAATTCACTATTCTCCCTTTTCCACCAAATCTCTCCTAGACCGCGGATGTTCTTCAAACGATACACCCACCCTCTACTTTTAAACTTTTTTCTTGAAATTCTAGATACTGTCTTACTATATTGTTTTCTTCTAGGTGTAGTATTCTATACCAATACTTCAATGCATGACAAATAAATGTAACTCTTAATTGTTTTGGAAATAGCCTATGAAGTCCTATTCATTTGGAAGGAGTTTTGCATAATTGGGAATCGTTAAGCGATAGATCAAAATGCGCTACCTGCAAAAAAATGTCTTTAAAATACAGGATTTATTTTAAGTAACTTTTTTGTTTGTCTCATAAGCCATTTCCGAGATATTCTTTACTAATGGTTTTGTGCAATACCATTGTCGTTCTTTTAAATTCCTGTCGACATTCAGTTGTTTCTTGCAATTGCATGGAAATAGTTTGCAATTTTAAGGCTAGCATATAAAATTCAACCTATCGCTATTCCCTTTGTATACATAACAAAATGTTTAATGCAGCTATCTCTGCAAAGATTTATCTTGGTTAAAATTAAGTAGATACAAAAGTATGCTTTGTAAAAATAGTGTATACTTGCAAATAAAAGAGAGAGTCGAGGAAATAATTGAATATAACAAATTAGATTTTACCTGAATGTAAATATGTGCAACAATGGACCCAGGACTAGATCGTTTGGAGGGTAATAGTTTTTACTAATCATTTCTTGATTGCTACGCTATAATGAAGCAATGTTTGGAAACACTGGGTGCCCTTGTTTCTACAGGAGTTTGGACGATAAACGGTATAATATTGGCGAGGGTTCGAAGCGGAAGTGGGTAACAAGTGACAGTTTGACGCCTGAGTCGTTGCTAGGCGACGTCCGCAATTTTCCGGCAACCTGTAGCGTTGGCCGGCAGATGGGACAAACTTGAGAGCCAATCACCTGCCTACATCCACTCTGGGATGTAATGAAGCACCCCGGGGGTCGATACGGGCACCGCAGCAACCAATTTGCATTCAGGCCTCAGCTGCAATAAATATCGGCAAAGTGGAGACGCACTTCATAGTTTCGTACAACGTCCGCTGGGATGAATATCTGATGTACTAAACTTAGGTATGAGAGCCAAGTCGGCAGTCAACCAGCACAGAAGTGGCAAGCTCTTTTAACAACTGACAGGACAATAATTCCATCTTGTGTACTGTAGTTATGCTTATTTCCTAATCCACAGAGAAGAAAATTATGTCGATCAATTTTCTACTCGAAGTATGTGCATAAAATTCAGCACGGAGAGCAGCTGTTTACTCTATCTAATACGTATAGTAAGTAGGGGAAGTATTGTATACCACTCAAAAATTCGATACCAAGATTTCACCGGAAATATATGTTTTGAGATCCCTGAATCAAAAGCATTTTTGGAAACATGTCCGTGTGTGTTTGTGTGTCTGTGAACACCATAACTCAGAAACGAACAGTCGGATAAACACCAAGCTTGGTATTTAGGTTCAGTATTTTCTAGAGATGCGACACGAAGGTTTTCAAGAAAACCCCCCACCCCAGATTACCCTTTACATGGAACACTTTTTGAAAATTTTAATTTTCTCAAAAATGGCTCTAACGAGTTTGATTAAAATATCATGTTTAAGATATTTTCATGACAAATAAAATGTATATCTTGAATTTTCTGGGAATGTCTCCAAAAGTGTTCTTCATTGTGAACGACTTTTGCATAACTGGTAAACCATAAGAGATAGACAAAATTTTACTACACAAAAAAATGTAGATCGCGTTAACATACACAATTTATGATATAATTTTTTGTTGTTGAGTGAACCATTTTCGAGATATTACTTGCTGTTCCCTTAAATTTTTCAATAGTTATATTCTCAAATGGGAATTCGTTATTTATTCTTTTGTCTTGGTTATGCAAAGAGTATTAATCTGTGGCAAAGAGAATGGTGCTGCACATAACAACCAGCTATTAAGAGATATGCCGATACTTAAAGGCTACTGAATTTCTATATTGCCCTTGCAAATACAAAACAAGGGGAACTAGTACGCCTTAAGCGATAGTCATATATTTTTAGAACTGGTCGTTATGTGTAAAATGTAATTCTCTTTGCATATCAAAAGATCGTTTCTGCAAATGTTTATCTTGATTAATATGAAATAGATGGAGAATAAGAGTTTGTAAAAATAGTTTGTACAAGAGTAGAGAAAGTCATATGAGTGTAACACATCAGATTTTTATAGTTTTGTAAATCCAAGGTTCTTGTTGGGTCCAAAAAATCATTTGTTTTACTTTTGTTTTTCTCTTTTACCTGGCAATAAATCATAATAAAATGATTTATTTCCTTCTCTACTACTTACCTATAGTAAGAAGAGAAAGTATTGCATTCCACCCAAAAATGCTATATGGAGTTTTCGCTGCAAATACACGTTTTGAGGCCCCTGGATTTTTGGGTGGAATACAATACTTACCCTACTTACTGTACGTAGTAGAGAAAGTAAAAAGCAGCATAACTAAACAATTTAAAGTGCGAGAAGTACAGATTTTTCAAATTCAGTGTCTTAAACAGGAATTTCCTCTTCAAGACACTCCGTGTTGGCTATTCAATTGTTTGTGCTCAGTGCTTAAATCTTAAATCTCACAATATACTTTCATTTTTATTTCGCATAACTATTTATTATGAATTTTTTATAGTTTTGTAAATAAATCATGTACACAACTTGTGGAACATATGATCCTTTATATTCCTGGAGTTTTCATTATTCGTATGCTTGTGATGAAAATCTTTCAGCTCGTAAAAGGTTACTTTTCAGCCACAAGTGGCGTAATTAACTGTTATGTAAGAATGTGAAAGATGCATCCTTTTTACTTTCTCTACTACGTATAGTAGGGGAAGTATTGTATTCCACCCAAAATTTCGATACCGAGATTTCACCGGAAATATGTGTTTTGAGACCCCCTGAATCAAAAAAAAAAGCATTTTTGGAAACATGTCCGTGTGTGTGTCTGTGTGTGTGTGTGTGTGTGTGTGTGTGTGTCTGTGTGTCTATCTGTGAATAGCATAACTCAGAAACGAACAGTCGGATAAACACCAAACTTGATGTTTAGGTTCAGTATCTTCCAGAGATGTGACACGAAGGTTTTCAAGAAAATCCCCCCACCCCAGATTACCCTTTACATGGAACATTTCTCGAAACTTTTAATTTTCTCAGAAATGGCTCTAACGATTTTGATTAAAATATCATATGTTTAAGATATTTTAATGACAAATGAAATGTATATCTCGAATTTTCTGGGAATGTTTCCAAACGAATTCTTCGTTGTGAACGACTTTTGCATAACTGGTAAACCATAACAGATAGGCAAAATTTTAGTGCACAAAGAATGTTGATCGCGTTAAAATACACAATTTATGTCATATACATTTTTGTTGTCGAGTGAACCATTTTCGAGATATTGCTTGTTTTTCCCTTAAATTTTCCAATACTTAACTTTTTCTCAAATTCGCTATTCATTTTTTTTATGCCCTGGACACACAAAGAGAATGGAATGCGCCACATAGCAACCAGCTCTTAAAAGATTTGACTATCGCTTAAATACTACCATATTCCCCTTGCATCTACAAGAAAATTAGCAATAAGATTGACATCCCGATATCTCGGTTAACATGAAGCATATGGAGAATAAGCGTTTGTGAAAATAGTTTGTACAAGAGTAGAGAAAGTCATGTGAGTGTAACACATCAGTTTTTTTTCTCTGTCTCTCTATTTATTGGGTGGTTCTATAGGGTATGTCGCTCGACTTGCATGGTGTTACAAAAGTTCGTTTAGCACATTTTAGTAGCTAAAAACGTATATCTGTAATAAAGCCTCGCAGATTTGTCATCATAGGTGTTTTTAAAATTGGCTTTCGGACTCCCGTTACTTTAATGCATGCGTGATGTGAACAAAAATCGTTCAGAGATGTGATTCAAAGTGCCTTCCATATAGTTGAATTGGTTCCTTACTATCTGATGTATAAAATACGCCAGGAGTTGGAATAATTTATGAAGTTTCAAGTCGTATATGTAAGCTTTGTAACTATAAACTACACTTATCTTAGACATTTGCAACTCTTTTGTTTATTTATTTATTTATTTATATCTCTAGAAGTATTTCTTAGACAGCTATACTCCTGATTACTAATTTTCCACGAGTCTAATTATTTAAAGAACATCTACTCTCTTCTTCAAACTTTTGTACATCTGCAAGAAGAAAACAAGGTTACCAGCTATACCAAAAGCGTACCGTCACACTCTTCTCATTTGAAAGCTATAGAGATCGCAAGCTATTGGAATTCACTTATCTCCCCCCAGTTATATAGGGGAAACCATTTAATGGCGGTGTCCAAGAATGCAAAATGGGAGACATCATACTAAATTGAATTATTGCCAACTTTGCTATGGGAATTACTAGTTTTAAAGCAGTCAACAAATCATGTTTATTGTTTTGCGATATTTAACACTGGGAAGCGATTTATTTCAGTAGTGTTTTAAGTATTCACGGGCTCCTGAGCTCGTACACAGAAACTGTCTATAGACAAAATGTTTTGTAAACAACTTTGTCAAAATAAATAATGTTGTTTTGAAGCAACATTTCCGGATTAAATAATTCCCCAGCGCTAAATATGGTTGCGTATTTACTGCGAAATTGTGTTGTGTAAAAAATTACAAAGCATGGAACACTTAAGTAAGCACCAGTGGCGTAGCTTGGTACTGTGTTCTGGGTATACTAGATTTTAAACATTGAATTTAGAATTTTTTAAATGGGAAGCAATATTTTATATCATAACATGCTGTGAATGCCAGAGTGATTGCAGTGTAAATTAATATTATTGTATGTACATGATTTTAGATGTTTGTTAGCCATAAGTATTGTTCGGAAATAAGTTTACACGGCCTAACTGAAACTGACAGTAGAAGTGGGTAACAATAAACCGAGGGGATGAGTTGTTTATAACTAAGAAGAGATAAACAAATGACGTCAGGGTAGCGTGCCTTTTTTTAGAAATGGAGGGAATATCTTCCCTAGAGGATATATGTTAGTAGTAGTGATTGGCTGACCAAAACAGACGCTAAAGTGGGCGCAATTTGGTAAGCAATAGCAGCTATATTATAATGTTTAGGCAATTCGAGGTGAAGGAGTATATACTCTCGAGCCATAAGGAAGTATCGCACAGTTCTGAAGAATCTCTCACGTGGTGCACGTCACAGAGTTAGTTACAAAAATGTAAAGTACACGAAGTAATTGGTACGCGTCAACTAAAACGACTGTAGTTACATTCGGAAATATCACAGTTTCAGTCAGGCGTGTATAAAGCTTAAATATGTCAATTATTAATTAAGTGTGACGGCAATAAATGTCTAGATTCAATTTTTTTTCAGTGTTATCTTTTAGTAACAACTCCTTTCCGTTTACACACCCTGCTTAGAGACACGTGTTCGACTGAGTTATAATAGCTAGCCGGAGGACAAAGAACCCAAATTTAAAAAAAACAATTAAATAATAAGCGCCCAACAAATAAGATAACACAAGCCATAGAGAACTGCGACAAATGATGCACAAATTCCCATGCATTAGTGTTTCATAAAATAGTATGAATTCTCTCTTATGACTTTATTATTATTATTATTATTATTATTATTATTATTATTATTATTATTATTATTATTATTTGTTTTAGTAGTCATTAGCATCACTACTAATTGCCGAAATTGACAGAACATACATTTTAAACCAAACAAGATTATAAGTGCAGACACTGAATCACTTCACCCTGAAGAGGCCAAGCGCTGTACTCGGCGAAACGTCGGTATCCACGATGCCTTCTAGACCACGGCCTACAAGCCCGGATAGTTGTAATTCATTTATTAGTTATGACGCCGACCGTGAAAGCCCCAGTATGTACATTAGGACTAACTGCTTTGTAATGAATATTTTTAAGAACTCTTGGTCATTCCACGTCTGAAAGTGAGGTCTATTTAGAAAAAATTGTATCTCCGAAGTATTTCAATTATCCGAATAACTTCTTCATCAGTCGGCAATTCCTCAAGTACCTTCCCATATCCAATGACAGCTGGGACCGCCATCTTACAACTTATTAAAATGTAGTTAAACGGCGGATCAGTTCCATTAAGTTCAACTGAAGATTTAAGTTTATAATAATCAGTAAAACGAAAAACTATAGCTTAAAGCTAACCTAGGGCATAAACCTCATTTATAATATCACTCTTAGTCTTTTAGTCATTTAGAAATTTAATTCAGAAGCTGTATCATAAATGCATGTTTGTCGAGAGGAACAGGGGTTTTTAATGGTGAAAGAACTATCAAAATAATTTGAGTGATTTCAATCCCTCTTTATTTTTCTCCATTTATATTAGTACGGATTCGCGCTATGCGGTCGGATTCACTGGTTTGGAATCCATTCTAGAGCCATGCATGCAAATTTGAGGGATTGTAACATTCTGATCTTTATTCATTTACTTTTTACGCTTGCATTTCCGTTTTCTATAATTTTCTTTTTCATGCCCTGGCGCGAATAGAGGTTCAAATTTGCGGGATTCCACTGTAACGAAGACACATTATCGGGTGCAACATGAATACTCTTTTCTTGATTACTTTTCTGATAATTTTGGAACCCTGAGTGATGAGCAGGGGAATGATTTCACCGGGAAATATAGCAGATGGGGAGAGATCATTGTCGGCCCATCACTGTAATGTCAGTGGAATAATTTTTGGTGCCTGAAAACAAACGACGACAAAAACAACTGATTGTAGCCATCCTTCCGGGCAAAGCAACAGATTCGTAATACCTTTTTAAGGGTACAAATGCACGCATTTAATACAGATATATACGGCATTTTATACTTTTACAGCAGCCTTTCTTCTGTATTAATAACTAGGACGCGGATTTTTAGGTGGAATAAACCTTCATTTTAGGTTTCTTATATGCTTAAAATAGGTTTTATTAGGTTTTTCTCGATTAAAATAGTTTTTTTTAATGTTTTGCTTCATGGATCAATACAGGTATCAATAATTTTGCTTTTCTGTTACTTAGTTGTAAGATTTATATTTTGGCATTGCAGTAGATACATACATTCTCAAATTTTCTGGTGTAAACGATTTTCTATTATCACGTAACACATCCTTGTATGAAGAAAAGGCTCTTTCAACGGAACATGACGTCTTTGGAGCGTAGAACATAGATGCTAGTGCAGCAGGTTCAGGTCCCTGTATACTTTTCTCCCTGCAATACTGAATTGATGATTTTCGTATCTTCAAAACCAGGATTTCGTTGAAGAATCGTCTGCAACTTCTAAGAACACGTAACTCCCACTAGTCTAGGTATTTTTTACTGGAAACGTTGCCAATGATATCTAGAGCATCTTTCAGTGGCAAAGTTGTGCTTTCCAACCGGAGAGTAGCTTCTGGTATAAGAAAAAAATGTGTTAGTGTATGCAAGGGAAGCGGCAAGAGTGGGGCACTCGAGTGATTTCTTAGCCTTGGCAATGCAGGAAGTTCTGTTTCATCCAACGACATTTTTAACATCTTTTAAGTGCTCGGCATAGTAAATGGCAGCAGACAGCGAAGTCCTGACCTATCAGCTGCATCCAGGTGTCACCACGTCACATGTGCTGCGTTTAACTGTAGTAACTTGAACTATTTACTGGCTATAAGTGGTGGAAATAATTTTACAATGAGTTTCATTCCGAAAATAACATTCTTCATTTCGAAAAAGGAAAAACAGCTATTTAGGTTATTTTAGGCGTCAATCCCTCATTTAGGTTTTTTTAGGTGTAATGAAATTCGCATATTCTGCTCCAGGAAGTGTGAAACGAATATATATCTTGAAATGTGTTAATTAAATAGCGAGGAAAAATATATGTTAAAACCTAAAAGTCCGGACCCTATTAATAATTATTTGCGTAACTACATAAGAAAGCGAGTTTTAGCAGGACGAGTAAAATACCCAAACGAGTCCTTAAAAAAAAACTTTGCTGCAATATTTTGTTTTATACTATGTCAAAATACTTTATATCCTGGTTAAATATTGTACTGCACATTATGTTGGACCTGGACGCAGTCATCTTTTCATATTCTCATTTGAGTTGATGTAATACATGTTGGTAACCTTGTAGCTTGTCGTGAGTAGCGACGTTGTCGGAGTATCAACTATTTCTGCGTATTGTTGAGCATAGGACTGCGGAAGTTTAGTAGCATTATGAAAAGAAATATCTCTGTAAATAAATCAAGGTGATTTATTCAATAATATTCATATTTTAAAATTAACATAGAAAATGAAATAATACAATACGGAAGAATAATGGTTATGAAAAGCTATTCTTATATTAGATTTATCATTATGTATTCATAGGTTGGTGTTGGTGAACGGAAAGTAACTAAACGCAACCGGCTTTTGGTTCGGGGACAGAAAATCATGACATTCCAGATAGTGTGAAAAAAATCAATTTTATGTGATCTGTAAGAAAATTTTACCTGTAGGAAAAAATGGACACCAGGATTCAATTAAGAATATCCAAATTAGTGTACACCGTTTTCAAATCCGAACAGAAAAAACTGTTCTTTCACAGATTTGTGTTATTCTTTGGTGACAAAAAACACGCTTGACACGAACGCTTAGAACCGCAGGAAAATACATATTTCAATTCTCTTCTTGAAAAACTTACAATGTTACCAGAAGAGACACTTTTAATGATCATCTATTCAAGTCCTAAGAGCGAAATTTCGATAATGCGAGGAGAACTAAGGAGCTGCGAAAGCCTTAAAAAAAGACAGCTTTTCGTGCATATAATGCTTGCAAGAAGATAGAGGAATGTTTTCCGGAAGAGCGGAATGGAATACGTGGGTTCTGGCTAAGTGGGTAGGCTGCCTGAATGTGGTGAAGCAAAGCTTAGCTTCGGAAGTTCGAATCTGATACAAATATCGTATTGTTTTGGTTCTTTCTTTCTACTTGTCTTGTGTTTATTTTCTGTATTTTAGTGTACTAGTTTATTTTTGTTATTGGCTCTCCTGTGAGCCAAAGACACAAGAATTACAATCAGATAATAATTGTGGATTATGTTTACCGTAATAATCTGTACATTATCCGGTATTGTAAACCGTGTTACGTAGTTAGCTTTCATTCTTTTGGGCGCATATCGACGATATTAAATATAACAGCTTTTGTTTCATGTTTAAACCTCATGTTTCACTTTTTCTACTGACAAAGGAGTTGTAAATGTGCTAATTTCATGGGTAAACAGAATAATACATTGTTAAATAACGTGTATTTCATCAACTAATTTTGATAATTGTTTCACATTTGAAAAGCCCTATTCTTTCTGACGAATGTGGGCTATAAAAGAGTTTATAATTTAAGTTCATAAATTACTAAAGAAATAAAAATAATTTACAAATCCTATTTATATAATACGAACACATTGGAGTTATAAAAGAAAAATTACTTGAGAAGAAGGCTTTGGTTTTCCATTGAGATTACCATGGAGTATAAAATAACATTACTTCACAGAAAATGCATGTAAAATATGACAAACGCCGCCGATATTTCATTCCAAATTACACACTCGCACGCACGCATGCACTCATACCCGTATATATATATATATATATATATATATATATATGGAGCGTATTTACGTGAAGGGGACTAACTAGTAACTGACCAGGACAGCATAATTTCTGGAAAACTGTACAAAAAAGCATGGACATTAAACGTCAAGTCTCTATAGTTTATATCTGCCGCCCTCAGGGGCATATTCATTGTCGGACTTTAGCAATGATGATTATTTGTTACACGCCACACGCACGTAGTGGTGACATAAAGAAAAACGTTGCAATGGCGAGAAGATGTTAGCAGATGTAAAAAAAAAATATTTAACATCAAAAAATGTGTTTTGTTAGTCGTTAATTTTCTCAATATTATTTGCAAAGGTAATAAATAATTTGATACAGTGATGCCGTTTAGTTCTTTTTATAACCTATGAGTCGGGTTGTGGCATAATGTCGTTATATGGCGTTGTGATTTTATAGGTTATGTTTGAATTCTTTAAAATGTTCACTTGTAAGTCGCATTTTCTTCTTATGTATTTCAAGACGGTAACAGAATTTGTTTTGCCCAGGGGCGTCAGAGAACTAAATACGGGCCTGTATGTGTGTGTGTATGGGGGGCTACGATTTAGCAAGCAAGAAAGCAGAAAATGCATCAAAACAAAAGAAAATCGTATATACTTATAGCGCAACGCAATGCCAAATTATTTTAATAAACCTCATTTAAGAACGAATTTCTTTATTTCGTTTGTACGTATGTTGTAATCAAGTTACGCTAAATAATCGTATAAAGAGAGCAAGTTGTTAACATTGGAAATCAATGAACCGATATTTTACAACTAACAACAAGAAAGATTAATTTTCTCGATGGTCCTAGAATTATGTGCCTTTTCTAAAGACATAGCATGTTGCCGTGGGGATGTGATATCTCCATATTCATTAGCTGCACCTCTATTTCGTTGTATACGTTAAGGGTTTCTGCATTATATGAAAACTGTGTAGCTATTATTTTATTAAATAATTATGGGACCAAATAGAAGGTAAAATTTCACCTTCTGTAATTATCTAAATAATTACTTGAATATTCCGACAGATGATTGTTCCACCGCCAAAGGGAACGTATAACATTTCCACAATTTGGAAGAATGTCGGGGAGTAGGTTAAGGAAGTCATATGTTCCTCCAATGTTTCACATCTTTTTGCGTGAATATCAAGAGATTTTTCATCCGGGGCTATATTAAATTATAATTATAAGGGCTAAAGGGAAGGATTGACCATAAACTAATCTTCTTAGGTTATCATACGAGGGGCACTTTTATATTTTGAGCCTTGGCAAACCCTGAATGTTGTAGGTGCCATCTGACGTTTCCAATGGAAAGTTTGACATTTTTTACCGTAATCTACTTCAAACATTTTGTCAATAGAGCGTCATTTGTTTTGTTTACACTAACTGGAAAATTGTGTGTCAACAAAAATATGGAATTAACTCGTGAAAATGTTCGTGCAATGATTTATTACGACTTTCGACGTGGATTATCACGACAAGAGTGCATCGATCAACTAACTTCCACATTTGGCGACGAAGCTCCATCGTTTGCCACTGTGAAACGCTGGTATAACGAATTTAATCGTGGCCGCCGTTCGTACAATGATGAAGTTGATTATTTAGCCGTGAAAAAGGTGTACAAAAATGCTCAAGGAATACAATGGCGGTGCCTCAAAAGACGTATATAAGATTGTAACAGGTGACGAATCATGGATCTATGCGTATGAGCCGGAACGTAAACAGCAGTCGACTGTATGGGTGTTTCAAGATGAAGCAAATCCAACAAAAGTTGTTCGCACTCGAAGCACTTCGAAGCAAATGGTCGCCTGCTTTTTCAGCAAAACTGGCCATGTGGCAACAGTGCCTTTGATGGAATGTAAAACTGTCAATGCCGAACGGTACACAACTATTTGTTTGCCGGAAGTCTTCGGTGAAGTAAGGAAAATCAACAAGAACCGTAGGATCGTTCTTCATCAAGACAATGCGAGCGCACTCATCTCGTCTAACAACAGAGTATTTGAAGGCTCAAAACATGGAATTGATGGGTCATCCGCCATACAGTCCTGATTTGGCACCCAATGACTTCTTTTTGTTCCCGAAAATCAAGAATAAATTGCGTGGACAACGATTTTCGTTGCCAGAAGAAGCCGTTGATTCCTTCAAAAACCATGTTTTGGAGGTGTCCCAAAAAGACTGGAATAAATGCTTTCACAAATGGTTCAAATGGATGCAAAAGTGTATTGATCACAAAGGAGAATATATTGAAAAACAATAAATCAGTTTTCAATAAAAAATTACTTTTTTAATTATTAGGCTCAAAATATAAATAGTGCCCTTCGTATAATAAATTCATAAAGAACGAGAGGAGGTAAATGAAATAAATTAATTCATCAATCGAGTTTTAAAAGCTAACCGGGCAACGTCGGATAAGTCAGCTAGTATATTTGTAAACTTGAAACGGATTTTCATGTACGTCATTGTCGTTCTTCGTAGTATAATGGTACCATGCTAGCTTGTAGTTCCCGAGGTCGCAAGTACAGCGGAGGGCGATGGATTTTTTTGGGCGTATAAAACCTTAGTGTAGTAGATTTATGGCACGTAAAAGAACCTCAAGCGTGATAAAGAGGCCTCTGAGCAAAATGTCCAGTCTTTACGCCCAATATAGAATGGAACGCTAAGGACCACAGCAGTTAAAGAGCGTCCATAAAAAAATCTACGTCATTGGGCTTTCTGCAATTCTGGGAATTCATTGTTGATATTAACAGCTATTCAGATTGAACGACATTTTCTGTGCTTGGTGTTTCAATATTTAAGTCGTTCTGAATTATGGATTATGAAGAGGAGGAAACTAAGAACTTTTGGACGCAGCAGCAGACGTGGCAGCAATAGTGAATATATCTTCAAGAAATCTGTTGCCTGAAAAATCTACTAGGAGATATGAGAGGACAGTATACCTTCTCAGCATGGTGTAAAAAGTACTGCTTACGTATTTCGTTGAAAAATCAACAAAAATAAAGGCAGCGACGCTATGGTCAGTTTACTCCATGTTCAGCAGAATTTAATTTAGGAGACAGGACTTTTATGTGCGGAACGTGCGTGTGGAAACATTTTTTCACACTGAATGCAGGAAATGATAGTTACAATGCCAGTTCTTTGCCAGGAAACTTACCTTACCATTTCTCGCTTTCGTAGGAAAACAATTGCGGATGCGATACATTCACATGACTTTCTCTACCCTCTATCATTTATTAATGGGTATACAAATTATTCTTACTAAAGCTTATTTATCTATCTACTACATTTTAATCTAAATAAACCTTTGCAGAAATGGCTACATTACACATTTCGTTATAGATACAAAGAGAACAGCGATAGTCAAGTGTTTAAGAACTGGACGCTATACGCTGGTATTAAAATTCCATAGTGTTTCCAAGCAATCACGAGAAACAACTGAATGTTGACAGGACTTTAAGAAAAAGATTAAGAAATAAGCAATTGAAACCTTTAATAACGTATATCTCAGAAATCGCATATGCCACAAAAGACTTTTAAATAAATTGTGTGTTTTAAAGAGATCTACAGTTTTTGTGCAGTGCGTTTTCGTGTATCGCTTAACGTTTACCAGTTATACTAGATTATACAAAATTCTTCAAAGAGGACTTCATAGACTATTCCAAGAAAATTTAAGATATACATTTTATTTCCTATGTAAATATCTTTCATGTGTGGTATTTTAATCAAAATCATTAGAGCCATGTTTTAGAAAATAAAAAATTTCGAAAAATGCTCCATGTAAAGGGTAGTTTGGGGTAGGGGGATTTTGTTGAAAATCTTCGTGTCGCATCTTTGGAAGATATTGAACCAAAATACCAAGTATAGTGTTTATCCGACTTTTCGTTTTTGAGTTATGATGTTCACAGACACACTTGTACATGTTTCAAAATATGCTCTATTTTGGACTCTTTGTGCCTCAAAACATTAGTTTCCGGTGAAATCGAATTTTTTGGGTGGAATACAATACTTCCCCTGATTACTATACGTAGTAGAGAAAGTAAAAATATCCATACATCCATCCGTGTTACATTTTCATAACTTTCTCTACCCACAATAGTTTATTTTGATATATCTTCTACAAACTGTTCTTAAAACGGCTTATTTTTCTATCTACTTCAAGTTAATCAAAATTAAATTGAGTTTTATTTATAGACGCTCTTTAACTGCTGTGGTCCTTAGCGTCCCATTCTATATTGGGCGTGAACGACTGGTAATTTTGCTCAGAGGCCTCTTTAACAGGCTTGAGGTTCTTTTACATGCCGTAAATCTACGACACGGGCACCGGCTTTACTTCCTTTCCGAAGGAAGCCATGCTAAGGATTTTTACGTGCGAAAACATCCATCGCCCTCCGCCAGGTTTGAACCCGCGACCTCGGGAACTAGAGGCTAGCATGGTAACCACTACACCACGGAAGACGACAAGTTAATCGAAATAAACCTTTGCAGAAATAGTTTTATTAAACATTTCGTAGTAGATGGAATGGGAATAGAGAAACCGAATCGGTAGTCAGATGTTTAAAAGGAAACACTAAATGCAGTTCTTAAAATTCTAAACGCTCTCCATGACATCACGAGAAACAACTGAATAGCAACAGCACTGTGAAAAAATTAATGACAACGTATTTAAGAATTCAAACCAATAATCACGGCTATTTCGGAAATGGCTTATTCCACAGAAAAGGTTATTTGAAATAAATGTGTGTTTTAACAGTTTATCAGTTGTACAAAAGTATATAAAATTCTTTCGGAATGAAGAGACTTCGCAGGCTGTTCCCAGAAAAGTTAAGATAATGATTTTATTTACCATGTATCTTAATTACATGGTATTTTAGTGAAAAATGTTGGATTTGTTTTTGAGAAAGTAAAAAATAACGAAAAATTGTCCAAAAAGGTAGTTGTGGTGGGGGATTTATTTGAAAATCTTGGTGTCGCATCTTTGGAAGATGAACTTATTTGTCAAGTTTGGTATTTAGCCAACATTTCATTTTTTGGGTATTGCTATTCACACACGCGCGCGCGTGCGGACCTTTTTACTTTCTGTGCTACGTATAGTAATTAGAAGTACTATACTCCACCCAAAAATTCGAGATTTCGCTGGAAATACTTGTTTTGAGGCCTCCTGAATCCAAATAAAGTATTTTTGGATACATGTCCGTGTGTGTTTGTGCGCGCGCGCTTGTGTTTCTGGTGTCAGTATGTTCGTCTGTCTGTGAACAGATAGCCGTTATAAAAGGTTTGATTGTTCATTTCTTGATCATATTCTTAGTCCTTTCAGCATTTAGTTGTTTCTCGCGATGTCATAGAAACAGTGTGGAATTTTAAGGCCAGCATATAGCGTCCAGTTGTTAAACATTTGACTGTCGCTGTTCTCTTTGTATCTATAACGAAATGTGTAATGTAGCTATTTCTGAAAAAGCTTATTTGAATTTAAATGTAGTAGGTAGAAAAATAAGTTTTAGTAAGCATACTATGTATACCCACTAATAAAGATAGAAGGTAGAGAAAGTTATGTGAATGTATCACATCAGATTATTTTTAAAAATGTTGGGTGGGATTCTACACTTTCTCTACCTACGAGGTACGTGTTAGAGAAAGAAACAATCTGATGTGATACACTCACATGACTTTCTCTATTCTTGTAAAAACGTTTTTTACAAACGCTTATTCTCCATATGCTTCACGTTAATCGAGATATCGAGATGTTAATCTTATTGCTAATTTTCTTGTAGGTGCAAGGGGAATTGGTAAGCTTTAAGCGATAGTCAAATATTTTAAGCGCTGGTTGCTATGTGGCGCATTCCATTCTCTTTGCATGCCAGGACATAAAAATAATTAATAACGAATTTGAGAAAAAGTACAAGTATTGGACAATTTAAGGGAATAACAAGCAATATCTCGAAAATGGTTCACTCAACAACAAAAATGTATATGACATAAATTGTGTATTTTAACGCGGTCTACATTTTTTGTGAAGTACAATTTTGTCTATCTCTTATGGTTTACCAATTATGCAAAAGTAGTTCACAATGAAGAATACTTTTGGAGACATTCCCAGACATTTCATTTGTCATGAAAATATGATATTTTAATCAAAATCGTTAGAGCCATTTTTGAGAAAATTAAAATTTTCGAAAAATGTTCCATGTAAAGGGTAATCTGGGGTGGGGGGATTTTCTTGAAAACCTTCGTGTCGCATCTCTGGAAGATACTGAACCTAAATACCAAGTTTGGTGTTTATCCGACTGTTCGTTTCTGAGTTATGCTGTTCACAGATACACACACATACACATACACAGACACAAATATGGACATGTTTCCAAAAATACTTTTTATGGATTCAGGGGTCTCAAAACATATATTTCCGGTGAAATCTCGGTATCGAATTTTTGGGCGGAATACAATACATCCCCTACTTAATATACGTAGTAGAGAAAGTAAAAAAGCAATCCTTAAGGGCGTGAATGCATTCTAATACCTTATTTGTAATCTCTGCACTAGCCGAACACTGATTAATCTCTGCGGACTGAATTATACGTCACAGCTTGAAACCCTATTCTGAAGCTTTCCCAATGTCCATGAAGAAGTAATAGTCTCCAAAAGTGATCACTTCTAGGGCAGGAGGTTTCGAGGCTTCTGCAGCATTAATAATTACGTCATTAGTTAACTCTACGTGCCTTTAGAACACCCACGTAACCTACAAATAGCCTTCATTCCTCCTCCCACGCACTGCGACTGTAGTTTGTTTCTCCTGCCGCGACGGTTGCTATGGTAACGGAGAGTTGGAGGAAAGCAAAGTAAATACGACAAGGGTGTGTCGCTGCCACGTTTTATTTACATAGGCTTGATTGTCCGCGTATTGCTGTGCAGTTCATCATCGCTTTGGCGCATTAGGATGTCAAAGCCTAGAAACTTTACGAGATCACGTCCCAGTGGAATGATCAACGATGGTGGGCATAATTTGTTTGATTCTGTGCAATTCAATACTTATATGAAAATTGGATGGGTATTATTTTCTTCTGTTAAATTAAATAACCTCTTCAGCTTAATACACCGTTTCCAGTGAGAATATCCATGCATTGGCAGCGTGTGACATACATTATGGTGATGATTATTAGGAATGTTGGCTTGAATGGCGCATTAAGGGAGTTTGTAAAGAAAGCAAATGTTAACAAGAGATACACTTAACCTTGAATACTCAGAACCGGATGTAAATATGCTTAGAATATAAAGAATTCGTTTCAAAAGCACAATATAGTTAATTACATTAGTATCACACATGTCCATCTCCCTGTAGTGTGAGGCAGTATTTTTAACACTTAAATGACATCAGTCTAATTATAATATAAAAATTTAATAACATCCCGCCCTAAAGCAATATGGGTATAATATAGTATAAAAAGTGTATGTTACAGTCATTGTATTATGTTTATATTATTATTACATGTATAATAAAGTTATGTAAATGTATTACGTAGTTTAACAATGTAGGAGCTGTGAGAATAGAAGCAAGCTGCTTTCGTAGCAAACAGAATTATAAAGTAGAAGCCGAAAGTTGCTAACAATGAGGCAACCTTCAGGCAATAATGAATTGGAAAGTTTAAAAAGGCTACTAATCATTCTTGGAACAATAATAAAGTAATATATAAAACAGTTTATAAATAGCCAACCAACAAGCAGTAAACCTAAAAGTTAAATAAAAGTATTCTATTGGAGTAGGCGGTAGACGCTAGAAGATAGCGTACTTGAGCAGTTCGGTTTGGTACGTGTTCAGTGTGAGACATAAAAATTCATTACGGGGAGAATAATATAAAATTTACGTGTTAAAAAGTAATTAACAATAATCTCACAGCTCTATAGTAGGATATATCAGTGAAGTGTTATTTAGTCGTGTGAAGGATTAATAAAAAAGTGGAGTATAATTATAATTTGTGTAAGCCTTGTTCTTTAGCCGTACTAGCCCTGCTAAGATTACTGCTGACGCAGCCGAGGCATACACATTTAATATTTAAATAAATAACATTAAAATAGTTATTGCACATAAAGTAAACGTGGGGCGAAGGCCACCGGAAACTTTGTACCGTACGTGAGACGAACACTCCAAGAAACACATCTCCCGCAAATTGGCTATCATAAGTGCTGCAGCCGCAACAACAATAGTAGCACCTTCAAGTTTGGCTCTCTAACAGTGGGGTGCAACTACAGCAAGTTTGGCTACCATACGTGGGGCTACAACGACTGCAAGTGAACGCCCAAGGCAAATCTCAATTGTAGTGTGTGACCTGGATAAGTCCTTTTCCGGGGTTTTACCTTATCCTCGAAAGATAAATATCGGATAACTCTGAGCTTAATAGACTTGGCTCTGATATGATCACAATTTCATTTATTCCTTTGAAGCCGGAATTATAAAGGTGATAATTATCATAATATTCTGAGAAGGATAGCGATATAAAATAAGTAATAATATATTAAAAATCAGTGTATGTATAAAAAGGAGAAGCATTGTGAAAATTGTTGACTGTAAAAGTGACAGAAAGACCAGACAGGCACAGTTTTGTTAATTAGGGACCAGCCTCAGGTAGAAAGGGTAAATACCATTGAAGCAAGTTTTTCCTGGTAACAGCCGAAGACAGCTGCACTTAGCCTGGTGAAGGTCACTCTAAGCTTCAGGACGCCGAGTTGTGACGAGCGTTTGAGGGGAGAGTAGGGGAAGTGAGTAGCTTGCTTTTCCTTGTAGCGCGGTCGTGAAAGTCAGTCTGTCCTGAGCGATTGGTGAGAAGGGGACGACATTCTCGTCGAGTTGTGAACATTGGCGGCGAACATGCAAGAGGGTAGAATGTTCAGCTGTAGTTAATAATCTTCGGTCTTGGTAAAGACACAGTAGCATCGTATGCATTTAAAAGTGATCGGCAAACCTTAAGTTTTATTTTAAATGGTGAAAATAAAAGTGTTCCAA
Organism: Deroplatys truncata; assembly: GCA_030765065.1. Taxonomy (NCBI): domain Eukaryota; kingdom Metazoa; phylum Arthropoda; class Insecta; order Mantodea; family Mantidae; genus Deroplatys; species Deroplatys truncata. The sequence goes on from CM060976.1 coordinate 225,411,159, forward strand.
GAAGATCGTGTTTCTCTGTACACATCCACGTATACCCATTGATTAAGATCTCATGCTCGAGCAGCCGTGGCAAAGTATAAAAGAAACCAACTAGGAGGAGAAAAGCAGCAACCGTGAGGCAAAGGTAGTGCTTCAGTGGTTGGAGGACGTAGCGTGGCTGCGTCACCTTTCATTCACAGTCCAGTGTAGCCTAACCGATTAAAGGACGTTAAACCCATAAAAACAAAAATGCACATTTCAAAGTTTTGATTGTGGTATAATATTAAATCAGTTCCGTTAAAACGTTAAGCCAACAAACATTCACATCCATATTAGCAGTTCCGGACTTTGGAGAGGATAGCCAATAATTCTGGGTAAATAAAAATCCCCATTATACAGCCAGGAATAAAAACCGGATCCTCTGGATTCGGAGATTAGCATGCTAACAATCAGGCCACAGAAGACCATAGGTATATACGTATCGAAGATAAAATGGCTGTACAGAAATACTATAATCCTTTCGTTGCTCGTGCCTTGGATCTTCGCTTCTAAGTTGAGCGGTATACATAACTGCCAACTGATATGACAAAAAACTTTCAGGTTTCATTCCTTGAAAAGGTACAATAATTATATTCTTGAAATACATGCAGAAATAGTCGTTTTGTATAAAGCAGTAAGCCAACAATTACGTCAGTCAACGCGTATTGAAGTAGCTAATCTGTCTTAAATGAAGCATGGACGTGCTCTAGTGAATGAGATGAAGATGTAAATGACGCGGTGGAAGAGACGAATAGCGGGGCAGTTGCACCCGACAGAGATAAGCTCTACCTCCAATTGTTTTTATCACCTGCAGTTGCTTCAGGCTTATTAACCACGTTGTGACTGAGAGGAAGCTATTCATACACTTCAATGGGATGGAAGAGTTTTATTCATTTTATAAAACCAACCGATGAAGATTCTGCATGACTAGCCTGATATAAATCAGAATGATGAAGAGAATCAGACGCCTTTATTGGCTCTGGAAATAATTGAAACTACATGCAAATGCTTGAAGAGAAAATGAGTTGCTTGTACTCTTTGAAATATTGCGTGGTTCCTAGTAAGCGCCCATTCACTCCTCTGTATGTCTCGGAGCAGAATGACACACGTGCTGTGTGTCATATATTTTACTTATGTCCAGCAATTTAATGTTGTCGTCCATATACCCAAGAAAAAAAACATAAACAACATTAAACTAGCCTTAGGGGATAACGAATGCAGTTATTATGTTGTTAGAATATCCTTTTTTGGAAGTTAACGATTGCAAATTTCTAAGCGCACCTTGGGAGTCTTATTTATGGACACTCTTTAACTACTGTGGCACTTAGCGTCCCATTCTTTATTTGGGTGAAAGACCGGTAATTTTGCTCAGAGGCCTCTTTATCAGGCTTGAGGTTATTTTACGTGCCGCAAATCTACGACACGGGACCAAGCTTTACTTCCCTTCCAAAGGAAGCCATGCTAAGGATTTTTACGCCCGAAAAAATCCATCACTCTCCGCCGGGTTTGAATCCACGACCTCGGGATCTAGAGGCTAGCATGGTAACGATTACACTACGGAGGACGACTGGGAACTCGCCAGGGAGACCTCTATGGAATCCGTCATGAAAATAAAAATAATCCCACTCACCTTTGAGCAAGATAGGTTTACGTAAAGAGGGCGCATCGTTTGAGGGCGATGGTTTCTCGACTATTGTCGTGTTAAACAGTAACCATGAGATTGAATAGGACGATTAGTGTGTTTAGACCACTGCCCAGGGTTTTCCCCTGGGAGGAGCAGCTCGTCGTTGGTGAACGTCAGAGTTTAGACAGGAATTTTTGGATGGAACATCGACTGTTCTAAAGACCAATGCATATTAGTTGAATCCTATTTGTACAGTAGTTACAGTGTAGAATAATCTAAGCTAGTGCTAACTTTGTTTTGTGCTCTGGGCACATTCAACTCATGCCTGAGGAGGGGCAGGCCCCGCTGTCATCACCACCAATGTTTGACTATTACTACTACTACTACTACTACTACTACTACTACTACTACTACTACTACTACTACTACTACTACTACTACTACTACTACTACTACTACTACTACTACTACCACTAATAATAATAATAACAATAATAATAATAATTACTAACAAAAATCAAATCTGATGTGTGACATTCACATGACTTTCTCTACTCTTGTACAAAAAGTATTTTTACAAACGCTTATTCTCCATATGCTTCATGTTAATCGAGATGTTAATCTTATTGCTAATTTTCTTGTAGGTGCAAGGGGAATTGGTAGGCTTTAAGTGATAGTCAAATCTTTTAAGAACTGGTTGCTATGTGGCGCATTCCATTCTCTTTGTATGTCCAGGACATAAAAAAATGAATAACGAATTTCCATTTGAGAAAAAGTATAAGTATTGGAAAATTTAAGGGAATAACAAGCAATATCTCGAAAATGGTTCACTCAACAAAAAAAAATGTATACGACATAAATTGTGTATTTAACGCGATCTACATTTTTTGTGTAGTAAAAGTTTGTCTATCTCTTATGGTTTACGAGTTATGCAAAAGTCGTTCACAATGAAGAATACTTTTGGAGACATTCCCAGAAAATTCGAGATATACATTTTATTTGTCATGAAAATTTCTTAAGCATATAATATTTTAATCAAAATCGTTAGAGCCATTTTTGAGGAAATTAAAATGTACTATACGTAGTAGAGAAAGTAAAAATATTGGAGCGTTACCTTAGTAACATTTCTCTCTCTCTCTATTTATTTTCCGTCGATTTAACTACCTGGTCATATCGCGATGGATCTGTTAGAAGGTTCCTCGTGCCTCGGGGTCTGGCAGGCAGTTAGCCTCTAGGTCTCGTTTCTGTACCATACCATCTTGCTTCGTCACATGTCCACAGACGCATGTGCATAGAAACTGCACCTCTGCTTCTTTTACGGGCAGATGCCAGCCTCGACACGTGTTTACAGAGGCCTATCCATAGCAATTGCAACTCTGCTTCTACACCTGCGAACAGATGGCATTAAGGTACCGTCCAGTCTACCTGCTTTCATTATCTGTATATAGATGGCAGAGCATTCGCTATTACCATATATTTTTCATTTTTATTATTTTTTTAGACTTAGGTGAAACTTTGCTTGTGATATTAAATATCCAATCCGGTATTCACATTGGTGAATAAGAGAAACCACGAAAAAAAAAAAACAGTGATATTGGTCGGCTCACGATGTTTGAACTCAGGACCCTTAGTAACTTCTCTCACAATATTCAAGATGTTTCCCCATATTTTAGCGTGTGGGTCTTATCGGGTTGCTCCCTATCAGTTTTACACTGGATTTCATAAATAACATTTAGCTTCGTAAAATAATGTTACCATTTTTACTTTCTCTACTACGCATAGTAAGTAGGGGAAGTATTGTATTCCACCCAAAAATTCGATACCGAGATTTCACGGAATTATATGTTTTGAAAACCCTTGAATCCAAAAAAAGCATTTTTGGAAACATGTCCGTGTGTGTGTCTGTGTGTCTGTCTGTCTGTGTGTCTGTGTTTCTGTCTGTCTGTGTCTGTGTGTCTATCTGTGAACAGCATAACTCAGAAACGAACAGTCGGATAAACACCAAACTTGGTATTTAGGTTCAGTATCTTCCAGAGATGCGACACGAAGGTTTTCAAGAAAATCCCCCCAACCCAGAGTACCCTTTACATGGAACATTTTTCGAAAATTTTAATTTTCTGAAAAATGGCTCTAACGATTTTGATTAAAATATCATATGTTTAAGGTATTTTCATGATAAATGAAATGTATATCTCGAATTTTCTGGGAATGTCTCCAAAAGTGTTCTTCATTGTGAACGACTTTTGCATAACTGGTAAACCACAAGAGATAGACAAAATTTTACTGCACAAAAATGTAGATCGCTTTAAAATACACAATTTATGTCATATACATTTTTTTTGTCGAGTGAACCATTTTCGAGATATTGCTTGTTATTCCCTTAAATTTTTCAATACTTATTTTCTCAAATGGGAATTCGTTATTCATTTTTACTTTCTCTACTACGTATAGTAAGTAGGGGAAGTATTGCATTCCACCCAAAAATTCGATACCGAGATTTCACCGAAAATACATGTTTTGAGACCTCCTGAAACCAAAAAAAGCATTTTTGGAAACATGTCCGTGTGTCTGTGTGTGTGTGTCTGTGTGTGTGTATGTGTGTCTGTGATCAGCATAACTCAAAAACGAACAGTCGGATAAGCACCAAACTTGGTATTTAGGTTCAGTATCTTCCAGAGATGCGACACGAAGGTTTCCAAGAAAATCCCCCCACCCCAGACTACCCTTTACATGGAAGATTTTTCGAAAATTTTAATTTTCTCAAAAATGGCTCTAACGATTTTGATGAAAATATCATATGTTTAACATAATGTCATGAGAAATGAAATGTATATCTCGAATTTTCTGGGAATGTCTCCAAAAGCATTCTTCATTGTGAACGACTTTTGCATAACTGGTAAACCAAAAGAGATAGACAAAATTTTACTACACAAATAATGTAGATCGCGTTAAAATACACAACTTATGTCATATAAATTTCTTTTGTTGAGTGAACCGTTTTCGAGATATTGCTTGTTATTTCCTTAAATTTTCCAATACTTATACTTTTTCTCAAATGCGTTATTCATTTTTTTATGTCCTGGACATGCAAAGAGAATGGAATGCGCCACATAGCAACCAGCGTTAAAATATTTGACTATCGCTTAAAAGCTACCATATTTCCCTTGCATCTACAAGAAAAGTACCAATAAGATTGACATCTTGATATCTCGATTAACATGAAGCATATGGAGAATAGGAGTTTGTAAAATTAGATTGTACAAGAGTAGAGAAAGTCATGTGAGTGTAACACATCAGATTTTTTTGTCTTGGATATGCAAAGAGTATTAATCTGTGGCAAAGGGAATGGTGCTACAGCTAGCAACCGGCTATTAAGAGATATGTATGTGCTTAGAGACTACTGTATTTCTATATTGCCCTTGTAAATATATATTCCCCTTACATCTACAAGAAACTTAGCAATAAGATAGAGTCTGCAAATGTTTATCTCGATTATCATGAAGTAGATGGAGATAAAGCGTTTGTATAAATAGTTTGTACAGGAGTAGAGAAAGTCATGTGAGTGTAATACATCAGATTTTTCATAGTGGGAAGTGGTTGTGTATGGTCCTGATTCTGTGTACAATTGGGAGCAGAAAAAGTGGCCCATATAGGATCGAAGGGATTTATGTTTGTATTGGCATGTGTAGCTCCGCTCTCTCCAAGAATCACCTTTCTACCTCCCCTGGAACACTATTCTAGCCGCTTGATTGGCAAGTTATTTACTTGATACCTAAAGAATGGGGGAGCGTAATACTGCCAAAGGACTATGTTCTTCCGAGTATGTTTTGAGTTAATAATAATTGTAACACTAATAAAGCTGACGATAATAGTCCATTTATTTAACGACCCTTTTTGACCACTAGAGTCAGGTGGTTGTTTTTATTATTGTTGTTAAATTACACAGGTTATCATAGATTGTAATTTTTTACCAGCCAAGGGGTATAGGAAAACAGTTAAATGGCAAGGCCATTTTTCACATATTGAATACGCAGAAACGCAGACGGCCCAATCCTTGAAAAAGTCGTAAGTGTTATTATTGTATCTAAATGCATATGAGCCAAAATAATTACTGAAATTGACAAACACATCGAAATAATATCCTCTTTGAGGCAATAATTCGGCGACGTCAATAATGTTATGCTTTGTTTCCATGTCTACTCCAGAAGAAACGTTTGACATAAATATTGTAGCTGTTGTGCATTACAGAGCTGCATGTAACTCATTTCTCGCCCTCTCCTCCCTCTACAAGGTCGTATCCACTAATCATTGGGGCTAGCGATCTACTTGTTTAGACGAATCAGAATACGGTTGATTAAGGGAGGTTATGTCCGACCCCTTTCTTATTTCACATCGAGTATAATGACACTCATTGGTTCATATGTGTTGTTGGGATTTGCTTCAAGTCAAAATCAGTTATAGAAGGATGACTGGAAACCAGTGTTGATTAGATAATGGTGGATATCTTATGTAAGAAAATACACTATTGTGATCTGGAAAAACTGGCCATGTTTTCCGTTCACAAGTGTACATGTTCTAGCAAACATTTGTGTCTAATAGCACGTGAAATTTCTTACAACGAGGCATAATTGAGCGTAAATGGGAAGCAGATATGCCTCTTGGAACGCTGCTAGGGCAATATCATATGCAGTATTCCCTCAATTCAATTATTTCATTTGGTTTTCAAGGAACACTACATTATAGTCGCATGTACTCGATAACATTTCATTTCAACATACGAGGCATTCAATCATATTTCATCTTGGTCTAAAACCGTGACAAACGCCAGATTCAACAATGTATCTACAAAAAAAGAGCTTTAAAATGAATCTTTAGATTTATAAAGCTTTAAATAATGTGACTGTCTAGTTTTTACAAACTGTCACGTTTCTCAGCCTGTTTCTCTGCCACTGTTTCGTTTACACTTTTACTGAGAGTTTACTTCACTAAGGTCCTTCGTGACGCAGCCCTTCACGCCGGGGAGTTCACTTCAATCGGGAGTCGAACACAAGACCTCCACAACCCGTCGCTCCGCAGTAGCACTTGCTGCACGTCACAACAATCTTCACCAACTCGCTCGTGAGTCACTCTTGATGTCGCACCAGAAACGCAGTCGCCAACTCGCACTCTTTCGCACTCGATTCGCAACTGACTGGACTGCGGCCTTTATCGTGTTTACACCAACCGCTCGGCGCCGACCTCCGATAACCTTGGGCAATAGTCGCTGCATCACAATAAATATTTAAAAACATTAATTAAAATAAATCTAGAAATCATAAGACACAAACATTACTAGAAACTGGCAATCAACAGTGACCACGAATACTCCACTTGTTCTAAACTGGGATTCGTTTGGGTTGTAAAGATAGTTGGCTGAGGCGGTATACTTCTCACAAACTATAAGGTTTTTGGGCCAAAATGACATTTAGGGGCATTTTCTAATGTTGAAGTTTGAGTCCTTAGCTTTGTGCTTGACGCGTTTTCTGGCAATACATGAATGAATGAATAATATTTATTTCTAATATTCAGAATCACTCGTACATAATTAAGTTACATATCATTTTAAAGTATAATAATATTTGAAAATATTATGCTATTTACGCTATAAATTCACATCTTGGTTGCTTGCCTATGCTAATCTACGGTCTCAATACACACAACATCGTGTATTAATGACCCACTGCCTACTTGCTCAAATTATTCGTCTATTTCGTCTGCCCTTAGCACCATCTTCTTTGTAGTGAGGCGATAATTCTGATGGTCAGAAAATAAATAGTTAAATATCACTTATTGAAACTTATCAGATGTTAATTGAAATCAAAATTGACTAAATTCCACAGTTTTGACATTATGCGATTGAAATTAGCACCATTAGAAAGCCCGTAGAAAACTACCACAATGTTATAAACCTTGTATATATTGATTAAAAAATGAGCCCGTAGTCATGCAGTGTTACTTGTAAGATTTTCCGCAGAAAATAAAGTTTAGAGACCGTTCCTGTCTTTGTTATATTTCAAACGCAGTAGCGTGGGTGACGCGTTGTCTATTGTGTACAGTTAGGGGTTACGGCGAGCCGTTGGGATGCACAACATCTTTTAAAAGGCAGTTAAACTTACAAAGTGTTTGAAGTAACCAATAAGAAATCACAACAAAATAGCAGAAAGGAAAATAACCAATGGGCAGATGATAAAGTTTGGCGACGTGTAGAAATCACGAGGGTTTGCTGCTAGCAATATATAAAGATTAGAGGGGGGATGCAAAAGTCAGTCCAGGGTTTTTCAGTTGAGTTCGACGTCTAAATCTACGTGTAACAAGTCGAGTCTCGTGGCGCTCAGAAATCATGTAACAGTTACGTTTCGCGAGACGAGATTTTAAATCCTCGCAGTCTATATCAATGATAGAAAATAATGACACATAGTAAAGTATTGTAATCTACAATCAGTTAAACAAGGGAAGTACTAAGTATTTGATTATTTCTGGCGTTGAAAAGAAGTCAAGTGATAGAGCATAAATCGGCACGCGAGAACCAGGTTATGAACACGAGTATGTCGGAGAAGTAAAAACAAAAGAACGGCAGATTAGCAAAGGGAATGTGTTTAGTGCGGCATAATAAACTTGCAAGTGGCATAGTGATTCTGACAGCATCATTGAAAATGAATTATCATGTTTTTCCTTTGGTGCACCATATACTTGCATCCCGTATCCTTGGACATTGCCCACAATTAGTTTTCATAGCCGAGAAGAGAAAGGTCGGCCCTAAGATTCAACCTGGAGCCTACAACTGGGACGACTCTGCTGAACCGGGCACAACAACCACGATATCATCACAGGTAATAAACCAATTTCACCCTCGTCGATGAGAAAAACGCTACAGTAGTCATCCTTAACCACTTCTCTTTGACCTTACACAAATAGTTACCCACAACTTTTATATTTTTATCGCCGTTTACAGTCAGAATCTTTCTTATTAATACTTCCACTCCAATTTTTCCATTTCTGTTGCCAAAATTGTTCTTTCCACGCTTTTTATTTGATAGTATAATATACAGTGGAAATCCGTGTTCATTTCCCCGTACAATGGAGATTTTCCTATATCCTCGTCATGCCTCATGCCTTTCAAGTTTCTAACTCTTGTTCTCGCCCATGGACATTCTTCTCATCCTAATTCATTACATGTCTCTGTGTACTTTTCCCTCTCCCACATTGTTTTTATTTCCCTGTATATCCTCAAGGAGCTTTGCTCCCTTCTACTGCCCAAAAATATCTTGTCTGTCAATATCTTTTAGCCTTATTTCCACTTCTTTGAAAAAGTTTCTAGTGTGATATTCTGCATTTCTCCACGCATCTCCACACCCATCTGTTCCATAACTTCCTGAGTTTTTAATAATCATGACACTTTCTACTTACTTTTTTATTTCAAAACATTCTTTGATAATTCCAGATTGGAAATTCTATATAAATATTTCGTAGCTCTTGTGAAAATTTTGATCTTGGTGGAGGACCTAGCTAGCCGTGCTACTCCATTTGGTGATGCTATCGGTAGACCCAAAACATATTTGTAAAAAGATCTACTGACTTTTTCGATCTCTCTCCAAGCATCATCTACTCCCGTATCTCTGCCCCATGCAACATCTTGCTTTTTATTGTGGCAGTGTTAATTCTTTCAAACCATTACATTTATGTCCGGCAATTTTTTTAAACATGATCTTGTAACACATTTTATCTTTTGCTATAAACATATTTTTTTTCTTCACTCCAATTCTGTTCGAACTTAGTCTTACGCCCAAGTGATCAAATCTCCTTAGCACTTCTATTTTCTTCCATTTATCTGCCATTTCTCACCCTTACGTAGTCGATAACCTTTTTTAAAAACCACGATTTTCGTTTTCTTTTCATTTACTTTCAGTCCTTATTTTCTACAAAAATTCCTTACTGTCTCGATTGTCGTCCTCAGCCCTCTGCAAAATATGGACCCAACTACTAAGTTGTCTGCAAACAATAACCCTGGCATTTTTTTATTATTAATAACTGGCATGTGGGCCTTATATCTCAAGATCTCCTCTAGAATGTCATCAATATTAAGATTAAACAGCAGTGAAGTAAGTTTACATCCCTGTCTTACCCCTGCCTTACTCTGAACACATTCGGTTATTTTATTGGTTGGCAGTTTTATACAAAACTCATTCTCCTGATATATCTTAGGTAGAGAACTTAAATTTACGCCGAGCAGCCTGTGTCGCTTACTCAGTCTTCCTAATGCTGGGAAAGGAGTGAGAGCACAAGTGCTATCATCCATTATTCTGAACAACAATGTCATCGGCAAGCATCTGGAAAATTTCTTCCGCGAGGAAATTTCTCACATTTGCCGATGGCCCTTGAGATGTGGACACGCTTATATTTTAATTAAGTTGAATTGGTTTATAACTCTAAACGGTTTATAATGCTATAATGCATAAAAATTCAATTAATAAGTAGCCAATTATCCCATATATTAACACTTAGCAATATGTATAGAATATAATTTTTAAAAGCCTTTTTCGTCTATATTCTTCCTAAAAGTTCTCCAGCTTATTCATTTTATCTTCCTTGTGTCTGCCAGTAGTATAGTTACTATGTGTCTTGTCGCATTTTAAGGCTTCCTAAGTTTGCCGCGTTAAGGAAATTTCTGTTCAAAAATATGATATATTTTGTTGAAGTAAAAATTAGTATGACCAAATTAAGGCGGCGCCTTGGCCGAGAGTTAGACAGCTTGCTTCCCACCAAGGCGGCCCGATCTCAAGGACCCACATGTGGGATTTGTGGTGAATAAAACTGCGTTGGGTGGGTTTTCTCCAGGTTTTCCGGTTTCCCCCACCATTCCACCGGTGCTCTATCTTCACCTTTCCTGTCATTCATATCTCGCATCTCATCTATGATCCTTTTCGCTCTCATCCCCGGCGTCGGGTTGATCCCCCACCCTGGTTGTCACTCTCTGATCCACAGACCCTCCGCTCACCGACAGGCATCTCGCCACAGGCATTGGCTGTAAGTCCTGGGGTTGTAAGTCTTACGAAGGGGAGGGTAATCAGAGATTGCATCTTTTAGTATAACCACATTGGTTATTACTCGAGAGTATCAAAACTAATTGTGTGAAAGATTTCTATTTTTTAACTTATAAAATTTCAACACAGTGGGGTTTGCAACTGGCAAAGTTGGGATAATATGTACCCTAAGTTCGCCGCGTATGTGTAAGTTTGAAATAAATAAAATTGTATCATCACTAGCTCATTGATGTATGTATTTTAATACCAGACAAAAATTGCATTGGAATATGGTAATATGTGTATTAATTAATATTTTGTAGTAATCGTATAAATAATAATTATTCAAATTGATAATTTGAAATTTAAAATGGAAGTCTCAGCGATAGAAAACTTTATTTGAAACCAGTTAAGTGTCCCCTCCAACTGGAACTAACAAATCGAAAAACGATAGTTAAGGGGGAAAACATAATTGATACTAGTTAAAAAGCTGAATGGCGAGCTTTAGAACACTACAACATTTAATGAAATAGTTAAGCAGAATTGCATTCAGCACAGGAAACGCATTTATAAAATTACACAACTATAAAGTGCCTAAAATAGGCTTTAATACGATACATTACACTATAAATCGTGTTAGTTATCCTATATGATGGAGATATTACGAAATTAACAGTTACATCGCAACCACTGCTCACGCAATATGGCGAATATTTCAATATCTGTAACAAAAGTAGCTGAAGATTGACATTCAGCATTCACTGAAGTGCAGAGACATCATACATCAAGTAGCTGCTGTCATCTTTCGAATAATCATTAGTAGTAATAGTCCCGGATGAGCCAATTGTTTTAACGATAGTCCTGCCGCTAGGGGCGCTAGTGTCGCTAGTGTCGCTGCGTGCGACGGCGGCGGCGGTAAGTTTGAAAAGCGCCCTGAGCGTTAGGATTATCGTTAAATCGGTTGGCTCATCCGGGACGAGTTGAAAGAATTGAGGAAGTGACGTGGAGTGTTTTGATTGGTTCGTTAATTTGGGGTGGGAGATGGAGGAAGGGAGATGGAGGAGTATGGAGGTCGCGTGATGGAGAGGAGCTGGGTGGCGAGGTGTTGTCTGTGCGGAGGTCGGTACTGAAATGGGGGAAAAGATGGGGAGCGAGGGATAAAAAGTGTAAAGGAAAGTGACGTGTGAAGTTGTGATTGGTGGGAATAAGAAGTGAGTTTATTGGTGGAAAGGAGCAAATGAGAGTTGTTGATTGGTAAGAATAAGAGGGATTATGATTGGTGGAAAGAAAAAGGTGTGGGAGTGGGGTATGTTGGAGGTGATGGGAAAGGTGAGTTTTGCTAGCAGCAAGATTTGCAAAAGCCTGTCTTGAACTGATCAGCAATTTTTGAACGTCGGATGGTAGTTTTCTTGAGTGGATAGAGAGATGGGGGCGATATGAGATGCGGTGGCGAAAATGGGAACTAGACAAGGTTGTTGAGACAAGAGGTTTAAGGACGAGGAAATTTGGAGGTTAGTGGTGAACACGGCGGTCGCAAGAGGTGGGGGTAAGGAGACGCAGTGGTGAGAATGGGAACTAAAAGAAGATGGGAGTAGCAAGAGTTTTAGAAGAGTAGATTTTGAGGTTAAAATAGTGGGAACTAAAAATGGCGGAGGGTCTGCGACAAGGAGATGCGGTGAGAACTAAACAAGATGGCGGTCGCAAGAGGAGGGTAAGGAGATTTGAGGTTACAGTACGAAAACACGAAAGGATATATTCCTACGCCAAGCAGGTCCGAAAAATAATTATGCGTGTGGTACTTACCTGTTACCGGTGTGGATGCGTCACCAAAAGCGCGGCACGCGAGGCGGAAAAATAAAAGCAAACTGTTTTTGAAAATGCTTAACCAGCTTTAAGATCAACCAACATCACTACGCACTGATATACCTAGGTTTTTAAAGCGGTACAGACACCCTTTGCAGAGGCGTAATTTAACTATACCAAAAACCTGGTACTGGACCATCGTGATGGTCGCTAGCGTACGTAGGAGCAGGGTTCTCATAGCCGGTCGAAAGCGGTCAAAAACGTGTACGACGTAGGTGTTGACAGTAGCTGCTGTCGAGTGAACGGTCGAGGTGTGAATAAACAAGATCTGTTCTCGCCGGCAATTTGGTTCGGAGATGTGAGCAGCGGCGAGGTGTTGTCTGTGCGGAGGTCGGGACTGAAAGAGGGAAAAGATGGGGAGCGAGGGATAAAAAGTGTAACAGAAAGTGACGTGTGAAGTTGTGATTGGTGGGAATAAGAAGTGATTTTATTGGTGGAAAGGAGCAAATGAAAGTTGTTGATTGGTAAGAATAAGAGAGGTTATGATTGGTGGAAAGAAAAAGGAGTGGGGTATGTTGGAGGTGATGGGAAAGGTAAGTTTTGCTAGCAACAAGATTTGCAAAAGCCTGTCGTGAACTGATCAGCAATTTTTTGAACGTTGGATGGTAGTTTTCTTGAGTGGATAGAGAGATGGGGCGATATGAGATGCGGTGGCGAAAATGGGAACTAAACAAGGTGGTTGAGACAAGAGGTTTAAGGACGAGGAAATTTGGAGGTTAGTGGTGAACATGGCGGTCGCAAGAGGTGGGGGTAAGGAGACGCGGTGGTGAGAATGGGAACTAAAAGAAGATGGCGGTAGCAAGAGGTTAGAAGAGTAGATTTTGAGGTTAAAATAGCGGGAACTAAAAATGGCGGAGGGTCTGCGACAAGGAGATGCGGTGAGAACTAAACAAGATGGCGGACGCAAGAGGTGGGTAAGGAGGTTTGAGGTTACAGTACCAAAACACGAAAGGATATATTCCTACGCCAAGCAGGTCCGAAAAATAATTATGCGTGTGTTACTTACCTGTTACCGGTGTGGATGCGTCACCAAAAGCGCGGCACGCGAGACGGAAAAATAAAAGCAAACTGTTTTTGAAAATGCTTAACCAGCTTTAAGATCAACCAACATCACTACGCACTGATATACCTAGGTTTTTAAAGCGGTACAGACACCCTTTGCAGAGGCGTAATTTAACTATACCAAAAACCTGGTACTGGACCATCGTGATGGTCGCTAGCGTACGTAGGAGCAGGGTTCTCATAGCCGGTCGAAAGCGGTCAAAAACGTGTACGACGTAGGTGTTGGCAGTAGCTGCTGCCGAGGCAACCGTCGAGGTGCGAATGAACGAGATCTGTTCTTGCAGGCAATCTGGTTGAGAGATGAGAGGCGCGGTGGTAAAAATGTGAACTAAATAAGATGGCGGAGGCACGAAGTTGAGGTTAAGGAGCGGCGAGGTGTTGACTGTGCGGCGGTTGGGGTCTGAAAGAGGGGGAAAGATGGCGAACGAGGGATAAAAAGTATAACAGAAAGTGACGTGTGAAGTTGTCATTGGTGGGAATAAGAAGTGATGTTATTGGTGGAAAGGAACAAATGAAAGTTGCTGATTGGCGAGAATAAGAGAGATTATGATTGGTGGAAAGAAAAAAAGGTGTGGGAGTGGGGTATGTTGGAGGTGATGGAAATGGCAAGTTTTGCTACCAACAACATTTGCAAAAGCCTATCCAGAACTCATCAGCAATTTTAAATAACTAGTGTTTCGGGGGTTTTCTCTGGTTGGTAGACGAATGCAAGCTGTTTCTACCATACTTATATTATTCGTCTTTTTCCTTTTTTTTTTTTAAAATGACTAGTTTTTTTTTTTGGGAGTTTTCTGCGGATGGTAAACAAATGCAAGCTTTTTCTGCTTTTTCATAGGTTTTCCCTGGTTGGTAGGCGTTTTCTGTACTGGTTGACGAAGGCGTTTCTAATTTTGGAGGTTTTCTCAGGTTTTTAGCGGTTGTCCCTGCCCGGTAGGCAAATGATGAAGTTTTACCTTGTCGGCGCACGGATACTAGGCACGTACTGGCGCGCACACACACACACACACACACACAGAGAGACAGACAGACACACAGACAGGCACACACACACGGACATGTTTCCAAAAATGCTTTTTTTTTTTTTTTTTTTTTGATTCAGGAGGTCTCAAAACGTGTATTTCCGGTGAAATCTCGGTATCGAATTTTTGGGCGGAATGCAATACTTCCCCTACTTACTATACGTAGTAGAGAAAGTAAAAAAGTATTGAAAAATTTAAGGAAATAACAAGCAATACCTCAAAAGTGTACTATCTTGTTTTGACGGGTTTTCCAGATCGGTAAGCGTTAGAATACTCTTAGAGCTTTTTTCAGGTTTTTTAGCGGTTGTCCCTGGCCGGTAGGCAAATGATAAAGTTTTTCTATAACGTCGTCGTTTCGGCTTGTGGCGCACGGATACTAGGCACGCACTCGCGCGCGCGCGCGCACACACACACACACACACACTAAAATAGTAGCGTATAAAAAAAACTGATGTGTTACACTCACATGACTTTCTCTACTCTTGTACAATCTAATTGGTAGCTTTTAAGCGATAGTCAAATATTTTAACGCTGGTTCCTATGTGGCGAATTCCATTCTGTTTGCATGTTCAGGACATAAAAAAAATGAATAAACGAATTTGAGAAAAAGTATAAGTATTGGAAAATTTAAGGAAATAACAAGCAATATCTCGAAAACGGTTCACTCAACAAAAGAAACGTATATGACATAAGTTGTGTATTTTAACGCGAACTACATTTTTTGTGTAGTAAAATTTTGTCTATCTCTTATGGTTTACCAGTTATGCAAAAAAGTCGTTCACAATGAAGAATATTTTGGAGACATTCCCAGAAAATTCGAGATATACATTTTATTTGACATGACAATATCTTAAACATATGATATTTTAATCAAAATCGTTAGAGCCGTTTTTGAGAAAATTAAAATTTTTGAAAAATGTTCCATGTAAAGGGTAGTCTGGGGTGGGGGGATTTTCTTGAAAACCTTCGTGTCGCATCTCTGGAAGATACTGAACCTAAATACCAAGTTTGGTGTTTATCCGACTGTTCGTTTTTGAGTTATGCTGTTCACAGACACACAGACACACAGACACACAGACAGACACACACACGGACATGTTTCCAAAAATGCTTTTTTTTTTGGATTCAGAGATTCTCAAAACATGTATTTCCAGTGAAATCTCGGTAACGAATTTTTGGGTGGAATGCAATACTTCCCCTACTTACTATACGTAGTAGAGAAAGTAAAAATGAATAACGCATTTGAGAAAAAGTATAAGTATTGGAAAATTTAAGGAAATAACAAGCAATATCTCGAAAATGGTTCACTCAACTAAAAAAAAAATGTATATGACATAAATTGTGTATTTTAACGCGATCTACATTTTTTGTGTAGTAAAATTTTGGCTATCTCTTATGGTTTACCAGTTATGCATACTGAACCTAAATACCAAGTTTGGTGTTTATCCGACTGTTCGTTTTTGAGTTATGCTGTTCACAGACACACAGACGCACAGACAGACAGACACACAGACACACAGACACACAGACAGACACACACACGGACATGTTTCCAAAAATGCTTTTTTTTTCTGGATTCAGTGATTCTCAAAACATGTATTTCCAGTGAAATCTCGGTATCGAATTTTTGGGTGGAATGCAATACTTCCCCTACTTACTATACGTAGTAGAGAAAGTAAAAATGAATAACGCATTTGAGAAAAAGTATAAGTATTGGAAAATTTAAAGGAAATAACAAGCAATATCTCGAAAAACGGTTCACTCAACAAAATAAATGTATATGGCATAAGTTGGGTATTTTAACGCGATCTACATTTTTTGTGTAGCAAACTTTTGTCTATCTCTTACGGTTTATCAGTTATGAAAAAGTCGTTCACAATGAAGAATTCTTTTGGAGACATTCCCAGAAAATTCGAGATATACATTTCATTTCTCTCGACATTATCTTAAATATATGATATTTTCATCAAAATCGTTAGAGCCATTTTTTAATACAAAGAGAACGGGATTTCACAAGTGAAACAGTACTGTGATAACGATACCACTGAAACAAAAAAAAAAAAATCTGATGTGTAACACTCACATGACTTTCTCAACTCTTGTACAAAGTATTTTTACAAACGCTTATTCCCCATCTAGTTCATGTTAATCGAGATAAACATTTGCAAAATCTATTTTATTGCTAATTTTCTTGTATAAAAAAAAATCTGATGTGTAACACTCACATGACGTTCTCTACTCTTGTACAAAGTATTTTTACAAACGCTTATGCTCCATCTAGTTCATGTTAATCGAGATAAACATTTGCAAACTCTATTTTATTGCTAATTTTCTTGTAGATGTAGGGGAAAATATATTTACAAGGGGAATATAGAAAAACAGTAGCCTTTAAGCACATACATATCTCTTAATAGCTGGTTGCTATGTGCAGCACCATTCTTTTTGCCACAGATTAATACTGTTTGCATATCAAAGACAAAAAAAAAATGAATAACGAAGTCCCATTTGAGAAAATAAATATTGGAAAATTAACAAACAATATCTCGAAAACGGTTCACTCAACAACAAAAATGTATATTACATAAGATGTGTATTTTAACGCGATCTACATTTTTTGTGTAGTAAAATTTTGTCTATCTCTTACGGTTTTTCAGTTATGAAAAAGACGTTCACAATGAAGAATACTTTTGGAGACATTCCCAGAAAATTCGAGATATACATTTCATTTCTCACGACATTATATTAAACATACGATATTTTTCATCAAAATCGTTAGAGCCATTTTTTTTAATACAAAGAGAACGGGATTTCACAAGTGAAACAGTACTGTGATAACGATACCAACAAAACTAATTATTATTCACCCACTGAAACACATAAAAAAAATCTGATGTGTAACACTCACATGACTTTTCTCATCTCTTGTACAAAGTATTTTTACAAACGCTTATTCCCCATCTAGTTCATGTTAATCGAGATAAACATTTGCAAACTCTATTTTATTGCTAATTTTCTTGTAGATGTAGGTAAAATATATTTACAAGGGGAATATAGAAAAACAGTAGCCTTTAAGCACATACATATCTCTTAATAGCTGGTTGCTATGTGCAGTACCATTCTTTTTGCCACAGATTAATACTCTTTGCATATCAAAGACAAAAAAAAATGAATAACGAATTCCCATTTGAGAAAATAACTATTGGAAAATTTAAGTAAATAACAAGCAATATCTCGAAAACGGTTCACTCAACAATAAAGATGTATATGACATAAGTTGTGTATTTTAACGCGATCTACATACTTTCGTACTCACCTATAAGATATAGAGGGTAGAGGTCGTACGAACGTAGCACTTTGAGAATTTATATTCAACAGTTGGTGTTACTCCTTAGAAAGGAAGTATCTGCTGATTTTTATTTAATTCTTTACATTTTACATAACACGTATGCACTGGCACAACACAAAAGCACTACACACGATACTCAGTTTTAATATTTGCACTAATAACATCAGGAATAACTGAAGTCTGCAAACAGTCATTTCCCATGTGCAGCCTTACGTACAGAGAACGTGTGTGGCTGATCTATGTGTAAAAAGAGCCTGAGAGCGGATGTACGTCAGCGGTAAAATCTTTTAAATGCATTTTTATTGGCGATGGTAGAAATCGTGCAGTGGTGGATCGTGAAAATTCATATAAATGGATGTATCACCTCATAATAAGCCTCTATATACCAAGAATATTGAGTTTTTAAAAAGTCAGCAACTGTACCTGTGTTTCTATACGTGAACGTCAGATGGCAGCTTCGATACGTGTCCACGGAGACCTTAGTGCTAGGCAACTGTACCTCTGTTTCTATACGTGAACGGCAGATTGCAGCTTCGATACGTGTCCACGGAGACCTTAGTGCTAGGCAACTGTACCTCTGTTTCTATACGTGAACGGCAGATTGCAGCTTCAATACGTGTCCACGGAGACCTTAGTGCTAGGCAACTGCACCTCTGTTTCTATACGTGAACGGCAGATTGCAGCTTCGATACGTGTCCACGGAGACCTTAGCGCTAGGCAACTGCACCTCTGTTTCTATACGTGAACGGCAGATTGCAGCTTCGATACGTGTCCACGGAGACCTTAGTGCTAGGCAACTGTACCTCTGTTTCTATACGTGAACGGCAGATTGCAGCTTCGATACGTGTCCACGGAGACCTTAGTGCTAGGCAACTGTACCTCTGTTTCTATACGTGAACGGCAGATTGCAGCTTCGATACGTGTCCACGGAGACCTTAGTGCTAGGCAACTGCACCTCTGTTTCTATACGTGAACGGCAGATTGCAGCTTCGATACGTATCCACGGAGACCTTAGTGCTAGGCAACTGCACCTCTGTTTCTATACGTGAACGGCAGATTGCAGCTTCAATACGTGTCCACGGAGACCTTAGTGCTAGGCAACTGTACCTCTGTTTCTATACGTGAACGGGAGATTGCAGCTTCGATACGTGTCCACGGAGACCTTAGTGCTAGGCAACTGCACCTCTGTTTCTATACGTGAACGTCAGATTGCAGCTTCGATACGTGTCCACGGAGACCTTAGTGCTAGGCAACTGCACCTCTGTTTCTATACGTGAACAGCAGATTGCAGCTTCGATACGTATCCACGGGGACCTTAGTGCTAGGGAACTGCACCTCTGTTTCTATACGTGAACGGCAGATTGCAGCTTCAATACGTGTCCACGGAGACCTTAGTGCTAGGCAGCTGTACCTCTGTTTCTATACGTGAACGGCAGATTGCAGCTTCGATACGTGTCCACGGAGATCTTAGTGCTAGGCAGCTATACCTGTTTCTATACGTCAACGGCAGATTGCAGCTTCGATACGTGTTCACGGAGACCTTAGTGCTAGGCAACTGTACCTGTGTTTCTATACGTGTCCACGGAGACCTTAGTGCTAGACAACTGTACCTCTGTTTCTATACGTGAACGGCAGATTGCAGCTTCAATACGTGTCCACGGAGACCTTAGTGCTAGTGCTAGGCAACTATACCTCTGTTTCTATACGTGAACGGCAGATTGCAGGTTCGATACGTGTCCACGGAGACCTTAGTGCTAGGCAACTGTACCTGTGTTTCTATACGTGAACGTCAGATGGCAGCTTCGATACGTGTCCACGGAGACCTTAGTGTTAGGCAACTGTACCTCTGTTTCTATACGTGAACGGCAGATTGCAGCTTCGATACGTGTCCACGGAGACCTTTCGCTTCAGGTGACAAAATAACACTAGGCACTTGTGTGCCGTGGTGTAAGCCGCAATCACGGTATTGGTAGCGTGGATCTCCTTGGGGCTCTCCTCGGAGTTACCTCAACACCACGTACATGACCTGGTTCGTCACGGGTACGCAGGTCTGCACTACCACTTCCTCGGCGTTGAGCAGGCCCAGGAGGCGATCGTACCGGTACACCAGCTAGCACGTGGACATGTTATCGCGCTGTGGTGTTGCGTGTGCGAGGTATGGAAACTCAAGGACGCAAAACATGCACGACCGAGGGTTAAAAAGCAGAACAAGTAGTGACGTGGAGCGTTGTGATTGGTGTAAATAAGACGATCTCTGATAGGTGGACAAATTGAAATAACGTGATGTGATAGGCGAAAATAAAATCAAAGGTGATTGGATGAAAAATGACGAGAAGGAATTAGCGGTGAATTTGTGAACTAAGATGGCGAAGATTTTTTTTTTTAAAAAAAAGGATAATATAAGTACGGCAACTGTAACGGTTTACGGCAAACGCGCGCCGCGCAATGCGTCACGCCGGGCATCTTGCTCAATATGATTTTTGTTTTATTGCCCGGGCGTGACGCATTGCGCGGCGCGCGTTTGCCGTAAACCGTTACAGTTGCCGTACTTATATTATCCTTTTTTTTAAAAAAAAAAATCTTCGCCATCTTAGTTCACAAATTCACCGCTAATTCTTTCTCGTCATTTTTCATCCAATCACCTTTGATTTTATTTTCGCCTATCACATCACGTTATTTCAATTTGTCCACCTATCAGAGATCGTCTTATTTACACCAATCACAACGCTCCACGTCACTACTTGTTCTGCTTTTTAACCCTCGGTCGTGCATGTTTTGCGTCCTTGAGTTTCCATACCTCGCACACGCAACACCACAGCGCGATAACATGTCCACGTGCTAGCTGGTGTACCGGTACGATCGCCTCCTGGGCCTGCTCAACGCCGAGGAAGTGGTAGTGCAGACCTGCGTACCCGTGACGAACCAGGTCATGTACGTGGTGTTGAGGTAACTCCGAGGAGAGCCCCAAGGAGATCCACGCTACCAATACCGTGATTGCGGCTTACACCACGGCACACAAGTGCCTAGTGTTATTTTGTCACCTGAAGCGAAAGGTCTCCGTGGACACGTATCGAAGCTGCAATCTGCCGTTCACGTATAGAAACAGAGGTACAGTTGCCTAACACTAAGGTCTCCGTGGACACGTATCGAAGCTGCCATCTGACGTTCACGTATAGAAACACAGGTACAGTTGCCTAGCACTAAGGTCTCCGTGGACACGTATCGAAGCTGCAATCTGCCGTTCACGTATAGAAACAGGTATAGTTGCCTAGCACTAAGATCTCCGTGGACACGTATCGAACCTGCAATCTGCCGTTCACGTATAGAAACAGAGGTATAGTTGCCTAGCACTAGCACTAAGGTCTCCGTGGACACGTATTGAAGCTGCAATCTGCCGTTCACGTATAGAAACAGAGGTACAGTTGTCTAGCACTAAGGTCTCCGTGGACACGTATAGAAACACAGGTACAGTTGCCTAGCACTAAGGTCTCCGTGAACACGTATCGAAGCTGCAATCTGCCGTTGACGTATAGAAACAGGTATAGCTGCCTAGCACTAAGATCTCCGTGGACACGTATCGAAGCTGCAATCTGCCGTTCACGTATAGAAACAGAGGTACAGCTGCCTAGCACTAAGGTCTCCGTGGACACGTATTGAAGCTGCAATCTGCCGTTCACGTATAGAAACAGAGGTGCAGTTCCCTAGCACTAAGGTCCCCGTGGATACGTATCGAAGCTGCAATCTGCCGTTCACGTATAGAAACAGAGGTGCAGTTGCCTAGCACTAAGGTCTCCGTGGACACGTATCGAAGCTGCAATCTGACGTTCACGTATAGAAACAGAGGTGCAGTTGCCTAGCACTAAGGTCTCCGTGGACACGTATCGAAGCTGCAATCTCCCGTTCACGTATAGAAACAGAGGTACAGTTGCCTAGCACTAAGGTCTCCGTGGACACGTATTGAAGCTGCAATCTGCCGTTCACGTATAGAAACAGAGGTGCAGTTGCCTAGCACTAAGGTCTCCGTGGATACGTATCGAAGCTGCAATCTGCCGTTCACGTATAGAAACAGAGGTGCAGTTGCCTAGCACTAAGGTCTCCGTGGACACGTATCGAAGCTGCAATCTGCCGTTCACGTATAGAAACAGAGGTACAGTTGCCTAGCACTAAGGTCTCCGTGGACACGTATCGAAGCTGCAATCTGCCGTTCACGTATAGAAACAGAGGTACAGCTGCCTAGCACTAAGGTCTCCGTGGACACGTATTGAAGCTGCAATCTGCCGTTCACGTATAGAAACAGAGGTGCAGTTCCCTAGCACTAAGGTCCCCGTGGATACGTATCGAAGCTGCAATCTGCCGTTCACGTATAGAAACAGAGGTGCAGTTGCCTAGCACTAAGGTCTCCGTGGACACGTATCGAAGCTGCAATCTGACGTTCACGTATAGAAACAGAGGTGCAGTTGCCTAGCACTAAGGTCTCCGTGGACACGTATCGAAGCTGCAATCTCCCGTTCACGTATAGAAACAGAGGTACAGTTGCCTAGCACTAAGGTCTCCGTGGACACGTATTGAAGCTGCAATCTGCCGTTCACGTATAGAAACAGAGGTGCAGTTGCCTAGCACTAAGGTCTCCGTGGATACGTATCGAAGCTGCAATCTGCCGTTCACGTATAGAAACAGAGGTGCAGTTGCCTAGCACTAAGGTCTCCGTGGACACGTATCGAAGCTGCAATCTGCCGTTCACGTATAGAAACAGAGGTACAGTTGCCTAGCACTAAGGTCTCCGTGGACACGTATCGAAGCTGCAATCTGCCGTTCACGTATAGAAACAGAGGTACAGTTGCCTAGCACTAAGGTCTCCGTGGACACGTATCGAAGCTGCAATCTGCCGTTCACGTATAGAAACAGAGGTGCAGTTGCCTAGCGCTAAGGTCTCCGTGGACACGTATCGAAGCTGCAATCTGCCGTTCACGTATAGAAACAGAGGTGCAGTTGCCTAGCACTAAGGTCTCCGTGGACACGTATTGAAGCTGCAATCTGCCGTTCACGTATAGAAACAGAGGTACAGTTGCCTAGCACTAAGGTCTCCGTGGACACGTATCGAAGCTGCAATCTGCCGTTCACGTATAGAAACAGAGGTACAGTTGCCTAGCACTAAGGTCTCCGTGGACACGTATCGAAGCTGCCATCTGACGTTCACGTATAGAAACACAGGTACAGTTGCTGACTTTTTAAAAACTCAATATTCTTGGTATATAGAGGCTTATTATGAGGTGATACATCCATTTATATGAATTTTCACGATCCACCACTGCACGATTTCTACCATCGCCAATAAAAATGCATTTAAAAGATTTTACCGCTGACGTACATCCGCTCTCAGGCTCTTTTTACACATAGATCAGCCACACACGTTCTCTGTACGTAAGGCTGCACATGGGAAATGACTGTTTGCAGACTTCAGTTATTCCTGATGTTATTAGTGCAAATATTAAAACTGAGTATCGTGTGTAGTGCTTTTGTGTTGTGCCAGTACATACGTGTTATGTAAAATGTAAAGAATTAAATAAAAATCAGCAGATACTTCCTTTCTAAGGAGTAACACCAACTGTTGAATATAAATTCTCAAAGTGCTACGTTCGTACGACCTCTACCCTCTATATCTTATAGGTGAGTACGAAGGTATGTAGATCGCGTTAAAATACACAACTTATGTCATATACATCTTTATTGTTGAGTGAACCGTTTTCGAGATATTGCTTGTTATTTACTTAAATTTTCCAATAGTTATTTTCTCAAATGGGAATTCGTTATTCATTTTTTTTTTGTCTTTGATATGCAAAGAGTATTAATCTGTGGCAAAAAGAATGGTACTGCACATAGCAACCAGCTATTAAGAGATATGTATGTGCTTAAAGGCTACTGTTTTTCTATATTCCCCTTGTAAATATATTTTACCTACATCTACAAGAAAATTAGCAATAAAATAGAGTTTGCAAATGTTTATCTCGATTAACATGAACTAGATGGGGAATAAGCGTTTGTAAAAATACTTTGTACAAGAGATGAGAAAAGTCATGTGAGTGTTACACATCAGATTTTTTTTATGTGTTTCAGTGGGTGAATAATAATTAGTTTTGTTGGTATCGTTATCACAGTACTGTTTCACTTGTGAAATCCCGTTCTCTTTGTATTAAAAAAAATGGCTCTAACGATTTTGATGAAAAATATCGTATGTTTAATATAATGTCGTGAGAAATGAAATGTATATCTCGAATTTTCTGGGAATGTCTCCAAAAGTATTCTTCATTGTGAACGTCTTTTTCATAACTGAAAAACCGTAAGAGATAGACAAAATTTTACTACACAAAAAATGTAGATCGCGTTAAAATACACATCTTATGTAATATACATTTTTGTTGTTGAGTGAACCGTTTTCGAGATATTGTTTGTTAATTTTCCAATATTTATTTTCTCAAATGGGACTTCGTTATTCATTTTTTTTTTGTCTTTGATATGCAAACAGTATTAATCTGTGGCAAAAAGAATGGTGCTGCACATAGCAACCAGCTATTAAGAGATATGTATGTGCTTAAAGGCTACTGTTTTTCTATATTCCCCTTGTAAATATATTTTCCCCTACATCTACAAGAAAATTAGCAATAAAATAGAGTTTGCAAATGTTTATCTCGATTAACATGAACTAGATGGAGCATAAGCGTTTGTAAAAATACTTTGTACAAGAGTAGAGAACGTCATGTGAGTGTTACACATCAGATTTTTTTTTTATACAAGAAAATTAGCAATAAAATAGATTTTGCAAATGTTTATCTCGATTAACATGAACTAGATGGGGAATAAGCGTTTGTAAAAATACTTTGTACAAGAGTTGAGAAAGTCATGTGAGTGTTACACATCAGATTTTTTTTTTTTTTTGTTTCAGTGGTATCGTTATCACAGTACTGTTTCACTTGTGAAATCCCGTTCTCTTTGTATTAAAAAATGGCTCTAACGATTTTGATGAAAATATCATATATTTAAGATAATGTCGAGAGAAATGAAATGTATATCTCGAATTTTCTGGGAATGTCTCCAAAAGAATTCTTCATTGTGAACGACTTTTTCATAACTGATAAACCGTAAGAGATAGACAAAAGTTTGCTACACAAAAAATGTAGATCGCGTTAAAATACCCAACTTATGCCATATACATTTATTTTGTTGAGTGAACCGTTTTTCGAGATATTGCTTGTTATTTCCTTTAAATTTTCCAATACTTATACTTTTTCTCAAATGCGTTATTCATTTTTACTTTCTCTACTACGTATAGTAAGTAGGGGAAGTATTGCATTCCACCCAAAAATTCGATACCGAGATTTCACTGGAAATACATGTTTTGAGAATCACTGAATCCAGAAAAAAAAAGCATTTTTGGAAACATGTCCGTGTGTGTGTCTGTCTGTGTGTCTGTGTGTCTGTGTGTCTGTCTGTCTGTGCGTCTGTGTGTCTGTGAACAGCATAACTCAAAAACGAACAGTCGGATAAACACCAAACTTGGTATTTAGGTTCAGTATGCATAACTGGTAAACCATAAGAGATAGCCAAAATTTTACTACACAAAAAATGTAGATCGCGTTAAAATACACAATTTATGTCATATACATTTTTTTTTTTTTTTAGTTGAGTGAACCATTTTCGAGATATTGCTTGTTATTTCCTTAAATTTTCCAATACTTATACTTTTTCTCAAATGCGTTATTCATTTTTACTTTCTCTACTACGTATAGTAAGTAGGGGAAGTATTGCATTCCACCCAAAAATTCGTTACCGAGATTTCACTGGAAATACATGTTTTGAGAATCTCTGAATCCAAAAAAAAAAAGCATTTTTGGAAACATGTCCGTGTGTGTGTCTGTCTGTGTGTCTGTGTGTCTGTGTGTCTGTGAACAGCATAACTCAAAAACGAACAGTCGGATAAACACCAAACTTGGTATTTAGGTTCAGTATCTTCCAGAGATGCGACACGAAGGTTTTCAAGAAAATCCCCCCACCCCAGACTACCCTTTACATGGAACATTTTTCAAAAATTTTAATTTTCTCAAAAACGGCTCTAACGATTTTGATTAAAATATCATATGTTTAAGATATTGTCATGTCAAATAAAATGTATATCTCGAATTTTCTGGGAATGTCTCCAAAATATTCTTCATTGTGAACGACTTTTTTGCATAACTGGTAAACCATAAGAGATAGACAAAATTTTACTACACAAAAAATGTAGTTCGCGTTAAAATACACAACTTATGTCATATACGTTTCTTTTGTTGAGTGAACCGTTTTCGAGATATTGCTTGTTATTTCCTTAAATTTTCCAATACTTATACTTTTTCTCAAATTCGTTTATTCATTTTTTTTATGTCCTGAACATGCAAACAGAATGGAATTCGCCACATAGCAACCAGCGTTAAAATATTTGACTATCGCTTAAAAGCTACCAATTAGATTGTACAAGAGTAGAGAAAGTCATGTGAGTGTAACACATCAGTTTTTTTTATACGCTACTATTTTAGTGTGTGTGTGTGTGTGTGTGCCGCGCGCGCGAGTGCGTGCCTAGTATCCGTGCGCCACAAGCCGAAACGACGACGTTATAGAAAAACTTTATCATTTGCCTACCGGCCAGGGACAACCGCTAAAAAAACCTGAAAAAAGCTGTAAGAGTATTCTAACGCTTACCGATCTGGAAAACCCGTCAAAACAAGATAGTACACTTTTGAGGTATTGCTTGTTATTTCCTTAAATTTTTCAATACTTTTTTACTTTCTCTACTACGTATAGTAAGTAGGGGAAGTATTGCATTCCGCCCAAAAATTCGATACCGAGATTTCACCGGAAATACACGTTTTGAGACCTCCTGAATCAAAAAAAAAAAAAAAAAAAGCATTTTTGGAAACATGTCCGTGTGTGTGTGCCTGTCTGTGTGTCTGTCTGTCTCTCTCTGTGTGTGTGTGTGTGTGTGTGTGCGCGCCAGTACGTGCCTAGTATCCGTGCGCCGACAAGGTAAAACTTCATCATTTGCCTACCGGGCAGGGACAACCGCTAAAAACCTGAGAAAACCTCCAAAATTAGAAACGCCTTCGTCAACCAGTACAGAAAACGCCTACCAACCAGGGAAAACCTATGAAAAAGCAGAAAAAGCTTGCATTTGTTTACCATCCGCAGAAAACTCCCAAAAAAAAAAAAACTAGTCATTTTAAAAAAAAAAAAAGGAAAAAGACGAATAATATAAGTATGGTAGAAACAGCTTGCATTCGTCTACCAACCAGAGAAAACCCCCGAAACACTAGTTATTTAAAATTGCTGATGAGTTCTGGATAGGCTTTTGCAAATGTTGTTGGTAGCAAAACTTGCCTTTTCCATCACCTCCAACATACCCCACTCCCACACCTTTTTTTCTTTCCACCAATCATAATCTCTCTTATTCTCGCCAATCAGCAACTTTCATTTGTTCCTTTCCACCAATAACATCACTTCTTATTCCCACCAATGACAACTTCACACGTCACTTTCCGTTATACTTTTTATCCCTCGTTCGCCATCTTACCCCTCTTTCAGACCCCAACCGCCGCACAGTCAACACCTCGCCGCTCCTTAACCTCAACTTCGTGCCTCCGCCATCTTATTTAGTTCACATTTTTACCACCGCGCCTCTCATCTCTCAACCAGATTGCCTGCAAGAACAGATCTCGTTCATTCGCACCTCGACGGTTGCCTCGGCAGCAGCTACTGCCAACACCTACGTCGTACACGTTTTTGACCGCTTTCGACCGGCTATGAGAACCCTGCTCCTACGTACGCTAGCGACCATCACGATGGTCCAGTACCAGGTTTTTGGTATAGTTAAATTACGCCTCTGCAAAGGGTGTCTGTACCGCTTTAAAAACCTAGGTATATCAGTGCGTAGTGATGTTGGTTGATCTTAAAGCTGGTTAAGCATTTTCAAAAACAGTTTGCTTTTATTTTTCCGTCTCGCGTGCCGCGCTTTTGGTGACGCATCCACACCGGTAACAGGTAAGTAACACACGCATAATTATTTTTCGGACCTGCTTGGCGTAGGAATATATCCTTTCGTGTTTTGGTACTGTAACCTCAAACCTCCTTACCCACCTCTTGCGTCCGCCATCTTGTTTAGTTCTCACCGCATCTCCTTGTCGCAGACCCTCCGCCATTTTTAGTTCCCGCTATTTTAACCTCAAAATCTACTCTTCTAACCTCTTGCTACCGCCATCTTCTTTTAGTTCCCATTCTCACCACCGCGTCTCCTTACCCCCACCTCTTGCGACCGCCATGTTCACCACTAACCTCCAAATTTCCTCGTCCTTAAACCTCTTGTCTCAACCACCTTGTTTAGTTCCCATTTTCGCCACCGCATCTCATATCGCCCCATCTCTCTATCCACTCAAGAAAACTACCATCCAACGTTCAAAAAATTGCTGATCAGTTCACGACAGGCTTTTGCAAATCTTGTTGCTAGCAAAACTTACCTTTCCCATCACCTCCAACATACCCCACTCCTTTTTCTTTCCACCAATCATAACCTCTCTTATTCTTACCAATCAACAACTTTCATTTGCTCCTTTCCACCAATAAAATCACTTCTTATTCCCACCAATCACAACTTCACACGTCACTTTCTGTTACACTTTTTATCCCTCGCTCCCCATCTTTTCCCTCTTTCAGTCCCGACCTCCGCACAGACAACACCTCGCCGCTGCTCACATCTCCGAACCAAATTGCCGGCGAGAACAGATCTTGTTTATTCACACCTCGACCGTTCACTCGACAGCAGCTACTGTCAACACCTACGTCGTACACGTTTTTGACCGCTTTCGACCGGCTATGAGAACCCTGCTCCTACGTACGCTAGCGACCATCACGATGGTCCAGTACCAGGTTTTTGGTATAGTTAAATTACGCCTCTGCAAAGGGTGTCTGTACCGCTTTAAAAACCTAGGTATATCAGTGCGTAGTGATGTTGGTTGATCTTAAAGCTGGTTAAGCATTTTCAAAAACAGTTTGCTTTTATTTTTCCGCCTCGCGTGCCGCGCTTTTGGTGACGCATCCACACCGGTAACAGGTAAGTACCACACGCATAATTATTTTTCGGACCTGCTTGGCGTAGGAATATATCCTTTCGTGTTTTCGTACTGTAACCTCAAATCTCCTTACCCTCCTCTTGCGACCGCCATCTTGTTTAGTTCTCACCGCATCTCCTTGTCGCAGACCCTCCGCCATTTTTAGTTCCCACTATTTTAACCTCAAAATCTACTCTTCTAAAACTCTTGCTACCCCCATCTTCTTTTAGTTCCCATTCTCACCACTGCGTCTCCTTACCCCCACCTCTTGCGACCGCCGTGTTCACCACTAACCTCCAAATTTCCTCGTCCTTAAACCTCTTGTCTCAACAACCTTGTCTAGTTCCCATTTTCGCCACCGCATCTCATATCGCCCCCATCTCTCTATCCACTCAAGAAAACTACCATCCGACGTTCAAAAATTGCTGATCAGTTCAAGACAGGCTTTTGCAAATCTTGCTGCTAGCAAAACTCACCTTTCCCATCACCTCCAACATACCCCACTCCCACACCTTTTTCTTTCCACCAATCATAATTCCTCTTATTCTTACCAATCAACAACTCTCATTTGCTCCTTTCCACCAATAAACTCACTTCTTATTCCCACCAATCACAACTTCACACGTCACTTTCCTTTACACTTTTTATCCCTCGCTCCCCATCTTTTCCCCCATTTCAGTACCGACCTCCGCACAGACAACACCTCGCCACCCAGCTCCTCTCCATCACGCGACCTCCATACTCCTCCATCTCCCTTCCTCCATCTCCCACCCCAAATTAACGAACCAATCAAAACACTCCACGTCACTTCCTCAATTCTTTCAACTCGTCCCGGATGAGCCAACCGATTTAACGATAATCCTAACGCTCAGGGCGCTTTTCAAACTTACCGCCGCCGCCGTCGCACGCAGCGACACTAGCGACACTAGCGCCCCTAGCGGCAGGACTATCGTTAAAACAATTGGCTCATCCGGGACTATTACTACTATCATTATCTAATAATAATAATAATAAGAAGAAGAAGAAGAAGAAGCTGGTGGCGAATTTTGAAAAACTGGTGAGCTTAAGGAGCTTTAATTCTATTCCTCCGCGTTTATATATTTTCTTTGTCCCTTTAGAAATTATACCCCTGTTCTCATCCAAGTAAACCCCACTCTTTAAAATTGGCCCGAAATGTCTAGTTATTTCTCTTCACTCCAATTTCTTTCACTGTTATATTCAAACTAAAGACTTTTTGTCCTCAAAACTACTCTTACTTCTCTGTATCTTCCACCCTTTGTCTTACTTTATTCCAAAATCTTTAATATTGCTTTCGCTCAATTGTCAAGCAGCCCTTACTCTAGTCTTTCCCAGCAGTTTCCCTACCTCTCTAAACAAACTCTCTTCTCAATACTTCCTTTTGAAACTTGAATATTCTTTTATCACTTTGCTGTCGTCTAGTTTTAACCATCTGTGCCAATATTTCAGAATTCTCTCCATTATTATAGCTTTCCTCACCACCCTTCCTAGTTTCGGCTTCCCTTCTACCCTGGAGAACCTTATGGTAAAACCAGAACTTCTTTACAAAACATTCTATGTGCCATATCGATATTTCACCACCCGTTTGGCACTCCATAAATTTCGTTCCGTACAACATGGTTTAATTAAACACTGCTTTATACAATATACGAAAATTTGGTCATTACACAAGATGCAGAAAAACAATGCGCAGAGAGTTGTAGAGTAGAAAGGCGGATAGGAACAAGGAGTCGCAGAAGCTACATGCGTCAACATTAAATCCGTCATATTAAGAGTCTCTGGTTGTGAAACGTGTTTGTGGCGCGTCAGATGTAAACAAAGCGCACTCTTGTACAGTACTAAACTGCATTCACTCTTAGGTTGATCCGCGCCAAAACAAACGCACGTGACCAGTGCACCGTGGTACAACACTGTAGCAATGCGTGCAGGTAAATAGTCCCATGTTAATAATCTACATTTTAGAATGAATTTATCCTTAAATGGTACAATATTCTACACAAATTCCTAAAAGTATAATTAACGCTAATTTGTACCTTTAAACAGAGCTACATACAACATGCAATTCATATAAGTACTTGACATCCGGGTGTGCTCAGAATATTGTTTTTAGTCAGAAACCAGCAGTTTCTGTTTAGTATCATGGTGGACGGTGATTTGCTCTTGCGTTTTCGTCGACTTACCATTGACTAGCGGACAAACCATTGACTAGTGGTGAAAAAACAATAAAATTGGAAGTTTGTTGTAAGTTATGTGAAAGAAGTGGTGAAATTAACTTCTGAGTTCACCAGCGTTTCGAGTACAAGTATAAACAGAAGAAGAAAAATCTGAAACGGGAAAGTGGTTACACGCGGGAAAACAGAAAGCTTTAGAAATACGCGATACAAGAATGTTATTCACATAACAATATGCAATTTCTTTTTTAAAAATGAGCCGCTGACAGTTGATAAAAGTGTCGCTTCTAGACAGCGAATAAATTAAAATATCGCATACCTGTTACTTTTTTTTCGCTCGTTTTTTTTTAGAATTAACTATTATTACATGTGCAAACATTTATTTTGTTGCAACTATCAATCTTATCACCTTCAACCCTAACAGAGTATGCTAGTCATCGTTTAAGTTGTCAGACAATGTTCTCTTTGCCTGTACTCTGTCATATGGTCGTGAAAATATAACAGTATTTCTGGCGTGAATGGCGGAAGGATATATTACAACGGTGCACTGGTCAGCTGGGTTTTGTTTTCGTGCGGATCAATCTAAGAGTGAATACAGAGTAGTTGCTGCCACTAGGTATGTCTGTTATGAAGCCTAATGGTACGGTAATACAGTCTTATTCAGTACAGTACACGCTAGTTTCTAATTTGTACCAGTACTCATTAGTTTATACAGTACGTACACACTTGCTGTGTGACTGACAAATGAAGATGTTTCATAAAGTCAGATTTCGATTATATTCAGGCAGCGCTCCTGACATTATACTGCACCAGTGGCCCCATGCTCCTAACCTCAAAATGTTTAGTTTGGTAGTGCCATTCAAATCTACAATTTTCTGCACGTTGTTTTTCCGCACCCAATATACACAGTAGCAGAGACGCAGCTATGCTCGCCTTAAATATGGGATTATTCTCCTAATCTGGCACTTTCACACTCCCTGTTTGTCATAGGACAGTCATAAACAAATGGTATCCCAAAGCGCATAATCGACTTTGAAGAAGTTGAATTAGCCCACGTTTTGGGCGCCAATTTGAAGTAGGTTGTATTGAAGGAGTTATTTTATTGTTGTAGGAGTTGCATTATATTTCAACTGTTGGGGAGCCAAAGTTTAAGTGTGTTTGCAACAGCAAGTATGGTATCCGGTTTCCTGTAGCCTTCGCCCCAAATGTATTTTCAGGTGGCCTTTGCCACAAGTTTAAAAAATATTAAATTTGTAATTTGACTGTTTCTTTAAGTATTAAATATTTATGTTTGCCTCGGCTGCGTCGGTATTATTGTTAGAGACACGTTTCTCTTAGCAGGTCGTGATGCGACAAGAATGTAGGCTTACACAGATTATAATTTTACTCTACTCCTTTTATTAATGCTTGACACGATTTAAATAACACTTCACTGATATAGAGCTGTGAGATTGTTTTTATTAATTAATTGCACTTTTTAACACGTAAAACTATTTTTCGTCTCACACGAATACGTATTAAATCTCTCGAGGACGCATCTTGAATCCGGTTACAATCACTGTCTGCAGGCAACTGAATTCATTTCAACCGTCTAAACTTGTAAATTTCTGTATTTCAAGTCTCTGATTGGCTAATTCTACTCTATTAGAATACCTTCATTTAAATAAAGCTTTTTCTGGTTGTTGATTGCCTATTTTTAAACTGTCTCAAAATTTACATTGTTGTTGCTCCAATAATGACTAGTAGCATTTAAACGTTCAAATTCATTATTGCTTCTAGGTTACCTCATTTTGACCTATTTCTCACAGCTCCCACATTATTAAATTACGTAATACATTCATATAACATTATTCAACACGTATACAATAATATAAGCATATGCAATAACTGTTACATACATTTTACAAATTATTACATACACATATTGCTTCAGGGCGGGCTGTTATTGAATTTACATATCATATAATTAGACTGAAATTATTTAAGTGTTAAAACACTGCCTCAACTTTTCATGTTGATATCGATGTTTCTCTTTTCGGTTTCCGGTGTTTGTGTGCTTTCCGTTCTCGTTTGGTTCCAGTTCACGTTTTATTTTGAAATCTTGTTTAAACGATTCTGTATTACGGTTAAGTACTGACTTCAGCTTCTTTCACCAACAGCTCAGTTTCTATAATTAAATAAATTAATCGTGTTCCACGTTCATTAACAGTTAATTGGATAACCTTTCTGAGTGCTGAATATGTATAACGTTTTGTATTGATTGTTAGAACTGTTTTATTTATTACATTGATTTAAGTCAAAAGGCTTCTTTGAAGTGGATATACGTCCTAAATCAGAAGAATTGAGAATGGCAGCTGTCGACTCTGTAGTTATTGCTAATACACCGAATGTAATATCATAATAATGCCAATCTTATCCCTGGTATTACCAAGACCCTTATGTTGTAGAATGATGCAGTGTCATTATTTTTACTTTCTCTACTACGTATAGTAAGTAGGGGAAGTATTGTATTCCACCCAAAAATTCGAAACCGAGATTTCACCGGAAATACATGTTTTGAGACCCCCTGAATCCAAAAAATCTGATGTGTTACACTCACATGACTTTCTCTACTCTTGTACAATCTATTTTTACAAACGCCTATTCTCCATATGCTTTATGTTAATCGAGATATCGAGATGTCAATCTTATTGCTAATTTTCTTGTAGATGCAAGGGGAATATGGTAGCTTTTAAGCGATGGTCAAATATTTTAACGTTGGTTGCTATGCGGCGCATTCCATTCTCTTTGCAAGTCCAGGACATAAAAAAATGAATAACGAATTTGAGAAAAAGTATAAGTATTGGAAAATTTAAGGGAATAACAAGCAATATCTCGAAAACGGTTCACTCAACAAAAGAAACGTATATGACATAAGTTGTGTATTTTAACGAGATCTACATTTTTTGTGTAGTAAAATTTTGTCTATCTCTTATGGTTTACCAGTTATGCAAAAGTCGTTCACAATGAAGAATACTTTTGGAGACATTCCCAGAAAATTCGAGATATACATTTCATTTCTCATGACATTATCTTAAACATATGATATTTTAATCAAAATCGTTAGAGCCATTTTTGAGAAAATTAAAATTTTCGAAAAATGTTCCATGTAAAGGGTAGTCTGGGGTGGGGGGATTTTCTTGAAAACCTTCGTGTCGCATCTCTGGAAGATACTGAACCTAAATACCAAGTTTGGTGTTTATCCGACTGTTCGTTTTTGAGTTATGCTGTTCACACACACACAGACACACACACACACACACACACACAGACACACAGACACACACACGGACATGTTTCCAAAAATGCTTTTTTTGGATTCAGGAGGTCTCAAAACATGTATTTCCGGTGAAATCTCGGTATCGAATTTTTGGGTGGAATGCAATACTTCCCCTACTTACTATACGTAGTAGAGAAAGTAAAAAAGCATACATGGAAACATGTCCATGTGTGTGTGTCTGTGAACAGCATAACTCAGAAACGAACAGTCGGATAAACACCAAACTTGGTATTTAAGTTCAGTATCTTCCAGAGATGCGACACGAATATTTTCAAGAAAATCCCCCCACCCTAGATTACCCTTTGCATGGAACATTTTTCGAAAATTTTAATTTTCTCAAAAATGGCTCTAACGATTTTGATTAAAATATCATATTTTTAAGATATTTTCATGACAAATGAAATGTATATCTCGAATTTTCTGGGAATGTCTCCAAAAGTATTCTTCATTGTGAACAACTATTGCATAACTGGTAAACCATTAGAGATAGACAACATTTTACTACACAAAAAATGTAGATCGCGTTAAAATACACAATTTATGTCGTATACATTTTTTTTGTTGAGTGAATCATTTTCGAGATATTGCTTGTTATTCCCTTAAATTTTCCAATACTTATACTTTTTCTCAAATTCGTTATTCATTTTTTTGTTCTGGTAATGCAAAGAGAATGGAATACTCCACATAGCAACCAGCTCTTAAAATATTTGACTATAGCTTAAAGCCTGCCAATTCCCCTTGCATCGACAAGAAAATTAGCAATAAGATTAACATCTCGATTAACATGAAGCATATGGAGAATAAGCGTTTATAAAAATAGTCTGTACAAGATTAGAGAAAGCCATGTGAGTGTAACACATCAGA
The DNA here is from genome assembly GCA_030765065.1 of Deroplatys truncata. NCBI lineage: Eukaryota > Metazoa > Arthropoda > Insecta > Mantodea > Mantidae > Deroplatys > Deroplatys truncata. The sequence continues at coordinate 225,446,651 of CM060976.1, forward strand.
TTTTTTTATAAGGGAATGTCACAAACCCCCTCATAGTCATAGTAACGATTAAAAGTCCCCTGGTCGTGTTAATAGAAGAGAAATACACAGCTTTGCAGCGTCAATATCACTGAAGATGGTTCTTGTCTCGTCTCATACGATACAGATTTCAGCCGTGAAGTTGTTTCACTACGTGTATCCTCCTGAAAAGACAATTACCTTTAGTCAAGCCCGAATGTGAAGCACAAATGACGTCGCTCAAGGATTTCCCAAAGCGGAGGAGGAAACTAAGGATATGTGCACTTTGTTCTCATGGAGTTTCTGCTTTTAATGCAAAGACTTAACGTTCAAAGGTGCAGCTGAATCTGGGAAAACGGTCGTTTAGTAAGAAGTAACTGTGGCAGCGAAGTGTCAGCCAAAGCTTTGATGAGCGCACTCTCCGTTCTGAGAGGTAATATATGAACAATTTTATAAAAACTCAGGTTTATTTTATCAAATGGTAAGAAACATTTTATATTGCTTTTACTGGTGGATCAACATATGTTTTACAAGCAATTGTTGTACTATGCCGTTGTTAAAATATAGACAGGCAACAGACTACGCTTAAAGTAAAAAAAAAACCACATTTGCAACTGTAAGACGTTTCTTTTGTCCTAGGCGCGGTCTGCGCTCAAGTATGTACGTTTACAAAGCAATCTCATTTACCTTAATCTCATGTGTAGTTTCCTCGGAAGTACAGTAAATTCCAAAATAAAGTGCATGAAATATTTGCTTCGTCTTGGGAAGCACAGCGTTTTAATACTGCTATTTCTGTTTTCAGGGATTGCAGACGGTTTATAATTCCGCGTTGTGCAGTTTCCGTGTTATTCAGGTAAATGAACATAAATTATATTATTCCCACCGGGATCAATCCCCCCCCGAAATATACAGGATTCCGGCTTATTCAGTGTCCGGTTTGGGCAGATTATGGTGTATAAGCAAAAGGTTGTATTCACAAAATATGAAGTGATATCTGAAAGTTTTAACATGAAATATAAAAATTATCCCAAAATATTATGAAATATAAACTTTTTAACACGGTGATCGAATTACACAGACTAAAGATCGTAAGAATTGTCCCCAAGCGCCAGAAGCCTGTATTTAGAATGGGTATGGAATTTAAAATTTCTCGTTATAACATACATACGTTAAATTCTACGAGGCTCTTTAGTGAAGTACAGTAGAATTAAGAAAGGTCTGATGTATTACATTAACATGACCTTCTCTACCCTATATAGTTTATTAGTGGGTATACAGACTATTTTTACTTAAGCTTATTTTTCTGTTTACTTCATTTTAATGTTTGCATAAGTAGTTACATTACACATTTCGTTACAGATTCAAAGGGAATAGCGATAGTCAAATGCTTAAGAGCTGGACCTATCTAAGGCTAGGCCTTATAATTCCATACTCTTTACATGCGATCAGGAGAATCAACTGATAATCGACAGGACTTGAAAAGAATGGCAGAGTATTGAACAATCCCAACCATTAATAACAACTTCTCAAAAATGGTTTATGGCGCAAAAAAATTAGAAAGAAATTTGTATTTTAAAGATATTTACATTATTTGTGAAGTACGTTTTCGTCTATCGTTTAACGCTTACCAGTTATACAAGATTATACAAAATTCCTTCCGAATGAAGAGGACTTCACAGACTAATATCCGAAAATGCAAGGTATACATTTTATTTGTTATGTACATATATTCAGTATATGGTACTTTAATCAAAATCGTTGAATATAAAAAAATTCGAAAAATCTTCTGTGTAAAGTGTAGTAAGGGATGGTGGGAATTTCTTGAAAACCTTTCTGCCGCATCTTTGTAAAATACTGAACTTAAATACCATGTTTGTTTCTTATCCGACTTTTCGTTTTGAGTTATGCAGTTCACAAATAGACACACGCATACATACAGGGTTCTTATTCTAAAACTGCTTTTTTGGGTTTAAGGAGTCTCAAAACAAATACAACTGGCGTCCAACAAGTAAGTTCCCCTATTTTATAAAAAACATTACACACAATGTATCATATTGAATTAATTTTATTTATATTGTACATCCTTCTGTTACTTTTCTACATAGTCAACATGTTTTTCCAAGCATTTTTGGGGACGTGACACAAGTTTTTCCAAGCCAGTGTTGTACCAGGTCGGGTTCTGTGCTCGCAACCAGCTGTTAACTGATTTGACGTCATTATCGGTGTTAAAAGTGCTTACCTTTGAGTTGGAGGAACAAGTGAAAATCACTTGGGGCAAGCTCCGGTGAATACGGAGGATACGAGAAAACTTCCAAGTTGAATCTTGACCCAGGCAGAGCTCAGAAGATTCAACTGGGAAGTTTTCTCGCATCCCCCATATTCTCCAGATCTTTTCCCAAGTGATTTTCACGTGTTCCCCTGACTCAAAGGTCATCATGGAGGTAAGCACTTTAACACCGTGACGGAGATGAATCAGAAGTGAACAGCTGGTTGCGAGCACAGGACCCGACCTGGTACAACACTGGCTTGGAAAAACTTATGTCACGTCCACAAAAAATGCTTGGAAAACATGCTGACTATGTAGAAAAGTAACCGAAGGATTGTACAATATAAATAAAATTAATTCAACATGATCAATTGTGGGTAATGTTTTTTTATAAAATAGGAAAACTTACTTATTGGACGACCCTCGTGTTTACGGTGAAATCTCGACATCGAATTTTTGGGTGGAATGTAATATTTTCCCTGGTTGCTATACGCAGTAGAGAAATTAAAACATGAGTTATTATTGTTTATCTGCATTTTTTTTACTTTCTCTACTACGTATAGTAAGTAGGGGAAGTATTGCACTCCACCCAAAAATTCGATACTGAGATTTCACCAGAAATACATGTTTTGAGACCCCCTGAATCCAAAAAAGCATTTTTGGAAACATGTCCGTGTGTGTGTCTGTCTGTGTGTTTGAGTGTGTGTCTGTGAACAGCATAACTCAGAAACGAACAGTCGCATAAACACCAAACTTGAATTTAGGTTCAGTATCTTCCAGAGATGCGACACGAAGGTTTTCAAGAAAATACCTTCACCCGAGATTACCCTTTACATGGAACATTTTTCTAACATTTTAATTTTCTCAATCATGGCTCTAACGATTTTGATTAAAATATCATATGTCTAAGATATTTTCATGACAAATGAAATGTATATCTAGAATTTTCTGGGAATGTCTTCAAAAGTATTCTTCATTGTGAACGACTTTTGCATAACTGGTAAACCATAAGAGATAGACAAACTTTTACTACACAAAAAATGTAGATCGCGTTAAAATACACAATTTGTCATTACTTTTTTTTGGTGAGTGAACCATTTTCGAGATATTGCTTGTTATTCCCTTAAATTTTCCAATGCTTGTACTTTTTCTCAAATTCGCTATTCATTTTTGTTTGTCCTGGTAATGCAAACAGAATGGAATACTCCACATAACAACCAGCTCTTAAAATATTTGACTATCGCTTAAAGCCTACCAATTCCCCTTGCATCTACAAGAAAATTAGGAATAAGATTAACATCTCGATTAACATGAAGAATATGGAGAATAAGCGTTTGTAAAAATAGTTTGTACAAGAGTAGAGAAAGTTACGTGAGTGTAACACATCAGATTTTTTTTTGTGACATAGTTTGGTCTTGAAGGAGTCAGGACAGTGTACCTGTCAGATAAGGTAGGGAAACTTAGCACATATAGTTAAGTGGAAGGGAGTTTCCAACTTCCTCTGTCGCAAGCTGTAATTGTGACATAAATTGAAACTTCGCACGAAGCTATTGTATCTATGAAAGAGGCTGATAGCTATCGAGGGAAGGTAACTTATTTCCCGTACTTCGCCACAGCAATTGTAGAAAAGCGCTTAGGAAACGAGCGAGCGCGCCTTCCGGTAGCACAAACATTCAACTTGTGAGAGTGTAATGTAAATGAACCACTATTTCTCTTCCCATTCTTGCGGCAGCGCTTTCTATAGGCGCTCGACTTAGAGCGTGAGAACGGTTCATAAATATTCTCGTATTTTTGGAATTGCCTTCTTTCGATCCCTCCCATTCCTTTCAGTTTCTCATTTTAGTTGTTCTGCTTCAACTTTCTCAGTTTTACTTTCTGTACTACGTGCAGTAAGTGGAGGAAGTACCTATTATATTTCACCAAAAAATTTGATGTCATTATTTCACCGGAAATACATGTTTCGAAGAACATTTTTAGAAAAATGTCCCCGTGTGTGTGTAAATTAGTTCCCGAGGTCGCGGGTTCAAACTGGCGGAGGGCGATGAATTTTTTCGGGCGTAAAAAAAATTGCATGGCTTCCTTCGGAAGCGAGGTAAAGCCGGTAGTCCCGTGTCGTAGATTTACAGCACGTAAAAGAACCTCAAGCCTAATAAAGAAGCCTCTGAGCAAAATTACCGATCTTTCACGCTCAATATAGAATGGGACGCTAAGGACCATAGTAGTTAAAGAGCGCCAATAAATAAAACTTCATTTAATTTAATTTTGAACTCATAAAACTCAAAAAAAAACCGAGGAATCTTTAACTTGGTATTTAAATTCAGCATCTCCAAAAGATATGACACAAAGATTTTAAGGAAAATTCTCCCACCCCGAACCACTCTTTACGTGAAAATGTTACGATGTTTTTGAATTTCTCAAAAATGCTCTAAGGATTTTGTTTCAAATGGCAATATGTTTAAGATATTTTTATGACAAATAAAATGTATATCTTGAATTTTGGGGAATAGCCTGTGAAATCCTCTTCACACTAAATTATTTTTGTGAAATTGCTAAACCCTTCAATGTAGATCTCGTTAAAGCAAGCAATTTATATCAAATAAACCGAACGAGATGGATCCGCGGTAAGGTGTGAGGCATTCAGGAGATCCCGGGTTCGATTCCAGTCGACCTTCGGTTTCTCGTGGTGTTCCCTGGTCGGTGGGCAAATGCTGGGGAGGTTTCCCATCTACTACAATTTCCTTTCCATTTGCCTTTCATTCCGTTTGCTTCTCATCTTTCAGGTATGCTAGGTTTCGTGGCGTATGGCGGTGCCGGACAGATGGTGTGGATGCTTGCTCAAAGGAAAGAGTACTCCCCGTGGACACTAGAGGGCTGTTTGGTCGACGGGTCGTTCATGGCCTTCTCTAGGTAGCTCCAGTGGTTGGGACGGGTGTTCGAGCGTGGACGCGTCTCTGTGGCTTATCTGTCTATGGCCTGTAGCCTCCTGTGGCTCCTTTACTTCATCCCTTTCTCCTCAGGGTGGTAACCAGGATAGATTTATATAGGTCGCAGAGCGCGAGGTAGCCCTTTAGGTTCTATAGCCTCTGTCTCTGTATCAAATCAAATGTTATATGCCGTTAACCATTTTCGAAATATTCTTTGTGATTGGTTTGAACTTTCATAAACCTATAGTTTTTTCAAGTGGTAAGTAGCTTTTTTTTTTCTCGTGGTCATGCAACGGTTTTCAAAGCTATTACATAGAGATCCCCTTTTCATCTGATTATTGCTTTAGCATACTATAATCTTCTTATACCTAAAACGAATGTTTAAATGTGTGTGGAAGTTTATATCAATTAACAAGAAGTAGAGCGTAGTAAAAATTGAGTAAGAATAGTTTCTGGAAGAGTGAGTAGAGAAAGTTCATGTGAATACAACTCATCAGACTTTTACTTTAACTATGGTACGAAGAGGAAGTATTGCATTCCACCAAAAGATTCCATATCGATAATACACAAGAAATAAACGCTGTGAGACTGCTTAAATCAATAATTGTTAGAAAAAGGCGTGAGAGAGAGAGAGACATTCAGAGTAGAGAGGGGAACTGCGTTAAAAATGGGATAAATACCAATATTTCTGCAAACGACTTTCTTGATTGACATGAACTTGATAGAAAAATAAGCTGTTGTATGAATGGATTGTGAAAGAAATATGCAAGAAATCTAATAATTGTGATATTCACACCTAGCAATAACAAATTCACACACACACGCACACACTCACAGTCTCTTACAATATAATATACATATAAAATATATTCGTTATATAGTTTTGCCTAGGAATGCTTTAAAATTAAGCAAGACATGCTGAGTTATAACATGAGGAAACAGCATTCAAATATTTGTGGTAACAAGTTCTTACAATGGAATGAAAGAAAAGGAAAGAAAAAAAAAGATCGCAAACTTTCAAGTATGTCTGTTAGGTAACATGCTTGTACTTGGCAAACATGTAAACGTACAAACGGAATGCATTTTTAACCACGAAAACAATTATTTCACAGAAATTCTATGTTTTAATGAGCTCTTCATTTTTCCTGTAGTGGGTTTTATTTCTGTTGTTTTCTAGTTATAAAAATAATAATTAGAATGAAGAGAACTTCATAGGCTATTCGTAGAAAGATTTAGTATATACATTTTATTAGTGATGCAAATATCTCAAACATATAGTACTTTAATCAAAATCGCAACAGCCATTTTTTGAGAAAATAAAACCTGACGAGAACGCTTCCATGTAAAGGGTTGAAGAGCGGGGATTTTCTTGAAAGTCTTTGTGTAACATATTTGGAATATGAACTTTAAGCACATACGTACACACACGGATCTTTTATTAAAGTGTTTATTTTCGGATTAAGCACCTCAAAACATTATTTACAATAAAAACTTGATATTGATTTTTTTGGATGGAGTACAATACTTACCATACGTGTGGATAGAGAAACTAATGTGAATGTAACACATGTTTTTTCTGAAATTACAATTTTGGAGTATAGGTCCTTCTTCCAGCTGTCGCCGCAACTGTGCGCAAACTGCACTAATGTCAGATCGTTTATTGCAGTGATGCCTCGTTTATGTTATCAAGAAATATTGGGAATACATATTTTACCCTATTGATGTTTACCCACGTTTTATTATTATTGAAAAAGAAAGAAAAAACAGCAGCATTCTATATAATTTTATTTTCTAATGCAAAAGATATTTTGCATACTGACATTTATTACCTCCACTAATGATTCATTTAAAAAGGTCTCGAAGAGCAGTTCTCAAGTGTGGAAGGAACTGGGATGAGACACAGCTGTAATGGAAGATTTGAATGCAAATACGGTCGTAATTCAAATGTGCTTGAAATGCAGCAAGAAGTTCTCAGTTCACGCGAGAAACAGGTCAGGTGCTCCGAAATTGATCTTCATGATAATTGAGTTCTCGGCGCAATTGGTTGCCTGGTTACCTCCTCGACGCACGCAGCCTACAGGGTGTTGAAAAATACTCGCACTAATGAGGCAGTATTTTTAACACTTAAATGATTTTCAGTCAAATTATATAATATGTAAATTCAATAACAGCCCGCCTTGAAGCAATATGTGTATGTAATAATTTGTAAAATGTATGTAACAGTCATTGCATATGGTTATATTATTGTATACATGTTCAATAATGTTATATGAATGTATTACGTAATTTAATAATGTAGGAGCTGTGAGAATAATAAGTTAAAAGTTGCTAACAATGAGGTAACGTTGAGGCAATAATGAGTTTGAGAGTTTAAATGTTACTTGTGATTCTTGTAAGCAATAATGTGATTTTAGTGACAGTTTATAAAATAGCCAATCAACAACCGGAAGGGGTTTAGTTAAATGAAGGTATTCTATTGGAGTAGGATTAGCCAATCAGAAACTGAAAAGGAGAAAACTTTACAAATTCGGAAGTCAGTTGCCTGCAAACAGTGTTACCAATCAGACGCGAGACACATCCTCGAGAGATTTAATACGTATTTTCGTGTGAGACGAAAAAAATAAGTTTACGTGTTAAAAAGTGTAATTAATTAATAAAAAAGAATCTCACAGCTCTCTATATCAGTGAAGTATTATTTTAATCGTATCAAGTATTAATAAAAGGAGTGAAGTAAAATTATAATCTGTGTAAGCCTACATTCTTGTCGTACCAAAACCCTGCTAAGAGAAACGTGTCTCTAAAATAAATACTGGCGCAGCCGAGGTAAACATAAATATATAATATTTAAAGAAACAGTTTAAATTACAAAGTTAATATTTTTAAACTTGGGGTAAAGGCCACCTGAAAGTACATTTGGGGCGAAGGCTACCGGAAACCGGGTACCATACGTGCGGTTGCAAACAAACTTCAAGTTCAGCTCCCCAACAGTTGAAATATAATACAACTCCTTCAATACAAACAACTTCAAATCGGCTTTCCTTTCATGGTGCAAACTCCTTAAATACAACCTACTTTAAATTGACGCCCAAAGCATGGTGCAAATAACTACCTTACTCACTAATTAAATAATCAGCCAGTACCACAATGCTACTTAATAACCAAGTCAAGCTAAAATGAAATAATGTAATAGGTGTGTTGTTCTAGCACTAGACACTAACAGTAAAAAGCAATTAAAATCTATTTTTCACTGAATAATAGAGTGAAGAGCCCTCGTGCCACCTTTGCCCGTCATAATTAAGAGGCTGCAAAATTTAAGTTCAGTGAAATTCTGTTTAAAATGTATACTGGATTTTCACGAGGGTGTAAACAATGGTGTTAGCAATATATACAGTGTGAACAAGTAACTTGGTCTACGCGAAAATAGTTCGGATATAAACAGTGGCGCGGCTGTATAAGAGCACAAGAGCATGTAGACACCCTAACTTTTGACGCCTTACAGACTTATTGGTTATTTTTTTTCTTTTTAGTGCTATTAAGCGTAAAGTACGAGGGCAGTCCCAGAAGTACCCGACCTGATGTATAGATAGTGTTTGTTGTTTCAAACAAATAACTATGGTAGAAAGTACCACCCCTATAAAGCTTAAGTCTGAAGTTTGACAATGCTACAATGCTAGTCGCAGTCGTCGACTAAATGAGGTGACCACGCTAGAAATTGTGAAGAAAATCCGCAAAATGGTATTGAATGACCGTCGACTGAAAGTGCGCGAGCTAGCAGACATCATGGGCATTTCAAAACGTGTTGTACATCGCATACTAACTGAAAATTTAGACATGAGAAAGCTGTGCGCAAGATAGATGCGTTTACTCACAATAGAACAAAAACAGCGTCGTGAGGATGCTTCGGTCGAGTGTTTGGCGATGTTTCGCTACAATAAAGTCGAGTTTTTGCGTCGATTCATAACCATGGATGAAACATGGGTCCATCACTTCGTACCTGAGACGAAGGAACAGCCAAAACAGTGGATTGAAAGGGGAGAATCAGCTCCAAAGGCAAAGACAGTTCCATCTGCAGGCAAGGTCATGGCGTCAGTTTTTTGGAATGTGTGTGGAATAATTTTTATTGATTATCTTCCAAAAGGATAATCAATAAGTGCCGAGTGTTATGCAAACTTATTGCAGCATTTTAATAATGAAATCAAGAAAAAACGGCCGCATTTAGCGAAAAAGAAAGTTCTGTTTCATCTAGACAATGCACCAGTTCACACATCCATTATGGCCATGGTCAAAATCAATGAGTTAAAGTTCGAATTGCTTCCTCATGCACCCTACTCGCCAGATTTAGTCCCCTCTGATTATTTTCTGTTTCCAAAGTTGAAGGAATGGCTTGCTGCTAAACGATTTGCCAACAGTGAAGAGCTGGAGTCTGCAGTTGATGGCTATTTTGCAGAACTCGATGGTTCTCACTATAAACAGGGTATCGAAGCAATTGAACATCGCTGGGAAAAGTGTATCGAGCTGAAAGGAGAATATGTAGAGAAATAAAGATGTTTTTCCCAACATTTTTGTGTTTTCTTTGTTGGGTCATGTACTTCTGGGACAGCCCTCGTATATGCGGTAATTTGAAATCTAAGGCGTTTACCACACTACTCCTTTAAACTCGATGAAATGTGGCAATAGGATCAGTAGCACATCTTGACTTGTGCACGTTTTAAGGAACATTTGCGCATGCACAATTGGTATGACGTAATTATCTTATGGAACAAATACACACGGATCGTGTACACTTGAGGACCTACACGAAGCTTCTCCCGCGCTGTGTTTCCATACTATCATTACAAGTATAAATTAATGCCACTAGACGTTGTCATTAGAGCAGAAGTATGCACCGTGCACGAGCGCGGCAACTTCTCCCGGTTATTCCAGACCATCATACTCTCAACTACGAGTTCAATTTAATTTACACATTACTTCGTTCTTGCCTTAAAATGCTGTACATAATTATGTAGGTGCACAACAAGCATCCACAAAACAACCCTTTCTTTCACTAGAACAACTTATGCATCATTATTATTACTATTATCATTATCAGTATTGTTTTTGGGGGCAGTTAAATAAATTTGTTCCTAATCATAACTATTATGCAGCAGATCCTATTTCACTTTTTGTGACTCTAAAATTTTGTAAACCCCCGAAAGCCACTCACGAGTCGCTACTGGATATAGACCATCTTCCTAAGCTTATGATGTCGGATGTTTACCTCGAATGAGCAAATTGAAATCCTAGATGTCTTATCTGTCTTATGCGAAAAAGCCACGTTGGAGTATTTTAGTGCCAGCTAAGTCCATAATCTTTAACGAAATTTAAACTTTGTATGAAATTAAGACTCAATTCATTGAACTGATGATCCAGAATCTCTGTTGGAAACACTGTATACCATGGATCCATCGAGATATAAGACACTCTGATAGTGCCTTGGGAAGCAGAACATTTGATAAAAGTTTGTCGTTGACAATCATACCATTTTCTCTACCCAGGATCAATTGAGATATGTGTTATATATTATAGTATTCATACAAAAATTATTTTTATCCATGTTACATTATTCGCGATATATTTTACCTAGGGGTGATTTAAATTAAAGCCATATGCTCCCATTACCAGAGCTAGGCATTTTAGGACTTGGCTTACAATGTGTGCACGCTGTGAGCATAGGAAGTGGAGCGTGGGCTAACTCCTGTAATAAACAAGGCCTACCGTCATAGGGGTATACAGACGTGCAAACAAACTGTTGTAATACTACAATATATAAATTATGTAACCGTTGAGTCATTGTGTAGAACGGGAGATATAACAAAATTAATATTTTACAAAATGTTGACAAACTTAATTTATGCTATACAAAAGTATATGTTGTTACATGCTGGGGTGAGGGCCAAAAGGTTTCCAGAAAATGAATAAATTTAGTTCAGCCCAGCACGCACATGGGGGAACGCAACTCGCTACACCAAGTAGACCGGGACCTTGGTGTGTAAAATTTAGAGGAAGGCGTGGGATTTTACATTACAGAAATACATTACATAACACAAATTACCTGGAATTTATTAACAAACGTTTGGCGACTCTACATTATGAATTAGGCAGAGAGGATGGAGGGAGATGTTCCGAAGCCGTGGAGAGACCACACGCACGTCTTGCTACAACGACTGCCCTCACTGAAGTGACGCTAACTATATCCCCCCTTCCAACCGTGTCTAGTCACACCAGTCAGGGTTGGCGTCATACTAGACGAATTTCAAACAAAGCCCTTTCTTTGGCGTGTTCCGCGCCAAAAGGAGGGATCGTTAAGCCGAAAAATCAAAGAAATCCAATAATGTTATGTCTAGTAGCGACAATGCAAACCCAACAGTGCGTCTGGTAATGACAATGAACTTACTGATACGCCTCAATATCTACATGTTCAACATCTATTCAATTTTCCAACTTATTGCAATGTATAGCAGCACACGTTTTAAACTTTTCGAATGTGAAGGTTCTCCTTGTGTTGTTTAAGCAATGTTTATAGTTTAAAAACTTCTCTCCACATCACATGATGTCACAAGAGCAAACATATAATGTTGCAGATGATATTGCGTTGTACGCTATTTCATGATGCTCTTCTAAATTATTTTTAATATCTACCGTCTTTAAATATCCTGGATTTTTCTCATGAACGGCTTTCATTTTCTGATTTGCTCTATCCATAACAGGTCCCGCAGCTGCTCTATCAATCTTTTGAGCTAATTTCTCTACGAGCCCTATGGCATAAGGCATTTTATTACCTGACTTTTCTAAAGGTACTGTGGTTTTGGACAGGTCTAGAAAATTGTTTTTAATGAACATCAATTCTTCTCAAATGTGTTTGAAATGAGGGACCGAGCGGATCGTAAGGCAGAACTATGGTCGCTGTCCAAAGTGCAAAGAATTTCGGTAACTATATTCAGCCGCATTTAGCCAGGTGCCCCATCGAGTTGTAACAGGTTGAGGGGATAAAGGAATGTTAGATGCCATTTCTTTAAATTTCCGTTTTCTGCTTGGGGCTTTCAAAAATACCTGTTTTACGTTTGATATGAAACTATCTACATCACTAACTGCTGCGATTGTCTCAGCTATGGAGCCTGTGCGCCAGACAGGTTAAATGCAGCATGTTAGAATACGTCTTCTGAAGTCCCTTGCCTGTTTTATCATATAACTTGCAGCATCGGTGATGAAAAGCAGTACATTATCTGTATTTATTCCTCCTGGTTACAGTAGTCATGCTTTTGTGAAATACGTCTACAAGTGTTACAAGGTTCACCTTTGTAAAAACTTCCGAGGTTAACAAAAATGTTTCACCTGAATTGTCTGGCAAAAGCATTCCCACTACAATACTTGTATCACGCCTACTAACAGCATCTTCGGTTCGTCAGTAGAAATCCACATTTTATTTTTGCCCAGTCTTTTTCTTATTTGAGATAAAACATCATTTATGACATTGTAGTAACTGGCGCTTAGTAACGTTGTTTTGGGAAGGAGGATCTCGTTTCGTATACTTTTTTTGAACTGTTTAAAATGTGGATATTCTACTGAGTACATCGGTATATTTGCACGTAGCATCATTTAACAGAAGTCCTGAAAGAACTCGGACTGAGAGGGGGAAGTTAAACATGAGCCTCCTTGTGCTTCACCCTCTGTTCTTGTTACAATCCTTGCTTTATGCTTTTTAGGGTTGCAGTGTTGTCTCAGCCATTTACGTTTAGTATCCTTGATTTCTACAAGGCATACACTGAAGATTTTCTCCGTTCTGCTTGAAAATATCTCCTCTAATGTGCTTTACCTGCTTCTGACATTGTCTTCACTTCCAGTGAAACACTGCCTCCATACAACGCCAGCCTGCCACTAATGGAGAGACCAGTAATTTGTACGGGGCCCTGAGTGTGTTGTTGAAGAATATTACGTAGCGTCGCTACAAACTGATATCTCTCGCTGTGGTCCTAAAAGACCTAGCTCTGCGCATTATTTACTGTAACTTCGTGTAGTTTTCACTGTATCACTTCGCTAATGTGATTTAGTTAGTTCTCACTGTCACTTCACTAATGTGATCTATTTCAATTTTCACTGTCACATCGCTTTTCCTCGCAACTTAGTGGCTAATGAAATACGGACGAAACAGCCTCTGCTTTCTTCCGCTTCACTCGCTAGGGCGTCGAACACAAGACTTCTCTTATCTCTTGCAGTAGCAGCACTTTCTGTACTAGAGTTTCGAGAATATTCGCGGGAGGCGCGGCGGAAAACAATCTTTCAGAAAAATCACGTTAGCTCTCTATAGCGCTCCGCCTCTCCTTATCTCTTCAACGGACTGTAGGTCGGCGCTGAAGGACGTCGCCATCAACATGTCTAGGTCGAATCACAGCAGCTACACCATTTGGAAACAGTATTCATAAGTTTAGGCGTAGTAACTCGTTGCGAAGTAAAGAAAAAAGATGAATTGCAAACTCCCAAGCCATATGACGCTGTTACACTTAGGAAAGTGTAAACATGCAATATGGAATATTTTGTAAACTGCTAACATTGTGAAAATAATCTGACGGTAACTCCATATTCTTCCTAAAGTATTTTATCTATTATTTGCCAGTTATACCTTACAAATATACACACAATTCAATTCGAATGCAGGTATTCTCATGATGTTCACAGAAAGTTCAAGATATACATTTAATTTGTTAATTTAGTATCTCAAACATATACATTTTAATAAAGACCGTTAGAGCCATTTATGAGAAAATAAAAAAAAATCTAATTAAGGGGTAGTTTGAAACGGTGGATAAATCTTGAAAGTCTTCACTTAAGATTCTTAAATAGTATCTGGCTAAAGTATAAAACGCTGTATTTATTCTAGTTTTCATTTTTGAATTATGCTGTAGACACACACGCCTGCACCGTGATCTTTTACTTCAGTAATTTTGGGTGGCTCAGTGAACGTCAAAACGTGCACTTCCGGTGAAATATCCCCGTGTCTAGTATAGCTAAGTGAAAATCACATACAACTGGTATTCCTAAGGACAGAACGTAGCGACTATCTTCAATAACCTACCCATCCCACATCCCCCAGGCCACACACCAAGGATCATAACGTATGTATTAACAGATTTACTACGATCTTTTCTTGCTCTCGACTGCTCTAAGTATTTTCGCGAATTTTCTCACACTGTTCGTTAATGTGGCGCTTTGTATTTCATTACGCCTAGGCAGATTTAAAGTGTTATGGATATAATAATTTCATTCATTCATTATCTGTTTACCCTCCTCTTATGTAGGACTTACACCCCCCAGGACTTACAGGCGGGTGCCTGGGGTCAGAGGCCCGTCGAGGAGCAGACACTCATGGATCAGACAGAATGTCCAGGATGGGGGATCAGCCCGATGCCTGGTATGGGATGAAGGAAGTAGATGAAACGAAATGTTGGCGAAATGGATGAAAGGAAAGGTGATGATGGAGCAGTTGGTGGAATGAATGGCGGGGGAAACCGGAGAACCCGGAGAAAACCCGCCCAGACGCCGCTTCGATAGTTTTAATAATAATAATAATAATAATAATAATAATAATAATAATAATAATAATAATAGCTAATGAGTCTATCAAAACTGCTTCGATAATTTTCGATTATGGCTAATTAATGATGAGTGTCCATAAGCCCAAACTGAATTTCTGTGAATTCGGCACAGTTTTGGTGCCACTCTTACACAGTTCTGAGCAACAAATAACGAGAAAAGTTGTCCAATTTATCAAAAGCCTAGTTTTTCTTTTCACTTTTTCTACCACTCACATAGTAGATAGAAAAGGTATTGCATTCCACCCCAAAATTCGATACAGAGATTTCACTGGAAATACATGATTTGAGGTCCCCTGAATTCAAAAACAGCCTTTTGGAAACATGTCCGTGTGCGTGTTTGTGAACAGCATAACTCAAAAATGAAAAGTCGGATAAGTCCAAACTTGGTATTTGAGTTCAGTATCTTCCAAGGATGCGACACCAAGATTTTCAAGAAAATCCTCGCACCCACCACTACTCTTTAAATGGAATATTTTTCGAAAATTTTGATTTTCTAAAACATAGCTCTAACAATTTTGATTAAAATACCATTTACGAGAGATATTAATATCACAAATAAAATGTATATCTTGAATTACATGGGAAAAGCCTAGGAAGTCCTCTTCATCCGGAGGGAATTTTGTGTAATCTTGTATACCTAACTGGTAAACGTTAAGCGATAGACGAAAACGTGCCACACAAAAAATGTAGAGCTCTTTAAACAACGTATTCAAAATAAGCTTTTTTTGTGGCATAAGCTGTTTCTGAGATATCCATTATTAAAGGTTCGAATTGTTCAATACTTGTCATTCTTTTTAAATCCCATTGATTCTCTTGTTTCTCGCGATTGCATGGAAACAGTATGGAATTTTAAGGCCAGCGTATAGCGTCCAGTTCTTAAACATTTGTCTATCGCTGTTCCCTTTGTTTCTATAACGAAATGTGTAATGTAGCTATTTCTGCACAGGTTTATTTGGATTAAAATATAGTAGATAGAAAAATAAGCTTTAGTAAGAATAATTGGTATACCCACTAATAAAAATAGAGAGTAGAGAAGATTATGTGAATGTATCACATCACAATTTTTTTTAGTTTCTTTTTTGGGGGCGGGCTTGAAACATTTCGGAATTTAAAACGGAAATTTTCCCAACTATAATTACTACACAAGTCGCAACCAGTTGTTAAGTGGTTCAAGTTTATACTGGGTAACACGCCATTATTTTCAATCATAGTCTGAAAGTGTGACATTTCGCATTATATTAACTGTTTGTTTTCGCAATTTTGGCCCTTATGGATAACTATTTGCAATGAAGGAGGAGGATTTTTATGCTTCTTGACATGTTCGGGAGATGTTTCGGCATTTAGCCACGGCCGTAATATACAAGACATTCACTTCCGTCAACACATCCGCCTACAAGTGAGAAAATGCTGTAAAATTGTTGGATCTGGCAACGGTGCCAATTGAAATCTGGCGGTGTTTGGCAGCGAAACAAATGTTGCTGATACCATAAATTTTACTAGTGGAATGGTAACATCTTTTCCCTTCTCCTTTGTTCTGTCCACAAGTATAATCCAAACAACGAAGAAAACACCCAGCTGTCAGCGGATTGCCAAGGCCATGGCTGACAGATGCATGCACTACATATTTTGACACTATGGATCGAATCCATAGTCATCGCTTATATCAAGGAATCCTTAAGCAACGATTTTAAATACACAGACTATACTCTTTCAGGCGAATAAGGAAATGCTTATTTATATAAGGAAGCTCCGACCGCCGCTTATATGCAATAAGGAGAGTCGACGCCATCTTGCATCAACTGCCTACAACAAGGTTAAGGATAATAGCGATTTCCTGGAGTATATGGAATTTCATAACGAAATTGTACCGTGCATTAAAAACCGAATTTGCGTGATTTGCAGAATTCACTTGAAACGTATAGGGATGCTGAATTCAAGCGATATCGGTTTGCCAAAGTCGCTGTTGTAATAATCTAATGCTTCTGCTAAACAACGTAACCTTAACAAACTGAGGTGTAAAGTGCAACGCGAGACAGGCTTACTTGAAAAGATAATGTATAGAATATCAGTGCTATAACACTATCCATATGTTTTCTGTTCAGACGTTTTCCCATTTATGTTGTCCAAGTTCTTAAGCCCCTTGTACACGATCAAATTTTTGTCAAATTCAATACTTTACAAGAACTTTCAAGAGTTATCATAACTTTACAGCTTTTCTTGTCAAACTGCTTCCAACACTTTTAAACTTTGAAATTCTTAAAGCAAATAAGGACATGCTCTAAGCGTTCAAAGATTTGACAATGATTTGATGGCTTTAGCCAATGAAATGCGAGTATTTACAATGCGTCACGAAATTTGCAACATGGCCACCGGCTAAGATATGTTGTATGCGAACTGATTAGGTTATACATAAGCTGATCATGTCCGTATGTCTAGGACTCTGTGGGTTACCACAAGATGAAGGCATATGAAGAAATAATTGCCAGGCAGCTTTCCAAACTAAGTATACATTAATGCAATGTTATATAGTGAGGTTAACCTATCAGTTGGGGTTATTTCCATTGTATTCCATAATCGTAATGTGATTTCATTGGATATAATACGTGAAAGTGCTATATACTATTGGTATAGAACAATATTTCATTGCAAACTGTTATACCGTGATGCAAATAGTAAATTGCTTTGTGCGTGATAAATTATTTATTAATGTGTTCTGAAGGGTTTCAGTTTGAAAAAAGAAAATTTTAAAATACACATTTATGACATTGTCAAGTCTTGCCCAATCTTGTCACATACTGAAAAATCTGATGTGTTACACTCACATGACTTTCTCTACTCATGTAAAAACTATTTTTACAAACGCTTATTCTCCATATGTTTCATGTTAATCGAGATATCGAGATGTCAATCTTATTGCTAATTTTCTTGTTGATGCAAGGGGAATATGGTAGGTTATAAGCGATAGTCAAATCTTTTAAGCCTGGTTGTTATGTGGCGCATTGCATTCTCTTTGCATTACCAGGACATAAAAAATGAATAACGAATTTGAGAAAAAGTATAAGTATTGGAAAATTTAAGGAAATAACAAACAATATCTCGAAAATGGTTCACTCAACAAAAAAATGTATATGACATAAACTGTGTATTTTAACGCGATCTACATTTTTTGTATAGTAAAATTTTGTCTATCCCTTATGGTTTACCAGTTATGCAAAAGTCGTTCACAATGAAGAATACTTTTGGAGACATTCCCAGAAAATTCGAGATATACATTTCATTTGTCATGAAAATATCTTAAACATATGATATTTTAATCAAAATCGTTAGAGCCATTTTTGAGAAAATTAAAATTTTCGAAAAAGGTTCCATGTAAAGGGTAATCTGGGGTGGGGGATTTTCTTGAAAACCTTCGTGTCGCATCTCTGGAAGATACTGAACCTAAATATCAAGTTTAGTGTTTATCCGACTGTTCGTTTCTGAGTTATGCTGTTCACAGACACACACACGGACATGTTTCTAAAAATGCTTTTTTTGGATTCAGGGGTTTCAAAACATGTATTTCCGGTGAAATCTCGGTATCGAATTTTTGGGTGGAATACAATACTTCCCCTACTTACTATACGTAGTAGAGAAAGTAAAAATGTTTGACAGTTTTTCTTGTAAACTCTTGAATTGAAAAAAAAGTATGATCGTGTACAAGGAGCTTTAGATCCCTAGAAAACGAGATTCCGCTGTACTTATTCAGTATCATTTAATAAAATCCTAAAAATAAAATGCGGAAATATTTCTACAATATGTAAAGTACATCTCTGCAGTGCTTTTCACGATCAAATTGCCTATTTTGCATAATCACTTAACAAGATACACGTCTTTACCATTAATTCACAAATATACGTTGGGTTATCAAAATCTTGGACAGAGGTTTACCGAGTTCGCGTGTGAAACCGCTGATAAAGCCAAACATTGTAAGTTATTGGGTACGTTTGCTTTTCTGATTACTGCTAGATGGGTAGCTATTGCATTTGTGATTTGTTTCCATGCATGCATATACATAATAGTGCGCATATTGTAAATACCTCTAGCTAGTAACACTTTACGCTAGAAAGTCAGGTTTTCATTTTTAAAACAGTCCACGAGTAAATACAGCGTCCGATTGCCTGCATTGCATCTCAGTAGCAACTAATTAGTTGGTTTCTTTCCTGCTGGCTGAAGTGTTTTCCTTTTGGCATGTTTTCGACCTAACTAATGTAACTGCATAACTATTACTACAGACTCTTAACTAAATTTACAATCTACTTGATTTTAAACGAAAGTTAACAATTACTATATTTAGCATTTAAAACTCGCAAACTTCTACCACGTGCTCAACAGCTGTTGAGAACAACGAAAATGAAACGGCGGCTGGCTATGTGGTGACCTGCATGTTTGTTTACACATTCCTTCACGCACCCGAGTGGCTGTGAAACAGCTGAACCAAGTTCCCACATGTGCTTCGGAAATAAGTAAGCGTTTAGCACTGAGCATACAAGTGCCGTCTATGTATACCAAATGGTAATAATCGTTTCCTTATTAGAAAGAAATACTTATTGCTTAAGCATCTGCTTGTCACATAAGCGACGACTATGAATTCGAACCTACATTTTTACAACCTATTTAATATTTGGAACTGTGTTCTCAGATTTTCTATATCGCTCGCTATTTTGTCACTAGGCTCATTAAACGTAACCACAAGCAGGTTATTAAAATACGCGTTCTTTGTTAGTTATCTGCTATTTAAATACTTTTAAAATCGCATTGCATCCTTTACCAATGCCTTGTACTGTTAGTAGTTTTACTTTCTCTACTACGTATAGTAAGTAGGGTAAGTATTCCATTCTACCCAAAATTTCGATACCGAGATTTCACCAGAAATATATGTTTTGAGGCCCCCTGAATTCAAATAAAGCATTTTTGCAAAAATGTCCGTGTGTGTATCTGAGTCTCTGTCTGTGAGCAGCATAACTCAAAAACAAAAGTCGGATAAATACGAAACTTATTGTAAATACTAAATACTAAACTTATTTAAACTTATTTTATATTTTCTAAAAACGGCTCTAATGATTTTGATTAAAATGCCATATATGGAAGACATTTACATGAAAAATAAAATGTATAGCTTGAATTTTCTGCCTATGAAGTCCTCTTCATTCGGAAAGAGTTTTGTATAATCTTGTATAACTGGTAAACGGTAAGCGATAGACGAAAACGTACCACACAGAAAATGTAGATCTCTTTAAAACATATTTACTTCAAATAAGTTCTTTTTGTGGCATAAGCCGTTTCTGAGATATCGTTATTAAAGGTTCGTATTGTTCATTTCTTGGTCATTCTCTTAAGTCCTGTCAACATTCAGTTATTTCTCGCGATTACATGGAAACAGTAAGGAATTTTAAGGCAGTGTGTAGCGTCCAGTTCTTAAACATTTGAATATCGCTGTTACCTTTGTATCTATAACGAAATGTGTAATGTAGCTGTTTCTGCAAAGGATTGTTTGGATTAAAATATAGTAGACAGAAAAATTAGCTTTAGTAAGAATAGTATGCATACCCACTAATAAACGAGGGTAGAGATAGTCATGTGGATGTATCACATCAGATTTTTTAATATGAGCCCATGACAAATGAAACAGACGGATTGAAATATAAGCAGACGACTGTCGTTTCCTCATCTTGCTTGTAACCTTGGAGGAATAAATGTAACTATGACGTGTTTCTTAATTTTATATTATATGAAGTAGCGATTCTTATTGTGGTTAAGTTAGAGTGAATAGAAGAATCGCTTCGTATGGTGTTGAGTAGAGAAACTCGTGTGGGAGTACATTAGATCTTTATAAATAATGTTTCGCAAGTCACCAATGGGAGGTGGTTGCGTTAAGTTAGTCTCCAACCCACATGAACTCGATGCCAGGTGGGTTGCAACTAGCTCTTCATCAACAGTATTAACATTTTTATCAGTGCATTTCACATATTCAACTCACAAAATGAACATTTTTAACTAAAGGTGTAAAAATAATGACTTTAAAACGACGTGTCAACTTTTTAAGCACCCTGTAAAGTAAATGGAACTCCCTTAGGTCGTTACGTTGGACGATGAATGGGAGGAAAGAGGGGGGTTCCATTTTCTTTTGCTTACATTGCACTAGAAATGCAAATGAACACGTTCCAACTTCTCTGAAAGCGCAATTTAAACAGAACCTCTGTTCATTTCCATTTATGTTTAAGGAAATAGTCCAGTTGTACATGTTGTTAACACACCTAGCTATCCGTTGCCTTTTATTTTCAAATGTTTAGTGTAATATGTTTTCGCTCGTTGCATATAAACCCTCAATGCAATATGTAAATTTCCCCCGAACATTTACATCTCTCTTGCCCATCGCATCGAATATTGCTTTGTTTTACCACTCTGTGTAACGAGTTGAAACGAATACCAATGTCTGTGTGCTAAAACTCGTAATTTATGTTCTTTTATTCCAAGAATTATGAAGGTAGTTTCTCACACTTTGGTATGAAATTGCCATATCTCCACAAAAATGCCGCTTTTATGTCCACTTCTAAGAAAAAGCCGTAAAACTGATGGATCTTTTATGGGTTGTTCCTTGCCCTATAGGTGCTCACGTTGTCCCTCTTGGAGGCGACAAAATGCTAGAGTGATGATTTGACTAGCGTATTTGAGCTACCGTAGCTTACATAAAACCTCAGAATATTCTTTGGTTAGATTCTAAAGTTAATACGTACTTCACCTACTCAAGGAGTATTTGGTATTCGTTCATCAAACTGTAAAATTGCTTCAACGTGCTTCACATTTTCATCCTTTGTGATCCAGAACTACACGATGTCCCATTTAAAACAACGATAAAATAAGTGCATAGTTTGTTAAATGAAGAACTTTTTATTTGAAACGTAACCTTTTTTCTGACACGCATAAAAATTGCAATTTTAAACTGAAGTAAATATTATTTGTTAGCCCCACGTTTGTGGGCCAATTTGAAGTGGTATATTTGTTGGTAGTTGGAAGATGCTTCATGTTTATCTGCACAACGTATGGGAGCCAATTTGTCGCGGTAACTCATGTTATCTATTTCTGAGCGCCTGTTATTGTCTTACTACTTTGAGTTTTGGGTTCATTGTCCTCCGGCTAGCTATTATTTCTCGGTCGAGCAAATCTCTTAAACAAGGTGTGTAAACGGAAAGGATTTGTTACTCAAAGATAACACTGATAAAAGAATTAGTTTTTACACTTTTATTACCGTCACAATTAATTAAGTTCACATATTGACTCGTGATACACGCCAGACTGAAACTGTTATATTTTCTAATATCACTATAATCACTTATTTACTGCACATTATTAATTCGCGTGTTTCACATTTATAACAAACTTTAAGACGCGAGAGATTCTGTAGAATTGCGACGTGTACTTTAAATATGCTTCCATTGAACTACGCGACGTGTAACACGCGAATACTTATGTTGAACTGATCGACGTATTACACACGAATGCTTCTGTTGGACTGAGCGACGTGTAATGCACAAATGTTTCTGTTGGACTGTGTGCCATCCGCTTCTCGGCTTTAGCTTTTTATACACCCTCACCCGATATGCCTAAAGATTATAACCGAGCTGCTATTGGTTAATAAAACGCACCAAAATTAGCGTCTATTTTTATATCCAATCAAAAATTACGAAAACATATGCACTAGGGAAGAAATTCCCGCCATTTCTAAGAAAAGCGCGCCAATCTGACGTCATTTGCTTGTCTCTAATAATTGATAAACAGCTCACCCCCTCGCTCATTGTTACCCGCTCTTATTGTCAGTTTCAGTGAGACCGTGTAAACTTATTTCCTAACAATGTTTATAATTAACAAACATCTCAAATCAATGTCATACAATAATGCTTATTTACACTACAATCACTCTGGCATTTACATTGTTGTGGTACAAATTACTGCCACAAAACTTGAATACATTTAAACATTACCACTATTTGTAGCATGGTGATGAATCCCCATTAGAGAAGATCTTATGGTTAGAAATCGTTTGCTTAGAGTGCCAGATTTCATCAGCAATCTTTATATTACTTGAACCTTATACCGTTGGCAATCATTAGTTTATAGTCATGTCTTCGAAAATTGAGCTCTCGACGAAATCGGTGTTGTACATCCTTCACAGTCCTCATTTCTGCCAACAAAAGAGACACGTAATTTTCTGCTCAATCGTCCACGAAGCTCTACCTTTACAGAATTATGGCTTTGTTTTTATTCATTCACTTCCCAACCTTCATGACAGTCAGTTATAATAACAGGTTAAATATCCGGGACAAATTAACAACCAATGTATGCGCAACTTTACTATAGAGACCCGTAAACACAGTACTGCTGATGTAAACAAAAATACCAACGCACTACCTTAGTTGCTACTGTAAACAGTACACCCTAGTGGTGGTGGAAAAGAAGTAAAAAAATCTGATGTGTTACACTCACATGACTTTCTCTACTCTTGTACAGACTATTTTTACAAACTCTTATTCTCCATATGCTTCATGTTAATCGAGATAAACATTTGTAGAAACGATCTTTTGACATGCAAAGAGAATTACATTTTACATATAGCGACCAGTTCTAAAAATATTTGACTATCGCTTAAGGCGTACTATGTTCCCATTGTTTTGTATTTGCAAGGGCAATATAAGCACAGACATATCTCACAATAGCTGGTTGCTATGTGCAACACCATTCTTTTTGCCACAGATTAATGCTCTTTGCATATACAAGACAAAAAAATGAATAACGAATTCCCATTTGAGAAAATAAGTATTGAAAAATTTAAGGGAATAACAAGCAATATCTCGAAAATGGTTCACTCAACAACAAAAATGTATATGACATAAACTGTGTATTTTAACGCGATCTACATTTTTGTGTAGTAAAAGTTTGTCTATCTCTTATGATTTACCAGTCATGCAAAAGTCGTTCTCAAAGAAGAATACTTTTGGAGACATTCCCAGAAAATTCAAGATATACATTTTATTTGTCATGAACATATCTTAAACATATGATATTTTAATCAAAATCGTTAGAGCCATTTTTGAGAAAATTAAAATTTTCGAAAAATGTTCCATGTAAAGGGTAATCTCGTGTCGCATCTCTGGAAGATACCGAACCTAAATACTAAGTTTGGTGTTTATCCAACTGTTCGTTTCTGAGTTATGCTGTTCACAGACACACACACACACACAGACACACACGGACATGTTTCCAAAAATGTTTTTTTTGGATTCAGGGGTCTCAAAACATATATTTCCGGTGAAATCTCGGTATCGAATTTTTGGGTGGAATACAATACTTCCCCTACTTACTATACGTAGTAGAGAAAGTAATTAAATTGAGTTATTTATGGACGCTCTTTAACTGCTGTAGTCCTTAGCGTCCCACTCTATATGGGGCGTAAAACACCGGTAATTTTGCTCAGAGGCCTCTTTATCAGGCTTGAGATTCTTTTACGTGCCGTAAACCACCGCTTTACTTTCCTTCCGAAGGAAGCCATGCTTAAGAGTTTTACGCCGAAGAAATTCATCGCTCTCCGCCGGGTTTCAGCCTGCGACTTCGGGAACTAGAGGCTAGCATGGTAACTACTACACCACGGAGGATGACGGGAAAAGAAGTAAGACACTTACATCTGAATGAGAGACAAAGTGTATTGTACCTTTAATCACGAAGCGGCTTATACACGGCCTCACAGGTAAACATAACCCCAATGCGCCACCTCACTCCATCCTACTGGATACGCAGTAAACTTCACTTCACTCTTGAATTGTCCCGGATCCTTAGCCTGATTTTACATATAGCAAGATGTGCATACGAAACCTACGTAAATTTAAGCGGATGCAAATTTTG
Source organism: Deroplatys truncata (assembly GCA_030765065.1). Taxonomy (NCBI): domain Eukaryota; kingdom Metazoa; phylum Arthropoda; class Insecta; order Mantodea; family Mantidae; genus Deroplatys; species Deroplatys truncata. Next base: position 225,471,400 of record CM060976.1, read on the forward strand.
CAAGATGCGCTCAAAAACAATTGCTTGTAGGACTATTGACAAGCTTAGGACATTAAAATCGCCATAGTAACCTTTAGCTTTGTCTTAAACAAAATCAACGCAGCGCCAGTCTGTTTCAATGCTTCTGGTTCAGATTAATATTTCCTCAACATTATCGCTCATATTTTCACAAAACTAGACATAGCATTTGATAAAGTGTTCCATATGTTGAAGATGTTCTTTACGTTGTTTGCTGCTACGTATGAAAAGCCGATTTGAAGTAGGAGTTGTATTAGCCGCACGTTTTGGGCACCAATTTGAAGAAAGGTTATTGTTTCACGTATGGAAACCAATTTGAAATTGTTTGCACCACGCTTTGGGCGTTAATTTAAGATAGTGTGTATTGAAGGAGTTGTATTATATTTCAACTGTTGGGGAGCCGAACTTGTAGTAGTTGCAACCGCACGTATAGTACCCGCTTTCCGGTAGCCTTCGCCCCAAATGTACTTTCAGGTGGCCTTTGCCCCAAATGTACTTTCATATGGCCTTTGCCCCAAGTTTAAAAAAATATTAACTTTGTAATTTGACTGTTTCTTTAAATATTATATTTATGTTTGCCTCGGCTGCGTCAGTATTTATTTTAGAGACACGTTTCTCATAGCAAGGTTGTGGTGTGACTAAGAATGTAGGCTTACACAGATTATAATTGTACTTCACTGCTTTTATTAATACTTGATACGATTTAAATAACACTTCACTGATATAGAGAGAGAGCTGTGAGATGTTTTATTAAATACTTGCACTTTTTAATACGTCACGAAGGAAGTGAAGTGACGAAAATTGAACTAGTTCACCTTAGTGAAATGACATCGGTGAAATGAACGCTCAGTGAAGGTTAACTAGAGAAGAGCGATACAGTGACACTGAGAACTGAGTGACAGTTGTAAAAACTGGAATGTCACATTATTGACATTCATTTTTGCCTTTATTAAGGCAATCAATCGGGAAGAAATGACAATAAATGCTCAAAAAAGGATACACTTTTCTACTGCTTACTGCGATTCCTCATTTTGATATCGCTACTTTTATTATGTGTGTGAAGATGAGCCCGTTACTGACAGTTTAAACAATTCTTACCATTGGTCAACATCGTGTTCAACTTTGAATTGATTTATCTCCATTTTAAATTTTCCAGTATCTGTCCAACATTTAATACGATGCAATTTTTAAGTTAGGCTATGGATTCATCTTCCTTATGAATACATTTTGTATAATTTTGTATTACTGATAAACTATAAGAGAGACAAAATGTTGGCACACAAAGCAAGTAGATCTCGTTAAAACACGCCTTTTATGCTAACGGCGTTTTTTGTTCCATTACCCATTTCCGAAATATTCATTATAATTGATTTGAGTTTTCCAAAACTTTAAATATTTTAAAGTGCTAAAGCACCATTTCAAAGCAAGCGTATAGCGACCCGCTTTTAATACATTTGGTAATCGCTTCAGCCTCCGAAGCCATTTTTGCAAACATATATCTAGATTAACACGAAGTAGGCAGACAAATAATCTTTTGTAAGATTAGTTGGTAGGAAAGATATAACAAGAAACGATAGCGGGTAGAACAGTCACGTGAATATTAACACTCCAGGTTGTTGTGCTTGGAAATCTCCGGTGCGCACAAAAAAGCTTTGAATTACTGGTAATGTTGTCCTCCGTGGTGTAGTGGTTACCATGCTAGCGTCTAGTTCCCAAGGTCGCGGGTTCAAACCCGGCGAAGGGCGATGGATTTTTCGGGCGTAAAAATCTTTAGCATGGCTTCCTTCGGAAGAGAAGTAAAGCCGGTGGTCCCGTGTAGTAGATTTACGGCCCGTAAAAGAACCTCAAGCCTGATAAAGAGGCCTCTGAGCAAAATTATCGGTCTTTCACGCCCAATATAGAATGGGACACTAAGAACCACAGCAGTTAAAGAGCGTCCATAAATATAATTAAAAAAATTACTGGTAACGTAGCGGAGGTTACAGACTCAAACCGAGCGGGATGGTTTAGGCAGTAACGTCTGTGGGCCCCATTTGGGAGGTCATGGGTTCCAATACCGCGGCCGCTCTTCCTAATCCATGGGTTTTATGGGGGTTCTCCGGGTTGCTAGGCGAATGCTGGGAATGTTCGTTACATCCCCCGAATTTCCTGTCCCTCCATTTCACCTCCATCCTCATTTCGCTTCACCTTTCATCTGATTGGCTGTTTCAGTGTTGAAAGTGTCGGCGGGAGTCTCGGCATTGCATAGCAGGGGCAAAAGGATACTCTATGTAACACTTCGTTCAGGATTGGAGGCGGTCTCCGAGTCCCGGGTCCCCCAGAGGGATGTGCAAGCCTACAGGAGAGAGGGGAGCGGGGAGCGGTTGTATCAGTTGCCATCCGGGAAGTTTCAATTTGGAAAAAGTAGTCACCCTGCCCTCGCCCTGTCGTCCCTCCTGGTCCTACCGCGCTCTGTCTACTCTCACCTCACCCCTCCATCTCGGGGGCACCCTGTCAGGGGCTTAGGCACTAAATATGTTTATAGGTGGAGGTGCTAAGTCCCGCTCCTAATCCTAAACACTACTCACTACTTATTTTGGTACATATAGGGGCAGTGGCGTAGCCTGATTATCAGACTCGGGTATGCAAGTCAACGTATATTGTGAAATTCGTTAAAATCTGACCCAAACTAAACAGAATTGCCCATATCAACATATTTCATCTCAGCTAGAGTATCTCCTTTTCTGTCAGAACGTACATCTGCAAAGCAAATAAACCTCTCTTCAACATTTCCGTCAACAGTATGTATCACAAAACGGTAGAGTTGTGTACTACTTATATCAGGAGTTTCATCTAATATCAATGAAACAAAGAAGGCACCAGAAATTCCTTCTCAATTTCACGCATCATGACGGCACTCGCACTTGAAATTAAGTCATTCTGAATATCAGGTGAAGTTGCACGAAAAACAGTCGACTTTTCCAAGTGCTCTTTCAGAAAGCTGTCATATATTGCTAATCCATTTAAATACTCAATATACAGAGTGAGCCAAAAAAACTACGAACCGCCTGCGCTGTGGTTTTTCCTGTCCACGTCCATGATGGATAGTTTCCTAAAGAGGTGCCAAAAATGTATGGACAACGACGGTGGCCAGTTTCAGCATCTCCTTTCATAAAGTTGGTAAGTAAAGCCTTTAAAAGTAGTTTTAAAAATGTTGTATGGTTTCATCCGCGCCCTCCTATGATAGCGGCAGACGGCAACGACCGCCGAGGACGCGGACAGGGAGAAATACCGCGCAGGTGGTTCGTAGTTTTTTGGCTCACCCTGTAGTTGTCCCTGTTTGAAGATCTTTCACTCTCATTATGACCACGAAGAGCAAGTGTTTGTTTTCCTAAAACGCAATTATAGCCCGTACAAAGTGAGAAAGTAAAGCTCTATTATTTTTCACTTCATTGTTATGCTGTCAGAGCTTATACTGACTATCCAATGAAAATTTTATTATGGGAGTTTTCCCAAAAAAACATTTATTGCTTTTCACATATTATATGATTACAAGAACAGCTGTGTTTTTGGCTGCCTTATAAATTATTTAAATATTTATAACCATTGGAATTTGAAAGGGGATATATCATACATATTATACATTGTACATATGAAAGGGTAACCATACACATAAGAATTGTATAGTAATAATTTAATTCACTGAATGTTAAAACATTCAACATGTAACTTTGTACAGAGCTATTTGTAAGCAAAGTGCGCGCTAGCTACTTGAATTGGAATTCCTGGAACTCATAACGACCGTGCCTGGCACAGTATGGTACAACGCTACATGATGGCGCTGAAGCGCAAGGTTCTGAAACCTCATATTTTCATACATGCTTGGGTAACGCGGCCTGAGGGCCAATGGGAAGCATCGTTACATGTTCAAACGTAGAGGACGGCGTGGGTAAGCCGCCCTATATAAGACCAGATTTTGCCGAGGGGGCACTCTTACGTATTACCAGTTCAGCGCAACAAGAAGTCACGCCGACGCAAGGTGCTACAGATGCACGTGGGTGCATATAAGGGTGGGGATGCGTGTGAAGATAGATAGTCTCCTGATAAATATTCAAGTGGTGGGATAAAGTAAATGGGAAAAGCTAGCCGCCTATATTTATTTGAACAAGAAAATAAACATCAGTTATAAAGGGAAAACTTGCAGTGTATTTTTTAACTTGCCTCACCCACTAGAACCTGAGATTAAAGAAACTTAGCAATTAGGTAGGAATGGAGTACTCAACTACCGACGAGCATCACTAGCCGAGGAAGAAGAACACTACAATAGCACGCTGCAAGAGTCGACCAACCATTTCCCGCTACAAATTTCAGGGGCACTTTTCATTTGAAAAAAGACATGACCAACAAAACGCAACCATGACTCACTTTCATAAACGTTAATGTTGAAATGCCTTACACATTTTTTAATCTTAGTTGTAATACTGAGTATGGGCTTTGGAGGACCTGCTTTAATTACAACTTCATTTTCAGAGAAATTTAATGACTGGAAGCTTCTTAGCTTGACCTTGTCGATCACACAATAGTTTGTTTCCATTTTCGTTGACACAACCGCACTGAAACAATGTATTGTTTGCTATTGTAGCTGTTATCCACCTCGTGACCTCTCGGATGTACACTGCCTGTGTACGTACCTTCCTCCCAGAACCCGCGCAAATCTTAACCTACATTTGCTTTAATAGTGAGTAACCAAGTGTCCAAAGCAAGCTCAAATTTTCACAATTGAAGAAACACACATACAAGAAACAAAACAACTCGCGAATTACTCCCTATTCACCTTTATAAATGTAATTGTATGAGCTCGATTTTTAACACGAGATGTACTCCAACTCGGTACATACCATGGGTCACCAGGGTCAAGCACACAGCGCCAGTTTCCTCCAGCTGACGGCAGGTGCCGTTGACCAGAGCTTTGTCTCGATACAGACTGCGTTCAAGTTATCGCAGCGTGGCGCGAATTCAAATTATAATATTTAGGAAAGCTCGATTTTTAACGACAGTAGAACGTTGTGTACCACAAAATTACAATGAACAAATTTTGCCACCAGTTTGAGGAAAATTACAGGGTATGTAATAAATCTCTCACATCCATTGATGTTTACCCTGTATAGGGGAAATATTTGTCCAGTTTGTTGTTTCCGTTACTTTTCATGCCAGCTTCAGATTCTTTAACCTTAATTTATTTATTTTAGTATGTTCCATATTTATATTTAATGTTTATTTATATGTGCAACCAAACTGCACTTTCCTTGGCACGTAACCATGAACTCGCAAACAAAATTCAATCTAAATCTAAATGGCGGTGAATTCCCGCTAGAGGACTCTAAGCCTACCGCCCGCCGGCCGAACTGTCCCAGACACACAACAGTTGGAAAAGTGGCAGTTCTGTGCGATATCACACACGTCACTGTCCAGCAAATACTGGTTCGAGCTACTTTAATCGCACTTAACAATCGATGCACGTGCTGTCTCCCCGCCGCCCCTCTACCTCAGAGCTGCGTCATTGATTTTACCACATATTGCAGCTGGGGTATAATTTGCTAATATTATTTCCCTGAGTGAGGAAACCAAAAAAATCCCAAGAGCGATGCTTCAGCGTAATGGGGACTTGTTTTCAAAACGTTGTTCCACTCGACAACAAATTTAATTCCCAGCTCCCCTTCACACTGACCACTGAGTGGACGACCATACCTGGAGTTACACGACACTCAAAAACGCTGTCATCTGTCCACAGGCAGGGATGCTATGTTATGCAATCCTAGGGTTAAAAATCTGATGTGCTTCTCTACCCGCTATCCTTCGTTTTCTATAGCTTCCATACATTATTCTTACGAAAGCTTATTTTTCATGTTAATCGAGATAAACGTTTGCAGAAATAGTTCGATTACACATTTCTAGAGACCGGAGATCAGATTCAGACAGTGTCTTTATATTTGTGTGCTTAATGAACTTTTCTGGATCGAAATATAGCAAATTTGCAGAAATATGTTTTTTCTTTCTTTTTACTTTCTCTACTGCGTATAGTAAGTAGGGGAAGTATTGTATTCCACCCAAAAATCGATACCGAGATTTCACCGGAAATACATGTTTTGAGACCCCCTGAATCCAAAAAAGCATTTTGGAAGCATGTCCGTGTGTGTGTCTGTGTGTCTGTGAACAGCATAACTCAGAAACGAACAGTCGGATAAACACCAAACTTGGTATTTAGGTTCAGTATCTTCCAGAGATGCAACACCAAGGTTTTCAAGAAAATCCCCTCACCCCAGTTTACCCATTACATGGAACATTTTTCGAAAATTTTAATTTTCTCAAAAATGGCTCTAACGATTTTGATTAAAATATCATATGTTTAAGATATTTTCATGACAAATGAAATAAATATCTCGATTTTTCTAGGAATGTCTCCAAAAGTATTCTTCATTGTGAACGACTTTTGCATAACTGGTAAACCATAAGAGATAGACAAAATTTTACTACACAAAAAATGTAGATCGCGTTAAAATACACAATTTATGTCATATACATTTTTGTTGTTGCGTGAACCATTTTGGAGATATTGCTTGTTATTCCCTTAAATTTTTCAATACTTTTCTCAAATGGGAATTCGTTATTCATTTTTTTGTCTTGGATATGCAAAGAGTATTAATCTGTGGCAAAGAGAATGGTGCTGCACCTGGCAACCAGCTATTAAGATATATGTCTATGCTTAAAGGCTACTGTATTTCTATATTGCCCTTGCAAATACAAAACAAGGGGGATATAGTAGGCCTTAAGCGATAGTCAAATATTTTTAGAACTGGTCGCTATGTGTAAAATGTAATTCTCTTTGCATGTCAAAAGATCGTTTCTGCAAATGTTTATCTCGATTAATATGAAATAGATGGAGAATAAGAGTTTGTAAAAACAGTTTTTACAAGAGTAGAGAAAGTCATGTGAGTGTAACACATCAGATTTTTTAAAATTTGAAGGTGTTTTTGGGATCTAAAATGAGGTTTAGATATCTATAAATTTTATTCTGTGATCAAAGTGTGTTATTAAGGACAAAAACAACAGGAATATACCAGAGATCAAATTTGAGAGGGTTCAAGGCAATTTTAGGGATTGTGTTATGTATGATACATCACGTGTTTAGGGTTTTTAAATTCTACCATCGACACACAGTGGATAGAGATAGAAAAAATATAACTGTGACATGCAGAATTATTGATACACCCGGCCGTTGATAGAGAAATAGGTGCGAAATCCAGTGTATCATACTTATGAGTCCTTAAAATTTCATGACTGTGAATATTGACCAGGAACGGACACCACGCACCTTGACTCAACGTGGATCTTCTGTGCTTACCACTCCCAGGAGGAACGGATGAGGTGAAGCAACCGCAGGTGGCTGTAAGAGGGCCTGAATTATGATCTCGGTTAAGGTCCCGATTTAATATTAACTGAACGTCAGTCCAAATTTTCGAATTACGACCTTCGATTAACAACTAACAGGGAGTTATTCTTAGTATAAACTAACCTCCGATTGGGTAGCGGTTAGGATACTAACTTGGAGGTAAACATATAAGTAGCTTCTGCTACTTATAGTCGATAGCAATTCCTGCACAAATATTGGAGTAATATTTATATAACCGAAGGAAAGCTAAAGTAATCATACTTCGAAAGAATAATTTCCAGGTTGGGGCGAGGAGGAATTTCGTGAACGTTACAAGGCTGTCGAAAGTTTCACTGTTGCTTTAATTTCTGTTACACGTCTGCTGCATAATGCCTCTAACTACTAGGCACGATTTGCTTATCGTTTTATTTTATTTTATTTTGCTTTTTTTTTAAGTGCATGGAAGTAATATTTGCTTAAATGTATTGCAATTAATTACTAACCCGATATTTATAAAAGCGTCTAACCCATTTTGCAGATAACGCTTACAAAGTCTATCAGCAGCAATACTTATATTCCAAAATGTTATCTGTAGGAAGCCTAAAGCAAAAATTCATATAAGCTAATACTTGAAGATCATTCAACATATCAACGATTTTGATTAAAATATCATATACTTAAGATATTTTCATGACAATAAAATGTATATATTGAATTTTCTGGGAATGTCTCCAAAAGTATTCTTCATTGTGAACGACTTTTGCATAACTGGTAAACCATATGAGATAGACAAAATTTTACTACACAAAGGATGTAGATCGCGTTAAAATACACAAAATACACATGACTTCCTCTACTCTTGTACAAACTATTTTTACAGACGAGTATTCTCCATTTACTTCATGTTAATCGATATAAAAGTTTGCAGAAATTTTTCTTGTAGATGCAAGGGGAATTGGTAGGCTTTAAGCGATAGTCAAATATTTTAAGAGCTGGTTGCTATGAGGAGTATTCCATTCTCTTTGCATTACCAGGACATAAAAACGAATAACCAATTTCCATTTGATAAAAAGTCTCGCAAATGGTTCAATCGACAAAAAATGTATATGACATAAATTGTGTGTAATATGCCTTACGGCTCATACCTCCATGTCATCAAACACCTAGTATAAATAGAGTAAGCACATCTTGTACATCAGATGAACCATTTTCAACCTGCCCTACTCAGTTTGAATGTTTCAACAGCAATATTAATACGAGTAGGTGTTGACGTATATTAGAACCAAGAGAGACTCCAGCCTTCCTCGCTACCAACGTGTTTTATATATTATTATGCAAAATCGATTTTTCCATTAACCTAAATAAATTACCTATATTGAGAGTGAAACCCCATATAACCTAATACTCCAAATCCCCGAACCACTTTTCAAACTGCACTACACGTATAGCTATCCTATGTAACACTAATACTTCCATAACTATATTAACGGCAAATAATTCATTTTTAAACATACCGAAACACATTCAGTTATTCCATAGTCAGTGCGAACTAAACTTGAATCTAGCCTATTATAAAGCTATCAGAAACGATCCATATTAATCACGGAAGCTGTAGCGGGTAACAGTGCTGTGCACTATTTGTAGCGCGAAATCGTCGATCCTTGTGTTGCTGTTGTCTGCTGCAGTGTTCTTCCTCGGCTATGGATGCTCGTCGGTTGTTGCGTATTCCATTCCTAACTTTTCCTACCTACGTATATCTAATTTTTAATTCTCAGGTTATTGTGGGTGAGGCAAGTTAAAAAATACACTGCAATTTTCCGTTAATCAATGAAGTTTATTCGCAATTGAAATAGTTATGGGCGGCTAGCTTTTCCCATTATTATAATCCCACCACTTTAAATAAGTCAGGAGCCTAGCTATCTGCACACGCACTCCCACCCTTATGCACACACGTGCATTTGTTAAGAGCGCAGCACCTCGTGTCGTCGAAATTCTAGATGAGATCAAGAGAGCGAGTGGATTCTGGGTCCTTGTTTGCTCTTATATACCTGAGCCTAGTGACGCTCACCTCTGCGTTTAAAAATGTAACGAGGTTTCCAATTGGCCCTGCGACCGCGTTATCTTAACTTGTAGGAGAATATGTTGCTTCAAATCCGTGCGCTTAAGCGACACCCTGGCGCGTTGTGAAGCGGGTGCGATATCTCCGTCTCTTTCTTTTCACTATCTGTCTCTTTCTATTTCTCAGTATCAATACCGGATCCCTGATTGTTGGCTTGGTGAAAGGTATGCTCTACTTAGCATTATGCTTTACCTGGAACTTTTGCTAGGTCGCCCGTTTCTTACAATCAGCTCTGTGCAAATGTTAGGTGTTGAATATTTTAACATGTTAGTAAATTATATTATTACTGTACAATTCTTATATGGTATATCCCCTTTCATGGTTTATTAAGACGATCTTATGCCTCAAGTTTCCATCTAGGTGGCGTGAAATTGCGCACGAAAATGTTGCAAACAATACCAAATTGTTGACAAACTCTAGTTTAACTAACCTATAATTCGTAATATGGTGCATTCGGTTTAACCAACGGTTAGCAATAAATACAGATTGGTAAACCTCAGCTTTTATACGGAGCTCGTAATACAAGCCCAGAGACGCAAGAGGTCCCTAACGATCCCAAACTTGATGACCAAGTCACACTGGCGGGGTGCTTAGAGAAGCCTTCTCTGTGACGTAACCGGGGAGAACTCGACCCACTGAGGCGACTCAGGGAAGGCTACCATCTGGCAGGGCCAAGAAGAACTTTTCAAACACCGCGTCATCTGTCCGACACCGACCGATATACACAGCCCTAAGTCTATCTGAAACATGAAAGAGAAAACGAAATGATAAGAAATGAGGGAAACGAAATTCGTGGTAGACAAGAAACCACCCCAGCATTCGCTTTGTCAACCAAGGAAAGCCACGAAAAACCCATGATCAGAGTGGTCGTTCCTAAGGAATCGAATTCAAGACCTCCCTGATGCGGGCCTCATACGTTACGGCAGACACCCCTCGCTCGGGTAACAACTGAATAGCGACAGAACAAAATGACAAAGCCTTGAAAAATTCAAAGCAAATAACGGATATCTTGGAAATGGTATAAAGCTATGAGCCCTGGTTTATGGACAGACGGAGCAAATTTTGATAAGACTGCCTCTAGTGTGGTGGTTAGCATGCTAGCCTCCAAATCCAGAGGTCCTGGGTTTCATTCCGGGCTGAGGATTGGAAGTTTTCTTTAGCCCGCATTATTTTCTATACTTGAAGTATGAATGGGACATAATTTCTAAATAATGTTTCAGAAGCAGTCTGACTGTTTATGGAAAAAGGTAAGCACAGAAAAAATTCTTTTGTGTGCAGCATTTTGCTGTGAATCCATTGTTCAAGTGCAACAAGTCACTTCTACTGCAGATCCAACAAGGCACCGCCTCATCGTAAGCAAGTTTATATGTGGCGTAAGAAGTTCCTCCACTAGGAACCAATTACTTTGTTTGAGGTAAGAAATTATTACTGTTCCGTACAATGTGTTCTTGTTAAACCGCCATAAGACTAAACTTTCCTCCACCCAGAGGCGTGCAGAATGTTTCAAGCTTTCATCTGCTCCTATTTTAATATACCTGTATATTTATAGTAGTAACACACCGAGCGACATGGCTCCGCGGTAACTATGAGGTTCCATTCCCCTCTACTTCCCGGGTTGATTCCCCTGGACCGCTCCCTCAAACCTCGGGTTTTTCGTGGTTTACCCTGATCGATAGGGGAATGTCACGGTTTCCTTTCCATAATTTCCCTCTCTTTCCGTTTCCTTCTCATCTTTCAGGTTGCTTCTATATTTCGTGGCGTATGGCGGTGCCGAACAGATGGAGCGGATGCTTTACTCAAAGGAAAGAGTACTCCCCATGAACCTGCTTGATTGACGGGTCGTTCATCACCCAAGGTACAATAGTAGAGCGGGTCTTCGAACCAGGAACTATTCGGACTTCCGCGCGTCTCTGTGACCGTCTGTCTACGGCCTATAGCCTCCTGTGGTTCCTCAACTTTATCCCTTCCTCCTGAAGGGTGGTAGCCTCAATAGATCTAGGTAGGTCGCAGTGCGTATGGTGTCCCCTTCCGTTATACAGGGTTACTCAAAAAGAAGGAACAGACTTTACATATTTATTTCTAGTGAACGACTATAGATGGCGACACATGCAATACATCACTGAATATAAGAAAGATCAAAATTTTATTTCAGGTGTTCAAAATGAGCACTATTTGTTATGCGAGGACGACCAGTGCTTTTCCGTTTGCATACGCAACCATCTTCTACCAATTTGTTGTATCAATTGTAAATTTTTTTACGAAGAGGTGGCTCTTGTTGATCTTACAACGAAATGCACGCTGCATGAAACAGTGGATTCACTCTTTGCATACTGCAGCACACAAAACGACTTTTCCTGTGGCGTTGCCATTGTCTCGTAAACAAACCCAGCGGCACTGTAGGCACTGAATGAAACTAATAGGTAAGGGCTTAAAACTTTGAACTTTCCTCTATTCAATGATGTGTCGTATGTGTTGCTATCTATTGTCGTTCATTAAAAATGAATACTTAAAATCTGTCCCTTCTTTTTGAATAACCCTGTATAGCCTATACCTTAGCAGTAGCACAATACCCCTGTTCTGTTGTAGTCCTTTCTGGGAAACTTATGTATCTATCAATCTGTGTAGATGCATTTTTTTTAAAAATAAAATACAATTTGAATTTCTTGTCTGTTAATGTATCTCAATCAAATCCTATATTTCTTAAGGCAGACCATTGGTTCAAAATTTTTGACCTATCAATTTCAAGTTTTATGTGATAATTGGCATGTGCTCTACAGATAAAATACCAAATGTGGAACCTCTAAGTTAAACCATTATTGATAAATTATTCATTTACTACAATTTTAGGTTCTAATTTGCTTTTTCAAAACGCTCCTCGCGATGAACGATTACAGATTTCTGGCTGAAAATTTAATTTTTGTACCATTACACCACCTAAAAAATGTTATGTGCGCTTTTGGAGGAAACAATCACAAGTTTGACTGTAAATTCTCGAATATTGATGTCGTGCTTTACCTAATTTTTTGCACTAAGTATCATATAAAATATTTAATTACACAATTAAGGTGGATTGTTTAAGGGGAAAAAACAAGTTAGTTTCTTCGTTCACAGTTTTCTACCAATGCTGAAAATTTCAGGAAAATTGGTTGGACTGACATCACGTGAAGCAATTTGAATATTCTAAGGAGATGAAAAAAGTATTAGAGAAAAGACAATTTAAGTATCAAGCAAAATACGTGCGCACCAACATTTAAATTTCTGAATTACTTCATGAATATCAGGTATCGGAATGTTTAAAGCAGAATATGAAACTAAAAGCCCATACAGAATACAACACTAAAACTGTGAAAATAGCCAACTGCGTTAATCCTGGTCTATTGAACAGTTCAATCCCTTGCCTCCAATCTAAGCAAATCCTCCATTTATAGCGTAATCATATTGCTCTTCACTAAGCAAGAACGCTTTAATGGCAAATAGACGTTATTGTGTGTTACCGTATATGCCACGTAACTTTACCGAATTACATTATGGCAAAAGCACACTAATGTTTCCCAGACGTACTGGTGTAAATATCTGCACGTGTGAAAGGCCCTTAACTCTAGAAGCGTATAGCATGCTACAGAGACATGTGGGAACGATTGCATGCTCTATCTCGTGATTAGCATAAAAATACGATAAAGACGTTAATTGGTCGCTATAAAATACATGGAAAAAGTATCCACGCTATTCATAGGATAGTGTGCACGTTAGTTCGTAGATGTGTATAATCCATTAAGACTGCAGTTATTTGTCTCGTTTCAAAAAGAGATTGGAAAGTTTCCCCCATGGCCACCGAAACTGGCCATCGCTACGTTGTTTCGCTTTTTATCCTGTGACCCAGATCCCAGTCCTTTGAGACGTTTTGATCGCGATTTAGACGAGCAGCTTTCCTGTGCCTCTTTCTTTATTGGAATTGTGCTCTTCTGTTAAGAAGAGTTATGGAAGCTATTCTTCAGAGGATTAAAGTCGGACAGCTACAAACAATATGATGGATTCTAACGCATTTTCCTTCTGGGGTGAATACGTATAATGAATGGTTTTAACATCTAAGGTTCGGAGTAGAAGATACATTGTGATTATTACTCATCTTAGATTTCTTTGTATTCCTTCCAGAATTGTGTACTCTATTGTGTGAAGTCATTTATTTCTGTAAATAGTTAATCCTCAACCTGTGATACCGTACCCAAGGGGCACGTGTATCATACAGCTGGTATTTTTAGCATTGTAGTTTTTTCTCTCAACTAATTAATTAATTTCTCTTAGTTTGTGTTAAAATTAGTTTTAAAAATGTAGTTGAGTATCAATTAATTGCCGTAAATACAAAACTCTTAGCGTATATAATTTAACATAGATGCATATTAAATTCTTAACGGTAGCGATAACCTGAAATTAAAAATACCACACATAATCATAATTTTCTTATAAATACGAGCACAGAACTATAACTACGGAGCCTTCGTTTAGATATTGGCCGGACTAAGGAAATTTCTTGGCATGGAGAAGCACGCCGTTTGCCGGCAGAGTTGGATATTCATAGCCCCTTAAATTCAAGCGTACAGATTTGTGATAAAGACTGTAATCACAATAACCGCATACCTTCGTCATAGAAGATGTTGGAAATGATGTCCTTGTGCTGCTACACATCTCTTCTACGTTTTAAGAAAATGGCATTAACATTAACCAACACCCAACTGCTGAAATTAATTCTACTAACATTATCGGGTAGTTGCAATTCCTGGACTATAGTTATCTTATAGGATTTTAATTTTAAAAGTATAGTGGCGATCCAAGCTGACGTTGGTGAAATTCCTAATTCCTGTGGAAGCTTTCTCAGAGATTTCTTTGCTCTTCGTTCTAATTTTTCTCGAGAATTTGTCATCGAGTTTTTCCTGTGTAGGAACACAGGGATTTAATTTCGGTTTCTTATTAAGAATAGATTTCGTTTTCCTAAATCTATTCACAAGATTAGAACCGTTTCCCTGTGAGCACATAAACAGCGCTGTCTACAAATCGCCGTCTCACTTTGAAGATGTATTATATTTCGACTGTTGGGGAGCCGAACTTGAAGTAGTTGCAACCGCACGTATGGTAAAAAGTTTCCGGTAGCCTTCGCCCCAAGTTTAAAAAACTTTGTAATTTGACTGTTTCTTTATTTATTTATATATATATATATATGTTTGCCTCGGCTGCGTCAGTATTTATTTTTAGAGACATGAATTTCTTAACAAGGTGTGGTGCGACTGAAGAATGTAGGCTTACACAGATTATAATGTTACTTCACTCCTTTTATTAATGCTTGACACGATTTAAATAACACTTCACTGATATAGAGAACTGTGAGATTCTTTTGTTAATTACTTGCACTTTTTAACACGTAAACTATTTTCGTCTCACACTGAATACGTATTAAATTTCTCGAGGACACATACGCGTCCAGTTATGAGCGCTGTCTACAAGCAGCTGACTTGATTTCTACCGCCTAAATTTGTAAATTTCTATATTTCAAGTCTCTGATTGGCTATTCCTAATCCAATAGAATACTTTTATTTAACTTCA
This sequence comes from Deroplatys truncata, assembly GCA_030765065.1. Taxonomy (NCBI): domain Eukaryota; kingdom Metazoa; phylum Arthropoda; class Insecta; order Mantodea; family Mantidae; genus Deroplatys; species Deroplatys truncata. Next base: position 225,486,540 of record CM060976.1, read on the forward strand.
GCTTTTTTCTGGTTGTTGATTGGCTATTTTATAAACTGTCACAAAAATTACATTATTGTTGCTCCAAGAATGACTAGTAGCATTATTAAACTTTCTTACTCATTATTGCCTCAAAGTTACCTCATTGTTAGCAACTTTTAACCTATTATTCTCACAGCTCCTACATTATTAAATTACGTAATACATTCACATAACATTATTGAACATGTATACAATAATATAAACATAAACAATGACTGTAATATACGCTTTTTATATCTTGTTACATACACATATTGCATTAAGGTGGGCTGTTATTGAATTTATATATTATATAATTAGACTGAAATTATTTAAGTGTTAAAAATACTGCCTCAACTTCTCTCTAAGCGTTTTGTTGTCACATAGGAACCATACATGAAAATTCTGTGCTAAAGTGTACCGACTCTTTGGCATTATAACATCACTAACGTACTATAACAATAAAACATGGTCTCACAACGTATGAACCTCTATACAGCACAAGCTTCACGTCAACTGACTAGTCGGCATATGGAGAGGTAACAGAACCGATTAGAAACAGCACAGTGCAGAGCAGGCAGTTCCTACATATGCGGCCAGACGTCGAAACGAAGAGTCTGTATATACCATTTAAGATTCAGTTTAAAAATTGTATCTACATAGCTTAAGTACACTCGTACTCGTTGCCATCTTAACTTCTGGCAATCTGCAATATTCTAGTCTTAGTCAACAACTCTCTTCTGATTATATACGATTCAAATTGGTAACGTAGTAAATATATACGCACAGACATTTTAGGATCGTGTTACATGAGGGTAAGGCATCCTGTGACTGATGGTGGTATCCCTCAACACCACAGGTTTCCTATAAACGTCAACGATCTTAATTTATCACTGGCTAGAACCTAAAATATGTGTAAAATTAAACATCCTAGGTACGCTCGTCGTCCTACGTGGTGTGGTGGTTGCCATGTTAGCTTCTAGTTGCCGAGGTCGCGGGTTCAATCCCGTCGAGGGCGATGGATTTTTTCGGGTGTAAAAATCCTTAGCATGGCTTCCCTCCTAAGGGAAGTAAAGCCGGTGGTCCCGTATGGTAGATTTACGGCACATAAAAGAACCTCAAGCCTGATAAAGAGACCTCTGAGCAAAATTACCGGTCTTTCATGCCCAATATAGAATAGGACGCTAAGGACCATAGCAGTTAAAGGAGCGTCCATAAATAAAACTAAAAAAAAGTAGGTACACTCTGTAATTTCACATACGATGTGTCCCTTTTATATTGTAATCATCACAATTTCAAAGCTCTTAGCCACCTTTAGAAAAGTTGTGTTATGATGAGCTCTCTCCTCGAACATTTTCCTTCAACTCTATAACCACTGAAAAAGAATTTAAAGCATTGTACACAATTTATAAAAATCAGTTTAAAAGAGATACACAACTAAGAAATATTTGGAAATAGACGGTAGGCTTGTAGGCACTCTTCTGGGATTCATTTTCAGTAGAAGACGTCAACCAACCTGGACTTTAAAAAAAATTATTATTTCAAAGATTTTCGAAATCCGCTAATTTAAAACTAAACTCTTTGCATTTTCCAAAGTGGAAATTTCTTTATAAGCACTATGGTAATAAGAAACCTTTTATTGCATATTCAGGTCAACCGGTTTTAATATGTTCATGGATTTTCTCTGTTCCCAGTTTGCGATGTCGCTTAAGGCGAAATTCGCCAAAAACTGATAATTTTTTGTAGTCTTAATTGGAATTGCTTTTTTAATTCGATATGCATTTTATCACCATAGGCACAATGCTGTGTTTAAATATATTTTTAGAAATAATACCGTACTCTGAATTCTGTGCCACTTCAAGGAAAAACTCATAACTCCTGCACTCTTTGGAGTAGAGAGGTAAATTTTATTTCCTTTTAAGGAGACGATTTGCTCCATCAATTGGAATTACCGCTAAATATGGCAGCTCCCATAGGTTAAATCTATTTGATTTGTTTTTTAGCAAATATTCGTAAGTTTTTTTCCATTTTTACTTTGATCACGATTCACTATGAATTACATGTTATGACGCGTTTTCTCACAAATTATTGAACATAGCTAAATAAAATTTTAGGATTATAAAAACACCAGCTTAATGCTATTGTGAATCTTTGATGTTAAGATGTTTGGCTAGCTTTTTAATGTCTTTGTTTACAATTTTAATAAAAAATCTGATGTGTTACACTCGCATGACTTTCTCTACTCCTGTACAAACTATTTTTACAAACGCTTATTCTTCATATGCTTCATGTTAATCGAGATATCGAGATGTTAATCTTATTGCTAATTTTCTTGTAGATGCAAGGGGAATATAGTAGGTTTTAAGCGATAGCCAAATCTTTTAAACGCTGGTTGCTATATGGCGCATTCCATTCTCTTTGCATGTCCAGGACATGAAAAAAATGAATAACGAATTTGAGAAACAGTGTATTGGAAAATTTAAGGGAATAACAAGCAATATCTCGAAAATGGTTCACTCAACAACAAAAATGCATATGACATAAATTGTGTATTTTAACGCGATCTACATTTTTGTGTAGTAAAATTTTGTCTATCTCTTATGGTTTACCAGTTATGCAAAAGTCGTTCACAATGAAGAATACTTTTGGAGACATTCCCAGAAAATTCGAGATATACATTTCATTTGTCATGAAAATATCTTAAACATATGATATTTTAATCAAAATCGTTAGAGCCATTTTTGAGAAAATTAAAATTTTCGAAAAATCTCCCATGTAAAGTGTAATCTGGGGCGGGGGATTTTCTTGAAAACCTTCGTGTCGCATCTCTGGAAGATACTGAACCTAAATACCAGTGTTTATCCGACTGTTCGTTTCTGAGTTATGCTGTTCACAGATGGACACACAGACACACACACGGACATGTTTCCAAAAATTTTTTCTTTTTTGGATTCAGGGGCTCTCAAAAAAACATATATTTCCGGTGAAATCTCGGTATCGAATTTTTGGGTGCAATACAATACTTCCCCTACTTACGATACGTAGTAGAGAAAGTAAAAATGCTTTTTTTGGATTCAGGGGGTCTCAAAACATGTATTTCCGGTGAAATCTCGGTATCGAATTTTTGGGTGGAATATAATACTTCCCCTACTTGCTATACGTAGTAGAGAAAGTAAAGATGTACAAAAGTTTCAATCTTGCTTAATAAACAAAAGTATTATCTAAAAATAATCGTTGAACCTAGAAGGCATGCATCTCATCTTGTAAAAAAGTTCCTAAATCGCTTACGATATAATCAAGTTGTTAAATCTAACATAGGCGGGATAGGGGTTTTAATCTCCCTTTAAAGTTTTTACCTGAAAGGATATAACATAACGAAATAACTCAAAGAATGTCTTCCGTCTTGTCAAAATTTATTGAGCAAGTAAGTTGAATAAATTTCCTAATAAATAGAACGAAAAATTTTGCTATCCCAGCTTCTAGTTTTGTCGTCTGATAGCCTCTAGGAGCCATGTAATATCCTTTAATCATCTCTAGGACCTTGTCATGAAATTCAGTATCCTCCGATAGGCGGTAATACGTTGTCATAAACTTTGGTTTCGTCTGATGGTCTCTAGAACCCCTTATAAAATTCAGTATCCTCTGACGGGCGTAGGACCTTGTCATAAAGTTCAAAGATGTCTGATGACCTCGAGGACCTTGTCAAAAAGTTCAGTATGCTCTCATGGGCTCCAGGACCTTATCATAAAGCTCAGTATTCTCTTGTTGGGCGGTATGATCTTGTAATAAAATTCAGTATTTTCTGATGGGCGGTAGGACCTTGCCATAAAGTTCAGTGTAGTTTAATGGGCGGTACAACCTCGTCACAAGGTTCAGTGCCACCTGATAGGCGGCAGGGCCTTGTCATAAAGTTCAGTATGCTTTGATGGGCTGTAGAACCTTGTCATAAAGTTCAATATTCTCTTATGGGTGATATGATCTTGCCTTTAAACTCAAGAGTCGTCTGATGGGTGGAAGGACCTTGTGTAGCAGTTGATACCCTCCTCTCCATCTGAGACGAGATTTTAAATTCCAGCTTTGTAATTGCAGCGGTAGTGGTGATAGCATGCTTGGCTACGTCTCTTTACGACGTCAAGGTTACTTGTGACTCCTTGGATGACGTCATTATATTTCAAGACACCTTATTGGCTGCTTGGCGGACGGCGGCGATAGCAGCGCCAGCAGTGGGAAGCCAGGCTGGGTCTTTCGGAAAAACAAGGCAGCAGCATCGCGAAGCGACATGATTCTACTGAGAGTATCAACTCCCAGTGGTCGGGTGACGTAAGTTGTATGCATGACACACTTTTTGGATATTTTAAAACTTAAAACGTCCTTACTTTTGGTAAGTATTTCTCAAAATTTAATCCTTTGTGCTGGCAAGGTATACGTTACCGTATTAGGAGATGGAATATATATAGGCTATGGTTCGTGATAAATATGTCATTTTACGAATATCTTTAGCGAGACAGAAAAACTTATAGGCATTTCGCATTAAAACTTATTTCCAGAAAAAACTTCTAGTGAAAGCAAACTATGATCTCGAATTTTGATTATAATTCTCAAGTTACTTAGAGACATCAATATACAAGTCATGAGAATTAAATGTTACTCGTAAATCTAAATAACTATTTAACATTGTTCATTGTTTGTTGCGAATTAAATAAAATGTTTGTTGAGAACTTTCCTCCTTGTAATTCTCTCAGAATTCATTCTCATGTTAGACCTTTAGTTATGCCCGATTTCACGTCCTTGGAGGGAAAAGTGATACTTCTACAAATAGAATTGTTTGGCTTCAGTACGCGTAAGTCATGGTACCGGAATTGACTTTTATTCTTTCATATGTTAAATCGGCTTATGGTGCCAGTACAGTACAAAATAAAACTCATAATAATAAATGGCACAAAGCTGACAGTAGAACGAAATCGTACATTTGTCATAAAGCTCGGTGTTGTCTGATGGACAGTAGACCTTTTCATAAAGCTCAGTGTTGTCTAACAGGCAGTAGGGTCTTGTCATAAAGTGTAGTGTCGTCTGATGGTCGATAGGACCTTGTCATAAAGTTCAATGTCTTCTGATTGGCGATAGGACCTTGTTGAAAATTTCTATGTCTTCTGATGGGCAGTAGACACTTTCATAAAGCTCAGTGTTGTCTAACAGGCAGTAGGGCCTTGTTATAAAGTGCAGTGTCGTCTGATGGGCGGTAGGACCTTCTTGTAAAGTTCAGTGTTTTCTGATGGGCAATAGGACCTCGTTGAAAATTTATATGCCTTCTGATGGGCAGTAGACCCTTATATAAAGCTCAGTGTTGTCTAACAAGCAGTAGGGCCTTGTTATAAAGTGCAGTGTCGTCTGATGGGCGTAGGACCTTGTTGTAAAGATCTGTGTCTTCTGATGGGCGGTAGGACCTTGTCATAAAGTTCAGTGTCCTCTGATGGGCGATAGGACCTTGTCATAAAGTTCAGTGTAATGTTCTGGGCGTAAAGACCTTGGCATAAGGTTCATTGTCGCCAGATGGTGGGTAGGACCTTGCCCTACTGTAGTCACAATCACGACATTTGAAGCATTAACCACCGTCTCGCATTGTGTTATGAGTGAGACGTAAACAGCCCGCCTTTAACCGCAGAATGTGAGTTTTCATGGCTTCTTCCTCAGCTTTCCGTTTTTTTATCGGCTTACGCTGGTTTCCACACATACGCACTCACTCACGCGCCTGAGGCAGGACTCGAGACGAGAACATGGCCATGGGGACCGGAAAATCTGTTTGTCGGCCGGCACACATTTATTTATTCTTCTCGGCTCTCCCACTTCGTCATTAAATTACGTAGAAATTAGGAAGTAATTATCAATGTTAACAGTACATAAAATGACATGTGATACGTTTTAAGTGTCGTAATTCATCCAGTGCATGCGCACCTCCATTTGTGATGATGGAAATGAAATGTATACGTGTATTTAACGGAGGATTATGACTTGCTGTGCAATGCAGTGGTGATTGGCCCAGCCAGTTATACAGCATATCGATTCATAATGTTCAATGTTCTCAGGTGTGTGAATATATGATGTAGCTTCGAACTATGTGTAAAATATACCATTAAACGTATTAAAATAGCATTAAATCTCTGATTTCCGCTTCATACAGAACATGTGAAATACACTGGAAATAACTAAACAGAAACTGAACAACAGTATTGAACCAACACGTATTGCGCCGCGTGATATGCCTCAGGTGGAGCATCCGAGACTCGTATTTGGAAGGTCGCGGGTTCAAATATCCTGTGCCGGCCAACCTGTTTTCTTTTCGACCTTAAGTTTCACCTAGGAGAAAATTAAATAGAAAAAATACATGGCACACAAAGGCGACTACGCAACTACGGGAATCTCTTCAGCTTCCAACAATTAAGTACATACCCAAAGAACAGCCCAGTTCCATGCTCCCAAAGTCCACATGTCACTAAAACTTAATAGCAACAAAGTCGGTTTTTCATTAATAAAACACAAATGTATTTTAAAAAATCTATATAACATATATCTTATTGTTATAATAAACCAAATGAATTAAAATAATAATTTCCATGGATTTGAATTTTTTTTAGCTGAAACAAATCGTAGTCCATTTGATTTTGCTGAAGGCGAGTCGGAATTGGTGTTTTGTCCTGTTAAAATATAAGGATCTGTTTGTCCATTCCCAAATTCCCACTACTTCCTGGTGCATCTACAATATTGTCTTCAAGAACATAGTTTCCAAAGATATGCGAACGGACAAACAGCAACCTTTTCTCTCTGTACACATAAATTACATTTAAAGAAGCAGACAAGGTTTGCTTAACCTCGCTTTAACTTTTTGACCCTATCATGACGGTTACTAAAGGTTTGTTGGTTCACCTGAGTGAGTGTATGTCAGACAGATGGACTTAGTGTCTTAATCGCCTTCCTGTACCACCTGCTTGAGGAACTTGCTGATATATAGTCTTAGTTGCTTAGTCACCGAGCAAGATGGTTCCGCAGTAAAGTCCAAGGCTCGCATTTGGGAAGTCCTGCGTTCGAACCCTGAAACAGGTCACTCTGACCAGGGAGGAATCTATTTCATCTCCCTTGGTTGGTTATAGCCAGGTCGTTTAGGGGGGTCTGCGGTTGATATCCCTCCCTGACTGAGGTTTTTTCCCGTTTTCCTCAGTCCTCATAACTGACAAATGCCGGGGAAATACCATAAAGAACATTTTGATATAGTTTCCTTCCCAAATTTCTTTTCCCAATTATCTCTGAATTTCATATTCTCAAATATACAGATAAAACTATCATTATGCCGTAACAGCGCATTTGACTGTAGGCACTGACAAGCCAGAAGCAGGTAGAGCGGTTTTAGTAAGTAAACAGAAAAATCCTGCTACCGCACGGAGTATAGATGACGCCAGATACTGCGACGGACACCTCTCCCGTCCCCAATAGCCGGTTTCGTTGCTACTGTTCGATTTATTTGCTGCATAATATACACCAGTGGAGAACTGTGGCAATATGCCTAAAGCAAATAAAAGTTTATACATCAGAATAAGCATCATATTTTATGGCGGAATGTGCAGGGAACATTTCAGCACAAATAGTAAAACCATCAATGTATCATAGAGCTCAAAAGACGTTTAAACAACACTGTAAATCATTGAAACACAAGGAACATGTTGCATCATTAGAAAGGAACACTGAGCAAAGTAGACCTTCAACCTCCTCAACCCCAAACTACTGACCAGAATTTTTCGAGGATCTGTATCCTACACCAATAAGAATGGAGATTGTTTTAAAAAATGTACAGCTTTTGGAATGCTTGTTTCTTAGCTTTCATAAACTAATTGCACACTATCTATAGCTAAACATCTCTACATTGCTTTCTTTCTTCTGTCGTCCTCCGTGGTCTAGTGGTACCATGCTAGCCTCTAGTTCCCGAGGTTGCGGGTTCGAATCCGGCGGAGGGGGTAAAACTTCTTTGCATGGTTTCCTTCGAAAGGGAAGTAAAGCCGGCGGTCCCGTGTCGTAGATTTACGGCTCGTAAAAGAACCTCAAGTCTGATAAAGAGGCCTCTGAGCAAAATCTCCGGTCTTTCACGCAGTGCTAAGAAGGCGCGGTTGCGCCACCTGGTATATACGTGCATATTAATACTCAGTTACACATTACTCAAGTGATTATTAAATAAGGCAACTCTTATTAACTGAATACACTGCAACCCATACTTGCAAGTTACTGACTAATCTATTACTCCCGGTATGCTTTAACATTACATTTATCTCGCTACCGGGAGCATTCTGTAGAAAATATTTAACAGTATCTATTGTGGCGTTTATGTGTGTGTGTGTGTGTGTGTATTGTCTCGCCAGACACATTATTGTGTCGGCGACAGTTTTGTTGGGATAATTCTTTCGGCTTCGGGGTTTTAAGTTCGTCTGGCGTGGCGACTCGCCACCTTCTGGCTGGTGATCCTAGCCAGAGATGGAGAGAGCGGGGAAGTGAGCGTTACTTCTTTGTGTGTTGTGTGTTGAGCGTCACATTTTGCTGAGTGTTGAGTCTGAAAGGTTGTATGTGAAGTTGTGTAAATGTAGCCTCGTGTGTGTAGCATCTCCCCTCAATTTCTTCCTTGTTATCTTTTGTGTGTGATGTAGGCGCACCGTGCTTATACTGAATAAACCACAGGTAATGTGATTAATGTAAAATTCTGTGTATATTGTTATAACTATCCCACGCCTGCTCTGAAATAGGTTTGAGTTTCTGGTCCTCTTGCTGCCTCTGCAGCCATGCCTCCCAATGTACATGCTGGGGTAACTAAAATTGAATATCTAGCTGGAAAACCTTTTGGCCTCACCTCAGTATGTAACACTATTTCCATACAATCTTTCTTTCGTTAATTTTTTTCGTCCATTTTCTTTTCACCTTTTCTAATTAACTACTAATTTCCTTATATGACTTTAGTTTTAAACCCCGCCTATATCTATTAATAACATTCCATTTCACCAGCCTTAATTTTTCTCTCATTAATTTAGTTTCCTCGCATTCAAGAATCTCATGCCCATAATTATCTTTTATACCACACATTGGACATTCGTCTAAATCTCGTCTCCCTCTTAAACCTTTTAATTGTATTATTCCTATTCTAGGCAATGCAATTTCTTCCTGGAAGCTTTATCTCGTTTTTCCACATAATTTTCCCTTTCCCATTCTAATTTTTAACTCCCTGTAAATGTCCAATGACTTTTTGTTTTTAAAACTTCCAAGGCTTTCCTGAATTTCAATATAATCGATTCTTAATTTAATTTCTCTCCAAAAACCTTTTTATTTTAATTTTCAGTCTCTCCAGGTCATCCCCTGACAAATGTTTCCTAAACAGTTCTAATGCTGTTAATCCAAATGTTACACTGGATAATATTCAACTGGGAAATCCCACATTGTTTCAAATTGCTTCGTTCATCTAAACTCTTTAACCTAAACCAATATTTTAAAATTCTCATCATTATAAAATACCTCATGTTTAAAATATTTACATAAAAAGTAAAATGTAGGTATATTTTAAATATTCTGCGAATAGCCTATGAAGTTAGCTTCATTTGGAACGAATTTTATAACTGGTAAACATTAAGAGATCGACAAAACGCACTGTGTAAAAAATTTAGATCAGTTTAAAACAACATAGTTTATTTTAATAACTTTTTGTGTCAGCAACCATTTCCTAGATATCCGATATTATTGGTTTGAATGTTTTAATACTTTTTATTTTTAAGTGCTGTCGCTATTCACTTGTTTCTCGCGATATCATGGAAAGAGTATAGAATTTTAAGGCCAGCATTTAGACACTCGCTTTTAAAATCTGACTATCGATTCGGTTCCCTGTATCCACCTTATACCTGCAAGAAATATCTAATGGAACTATTTCTGAAAATGTTTATCTCAATTAACAATATATATGAAGAATTTGAGGAAGTTGTTTTATTGTAACTTGTTTGCAACACGCTTTGGGCGTCAATGTGAAGTAAGTCGTATTGAAGGAGTTGTATTATATTTCAACTGTTGGGAACCGAACTTGTAGTAGTTGCAACCGCACGTATAGTAAACAGTTTCCGGTAGCCTTCGCCCCAAGTTTAAACAAATTAACTTTGTAATTTGACTGTTTCTTTAAGTATTAAATATTTATGTTTGCCTCGGCTGCGTCAGTATTATTGTTAGAAACATGGAAGTCTTGGCAGGGCGTGATGCGACAAGAATGTAGGCTTACACAGATTTTAAGTTTTAATTCACTGCTTTTTATTAATCCTTGACACAAATTAAATGACACTTCACTGATATCGAGAGCTGTGAGATTCTTTTATTTAATTAATTACACTTTTTAATACGTAAACTTATTTTTTGTCTCACACGAATACACATTAAATCTTTCGAGGACGCATCATGCATCCGGTTACTATCACTGTTTGCAGGCAACTGAACTGATTTCAAGCGCCTAAACTTTGTAAATTTATGTATTTCAAGTCTCTGATTGGCTAATCCTACTCCAAAGGAATACCTTCATTTAACTAAAGATTTTTCTAGTTGTTGATTGGCTATTTGTATAAACTGTCACTAAAATTACATTATTGTTACTCCAAGAATCACAAGTAGTACTGTTAAACTTTCTTACTCATTATTGACTCAGGGTTACCTCATTGTTAGCAACTTTTAACTTATTATTGTCGCAGCTTCTACATTATTAAATTACGTAATACATTCACATAACATTATTGAACATGTATACAATAATATAAGATATGCAATGACTGTTACATACATTTTACAAATTATTATATACATATTGCTTCAAGGCGGGCTGTTATTGAATTTATATATTATATAATTTGACTGAAATTATTTAAGTGTTAATAATACTGCCTCAAATTTATATAAAAATAAACAATAGAGGATAGAGAAAGTCGTGTGAATGTAACAAATTAGATCTTTTTCTAAAATCTTACAAGCTAATTTAAGAAGCTGATCTGAAAGACTGTACAAAATAGATACATCTAGGACATGGATATTTGTTTGGAATGAATATTCTAGTGCAAAGAGAAAAAATCAGATCTATTCAATGGGGGATGCCGAATGCTCAGTGGTGGGAATTCTTGTCTTTGTTTGATATGGTATTGTTTTTCTGAAAACATCAGTGTTACAAGTTTGTGTTAGCATGCTGAAGGTGCAGCACTACCATTAGTGTGATTACCGTGCCACATCGTGGGAAACAACCCCTGCACCTCTCACACCCTCGCGTCTCCTAGGTAACAGCTTCGCCTCTACGTCATCGTCTCGATCTCTGTCTTACTCCTGCTTTTTGCTTCTCCACGCTTTATTATATCAGGTTTCGTAGCCATCGCTATTATGGTCTCTCTTTATACATTTTATTTTACCCGTGTTTACTAACGTTTATTTTATTTCTTTAAACAGATATTATTGCTTCGGCCGTTTCATTTTATTGACGTGAATTTTTGTCCATTGTAGCTGTTCCTTTTTCATCTCGTTGCTTTCCGCTCTATCTCATATTGTATTCAGAGTATAGGGAAATAAACAATGCATTTTAAGAAAATGAGGAATTTTGTGTTTGTAGGAAAATGTAATGCAAAATCTGCATTTAAATCAAGCCCAATAATTTTGTAATTATCGTATTTAAGCTCTTCATGGAAGTCCTCTTTAACCTGACTCCTATTGATCTATATTATATAGAGGGAGTGCTAGGCTGAGGGTTTTTCGGCTGAACCTAAACTCAAACTGATACAACCCTAATACGTTAGGGTATATAAGAATCACAAATATAAACAATAGCCCTCATATTGAGATGAATAGTGATTATATAGTGTGGCTATTATTAATTGCATTATCATTACCAGACGCAGTGTTGTGTTGTATTGTTGCCACCAGACGTAGCATTATTGGGTCTTCTTAGATATATTTCGGCTTAATGGTCTCCTTTCGGTGCGGATCACGCCAAAGGGAAAGATCTGTTTGAAACTGTCTGGTATGACGTCAACCCTGTCTAGCTTTGGCTAGAGAGGCGGATGGTGGGGGGATAGCATGACTCCAGTGGAAGTGGTCGTTAGAGCCAGATGTGTGTGTGGCCGGTCTACGGTTTAATGGCATCTCCCTCCACCCTGTTTCCTTTGTTCATTATGTAGAGCCGCCAAACGTTTTGTGAATAAATCCCCGGTATGTGAAGGTAATGTGTGTTATGTAATACCAAAGTCTCGAACTTTTGCTGCCAGCGAGTTGCGCCACCCCCATGTGTGTGTTGGGGTGACCTAAACTAATTATTTTCTGGTAACCTTTGGCCTTCACCCCAACATGTATCAATATCACAAAATTATGTTTTGACAAACCATTCAACATAGTGTTAGAATGGAGTCAGAGCAAGGTACAAGTCATGAAGGTAACCTAAATCTGGTATACAGATGGCTCTAAAATGTACAATGGATTCAGAGGTGGAATACATGGGGAACCACCAACATGCGATATTTATGTTGCTCTTGGTCGGAGTACCACTGTATTTCAATCTGAAGTTTATGCAATGGAAACCTGTGTCAAGGAGAATCTAAAAAGGGGCTACAAAGTAAGTAACATTTGGATTTTCTCTTACAGTAAGGCTGCGCTAAACTCTATTCGAAGAACCGAGTGAATTACTCATAACCACCAATTGCGATGGGTTCAAACAGAGGGATGCAAGCACAGTGACAGAATGATAAGCAGTTTATCCTCCTCAGTCACTGAAGATGTAGTTAATCTCAGTGGATCTGAAATAAGCCTGATAACCGGTCTCTTGACGGGACATTGTAGCTTATGGAAACACCTACATACAACGGAATCTTCAGAGAAGAACCAGAATGCAGGCTGTGTAACAAAGAGGATGGAACTGCCGCTCATATAATCTTTAAATGTGAAGTACTGGGTAGGAAAATATATGAACTTTTGGGTCTGATAAACCCAAATGATGATTTTTCTAAAGAAAACTTAGTTAATAAACTAGTGTCCCTAATTAAAGGGACAGGAATGTTTAATTAAAACACTAGTGATAGGAGATAATACAACGAACCGTTAGGTTTCAGTGTTAAGGGCAATTACAACCCGACTCCATCACTATGGTAGTCAAGTCAAGCTCCCCATTTGAATCATTTAAGCTTACCTTTTATCTTAAACTTAATTCCTTATGATGGGTATACACATTCTTTTATTACTATATTTTTACTTCCTCTACAGCTAACGTATATGTAATGTAGTCCACACAAAAATTGGATATAGAAATTGAGGCAGTATTATTAACACTTAAATAATTTCAGACTAAATATATAATATGTAAATTCAATAACAGTCCGCCTTAAAGCAATATGTGTATGTAACAATATATAAAAAGTGTATATTACAGTCATTGTAAATGTTTATATTATTGTATACATGTTCAATAATGTTATGTGAATGTATTGCGTAATTTAATAATGTAGGAGCTGTGAGAATAATAGGTTAAAAGTTGCTAACAATGAGGTAACAATGAGGTAACCTTGAGGCAATAATGAATTTGAAAGTTTAAATGCTAATAGTCATTATTGGAGCAACAATAATGTAAATTTTGAGACAGTTTAATAAATAGCCAATAAACAACCAGAAAAGCTTTAGTTAAATGAAGGTATTCTATTGGAGGAGGATTAGCCAATCAGGGACTTGAAATACAGAAATTTATTAATTTAGGTGGTAGAAATCAATTCAGATGGTTGTAGACAGTGTTCCTAACCGGACGCGAGATGCGTCCTCGAGAAATTTAATACGTATTTTGTGTGAGACAACAATAGTTTACGTGTTAAAAAGTGCAAGTAATTAATAAAAAAATCTCACAGCTTTCTCTATATCAGTGAAGTGTTATTTAAATCGTGTTAAGCATTAATAAAGGAGTAAAGTAAAATTGTAATCTGTGTAAGCCTACATTCTTCAGTCGCACCACAACCCTGCAAGGAGAAACATGTCTCTAACAATAATACTGACGCAGTCGAGGCAAACATAAATATGTAATATTTAAAGAAACAGTCAAATTACAAACATTTTTTGGGGGAGCAAAGGCCACCGGAAAGTACATTTGGGGCGAAGGCTACCGGAAAGCGGGTACTATACGTGCGGTTGCAACGAATTTCAAGTTTGGCTCCCAACAGTTTAAATATAATACAACTCCTTTAATACAACCTACTTCAAGATTTCACCAAAAATTCAAGTTTTTAACCGCCTTAAATAAAAAATCGAATTTGTTATATTCATATCTTTTTGTTAGCATTTACTTTTATATAGCTCCTACAAAACCATTCGTAAAAAACTTATTTTTCTATCTAAAGCTAATCCAAATAAATATTCCCAGAAATGTTTCAATACACATTTCCTTGTAGATAAAAGAGGGTTGAAGGAGAATGAAGCGATAGTAAAAATTTGAAAAAGCGGGTCGCAATACGCTGGCTTTGAAATTCGATACTCATTCCATGACATCTCGAGAACTAACCAATCAGTTACGGCAATTAAAAAAATTACGAAGTATTGAAAAATTCAAACTAATAACAACGAATATCTCGGAAATGCCTGATACGACAAAAACTTATTTGAAATAGATTGTGTGTTTTAAAGAAATCTATATTTTTACTTTCTCTACTACGTATAGTAGGTAGGGGAAGTAATGCATTCCACCCAAAAATTCGACACCGAGATTTCACCCCAAATACATGTTTTGAGACCCCCTGAATCAAAAGAAGCATTTTGGAAACATGCTCGTGTGTGTTTGTGTGTGTGCATGTGTGTGTGTGTGTGTGAACAGCATAACTCAGAAACGACCAGTCGGATAAACACCAAACTTGGTATTTAGGTTCAGTATCTTCCAGAGATGCGACACGAAGGTTGTCAAGAAAATCCCCCACCCCAGATTATCCTTTACATGCAACATTTTTCGAAAAGTTTAATTTTCTCAAAAGTTGCTCTAACGGTTTTGATTAAAATATATGTTTAAGATATTTTCATCACAAATGAATTGTGTATCTCGAATTTTCTGGGAATGTCTCCAAAAGTATTCTTCATTGTGAACGACTTTTGCATAACTGGTAAACCATAAGAGATAAACAAAATTTTACTACACAAAAAATGTAGAACGCGTTAAAATACACAATTTATGTCATATACATTTTTTGTTGTTGAGTGAACCATTTTCGAGATATTGCTTGTTATTCCTTAAATTTTCCAATACTTATACTTTTTCTCAAACTCGTTATTCAATTTTTTTGTCCTGGTAATGCAAAGAGAATGGAATACTCCACATAGCAACCAGCTCTTAAAATATTTTACTATCGCTTAAAGCCTACCAATTCCCCTTGCACCTACAAGAAAATTAGGAATAAGATTAACATCTCGATATCTCGATTAACTAGAAGTAGATGGAGAATAATCGTTTGTAAAGATAGTTTGTAGAAGAGTAGAGAAAGTCATGTGAGCGTAACACATCAGATTTTTTTTGTATAATAAGGCCTTGTCAATCTCTATCCTCTACCATTCCAAATGAAAAAAACTTCAGAGGTTATTCCCAGAAAATTGCGATACACATTTTATTATCCATGCAAATATTTTCGTATCACATGCTTAGAAGTCGCTGAACCCGAATACCAAATTTGGTATTTAACAAAAATTTTGTTTTTAAGTTATGTCCACACACGTATGCGAGCGCAGATAGTTTTACAAAAATGCTTTCTAGGATGCAGGGAGTCTCAAAACCTGTATTACTAGTGAAATCTCGATATCGAATTTTCACAATACTTCGCCCATTTACTATGGATAAGCAGTAGAGAAAGTAAAATTGCTATTTTTGGCCTCAGAGTTGTCATTTAAGCCCGAAGGCATCATACAGGATGGACCATTTAAGTTGAGACTGTACAATATCTTCTAAACTAAGCGTTGTAGAAGCAAATGTCTTGAATAAAAATTGCTTAATATTATGGGAGAAAGTAAATGCCATTAGTCTTGTTTTATTTTGAGGATGTTGCGATAGTCATTTTAGGGTCAATTTAAATTGACTCTAATTGTAGGTCCCTAAAATGACCATCACAACGTCCTCCAAACAAAACCGATTAATGGCATTTACTTTCCCCCATAATATCAAACAACTTTGATACAAGACATTTCTTTCTAAAACGCTTAGTTTTGGTGATATTGTACAGTCGCAACTTAAATGATCCATCCTATAGAATTATACTAAAATGTTGTGTACAGTTTTAGCAGGGTGGAAAAGCAACATGCAGAAAGTTGTACAGCAGGAAGGTAGCACCAAACTACGATTTTTGAGGTTAGGAGCATGGGGTCGCAGTATAATGTCAGGAGCGCTGCATGAACACAGTTGAAATCTGACTTTATGAAACATCTTCATTTGTCAGTCACACGACAAGTGTGTACGTAATGTCTCAACAAATGAGAAGAAACTAACCGTGTACTGCACAGAACAAGACGGTTTAACCGTACCATACAGTAGGCTTTATATCAGACACACTTAGCTACAGTGACTACTGTCCATTCCAAACCAGAATGCCTTTCACTGAAAACAAACTCATTGTATTATCCGCGCGAAAGTAGTTCGCAATCCCCGCCCCTAATGGCTGCTGTTCCCCTCCCACGTGCTTGTTGAACACTATTTAATGTATAAAAAGGCGCCCTGCGTGAGAATCGTAGTTCAAAATGCAACCCGAGGTAACAATCGATTTTATAAGTATGCGGCAATGAACATTTTATTTGCGTTAATCACAATCCTCGGGCAAAAGTGCAACACCCAAATCCGAATCCTCCGAAGATGACTCAGCTGCCATATCGGAATCAGAACTACTCTCCAAAATAATGACAAGCTTATCCACAATTCCACAGCACTGTCGGACTTAAAACAAGTTCCCACATTTTATCCTCTTCTATGTTGTATTATGTCTGTTTATATTCCCTGCTCGCTTTCGTTACACTTCTCACTGAAACGCCTGTAAAATCCGATATTAGTTTCCTAATATGCACTAATGCAAGTGTCGGGTATTACTTTCTCTACTACGTATAGTAAGTAGGGGAAGTATTGTATTTTTGTAATAGTGAGTTGAATATATGAAGTATTGTTTGTTTTAGCCACTTTTTAACTGTGCCCCGTTTCTGTGTTTGAACAGTTTATTCGTACTACACGCACCTTGCTCTGCCATGTGAGCTCAAATACCAACTGACTAAATCACAAGAGCTGAGCATATGTGTGTTAGTGTATTATGAATGACTGTTGGCTTATCATATATCCTGAGTTACGCAAAGTGTTAATTCGGTACTCAGATAGCACCTCTGGGAATTCGTTGCTGCATTTCTTGTGTATGTAGGAGAGTGGCAATCGTGCATTTGGTTGGTATTAACAAGCAAGATGATCTCGGCGTTAGCACAATAGCAGGCGAAAATCATATTTTGTAATCTCTTAACAGCTAGTATATATCCATTACCTTTAACGATGGGTTCTTATGATAACCGCAATAAAATGTGCAGTTCTATACCTTTCCTGCTCTAATATTTCATAATACAATACATGTATTAAGGAACTATTTACGTTAGCGTATGAGTATATTCTTGGGTTCGTGACAAGCCGAAGCACGTGCTTCTGTTTATATCAGAGGGAACTCTGTTTTGGAATAGACAGTAGTGCTGTACAGGAGTGCGTTTTGTTTACATCTGACACGCCACAAACAGGAGACTCTAACATGACGGATTTAATGTTGCAGCCTGTGGTTCATATTCCCAAAATGCTTATTTTGGTACTACATTTCTGCCTTATAATTTTCTATTCATTGTTTTTCCATGGTAGTAATATGGTGGCTTATATTTAAAAAATACATGAGTATAGATATACGCATTTATAACGAAATGTAACTATCCAGTACTGTAATAAAATAAGTTGCGGGTTCAAACCCGGCGAAGGACGATGGATTTTTTACGGGCGTAAAAATCTTTAGCATGGCTTCCTTGGGAAAGGAAGTAAAGCCGGTGGTCCCGTGTCGTAGATTTACGGCACGTAAAAGAACCTCAAGCGTGATAAAGAGGCCTCTGAGCAAAATTACCGGTCTTTCACGCCCAATGTACGAGGGCAGTCCACAAAGTCCCAGACGTTGTGGCCTATCGTGGCGATGAGTAGGGATAGAGCCGCCATCTTGGTGTCAGAACGTTCCTACATTTAGTACGCATCCAGCTATGGCAGCTTGAGGACTATGCTTTCCTTACTGTGCTCTCTGTGAGTTGTTAAAATGTGCGCTGCAATAGAAAATCCCGCCACTTGTGAAGTGCGATTGGCTAAAAAGAACAAACCAATTGAAATTTATAGTCAACTTTGTGTTGTTTACGGGCAGGGAATAATGAGTGAAAGCCGAGTCAGGCAATGGTGCATTGATTTTAAAAATTGCCATACCAATGTTCACGACGAGGATCGCAGTGATAGGCCTAGCCTTATGACTGATGAACTGTCAATGCAAATCAATGACAAAATTCGTGAAAATCGTCGTTTCACGATTACAGAACTTTCGGAATATTTTCCCCAAATTTCACGGAGTTTGGTTAATTAAATTGATGCTTTGATACTGACGCTGAACTGCATGCCGGTGTAAACCAGTGGTTGAAGTCGCAGGCGGCAGATTTCTACAGAGAGGGTATTGAAAAACTTGTGCCACGGTATGATAAATGCCTCAATTTGAATGGCGATTATGTAGAAAAATAGTTTAAGAGTGTACCTCTCAAATGTAGAGAATAAACGTTGATATTTGCATTTTGTTAATTGTTTATTTCAAAACGTCTGGGGCTTTCTGGATTACCCTCGTAGAATGGGACGCTAAGGACCGCAGCAGTTAAAGAGCGTCCATAAATAAAACTGAATTTTTTTTCTGTAATAAAATGAAGTAGGAAGGTATGTATGAACTGTTTTTGTTTCAGACTGTGTAGGTTGTCCCGAGATACAGTGCAGCAGGATGGGTGGTCAACTCGCGCGCTGCAGGGATCGTTGTGTGCGAGGAGTAGCCTATCTGGCAGGCGCTGTACTGATGGGAAGTGACCTCTGTATTGGAGGTAAAGAAAGGTGGTTTCATTTGATGCAGTAATTTGTATCACAAATTATTTAAATGTAAAGAGTGATTATAGTATGAATATGCATTACTATGTGACATTCATTTGAGATGTTTGTTGATTGTAATTATTGTTGGGAAGTAAGTTTATACTGCCTTACTGAAACTGACAATAATAGCGTGCAATAATGCAGCGAGGGGGTGAGCTGTTTATCATTATTAGAGACGAGGAAGTTACGTAATGTTGGCGCGTTTTTTTTAGAATTTTCTGGAATATTTTCCCTAGAGCATATGTATTCATAATTTTCATTGGATATAAAAATAGACGCTAATGTTGGCGCGTTTGATTAGCCAATAGCAATTCAGTTATAATATTTAGGCATATCGGGTGTAGGAGTATAAAAAGGGTTAGGTTAGAGGTAAAGTCCTTCAGTCCGTCAGTTCACCGAAAATATTTGTAGGCTACACGTCGCCTTCAGTCCAGCAGAAATATTACACGTCGGCTATCGATTCGCAAGTTTCGCGTATCAGAGTTATGAAAAATCTCAAGTATTGTAAAGTTAATGATACAAAAAGTTGAAGTACGTGAATTAAGAATGATCAGTAAATAAGTTATTATAACAGTTTCAGTTTGGCGAGTGTCAAGATTAATGTGTAAATTGTGATAGTGAATGTGTTCGACAATAAAAAGTGTAAAACAAATTCTTTCATCAGTGTTATCTTTGGATAAAAGACTCCTTTCCGTTTACACAACCTGTATAAAGAGAAGTGCTCGACCAAAAAGATCATAGCTAGCCGGAGGACAGAGAACCAAAAATTAAATAAAATAACAGTAGCATTCTTTCAAGCAAACACTAATACTGCCGCAAATTGCTAACACCAGATGGAGCTAACAAACCTAACAAAGAATCACGTCACAAAATGGCTTCACTACGTGGAGTAAACACAAATAAACAAACATTAACAAGTAAACCACTTCACATTTTCTTACCAACTTGTATGAAATATCATACGAGCACAAATGTTATAGGTAAAACTTATAGGTTCAAAATTCTAACCGAAATTAGTCTCTTCAAAGAGCTTAGGAGTTTCTACGTTAAAGCTTTTTTCAGCACACTTTTATGTACGGGATCTTATCTGCGCTCTAGCAAAGTACCTATAAACTTACATTAAAAATGATTTCATAAAACGAGGTTAATCTACTCATTGAGAATTTGAACATGAATAAAATTAAACAATTAAGGCACAGCCTACAATTAGAATATCATTTATATTATTTTTCATCCCTCCAAGTCCTTTTGAATTACTAAATATGCACCGCATACCTATGGAAATAAGCATATAAAATAGAGCTATGGGGATAGGGTTTAGAAACAAAAGGATTACAGAACTGTGGCCAGGGCTACGCATATTGCGCCTACTAAACATTCAGAGGAAGGGATGCGGTAAGAGAGTGCGAAGGCGACATATCTGATGGCGGCAGACGAAGTATTGCTGTGTCCATAACGTTTCTAGACTTTTTTAAAGTTCCCTTGTTTACCCAGTTTATGAGTACTGTGTTTTACTATTTACTTTACCGCTTATTACCACGATTACACATACAACAAACACAAACACCCATGCACATGGCGGGACTTGAACCCACGACACTCAGCTGGTCGGAGCGCCGAAGCTATACGCTGCAGCAACCACTGCTACGAGGGAGATTTGGATATACCCGGGCAAAACAAACCACCGCACGCACACCATCGTCCACTTCGCCTGTCCTTGCAACTGTGGAAGATGAAGAGAGAAATGAAATGAGGGACGGAAAGTTCGTGGCAGCATGTACCCCATTCCAGCATTCCTTGTGAGCTGGGGAAACGTAGTCAAGTAACCAGTCCAGCGGGATTTGAACCGGAACTTCCCCAAAGGAAACCTCAGAGATTACTGCCTGGGGTATCCCTTTTGATTACAGATAGAAATGATTTGAAAGTATACAAATTTAAAATTAATGGTAAAATATAATCTAAACAAATAAATAAAATAAATAGCAAAATATTTGCACTAATTTGTATAGCTAATCAAAATAAAAGGTTTGTGAAATACATTACTTTGAAAATAATAATACATATATAAAAACTGTTGAATTGTGTTAAAGAAGCTCAAAATACTTCCAATGAATTCAAGCTTTTTGCATTAGCAAGTGACTGAGAACTTTATAGTTATTTCACAATAACTAAGCTGAAAAGAAAAACCTTGACATTTCATTCTCAAATCTTTAAAACAAATGTATTGAATAAATATGAAAACTTTCCAGCAGTATTTATTTGTTACTGAAATCGGAGGACCTATGGGACTCTCAAGCGAAACTTTTAAAGTTTTTGAAAATACAATGTTACACAGAGGAGTGAGGGATGGAAAACAAATCACAGGGAATAGAGATTTAACATGGAAATCAGTTTTTCTTAAATACTCTCTCCCTTGCAGATTTTTAGATATAGTTTTATAAGAATATTTTAGCAAAATAAGAAAGGAATAGAATTCAAAAGCAGCAAGTTTATTTGTTGCTTATTTGACAGAAAATAATAATATGGCAACTTTTATCAGGGCTTTAAATCGTGAATTTTGTTAGATTATTGTGGGCCATGACTCCCTACAAGTTGTAACATAACATCAGCAATTATATTACAGACAATAAGCTTGTACAGCTCCGGAAATTAATCAGTACCTCTCTGACGCTGGCAAAAATGTAGTATTCGTTTGGAGGAGTAAAGGCAAATGAAACAGCGGGTGAAGCTACTAGGGATGCCACACTCTTAACTCAACACACAAACATTCCAACCCCATATTCTGATGTTGTAAATCACTTCTCCAAAGCACCAATAGAAAAATGGAGGTTTGAGTGGAGTCAACAACCATCAGTAAAATCACACCAGGTACGAAGGGGATCCACCATTCCTCGCTCACTAGAAGAGAACAGGTGATTCTCGCCCGGCTACGAGTTGGTCACTGTCTTCTTCTCTCAGGACAGATGAAGCCAACATGTGACCAATGCCAATGAAACGTCGCCATCCACCTCCTCATAGAGTGTGACAAATACAAAAACAAAGGGAAACAGCATGGAATTCCATATGATATTTCAACAATGCTAAACAGCTTCCTACTTACTACACCACAGACTTTTTCTTTGCCTAAAGGATATTGGCATATTGAATTTAATATGAATGCGAACCTGTATACTTAAAAATCTGATGTGTTACACTCACATGACTTTCTCTACTCTTGTACAATCTATTTTTACAAACGCCTATTCTCCATATGCTCTATGTTAATCGAGATATCGAGATGTCAATCTTATTGCTAATTTTCTTGTAGATGCAAGGGGAATATGGTAGCTTTTAAGCGATGGTCAAATATTTTAACGCTGGTTGCTATGCGGCGCATTCCATTCTCTTTGCAAGTCCAGGACATAAAAAATGAATAACGAATTTGAGAAAAAGTATAAGTATTGGAAAATTTAAGGGAATAACAAGCAATATCTCGAAAACGGTTCACTCAACAAAAGAAATGTATATGACATAAGTTGTGTATTTTAACGAGATCTACATTTTTTGTGTAGTAAAATTTTGTCTATCTCTTATGGTTTACCAGTTATGCAAAAGTCGTTCACAATGAAGAATACTTTTGGAGACATTCCCAGAAAATTCGAGATATACATTTCATTTCTCATGACATTATCTTAAACATATGATATTTTAATCAAAATCGTTAGAGCCATTTTTGAGAAAATGAAAATTTTCGAAAAATCTTCCATGTAAAGGGTAGTCTGGGGTGGGGGGATATTCTTGAAAACCTTCTTGTGGCATCTCTGGAAGATACTGAACCTAAATACCAAGTTTGGTGTTTATCCGACTGTTCGTTTTTGAGTTATGCTGTTCACAGACACACACACACAGACACACACACACACACACACACACAGACACACACACGGACATGTTTCCAAAAATGCTTTTTTTGGATTCAGGAGGTCTCAAAACATGTATTTCCGGTGAAATCTCGGTATCGAATTTTTGGGTGGAATGCAATACTTCCCCTACTTACTATACGTAGTAGAGAAAGTAAAAATATACTGTTACTAACGTGCATATTTTGGATTTGTTAATATTCATGTTAACAATAATTCGGTCGCTCTATGACCTCGATATTGAAGCCACCTTAAATAAATAAAAAGAAAAGTTTGTAACAAATGAGAATCATAATATCAGAAACAGATTATGGGAGCTTAGAGTACTCACATATCTGTCATAGAAAGTAACCATATTTGTTAACATCGTAATGAATCATTGCAGATAGAAATGATTAGTAAAAAAAGAAACAAAGTTGTAATAGTGTATTCGGATTTACTTTTTAGCTCTTATTACAATAGATTTGTAATATTTTTCTTTAAAATTAAGGAGAGAATATTAGAGGGAAAATGGAATTTATATATTTAATTCTTATATACAGGATGGACCATTTAAGTTGAGACTGTACAATGTCTCTAAAACTAAGGTTGAGAAAGAAATGTATTGAATAAAAGTTGCTTGATATTATGGAGGGAAGTAAATGTCATTAGTCGTGTTTTGTTTGGAAAAAGTTATGATGGTCATTTTAGGGTCATTTTAATTTTTTAAATGGAAACCTACAGTTAGGGTAAATTTAAATTGACCATGAAATGGCCACCATAATGTCCCCCAAATAAAACACGACTAATGGCTTGGTTTTCCCCCATAATGTGAAGTAACTTTTATCAAAGACATTTCTTTCTACAACGCTTAGTTTTGGAGATATTGTACAGTCTCAACTTAAATGGTCCACCCTATACAGTGCTTTGATTCCCATCTTGCATAAGTTTTTAACGGCATGACAAGAATTACGGAGTGTTTTTCACTCCTCTTTTTTGATTCCTATATCCAGAGAGCCACCAGAATGATTTAAATTATTCTGAGATATCGTTTCCGAAAGACAACTTTCAGGTGCCCTTAATTTCAGTCAACCAATTGTAGGGTTAATTTGCATAGATCTTATCTGATCCATATACTCCGGTGAACCTCTAAGGTTGACTCAGTTAACCCGAGATATGGTACCTAAAATATGATTTGCATGACAGTGCTTTTATTTCCTCTACTACTTACCTATAACAAGTAGATGAAGTATTACCTTCCACCCAAAAATTCGGTACCGAGATTTCACCGGCAGTACAAGTTTTGAAACTCCCTAAATCCAAAAGATGCCGTTTTAGAGAAAGGTCCGCGTCTGTCTGTGCCTGCCTGAAAGGCTGTGAACAGCATAACTCAAAAACGAAAAGTTGGTTAAATACGAAATTTGGTATTTAGGATAGGATAGGACTAGAAGCACCTCGGGGGGAATTTAGCACCTCGACCTACGCAGGCAGAGGGCAGGGTCCCTACTGCTTTCAGATTTAAACTCTCCTATTGGTGGCTGGTGTTGCCGGCTCCCCTCCCTCCTGTGAGCTTACACATCCCCTGGAAGGAGCCCCAGATCTGGAAATCGTACGCAGCCCGGAGGACAAAGGTTTACTCAGAGCATCCTTTTCCCCTGCATGCACACGTCGAGACCTCCCGCCGACACTTGCAACCCACCAAGCAGATGAAAGGTGAAGTGAAATGAAAATGGAGATGAAATGGAGAGTCAGGAAATTCGGGGAATTTAATGATCCTTCCCAGTATTCGCCTGATGGCCTGGGGACCCCCGAAAAAACCCATGGGTCAGAAAGGTCGACCATGGGAATCGAACCCACTACCTCCCGAATGCGGGCCACAGACGTTACCACTTGAGCTCGGTAATTTGCTATTTAAGTTCAGCACCTTCCAAGGATGTGACACAAAGATATTCAAGAAATTCTCCCACACCAAACTATCATTTACATGGTAACAGTTTTTATTAGTTTTTATTTTCTCAAAAATGGCTGTAACGATTTTGATTAAAACACTATATGCTTAAAATATCTGCATTGTAAATAAAATGTATAGTTTGAATTTTCTGGGAATATACTGTGAAGTCCCCTTCATTCTGAATTACATTTGTATAGTTGATAAATCCTAATGGAGGAACAATAAAGCTTGCTAAACAAAAAATATAGATCCCATTAAATCACAAAGTTTATGCCAAATAAAACTTTTCTGGCGTAAGTATTTCGGAGATATTTTTGTTATCGGTATGAATTTTCCAATAGTTATAGTTTTTTCAAGTGGTAAGTTCACAGCCATCACATAGCGATCTGCTTATTACCCACAAAGAACTATGTAAATCTGTAACTGGAGCTTATCTCGTTTAACTAGAAGCAGACAGAAGAATAGACTTTTGTAAGAATAGTTTGTAGAAGAGTAAGTAGAAAAAGTCATGTGAATGTAACACAAATTTTTAATTCTGCCGGCCCTCAGCCGTGGTCGCTGGAATGTGTAGCTTCGGCGCTCCGCCAAGCTGAGGATTGCGGTTTCGAGTCCCGCCATGGGTTTTGGTGTTGTCTGTGTGCAATTGCGGTAATAAGCGGTAATGCAAAACAGTAAAAACACAGTAATGATAAACTGGGTAACCAAGGTAACTTAAAAAAAAATCTGAGCTTCGATTAATTTACATTTATCTTATCTGCCTGTAAAGCAGGTGATCCGTGACTCAAGTCCTCGCCGTGATATTACATTTATCAAACATGATTCTAATTTCTAAATGTAGCCTATCCATGGCTAGTTTCGAATAACAGTTAATAAACTCAGCAGCTTTGAAATTAAACCACAGCCCTGACCGTACAATATGGACGCACGACCAATTCACAAAACAACCATGCGGAAATAAATAAGGGGAGGGTGGTGCTTTGGGGATGTGGTAATTCAATTAACTAGTATATACGAACTTAATATGCTCAAAACTCTGATGTGTTACATTCACATAACTTTCTCTACCCTCTATTTTATATTAATAGGAATAAAAATTGTTCCTACGAAAGTTCTTTTTAATCCAGGTAAACCGCTGCAAAAATAATTACATTACACATTACATTAGGATACAAAGGGAACAGCGATAGTCAAATGCTTAAGAACTGGACGCTATACGCTGGCCTATAAATTCCATACTGTTTTCATGCAATCGTCAGAAACAACTGAAAATCATGGAACTTGAAAACAATGATAAAAGTATTGAACAAATCAACCCATTAATAACGGATATTTCGGAAATGGCTGATGTCACAAAAAATTATTTGAAACAAATTGTATGTTTTAAAGAGATCTGCATTTTTACTTTCTCTACCACGTATAGTAAGTAGGGGAAGTATTGTATTCCACCCAAAAATTCGAATCCAAAAAAAAGCATTTTTGTAAACATGTCCGTGTGTGTGTGTGTGTGTGTGTATGTTAACAGCATAACTCAGAAACGAACAGCCGGATAAACACCAAACTTGATATTTAGGTTCAGTATCCTCCAGAGATGCGACACGAAGGTTTTCAAGAAAATCCCCCACCCCAGATTACCCTTTACAGGCAACATTTTTCGAAAATTTTAATTTTTTTCAAAAATGGCTAACGATTTTGATTAAAATATCATATGTTTAAGATATTTTCATGACAAATGAAATGTATATCTCGAATTTTCTGGGAATGTCACCAAAAGTATTCTTCATTGTGAACGACTTTTGCATAACTGGTAAACCATAAAAGATAGACAACGCAGATCGCGTTAAAATACACAGTTTATGTCATATGCAGTTTTTTGTTGAGTGAACCATTTTCGAGATATTGCTTGTTATTCCCTTAACTTTTCCAATACTTATACTTTTTCTCAAATTCGTTATTCATTTTTTTTTGTCCTGGTAATGCAAAGAGAATGGAATACTCCACACAGCAACCAGCTCTTAAAATATTTGACTATTGCTTATAGCCTACCAATTCCCCTTGCATCTACAAGAAAATTAGCAATAAGATTAACATCTCGATATCTCGATTAACATGAAGCATTTGGAGAATAAGCGTTTGTAAAAATAGTTTGTACAAGAGTAGAGAAAGTCATGTGAGTGTAACACATCAGATTTTTTAATACGTTTTCGTCTATCCCTTCACGTTTATCAGTTATACAAGAGTATTCAGAATACCTTCCGAATAAAGAGGACTTCACGGGCTATTCCGAGAAAATTCAAGATATACATTTTATTTGTCATGTAAGTATCTTTAATATATGGTAGTTTAATTAAAATCGTTAGAGCAATTTTTTTAGAAAATAAAAAATTTCCAAAAATGTTTCACGTAAAGGGAAGTTTGAGGCAGAGGGACTTTCCTGAAAATCTTCATGTCGCATCTTTGGAAGGTACTGAACCTAAATACTAAGTTTGGTATTTACCAACATTTGGTTTATGAGTTATGCCGTTCACAGACACACACATACACTAACATACACATACACACAGACACACACACATATACTGACATACACACAGACAGACACGGACCTTTTTGTAAAAATGCTTTTAGGGGTCCTCAAAACATGTATACCCGGTAAAATTTCGTATCGAGTTTTTGGGTGGTATGCAATACCTTCTATACCTACTATAGACGTGGTAGAGGAAGTAAAAATGGGAACAAATCTACCATTATCAGTTCCTTGAGCGTTAAAACATACATTCTCTTATATTTTTAAATTTAAAATGTCCATTCAGTGTAGTACTTTATTTACACACTTAAAACTTTGTTTTTTGTTTTGATGTATCACCCCTTTATACTTGCTCCACCAATTACATGTGGTAAGCAGAGGAAATAAGGACATTTTTGGAAATACATATATGTGTGTGTGTGTTTTTTGTGGGGGAGACAGAGCATACCTACGAAATGAAAACTCAGATAAATACCAAACTTCGTATTTAAGTTCAGCATTTTCCAAGAATGAAACAAGAACATTTTCAAGAAAAATCCTTCTTCCTCAAATTACTCTTCAAATGAACAATGTTTCGTTATCTTTTATTTTCTCAAGAATGGCTCTTAACGAGTTTGATTAAAATACCACAGATTAATATTTACGTGACTATTAAATTATATATCCTGAATTTTCTGCGATTAGATTGTGAAGACCTATTTATTCTTAATGAATTTTGTACAACTGGAACACCATAAGAAACAGACAAAATTTACATTTAAAATGTAGAGAACGCTGAAATGGCACAATTTATTCAAATAATACTCTTTTCTGTAAATTTAACAGTTTTCCGTTAAGCTCCCCCGCGTTGAATTGTCATATGTCATCTATAAAGCGTATTACGCGATTCTTCTGTTTTCTACATGGGTTCATTAGTATCAAAAGCTGACCTACGGTACCCGAACACTTGTGTTTTATTGTGGGTATCGTGCATGCCACCAAGTTTAATATTTAATTTGCGATTTTTATCGTGAGTAACGTAACGTGAATATAATAATCACTTACGTAGTCGGCTTACCCTCCTCGTATGTAGATCTTACGCCCCTAGGACTTGTAACCGCCTCTAAGGTCGGAGGACCGTCAAGGAGCATACGGACATTGAATCAGTGAATGAAGAAGCCGGAACGGGGGATCCAGGTATGAGAGTGAGGAAGAAGATGATATGAAATGAAGACGAAAGTAAAGGTCATGGAGCAATGGAGAAAACCCGCTCAAACGCCGCTTCGTCCACCACAAATCCTTTGTCAATAGCAAGCATCTGCTTCAAAACCAAAATTATGATTTGATGTAAAATGTATGCAAATTATTCGGTACAAGCATGCAATTAGAAATGTAGTACCAATAATTACATGAAGTTCATGAAATCCTGTAGCTACAAAAAAAGTAGTTCCGAATACTGAATCTGCGATAGTAAATGTAAATGTAAACGTAGAAATAAAAATCAAATTCCTATTTGATAATAAAAAAATCTAATAAACAATAACTTCTAATTAAAAAAAACAAAAGATAATAAAATTAAGTATATGAAGGCTAATATTAATTGCTGAATTAACAAGAATTACTCCTGTTAAACCTCCAATTGTGAATAAGAAAATAAATTCTAAGGCTCATAAACATACTGGTCTGTAAATTATTTTTGTGCCATATATTGTTGCGAGTCAACTAAAAAGTTTAATCTTACTTTATTAGGACCTTTACGAAGATGAATATAACCTAAACCTTTTCGTTCCAATAAAGCAAAAAATGCAACCCCAATCATAACAAAACAATTAAAATTAAACTCACCAAACTCACCCAAATTTTTTTTTAACATTTACTATCTATAATCAATAAGCACATTAGTACACTTGTTTTCCAATCAAAAAGTTTAAATAATTAAAATTTTAAGTTTCACAGCTTCAATCGTTATAACAATCTCTTTTATTGTTATAGTATTAACTAACATATTATAAAAAAAAATGAAGATCAAGAAAAAAATTCAGCTTTTGAGTGCGGTTTTGATCCTATAAGATCTTCCGTTTGTCTCTTTTTTTTGGGTTCGAACCCGGGTCACCTTGGTGGCAGGAGAACTGTCTAGCCACTCGGCCACAGTGCAGCCACTTATATGAATACTATAATATAAAAAGGATTATGTCAAATTGTAATGGGTAGAGAAAGTCATGTGAGTGGATTTTCGTATGGAGATTTGCGATTTCGAAATGCTGGTACTGATATCATGTAATGGTTTTTTTTATTTATTTCTTCAAACAACTCAAGTGTCGGCAATCTTGAAGTATTACTTTTGTTCTTTCTGTTTTAATGTAAATGTATTCCGGAAGTATTCCAAGGCTATCAAAAGAAACGCTGCAAAATCATAAATGTAAAAATAATCACATGTTTCTAAGCAGACAACGGTTTACATTTCCGTAGTTGGTTGAGCCGAAACAATTAAGTCGCCTTTCAATTACCCCGAGCTCCTCTAACACAAATAACTGCGATGCTTTATAGCTAATGCATTTTGACACATACCTGCCACGTACTACTGGTTATTCCATATGCATACTTTTCTTTTCCAAAGAGATAATATTGAATCATGATGAAATTTTACCACATGTGTTACTGTAAACAGTTTAACAATTTTAATAGCGTGATTAAATTATACCCAGAATTGGTAGCCTAAAAATCTGACTTGGACATTCACGTGACTTTGTCAACCCAGTATTCCACAAATTATTCTTACAAAAGCTTATTCTTTCTATCCATGTCCTGCAAATTAGATAAACACCTTCAGAAGTAGTTTAATTATATCTACATTTCGTTTAGATACAAGAGGGATACAGGAATAGTCAAGTCTTTAAAACGTGGGCTGCTATATGCTGGCTTTAAAATACCTCGCTTTGAATACCATGAGAAACAAACGAATGGCGATTTAGCCTTTCGAAAAAGTATAATGTATGTGAACATTCAAATCCATAACAAATCCACAAACAACACATATATTATGTGTTTTAACAAGATGCATGTGTTTGTGTAGTAGGAATTAGTCTATCTGGTACTGTTTGCTAGTTATACAAAAATATGCACAATTCATTCACAATGAAAAGGACTTCACAGGCTATTCGCAGAATATTCAAAATGTGCTTTTTAATAGCTATGCAGGTACATATGGTATTTCAATCAAAAGCTATAGAACTGTTTTTGAGAAAATAAAAAATAAAAAACATTCTTTATGTAAAGAGCATTTTGGTGGCGAACTTTTTTACTTTCTGTACTACGTACAGTAAGTGGGGGAAGTATTGCATTCCACACAAGAATAATACCGAGATTTCACCGTAAATACATGTTTTGAGGCTCCCTGAATACAAATAAAGAATTTTTGGAAACATGTCCGTGAGTGTGTCTGTGAACACGATAACTCAAAAACGAAAAGTAGGATAAATATCAAGCTTGGTATTTAGGTTCAAAATCTTGCAAAGACACGACACGAAGATTTTCAAGAAAATCCACCCACCCCAAGCTAACTTTACATGGAATCTTTTTCAAAAATGTTTATTTTCTCAGAAATACCTCTAACGATTTTGATTAAAATACCACATGTTTAAGATATTTCTATGGCAAATGAAATGTATACCTTGAATTTTTTGGGAATGTCTCCAAAAGTCCTCTTCATTCATAATTGGTAAGCCGTAAGAGATAGTCAAAATTTTACTACACAAAAAATGTAGATCTCGTTAAAACACACGATTTATTTCATATACATTTTTTTGTTAGTGACCCATACCCGAGATATTCCTTGTTATTTGTACTTATACTTTTTCTCAAATGGAAATTCGTTATTCGTTTTTACTTTCTGTACTACGTATATTAAGTAGGGGAAGTATTACATTCCACCCAAAAATCGATACCAAGATTTCACCGGAAATACGTGTTTTGAGGCCCCTGAATCCAGAAAAGCACTTTTAGAAAAAGGTCCGTTTGTGTGTCTGTGAACAGCATAACTCAAAAGCGTAAAGTCGGGTAAATACCAAACTTGGTATTTTGGTTTTCAATATCTTTCAAAGATGCGACACGAAGATGTTCAGGAAAATCCCCCTACTAAAGACTATGCTTTACATGGAATATTTTTCAAAAGTTTTCATTTTCTCAAAAATGGCTATAATGATTTTGATTAAAATATCATATGTTTAAGATATTCTCATGGCAAATGAAATGAACTTCTTGAATTTTCTGGGAATGTCCCCAAAAGTCCTCTTCATTATGAATGACTTTCGCAAAACTGGTAAGACACAAGAGATAGATAAAACTTCACTATACGAAAAATGTAGATCTCGTTAAAACACACAATTTATTTCATATGCTTGTTTTTGTCTAGTGACCCATTTCCTTATTCCTTATTATTTGTTTGAATGTTCCAATACTTATACTTTTTCTCGAATATACTTTTTTATGCGCTGGACATGCAAAGAGAATGGAATGCTTCACATAGCACCAGCTCTTAAAAGATTTGACTATCGCTTAAAGCCTGTATATTTCCCTTGCACCTACAAGAAAATTAGCAATAAGATAGTTTCTGCAAATGTTTATCTCGATTAATATGAAGTAGATGGAGAACAAGCGTCTGTAAAAATAGTTTGTACAAGAGTAGAGAAAGTCATGTGGGTGCAATACATCAGATTTTTTTAAAATATATTCATGTCGCTTTTATTCGTTGTTTAGTTTTGTACGCGCGCGCCTTTTTATAAGAATGATGTTTTTGGATTCCGGTAACCTCAAAACGGGAATTTTAGTGAAATCTCTATATCGAATAGTTTGAGTGGAATACAGTACTTGCTGTATTTACTATGGTAGAGAAAATAAAAACTGAACGTTTCATAGTTTCAAAAGTATAAGAAATTTCCAGTAACCTAAACACGTACAGGCACACACCCACCAAAGACACTCGAAAACGATATGTTTAAGCGTAATAGTTCTACATCACGTGCTAAAAATGTCAGTTTCGGTTCAACAGGGAAAAAAATCCATTGCAACTGGAATATATCGTAAGTGCAGTTCTGCATGTATATTTTAAAAATGTTCCATTGGACTCGCCGCTGCTTTGCAGCTGTCCAGTAGCAATCCCCTGTTGTCAATTTTTAAATCTTTCCTCCACGCGCTGTGTATTCCCCAAATGTTTTCCGACCGCAAAAACACAATTAAATTGACTGCCATTTAAATAACAATAACCAGGTTGGATACGAGAGTGGCGCTGTTAGAAAAGTTTAAAATATACAGTGAATAATAGATGAGGCGATGCATTTTATTTCAGCAGAGGGGACCTAGCATGACGCACGCTATGTACGATGCTTTGTTAACTCCGATCATTCGAAGACTTTTGTCTCGCCTTCTCTAGTATACTTGAGACACTCCGGCGAAGAGAAGAAAGGAACAACGAAGGTCAGAGAAAGGGTTTTGAAGGATGAACGTTCAGGTAATCAGTAAAAGCTAGATGCAAGAACTCAGATTGCCACCCTTAAAAGTATGCAAACCTAAAAGATTTATCCAAAACAGAATTCCGTGCTTAGCAAAGACTGCGCCAGAATATAAATAGGAAAAAGTTTTACAAAATACATTTTCGAGATGTGTATATTATATTAAGCAATATACCTATAATCCACATTTTAGTTGCTGGGACGCAACTTATAAAAATAATATTGGTGAGAATCAACGAACATGAATTTATCACAAAACACTGAAAAAAATCTGATGTGTTACACTCACATGACTTTCTCTACTCTTGTACAAACTATTTTTACAAACGCTTATTCTCCATATGCTTCATGTTAATCGAGATATCGAGATGTCAATCTTATTGCTAATTTTCTTGTATATGCAAGGGGAATTGGTAGGTTTTAAGCGATAGTCAAATATTTTAAGCGCTGGTTGCTATACGGCGCATTCCATTCTCTTTGCATGTCCAGGACATAAAAAAATGAATAATGAATTTGAGAAAAAGTATTAAGTATTGAAAAATTTAAGGGAATATCAAGCAATATCTCGAAAACGGTTCACTCAACAAGAAAATGTATATGACATAAATTGTGTATTTTAACGCGATCTACATTTCTTGTGTAGTAAAATTTTGTCTATCTCTTATGGTTTACCAGTTATGCAAAAGTCGTTCACAATGAAGAATACTTTTGGAGACATTTCCAGAAAATTCGAGATATACATTTCATTTCTCATGAGAATATCTTAAGCATATGATATTTTAATCAAAATCGTTAGAGCCATTTTTTAGAAAATTAAAATTTTCGAAAAATGTTCCATGTAAAGGGTAGTCTGGGGTGGGGGGATTTTCTTGAAAACCTTCGTGTCGCATCTCAGGAAGATACTGAACCTAAATACCAAGTTTGGTGTTTATCCGACTGTTCGTTTCTGAGTTATGCTGTTCACAGGCGCACACACACACACACAGACACACACGGACATGTTTCCAAATATGCTTTTTTGGATTCAGGGGGTCTCACAACATGTATTTCCGGTGAAATCTCGGTATCGAATTTTTGGGTGGAATACAATACTTCCCCTACTTACTATACGTAGTAGAGAAAGTAAAAATACAGGAAATTTCTCGAAAATATAGCAAAAGTAATATTGTGTACCGGTATTCAATGTTTGGTTCTTCTTCAACTGATTACTCTCCTTTTTGTAAGACTTACACCCCCAAAGAGTTACAAGCCAATAAGCCTTGGGTCAGTAGCCTGCCGAGGAGCAAGGAAACTCCGGATCATAGCATATCTAGGATGGATCAGCCCAATGCCTGGTATGACGAGGAAGAAGAAGGAAATTAAACGTAATGTTGAAAGGGGTGATAGGAAAATTCGCGGAGCAAATTATCCAACCAAGTAATCGCCTAGCGATCGAGGAAAACCGCGAAAAAACCTTCGGTCAGATTTATGGGGGTTTGAACCCGGGACGTCCCGAATGCGGGCCACACACGTTACCACCTGAGCCATTCAAAGTGTTCAATACAGCTAATGTTTTCTAAAATAAATAATTCACTTTAGATCTTTTTAATAGTTTCCCGCCTACTCTTGTTCAGAAACTACATGTAAGAATTAATGTCAGTAATAAATACAGGCGGCGCCTGCCTGAAAATCTTCAGGACACGGCCTTCGAGCCTCAGCTGCATTTTGGTGCATAACCATATCTGTGTGTTCGTTATTGGTGTACGTTACCTTTTTGTCTGAATGACTTGGCTCGAACTTCATGCATGCGACCACGTGACGCTTATCACCTGCAGTCAGCAGCACTATCTCAGTGACCATTCTCTTTGAACCTGCACTGCCGTTTTGAACAGCAGTGATATCAGCAACTTCTTTTGCACCTATGTATACGGGGAACATAAAACTACAAATAATGGCTTGTTTGGGCCACCTGGTATATTATATATCATATTTTACTGTTGTGAGGCACAGTAATGGGCATTGGCAAAGTCAAATATCAACAGTTAAGATATATTGTCATAAAATCACTTAAAAATACACAACAGTTAATTATTTCACTGGCCTTCAAATCAAAAAATCTTGTGTGTTGCATTTACATGACTTTCTCTATACACTCTTCTACAAACTATTCTAACAAAAGTTTATCCTACTATTTGCTTCTTGTTAATGCAGATAAACCTATATTACTCATTTACATATTTCTTTTTAGGTAAAAGAAGAATTCAGTAAACTAAAGCGATAGTCAAATATTTTCAAAGTCGATCGCTTTGTGATGGCTATAAAATGTTGTTCTCTTTGCAAGAACACAAAAATAAAGAAAGAAAAAAACTAATAACGACTTAGGAGTTTAAAAAATCTGATGTGTTACACTCACATGGCTTTCTCTACTCTTGTACAAACTATTTTTAGAAACGCTTATTCTCCATATGCTTCATGTAAATCAAGATATCGAGATGTTAATCTTATTGCTAATTTTCTTGTAGATGCAAGGGGAATTGGTAGGCTTTAAGCGATACTCAAATATTTTAAGAGCTGATTGCTATGTGGAGTATTCCATTCTCTTTGCATTACCTGGACAAAAAAATGAATAACAAATTTCCATTTGAGAAAAAGTATAAGTATTGGAAAATTTAAGGGAATAACAAGAAGTATCTCGAAAATGGTTCACTCAACAAAAAAATGTATATGACATAAATTGTGTATTTAACGCGATCTGCATTTTTGTGTAGTAAAATTTTTCTCTTATGGTTTACCAGTTATGCAAAAGTCGTTCACAATGAAGAATACTTTTGGAGACATTCCCAGAAAATTCGAGATATACATTTCATTTGTCATGAAAATATATTAAACATATGATATTTTAATCAAAATCGTTAGAGCCATTTTTGAGAAAATTAAAATTTTCGAAAAATGTTCCAAGTAAAGTGTAATCTGGGGTGGAGGGATTTTCTTGAAAACCTTCGTGTCGCATCTCTAGAAGATACTGAACCTAAATATCAAGTTTGGTGTTTATCCGACTGTTCGTTTCTGAGTTATGATGTTCACAGACACACAAACACACACACACACACACACACACACGGACATGCTTCCAAAAATGTCTTTTTTGGATTCAGTGGTTCTCAAAACATATATTTCCAGAGAAACCTCGGTATCGAATTTTTGGGTGGAATACAATACTTACCCTACTTACTATACGTAGTCGAGAAAGTAAAACTGTACCTATGAAACATTTGACTATTCAAACAAATAATAAAGAATGTCTATAAAATGGCTAAAGCATACAAAGATCTATTTGACGAGGTCTACATGGTATACAAAATTGATTCAGAATGAAAAAGAGTTCACAGGACAATTTAATATATACATTTTATTTGTCATGCAAATATCTTTAAAATATAGTATTTTAATCAAAATAATTAAAGCCAGCTTTGAAAAAATAAAAGATAATGAAAAGTTACCCATGTAAAGGGTAGTTAGGTGT
This sequence comes from Deroplatys truncata, assembly GCA_030765065.1. NCBI lineage: Eukaryota > Metazoa > Arthropoda > Insecta > Mantodea > Mantidae > Deroplatys > Deroplatys truncata. The sequence continues at coordinate 225,523,085 of CM060976.1, forward strand.
GGGGGATGTTCTTGAAAAACTTGATGTCCATCCTTGGAAGATATTGAACTAAAACATCAAGTTTAGTATTTAAGGGCCGTTTCATTTTTACTTTCTCTACTACGTATAGTATGTAGGGGAAGTATTGTATTCCACCCAAAAATTCGATACCGAAATTTCACCGGAAATACATGTTTTGAGATCCACTGAATCCAAAAAAAGCATTTTTGTAAACATGTCCGTGTGTGTGTGTGTGTGTGTGTGTGTGTGTGTGTGTGTCTGTGTGTCTGTGAACAGCATAACTCAGAAACGAACAGTCGGATAAACACCAAACTTGGTATTTAGGCTAAGTATCTTCCAGAGATGCAAGACGAAGGTTTTCAACAAAATCCCCCACCCCAGAGTACCCTTTACATGTAACATTTTTCGAAAATTTTAATTTTCTCAAAAATGGCTCTAACGATTTTGATTAAAACATCATATGTTTAAAATATTTTCATGGCAAATAAAATGTATATCTTGAATTTTCTGGGAATGTCTCCAAAAGTATTCTTCATTGGAACGACTTTTGCATAACTGGTAAACCATAAGAGATAGACAAAATGTTACTACACAAAAAGTGTAGATCGCGTTAAAATACACAATTTATGTCATATACATTTTTTTTGTTGAGTGAACCATTTTCGAGATATTGCTTGTTATTTCCTTAAATTTTCCAATACTTATACTTTTTCTCAAATTCGTTATTCATTTTTTTATGTCCTGGACATGCAAAGAGAATGGAATGCGCCACATAGCAACCAGCGCTTAAAATATTTGATTATAGCTTAAAACCTACCAATTCCCCTTGCATCTACAAGAAAATTAGCAATAAGATTAACATCTCGATATCTCGATTAACATGAAGCATATGGAGAATAAGCGATTGTAAAAATAGTTTGTACAAGAGTAGAGTGAGTGTAACACATCAGATTTTTTCTAAAAACACTTTCTTGGATTCAGGGAGACCCAAAACATGAATTTCCAGTGAGATCTAGGTATGGAATGCTATACTTCCTCTATTTACAATAGGTAAGTGGCAGCGAAAGTAATAAATGAGTGGCGTGGGTGCGTCTTGTATTACGTAGGAGCTTGATCCGCCTACCAGTCTCGTCTTGAAGTCATCAATCACTGCCACTACACTTTCATCACGTCAGTCAACGAATCAATGAACCTGTTTACATGAAACTGACGCACTTATAGGTTTCGTGAGATCCGCAGCTGAGGTCCTCCGAACACGCCGGGACCTGCACAGCGATTTAAATCGATTTCACTTCGTTACAATCCAATTTTTCTTAATCTACCTTGGAGTGCCTTGGTCTGGGGACGGATACAAATTTACTGGCAGCAGAGTAAGTGCTTTTGTTTTCTTCGGAATCTCCTTTCATCGATGATGCCGATGTAGATATGGTAATGTATCCGTCTTTCGTCCCCCTTTCCTAATTCCATTTCCCATCCCATCTCTTCTGACAAGTTTTATTTAATCCTAGCGTACTTCAGATGAGATGCCATTAGCTGGCTAACAACGTTTACACGAGTTTTCGCTGAGCATTTTGATAACTGTGCTGATTGTTTGTAATTTCGATACTCCTAAGGAAACGGTATTTTGTTTCCAATTGCATAATCCTATATTTTACCACACAATGGCGAAATTATACAGAGGCTTCTTTGTATGCGTGGACGTATTACGGGTATTACTGCGTCGTATCTAACCGTTTCTGTTTTCCCTCCGCTTTTCCTGCTCTCCGTGTGCAGGCTAATCAAATGACATGAAGTCTTTGTACAGAGTTTGATACTTTGAGACCGTTTTCAGTGCTATAGTGTTAAAGCTGTTATAATGTCAAAAGGTCCATATGCTTTAGCATCATATATATCATCATTATTGCAACAATATGCATCATATCATACGAGGGCAGTGCCAGAAGTACCTGACCTGATGTATAGATAGTGGTTGTTTCAAACAACCTTATAAAGCTTAAGTCTGAAGTTTGATGATGCTACGTCGTTTAGTAATTGTTTGGCAGCCATCAATAGTGGACGCTCTCAGCAAATTTCAAATCATGGATAAAATTGGCCATCGTTATGTCATACAATACTTTCATTTGAAAGGTCTTAGTCCAACTAATATTAAAGCTGAGCTAGATTCTACTCTAGGGGAGTCTGCTCCTTCGTTTACAACAGTAAAATATTGGGGGCCGAGTATAAGCGAGGCCGTACGAGCTGCCAAGAACATCGCAGTGGTCGACCAAGTGAGGTGACCACACCAGAAATTGTGAGGAAAATCCACAAAATGGTATTGGATGACCGTCGACTGAAAGTGCGCGATCTAGCTACATTGCACACTAACTGAAAATTTAGACATGAGAAAGTTGTGCGCTAGATGGGTGCCGCGTTTACTCACAATGCAACAAAAGTAGCATCGTGAAGATGTTTCAGTCGAGTGTTTGGCGATGTTTTGCTGCAATAAAGCCGAGTTTTGCGTCGATTCATAACCATGGATGAAACATGGGTCCGTCACTCCACACCTGAGACGAAGGAACAGTCAAAACAGTGGATTGAAAGGGGAAAATCGGCTCCAAAGAAGGTGAGACAGTTCCATTTGCAGGCAAGGTCATGGCGTAGTTTTTGGAATGTATGTGGAATAATTTTCATTGATTATCTTCAAAAAGAAGAAGCAATCAATGGCGAGTATTATTCAAACTTATTGCAGGATTTGAATCATAAAATCAAGCAAAAACGGCCGCATTTAGTGGAAAGGAAACTTTTGTTTCATCAAGACAATGCGCCTGCTCACACATCCATTATCGCCATGGCCAAAATCAATCAGCACCCTATTCTACAGATTTAGCCCCCTCTGATTATTTCCTATTTCCAAAGTTGAATAAATAGCTCGGTGCTAAAAGAGCTGGAGTCTGCAGTTGATGGCTATTTTGCAGAACTCGATGGTTCTCAGTATAAACAGCGTATCGAAGCTATTGAACACCACTAGGAAAAGTCTATCGAGCTGAAACAAGACTATGTAGAGAAATAAAGATTTTTTTCCCCAAAATTTTTGTGTTTTCTTTGTTAGGTGGGGTACTTCTGGAACGGCCCTCGTATATTCCTCTGTGACAATAAACATGTAGAGAATTGAGACGACGATTTATAGACAGATTCCCTGCTCTTCGTTCGTCTCACAGAGAAACGGTTCGTAATCTTGTGAACAGATTTAGGAAAAGGGGTCTATTCTTAATAAGAAACCTAAAATAAATACCATTGTTCTTATAGAGGAAAAACTCGATGACATCGGAGAAAAATTAGAACGAAGCCCAAAGAAATCTCTGAGAAAGCTTACACAGGAATCAGAAACTTCGCAAACCTCTGCTTGGAATGTCACTAAACTTTTAAAATTAAAATCCTATAAATTAATGTACTTCAGGAATTGCAACCACGCGATAATGTGAGTAGAGTTAATTTCTCTAATTGGGTTCTGGATAATATTATTGATCGATTTACTGACTCGCGTTTAATATTTTTTTAAGGATGAAGCATGATTTTATTTTCTTAAAAGGGGTGAGAGATGTGTGGCGGCACAAGGACACCATTTGCAAGGACATCTATGCTGAAGGTACAAGGGCGGATTGATAAGTCAGTGACATTTTAAAGAAAATAACCATTTTTCTAAAAAAAATCAATTTTATTGCTCAACACAGTGTCCTTTCAAATCAATACACGTTGTCCAACGTTTCTCCAATTTTTTAACCCCTCCAAAAAATATGATTTTTCGAAGTCTGCAAAATATGAGGTTGTTTCTGCCATGATGTGCTCACGACGTGAATTTCTTCCCAGCGAGCCAATTTTTCAGGTTTGCGAAGAGGAAGAAGCCGCTCGGAGCCAAATCTCGAGAATATGGTGGGTGAGATAGCAGTTCGTAGCCCAATTCTATAAATTTTGCGATGGCAATGGCTGACTTGTGTACCAGTACATTGTCCTGATGAAAGGGAACCTTTTACTTCACCAAATTGGGTCGTTTCTTTATCAATTACTTGTGAAAGTGATCCACCATTGCGACATAATATGAACTTGTGATCGTTTTACCCTTTTCCAGGTAGTGGATGTCTATCACCCCTTGTGAATCCCAAAAGACAGCTGCCATGATTTTTCCTGCCGACGGAATGGTTTTCGCTTTCTTTGGAGCAGGTTCTCCGAAGGAAATCCACTGCTTTGATTGTGGTTTGGTTTCAGGTTGATAGTAATGGATCCAAGTTTCATCAACCGTGATACGCCACAAAATCTCATTTGGGTTGCGCTGGAACATGTTCAAACATCCCTGTGAAATGGTCACACGATTCTGCTTGTTCTCAACGGTGAGCAGACGCGGCACCCATCTTGCTGACAGCTTTATTATACACAAAAATTCGTCCAGAATGTTATACACCCGTTCACTCGAGATGTTTACGGTGTTGGCTATCTCACGGATTTTTACAAGGCGGTCTTCCAACACAATATCGTGAACTTTGTTCACCATTTCTTCTGTTGTGACCTCAGCAGGCCGTCCTGTGCGCACGGCATCTCTTGTGCTCGAACGGCCACATCGAAATTCTGTGATTCATGCCATGTGGTGGAGCAGAGTCCCATAATACTTGTTCAGCTTCTCTTCCGTTTTCCTTCACCGTCTTACGACGCAAAAAGTAGTGCTTTATCAGAACACGAAATTCACTTTTCTCCATTTTCTACGAAGCAACACACATCTGCTTATTTTAGACGCTCTCAACAATGTTCTAAGAAACAAATGACGACGAATTTCTGCTATTATACCCAGAATAGATGTAAGACTTGGGTGCAAACAAGAAACCTGTGGTTATAACGCTATCTCTTCTCAAAGTTATGGACTTATCAATCCGCCCTCCTATGTGGCTATTAGAGGTATAATTTACGCGAGAAATTTATGCTCTTGAATTTAAGAGGCTATGAATATCCGACTCCGCCGACAAATAGCATCGGCAATCACGTTATTTTTCCGCATCAATATGGAGCGTTTGTTGCTCGTACGAATTGTCGTAGTTCACATTGAAATTAGGGAACGTAGACTAAGATGAAAGTAAAATCTGGTTTGTTTACTTTAAGCTATTATTTTAATTAGGATATAATAGGAATCGAATAGAATTCGGAGCCTGAGAGGTACTTCGCACGTCGACCTACATAGATCTTTTGTAGCTATGCCCCGGATGGGGCGCCCCTGGGAGGGATGGAGGGAGGAGGGATGAAGCGAGAGAAGATAGTGGCTGGAGCAGGAGACACGGCAGGCAGAGGGCAGGGTCCCTACGATTTACAGGTTTAAACTCCTCGAATGGGCGCTGATGCAACAGGCTCCCCTCATCCCTCTGTGGGCTTACACATCCCCTGGGCGACCCGGAACCCGGAGACCACCCTCATGTTCCCACAGATCATCCATTTCCCTTGCCCTCCACACGCCGAGGCCTCCCACCGACACCTATAACCCTGAAAGTGACCAAGCGGATGAAGGGTGAAGTGAATTGAGAATGGAGGCGAAATGGAGGGACGGGATATTTGGGGGACTTAATGATCCTTCCTAGCATTCGCCTAACGACCCGGGGAAATCCCGAAAAAAAACCATGGGTCAGAAGGTCTGCCGTGGGAATCGAACCCACGACCTCCCGAATGCGGGCCACAGACCTTACCGCCTGAGCCTTCCCGCTCGGTATTTAATTGCTGTATTTCAGGGAGAGTTAATATAAAGATAAAATTCTTATAGGTTTTAATCACTAAGGCTTTAGATAAACTACATGCGAACTTACAGCCCAAACTATTCAGTGAATCTTTAATAAAAACTACATAAATGCAAGGTTACCTAACTCTAATGAATTTAGAAAAAGATTTTTAAAAAAGAGGCAAATGAGTAGAACAAATAGCATGGGGCAAAAGGGAAACAGAAAGAAAAAGGAAGTAGACGAATAGAAAGAATGCTTACCTCTTTACCTTTTCTTTCCTTATTTCTTACAAAGATTTGACCTCCTAAAGAAAGGGTCTCAAATATTTTTCGTTTCGTTCCTCATAAAAGTCTTTTATGGAAGTAAAGTAACATTGTCTTCATCCTGAAACTCGCCTCTAAATTTCGTTCATGAGATTGGCATGATTTAAGAAAATATTGGAAGGTTCCAAATGAAATTTCCTTAAAATCAGGAATATAAAGAAAGAGTAATATTAGCAGTTGGCACAGCGGCATCATCATCTTCCAGACTGACAAAGGAAACTGCTAAGCAAAGTTTTCAGTAATTTGTCAGCATGATCACGTCAGTACTTTGTTTGAAAGACTGAGTGGAGTTCGAGAAACCTTTGAGGAAGCTTTCGCGTGAAAATGTACGTTGTTCAGGGATGTTACCTGCTACAGATGTAGCGTGTCCGACGTTGGAGAGGTTGTATAAACCACTAAACTCACTTCCAAGAAAGTTGGTCACGAAAAATTAACCGGTACCGCACCTCTGTAGTTGATCCCTAGCATGTGTTGTTTCTGCGTACATTTCCCCGAGGATAGATGGTTATGGTTATCAGAAAGTAGAGGGGATTTGCTTCTGGAAACTCCCAGGAGAAGGGGTGTAGTGAAGGACACAGAGGGGGACCAGATCCGGGGTGACAGACTCAGACACAGGTGGAGTCCCTTATATCTCCAGATATTACATTCTGACACCGGTGGAACTCCTTTAGGCGTACCTCTCCCCCACGGAGAGGTCCCTCGCCCGCATTTCACTCGCCTGAACCTTCGATCTTGAAACATGATAAGGAAATGAGATGACACGAAAATTCCCAGCATTATATAATACACTCCAACATTCGCCTAATAACCAGGGAAAAGCGCGAAAAAACAGGATTAGAGAATGGGAATCGAACCCGAGATCTCCTGAATGCGAGCCTCATACGTTACCACGGAGCCATCTCATTCGGTGTCTGTATACACGGTAGACCCTGTAAAGATGGTTTCTTTGCTCATGCGTGGCAATGAAAGGGAGAGCGATACAGGGTAGAAGAGGGGATTTTGGAGACAGGAAGAGCTTAAACCGTGGATAGTGAAGCGTCTCAATCTGTAGTGACTCATCCCTCCAACTTTGTATCCAGTGTGATATGTTTATTCACTGAAACTATAGTGATTGCCCACTATCCTGAGAGCAAATTGACGCATCCGGAAATAGAAGGCCTTGGCGTTCTTCGATGCTCGACCTTACTTATGTCACTTTAACTTCGCCACCAACAAGCAGGAGGAGAATTGTCGTTTAGCCTTACTCTTTCCGCCCCCTAACTAACCCCCTTACGATCATTAATCCTTAAACTGCCGCCTAGCTGCCCAGAAGACGTTTTCAATTACTTACACTATTATGACTCCGCAAATGACGATTAGTTCCATTAATTTTGTCTCAAGATAAAACTCGCTCACTTAATCACTAATAGCAGCATATGGACCTCCCGTAAAAAAGTATCTAGACATAGGTAAAATACGATACTTCTTTCAGCATGTTCCATCTCCAAGGTCACAAGAAGATATGCTCAGAATTCACCTGGATTGATATATTAATTACTCACTCCTGTTCATCTTTGTAAAGCAATTAAAGAAGGAATTCATTAAATTCTTCGATTGCAGTCTGCTTTATATAGTGCTGAAACATGGACGTTGTACAAATTGAAGAAAACTGTTTGAAGCTTCATAGGGGAAAGAATGTGAGGTGCACACACAAAATAAGCAATAGAACTTCTTCGGAAAGAGTGGGGAAAGGCGGAACAGCATTGAAACCGATCGAAAGACGAATAAGAGCTACATTGGAAGAAACGGTAATCGGCGAAAAAATTCGGGGCAGAAGCAATCATTTGACGTACAGTACTTCTATGTGGAGAGGAGGAGAAAAGCCGAAAAAGAAAGAACAGAAGAGATTGGGTTTGCAGTGGACGTATCCTTGGACAGAAAATTACTTCACCATCGTTTTGTTCATGTACAGAGAAGGCAGTCAATTCTTGGTGCATGGGAAATAACATCAGTTTCCCAGGGTTATCTTAATTAAAGAAACATACTCTTCTAAGCGGAGCCATACACTAATAGCTTGATGGCAAGGACAGTGGTGTATCGATTCTGACCAATCACCCCTCACATTATCGGACCCAAAGTATTATGATTTCTGATACTCTCTGTATAAAGCGAAAATGCAATGTTAAAATCATGCAACATGATATCAGCACCCACATTAACATATCAGTAAGGACTTTTTTCCCCAGTTAGTTGATGGATTATCGATTAAGTGACCTGAAAGCAAAACGGGGACGTTGAAAACACGACGTGACAGAGCACTACGTGCAGATAATCGCATCTTCTTTCTTTTTTAGTAACTACCTTTAATATTTATGTTATCTTCTTCGTATTCGTGCTCTTTTTTTTACTTTTCCTCTTGTGCCGTTTGCTTCAGTTCGCGTGAGAAAAAGCTCAACACTGTGCTGTATTTATCACTCCCACATTTCCAAATGTCACGAAACCCCTGCTTTATAGCATCGTTCCTGTAGTTGAATACAAGATTTTGCTCTTAGATTTGCTCAGAGCTTGAAAAGAAGGAAACAAATTATAAATGAACCTCAGTTGACGTCAGAGAGTATAGAGTTAGAGGAAGCATATCCTTAATTTGTTTAATTCCCAACCAGAGAATTCGCATGGGTTCCAGCCCACCAATGGTAGAGCGGATTTTTCGGCCCATATATAGGACTGTAGCCCACTCAACATCGTGAGGAATTTGATGAGCTACGATAGGTGACGATCAGTAGGTCATGGAAACCAGCATTCAGGGTGTAGGCATGTTGCTGACCACATCATCTCCTTCTATCGGCAGGATGGTCGTCCACCACACAGTGTGCATGTGGGCGTGAGGCCGTAATCGGATTGGTTATCTCAGATATACCAGGGCTGTTTTGCCACTAATTATTATTATTGTTATTATTATTATTGGTTCTGTGGTGGTAAATTAAATTGAGTTCTACTTATGGACGCTCTTTAACTACTAAGGTCCTTAGCATCCAATTCTATATTGGGCGTGAAAGATCGGAAATTTTCTCAGAGGCCTCTTTATCAGCTTGAGGTCCTTTTACGTACCGTAAATCTACGACGCGGGACCACCGGCTTTACTTCCCTTCCGAAGAAAGTCATGCTAAAGATTTTTATGCCCGAAAAAAATCATCGTCCTCCGCCGAATTTGACCCCGCGACCTCGGGAACTAGAGACTAGGCATGGTACCCCTAGATCAGGGAGGACGACAGGTAGTGGTGGTGGCGTTGGCGTTGGCGGCGGCCGCAGCCATTTTGCAGCCATTTTCACTTTCTCTATTACGTACCGAATGCGTAGATATTTCATTCCACCCAAAAACTCGATATCGAGATTACACCGGAAATAGATGTTTTTAGAAAAATCTGATGTGTTACACTCACATAACTTTCTCTGCTCTTGTAAAAACTATTTTTACAAACGCTTATTCTCCATATGCTTCATGTTAATCGTGATATCGATATGTTAAATCTTATTGCTAATTTTCTTGTAGATGCAGGGGGAATTGGTAGGCTTTAAGCGATAGTCAAATATTTTAAGAACCGGTTGCCATGTGGAGTATTCCATTCTTTTTGCATTACCAGGACAAAAAAAATGAATAACGAATTTGAGAAAAAGTATAAGTATTGGAAAATTTAAGGGATTAACAAGCAATATCTCGAAAATGGTTCACTCCAAAAAAAATATATATGACATAAATTGCGTATTTTAACGCGATCTACATTTTTTGTGTAGTAAAATTTTGTCTATCTCTTATGGTTTACCAGTTATGCAAAAGTCGTTCACAATGAAGAATACTTTTGGAGACATTCCCAGAAAATTCGAGATATACATTTCATTTGTCATAAAAATATCTTAAACATATATTTTAATCAAAATCGTTAGAGCCATTTTTGAGAAAATTAAAATTTTCGAGAAAAGTTCCATGTAAAGGGTAATCTGGGATGGGGGGATTTTCTTGTCGCATCTCTGGAAGATACTGAATCTAAATACCAAGTTTGGTGTGTATCCGACTGTTCGTTTCCGAGTTATGCTGTTCGAAGACACACACACACACAGACACACATGTTTTCCAAAAATGCTTTTTTTTATTCAGGTGGTCTCAAAACATGTATTTCCAGTGAAATCTCGGTATCGAATTTTTGGGTGGAATACAATATTTCCCCTACTTATTATACGTAGTAGAGAAAGTAAAAAGGTGGTGAATGTGTGTGTGTGTGTGTGTGTGTGTGTGTGTGTGTCACAATAACAAATGTCGAATAAACGCAAAGCGTGTTAATTAGCAAGATAAATACAATTCTTTAATTTAGCTTGTTAAATTGATAGTAATTGTTAAGTTTAATATATGCCCAAGATGCAACACGTTGATTTTCCAAGACAATTTTCACACCCCAAACTATCGTTTATATAGAAATATTTCGTTTAGACCTTCTCAAAAATACCTCTAAAACTTAGTAAAATGCTATACATTTAGTTAAGTACATGATAAATAAAATGTACATCTTGAATCTTCCGCGTATAGTCTGTGATATCCACTTCATTTTGTATAATTTTTATAACTGGTTAACCATAAGAGATAGACTTAAACTAACTACACAAAAAATGTAGATATCTTTAAAGTATACAATTTATTTAAAGTAACTTTGTAGAATCGGCCTTTTTTGAGAAATCCATTATTATTGTTAGAAATTTTAAACATATGTTTTATCTTTTTAAGTAGAAGTGTAATGTAGAAAAGCTAACAACACCACAGAGATGGACTGCTTTTTCTTAACAAGTGCTTAAAATTGATCCCGTGTTGTTGTATATCCCGTTTGTTATAATACTGGTCACAAACAGCTTGATTCAGCGCAGAACAAAATAAATACGGTGCTTGAAAACCATGTCAAGTTAAAAGTTAGTTCTTCATTATGAAAAGAAGGATATTAAATAGGGTTTTTACGCTTCTTCACTTGATAGCATATTAAATATACCATTGTTCGGTAATATCGTATAACTTGACCAACAAGGAAGACTAGATAGAGGAATTATATCTCTGGAAATTATATAAGAATTGTCATCTATTTATGGTGAAATATTTACTTTACCTGGATAGTTCCAAATTTGACAAACTTCTTACGCGATGTCCGAATGCGTAAGAAGCTCAACAACAAGCCTGTTTGTAACCGTCGCTCGCTCTTTCCAGTCCTTCGCGCATGCGCAGTGTATTGCCACGCATTTGGGGATACGGTTTAGAGCCACCAACAGTCACTTATTACTGATACAGTGTCTCAATGTTACAATACTGCCACCTAAGTTAATAACTGTTTCAAGGATTTAGCGTATATGCCCCCTTCTGTTAGCTTATACTCTGAGAGTGTTTGCAAGTTAAAGTTCTTTTCTCAACCCTGGAGCGTAAGGGTGTTTCTTTAATTATAATCTTTCCTACCCTTCACAGAGTCTCGAAGTATGAATATGGAAGTGAATATAAATGTGTTTAATGTTAAAAATTATTAAGAACCTGCAGTCAATGTGTTGTTCCTATAGTGAAAGCAAAACAAATGATACAACGAAAAAATGCTCTAGCTCAGTTAAACAATACTGCATTTGGGCTGGCCCAGTTGCTCAGTCGGGGAGCAACCGCCTGCTGTGTGAGTGGTCCCGGGTTCGATTCCCGGTCGGGGTTGGGAATTTCCTTCTAGCCAGGATTATTCCTTGTCCTCCCCAGAGTCTGGAAGCATGAATGAGAGTGTGAATGTGTGTATGATCTAATGATTAAAATCCAAAGTGCAAGAAATCCATCGACAAGAGTTACACGAGTTAACACCATTGCCAATAGGCAATAAGTTCCAAAAGAAAGGCCGCCGATAAGACCAATGCAGTTAAAGCGGAGGATAGGTGGAACTAAAAAATAAATCTGATGTGTTACACTCACATGACTTTCACTACTCTTGTACAAACTATTTTTACAAACGCTTATTCTCCATATGCTTCATGTTAATCAAGATATCGAGATGTTAATCGTATTGCTAATTTTCTTGTAGATGCAAGGGGAATTGGTAGGCTTTAAGCGATAGTGAAATATTTTAAGAGATGGTTGCTATGTGGAGTATTCCATTCTCTTTGCATTACCAGGACAAAAAAAATATCTGATGCGTTACACTCACATGACTTTCTCTTCTCTTGTACAAACCATTTTACAAACGCTTATTCTCCATATGCTTCATATTAATCGAAATATCGAGATGTTAATCTTATTGCTATTTTTCCTGTAAATGCAAGGGGAATTGCTAGGCTTTAAGCGATAGTCAAATATTTTAAGAGCTGGTTGCTATGTGGAGCATTCCATTCTCTTTGAATGTCCAGGATATAAAAAAAATTGATGTGTTATACTCACATGACTTTCCCTACTCTTGTACAAACTATTTTTACAAACGCTTATTCTCCATATGCTTCATATTAATCAAGATATCGAGATGTTAATCTTATTGCTAATTTTCTTGTAGATGCAAGGGGAATTACTAGGCTTTAAGCGATAGTGAAATATTTTAAGAGATGGTTGCTATGTGGAGCATTCCATTCTCTTTGCATTACCAGGACAAAAAAAATGAACAACGAATTCCCATTTGAGAAAAAGTGTAAGTATTGGAAAATTTAAGGAAATAACAAGCAATATCTCGAAAACGGTTCACTCAACAAAAAATGTGTATGACATAAAGTGCGTATTTTAATGCGATCTACATTTTTTGTGTAGTAAAATTTTGTCTATCTCTTATGGTTTACCAGTTATGCAAAAGTCGTTCACAATGAAGAATACTTTTGGAGACATTCCCAGAAAATTCGAGATATACATTTCATTTGTGATGAAAATATCTTAAACATATGATATTTTTATCAAAATCGTTAGAGCCGTATTTGATAAAATTTAAATTTTCGAAAAATGTTCCATATATAGGTTAATCTGGGGTAGGGGGATTTTCTTGAAACCTTCGTGTCGCATCTCTGGAAGATACTGAACCTAAATACCAAGTTTGGTGTTTCTGAGTTATGCTGTTCACAGACAGACACACAGACACACACGGAAATGTTTCCAAAAATGCTTTATATGCATTCAGTGCATCTCAAAACATGTATTTCCGGTGAAATCTCGGTATCGAATTTTTGGGTGGAATGCAATGCTTCCCCTACTTACTATACGTAGTAGAGAAAGTAAAAATATGCTATTTTGGAAAAGAAGGAAACAAAATAGAAACGAAACCTCAGCTGATGCATCCTGGTGGCTAAGAGCTGAATGTATTATACGTCTCAATAGCAGATAGACGCAGATTCGCTTTTCAGTTGTGTATGGAAACATAGTATATTATGGGTGCTTTAAAAATCACGAATGTACACAAGTTCACGACAATTCGCTTAGAAAGTCGGCTAACATTTTCATCAAACTGGCCGAGAAGTTTAATTAATACTTTCAGTGGAAAACACAGTGGATTTTCCTCATGGCATCAGAAGGATTTAGAGCCCGTAACAAGGAGTAATCCGCTTCCTTTCTTTACAGCGTAATTTCCGTGGAGAACAAGGCTAATATAGGAAAGAACGTAACATGAAACAGAAAAGAGAGAGAGGAAAGACAAAGTATAACGTAAAAAATGAAAACATAAGCAAACGAAGACAAGGAAGCCTACGTATTTCACCCTGAAGGGTATGTAAAAAATATTAGTCTTGTATCCACTACACTTCGTTAACTGAATACAAGGTGGTTGAACTCCCAAAGCTGTCTTCATAAGATTTAACCTACAAAAAAAGTCTGATCTGTTGCACTCACATGACTTTCTCTACTCCTGTACAAACTAATTTTACAAACATTTGCAGAAACTATCTTATTGCTAATTTTCTTGTAGGTGTAAGGGGAATATGCTAGGCTTTAAGCGCTAGTCAAATCTTTTAATAGCTGGTTGCAATGTGGCGCATTCCATTCTCTTTGTATGTCCAGGACACCAAAAAGAATAAGGAATTCCCATTTGATGTTAAGCGTAAGTATTGGAAAATTCACACAAATAGTAAGAAGTATCTCGGCTCCAAAAAATGTATATTACATAAATTGTGTGTTTTAACGAGATCTACATTTTTGAGTAGTAAAATTCTGTCTATCTCTTACGGTTTACCAGTTATGTGAAAGTCATTCACAATGAAGAAGGCTTTTGGAGACGTTCCTAGAAAATTCAAGATATACATTTCATTCACCATAAAAATATCTTAAACATATGATATTCTAATCAAAATTGTTAGAGCCATTTTTGAGAAATTAAAAATTTTCGTAAACTTTTCCTAATAAGGGGTAGTCTGGGGTGGGGAGATTTTCTTGAAAATCTTCGTGTCGTATCGTTGGAAAACGGTAAACTCGAAGTACCAAGTTTGGTATTTATCCGACTTTTCGTTTTTGAGTTATGCTGTTCACATACTGACAGACAGACACATACACACGTGTACATGTTTTTCCAAAAATGCGTTATTTTGATTCAGAGTACCTCAAAACATGTATTTCCGGTGAAATCTCGATATCGAATTTTTGGGTGGAATGCAATACTTCCCTTACTTAGTAATAGAAAGTAAAAAGCTTTAAAAAAGTAAAAAGATACTGTTCCCAAAAACTCTGCAATTTCATTAAGTTAATGACTGCAACAAAAAATTTTATGTGTATATGACCCATAGTGATGGTCATTTTTCGCAAATGCGAATAACGCCAAGTGCTAATATAGGTTTCTACCTACTTTTGTATTTTCAATTTTCACTCCCTGTAAACTACCTTTTAATGCGCTTTGGAAATGAAATTAAATGCAAAACTGGCTGAAAATGCGAAAATTATATAAAACGCGATATAAATATGAAATTCACGATTTTTTCAAATAATACCTTTCTTTCTTTCTTTCTTTCTTTCTTTCTTGTTGTCCTCCGTAGTGAAGTGGCTACCATGCTTGCCTCTAGTTCCCAAGATTGCGGGTTCAAACCCGGCGGAGGGCGATGGATTTTTTCGGACGTAAAAATCCATACTTCCTTCGGAAGGGAAGTAAAGCCGATGGTCCCGTGTCGTAGATTTACGGCATATAAAAGCACCTTAAGCCTGAAAAAGAGGCCTTTGAGCAAAATTACCGGTCTGTCACGCCAAATATAGAATGGGGCGCTAAGTACCACAGTAATTAAAGAGCATCCATAAATAGAACTACATTTAATTTTCTTTCTTTCTTTTCGTCTTCTGGAAACTCCGAACCGCGGAGTTTCTACACTCTTGGGAAGTTTATGGCACTTGGCCACCGTTAATATTAGCATATTAATACATTTTACTTATTCCGTCATGACATTTAAAATAAATTAAGTCCGCTTAAAATCTGAATTTTTTAACATAGTGAAAACAAATGCAGCTGTGATCCTAATGACTATGTAATTTTTACTTTCTCTACTACGTACTGTAAGTAGGGGAAGTATTGTATTCCACCCAAAAATTCGATACCGAGATTTCACCGGAAATATGTTTTGAGACCCCCTGAATCCAAAAAAAGCATTTTTGGAAACATGTCCGCGCGCGCGCGCGCGTGTGTGTGTGTGTGTGTGTGTGTGAACAGCATAACTCAGAAACGAACAGTCGGATAAACACCAAACTTGATATTTATGTTCAGTATCTTCCAAAGATGCGACACGAAGGTTTTTAAGAAAATCCCCCCTTCCCAGATTACGCTTAACATGGAACATTTTTCAAAAATTTTAATTTTCTAAAAAATGGCTCTAACGATTTTGATTAAAATACCATATGTTTAAGATATTTTCATGAGAAATGAAATGTATATATCGAATTTTCTGGGAATGTCTCCAAAAGTGTTCTTCATTGTGAACGACTTTTGCATAACTGGTAAACCATAAGAGATAGCCAAAATTTTACTACACAAAAAATGTAGATCGAGTTAAAATACACAATTTATGTCATATACATTTTTTGAGTGAACCATTTTCGAGATATTGCTTGTTATTCCCTAAATTTTCCAATACTTATACTTTTTCTCAAATTCGTTATTCATTTTTTGTCCTGGTAATGCAAAGAGAATGGAATGCGCCACATAGCAACCAGCTCTTAAAATATTTGACTATCGCTTAAAACCTACCATATTCCCCTTGCATCTACAAGAAAATTAGCAATAAGATTAACATCTCGATTAATATGAAGCATATGGAGAATAAGCGTTTGTAAAAATAGTTTGTACAAGAGTATCGAAAGTCATGTGAGTGTAACACATAAGATTTTTTTTAGTATAGTGTCAAGCTAAAATCTGTGACTGCGGTCTCAGTCACAGTTAATTGATTACCGCTGGAGGGCTCTTTCTATCCTTTTGCACATAAGTTGTGGGATGAGTTGCTAACTTTAGAGACGGTGCTAAAAGATGTACTGGAGGATGCTTACCCATATATACGTTTTCTAGTGGAAAAAGTGGTTTATGCTTAAGTGTAACAAAACGTTACGCAGTCACATAGAGGAAAAATCGACAAGAGCAGGGAAAGCCCAACCTTGGGGATGAAGGGAGTTTCCCTTCCCACTCATTTCCAGTCGTACTGCCAAGGACTGAAACGTGATAGGTTTAGCTTGCCAATCTCTTCAAATATAGTAGGTGGGGTGAACTATGGACTTTGAATCTTGGCTCTTAAGAGAATAGGTTGGACTTCACTGGACAAGAGGTTGATAATTTTTTTAACCCCGATTGGTCAATATATTGGAAAGATTAAGTGTAGGTAAAGAAAAATGGCATTTGTCGGTTTGTTAAAATAGGTAGTTTTGGCGAGGGATGTGAATGTTTTCATTCGTGGCTGTTAAAAATTATGGAGACTCCGTTAAGCTCAAATACCCAGAGTTTGCCCAAGCAGTTCTGCATAGATGCTGAAATATATTTCAGTAATCACAGTTTAATTATAAGTGACAAGAAAACACGAATAATAGAACAACATTTTTAAATATGTTCTATGATTTCATTCAACAGTGCCACTGATTCATGAACATGCATGACTTAAGTTAGTTTTGGTATTTTCTTTTTATTATTATGGTTTGAATCAGTATAAATGTCTTAGTTTCTGTGTAATGCTTAAACCCTATTAATTTGTCCTATTTTTTCTCAGTTCTTTAACCTATTTTAGTTCAAAATAAATTCAAAATTTGATTTATGCATTTTTATCTCATTATCAACCCCTTAACAATGGGATTTTAATTTCATATTAATCTTACACATTTCAAAAGACAATTAAGTGCTTATCCAGTAATTTATATTATATGCTTTTCCTCAAAATGCTACAAAATGCTAAATTGTAAATTCTAAACGCTACAATATGCTAAATATGCAAATTATAATGCCAAATTTCTGATCTCAAAATGCTAAAAATCACTATCCCTATTCATCCACGATGATTTCTCAAACCGTTACAGTTTAATAGGAAATCTATAAACTATAAATGTGTTTGCTATGAAACAAACATTGGCGCAAGATTGGGGAATCACCCTCTGGAGGTGTTGAAATGACTTCGACGCGTTTATTTGACACGAATAACGCAGACAGACAAGGCAAGGAGAGTGCCTTCACACTTTCAGAGCAAATATATGCCCACATTGACTTAGCCCAGAGTTAGCGAAATTTTACCGTTTATTCTTTTAATCAAAAGTAGTTCGTTGGCTGCTTAGCCTTCAATAGCTAGTAACAATCCTTACGAACAGAAAATATAAGATTTGCTATCTTAAAGAGAACGTAATATCCTCACTTGCGAAGACTAAACACAGTGTCAACGCGCATAGTCTAATTTACACTGCGTTATAAATCATTTGGGTCTATAGATGCATACTTTTCAGCTTCGCTAATCCTAACACTCAGACATGGTGACGTTTTAGTTTAAAAACTGCTATATAAAAGCAATATATTATCATTAATATTAGTATTAAAATTGCTAAATTCTAGCATGTAACATTTCAAGATTTTGAATTTTCTGCTGATATTAAAATTGAACAACATGTTGTCTAATGCTTCGTTCATAAGCCAGGCGTGTGTTACTGCCCAGATCAAATTAAATGGCTTCATTTTAAACTAATCACTATCCCTGTAAAAATTGCTAAAATGAAACCTCCACATCTTCACTCATTTAATATGCAATAAGTTTTCCTAGGAGAAATACAAACCAAAATAAGGAAAGGCCGCTCCCATAAATAAAATTAAACGCATAAGTAAACTGGGGAATAATACAGAGTAAGCGATGGTAATGTTTATTTAACACTATTAAGGAAATATTATTTTGTAGCCAAACGAGAGCTCCAGATGTTATCCATAGATTTCAAAGTTCTGAATGAATTTATCCTGAAGGAATTTAGAGCTCGAATTTTACAACTACTTGCTGCAAAGCACCTATTGTTTGTCCAAGTTATTTTGAAATAGTGGAAGGGGGAGACAAGGACGTCGTATTGAACAAAGAATAGTTGATATTTCATCTTCCAGATGATAGGTATGATATAACGACAGTACCTGCCGCGCTATCTTGAGGAGCGCTGCAATACTACCTAACAGTATAATTAACAAATTCCGCCATAACGAATAGTTCCTTTGTAGCCCCTTTAGTTATGTATCTGTTACTGAGTAACTAGCTATTCTCTGCCGCCGTTACTTTTGGTTTTCTTATTGAGCAACGTTACGGTCATCGTTATTTAGTGTAGCTGCTTTGACTCTGCGTTACATCTTTAGCTGTTACTGAGCAAATATAGTCTTCGTCACGGACGAAGACGGTAAATGACAGTTATCGTGCAGGTAGTTGCAAGTAGTGGGTAGGGGAATGGTCGTAAATACGCGGCGGTTTGGCGCGAACCGGAGGAAGACATATTTTGTTTGTTAAACGTAAATGCACTATCGATATATATCTTATTCTTCGTTACTGGATGCTCCTTCTTAGTTAGAATAAATGTTCTGCAAAATGAAGTCGATTTATAGCTTGAAACCATAAAATTTCATTGTTAAACAGCAAGCAAGATCACAAAGGCACTCTTAAATAGACTACCACTGATTGGCTAAGGAACCGCGTGACTACGACGTCACATCTGTTGCTACTGCGAAACCGTCCTCCTTGGAAGCGAAGACTTTAGTCACTTTCTCTCCTCGATGCCTCTGTAAACCATTACTACATAATTAGTTTACTTTTGTAACAATTACTGAACAGCTAGTTACTCTTTGTCCCCGTTACTGAGTATTAACTATTTTCTGATTCCACTACCTTTGTAATAGTTACTGACCACTAGTTACTTTCTGTGTGTTACTTTTGTAACCGTTACTGCATAACAGTTACTTGTCTGTCCCCGTTGCTGAGTAATTAGTACTTTCTGTTTCCAATGTTTTTTGTAATCGTAGTGACCAAACTAGTTACTTTTGTGTCTTACTTTTGTAACCGTTACTGCATAACCAGTTACTTGTCTGTCCCCGTTACTGAGTAATTAGTACTTTCTGTTTCCAATGTTTTTGTAATCGTAGTCACCAAACAGTTACTTCTGTGTGTTACTTTTGTAACCGTTACTGCATAACCAGTTACTTGTCTGTCCCCGTTACTGAGTAATTAGTACTTTCTGTTTCCAATGTTTTTTTGTAATCGTAGTGACCAAACAGTTACTTCTGTGTGTTACATTTGTAAGTTTACTACATAACCAGATACCTGTCTGTCCCCGTTACTGAGTAATTAGTACTTTCTGTTTCCAATATTTTTGTAATCGTAGTGACCAACTAGTTACTTCTGTGTGTTACATTTGTAAGTTTACTACATAACCAGATACCTGTCTGTCCCCGTTACTGAGTACTTAGTACTTTCTGTTTCCATTGTTTTTGTAATCGCAGTGACCACTAGTTACTTTCTGTGTGTTACTTTTGTAACCGTTACTGCATAACAGTTACTTGTCTGTCCCCGTTACTGAGTAATTAGTACTTTCTGTTTCCAATGTTTTTGTAATCGTAGTCACCAAACAGTTACTTTCTGTGTGTTACTTTTGTAACAGTTACTGCATAACAGTTACTTGTCTGTCCCCGTTACTGAGTGATTAGTACTTCTGTTTCCAATGTTTTTGTAATCGTAGTCACCAAACAGTTGCTTTCTGTGTGTTACTTTTGTAACCGTTACTGCATAACAGTTACTTGTCTGTCCCCGTTGCTGAGTAATTAGTACTTTCTGTTTCCAATGTTTTTTTGTAATCGTAGTGACCAAACAGTTACTTCTGTGTGTTACATTTGTAAGTTTACTACATAACCAGATACCTGTCTGTCCCCGTTACTGAGTACTTAGTACTTTCTGTTTCCATTGTTTTTGTAATCGCAGTGACCACTAGTTACTTTCTGTGTGTTACTTTTGTAACCGTTACTGCATAACAGTTACTTGTCTGTCCCCGTTACTGAGTAATTAGTACTTCTGTTTCCAATGGTTTTGTAATCGTAGTCACCAAACAGTTACTTCTGTGTGTTACTTTTGTAACCGTTACTGCATAACAGTTACTTGTCTGTCCCCGTTACTGAGTAATTAGTACTTTCTGTTTCCAATGTTTTTGTAATCGGAGTCACCAAACAGTTACTTCTGTGTGTTACTTTTGTAACCGTTACTGCATAACCAGTTACTTGTCTGTCCCCGTTACTGAGTAATTAGTACTTTCTGTTTCCAATGTTTTTGTAATCGTAGTGACCAAACTGGTTACTTTTGTGTTTTACTTTTGTAACCGTTACTGCATAACCAGTTACTTGTCTGTCCCCGTTACTGAGTAATTAGTACTTTCTGTTTCCAATGTTTTTGTAATCGTAGTCACCAAACAGTTACTTCTGTGTGTTACTTTTGTAACCGTTACTGCATAACCAGTTACTTGTCTGTCCCCGTTACTGAGTAATTAGTACTTTCTGTTTCCAATGTTTTTTTGTAATCGTAGTGACCAAACTAGTTACTTTTGTGTCTTACTTTTGTAACCGTTACTGCATAACCAGTTACTTGTCTGTCCCCGTTACTGAGTAATTGGTACTTTCTGTTTCCAATGTTTTTGTAATCGTAGTCACCAAACAGTTACTTCTGTGTGTTACTTTTGTAACCGTTACTGCATAACAGTTACTTGTCTGTCCCCGTTACTGAGTAATTAGTACTTTCTGTTTCCAATGCTTTTGTAATCGTAGTGACCAAACAGTTACTTCTGTGTGTTACATTTGTAAGCTTACTACATAACCAGATACTTGTCTGTCCCCGTTACTGAGTAATTAGTACTTTCTGTTTCCAATGCTTTTGTAATCGTAGTGACCAGCTAGTTACTTTTGTAACCGTTACTGCATAACAGTTACTTGTCTGTACCCGTTACTGAGTAATTAGTACTTCTGTTTCCAATGCTTTTGTAATCGTAGTGACCAAACAGTTACTTCTGTGTGTTACATTTGTAAGCTTACTACATAACCAGATACTTGTCTGTCCCCGTTACTGAGTAATTAGTACTTTCTGTTTCCAATGTTTTTGTAATCGCAGTGACCAACTAGTTACTTTTGTGTGTTACTTTTCTAACCGTTACTGCATAACCAGTTACTTGTCTGTCCCCGTTACTGAGTAATTAGTACTTTCTGTTTCCAATGTTTTTGTAATCGTAGTCACCAAACAGTT
Organism: Deroplatys truncata; assembly: GCA_030765065.1. NCBI lineage: Eukaryota > Metazoa > Arthropoda > Insecta > Mantodea > Mantidae > Deroplatys > Deroplatys truncata. Next base: position 225,544,818 of record CM060976.1, read on the forward strand.
ACTTCTGTGTGTTACTTTTGTAACCGTTATTGCATAACCAGTTACTTGTCTGTCCCCGTTACTGAGTAATTAGTACTTTCTGTTTCCAATGCTTTTGTAATCGTAGTGACCAGCTAGTTACTTTTGTAACCGTTACTGCATAACAGTTACTTGTCTGTACCCGTTACTGAGTAATTAGTACTTTCTGTTTCCAATGTTTTTGTAATCGTAGTCACCAAACAGTTACTTCTGTGTGTTACTTTTGTAACCGTTACTGCATAACTGGTTAGTTTATTTAACCGTTACTTTTGTAGCCATTATTGAGCAACTAGTTAGTTTCTGTCTCCGTTATTTTGACAGCCATTATAATAATATAGCCGTCAATGAAGTAACGAGCCAGAAATTACTTTTTTAACATCCTTACTAGTAATCCAAGTTTAATATCTAACAGTAACACATACTTAAGCATTATAGAGCACTCCGGGATAATGTCGTCTGTCATTCAATATCTACTCTTAACGCCAGTGAATAATACTGAAAGCAGTAACACTATTCCTTTTTTAATTTCTCTACTACGTATAGTAAGTAGGGGAAGTATTGTATTCCACCCAAAAATTCAATACCGAGATTTCACCGGAAATATATGTTTTAAGGCGTCCTGAATCCAAAAAAATCATTTTTGGAAAGATGTCCGTGTGTGTGTCTGTGTGTGTGTGTGTGTGTCTGAAAAGCATAACTCAGAAACGAACAGTCTGATAAACACCAAACTTGGTATTTAGGTTCAGTATCTTCCAAAGATGCGACACGAAGGTTTTCAAGAACATTCCCCCACCCCAGATTACCCTTTACATGGAACATTTTTCGAAAATTCTAATTTTCTCAAAAATGGCTCTAACGATTTTGATTAAAATATCATTATGTTTAAGATATTTTCATGACAAATTAAATGTATATATTGAATTTTCTGCGAATGTCTCCAAAAGTATTCTTCATTGTGAACGACTTTTGCATAACTGGTAAACCATAAGAGATAGACAAAATTTTACTACACAAAAAATGTAGATCGTGTTAAAATACACAATTTATGTCATATACATTTTTGTTGTTGAGTGAACCATTTTCAGATATTGCTTGTTATTGCCTTAAATTTTTCAATACTTATTTTCTCAAATGGGAATTCGTTATTCATTTTTTGTCTTGGATATGCAAAGAGTATTAATCTGGGGCAAAGGGAATGGTACTGCACCTAGCAACCAGCTATAAAGAGATATGTATGTGCTTAAAGGCTACTGTATTTCTATATTGCCCTTGTAAATATATATTTCCCTTACATCTACAAGAAAATTAGCAATAAGATAGAGTCTGCAAATGTTTATCTCGATTAACATGAAGTAGATGGAGAATAAGCGTTTGTAAAAATAGTTTGTACAAGAGTAGGGAAAGTCATGTGAGTGTAACACATCAGATTTTTTTTAATTCTTTGATTTGTGCAGCCCCCTTTAATTTCTATGGTCATATCGAGGGCTTTGACTCGAGAAACAACTCATTGACTGTAAGTTTTTAAGTTTTAATTTTAACCAAACGCTGCTCTTTCTAACGCCTGTTTCTTAAATAATGTAAACACAGGATGCAGTAAAAGACATTCTTTTTACGGGACTCTCAAGTCAGTATGGTTTCTGCGAGGGTGGCATTTTTATCGATTCTTTATCACCGTCTAAAGGTAGAGTTCTGATATAGCACAATTATTTTGATAACAGTCAAGCAGAAACTCTTGAAATGCGAGCAGATACCATACACAGGATTTTGACATGCTATGACATCTTGACTAGCGGAATATCGTACTTCACTGTATTAATGACTGTCTAAATAAGATTGAGTTGATTGGTGTGTGTTCGCTGCTAAATGAAGAAACGGACGAAAATTCAGAGATGCAAATATGCCAGTTTGATATTACCTTACATTCAACAATTTCCCAAAATTAGAGAAATTAATTAATGTAATGCAGATAAGAACGTATGTTCTATTTATGTTTTTAGTAGTGTTGTCGCGGTAATCTTCGTGTTATCTTATTTAATGAGCGCCTGTTATTGTTTTACTATTTTTAATTTTGAGTTCTTTGTCCTCCGGCAAGCTATTATTGTCCAGTCGAGCAAATCTCTTGAACAGAGTGTGTAAACGGAAAGAAGTTGTTACTAAAAGATAACACTGATAAAAGAATTTGTTTTTACACTTTTATTGCCGTCACACTTTATTCATTTCACATAATTACTCTTGATACACACCCGACTGAAACTGTTGTATTTTCGAATGTAACTATTATCACTTATTTGCCGCACATTATTAATTCGCGTATTTCACATCTTTTAACTAACTTTACGACGCGAGAGATTCTGTAGAACTGCGCGACGTGTAACCCGTGAATGATTCTGTAGAACTGCGTGTTACCCGTCTCTGGCTCGCAATTTATACTCCCTCACCCCGATATGCCTAAAGATTATAATCGAGCTGCTATTGGTTAATAAAACCCGCCAACATTTGCGTCTATTTTTATATCCAATCAAAATTACGAACACATATGCTCTAGGGAAGATATTCCCTCCATTTCTAAAGAAAAGCGCGCTACTCTGACGTCATTTGTTTGTCTCTTCTAATTGATAAACAACTCACCCCCTCGCTCATTGTTACCCGCTCCTATTGTCAGTTTCAGTGAGGCCGTGTAAACTTATTTCCTAACAATGCTTATAATTAACAAACATCTCAAATCAATGCCATACAATAATGTTAATTTACACTACAATCACTCTGGCATTCACAGTGTTGTGATATAAAATACTGTCTCAGTGTAAATGAGGGGGCGGTCCGTTTATTAGCACAGCAATTAAATGTCTTCCTTGTAATTATTACAACAGTTTTTATTGTGAATAATTATATTTGATTGCATCACAGAATAAATGTTAAGTTTTCAAAATTCATAGTAGTGGAATAAGTAATTTTTTAGACAGCAAGGCCTAAAAGTAGAACTTCTAACACAGTGTACACGAGGTAAACGCTTTAGATTATCGCGCTAGTGCAATAATCTGTCTTGTGACAAACTTTGATTTCAAGTCCAATCACATGGAAATTACTCTTTATATTTGCATATGTTTAATAACTCGATTTGGTTTGATTAGGTTTTACTTTTCATTATGTCTTTTTACATTATTAATTTCTCAAGGAACTCGCATTATCTTCACAATACAAATCGTTATACTTCAGTTTATTCGTTGTAGAGTTAACCTATGCGTTATATTGGCAGCTGTCTTTGATCTAAAACGTTACTCTTTTATCTAACCTACATAAAGGTTAAATGGCAGAAATTATGAATTCAGAAGAAACTGAAATGGAAGTGAAATTACAGAAGCAGCAGAAAGAATAACACTAGAAGTACTTCCCAAAGAAATATAGAAATCAATATGATATAGCATGTAATCGCTTCATTGCCTGGTTTAAGGCAAAACATTCTCTCAAAGTGACTTCTAGCGAATCAAAAAAAAAGCAACTGACATCTCCTTTTTTTAACCTCATTTCTCTTGTTTCAAGAACGCGTTCTAAACATCATTTGTATTAGTTTCGGGAATCAATATAATATTATTTTATTGATATTTTACAGTGTCTAAAATTAGCATATGTCACACGTGTTAAAAGTGGTTTTATTTTGCTCGTAGGATTGCGAAACTTGGCCTACGGCCTTCGTTTCGTAAACATTCCTACTTGCAAAATAAAACCCTACTGTTACCGCTTGCATCATGATATACTACTACAAGAATTACCGGATATTGGTCGAATTGCGAATGTAAAGTTCAACCCAGAGCTCCTGGGTTCGACTCCCAGAAGGTACGGGAAGTTTTCTTGAACCAGAATCATTCCTTATCCTCTTCAGTGTCTGGGAATGGTTGTGAGTGTGTTTAATAGTAAAAGGTATTAAAAATCAACGTTAACAAACCTAGAGCTCGAGTAATAACACCATCAGTTTTTCTCAAGTGAGAATTAAGCCTTTCTTTGGCTTCGGGGACCTCAAAACTTGTGTTTTAGGTGAAATCAATATACAGGTTGGGGAGAAGTCCCCGTACCCCTGTGAGTATCAAATGTTATTATGCAGGTTAGTAATGTCAAATGTTATTATCCTATGTAGCTATGTTACTTCTTATCAATTGTTGCAATTTATTGTACATGTTTTCGCAGTCGAGTTTGAAGTAGATATTGTCTTTACGTTGGAGTTATTTATTTAGCTCCACGTATGGACGTCAACTTGAAGATGATAGTGTTCTTGGACTTGTTTGCACCACGCTTTGGTAAGCCAATTTGAAGAAGATTGTTTGTTACGTAATATGCTGCTACGCATGAGAAGCGGATTTGAATATGTATTTTTGTTGTTACGCTCCAAGTTTAAAAAATAATATTTATTAACTTTGTTATTAAACTGCTTCTATAGATAGTATTTATGTTTATGTTTGCCTCGGCTGCGTCAGTCTTACTTTAGAGACACGTTTCTCTTAATCAGGGCGTGGTGCGACAAGAATGTAGGCTTACACAGATTTTAAGTTTAAATTCACTTCTTTTTAGTAATCTTTGACACAAATTAAATAGCACTACACTGATATTAAGAGCTGTGAGATTCTTTAATTTAATACTTGCACTTTGTTAACGCGTATACATAATTTTCGTTTCACACGAATACGTAATATTTCTTTAGAGAACACATCTTCCATCTGGTCACTACCAAGGTCTGCAGGCAACTTAACATATTTCAACCGTCAAAACCCGTAAGCTTCCGTATTTCAAGTCTCTGATTGGCTAATCCTAGTCCAATAGAATAAAATTTACATTATTGCTGCCCTAATCATGACTAGTAGCATTTAAACTCTCAAACTCATTATTGCCTCAAGGTTACCTCATTGTTACCTCATTGTTAGCAACTTTAAACTTATTATTCTCACAGCTCTTACATCATTAAATTACGTAATGCATTCCAATAACATTTTAAACATGTTTACAATAATATAAGCATATGCAATGACTGTTACATTTTAAAAATTATTACATACATATTGCTTCAAGGCGGGCTGTTATTGAATTTACATATTATATAATTTAATTGGCATTATTCAAGTGTTAAAAATACTGCCTCAAGTTTTAATTTGTACGCATGGCAGATGTGAGTGGTCATAGTTACGCTGTAAGCCATCTGCACAGCACGAAGCAAAACATCCGACTGTTATGCGCTAGGGCCTCTGTAGACACGTGACGAATAAAGATGGACGGCACCCTAAGTCATCTGTACGGCACGAAGCAGAAAATCCAGTTGCTATGCGCTAGGGTCTCTGTGGACACGACGTAGCGGGTGGTTACAGGGAGGAGACCTAGAAGGCTAACTGTCCGCCACACCTCGATCTAAGAGTTATCCACTAACAGATCCGTCGCGTTATGACTCTGTAGTTAATGCGACGTAAAATAAATAGAGTTATAATGACTATTGAGGAGCGTTTAGTGATAAGTGTGTGTGTGCACGAACAACACACAGGGCAGATAATGAGACAGATCATGGGAGCATTCCAGGAAAAATTTAATAAGGCTCCACCACGAAAAGCAACACTTCTGGATTGGGAAAGACGTGCGTTTGCTTTTGGCAGTGTTAAAGACAGGCCGCGGAGTGGAAGGAAAAAGACACGAGAGGAAACATGTGCCGGAGTCTCTGCTTCATTGAAAAATCTCCTATGAAGTCGACACTTAAACGTGCTCCGGAACTCGGTATACCCAGGACAACAATGCGAGATCACATGAAAAAAAGACCTTAAGTTCAGACCTTTTCGACTGACGTTCGTAAACGAGTTATCGGATAGAGACCGGAATGAGCGGGTTTTAGAATGCCGTGCTTTGTTAACTCAATTTCTAAATGCAGCGAACCGTGCCAAGATTGTGTTTTCAGATGAATGTGCGATTTATCGCAGCTCATGTGCTAGAAATATTGTCTTTTGGGCCAAAGAGAATCCTCATTGCACAGTCGAGCTAGAAAGGAACCCGACTCACGTAATATATAGGCAGCGATGACATCACAACATCTGCTTAGACAGTACTTTTTTGAAGGAACTGTGAATAGAGCAAATTATTCACACATGTTACAAACATGGTTAATACCTCAGCTTGAGGAAAGGGGCCTCACAGAACCCATATGGTTGCAGTTTCCAGGACGGTGGATAGGTCCTGGTTCATCAACAACACAAGCTCCCTTGAAATGGCCGCCAAGAAGTCCTGACCTCACCACACCTCGTTATGAGATGTCATTAAGGTGAATGTATCTGAGTAGTATAGAAATAAGAGAGCTGTATCACTTAATATGCAGGAATGTGCAATTAATATGCTAATTAGCCCCGCCCCCTCCCCCCTCCCCCAACCCCCGCAGTGCCTTGGTAGTTTTACTTGCACCTGAGGGTCATAAATCTTGTTGAGCACAATGGAAGCTTGACAGTTAAGTAATTAAGGCTGTCAATCAACTGTCAAAACGAACAAAGGGGTCATAAATTTAAGGTTCTTTAACAAAGGCGAGATGTTTTTCCTACCCATTCCACATCAGTTACCCACCCCAACTTCCATTGTTTGTCGAACACGTGGCATACTCATTCCACTACCTCCATAACAAAGCTGGTCCCTTTCCATTGTGTAAGAGATTCTATTGTGTGTGCCTTTCTATTGTCCCGGGGCAAGCATTCTTTAGAAAGACCATCTGATATACTCATTCCACAACCCATAACAAAGCCGGTCCCTTTCCATTGTGTAAGAGATTCTATTGTGTGTGCCTTTCTATTGTCCCGGGGCAAGACTAGTTTAGAAAGACACCTGCGGCGTTTCCCATTCCACAGCCTCCATAACAAAGCCTGACCCTTTCCATTGTTTGAGCTTAACAAAAGAATTCGAGGGTTGCTTTATACTCGACTTGTCCTTGTTTGCGTGAAAGAGAGAGAAACTTGTTTACCAACTCTGCGTAACGTCAGAGTCGGCCATCATGATTTTGCCTGAGGGACTGTTCTCTCCGATGTTTTACGACATCCTATGAATATACCCGAGCATAGTTAACAAGCATTCTGTTTGGTTTATTTCAGCCAGCGACTCCGAAAAAGCGCCTAATATACATTTCATTACATGCATTAAACCTCTGTGTGCATATCCATAGATCGGCGCTCGATTCTTACTGTAATCAAAAGTTTATTGCTAATGAGAAATTAATGATTGATATTATTATATCATTACCTTAATTAATAAAAGTGCGTTCAGAGGATTGTAGCTCGAATCTTACCAAGTGAAACTCTAACGCGTAATAACTATTAAACTATGCACGGGCAGATTAAAAATGTATTTATCAAATATAATTTAATTTTTTTAAATATCATTACCCTAATTAATGAAAGGGTGTTCAGAGGGTTCTAGCTCGAATATTACGAAGCGAAACTCTAATGCTTAATAAATATTAAACTGTGAAACGTCAGATTAAAATGCATTTAACAAATATAATTTAATTTTTTATATATCGTTACCCTAATTAATAAAAGGTGTTCAGGGAGTCCTAGATCGAATCTTACCCAGTGAAACACTAATGTGTAATAACTATTAAACTATGCACGGCCAGATTAAAATGTATTTAACAAATATAATTTAATTTTTATATATCATTACAATAATTAATAAAAGGTTGTTCAGGGGGTCCTAGATCGAATCTGCGAATCTCTAATGCTTAATAAATATTAAACTATGTCAGTATTGGGCGGTCAGATTAAAATGTGTTTAACAAATATAATTTAATTTATACGACATTACAATGTTTAACGAACTGTATTCTTAGGAACCAGAGGTCCATAGTTCGAATCCTGCCCCTGCGAAACGCTATAATAACTATTAAAATATTGAAGCAGGGGGTGTTCAGATTAAAATTGCATTTAACAACTATCATTGTTTATATTAAACCACAGCGTACGCTTAGATATCCCGATGCCTAGACACCATTCTTTCTTCTTCTCCTCTCTTTTTCTTTCTATCTATCTCCTTCTTTCTCCACGACTTGTACACATTCAGGCGTTCGCATATACACGAGCACTTGTACACACATCAGCAAACATACACTGGTGCACGCATGCACACACGCACACACGTACATGTAAGTACACACACGCACACACATACACACAAGCACATACACACACGCACATACATACACCAACACACACATACATGCACCAGTACACACGCGCATTCACGCACCTCATGCGTATACATACATACACCAGTGCTCTTACACTCACACATACATATACATGGACACACACAAGCATACACGCACACACACACTCACGTACATACATACACCGTTACACTTGCACATACGCACACGACCACACACACACACACGCAGGCACATATGCCTGTTCACTTACACCCAACAGCGCCAACCCACACACGCACACACCAACTCACGCGCATGTCCTGAATGAAGAGACTAAATGATGCAATAAAAACTAATTATAGCTCGGGATGCAAGGCACATTTACGATTTGCTCGAAACCGGTCTGGATGCATGGGTTCGAATCCTAGGAGTGATTACAAATTCATCCTCTAATAACTCCGAAACTAATTAAAATAAAAACAGTAAATAAGCTTTATTACTTTTATGTCATTAGTTCCTTTCTTGTGCATGTATATTAGAGTCCAGGTGTCATGGGCGCGATCCTTAATTTTAAAATCTCAATTATCTCAGAAACTAACAGGGATAGAGAAGCGGGCCAAAGCACGATTTTTAGTTCCTATGATGAACAATTAATGCTTTATATAATTTCCAATCAGTTGTCCCTAGCTCGAATCCCGATCTTTCAGTGACTTCCTTAATTTTCCACTGTGCTCTAGAATATATCACATAGATCGATGCTGTAACTGCATACAGGTCTTTTAAACACATCAAACTAATATTATAAATAATTTTGTTTCTGGTGTTCCGAGTTCGAATACCGATTCAATGAAATTTACTTATAAATTTAATAACATAGTAAATAATTAAGACAAAGGCACCATATAAACCTATTACGTTTATGTCATCAGATAATATCTTGCGGGTGTATATTCGGTACCTGACGTCCAGGGTTCGATTCTTAAGTTTAAATCTCAATTATCGCAGAAACTGGCAGAGATAGAGCCGCGGACGAAAGCATGTTTGATAGCTCCTACAATGAACAATTAATGCTGTATATAATTTCCAATCAGTTGCCCCTAGTTCGAAACACGATCTTTCAATGACTTCACTGATTTTCCTTTGTACTCTAGAATACATCACTTAGATTGATGCTTTGTGTAACGACATTATGGATGTACTCTGTGTGAGAGAGAGCGAGAGAGGGAGATGGAGAGAGAGAGCGAGAGGAAGTGAAACAAGTAGGGATAGAAGTGCTGAGAGCCTCTGCGCATGCGCAGCAAGAGATGATGTCATTGGCTGCAATAATCACGTGAGTGTAAGCATCACAGCCATGATGACGTGCCGGCATCACCTGGAGGGGGTTTAGATCCCTATATAAACAGATATCTGCCCATGTTAGAACTGTTGTGTACTTATTAACTTTACATTCAAGTTTTAAAGAGCTTTAAAAGCAACGTGAGCTGCAGGCCGTCTACACATTCAGCACATATCAAAACGTGACAATGCAAGGTGAGTTTTACATAACTATACAAAATCACTGTTGGCTTTTACAATACATTTAATTTTGTTTAAACGTTACAGTACATGAAAGACGATTCGTTGCAAAGAGCATCATATTTTCTAATCTGTGCTTTACATTCACATGGATTTCACTGCATACTCTTCTCCAGTTCACATGATTTTCGCCACACATTCTTCTTACATAAACATTCATACGATTTCCCCCCTCATTCTTTGTTTCACTATACACTCACATGATTTCCTCTACTCATTCTTTGTTCCCCTGCAGGTTCATGCTTTGTTAACATTCACACGACTTTCTCTGCACATTCTTTGCTTCCATTAACATTCACACGATCTTCGCTACACATTCTTCTTACTTAAACATTCATACGATTTTCGCCCCTCATTCTTTGTTTCACTATACATTCGCACACGATTTCCTCTACTCATTCTTTGGTTCTCTGCTGGCTCATCTTCAATGAACATTCACATGATTTTCTGTACTTATTCTTTGTTTCTCTACACATTCATAGGCTTACTTACAAAACATACACACCCTAGTTCTAATATAAAGAAGTGTATAACTCGTTCTTCAACTTGAATAATGTAGTGAAAATAATAATTCATGAAAATGTCTGTTACAGATTGTTTAGCTGATAGACTTAACAAGATGGTTGAAGAGCGTAGTTTCCTACCGACTCGTCGAGTTCAAGAACTCGAAATAGGTCTTAACTATGAGATAAAGTCCTTAAAGAGAGTTCAAACAAGATATGGTACCAGGATCGTATCTTCGCTGGAGGATTGTCAAGTGTTCTTGCCAGAGCGCTATAATTCGTTAACCGATCAAGAGATTGCAGAAATACCTGGGAACGTATACCTCCAGTATAACGGCATGGCAGAGACGGGGAAATTTAAGACATGTAAATTGTCCTTTTTACATGCAAAGAAGGTGCGTAGAAGTGTCAAACTTAAGTATTGAATGTTCTTCTATTTCACAATGAAAAATTCATAAATAAAACAACTGACTCATTGATATTACATATAAAGATACAAAAGATGCATATTATAGAATTTCATAAAAAGTTTACGAAATCACAATATCACATGCTTTGAGTTTAATTATATCTAGCGCATTGAAATAACTCTAAATATCCGAATGTTTATACAAATCTTTGTGCTTCATTTTACATGTATCAAATGCTTCATCTTACATGTATCATAACAAAAAATGTAATTCTTTTCAGGTTGCCTTTACTTGACCAAGATAGTTTTCTAAGACTTTCATTGTGCAATGTTTCAGACGGTGCAATAAGGGGAAGAAGAAGAGGAACAGCTTTGCAGCCATGCAAAAGATGCTGACGCTATTTGAGGGTAGAATAAGCACCATCGGCACCTACAAGAAACATTTCGGCAAGAAGAGGGTGCTGAGACATCAACATCAACGAAACACGTTAAGACAGGATCCTTATATAACATTACAGGGTATACGATGAAAAAATACGGACAATTTTGTATACAATTCAATGCATAGCTGAGAGTTAGCTCGAGCGAGTCTACCCATATTCGGTGAAAATAAGAATTGTGTACAATAATTTAAATGATTGTGAAAATACTTTAAATAATGGTGAAATTTATATACCTAAAAAGACTTGAATCCTATATACATTAACAATATCAAAAAGCTGTTTGCTGTGTTGGAATGCAAATTATGAAAATAAAGAGACTTTCGTTTAAATAATAGTAAATAAATTTGCATAACCTACTGTTGCAAGTGAAACGCCATATGCTGGAACAATGAGCTGGACGAGGAAAGTGATGGAAATGTAAGATAAGTAATAACAATAAAAAAGAATCAAGGTATGCTTTTACATAATGTTTTTATTCATTAAAAATCCTTACATTCCTAATGAAAAAATAAATTCTTACAATGAATAGTTTAAAATATAAGCTGCATCACGTGAGTCAGAGGCCCGCATGTAAATGCTGTATCATGAATTATTAAACAATTCAGTGAGTTCTGTACAGGGATATTAATACTGGTGTTGACACAGCCATTTACAACTTCCTCTGGTTGATGAGAGCAAATTTAAGTAATATTTTCTCTTCAATAAAGGATAATTCTCTTTTTTATAATAAGAGATTAAGTACATATCATGCAATGATGCAAGTCAAAGAATAACATTCGCTATTAAGATAAAGTCTAAAATTAGTTATGTTACAATGATCAAAAAGGGAATAGTCTTTAGATGCATTACTCGATCTTAAGTCAGAGCACCAAAAAATGAAAAATCACGGCTTCTCCATTTTTAGATGCGTGGGCACCATTCCTGGTAAATGGCAGCAAGCTGCAAATGATTTCAAGAAGGACCTCTACAAGCTCTTTAACAATGCCATGTTTGGAAAAACTCTGGAGAAGTTGATCGCCAAGCCTACGTTTATTGTTAGGACGATATATACTGCTAATCTAGCTGCTGTACATATGCCCTATCGTCAGATTGTATTCAACAGGCCCATATACATTGGTATGAGAGTGTTAGACATCTCCAATACATTAATGTACCACTATCATTATGATGTGTTGTTACCACATTACTATGCTGAAAACCTGAAGCTTATGTACATGGATACTGATTCATTCATGGTGTAAGAACTGAAGATGTGGAACAGGATAAGCTACGTTTCCTTGAACATCTGATTACTGGTGATTACCCTGTCAACCATATATGTTATTCAGCTCTAAACAAGAAGGTGCTTGGAAAATTTAAAGATGAGACTAACGGTAAAATCATCCTGCGCTTTGTCGGACTACCACCTAAGATGTATGCCTGACATTTCCACGGCTCAATGGTAAAAAAATTAATGGCATAAAACCAGCGCTATTAAGCAGTAAATTACGTTTGACAGCTATATAGACTGTATTAAAACCTGTGAAATCATCAGAACGCCCCTGAATCTAATCCTATCACGAAAGCACTCTGTTACCACGGTGCAAGTGAATGAAATTACGTTTAGTTCCTTTGATGATAAAAGAGTAATTGCTGACGATGGAATAACTACCTATGCGTATGGACATTACACTATTACAAACAGTACTTAAGAGAATGTAACCCGAAGATGAAGATTTTCACCGCGAGTCTACAATTTAAATAATTAAAGTTTACTCATGTGCTGTGTATCCTTTATTGAAGAGAAAATATTACTTAAATTTGCTCTCATCAACCAGAGGAAGTTGTAAATGGCTGTGTCAACACCAGTATTAATATCCCTGTACAGAACTCACTGAATTGTTTAATAATTCATGATACAGCATTTACATGCGGGCCTCTGACTCACGTGATGCAGCTTATATTTTAAACTATTCATTGTAAGAATTTATTTTTTCATTAGGAATGTAAGGATTTTTAATGAATAAAAACATTATGTAAAAGCATACCTTGATTCTTTTTTATTGTTATTACTTATCTTACATTTCCATCACTCTCCTCGTCCAGCTCATTGTTCCAGCATATGGCGTTTCACTTGCAACAGTAGGTTATGCAAATTTATTTACTATTATTTAAACGAAAGTCTCTTTATTTTCATAATTTGTATTCCAACACAGCAAACAGCTTTTTGATATTGTTAATGTATATAGGATTCAAGTCTTTTTAGGTATATAAATTTCACCATTATTTAAAGTATTTTCACAATCATTTAAATTATTGTACACAATTCTTATTTTCACCGAATATGGGTAGACTCGCTCGAGCTAACTCTCAGCTATGCATTGAATTGTATACAAAATTGTCCGTATTTTTTCATCGTATACCCTGTAATGTTATATAAGGATCCTGTCTTAACGTGTTTCGTTGATGTAGATGTCTCAGCACCCGCTTCTTGCCGAAATGTTTCTTGTAGGTGCCGATGGTGCTTATTCTACCCTCAAACAGCGTCAGCATCCTTTGCATTGCTGCAAAGCTGTTCCTCTTCTTCTTCCCCTTATTGCACAGTCTGAAACATTGCACAATGAAAGTCTGAGAAAACTATCTTGGTCAAGTAAAGGCAACCTGAAAAGAATTACATTTTTTGTTATGATACATGTAAGATGAAGCATTTGATACATGTAAAATGAAGCACAAAGATTTGTATAAACATTCGGATATTTAGAGTTATTTCAATGCGCTAGATATAATTAAACTCAAAGCATGTGATATTGTGATTTCGTAAACTTTTTATGAAATTCTATAATATGCATCTTTTGTATCTTTATATGTAATATCAATGAGTCAGTTGTTTTATTTATGAATTTTTCATTGTGAAATAGAAGAACATTCAATACTTAAGTTTGACACTTCTACGCACCTTCTTTGCATGTAAAAAGGACAATTTACATGTCTTAAATTTCCCCGTCTCTGCCATGCCGTTATACTGGAGGTATACGTTCCCAGGTATTTCTGCAATCTCTTGATCGGTTAACGAATTATAGCGCTCTGGCAAGAACACTTGACAATCCTCCAGCGAAGATACGATCCTGGTACCATATCTTGTTTGAACTCTCTTTAAGGACTTTATCTCATAGTTAAGACCTATTTCGAGATCTTGAACTCGACGAGTCGGTAGGAAACTACGCTCTTCAACCATCTTGTTAAGTCTATCAGCTAAACAATCTGTAACAGACATTTTCATGAATTATTATTTTCACTACATTATTCAAGTTGAAGAACGAGTTATACACTTCTTTATATTAGAACTAGGGTGTGTATGTTTTGTAAGTAAGCCTATGAATGTGTAGAGAAACAAAGAATAAGTACAGAAAATCATGTGAATGTTCATTGAAGATGAGCCAGCAGAGAACCAAAGAATGAGTAGAGGAAATCGTGTGCGAATGTATAGTGAAACAAAGAATGAGGGGCGAAAATCGTATGAATGTTTAAGTAAGAAGAATGTGTAGCGAAGATCGTGTGAATGTTAATGGAAGCAAAGAATGTGCAGGGAAAGTCGTGTGAATGTTAACAAAGCATGAACCTGCAGGGGAACAAAGAATGAGTAGAGGAAATCATGTGAGTGTATAGTGAAACAAAGAATGAGGGGGGAAATCGTATGAATGTTTATGTAAGAAGAATGTGTGGCGAAAATCATGTGAACTGGAGAAGAGTATGCAGTGAAATCCATGTGAATGTAAAGCACAGATTAGAAAATATGATGCTCTTTGCAACGAATCGTCTTTCATGTACTGTAACGTTTAAACAAAATTAAATGTATTGTAAAAGCCAACAGTGATTTTGTATAGTTATGTAAAACTCACCTTGCATTGTCACGTTTTGATATGTGCTGAATGTGTAGACGGCCTGCAGCTCACGTTGCTTTTAAAGCTCTTTAAAACTTGAATGTAAAGTTAATAAGTACACAACAGTTCTAACATGGGCAGATATCTGTTTATATAGGGATCTAAACCCCCTCCAGGCGATGCCGGCACGTCATCATGGCTGTGATGCTTACACTCACGTGATTATTGCAGCCAATGACATCATCTCTTGCTGCGCATGCGCAGAGGCTCTCAGCACTTCTATCCCTACTTGTTTCACTTCCTCTCGCTCTCTCTCCCCATCTCCCTCTCTCGCTCTCTCTCTCACACAGAGTACATCCATAATGTCGTTACACAAAGCATCAATCTAAGTGATGTATTCTAGAGTACAAAGGAAAATCAGTGAAGTCATTGAAAGATCGTGATTCGAACTAGGGGCAACTGATTGGAAATTATATACAGCATTAATTGTTCATTGTAGGAGCTATCAAACATGCTTTCGTCCGCGGCTCTATCTATGCTAGTTTCTGCGATAATTGAGAATTAAACTTAAAAATCGAACCCTGGACGTCAGGTACCGAATATACACCCGCAAGATATTATCTGATGACATAAACGTAATAGGTTTATTTGGTGCCTTTGTCTTAATTATTTACTATGTTATTAAATTTATAAGAAAATTTCATTGAATCGGTATTCGAACTCGGAACACCAGAAACAAAATTATTTATAATATTAGTTTGATGTGTTTAAAAGACCTGTATGCAGTTACAGCATCGATCTATGTAATATATTCTAGAGCACAGTGGAAAATTAAGGAAGTCACTGAAAGATCGGGATTCGAGCTAGGGACAACTGATTGGAAATTATATAAAGCATTAATTGTTCATCATAGGAACTAAAAATCGTGCTTTGGCCCGCTTCTCTATCCCTGTTAGTTTCTGAGATAATTGAGATTTTAAAATTAAGGATCGAGCCCATGACACCTGGACTCTAATATACATGCACAAGAAAGGAACTAATGACATAAAAGTAATAAAGCTTATTTACTGTTTTTATTTTAATTAGTTTCGGAGTTATTAGAGGATGAATTTGTAATCACTCCTAGGATTCGAACCCATGCATCCAGACCGGTTTCGAGCAAATCGTAAATGTGCCTTGCATCCCGAGCTATAATTAGTTTTTATTGCATCATTTTGTCTCTTCATTCAGGACATGCGCGTGAGTTGGTGTGTGCGTGTGTGGGTTGGCGCTGTTGGGTGTAAGTGAACAGGCATATGTGCCTGCGTGTGTGTGTGTGTGGTCGTGTGCGTATGTGCAAGTGTAACGGTGTATGTATGTACGTGAGTGTGTGTGTGCGTGTATGCTTGTGTGTGTCCATGTATATGTATGTGTGAGTGTAAGAGCACTGGTGTATGTATGTATACGCATGAGGTGCGTGAATGCGCGTGTGTACTGGTGCATGTATGTGTGTGTTGGTGTATGTATGTGCGTGTGTGTATGTGCTTGTGTGTATGTGTGTGCGTGTGTGTACTTACATGTACGTGTGTGCGTGTGTGTGCATGCGTGCACCAGTGTATGTTTGCTGATGTGTGTACAAGTGCTCGTGTATATGCGAACGCCTGAATGTGTACAAGTCGTGGAGAAAGAAAGAGATAGATAGAAAGAAAAAGAGAGGAGAAGAAGAAAGAATGGTGTCTAGGCATCGGGATATCTAAGTGTACGCTGTGGTTTAATATAAACAATGATAGTTGTTAAATGCAATTTTAATCTGAGCACCCCCTGCTTCAATATTTTAATAGTTATTATAGCGTTTCGCAGGGGCAGGATTCGAACTATGGACCTCTGGTTCCTAAGAATACAGTTCGTTAAACATTGTAATGTCGTATAAATTAAATTATATTTGTTAAACACATTTTAATCTGACCGCCCAATACTGACATAGTTTAATATTTATTAAGCATTAGAGATTCGCAGATTCGATCTAGGACCCCCTGAACAACCTTTTATTAATTATTGTAATGATATATAAAAATTAAATTATATTTGTTAAATACATTTTAATCTGGCCGTGCATAGTTTAATAGTTATTACACATTAGAGTTTTACTGGGTAAGATTCGATCTAGGACTCACTGAACACCTTTTATTAATTAGGGTAACGATATATAAAAAATTAAATTATATTTGTTAAATGCATTTTAATCTGACCTTTCACAGTTTAATATTTATTAAGCATTAGAGTTTCGCTGCGTAAGATTCGAGCTAGAACCCTCTGAACACCCTTTCATTAATTAGGGTAATGATATCTAAAAAAATTAAATTATATTTGATAAATACATTTTTAATCTGCCCGTGCATAGTTTAATAGTTATTACGCGTTAAAGTTTCACTTGGTAGGATTCGAGCTACAATCCTCTGAACGCACTTTTATTAATTAAGGTAATGATATAATAATATCAATCATTAATTTCTCATTAGCAATAAACTTTTGATTACAGTAAGAATCGAGCGCCGATCTATGGATATGCACACAGAGGTTTAATGCATGTAATGAAATGTATATTAGGCGCTTTTTCGGAGTCGCTGGCTGAAATAAACCAAACAGAATGCTTGTTAACTATGCTCGGGTATATTCGTAGGATGTCGTAAAACATCAGAGAGAACAGTCCCTCAGGCAAAATCATGATGGCCGACTCTGACGTTACGCAGAGTTGGTAAACAAGTTTCTCTCTCTTTCACGCAAACAAGGACAAGTCGAGTATAAAGCAACCCTCGAATTCTTTTGTTAAGCTCAAACAATGCAAAGGGTCAGGCTTTGTTATGGAGGCTGTGGAATGGGAAACGCCGCAGGTGTCTTTCTAAACTAGTCTTGCCCCGGGACAATAGAAAGGCACACACAATAGAATCTCTTACACAATGGAAAGGGACCGGCTTTGTTATGGGTTGTGGAATGCGTATGCCAGATGGTCTTTCTAAAGAATGCTTGCCCCGGGACAATAGAAAGGCACACACAATAGAATCTCTTACACAATGGAAAGGGACCGGCTTTGTTATGGAGGTAGTGGAATGAGTATGCCACGTGTTCGACAAACAATGGAAGTTGGGGGTGGGTAACTGATGTGGAATGGGTAGGAAAAACATCTCGCCTTTGTTACAGAACCTTAAATTTATGACCTCTTTGTTCGTTTTGACAGTTGATTGACAGCCTTAATTACTTAACTGTCAAGCTTCCATTGTGCTCAACAAGATTTATGACCCTCAGGTGCAAGTAAAACTACCAAGGCACTGCGGGGGGTGGGGGAGGGGGGGAGGGGGCGGGGCTAATTAGCATATTAATTGCACATTCCTGCATATTAAGTGATACAGCTCTCTTATTTCTATACTACTTATCTTGCACGTCGTTATGCTACAAACGAAGAACTGCGCAATGCTATTGAGGATGCATTTCTCACTATAACATTGGACATACTCAAGAATATGTCAAGAAGAACGTGGAGGCGTATGGAAGTGTGTTTACAGCATGATGAACACACAGATACACTATGGAACAAACGTATTCGGACACCACCACAAACATACGTTTTTTCATCTTAGGTGCATTGTGCCGCCACCTACTGCCTGGTACTCATTATCCGCGTCCTCAGTAGTCATTAGACATCGTGAAACAGCAGAAAGGGAAGCTCCGTGGAACTCACGGACTACGAACGTGGTCAGGTGATTGGGTGTTACTTGTGTCAGAAGTCTGTACGCGAGATTTCCACACTCCTAAACATCCCTAGGTCCACTGTTTCTGATATGATAGTGAAGTGGAAACGTAAAGGGACATGTACAGCCTAAACGCGTACAGCCTGTTGACCTCGGCTGTTGACTGACAGAGACCGTCGACATTTGAAGAGGGTCGTAAAGAGCAATAGGCAGACATCTATCCAGACCATCACACAGGAATTCCAAACAGCATCAGGATCCACTCCAAGCACTATGACAGTTAGGCGTGAGGTGAGAAGCCTTGGATTCCATGGTCGAGCGGCTGCTCATAAGCCACACATCACGAGGAAAATTCCAAACGACGCCTCGCTTGGTGTAAGGCGCGTCAACATTACACGATTGAACAGTGGCAAAACGTGTGGAGTGACGAATCACTGTACACAATGTGGCGATCCGATGGCAGGATGTGGGTATGGCGAATGCCCGTTGAACGTCATCTGCCAGCGTGTGTAGTGCCAACAGTGAAATTCGGAGGTGGTGGTGTTATGGTGTGGTCGTGTTTTTCCTGGAGGGAGCTTGCACCCCTTATTGTTTTGCGTGGCACAATCACAGCGCAGACCTACATTGATATTTAAAGCACCTGCTTGCTTGCCACTGTTGAAGAGCAATTCGGGAATGGCGATTGCATATTTCAACACGATCGAGCACATGTTCATACTGCACGGGCTGTGGCGGAGTGGTTACACGACAATAACATCCCTGTAATGGACTGGCCTGCACAGAGTCCGGACTTGAATCCTATAGAACACTTTTGGGATGTTTTGGAACGCCGACTTCGTGCCAGGCCTCACCGACCTTCATCGATACTTTGCCTCAATTCCGCAGTCCGTGAAGAATGGGCTGCCATTCTCCAAGAAACCTTCCAGCACCTGATTGAAAGTATGCCTGCAAGAGTGAATGCTGTCATCAAGGCTAAGGGTGGGCCAACACCATATTGACTTCCAAAATTACCGATGGAGGGAGTCACGAACTTGTACGTCATTTTCAGCCAGGTGTCGGGATACTTTTGATCACGTAGTGTATATTGGACACTTGCTACATAAGTTAAGTATTTGTGCTAAAATAAATTAGCATTGAATACTAAGGGGTACGGGGACTTCTTGCCGAGCCTGTAGAATTTTTATGTGAAATACAATGCTTCCTCTGCCTGCTATAAGTAGGTGGCAGAGAAAGTAAAAATGTTATAATAAATAGTAGAGCTAATAAAGCAGAATCAACTTGTACGTGAATGGCTAACTAGAGTAATATTACTAATAAGATTAGCTAATTTTCCCAAAATTAATGCAAGTAAAGTCTTAGGAAAAGTTAATTTTAAATGCATGAATGTTTTAGAACGTTTGAATGCTCCCAATAAGCGGATGTAGCATTCATTTCTGGGCTGCAACTCGAGCCTTTTGGTTCGAAAAATAATCCTCTTAATTCTAGAGACACAACGAATCATTATTTGCTATTAAAAGGAGGAAAAGAATAGAAGGGGAGAGATCAAAGGAATTAAAAATAGATGAGGAACGAAAGCTGTAATAAAGGAAAACTATTAGTAATTCTGGTGGGAAACGAGATAGAGTGCAACAGAACATAAAATGGAAAAAGAAAGAAAGAAAAAAAAGCAACAACATGCACTATTACAGAATACAAGGAAAGATTGAAGTAAAATAAAAGCTAGAGAAAGGCAGGGAATGTGATCATTTCAGAGAAAGAAACGAGAGGAAAAAGAATAAATAAGTAATGTATATGTGTTCCGACAAAGGCACTAACAAGAGAGAACAATAGGGTGCCTTGGGCCACGTGTATCTTATTCAGAAACAAAATCCACAGCTACCACAAACATCCAGTTACCTAAAGCGGGAACATTTATAACCTGCAATCGTTATTGGTTTTGGAACCTCATTAAAATATTTCAAACACCTCCGGCATTCTTTAAACGTTCCACACGGAGAGGAGAGATTTCTAAACGGTTTCCTGATTCGTATTGGAAATTGGACCCATTCAGCACAGAAAATGAAGTCGGTTGTAACAAAATTAAGGCACCACACTTTCTCTACACCTTTTACTGCTGTTGGTACAGCAAGTAGCTATATAGTATTGTACCAAAACTTCTGTAACGCGATTTCACTGAAAATACACCTTTATACACTGCCGTTTGTGAAAATTGCAGCACCAAGAAAGAAACGCATGATTCAATGAATTTAATACCACAGGTTAGGTACATGACAAGTAACAAATGATAAGCTTTTCAAATCTATACATGACCTTTGAGCCCTAATATTCAGTATTTGGTGTGGCCTCCATGCGCTGCAATTAGAGCTGCTATACGCCGTGGCATTGAATCAAAAAGGTTCTAAATAAGTTCCTGAAGGATTTCCCTCCACGCAGTTTGTATTCTAGCCCACAAATCCGTGACACTGGTTACTGGAGGACCGTACGCATCAGGTGCAAAATGAAATGGAGTTTTATTTATGGACGCTCTCTTTAACCGCTGTGGTCCTTAGCGTCCCATTCTGTGTTGGGCGTGAAAGACCGGTAATTTTGCTCAGAGGCCTCTTGATCAGGCACGAGGTTCTTTTACGTGCCGTAAATCTACGACACGGGGCCACCGGCTTTACTTCCCTTACGAAGGAAGTCATGCTAAGGATTTTTACGCCCGAAAAAATCCATCGTCCTCCGCCGGGTTTGTACCCGCGACCTCGGGAACTAGACACTAGTATGATAACCACTATACCACGGAGGACGACGCATTCAGGTGCCGACCAAAAGG
Source organism: Deroplatys truncata (assembly GCA_030765065.1). Classification (NCBI taxonomy): domain Eukaryota; kingdom Metazoa; phylum Arthropoda; class Insecta; order Mantodea; family Mantidae; genus Deroplatys; species Deroplatys truncata. Next base: position 225,566,318 of record CM060976.1, read on the forward strand.
TTCTGAATAAATTCCTGAGGGATTTCCCTCCATATCCCAGACATGTTCAATGAGCGACATGTCAGGCGAACGTGCAGGCCAGGGAAGCAATGGTATCCGTCGCTCTTCGAAGAAGGCTTCTTGAAATGTGGCCTGTGGAGATGCCTGAAGCAGGGGAGTACCTCAGGCTCTACAACCACCGTTAGGTACCGGTTGCTGTTCAAAGTGCCCTCAATTCGTAGGAGGCGAGATCGGTTGTTGTAAACAATGGCGTCCAAACCTGGTGTTTGTCCGCTATGCCGCTCAACAATGCAGCCCTCCAGGTTGCGCTCACCATGGTACCGCAGGACACGTATGCGGCCATCACTGTAGGACATGTTGAAGCGGGACTCGTCCGAAAAGACTACATTTTGCCACGGGACGGTATTCTTTGTGTCCATTGCAGTCGGAGGAGCTTGTGGTTTCTGGACAATGGAAACCGACGTAATGGCATGCGTGCAACCGTTCCAACCTCAGCAGACGGCGAGGAATCGTTGATGCAGACAAGTCCTGTTGCAGTGCCCCAGCGTCGAGCCAACACTGTGGATGAAGCTGTACGTTCCGTCATGTCCATGCGGACAAGATGACGGTCACCCCGTGCTGTGATCATGTTCCGTGGTTCCAGGACCCGCTCTTCGCTGCATACGACCTTCATCTATCCACTGCTTCCACACACGCATCACTATCGTAGCAGCGTGCCCTGTACGAGCCGAAATGTCACGGTATGACAAACCCGCTTCCCTTAGATCGATCATTCTGCCTCGTTCGAACTCACTCACATGCCGAGATGGCTCCGTTTGACGTCCACAAGGCATACTGGCACTCACGTTATTGTTTCCACCTTGTTTGACAGCTCTTTACTGACTACACTGGACGCAACACCGACCTTGTCGGACCGACACGAGAGGGCTCTGCTCGGCCTACGTGTACCCCATCTCTCTGCAAATCTAATACTTATTGCTTGCACACTCTTCTACACTTTCACCAAGTTTGGAGTAATTCGGGAAATTCTTTCTTGGTGTTGCAATTTTCACAAACGGCGGTGTATATCCTTGGAAACCCTCTTACTCAAAAAAACATTTTATATAGGTAGAGCATGTCGAGGTCCATGTTTTGAGGCTCTGTGAATAAAGAAATAGAAAAATGTGTGTGTGAACAGATCACTCAAAAAGGAAGTGCCGATAAATACCAAACTTGGTACTTAAATTCAGTTTATTAGAATATTAAAATTACAATGAATATAATTTGTTTTATTTGAAATACACATATTTCATTACTTAATGGCGGCGCCGTGGTCGAGTGGTTAAACCGCTCGCCTCTCACCAAGGTAGTCCGGGTCGATACTAGGGGACAAAGCGGCGTCTGGGCGGGTTTTCTCCGGTTTCTCCCACCATTATTCTACCAATTGCACCATTCCACCTTTCCTTTCGTCCATTTCACCGTCATTCATGTCATCTCCTTCTCGCTCTTATACAGGCTCTTATCACCCATCCCGGCTGTTCTATCCCATCACACTCCTACACTCTCCTGGGAGGGTGTACGTCATACCGTGGAGAGTAAACAGAGATAAAATCATATATTTCATTGTTTATCTGGCGAATGGATCCGAGTGGAATGTTGCTTTTGTTAAAAGGTATAAGAGAGCTGTTCGCGAGCCGAGTAACGTAATAATGAGTCGTCTAAGAATAATGGATGCCATTCTAGTTCAGTTATGTCGCATATAAACAGCATATTATAGCGTGGTCGACCAAAAATATCTTTGGAAATACTGTGGTTAAAGAAATCGTAACTATTTAATTTTCTATTTGGTTGAATATTCTTTATTATGGACTGGAATTAGTTTACACACATAAGAGGAACTGAGAAATGACCGCTATCTGGTAGGTATTGAATCTGGCTCAGAGTTATGCTGCTATCACTGATTAACGGGCTCTCATGAAGAGTTTGAGCGGAGAAGTGTTTGCACAATACTCTGCAGTCCAGCTGCCCCAGATTCGATTGTAGACGGACCGATAGCTTGCGAGCGCTCTTTCCCCCAACGCCTTGCTTACCCAGAGTAAATCCTCTACGCTTTCGAAATGCAGAAGGCGAACCTATGGCTTTGTTCGCGTTACCGCTTTGAGGGAGAACTACTTCTCTCTACTTATTTATTACTACGAGGATGGATCAAAAAGTAACGCACAATAACTTTTTTTTCTGCCTTAGTATTGCAGCTGTAGTGTTGCAATTTCACACAGATATAGTTTGAAGTTTTCACTATAGAGAGTATTTTTTGTTTCATGTGCAGCTCTAGCAAGAGAAGTGTGAACTACCCAACAAAAATGGCGCGCATGTTACTGCCGTCAACGCGTGAAGAGCAGAGAGGTGTGGTTCGATATTTGCGGGCCAAAGGACATAAACCGAGTGATATTCACAGGGACATGCGTGGCGTGTATGGGGATGATTGTAGCAATATCTCCAGGTGGTGTGCATTCTTCCTAGTGGACCGTGTGAACCTTAGTGATTCGCCACGCTCCGGGAGGCCGGTAACAGCTGCAACCCCGCAGAATGTCAGAGGCATTGAGGCGCAACTTTGAACGACCTGCGTGTGCAACTGCGAATCTTATCGCAACAGTTCAACATTTCCTATGGTGCAGTGTACGATATTGTTCATGACATGTTGAAATTTCGTAAAGTTAGTGCTCGCAGGTGCCTAAGAACCTGTGAGACAACCACAAGGGCCAGTGAATGATGACGAGCTTGGATCACTTAACGCGGTACACCGCAGAAGGGCATGACTTTCTGAAAGGAATCGTCACTGGTGATGAGTCGTGGGCATACCACTACGCGCCCGAAACTAAGCAGGCAAGTATGGAGTGGAAACATGCTGGTTCCCCTGTGAAGAAAAAATTCAAAGTGACTCAATCTGCTAGGAAAGTGCTGTGGAGGTGTTCTGTGATATGCATGGTGTTGTATTGGTGAACTTTGCTGAACACGGGACCACTGTGAATGCTGCAGCCTACATGAAAACTTTGGTGAAGTTGCGTCGTGCCCTTCGTAACAAACGCCAGAATAAAAATGCTGTAGATGTCAAAACTCTTCATGACAATGCTCGCCCCCATGTTGCTGCTGTTCGTCAGAAAACCACCAAAGTTGGTTGGGAGGTGCTCCAGCATCCACCATACAATCCGGACCTTGCACCATCGACTTTCATGTGTTTGGTCCCATGAAGATATTCTTGGCCGGCCAACGCTTTGCGACAGATGCGGAAGTGAAATCAGCAGTCCGCAGATGGCTATACTCCAAGGAAATGGACTTCTACGAACAGGGCATATTGAAACTGGTATCACGATGGGAGAAATGTGTTGAGAAACTTGGTGACTATGTCTAAAAGTAGGTAAAAGGTGTAAGTTCATTTGTGTTTTTTTTTGTTTGTTTAAACTATTAAACTTTTTTGTAAAAAAAATTATTGTGCGTTACTTTTTGATCCGTCCTCGTATGTTTAATACTCAAGATCCTGTGGAAACTAGAAGAAAGAAACTACAATAACATTGGAAAATTAGCAAGGAGCAGAACAGAAAACATAGAAAGGCAAGGGATATGGGAAAGCTTAGAAAATAAAAAATCCTTAAATTTCTATAGAACAATAAAACGAAATTCGGAAAGATAAGGGTACGTTGACCATTGTAACAGACAGGAAAAAGAAGAATTCGCATAAATGAGAACGGTGTCAATGTTCTTTAGAGGGATAAGGGGCACTGAAAAAGAATTCTGTGAATTGTGTGGTGGAAGGGAAAACATAATACTTTATGTGGTAGAATATAAAGCATTTACGGTATTGAGATAAAAATTATGGGAAAAGAAGTGGGACAAATTGGATGATAAAATTATGGCCATAAACATGTTAGCAGGGAAACTGGAAAATAGAATCATAAACCTGGGGGAGTTTTTAAGGAAAGTAAAACAAAAATGAACCAAGGGATATAAGAAAAGAAGAACGACAAAGAGAAGAGGAAGGAGCAAACAATATAACAGATTAAGGTTGGACAAATGGGCTCCAAGCAGAGCTAAAAGGCCTGGGCGCCATGCAAGGTGAATTAGCACATAAATAATAACCACATAATCTGTACATAGTCTACGCTAGATATAGGAACAACGTTTATATAAAAAGCTATGCATTCATTTATTTATCCAATACTCAATACTCAAGACTTTAGTCACGATACAAGACGATCGTTGGCAATTTTGTAGCAGTATATGTTACCTGCTTCTGCTGTCGTTGTTATCTCGTAGCTCGTTCTGTTGGCTCGTGTGCCAGCTGCTCCTGTGATAGAGCTAGGAGTGCTTCCTCAGGGTATGCAAGAGTGGAATGTGAAGAATAGCTCCAGTTTAAATTGACTGTGAAATTTAATGTGATCTAATACTTGAGCTATTGAAGCGAGTTGTCGACCGCTTGAAGATAAACAATGAAACTGATTATTAATCGTAGTACTCGAAACTATAACAGTTAAATTATTATACCTACTAACTTCTGCAGTATCAATTTTATGGTTTGAAATAAGTGTTTCTGCAATAAAGGAAACTGAAGTTCAGCAACTTGGAAAAAGCCCTTGGGAGGGGTATTCCTCCGTCTAACTGCCTTGTGCGGGCATGTCTCTCCTACTTTGCCTCTGAGTCGCTGATTAGGTACCACACGCATAATTTCGCTTAGCCCATGTTTTGTTTTATTTTATTCTCACAAAATCACACCACTATTGCAACTATTCAACTGCAGAGGCAGAACTAAAGACAGAGAAGTGCAACAAAAATGCTTTGTCTGTACATTGCTGTGACAGGCCACACAAAGAGCAAGGTGCAGCGTGTGTAAAAACAAATGTTTGCATATAACTAGCGATAGCATTTCACATACATGCGGTATTATCATGGGATATCTTCCAAAGTTAATTCACACTTTTTGGGGTATTTCATAATCTTCACTCTCCCATCTATCTCTTCAAGGAAAAAAGTTCCTCGCTTAATGATTTTCATAATACAAAGTATTTCAATTGAAGTTCTACAAAAAAACTAGCGGCTTTAATTGTTTTACAGGCAGACCAATCACACATCATCATCATCATCTCGAAACTGTATTTTTTAACATACCTCTTACAGAACTGGAATAAGGATTTTAGTTTTTGAGTTATCACGATGTAAACAAGATCATATTAAATGTTTCTACACTATAAAATGTCTGTGTTCGCAACAGTGACGTAACGCTTGTTTTCCACATGCCCCACTTCCTGCTTAAGACACCTCATTGGATAACTCAGTAGCTAAAGGCTAAAGACAAGTAAAGTGGGAGCGATTTATCCCTTCTGAATACCGGCGCAATTCGTAGACCGAGGGATTTTACTAAGTAGTTATACTATAGTAGCGTAACTTGCCTGGAGTCGCTAAAATGTTGCTCAGAAAGATCCCTCGCGATGCCCGCGAAATCTTACTCATACGTCTTAAACGCGTCACTAAGCGCTTAAAATATCACACGAGTAGTAAGTACCGGTGACGGTACCAGAGTAAGTCTCTGATTTAAATTTATTAATTTTAATTCGCCTAATTCATTATTCCTCACCAACGTTATTTCACGCCCGGGCCAATACTTACTCTCTTCATGCTAGTCTCTTACCTTGTTACTAGGGGGTCTCAGAAATATCCTTCACTTCTGTTTTCCAGAATTGGCCTACTGCCTGTTCACACACGTCTTGAACTACAACTTAACTGCCTTCCAGGAATGTTTAACGCTAATGCTTTTTGTATTCGACTGTTGTTAATGAGTTTCGTTTACATGACTTCCTAATTATCTTCTTCTTTCCGGACAAATGTTTGAACTCAAGCTTGTTATATTATACATTGATTTAATATATGGAAAGTGCTTATTGCAATTATTTATCTATCTTACTATTATTCCGTTATTTAATTATTTATATATTCCCGTCAATAAATACGGTATAAGTCGTCAGAAAGTGTTTTCATTAATGGTGGTGTCCATTGATCTGTATGGCTGATAGCGACTTAATGATACCGAATGCCAGTTCCTACATCCACTTAATTAGTGTTTTGTGCAAACTAACTTATTATTTTAGAATATGAACGCGAAATTTTAAAGTAAAAATGTTTTGTTGTTTTTGTATGCACTTCCAAATCCAAAACACATATTTATGCCACAGATATATATAGTTACACACGCTACATTTACTTGTATCAACACATTATTGAATGAAGCACGGATAACTGCTTCAAAAGTTATCATAAGTAGGTTTATCGTGAGTGAGTTTCATAATGTCGATAATTACCACACAATTATATGGCCAATATTTGCTAAATGGAACGTTTAATAAGCAATATTAATAAAATCAAACGCTAAACTTCCGTATTTATGTCTAAAATAAAATGTTATAAAAGTGAAGACAAGTAATGAGAATATCTTAGGAACTGAGCTTGGAAATGAGGTTTGCACTTTGAAGATGTTTTGTCTTTACTTTGGAGTTGCTTATTTATTTGCACCACGCTTTGGGCGTCAATTTAAAGTAGGTTGTATTGAAGGAGTTGTATCGTATTTCAACTGTTGGGGAGCCGAACTTGTAGTAGTTGCAACAGCACGTATAGTAAACAGTTTCCGGTAGCCTTCGCCCCAAATGTATTTTTAGATGGCCTTTGCCCCAAGTTTAAAAATAGTTAACTTTGTAATTAAACTGTTTCTTTAAGTATTACATAATTATGTTTGCCTCGGCTGCGTCAGTATTATTGTTAGAGACATGTAAGTCTTGGCAGGGCGTGATGCGACAAGAATGTAGGCTTACACAGATTTTAAGTTTTAATTCACTCCTTTTTATTAATCCTTGACACTAATTAAATAGCACTTCACTGATATCGAGAGCTGTGACATTCTTTTATTTAATACTTGCACTTTTTAATACGTAACTTATTTTCGTCTCACACGAATACGTATTTAATTTCTCGAGGACGCATCATGCATCCGGTTACTATCACTGTCTGCAGGCAACTGACTAGATTTCAACCATCTAAACTTGTAAATTTCTGTATTTCAAGTCTCTGATTGGCTAATCCTACTCCAATAGAATACCTACATTTAACTAAAGCTTTTTTCTGGTTGTTGATTGGCTATTTTTTATAAACTGTCACTAAAATTACATTAATGCTTCCAAGAATCACAAATAATATTTAAACTCTCAAACTCATTATTGCCTCAAGGTTACCTCATTGTTCCCTCCTTGTTAGCAACGTTTAACTTATTATTCTCACAGCTCCTACATTATTAAATTACGTAATGCATTCACATAACATTATTGAACATGTTTACAATAATATAAGCATATGCAAGGACTGTTACATACATTTTACAAATTATTACATACACATATTGCTTCAAGGCGGGCTGTTATTGAATTTACACATTATATAACCAGACTGAAATCATTTAAGTGTTAAAAATACTGCCTCAACTTGTAAAACCTGTAAATCACCACCCGCCCTTTTAAGACATTTTCTTTTATAAGAAAATAATGGCATTTTGCCAGCAAATCGCGCCATCTTGCTGCTATTGTGCATGCGCGAAGGGGAATGCCAACCTAATGTAGGGAGTGAAATTCGCTAGATACTGGGTCATTGGGGTTTAGCTTCAAAATCCTACGACTACACTCTGCCGTCGTTCCGCAACTGATTCACTCCCCTACTCATAAAAACACCTCGGTTTCACTTTGCGGCTTAGGGCCTAAATCAGTCGTTATTCGCGTAAGGATGACGGTGTTTGTTAGACTTATGTTGGCAGCTCTGCAGACACCAAGAGGTAGCGAAAGCCACCTTCAGGGAAACTCGGAAAATGGGCGACATAGATACGGAAATATGTCCTACAAAAATAACACTTATTTCATATAATATTTAACTGAATTTGTTGCATACCCGTATCATAACGTGGCGGCCTTCTATGTTGTTGATGTTCACCAATGGCACTGGGGATTAATTGATCTGCATCATTTTCCCTCTGGCTTCCCAATATATGTAAGTTATCAGTCATTTGCATTTGGCGAGATGCTGTTTGTTCAGGATGACATCTTCACAGAGAGTGCACTAGGGTGTAGGTAGGCATCCTATCTTGTAGAGATGTTCTGCGAGGCAATCGTGGCCAGTTGCCATCCTAAATATGGCCATTACAGTTTTCCTTAGCATTTGTTGTATATCAACTCTATCTTTAATATCCTTATAATCTTTATCTTTTAATTTATCTTCTTCATCAAGCCTCTGTTGTTTAATGTTATTTAATTGTTTATTTATTTATATTTGTCTTGGAGATTTTATTTGTTGTATTGCACCTTTCTTTGCTAATTGATCCGCATGTTCATTCCCCAAAAGTCCAACATAAGCTGGGATCCATTGTAGAGTGACATGATTTTTAGTTTCAACTGCTTTAATTAGGTTTCTTATTTCTTTAATATTTATTGTTGTTTTATTATTGTAATTTAATATCCCATCTATGGCTGATGTTGAGTCTGATAAGATGACTAGTTTTTGTTTTATGTATGGTCTATATAAAATGTTCTGTGATGCTGCTTTTATAGCTGTTAACTCTCCATCATAGTGGTTTGACGTTTCATCTAATGTTAGATACTGTGCAAAACGTTTGCAGTATATTCCTGCACCGGCGATTTTTTGTTGATGAGGGATCCATCTGTATATATTCGGAGCCATTCTTTTTCTGGGTATCTTTCATTTTCCACAGCCATTGCTATGGCTCTCATTTCATGCGGCCTTCTATGTTCTTTAAGAAAGTTTGCGGGTTTCTTTAGCTTCGGAAACAATTGTAAATCTACTGCGTCAATCTCCAAACAATTGCGAATCAGGTTGCAACAATCTCATTTCAACAAGATTTCAGTGTCTACTGACACGGTTCAAACTAACACGGACTGTGAATTGGATTGGTCAACATTGCATTGAATGCCTTGCCAATGACGACATGTTGTCAGCTCGAAAATGTGTTAGGCATGTACCTGCCTAAATAGATCTAAACCGTAGTGACGGGATGTGGGGTTTGTAGGGTGTCTGGTGAAGTTTATGTAGGGGAGTGAAAGGAGGTAACAAGTTTTGCTCCTCAACGGTTGCTGGTCATGTGCAACGGCCCTTGTGCACGGCTGGTGTCAAGTATTTTTCCAACATTTTATATAGGGGTTGTAGTTTTGATAATCTAAGCATCTCTTGGAGGGATTATATGGGAGTTCAGACTTAGCTGATGGTGGAGGTGCTCCGTTGTTACCGGATGTACCCGCACGTCATGCGGGAAAGCCGGTGACGCCTCAAGCGGCGTGTTCTGGGGTCATAATCCCGTAGAGACCGAACGAGGACGCTCCGATGGAGTAGCAACTGCTCATAAAAGTTTGCGGCCCGTCGCCTAATTTCATCCTCAATTCAACTCAAGCCCTTGAACGGGCTTAATCACAGGGATGGTAGGATTGTTGTAGGATGGTGGGTTTGGTTTTTAAGGTGATGGTGTGATAGGAGCTAGCTTCTATAGTTTATAGGCTTCTCATAGGCTGCCGTTTCAGGAGCAGCATCCATCCGCTGCTCCGCTGGTGTCTTTTGTTCCAAATACATTAAATGTTTTGAATTTTGAATGACCACTCCCATGGGGAGAGGAGAGTACTTTTCGTCAGCGTAATGCTGTTAGCTGGTTTAGGTGTATAGGCATAGCTAATAATATCACAATATCTTGCCAACAATACGTGCATTATCTAAAGAGATTAAAGCTCACGCATTTAGATTTATCAATATAAATAAATGATTAAATATATACCATCGTCTATGCTATAATAACTAAAACATTTATATTCAAATACAGTTACTGTAGTGTGATATATCGTTGATTGGGCTGCCATATGGATAGTTATTAGTAATGACATCTAGGGATAACTTGCGCAACTAATTACAAAGTAAAGACGACAAAATATAATATGTTTACAGATTAGCTTTTATTAATTAAAATAATAATTATGGAGTTGGCATCAATTAACAGAACAGTTATGAAATTGGCACCCAGTAAATGTATTTGAGATCAACGAAATCGTCAAAGTGTTAAAGTCACTACTATTTCTCAGTTTGTTGATCATAATATGCTATAAGAGATATGTTCGTGGGCGTGGTCTACTTAATTATTGCAGAGAAAAGAACAAATACTATCAGCTTCGGTAAGATTTTATCGACAATATTGCACTAATAGATGACTGTAATTGGATGTAATGTACACATACGTTCGTAACACGCCATTGACTGGTTGGTTCGTGTGTTAAATAGGTACGAGGGTCAATAAACTTTTTTCACTATAAGCTGAAAGGAGAAGTAAACAAAACCACGTGACAAGACCGCGCCTCATTGGCTGATGGACAAACTACAACCTTACCCGCTTAGCATGTCGCCTCTTCCTCTACAAAAAACAGTTCGGTTCAGATCGTAGCATTTTGTGGTTATTCTCGTGCAGAGAAATTTAAAAAACTCATTATGAAACTAAATGTGTTTGTTCAGGTTCTCCTATAACCACTCATTCAGTCATTCACTGTTTAACATCATCTTATGTAGGACTTACACCCCCCAGGACTTACAGGCGGGTGCCTGAAGTCAGAGGCCCGTCGAGGAGCAGACACACTCATGGATCAGACAGAATTCCAGGATGGGTGATCAGCCCGATGCCTGGTATGGGATGAAGGAAGTAGATGAAACAAAATGATGGCGAAATGGATGAAACGGAAGGTGATGATGAAGCAGTTGGTGGAATGAATGTCGGGAAAACCGGAGAAAACCCGCCCAGACGCCGCTTTGTCCACCATTAATCCCACATGTGGGTCCCTAGGATTGAACCCGGGTCGCGCCTCGGTGAGAGGCGAGCGGTCTAACCACTCGGCCACGGCGCCGCCTCACCTATAACCAAATGAACCGTTATATCAGAGGGTTTAAGAGGCTATGCGCAGGCGCTGCAGTTCGTTTCCGGCTTCCGGCTGAAAATCTTCTGTCACTGTAGAAAACATAAACAAGGGAAATGGAAAGAAGACAACTGTGTTAAATGTTTTAACAAATTCTGTGAAAAGTCCCCACCCAGCTTTAATCGACAATGAATACGGTTGACCATTGATTAGCAATAATTGAACTTCTTTGTTAGTGATGCAGAATTGTTGGTCAGATAGCTTGGTTCGCGTTTGTTTCCTGTCGTGTTTTAACCTATAGTGCTAATCGTTATTTAACTTGTTGACTCAAAAGGTTAAAGCAAAGGTGGCATACTGATATTAGTCATTCATAGAATGATTTATAAAGCCTGAAGTTAAGAACAGTTTAATCCAGTACCTTTAATCACAGATACCGAGCTGCTCAGGTAAGCTTTTATTTGTCTACTCTTAGCATTATGTGTTATAAGTTTAGGGTGTAAGGCAAAATATAGGAGTAGGACATACAATGTTTAAAAGCTAATGATCCCCAAGCTGTGCAATATACTGTATTCGCATTCTGTCTGAAGCAATTTCCTCTCACGGGTCTCAGTTCCCGTCATCCTCCACGTGGTGCTGCCATGTGCTCGGTGGAGTGATAACATTTAAGTTTTGTTTACTTCTCCTTTCAGCTTATAGTGAAAAAGGTATAGATAGATATGTATTAGGACATGGAAAATTGGCCACTCCTGGGGAAAGCATTGTTGCTTTGTAAAAAATCTGATGTGTTACACTCACATGACTTTCTCTACTCTTGTACAATCTATTTTTACAAACGCCTATTCCCCACATCCTTCATGTTAATCGAGATATCGAGATGTCAATCTTATTGGTAATTTTCTTGTAGATGCAAGGGGAATATGGTAGCTTTTAAGCGATAGTCAAATATTTTATCGCTGGTTGCTATGTGGCGCATTCCATTCTCTTTGCATGTCCAGGACATAAAAAAATGAATAACGAATTTGAGAAAAAGTATAAGTATTGGAAAATTTAAGGAAATAACAAACAATATCTCGAAAACGGTTCACTCAACAAAAGAAATGTATATGATATAAGTTGTGTATTTTAACGCGATCTACATTTTTTGTGTAGTAAAATTTTGTCTATCTCTTATGGTTTACCAGTTATGCAAAAGTCGTTCACAATGAAGAATACTTTTGGAGACATTCCCAGAAATTTCGAGATATACATTTCATTTCTCATGACATTATCTTAAACATATGATATTTTCATCAAAATCGTTAGAGCCATTTTTGAGAAAATTAAAATTTTCGAAAAATGTTCCATGTAAAGGGTAGTCTGGGGTGGGGGGATTTTCTTGAAAATCTTCGTGTCGCATCTCTGGAAGATACTGAACGTAAATACCAAGTTTGGTGTTTATCCGACTGCTAGGTTTTGAGTTATGCTGTTCACAGACACACACACACACACACACACAGACACACACACGGACATGTTTCCAAAAATGCTTTTTTTGGATTCAGGAGGTCTCAAAACATGTATTTCCGGTGAAATCTCGGTATTGAATTTTTGGGTGGAATGCAATACTTCCCCTACTTACTATACGTAGTAGAGAAAGTAAAAATAGCTGACTCATTGGTAACGCAATGGTAGCAGGCAAACCATTTTTGCGCCATTCATTTTTACTCAGTTTATGTTTGAGTCGGGGAAAGTGTGGACGTTTTTTCAAGTGTAATGGAGATTCAGAGAGAGCATTTTCGTGCAATGATTTTGTACCACTTCAAATGTGGCTTAAATGAAACGCAGTCACTTGAGCGCTTGAGGATGGTGGAGGGATTTGGGGACTATTCTCCGTCACGTGCCACTGTGTTCCGCTGGTTTGCAGAATTTAAGAGGGGGCGGAAATCTCTTAAAGATGAAGAGGAGAGTGACAGGCCAGCAACAGTAGTGACTGACCAAAACATCACCGCTGTGGAAACAATGATTAGGGAAGATCCAAGACTAGTCTATAAGGACTTGGAGTTGAAATTAGGGATTAATGCGCCGAGTGTTTCAACCCTCCATCATGAACACCTTTGTGTAAAAAAATTTCTTCAAGATGGGTGCCCCATAATTTATCTGAAGCACAGAAGCTCCATAGGGTGGAATGGTATGACTATTGTTACATGCTGGGGGTGAGGGCCAAAAGGTTCCCAGCAAATTACTAAATTTTGATCACCCCAACACGCACGTGGGGGAGCGTAGCTTACAAACGTGAGAGGACAGGGACCTTGATGTCTACATTCAGAAGAAGGCGTGAGGTTTTTTGACAAAATACACAAATATTACACAACACACGTTACCTGTAATTTATTGATAAAACACTTGGCGGCTCTACATTACACTTAGAGAAATTAAGGATGAGGGGAGATGCCTCGAAGTCGAGGACTAGCCGCACGCGACTTGTTTCTTACACTCTCACACACAGAGTGACGCGCACATTCAAGTAATGCTAACTATATATCCCCCTCTCCAACCCTGTCTAGGTAAGCTAGCTAGCCAGGGCTGACGTCATACCGGGCGAGATTCAAACAAAGCCTTCTCTCTCTGGCGTGTTCCGCGCCAAAGGAGAAGGCTCGTTCAATCGAAAGAAATAATCAAAGTCAACCAATAATGTTGTCGACATTGCGACACAATAATGCGTCTGGTATAACAATGCTTACTGATAGGTCACACTATTCATATTTTGCTGAGTACACAGCTAGTGACTCTTGTACTAATTGAAATCGTGCATTTTCTTTAGACGTAATCTGAAATCATGCTTCTACTAACTGCATCATTACGACTGTCTTGTTTATCCGACATTTTAAATTTTAAACTTTCCTGTTTGGATGGAAGTTGACGCAGTATTTTATATCACAACACTGCGAATGCCAGAATGATTGTAGTGTAAATTAACTTTATTGTATGACAATGATTTTAGATGTTTGTTAATTATAAGCATTGTTAGGAAATAAGTTTACACGGCCTCACTGAAACTGACAATAGGAGCGGGCAACAATGAGCGAGGGGGTGAGTTGTTTATTAATTAGAAGAGGCAAGCAAATGACGTCAGATTAGCGCGCTTTTCTTAAAAATGGAGGGAATATTTTCCCTAGAGCATATGTGTTCGTAATTTTGATTGGATATAAAAATAACGCTAATGTTGGCGCGTTTTATTAACTAATAGCAGCTCTGTTATAATGTTTAGGCATATTGGGGTGAGGGAGTATAAATTCCGTGCATGAGACGGGTAACGCGCAGTTTGACAGAATAATTCACGAGGTAAACGTCGCTCAGTCCAATAGAATCATACAACGGTTATACGTCGCACAGTTTAAGAGAATCGTTCACGCGTTATATGTCGCGCAATTCTACAGAATCTCTCGCGTCTTAAAGTTTGTTATAAATGTGAAATACGCGAATTAATAACGTGCAGTAAATAAGTGATTATAGTGATATTAGAAAGTATAACAGTTTCAGTCTGGCGTGTATCAAGAGTCAATATGTGAAATTAATTAATTGTGACGGTAATAAAAGTGTAAAAACAAATTCTTTTATAAGTGTTATCTTTCAGTAACAAATCCTTTCCGTTTACACACCCTGTTCAAGAGATATGCTCGACTGAGTAGTAATAATAGCTAGCCGGAGGACAAATAACCCAAAATTCAAACTATTAATTCAATAACAGGCGCCCAGCAATAGATAACACGAAGTTACCGCGACAAATTGGCTCCCATACGTTGTGCAGATAAACATGAAGCATTTTCCAACTACCAACAAATATTCTACTTCAAAGTTCGCAACTTCAGATATACAACGTAGGGATGTAGGTGCCTCCCTGCTTACAACCAGCCAATCTGAAAACCCCGGGAATCAGACAATGATGAAAACAGGAAACTTAAATGAAAAATCTTGTGTTACATTCACATGACTTCCTCCAGCCACCGCCGTTTATTTTTGTTTAGCTTCTACAAGCTATTCTTGTAAAAATAGTTTTATTACAAATTTCTTTGTGGATACAGGAGGCTGGAGCGATAGTCAAATCTTTAAAAAGCAGGTTGCTATATTCTGGGTTTGAAGTTCCATACTCTTTGTATGACTTGGCGAGAAACAACTGATTGTTTAAAAGTACTTCGAAACAATGACAATGAGTATCTCGAAAATGACTGATACCATAAATGGGCTATTTGAGATAAACTGTATGTTTCAAACACATCTTGTAGTAAAGTTCTATATATTATACGCAAAATTCATTCATAAGAAGAGGACTTCACAGAGAGCTCAAGATATACATTTTATTAGTCATGCAAATATCTTAAACCAATGTTATTTTGATCAGAATCGCCAGTCACGTTTGATAAAATAAAAAATCTGATGTGTTATATTGGCATGACTTTCTCTACTCTTGTACAAACTATTTTTACAAACGCTTATTCTCCATATGCCTCATGTTAGTCGAGATATCGAGATGTTAATCTTATTGCTAATTTTCTTGTAGATGCAAGGGGAATTGGTAGGTTTTAAGCTATAGTCAAATATTTTAAGAGCTGGTTGCTATATGCAGTATTCCATTCTCTTTGGATTACCAGGACAAAAAAAAATGAATAACAAATTTGAGAAAAAGTATAAGTAATTGAAAATTTAAGGGAATAACAAACAATATCTCGAAAATGTATCGCTCAACAAAACAAATGTATATGACGTAAACTGTGTATTTTAACGCGATCTACATTTTTTGTGTAGTAAACGTTTGTCTATCTCTTATGGTTTACCAGTTATGCAAAAGTCGTTCACAATGAAGAATACTTTTGGAGAAATTCACGAAAATTCGAGATATACATTTCATTTGTCATGAAAATATCTTAAACATATGATATTTTAATCAAAATCGTTAGAGTCGTTTTTGAGAAAATTCAAATTTTAGAAAAATGTTCCATGTAAAGGGTAATCTGGGGTGGGGGAATTTTTCTGAAAACCTTCGTGTCGCATCTCTGGAAAATATTGAACCTAAATATCAAGTTTGGTGTTTATCCGACTGTTCGTTCCTGAGTTATGCTTTTCACAGACACACACACGGACATGTTTCCAAAAATGCTATTTTTGGATTCAGGGGGTCTCAAAACACGTATTTCCGGCGAAATCTCGGTATCAAATTTTTGGGTGGAATACAATACCTCACCTACTTACTATACGTAGTAGAGAAAGTAAAAATAACGAAAAGTTTTCCATATAAAGGGTAGTTTGGAACGGGGAGTTTTTTTTTTTTTTTTTGAGAATCTTCGTATCGCGTCCATGGAATATGCTGAACTTAAATAACAAGCCGTTCTTTATCTCTTATTTTTTTTAGTTATGCTATTCTCCACCCTCCCCGCTCTCTCTCTCTCTCTCTCTCTCTCACACACACATACACATACAGGAGTTTTTTTTCCAAAACTGATTTTTTGGGGGTCCATTAAACCTAAGAACATGTATTTTCAGTGAAATCTCGAAATCGAACTTTTGGATGGAATAGAATATTTCCTCTACCTATCATAAGTAGGTGCTAGAGAAAGTAAAATAGCCATATTGGAACAGCATTAGCAACTGTTTTTAATTACAATTATGTTATTTCTAAATTAATATTTTGCCATCTTTTATTCTTTGTTTATGGATATTTTCAACGTAAACTCACTTTTTTGTAAACAAGGATAAAAATCCCAACATTTTTCAATTTTTAAAGCCGGCCGGACGCTCAAAAATTGGTAAAATGGCAGGAAATGGCCTGGAAAGAAAGTTGGAATTAATAACAGAGCTTACTATCAAAGTGCCTTGGACGTGTAGCGAGATTTCACTATAATCTGGTTTACACCCGGTGGTTTACTTTTTAATTAAATGTGTTTTACAATGCTGTTGACCCTTTGCCCACCTTTAAACTGACCTGAGCTGAACTAAATGTTACAAAGTCAAGATCTTGACCTGGTAAACGAGACTTATAGGACAACAGGACAGCCTTTGTGCGACCAGTGTCATACATCTTTCCAAGCTAATAAAGGGGAATTTGTTGGGTCGATCTGCGCGCCATCGTGTTTATAGCTTTGGTATGCCAATCTCTCGACCTCACAGATCCAATTAAATCGGGAAATTAACGTCCAAGATATAGCTATGCAGTCACCTCGTTATAATCCCTATTTAAGCTCATAAATAACGCTTTAACCAATAAACGTAGAGGTAAAATGTTCAAATGTACATTTTATACAATGTGATCTTTTAGTCCATCCACAGTATCGCAGGTCTTACACTTCCAAAACGGTTGGTAGCACGTTTTTGTTAATGCCTGGCGGTCGCATTCCATGCCCAAGCCAATATCACACAGTAATAAAGAGTTGTGAATGATGGTCAGTGTCAGACTGTCTCTGCCAGTATGCAGATGTGTTTTCATTTAAGTTAAGTTGAAAATGTTTTCCATTGAACAGGTGTGTTTTATGGAAAACGTTTTCAGGGAAGGTGGTATATATACAGAAAAATCTGATGTCTTACACTCACATGACTTTCTCTACTCTTGTACAAACTATTTTTACAAACACTTATTCTCCATATGCTTCATGTTAATCGAGATATCGAGATGTTAATCTTATTGCTAATTTTTTTGTAGATGCAAGGGGAATTGGTAGCCTTTAAGCGATAGTCAAATATTTTAAGTGGTGGTTGCTATGTGGAGTATTCCATTCTCTTTGCATTACCAGGACAAAAAACATGAATAACGAATTTGAGAAAAATAATAAGTATTGGAAAATTTAAGGAAATAACAAGCAATATCTCGAAAATGGTTCATTCAACAACAAAAATGTATATAACATAAATTGTGTATTTTAACGCGATCTACATTTTTGTGTAGTAAAAGTTTGTCTATCTCTTATGGTTTACCAGTTATGCAAAAGTCGTTCATAATGAAGAATACTTTTGGAGACATTCCCAGAAAATTCAAGATATACATTTTATTTGTCATGAAAATATCTTAAACATATGATATTTTAATTAAAATCGTTAGAGTCATTTTTGAGGAAATTAAAATTTTCGAAAAATGTTCCATGTAAAGGGTAATCTGGGGTGGGGGATTTTCCTGAAAACCTTCGTGTCGCTTCTCTGGATGATACTGAACCTAAACACCAAGTTTTGTGTTTATCCGACTGTTCGTTTCTGAGTTATGCTGTTCACAGACAGACACACACACAGACATGTTTCCAAAAATGCTTTTTTTGGATTCAGGGGGTCGCAAAACATGTATTTCCGGTGAAATCTCGGTATCGAATTTTTGGGTGGAATACAATACTTCCCCTACTTACTATACGTAGTAGAGATAGTAAAAATGAATAACGAATTTGAGAAAAAGTATAAGTATTGGAAAATTTAAGGGAATAACAAGCAATATCTCGAAAATGGTTCACTCAACAAAAAAAACTGTATATGACATAAATTGTGTATTTTAAGGCGATCTACATTTTTGTGTAGTAAAATTTTGTCTATCTCTTATGGTTTACCAGTTATGCAAAAGTCGTTCACAATGAATACTTTGGGAGACATTCCCAGAAAATTCAAAATATACATTTTATTTGTCATGAAAATATCTTTAACATATGATATTTTAATCAAAATCGTCAGAGCCATTTCTGAGTAAATTAAAATTTTCGAAAAATCTTCCATGTAAAGGGTAATCTGGGATGGGGGAATTTTCTTGTAAACCTTCGTGTCGCATCTCTAGAAGATACTGAACCTAAATACTAAATTTGGTGTTTATCCGACTGTTCGTTTCTGAGATATGCTGCTCACAGACACACAAATACACACACAGAGACACACAGACAGGCACACACACAGACGCACACACGGACATGTTTCCAAAAATGCTTTTTTTTGGATTCAGGGGGTCTCAAAACATGTATTTCCGGTGAAATCTCGGTATCGAAGTTTAGGGTGGAATACAATACTTCCCCTACTTACTATACATAGTAGAGAAAGTAAAAATGAAACAAAACTTTACAGAACGATTTTCAAATTCAGATTACAGTTTCGCGATGCGACTTACATTTTCAAATACATTTCATGAAACTGGTTCTGTTCATGATGCTGCATAAAGTATTAGACCCAACTACTTATTTTGGGGTCCTACAAAATCAGCAGTGTGTACAGATAATCTGAAAACAATAGATGGACTAAAATTTGAAACAATACATTTCACTAATTCAGTGACAAAATAAAATTTAATTAAAGTGTTTAGCAATAAAATTAAACGCCTGAATCTGTGGCTCCGGCAGAATGGGGGGGGGCAGTTTAGGCATCTTCTGCGATTGTATAATTATGATTTTTAATTATTTTCTCTTTCTACTGCTTTCTCCGAATTCATTCCAACCAATCCACCACTGTAGCATCACAAATACATGGAGCCAGGATTACCACGACATTCCCATATCACGTTTATTCCACCACTGTGGAGGGACTTAAAGATCACACTGTAGAAAAGCCTATTTTCAGAGCAGGATTGCAACTTCGGGTTAATGCTGCAAAGGGTGGACAATCTTTTAAAAGTCGGTACCGTAAACACTGTATATTTCTTCATGCCGTTGTCCGTCGACTGAAATGTGGCCACACTTAGTTCTGGTTATTCTCGCCATAAAATAGCAGACTGGCCTATTAAGAAATACGAGAAAAAGATCTCGCAACAGTTTATTTCGACTGGAGCTAATAATATAACTTTAAAATTGACTAAGAAAATAAATTAATTGAATGGAAATTAACTACAGCGACCCGAGGTCTAAGCGACAACCGGTCTCAATGTCAGTGTTAACCTTATGAGTGCGGCGATAGAACCAACTCTACTTCCGTAATTAATTTTCCCATCCCGGGCGATTTCTGCCAATGGATTTAGTTACGGAATGCAGGAACATTTTACAGACGTTATACTGCTGTTTTTGAGCCAAAGAAGCTGGAAAGTCAAATGGATGAAAACGAAAGCTTGCATTATCTCCTTTTTTAGTTTAATAGCGAAGGCAGCTCAAAACATTCATGCCGTCTACAGGGAAATGGTTCTGTAATTTCAAAGTTGGTTGGTCACCTTGACGTAAACTATGTATGATATTCAGGAATACTATCGTGATTAATTACGATTATCCAAGCCAATCACCCCAAGAATTAGGTGATCTGATGAATTGTGATCAGTAAATTGTCGCGTAGCGTTTGTATTTCCGGTAAAGTTCAAAATGCTACGAACTTATGCATCAACCCAGTATAACAGATGTTTTTTAAATTAATCTAAATCTGGAAATATAGCATCTTATGCAGTCTCCCATTAAGACAGATACACAAGTACCTCGTTTACCCCTCATTACTCCAGATTAATTTTTGCTTAATTTTTCACCACGAAAATATTTGCGTCAACAGAATATATACGGTTGTATTGTTGGCACCGCACGAAGCGTAGAGATCGCTTCAAGCTGCACAGGACAATAAAACTAAAGTGTGTGAGATTATGTTTCATTCGTTTTCATGACAGTCCACAAAGCGATCATAGACTCTCGTCTGGACGGCTTTCAGTTATTTTTGCTTCTGCATTTTCAGTGATCCAAATTTCACTATCAATACATGAAAAGTTCGCTTAATAGATTGTTTCCGGGTTAACCGGATTTTCGTTGGAATGGAATGTGCATCGGAGGGGACTCGGTACCGATCTAGGGAATGCGGATATTGTACCTACGTCCCACGAGACGGCGCCCCCGGGAGGGAGAGATGAGGAGGTAGAAGACAACGGGAGGCCGGAACCAGGAGTGACGGCACAGCAATGACAGTATCCCTACAGTTTCCAGATATAGACACTCCGGCAGTCGGACAGGCAAACCGAGGACGCTGCCCCACATAGGGTCCAATGCCCCCCACCCGCGTGGACGGTCCTTATACTCCGGCAACCAGCCGTAGGCTGAGGGAGTTCACGTGAAGTAAATGGTAGGCGTCAATTTTGATGCCATACTTCACCTGCTTCTGATATCGTTATTTCGTAGCTCGTTCTATTGTCTCATGCGCCAGCTGCTCCAGTGGTAGAGCTATGAGTACTTTCTCAAGGTATACGTGGATGTATTGTGAAAGGCAGCACCAGTTTAAATTGACTGAGAAATTTAATGTGATTTAATACTTGAGCTATTGAGGCGAGTTGCCGATCGTTTGAAGAAACGTTTAATGAAACTTATTATCAGTGTAGAACTCAAAATTATTACGACTAACTTGTTATACCTGCTATATTCTGTAATATGAATTTTACGTTTGAAAAAACTGTTTCAGCAATAAAAGAAGAAATGTAACTTGCCGTTAGTCGCTAATATGTTTACCGGCGAAACCCCTCACAATAGCCGCTAAATCTTACTCACACAAGCGCGTCAGTGGGCGCTTAAGATAACACACAACTTCACCTACTTCTGATATCGTTATTTCGTAGCTCGTTCTATTGTCTCGTGCGCCAGCTGCTCCAGTGGTAGAGCTATGAGTACTTTCTCAAGGTATACGTGGATGTATTGTGAAAGGCAGCACCAGTTTAAATTGACTGAGAAATTTAATGTGATTTAATACTTGAGCTATTGAGGCGAGTTGCCGATCGTTTGAAGAAACGTTTAATGAAACTTATTATCAGTGTAGAACTCAAAATTATTACGACTAACTTGTTATACCTGCTAAATTCTGTAATATGAATTTTACGTTTGAAAAAACTGTTTCAGCAATAAAAGAAGAAATGTAACTTGCCGTTAGTCGCTAATATGTTTACCGGCGAAACCCCTCACAATAGCCGCTAAATCTTACTCACACAAGCGCGTCAGTGGGCGCTTAAGATAACACACAACTTCACCTACTTCTGATATCGTTATTTCGTAGCTCGTTCTATTGTCTCGTGCGCCAGCTGCTCCAGTGGTAGAGCTATGAGTACTTTCTCAAGGTATACGTGGATGTATTGTGAAAGGCAGCACCAGTTTAAATTGACTGAGAAATTTAATGTGATTTAATACTTGAGCTATTGAGGCGAGTTGCCGATCGTTTGAAGAAACGTTTAATGAAACTTATTATCAGTGTAGAACTCAAAACTATTACGACTAACTTGTTATACCTGCTAAATTCTGTAATATGAATTTTACGTTTGAAAAAACTGTTTCAGCAATAAAAGAAGAAATGTAACTTGCCGTTAGTCGCTAATATGTTTACCGGCGAAACCCCTCACAATAGCCGCTAAATCTTACTCACACAAGCGCGTCAGTGGGCGCTTAAGATAACACACAAATAGTCACAAGCATCCGGAGTGGCGAATGTATGCAGAATTGTGGGCACGAAGGTTTGCACGATCGAATGTAAGTACTAGTGCCGGTACCAGAGGAACTCTCTGATTAAAATTACACGCCTATCTCTTAACTTAAGCTACGCCTACATTTTACGCCCCACCAACATTATTCCATGCCCGAGCTACTATCAAAGCTCTCTTGTGCGTTTCTGATATTATTAACTGAAACTTTCACTTTTCTCAGAATTTTTTTTGTCTACGTGACCGTTCACACGTACTGAACTTAGCTCTAAACTGCTTTGCCAGAGTCTTTAAGCTAATGTGTTCTATCCTCGGCTGATACTAATGAATTTCGTTGACCTGACTTCCTAATTACCTTCTTCTTTCTGGAAAAACCGTTTAACTCAGTTACATTATATATTGATTTAGTATACGGAAATTATTTATTGCAATTATTTCTCTATCTTACTATCATTTTATTTAATTATTTATATAATTACGGTATCAACAGAGAGCATTCTTATCCCCGTCACGCTGCACCGAAACGCCAATGCCGACACTTCCAACTCTCAAATAGACCAAACGGGGTGAATGATGAATGAAATGATTAGTGGAACGACATGGAAGGACAGGAAATTCGGGGCAGTCCCTGACGAACCGGGAAAACCCACGGGTAAGAGTGAGCACTCACCTGGGATCGCAGATTTTCGTTAAGCCAGATTACCTCAGGTACCTCCTAATCCGGATAAACGAGGTTCTTACCTCATATATTTAAGAAATAAGACCCACATTTTGTTGAAAACTGTAAGAGATGAGAAATGTAATCGGAGTCTTTAATTGCCTTACTAATCGCAATTAGCAGTAGAATGTATTATCAAACAAACAGTTTGACACCTTGAAATAGAATATAGTTTTATTACTGCAGCAACTATTTGGTTTGTATATGAAAAAACAATTGCAGTTAGTTGTATCTGTCTGTGGAAAGTGATGGCCGATAGCAGGTAAATGACCTCACCGTCGCGTGATGAAATAAGGATTTGCTGTATCGGGGCAGACATAGACAAATCTTGTCATATTATTGTTTCTGTTACACGCATTTGCCTGTCCAGCTGCCATAACGCCCAGTTTCTCCCAAAGCACTAGTTAACTTCAACTGAGCTCTGTGATCTTTTTGTACTAGTCGCTAAATTGCATGTCCTATGTTTTCCTACTCCCTGGCCAATACATTTGGATACTGCAGTGACTCCAGAAAATATTACTCTCCAGTTTAAAAATTCCTAACAACAGAATTAACTGAGAGACAATCTCGTGTTTATTTTCTGCATCACCTACTTGTAGTAGGTAGAAGGAAGAAGTATTGTGCTCCACCCAAAAATTTGATGTCGAGATTTCATCGGAAATGCATGTTTTGGGATTCCTGAAGCCTCCTTTCTCCAAAAAGGCATTTTTAGAAAAAATGCTGATGAGTTACACTCACATGCCTTTCTCTACTCTTGTTAAACTATTTTTACAAACGCTTATTCTCCATATGCTTCATCTTAATCGAGATATCGAGATGTTAATCTTATTGCTAATTTTCTTGTAAATGCAAGGGGAATTGCTAGGCTTTAAGCGATAGTCAAATATTTTAAGAGCTGGTTGCTATGTGGAGTAACATTCTTTTTGCATTACCAGGACAAAAAAAAGGAATAACAAATTTGAGAAAAAGTATAAGTGTTGGAAAATAACGCGATCTACATTTTTTGTGTAGTAAACTTTTGTCTATCTCTTATGATTTATCAGTTATGCAAAAGTCGTTCACAATAAACAATACTTTTGGAGACATTCCCAGAAAATTAAAATTTTCGAAAAATGTTCCATGTAAAGGGTAATCTGGGGTGTGGGATTTTCTTGAAAACCTTCGTGTCGCATCTCTGGAAGATCTGAACCTAATACCAAGTTTGGTGTTTATCCGACTGTTCGTTTCTGAGTTATGCTGTTCACAGACACACACACATACAAATACACACAAACACACGGACACACACAGACACACACACGGACATGTTTACAAAAATGCTTTTTTTGGATTCAGGGGTGTCAAAACATATATTTCCGGTGAAACCGATATCGAATTTTTGGGTGGAATACAATACTTCCCCTAGTTACTATACGTAGTAGAGAAAGTAAAAATCCACTGTGAACAGCACAGATGCAAAGATGCACACGAAGATTTTCGGGAAAATCTCCCACGCCACACTACTCCTCACATGGAAACATTTTGGTTTTTTTTCTCAGAAAATGACGCCACGGTTTCAGATATTTTCGTGACAAATAAAATGTTTACCTACATTGAATTTTCTGGAAATAACCTGTGAAGTCCTCTTCCTTCGAAATGAATTTTGTATAATTGGTAGACCCAAAGAGGCAGACAAAAACTTATTGCACAATGTAGATATTGTTAAAGCACACAATTTGTCAATTTGTAGCATTAACAACTTTCAAAAATATTCTTTGTTATTGGTTTGAGTTATCAAATATTGATACTTTTTCAAATGCTAGGTCAGTACTAGTATTATTATTTTTTTTAAAACTTTCTCTACCACGTACATAGTTGGTCCACCCAAAAATTCGATACCGAGATTTCACTGGAAATATATGTTTTGAGGCTCCCGAAAGAAAGCATTTTTCGAAAAAGGTCCGTGTCTGTGTGTCTGTAAACAGCATAACTCAAAGACAAAAATTCGGATAAACACCAAACTTGGTATTTATGTTTAGTACCTTCCAAAGATTCGACTCGAAGATTTTCAAGAAAACCCAACTACCCCAAACTGCTCTTCATATGGAATTTTTTCGAAGTTTTTTATTTTCTAAAACATGGCTCTAAAGATTTGATTAAAATACCATATATTAAAGATATTTACATGGAAAATTAAATGTACACTTGGAATTTTCTGGGAATAGCCTCTGAAGTCCTCTTCATTCCGAAGGAATTTTGTATAATCTTGTATAACTGTTAAACTTCAAGCGATTAACGAAACGTACTACACAAAAATTGTAGCTCTCTTTAAAACACATAATTCGTGTCAAATAACTTTTTTGTGGCATAAGTCCGAGATATCCCTTATTAGTGGTTCATTACTTGATCATTCGTTTAATGTCTTGTCTATATTCAGTTGTTTATATTCACGATTGCATGCAAACAGTGTGGAATTTTAAAGCCAGCATATAGCGTCCAGCTCTTAAACATATGACTATCGTTGTTCCCTTTGTATCTATAACGAAATGTGTAATGTAGCTATTTCTGCAAAGGTTTATTTGGATTAAACTGAAGTAGATAGAAACATAAGCTTTAGTAACATAAGCTTGTATACCTACTAATAATCGATATAGGGTTGAGAAAGTCAAGTGAGTACGTCGCATCAGATTTTTTTCTCTCGTGGTCCTGCAAAGAGTGGTATTTCAAAGCAATCATAGAGCGACTCGCTTTTTAAACATTTGAATATTCGCTTTATCCCCCGTATGCCATTTGAACCTACAACGAAGCGTATAGTGAAACCACTTCTACTAGCGTTTATCTCGATTAACAGAAGTAGATACACTATGTGATCAAAAGTATCCGGAAACGCCCTCAAACATACGTTTTTCATCTTAGGTGCATTGTGCTGCCACCTACTGCCTGGTACTCCTCCGCGACCTCAGTAGTCATTAGACATCGTGAAATAGCAGAATGGGACGCTCCGTGGAACTCACGGACTTCGAACGTGGTCAGGTGATTGGATGTCACTTGTGTCAGAAGTCTGTACGCGAGATTTCCACACTCCTAAACATCCCTAGGTCCACTGTTTCTGATGTGATAGTCAAGTGGAAACGTAAAGGGACATGTACAGCACAAAAGCGTACAGGCCGACCTCGGCTGTTCACTGACAGAGACCGCCGACATTTGAAGAGGGTCGTAAAGAGTAATACGCAGACATCTATCCAGACCATCACACAGGAATTCCAAACTGCATCAGGATCCACTCCAAGTACTGTGACAGTTAGGCGTGAGGTGAGAAACCTTGGATTCCATGGTCGAGCGGCTGCTCATAAGCCACACATCACGCAGAAAAATGCCAAACGACGCCTCGCTTGGTGTAAGGAACGTCAACATTACACCATTGAACAGTGGCAAAACGTTGTGTGGAGTGACGAATCACGGTACACAAAGTGACGATCCGATGGCAGGGTGTGGGTATGACGAATGCCCGGTGAACGTCATCTGCCAGCATGTGTAGTGCCAACAGTGAAATTCGGAGGTGGTGGTGTTATGGTGTGGTCGTATTATTCCTGGAGGGGGCTTGCACCCCTTGTTGTTTTGTGTAGCACGATCACAGCGCAGACCTACATTGATATTTTAAGCACCTTCTTGCTTCCCACTGTTGAAGAGCAAATCGGAGATGGCGATTGCATCTTTCAACACGATCGAGCACCTGTTCATACTGCACGGGCTGTGGCGGAGTGGTTACACGACAATGACATCCCTGTAATGGACTGGTCTGCACAGAGTCCTGACTTGAATCCTATAGAACACCTTTGGGATGTTTTGGAACACCGACTTCGTGCCAGGCCTCACCGACCTACATCGATACCTGTCCTCAGTTCCGCACTCCGAGAAGAATGGGCTGCCATTCCCCAAGAAACCTTCCAGCACCTAATTGAAAGTATGCCTGCGAGAGTGAACGCTGTCATCAAGGCTAAGGATAGGCCAACACCATATTGACTTCCAGCATTACCGATGGAGGACGCCACGAACTTGTACGTCATTTTCAGCCAGGTGTCCGGATACTTTTGATCACGTAGTGTAGAAGAACAAGCTTTCGTAACATAATATATAGAAGAGTGGATAGATATAGTTATTTGAATGTAATACATCATATGCATCTCTATCACGCAAAGAGTTAAATTTTAAAGCCATCATTTAGAGACCCACTCTTTAAAGATTTGACTATCGCTTCAGCCCTAAAACGCAATGACGTATAATGAAAGCATTTCTACAAACACTTAATGCCGATTTAAAAGAAATAGATAGAATAATTAGCTTTTGTAAGAATATTTTGTACAATATTGGATATAGAAAGTCGTGGAATAAAATGTATTAGATTTTTAATGTGTAGAAAGAACTATGACAGTTTATGTGTTCTGGCATTGTGCCAGATTTTTCATTTTACTGGTTTTATTATGTTCGAAAATTGCACGATTTTTCAACATTTTCGAATGTTGCGTTTACAAAATACTTTTATATGCATTTGTAATAGCTAATTCTTTGGTGTAATACCTGGAATTACTGTAAAAATGAGTTTTGATCTGACGGAGGAAAAAATTGTCAAAGTCAACGTTTTTACTGGGCTTTCTCATTAAAGTATCAGTTTTTACGAATTCCTAATGTATTTTCCCATCAATACAAATAATGTATTACATGAAAAAATTGCACTACTAAATGCATATAAGATCATTTTCTAAACACCACACAGGAAAAAGTTGAAAATTTTTAAAGTAATTCCAAAATCAATAAAATTAAAACTCTAAAAAATACCAGAACACTTAAACTGCAATAGCATTTGTTCTACATAATAAGATGAGAATTTTGTCTCCATTAATTTAGTTTCATGTAAGATAGAAAAAGGCACAACTGTTCATATATATTAAGTTTTTTATTAATGAATACTTGCAGGGGGCTTGAAGAACTACATGGCATGTTTTATAGATACAGCATTAGAGTTCAATCTGGAAAAAACTTCAAGATGCACCAATTAACATTTCGAAAAATGTTAATGCTATAAAAAGAAAGTTTGTTTGACATAAATACTATATTTCAAATAGCTGTACATTTTTACGTTCTCTACTACCTATAGTAAGTAGGGGAAGTATTGCACACCACCCAAAAATTCGATACCGAGATTTCACCGGAAATACATGCTTTGAGACCTCCTGAATCCAAAAAAAAGCATTTTTGGAAACATGTCTGTTTGTGTGTCTGTGTATCTGTCTGTGAACAGCATAACTCAGAAACGAACAGTCGGATAAACACCAAACTTAGTATTTAGGGTCAGTATCTTCCAGAGATGCGAGACGAACGTTTTCAAGAAAACCCCACCTGAGATTACCCTTTACATGGAGCATTTTTCGAAAATTTTAATTTTCTCAAAAATAGCTTTAACGATTTCGATTAAAATATCATATGTTTAAGATATTTTTATGACAAATGAAATGTATATCTCGAATTTTCTGGGAATGTCTCCAAAAGTGTTCTTCATTGTGAACGAATATTGCATAACTGGTAAACCATAAGAGATAGACAAAATTTTACTTCACAAAAAATGTATATCACGTTAACATACACAATTTATGTCATATACATTTTTTTTTGGGGGGGTGAACCATTTTCGAGATATTGCTTGTTATTCCCTTAAATTTTCCATACTACACTTTTTCTCAAATTCGTTATTCATTTTTTTGTCCTGGTAATACAAAGAGAATGGAATACGCCACATAGCAACCAGCTCTTAAAATATTTGATATCGCTTAAAGCCTACCAATTCCCCTTGCATCTACAAGAAAATTAGCAATAAGATTAACATCTCGATTAACATGAAGCATATGGAGAATAAGCGTTTGTAAAAATAGTTTGTACAAGAGTAGAGAAAGTCATGTGAGTGTAACACATCAGATTTTTTCTCGTAGGATTTGTGAGTTATACAAAATTAATTTAGAATAAAATAAATTCAGAGGCTAAATCTGAACTTAGGCTTTCGAGGCCGTTGTGCAACTTGTGGATGAGACACGAACCTTCCTTAAGAAGTGATCCTGAAAGGTAGGATTATAAATAAAATTCATGTAGCACAAAGTGAAAAAAGTTTTAATCAGCTTCACAGGTTATTCACGGAAAATTCAATACACATTATGTATTAGTCATGCATACAATTCAGAAACTTAGTCAGGACCGTTAAAGCCAAGTTTGAGAAAATAAAAATAACAAAAAATAATCACGATTAATTGGAGATGAGCATTTTCTGCAAAATGGCATGTATAAGAAGCGATTCAAACATTAATTTTGAAATTCATTTTGGGCAATGCTGTTCAAATGCAACATTGTTCCTTTTTCTTAATTTTAGTTCGGCGGACCTTAAAACATGTATTTCCGTTGAAATTTCGATATCACAGTTTAGGTAAAATACGACACTTCCTTTACCTACATAGTTAAGCGGCAGAGCAAATAAAATAACAACTTTTTTACTTTCTCTACTACGTAAAGTAAGTAGGGGAAGTATTGTATTCCACCCAAAAATTCGATACCGAGATTTCACCGGAAATATATGTTTTGAGACCCCTTGAATCCAAAAAAAAGCATTTTTGGAAACATGTCCGTGTGTGTGTGTGTTTGTGAACAGCATAACTCAGAAACGAACAGTCGGATAAACACCAAACTTGGTATTTAGGTTCAGTATCTTCCAGAGATGCGACACGAATGTTTTCAAGAAAATCCGCCCACCCCAGATTACCCTTTACATGGAACATTTTTCGAAAATTTTAATTTTCTCAAAAACGGCTCTAACGATTTTGATTAAAATATCAAATGTTTAAAATATTTTGGCGGCGCCGTGGCCGAGTGGTTAGACCGCTCGCCTCCCACCGAGGCGGCCCGGGTTCAATCCCAGGGACCTGCATGTGGGATTTGTGGTGGACGAAGCGGTGTCTGGGCGGGTTTTCTCCGGGATCTCCGGTTTCCCCCGCCATTCATTCCACCAACTGCTCCATCATCACCTTTCCTTTCATCTATTTCACCAACATTTCGTTTCATCTACTTCCTTCATCCCATACCAGGCATCGGGCTGATCACCCATCCTGGATGCTCTGCCCGATCCATGAGTGTCTGCTCCTCGACGAGCCTCTGACCCCAGGCACCCGCCTGTAAGTCCTGGGGGGTGTAAGTCCTACATAAGAGGAGGGTAAACAGATAATGAATGAATGTTTAAGATATTTTCATGATAAATGAAATGTATATCTCGAATTTTCTGGGAATGTCTCCAAAAGTATTCTTCATTGTGAACAACTTTTGCATAACTGGTAAACCATAAGAGATAGACAAACCTTTACTACACAAAAAATGTAGATCGCGTTAAAATACACAATTTGTGTCATATACATTTATTGCTTGTTATTCCCTTAAATTTTTCAATATTATTTTCTCAAATGGGAATTCGTTATTCATTTTATCCTCTATATGCAAAGAGTATTAATCTATGTCAAAGAGAATGGTGCTGCACCTAGCAACCAGCTATTAAGAGATATGTATATGCTTAAAGGCTACTGTATTTCCAAATTTCCCTTGTAAATATATATTCCCCTTACATCTACAAGAAACTTATCAATAAGATAGAGTCTGCAAATGTTTATCTCGATTAACATGAAGTAGATGGAGAATAAGCGTTTGTAAAAATAGTTTGTACAAGAGTAGAGAAAGCCATGTGAGTGTAACACATCAGATTTTTAAAGTAAAGAGCTGATTAAGGTTGAAGAAATTCATGATCATGGCACTGTATATCTGAAAATGCCTGGCTTAAATGTGGAATGTTGTGTTTATACGGCTTTTTGTTAAGAGCTTTATGCTTTTTATGTATAAACACTCAGACGTGGTGCTGAAATTTTGTGCTGAATGCAATACCTCCTTGCATTAAGATACAGAGGAAGTACAAGATAGAATTTGATTTATGATGGAAATCGGGATAGTTATATCGACAAAAAATGAAAACAGACTAAGGCTTGCAGAGCCGAAGGAGTTTCCAACTTTTAATTTAATTCCACGTATAATTTGATGCGCTTCCTCCAGGGGACTTTCTCTTCCCGGAACAGATTGCCAGGACCTCGCGGAAAGTTACCTCTAATCATAACAACATAAACACGGAGCAAGCTGCAATATAATCCGGGAAGGAGGGAAAAATATTATCGTTAGTTTCCATGGCTACCAGAGTCAAGAAATCGCATTCAGCTGGCTGCATTTAAACGCAATGCAGCGTAACGCTTTTAAAATTATGCATCCGTGGGAATTCTATCAGCGAAAACCTTACCTGCTACATGAATGTACCCAGTTACTCTTTAAAAACGTGATTCTATTCTTGCGGTCTGAATACTTCTGTTTGTTTTGCTTGAGCAGACCGTTGTTCGTACATATTTTGACGGAATTGCGTGTAGTGGATGAACCAGCGAAACAGTAAATACAGAAAGAAATTCTTAAATCCAGTAAGGAGACTAGCATGTTAGATCTACTGGCTGACCAGAGAAACTGGCTAAACATGGGTAATTTCCTGCTGAAGTACGCGAACTCAGACCAGATTTGTGTAGTTAATCAGAGATAATTTGTCTTTTTCTTTTTCTCTGTTACCTACAGAGCGGGATGGCTCAGGTGGTAACGTGTGAGGGTGTGGGTTCGATACCCGCGGCCGAACTTCCTGACCCATGCATTTCACTTCACCTTTCATCTCCGTGGTCTGTTTCAGGGTTGAAAGTGTCGGCGGGAGTCCGTGTGTGTGTGTTTGTGTGTCTGTGAACAGCATAACTCAGAAACGAACAGTCGGATAAACACCAAACTTGGTATTTAGGTTCAGTATCTTCCAGAGATGCGACACGATGGTTTTCAATAAAATCCCCCCACCCCAGATTACCCTTTACATGGAACATTTTTCGAAAATTTTAATTTTCTCAAAAATGGCTCTAACGCTTTTGTTTAAAATATCATATGTTTAAGATATTTTCATGACAAATGAAACGTATATCTCGAATTTTCTGGGAATGTCTCCAAAAGTATTCTTCATTGTGAACGACTTTTGCTAACTGGTAAACTATAAGAGATAGACAAAATTTTACTACACAAAAAATGTAGATCGCGTTAAAATACACAATTTATGTTATATATATTTTTGTTGAGTGAACCATTTTCGAGGTAGTGCTTGTTATTCCCTTAAATTTTCCAATGCTTATACTTTTTCTCAAATTCGTTATTCATTTTTTTTGTCCTGGTAATGCAAAGAGAATCGAATACTCCACATAGCAACCAGCTCTTAAAATATTTGACTATCGCTTAAAGCCTACCAATTCCCCTTGCACCTACAAGAAAATTAGCAATAAGGTTAACATCTCGATATCTCGATTAACATGAAGCATATGGAGAATACGCGTTTGTAGAAATAGTTTGTACAAGAGTAGAGAAAATCATGTGAGTGTAATACATCAGATTTTTTCCAGAAACGCTCCTCTGTATTCCTCGCAGAGCGATAGAACAGAGTGATTTGAACATCAGTGTTCCTCTAGGACAGAGGGCGTCTCCCATTGGAGGCAAAGGTAAACAAATAAGGCCCATTAGAAACACTGCAGGGCGTGTTCACGTATCAGATGTAGCCCTAAAGCCTATTCACTCCCGCTAAGCACACTAAGGCAACAAGATTATTATCAGCGCCCTAGTTTATCCACACGAAATTTATATTATTCTCGCAAGACAGCGTAGGTGATTTAAACACAAAGGTATGTAAATAGAGCAATGGCCGATTTCATCTAGGTTCTGTAAAATATGACATTCGGTTAACCAAAGTATCTTTGATTTTAAAGACGTCATTAAATCTGATTTGTTTCACCAAGACGTTCTTTCGGAAGTGTTTGTTAGCGAAGTTTTCATTGTTGTTGGAATTTACATTTTTCATAGCAACATGACTGAAGAGTTCAAACATTATTAGCTATTGATCACGCATGGCGCATGCCAGCGGAAATAAAGCCCCATAAGACTGTGCGCGGATGTAATTTCTCGGCAGCATAAAAGTTATGTTTGTTCCTTAACTGCACAAATACAACAATGAAATAGAAAACAAGACGTGTAGGTGTCAGCGCAATCTGAAATGTCAGTAGCATTAAGAAAAACTATTTATATAACTTGTGCTCCATTACCTAGCAAAGTTCATACATAATTTGTGGGTATAAGGATTTAAGAATCTCTGAAACTTTATTGTCTGGAAACCATAAACGTAGATGCACCAGAAACAGAAATATAATAAATAGTTTTTCTTTTTACTTTCTCCACTACGTATAGTAAGTAGGGAAAGTATTACATTCCACCCAAAAATTCGATACCGATATTTCACCGGAAATACATGTTTTGAGACCCCTGAATCAAAAAAAAACATTTTTGCAAACATGCCCGTGTGTGTGTGTGTGTGTGTGTGTGTGTGTGTGTGTGTGTGTGTGTGTTTGTGTGTCTGTGAACAGCATAACTCAGAAACGAACAGTCGGATAAACACCAAACTTGGTATTTAGGTTCAGTATCTTCCAGAGATGCGACACGAAGGTTTTCAAGAAAATCCCCCCGCCCCGGATTACCCTTTACATGGAATATTTTTCGAAAATTTTAATTTTTTCAAAAATGGCTCTAACGAATTTGATTAAAATATCATATATTTAAGACACTTTCATGACAAATAAAATGTATATCTTGAATTTTCTGGGAAGTATCCAAAAGTATTCTTCATTGTGAACGACTTTTGCATAACTGGTAAACCATAAGAGATAGACAAAAGTTTACTACACAAAAATGTACATGGCGTTAAAATACACAAATTATATCATATACATTTTTTTTTTGCGTGAACCATTTTCGAGATATTGCTTGTTATTCCCTTAAATTTTCCAATACTTATACTTTTTCTCAAATTCGTTGTTCTTCTTTTTTATGTCCTGGACATACAAAGAGATTGGAATACTCCACATAGCAACCAGCGCTTAAAAGATTTGACTATCGCTTAAAACCTACCATATTCCCCTTGCATCTACAAGAAAATTAGCAATAAGATTAACATCTCGATTAACATGAAGCATATGGAGAATAAGCTTTTGTAAAAATAGTTTCTACAAGAGTAGAGAAAGTCATGTGAGTGTAACACATCACATTTTTTCTTTTCCGATACGTAGTATAGACAACGAAACACGTGTTTGGGCATCCGCTGTCCATATGCTAATTACTTTAATGACTGAAACACGCTTACAAGAAAGAGGTTTTGAGCACAGGGAGAAATAATCTAATTCTAAACAGAAATAAGTTAGGTACTTGTAGAGTCAAAACAAGAATTCTGCGCCACAAGATCACGCACATTGTCCGTCGTCCTCCATGGTGTAGTGGTTAGCATGTTAGCCTCTAGTTCCCGAGGTCGCGGGTACAAACCCGGCGGAGGGCGATGGATTTTTTCGGGCGTAAAAATCCTTAGCATGGCTTCCTTCGGAAGGGAAGTAAAGCTGGTGGTCCCGTGTCGTAGATTTAGACAAAGATAAAGAGGCCTCTGAGCAAAATTACCGGTCTTTCACGCCTAATATAGAATGGGACGCAAGGACCACAGCTGTTAAAGAGCGTTCATAAATAAAACTCACTTTTTAACGTACACAGTCTCTTGGACGAGTGATCACCGTTCTAACTTCTCAACCGAGAGAACCCGGGAGGGTTCGCTTCCCGGCAGGGGCGGGGAATTTTTCTTTAAGTAGAATCATACCCTATTCTCCGCAGAGTCTTGGAAATATGAATTTGGGCTGTTTAATAGCAAAAAGTATTGAAATCCAACGTTAAGATTACCTAGAGTTCAACGGAGTAATAGTACCATAGTTGTTTCTCAAGTCACAGCCCCCGATATAACCGTAGAAGT
Organism: Deroplatys truncata; assembly: GCA_030765065.1. NCBI lineage: Eukaryota > Metazoa > Arthropoda > Insecta > Mantodea > Mantidae > Deroplatys > Deroplatys truncata. The sequence goes on from CM060976.1 coordinate 225,601,294, forward strand.
TAAAGGGTCTATGGGGTATGTTACACAACGAGGAGGAATTTCGTGAACTGCGACCTACGGCAGACGTATTGGAGCTACCACCCCCGAGGAGGAAGAAGGGATGAAGTGAAGGAACCACAGGAGGCTACAGGTCGCAGGCAGACAAACCATAGAGACGCACGGAAGTCCCTAAAAGTTCCAGGCTCGAACACCCTTCCCGCACTGTCCAGACAGAGAGGAAGCCAAGCAGACCTCCAGTGTCCACGAGGAATGTACTCTGTCATAGAGCAAGCATCCGCGCCATTTTTCCGGCACCACCATACACCAACGAATCTAGAAACACCCCTGAAACGTGAGAAGAAAACAGAATTAAAGGGAGATGATGCTCCTGAATGCAGCCTCACACGTTACCGTGGAGCCATGTCGCTCGGGGCTATACAAATAAAACAATTTTAAAAACTTCACTGAAAAAGACTGAATGAGAAATTAACATATTTGATTCCACGCAAGTTCAATACCAGTACATTGTGGATAAAATACACGAAGCTACAAAGGAAGCTATTGGTGAAAAATGTGGTAGTCAAAAAAAAGAGTACGTATTATTGGAATGAGGATATAGGAAAGGAAGCACAATTAAACAGAGACCTTTATCTAAAATGGCTTAGCACAAAGGTCATAGAAGATAAAATAGAGCTTAGAAAACAACAAGCAAAGATTAGGAAGAAAATATCACAAGCAAAAAACAACAATTGGGAATACAACATGTCAAAAAATAGACGCGTTTATTCGAGGGAAAAGAAATACAGAAGCTTGAAGGCTTTAAAAAATATTAGAAGGAATGATAAAGAAGTGTTATGTAAATACATTAATGTTCAATCATGGGAAAAGTATTTTAATGACTTATTGATAGAAAACAGTGAGCAATATAGGTATTAGCACATTGGAGGAAGAAGTTAATGAAAAATTAAATGAGTATATGTACTTAGAATTTGAAATAGTAAAAGAAGCAATAAAATGTTAAAATGTGAAAAATCACCAGGGATTGGAGGTTTGCCGGCTGAACTCTAAAGCATCGAACGATAAACTATACAAACAACTGAAAGATTTATTTGAAAAATGCCTGAATGTTGAGGAAGTGCCGGCTAATTGGAAAATAGAATATATTTCCACAATACATAAAAAAGGTGGAAAATACGAGGCGTATTCCAAAACTAAAGTCCGGTGAACAATATTTAACGGATGATAGGCCTGAATGACGTTTCAGCCTGCAGCGTTGTCTATTGACTCCCGAGGAACCTACCGCTGTGTTGGTGTGACCCAATAGGCGTTTGCCAGTAGGTGAGACCAGGTCGCAGTGGCCGCAACAATCGAGGATCCCGCGAGTTGTGAAGGTGTGATTAGATTTTTGCTGGCAAAGGAATCGTCAGCTGCAAACATCTATCGTGAGTTATGCCTCGTGTGTGGACCCGACTTAATGAGTGACAAACAGGTTCGACACTGGTGTCGAGAATTTCGAAGTGGCCTCACGTATGTGCACGATGAACAGCGGAGTGGTAAGCCCAGTATTCGGACCGATGACATCGTTGAGCAAGTGAATCAAAAACTACGAAATGATCGGCGTTTGACGAATAGTGGTCTGGCTGGTGAATTCTCGAATGTTCCTGGAACCTCACTTTACAGGATTGTCACTGATCAGCTTGGATATCGGAAACTTTGTGCGAGGTGGGTGCCAAAACTGCTCATTGGTCAGCACAATGAACAAGAATGCGTAGTGCACGATCGTTTTGGAGCGCTATAGACAAGATTGAGATGGTTTGTTTTCCCACATTGCTACGGGGGACGATTCATGAATAGTATACAACAAGGACGACGACAATGCCTTTCTTCCTCGAGTCATCAAATATACAACACGCACTACACCACTCAGCAGCATATGGAAAACAAATGAACTAAACAACTAGAAAAGGAGTGGCGCCTGCAAGTCACACTGCCCCAGGAGTCCCGTTTTCGCCACTACTGGCGTACATTAACGCAGAATCTAAACAACAGTCAATGCAGTGGCGCCGTTCCGGTTCACCCAAACCAAACAAAGTGTAAGCAATCGTCGTAAAGGAGTCGCAAAATAATGGGTACCGTATTTTGGGACGAAAAGGGCGTCCTTTGGATTGATTTCATGAACCGTGCGTAAACAATTACAGCTGACGTGTACTGTGCATCGCTTACCAAACTGAGACGTGCGATCCAAAATCGACGCCGCAGGAAACTGTCGTCTGCCATCATCCTACTGCACGACAACGCACGCCCGCACACCACTGCCAAAACCAAAGAGAAGATTCAAGAGTTTCGTTGGGAACTCTTTGACCACCTTCCGTACAGTCCCGACTTGACACCAAGCGACTATTATCTCTTCTTGCATTTGAAACGGTGGCTGGGTGGACAACGATTTCAAACCGAAGATGAACTCAAGACGAGCGTTACCAACGGGTTGAAGTCCCAGGCGGCAGACTTCTATGCCGAGGGGCTAAAGAAGCTGGTGCAGCGTTACAGCAAGTGTATAGATGTGAACGGCGATTATGTGGAATCGTGTATGTGTATATATGTAGGCACTTATTACTGTCAATAAAACCTTGTATCATGGGCGATGCTATTATGACCAAACGGACCTTAGTTTTAGAATACGCCTCGTATAAATGTAAAAACCATAGAGGCATTACACTAAATGGGCACATTAAGTAGACTGTATGGTAAAATAGTTTAAGATTTTCCTTGAGCTACAATACAAAGACTTGGAAGCAGACGAACACTCAGGCTTTAGAGCAGACAGATCAACTATCGATCATATATTTTGTATACAACAGATATTAGAGAAGAAAACAGCTAGAACACAACTCCATCATTTGGTGTTCATCGATATAGAAAAATCTTATGATAATGTGCCATTATCACAATTATGGTTGGCTTTAAATTGACGGAAATTAGATCTATTTTGATAAGAGCAGCTCAAAATTTATCCAAAAATGCTTATGTAAAAGTAAAAATGGGAAAATATTTGTCAAGGGAATAAAGGATTACAACAGGGATGCTGTGTATCTCCTACGTTATATAAAATTTACACAGGAAAAGCTATTGAAGGTTGGAAAATAAGTGTAAAAATATGGGAATTCCAATAGATGACTCAGCAACATACTCCCTGCAATTTGTGGATGATTCAGTTAATTCTGGCCCAAAAGTATGAGATGTAGAATATCTTACAAGGAAATCGATTCAAGAATTCAACAAACGGGACCTAAAAGTAAATATGAATAAATCCAAATATCCATTGGAGATTTTCATCAAGATTTGGTACTGGAAGACGAAATGGGGATAATTAAACACACAGGGAAATATAAACACCTGGGAGTAAAGATTACACAAGATGGGGAACAAGTAAAGGAAATAACCAACTCAGTAAAGCATGCCATATCTACCTTGAATGATATAGTATGGGATAAACAGCTCTCAAAAGAAACTAAAATTACAATTTCAAACAATAGTTAGAAGTATTATAATCTATAGCTCTGACGTGTGGACACTGAACTATCAGTTAAAAACCACATTATTGGCAACAGAAATGGATTATTGGAGATGTGCTAAAATATAAAAAAATTAGAAATGAAATTATGGAAGAAACTATGAATGTTAAAAATTCAATTTTACATTTTTTCAACAGAAACAATTAGAAGGCTCTGAGCATGTTAAAATAATGGAAGATGAAAGATTACTGGAGAATAGTGGAGAGACGCCACCAGGAAGGAGGAGAAAAGGAAGACCGCATAGCACGTGGATTTAAGGAATTAGAAGGGCAATGATTGATTGGGAGATTGAGAAAGATTTATGTTCCAACAGGCAAGAATAGAGAAAAGTGATAAGATGTTAAAAACTGTGTCTTAGGTGCCGGAAAAATGTTTGTACATTGTAAAATCAGAAATAAATATTATTTAAGCAATTAAACACACATATAGATGCATTGTTTCAATCCGTGGTGTATTCTGACCCGTCTATTCGTCCCCTTTTTATTTTTGCACGCGCCCGTTTGTATGTGTGCGCTGTCGATAATATACACATAGTGCCTTAATCATTTTTAAACATGTATACCTTTTCGCAAAACGATTTGCACACATTTTTCTGCTTACGCCGCCAATATATTCAAGGTATAATGTTTTAGACCTCTCTTGGCACTGCATACAGTAGTTTGGTGATAAGAAGAAACTGTAGTTCATTATCGAGTGGAATGGCTCAGGTCTGTGGCTTGCATTTCGGAGGTCCTGTGTTCGATCCGTTGGACCGGCCACTCTGATCTTAGGATTTTCGTGGTATTCCCAAGTCGGTAGGCGAATGCTGAGGTGAATTATATACTGCTACGAACTTTGCTGTCCCTCATCTCCCTGTTCATCTTTCAGGGAGGAGGTAGCTTTTCTTCCCTGGCATGAAACCTTCTGTCCGAACCTGTCCATGAGGGCTAGGGATGTTCAATCTGAAAAAGTTAAGGACCTCGCAGCGCTGCGCCTGCCGCCATCAACTCTGGTCACCCTTCATACTATCTTGCCTCATTCCTTCCTCCGGAGGTTTAGTAAACACAATAGACCTGGCCTTGGTCGCAATACGGTATTCCTGCTTCGTTTTTCCTCCTATCCACCCCACTTTGTTTGAGGAATATTCTGCGAACTTACTTCCTACTTTACAGATACAGAAGAGTATCGCTTCTGGAATCGATAATCTGAAACCGCAAATCGGTCTTTATATTATTTAATTCTGCAGCACGACTTAAGTATTTATAATACACAGAGATCGCAAACGCAATCTCAAAATTCTAGAAATATATTCCTCCTCTTGTTCCATTATAAACGAGTCTTCTCTCCCAGATTCTTCAATTGTTAGATCTTGAATGTTTTGAGAACTAAAACATGAACGGAGAGCTCCATATAATATACCTATTCCTTCACATGTAGGACTCTTCGTATTAAAGATGGTAGCACAGAGTTGGAGTTCCACAATGAAATAAATAACAAATCACTTTTACAAAGACTGGATTTATAATGATAGTAAATCCTAAAAACTCACCACAATATTTGTGTGGAACCGAGCGAGATGGCTCAGGCGTTAGCGTCTGCGGCTGGCATTCGGGATGTTGCGGGTTCAATCCAGTGTATCGGCCGATCTTACTGGCTGTTTTCCTGGTGTCCTTCGGTTGCCAGGTAAATACCGTATTGGATATTCAATACTACGGTCCAAAGCTCCACCTACAGAAAAAAATAAATAGAAATAAAATAAATATATGTCACATTCACATGACTATCTCTATCCATCCCTCAAGTTATTCATACAAATGCTTATTCTTCTATCTACTTCATATGAATCGAGATAAACATTTGCAGAAATTGTTTATTACATTGTAGCTACAAGGGTATTAGGGGAAGACAGTAAGCTTAAGGGTCGGTCAAATCTTTTAAGGGTGGATCGCTCTGTGCTGACTTTGAAATTCCTTGCATGACCACGAGGAAAATAAAACGAATAGCGGTTTTCCAATTGAGAAAAGTACAACTATTCGAAAATTCAAACCAATAACAAAGAATATCTTAAAAATGGATAACTCCACAAGATTTATTTGGCATATATTGTGTACTTTAACGAGATCTGCATTTTTGAACAGAAAGATTTTGTCTATATCTTTCGGTTTACAAGTTGCTGAACTTAAACACCAAGTTTGACCCTTTAAGTCTCTTCGTATTTGAATTATGCTGTCCACAGAGACACGCCCGCCTGCGCGCAGATCTTATCTAAAAATGCCTTTTTGGGTTCAGGATGACTCAAAACATGTACTTCCAGTGAAATCTCGGTATCGGATTTTTGGGTGGAATGCAGTACTTCTACTTATTGTAAGGTAGTAGAGAAAATAATACATTAATAAATGGTTCAGGAAGGCGACTATGTCATTAACGTTATCTGTCAAGCATCACAATGACTATGTGCACACTCAAAGATAGCCGTTCTAGATTTCAAGTCCACATTCCGCCAAAACTCAATATCAAACAAATAGATTGCACAGGAAGGCGACTGCGTAACTAAGGCCATCTATCAGCACTTATCTTAACAGATAGTACAGGAAATCCATCAATATACATCAACCGAAGTGCACCTACAGTAACCTTTGTGATAGATGCTATGTTAAAGCGACGTTAAACAATCAAAGAAAGCTTGTGAAATAAAATTTCATTTGTTATTTACGAAAAACTCAGATATACTTTTATAACTTCTTTCGTTTCTTTGCTTAATAACGTATTGTCAGCTGTAGTGGTGTGCCCTTAGGAAGGTAAGGTTGCTCAGAAAGAAGTAGCTGTATGCCTTCCTCCCTTCCTCAACCTCCACAATCAACCATGCCTGCGCGAACTTAGTTTTTACAACGTTATATCTGAGGGTTACATCCAAGTACTCTTAATTAATTCACGTCAGTAGTTACCTATACGGATTAAACAATGGATTAATGATATTCCTGCCACCAGTGGGGATTAAGCGCTAGTGTCGCGTTAATCCGCAAAAAAGGCGGCAAAAAATTACGACATAAGATGGCGGATGGCGCTAGTGTCGCGATAGAAGTTAAGAAACATAAGATGGCGGAATGGCGCAAGGCGGGAAATGTTACGCCACAAGATGGCGGTTTGTATTATATTCCAAAAACTAATGCCGCAAGATGGTGCAATAATTTGGAATAAGAATATTTAAAAAAAAAAAACTAATAGGAAAGAAAACCTACATGATTTTGTGAGGTGGCAGGAATAGCAAAAAACCCCAGATTGTTTAAAACATATAGATATATAAAACTTTATTGAAAAAAATAAATGGATACAGAGTAGGGCATATAATTATGTAACAATACACATGTGCATTGGATATATAATAAATAATTGGTAATTTTAGACTAACACAGAGTATATAATTATGTAACAATACACATGCTATGGATATAAAATAAATGCTTATACATATTGTTTATTTTAGACTAACACAAACAGATACAGAAAATGCTTATATATTTATAACATATGGTTGAATAGTTTATTGGTTTTTGTGCACACACTATTTGTTTTAGAGTACATTGTGCACTAACGACAACACATATAGGAAAATGCTTGTACAATATATCACATTGATGGAATGTTTTATTTGTTGCACACTAACACACACACCCGCGATATGAGGTGTCACTGATGGGCATTGGTCGCGAGAAAGATAATATTAAAGTAGATATGTGGTAGCACTAATTTTGGGAAGGTTGAAGGGTTGATGCTCTTGGTTGTCAGAAGGCTGCGGTGGGTGTTCGTCACAGGTGACACAGGTGAGGTGAATGTGGCGAAAATTAGGGTCCACATCCGCGCCGATGGTGGAACCAATAGAGATGCAACGATGTTTTGGCGACTGCAATGGCCTGCTGGAAACGAGCCCGAAGAGGCGATGATGTCTAAAGATGGAATTTTGTTGTGCCCAAGATAGCATGGCCGACGCAAGAGGTTGTTATGAAAGGGACGAACTGGACGTTGACGAGTGAGCATCAGCCGAGAAGATCTTGATGGTGACAATTGTGTGTTCACCAAAGGCAGAGATCTGCTGCGAAACGATGCGGCAATCGTTGGCGAAGCCTCCTGAAGCATTAACGGTTCCATCTACGTCAAAGATGATTCTGGAGGTAAGTATGCGGTGAATGTCCACTGGGTCGGGCTTGCAAGGAATGCTGGCGGTCAAAGGGAGACTGACGTGAGGAAGGTTATTGGTAATCGGTGTATGGGTAAGGGCGAGAAGGATCATGTGTAACAAGAGAAGGTAATGAGAATTTTACGATGCGGCGTTCGTATCCTGTTTTGAGCATTTCGTCTCCCACGTACGTTAGACATATAGGAACGGAATTGAGCTCATCGATGGTCACCTGAGACATGGCGTCAAATTTGGACGGCATAAATAGTTCGTGGTTGTTAATGATTACAGTAATTGTTCTGCCGTACTTGGTATAGGTGGCCCTGGCACCCTGGATCCTGTAGGGGCGTCGTCTTTGAAGTTCAGCGATAGACATGAACGGCAAGGTTTCTGTCATCTGGTTAAGAACAATAACGATGTTGCTCTCCACCATGCTGGTGAGGTTGTACACATAGGCTGAGGCAGCGAGCTTATAAGTGCGGAGAGAACGAAAGTCCAGCATCCGGCATGGTGGCGATAAGAGCTGTAAAACTGGTAAACCTTGGCGGCAAAATGAGCACTCTGCGATAATGGGAGTTGGTCCATCTATGTGAATGCGATGCCACGGCTGGTTCCAATTGTTGCTTGCACCTTCCTGTGGGGAAGGCTGAAAGACACTGTCTACAAGGTTGTACCAACTACACCAGACGATATGAAACGACGTATTACTGCTGCCTGCTTTGAAATTTCCGCTGAAATGTTGCTAGAACGTGTGCAGCAGTCTTTGCATAGCAGACTGGAAAGTGTATTGAAGCTGCCGGTGGTCATTTTGAACACAACCTTTGAAGGGTTATGTTCTCTTTACTTGTAAGAATCCACAGAAGTATTGTTAATTCCCTTTTGTTTTTCTTTAGTTTGTACTACCACAGGTTGGTCAAGCGTCGGTGCGTACAAGTTTCAAAATAAGATTTCTCGTATTCTGTTGATGTAACTAGGCATTGTTCCATTTAAAACATTGTGTGTTTACTCAAAAATACACTTTCTCAGTATTAATAAAATCTGTTTATAGGCTAAATGTACAAGCCCCTGACTACCAATCAATGCTGTGAAAACTGCACATCAATAGCATTTCCATTTCCGAAATATTTGCAATGCACGTTTTAGGTGATTCACCCTGTATATATAGCTCGGTTTGGTAGTTTTAATTCAAATAAACTGCATCAGTCATTACAATTACTGTATGATCTCAAATACGCCATAGTTTGTGAAATAAGAGAAATTATATACCTAATACTTAGCATTTTTTGACAAGGCTGTACAATGGCTAACGGCTTAAATCCAATTGGTCGCACTGCGTAGATCTGTCATTTTATTTTCAAATGGTTTTGTCAACCGATGCATGTGATAGGTTGTTCCATCAGGGGCGTTTTCAAAGGGGTGCATGGATGTATGCTAAAGAATAAAAGTTTGTAAAATTGGCTAAATGTGCTACTGAAGCTCTCAGTGTCAGGGTGGGATGGTTTTTGCATCGACATACATAACGATTGCATTCTGTCCTATAAAACACTTATGCACTGAGTTATGTATCCCTCCTCTATAAAGTGTTATGCAAATAGACATTAGAAGGCATTCAAGAAAGGCGTAAGTCACATATGTCGCTTAGCACGTTGAATAAATTCAAAAATAAATAGGCGCAGCTGACTCACCTGGTACAGCAATAAAAGTGTGAGAATGCTATTGAAAATACTTAAAAGAACAGGTTATGCGAGTGTGTATATGTAAGTGCAGACTGATTGCCATGGCTCGCAACCAGTAACAACGCTTCTCAAGGTACGTTTTCCTTTTTTTCTTATTTTGTATTCTCAATATATTCTTTGCTTATTAATAATTAAGATCTAATATATTGTACTAGCTTCACCTATCGCAAAACGCCGTTCCATGCGGCGCCCATGTCCGGCAATATTTGTGAATTCCCAAAACATGTAATTTGCTAAACGGCAGTAACTATGTTTGCATATGGCATATATTCCTTTCAGTCAATATTGTGGGCTGCATTAACATCCGAATAATTGTCATCTAGACAGATCATATCCACCGCACAACATTTAACATCTAAAATAGTGTAAACAAGCAATTTGCTAAAAGGCAGAAACTATGTTTGCCTATTCATTTTATATATACGCTAATATCCTGCATTTATCGTACCTTCGCTGTTGCTGCAAGTGCGTATTCCGGATTGTACCTTGCTCTCGCTGCATCTTTTACCGAGCAACAACTATCAGCATTTCAAGCCCTGTAATATTTGTGTCCACCAAAAACACATGTAATTTGCTAAACGGTAGAAACTATGTTTGCATATGGTTATTTTCTTTGTAACACATATTGTGACCTGCGTTAACATCCAAATGGCATTAACTATAATTGCGTATGCGCATTATTATTATTATTATTATTATTATTATTATTATTATTATCGCTTAAACTTGTTTTGGATTTCTTATTTCCTGCATCTATGTATGGTGCTATCTACAACCGCAGTCATCAAGGCTTAAACTATCAACATCAAAAGCATTTCATTTCCAGCAATATTTGACATCTACACAAAGCCTTATACGCCGCACAATATTTGGCAACTAAAAATTATTGGAAAATATGGAAGTTTTTAAAGGGCATATACTTTATCATAAATATATATACTTATATATACGTATATATATTGTATTTTTTTATTTCTATCATATTGGATTTTTTTAATATTCTGTTATCTTTTACCAAATGTTTTTAGTACATTAACTTTCTTATAATGTTGATTAAATTCATATCTGTGAGAATCTTAACTTTCTATTTCTGTTATTTCCCTCCCCCCTTTTATTTCTTCAGTCCTGATTCCTGAAGCATAAATAAGGATCACAAAATTGAAAAACTGAGATGTCTACTCAGAACCATTAAAACATGCATATAAACTGAGAATAATGTATATGAATATAGTAGGTTTTAAGCGATAGTCAAATGTTTTAAGAGCTGGTTGCCTATGTGGAGCATTCCATTCTCTTTGTATGTCCAGAACATTAAAAAAAAAATCTGATGTGTTACACTCACATGACTTTCTCTACTCTTGTACAATCTAATTTTACAAACGCCTATTCTCCATATGCTTCATGTTAATCGAGATATCGAGATGTCAATCTTATTGGTAATTTTCTTGTAGATGCAAGGGGAATATGGTAGCTTTTAAGCGATAGTCAAATATTTTAACGCTGGTTGCTATGTGGCGCATTTCATTCTCTTTGCATGTCCAGGACATAAAAAAAATGAATAACGAATTTGAGAAAAAGTATAAGTATTGAAAAATTTAAGAAAATCACAAGCAATATCTCGAAAACGGTTCACTCAACAAAAAAAAATGTATATGACATAAGTTGTGTATTTTAACGTGATCTACATTTTTTGTGAAGTAAAATTCTGTCTATCTCTTACGGTTTACCAGTTATGCAAAAGTCGTTCACAATAAAGAATACTTTTGGAGACATTCCCAGAAAATTCGAGATATACATTTCATTTCTCATGACAGTATCTTAAACATATGATATTTTCATCAAAATCGTTAGAGCCATTTTTGAGAAAATTAAAATTTTCGAAAAATGTTCCATGTAAAGGGTAGTCTGGGGTGGGGGGATTTTCTTGAAAACCTTCGTGTCGCGTCTCTGGAAGATACTGAACCTAAATACCAAGTTTGGTGTTTATCCGACTGTTCGTTTTTGAGTTATGCTGTTCACAGACACACAGACACACACACAGACACACACACAGACACACACACACACAGACACACACACAGACACACACACAGACATGTTTCCAAAAATGCTTTTTTTGGATTCAGTGGGTCTCAAAACATGTATCTCCAGTGAAATCTCGGTATCGAATTTTTGGGTGGAATGCAATACTTCCCCTACTTACTATACGTAGTAGAGAAAGTAAAAATCTGATGTGTTACACTCACATGACTTTCTCTACTCTTGTACAATCTAATTTTACAAACGCCTATTCTCCATATGCTTCATGTTAATCGAGATATCGAGATGTCAATCTTATTGGTAATTTTCTTGTAGATGCAAGGGGAATATGGTAGCTTTTAAGCGATAGTCAAATATTTTAACGCTGGTTGCTATGTGGCGCATTTCATTCTCTTTGCATGTCCAGGACATAAAAAAAATGAATAACGAATTTGAGAAAAAGTATAAGTATTGAAAAATTTAAGAAAATCACAAGCAATATCTCGAAAACGGTTCACTCAACAAAAAAAATGTATATGACATAAGTTGTGTATTTTAACGTGATCTACATTTTTTGTGAAGTAAAATTCTGTCTATCTCTTACGGTTTACCAGTTATGCAAAAGTCGTTCACAATAAAGAATACTTTTGGAGACATTCCCAGAAAATTCGAGATATACATTTCATTTCTCATGACAGTATCTTAAACATATGATATTTTCATCAAAATCGTTAGAGCCATTTTTGAGAAAATTAAAATTTTCGAAAAATGTTCCATGTAAAGGGTAGTCTGGGGTGGGGGGATTTTCTTGAAAACCTTCGTGTCGCATCTCTGGAAGATACTGAACCTAAATACCAAGTTTGGTGTTTATCCGACTGTTCGTTTTTGAGTTATGCTGTTCACAGACACACAGACACACACACAGACACACACACAGACACACACACACACAGACACACACACAGACACACACACAGACATGTTTCCAAAAATGCTTTTTTTGGATTCAGTGGGTCTCAAAACATGTATTTCCAGTGAAATCTCGGTATCGAATTTTTGGGTGGAATGCAATACTTCCCCTACTTACTATACGTAGTAGAGAAAGTAAAAATGAACGACGAAGTCCCATTTAAGATTGGAAAATTCAAACAAATAACAAGGAATATCTCGTAAATGGTTCACTCCACACAAAAAATGTATGTGACATAAATTGTGTGTTTTAACGAGCTTTACATTTTTTGTGTAGAAAATGTTTGTCTATATCTTACGGTTTATACAGTTATACAAAAGCCATTCTGAAAGAAGAAGACTTTTGAAGACATTTCCAGAAAATCGAAGATATACATTTTATTTGTCATGAAAATACCTTAAATATATGATATTTTAATCAAAATCGTTTGAGCCATTTTTGAAAAATCAGAATTTTAGAATAATCTTCAATATAAAGGGTAGTTTGAGGTGGGGGATTTTCTTGAAAATGTTTGTGTCGCATCTTTGAAAGATACTGAGCCTAAATACCACGTTTGGTATTTATCCGATTTTTCGTTTTTGAGGTATGCTGTTCACAGGCACACACACGGATCTTTTTCTAAAAGTGCTTTGGGGAGGATTCAGGAGGTCTCAAAACATGTATTTCCGGTGAAATCTCGGTATCGAATTTTTGTGTGGAATGCAATACTTCCCCTACTTACTATACGTAGTAGAGAAAGTAAAAATGGAAAAAGAAACGTATATACGCTAATAGCCTACATTTACGGTTCCTTCGATTTTGTTGTAAGTGCGTATTACGTTTAATTTAGTTATTGTACCTTGCATAGTTTTAGTTATACGTACAATATTATAGCTTCGGCCGTCAAGGTCCTGCTAGCTGTCGATATCTAAAAACCACAGACATCCGTTTGCAAGCTCGAAGGCTATTATCGCCTGCCTAATTCCGCCGTATATTTCTTTGCTGGTGGCTACTTAGACAAAGGGTTTTATTTCCACACACATTCACATTTTCCTATCTGACCAATTATTTTATGTATAAATATCGTTCATCGTGTTCTCATACTCTGCGAGTGTGAATGGCTACATCGGCTTTCCTAGCCAATTCCTTCCTTTGTTCCTCTGCATTGTGCTTCCACACACAGCAAGGGTAATTTCGTATCCTTTATAGCACATTTCTCTTACGGTTTAGGTGTTTTCATTTAAGGCATTCCATACTATCATTTTGTGGTCAAAATCTATTTTGCCTCTTTTTTCTTTTAAACGCTAGTGGCGTCGGAATAAGCTTTTAAGTCCATCTAAAAGCAAAGATGGCGGCTTTCTTTTTTCGTAATCCACGCCGAATTTGAAAACAATTAATCTCAACCTCTTTTCCCACAATTTGTTTTATTTTTGCGCTAGCGAAAACGGATTACGATATTAAGCCTTCTAAGATGGAGTTTTTTCCTTAATCTGAAACACTTTTCCCACCAACTTGGTTCAATTTTCGCCCTTAAATAAAATATGGACGTCAAATTTTCCCGCATTTTTTTATCTTATCGCAATACCGTTCCTAGGCAATCATTGCGGCTTCTCTCCATCGTGCTTGGGCCTCCTGGGTATTACCTTCGCACGATTTTCAACCCGTGTATTTCGTAACCAACATGTTACGTTTCTCCTATGCATTAACACTTTTCTTTTTCCGATTTTTCATGCCACCTTTTTTATTTTATTTTATTCTTGCTGTAATCCAATAGCAGTTTTTTTTCTTTTGGCATACGGTTTAATTTTCATCCTTCCACCATTTTATGATTTTTCCCCCAAGTCGTAGAGATGTTACGCTAGTGACGTCATATTTAGCAGACGCCGGAAATTACGTCATCTTCTTGTTTGCATTTTCCTAGTAATACTTATAGGATTAACGGTTGGTGTTAATGTTACTAATCCTATCAGCAGGAAATTTTTTTTCTTACCTTATTTATGCGAAATTGCATTTGTGTCGCCGGTTTAAAAAAATATTCATATATTTCAACTATTGTAGCCATCTTTGATTTCGGCTCCATATGTTCCCACCTTTTGCATTAATCCTGCTTTCAAACATCTTTAAGGTTTTTTGTTTTCCTTGTTTAGACACTTATTTCCCTGCTGTTGCTCGCACATTCACACATGATTGGAATTGCTATATGAATGGGTATGTTACGGGTAGAAATGTCTAAGAGCTAACTACCTCAAACAGCAACAGCATCTATCTAACGCTGTGTTAATAGGACGCAAATAAAACGTTCTTTTATAAATATCGTTCATCGTGTTCTCATACGTTGCGAGTATCAATGCCTGTGTGTGTGCCTACATTGGCATTCCTAGTCACTTGTTTCCTTTGCTTCTCTCCATTGTGCGTTTTATTATATTCCTAACCCACACGCACACATACGTTTATATATGCAAAACCAGTGTCAATGTCAACACTACACAGTTCGAGCTTCTGTGTGCTGTAAACACTGTGGATGCGTTCACGAACCCGTATCTGAATGCTTCCACTGCACTCAATGCGACGCTTTCCAAAAAGTTTTTCACACCACCTATGCACACCAAAAGTATCATCTTCGTCTTAGCATCTATGTATTTTGTTATTGTTTTCCTTCTATTTTTTTCAATTATTGCTGCTGTTTGTATGTATTTTTATGTACTTTCTATTATATATCTATACGGATTAACCATTTTCGCTATTCCTGCTACCTCACAAAATCATGTAGCTTTTATCTTTTCCCTATTCGTTAACATTTTTTCAAAATTCTTATTCCAAATTATTTCATCATCTTGCGGCATTCATTTTACACTAGTGCCAATCGCCATCTTGTTTCCTAACATTTCCCGCCTTACGCCATTCCACCATCTTGTTTCGTAACTTTTACCGCGACACTAGCGCCTGCCCCATCTTATGTCGTAACTTTTTCCCGCCTTTTTGCGGATTAAAGCATTTTCTTCTCCTGTTTGCCTTAGTCTAAAATAAACAATATGTATAAGCATTTATTATATATCCAAAGCATGTGTATTGTTACATAATCATATTGTTACTCTGTATCCATTTAAGTTTTTTCAATAAAGTTTTATACGTCTATACGGGTTAAACAATCTGGGTTTTTCGTTATTCCTGCCACCTCACAAAATCATGTACGTTTTTTTTTTCCTATTAATATTTTTTTAAAAATATTCTTATTCCAAATTATTGCACCAACTTGCGGCATTTTTATTACAATATAATGCAAACCGCCATCTTGTTTCGTAACTTCTACCGCGACACTATCGCCATCCGCCATCTTATGTCGTAACCTGTTGCCGCCTTTTTTGCGGATTAACGCGACACTAGCGCTTAATCTCCGGTGGCAGGATTATCGTTAATCCATTGTTTAATCCGTATAGGTAACTACTCAGGTTCATCCTTGTCGTCGCCGACATAGGGGTTTCATAGCACTAATAATTTTATGTTCCAAAACGGCATCGCAATATTATGTATATTGCAAGAGCTCAGTAGCACAGTTAAATATGATTGGCCGGAAGATTTCTAGTGGGCGTTTACCTCTATTGGAACTTGGAAGCAGGAAAGGTTGTAATGTCTGGCAGCATATACACATTTGTAACTGTTTTATTGTAACCGACATACTCTTTACGAGCAGATCATTGCTTGTAACTGGTAATAAAACATTAGAATGGTTGACTTAGTTGGAGGAGTGTTATTTTGAACTATATAGCGGCAGCCTTATATCATGGAGGAGGAGGAGGAGGAGGAGGAGGAGGTAAACGCAAGAATTATAGAGAGAACGCTGTCACTAATACATTCAGCAGAATTTATGGGAAGTTAATAAAACAGTATATGAAATTAGAATTTAAACATACAAAATCTGAGGAAAAATCAGATTTTCGAGTTCATAGGTCAGCTGTTGATTATATAATATTTTATATTAGATAATTAAGAAGAAAGTTTTAAGAAACCAAACTCCATATTTGTTATTTGTTGATTGAGAAAAAGCTTTGATAATCTGCTCTTAGAGAAATCACTTGAAGTATTACTTAATACAGCAACAAAAAAGGATTACTCACAATACTAATATGGATCTACTACTAAAATTAAAAAAGGAAGAGATTATCTGATAATTTTTGGATTATCAAATAATGAATTTCATTTAAAAGCCATATTCAGAATCGTCACGCACCGTGGCGTAGAGGGCTGGAACATTATGTTCCGATTCCCAGCTTCGGAATACGCATGAGTTTACCCCTCCACCCATGTGGGTACGGATTTTTCGGCCCATGTATAGGACCGGTTCCCACTCAGCATTGCTACGATAGATAACCTTCTGTAGGTTACGAAAACCAACATTTTGTTTGGGGGAAACATGGTGTCGATCACATCTCACATGTCGGTTTGATTGTCGTGAGCATTAGGCAGGCAGTTCAGGTTGGTCGACCCTGGCCCGTCAAGGCTGTTGTATCACAGATTATTATTATTATTATTATTATTATTATTATTATTATTATTATTATTATTATTATATTCACAAGGTAATGTAAAACTGGAAAAGAGAGTGCAGTAATGTGATTATGTTAATAGGAGAAAATACTGCGTATGCATTATTGTTTCAAATCAATTGGTAGTAGCAGATTATTGTGATTTAAATCATATTTTTAGAGATTTGAAATATAATAGAGATATATATATACCCCTTCTTCTTCTCCACCAAGCATTAAACCTTCCCAAGGCTTGTTGCGTGCTCCAAATGTTTAATTTATTGATATATCCATAGTTTCGTTTTTCTTTAGGTACGTAATGAGTATTTTCCTTGGGTAGCGTTCCTCATTCATTCTCTCTACGTGTTCTAGCCATTTGTGTCCCTTATGCTATATGTCTTCATTTAGGTTAAGGATCCTTAATTGTTTTCTTATGTCCTCATTCTTTCTTCTATCTCTTCTAGTGACTCCTAATACTGTTCTTAAAAATCTCATTTCCGCTGCCTGTAATCTGCTTTTATCTCTATTTGTAAATGTCCAAGTTTCGCTACTGTATAGAGCAACTGGAACTGGCATGGTTTTATAAAACTTCATCGTCGTATCTTTTCTCACTTTATTTTTTAAAGTTCTTTTAACTGTTCCCCATGTTTTTGAAAAATTTTCTATTTTAGTTCTAATATCTGCTTCTTTGATATATGATATAGGAGATCCTAAAAATTTAAATGTGTTTAATATACATAATATATACTTAATTGTTAAAATTACAAAACATGGTCGCAATGAAGTGGAAGTGATGGGGAGAATTGCAAAAGGAAGATCGATGATAAAAAGGTTAAAGGAATGTTATGGGAATCACACAGTTTGAAACTGCAACACTAGTTGTAAGCGTGAACATTTATAAGAATAGAAGTTTGGATATTAAAGTCAAGAGTAAGCTGTCGACTACAATCTACAGAAATTTATTTCCTCAGAAGATTTTCTCCATGTTTAAATTATATAAAATTTAATGTGAAGAAATTATGGAAAGGATGGATTACCAAAATTCAATAATTAATTTCATACATTGTGGGCAGTTAGCTTGATATGGACATGCTGGAGGATGAAAGACTACAACAACGATTTTATAATGGATATCAGGAGGTAGAAGAAAGAGGGGAAGACCAAGGGTTACCTATATGGAAGAGGTTATTAAATAAATGCGACAGAAAGGATTAGAAGACGGAGATTGGAGGACACAGACACTTGTAGAAGAGTAATTTGGACACAGGAAGATGCATAAGTAATGTAAACCTGTTCATTATAATAACTAGACCTATGTTAACGGTTGCATCCTCGGAGCCGTAACTGTTACGTTAATTTTTTCCTGCCTCTTCTTACCGTAGTGCCTGTGCGCATCGGTTTTCTCGCCTGACCGTGTCATAATTCCCTTGAATGGAGCACTTGATAAAGGAATTGCAGGGGAGAGCTTCATTTGTTCGTTAATTAGCTTTGCTATAACAGGAAGACACGGTAATGGATCCTTTATATTACACAAACTGGAAGGATGCCTCTTGCATTCCTCAAGTGCTCCAGTCCAACTTCTGCTAATTGTTGAGGAATCCATGAAATGAAAGAAGTACGGCCTATTTGCATGCAGAATAATATTTTCGAGATGCTTCCATATTGTAACGAAGCTATGAAAGGAATGTTTTAAAAGCTGCAAAATTAATTCAAATTCTCCGTCGTTTCAGAATATAGAAGGCTTGTGAATTTGGCACAGCGTGAACAGGGTAAGAACCACATCAAAGGACTAAAATAACTCCATTTACATGGCATGAAAGCAAAACCCCGTTCTACCTGTTTATAGCTCTAATTTGTGAACGAGGAAAGCCTTATGACGCAGTTTTAGACGCTTCTGTAAACTTAGAAATGCACACAATTTGATTACTAGTCTTCTGGTCAACAAATGCTTTCATTCAAAAATTTGCTTAACTTAAGAAGTGAGAAACACCTGAAAAAAGGCATAAGAGGTTTATTACTACAAACTTCTATTGACGTTCCAAGTTTTAAAATAATAACTATACCTTGTTCAGAGACTTTTGAGACACTGGAAGGTGGAGGCCGGTGTGGCAACTATCACAAAGAGCCGTCACATGTACCCGACTTGGGCACCAGCAACCAGTTTTTTACTTTCCCCTATCCACTGTCTCAAAAGACTCTGAACAAACTATAGCTGTCTTGCATGGCATTGCATGAATACATGCAAGTATAAGGGGTTGAAAATTAGGATTGGTATAGTTTCTAAAACTCCTAGCTTAAGCTTAAATACGCAACGTTTTCTTCAGATTGGTTACAGTATAAAATAATAATTTAATCTATAATTAAATAAAATTCTTCCTAATCATAAACTTTTCAGTCTCACAAAACTAATCTTAATCAAACATCGAGGTCATAATCTCTTTTTACATTCTCTACTACGTATAGTAAGTAGGGGAAGTATTGTATTCCACCCAAAAAATCGATACCGAGATTTCACCGGAAATACATGTTTTCAGACCCCCTGAATCCAAAAAAGGCATTTTTGGAAACATGTTCGTATGTCTGTCTGTGTGTGTGTCTGTCTGTGAACAGCATAACTCAGAAACGAACAGTCGGATAAACACCAAACTTGGTATTTGGGCTCAATATCTTCCAGAGATGCGACACGAAGGTTTTCAAGAAAATCCCCCCAACCCAGATTACCCTTTACATGGAACATTTTTCGAAAATTTTAATTTTCTCAAAAAATGGCTCTAACGATTTTGATTAAACTATCATATGTTTAAGATACCTTCATGACAAATAAAATGTATATCTTGAATTTTCTGGGAATGTCTCCAAAAGTATCCTTCATTGTGAACGACTTTTGCATAACTGGTAAACCATAAGAGATAGACAAAATTTTACTACACAAAAAAATGTAGATCGCGTTAAAATACACAATTTATGTCATACGCATTTTTTTTTTTTTTGAGTGAACCATTTTCGAGATATTGCTTGTTATTCTCTTAATTTTTTCAATACTTTCTCAAATGGGAATTCGCTATTCATTTTTTTTGTCTTGGATATGCAAAGAGTATTAATCTGTAGCAAAGAGAATTGTGCTGCACATAGCTACCAGCTATTAAGAGATATGTGTATGCTTAGAGGCTACTGTATTCCTATATTGCCGTTGCAAATACAAAACAAAGGGAACATAGTACCTACGCCTTAAGCGATAGTTAAATATTTTTAGAACTGGTCGCTATGTGTAAAATGTAATTCTCTTTGCATGTCAAAAGACCCTTTGTGCAAATGTTTATCTCGATTAATATGAAATCGATGGAGAATAAGAGTTTGTAAAAATAGTTTGTACAAGAGTAGAGAAAGTCATGTGATGTTACACATCAGATTTTTTCAATATGAACTCTCAAAAAGAGTTAAGGGTTTATACGTGAATTTATTTGTCGTAAAGGTCCTTTATAAATATGGATAATTTTAGATCCTGCAAGTTTGTAGATACATAAGTAGTTGAAAATGTGCGTAGGGACCGGTTTCAGCAACCGATTGTAAAGTTTAAACAAGGTTAAAGTGGTTTAGCCCTGAAGTTAAAGTAAAATCTCTTTCATCAATGACACAGCTAACATTATTTTATGATTCATTCATTGAGTTTTATTTATGGACGCTCTTTAACTACTATGGTTCTTAGCGTTTCATTCTACATTGGGCGTGAAAGACCGGTAATTTTGCTCAGAGGCCTCTTTATCAGGCTTGAGGTTCTTTTACGTGCCGTAAATCTACGACACGCGACCACCGGCTTTACTTCCCTTCCGAAGGAAGCCGCGCTAAGGATTTTTACGCCCGAAAAAATCCATCGCCCTCTGTCGGGTTTGAACCCGCGACCTTGGGAACTAGAGGCTAGCACGGAGGACGATATATTTTATGATGCAAACCCCATACATTGTAAGAACTATTAGGCGAGAAATTCACTCATTTTCGGATATTTGAACCCTTAGTGAGAATGAAAATTTCCTGAGAAGATGCCAGAAGTGTGTAGATAGAGGGGAAAAACATTTGCAACATCTCTTATAATAAGGTATCTGCTTATTATCACTGTAATCGCAACTGTAACTATGAGGACGTGAGGCAGTTGCGGGGATATTATAACTGTTTCGGCGAGAGTCCGAGCTGCGGCGGCCACACTTTGAAGGAAAATCACTGTACTTCGTGTTTAACTTAATATTACTTTTTTACTTTCCCTACTACGTATAATAAGTAGGGGAAGTATTGTATTCCACCCAAAAATTCGATACCGAGATTTCACCGGAAATACATGTTTTGGGGCCTCCTGAATCAAAAATCAGTATGTTTGGAAACATGTCCGTGTGGATGTGTGTCTGTGAACAGCATAACTCAAAAACGAAAAGTTGGAAAGTACCAAACTTGGCATTTAGGTTCAGTATCTTACAAAGATGCGACGAAGATTTCCAAGAAAATCCTCCCACCCCAGACTACCCTTTACATGGAACATTATTCGAAATGTTTGATTTTCTAAAAAAATGCTCTATCGATTTTTATTAAAATATCTGTGTTTAAGATATTTTCATGATAAATGAAATGTATATCTTGAATTTTCTGGGAATGTCCCCAAAAGTCCTCTTCATTGTGAATGGCTTTTGCATAACTGGTAAACCATAAGAGATAGACAAAATTTTACTACACAAAAAATGTAGATCGCATTAAAATACACAATTTATGTCATATACATATTTTTTTTGAGTGAACCATTTTCGAGATATTGCTTGTTATTCCCTTAAATTTTCCAATACTTATGCTTTTTCTGAAATTTGTTATTCATTTTTTTGTCCTGGTAATGCAAAGAGAATGGAATACTCTACATAGCAACCAGCTCTTAAAATATTTGACTGTCGTTTAAAGTCTACCAATTCCCCTTGCATCTACAAGAAAATTAGCAATAAGATTAACATCTCGATATATCGAATAACATGAAGCATATGGAGAATAAGCGTTTGTAAAAATAGTTTGTACAAGAGTAGAGAAAGTCATGTGAGTGTAATACATCAGATCTTTTGTTTTAGGCACTAATAAAATTTCTATTATTTCCATTATAAAATTATTTATTTTATATATTTTTGGGGGGTTAAGAGGTTTCTAAAACATTTAAATACCATTTCAATGCTAATCTGCATTCCTTTAAAGCTGTAATGGAACGTCCCTTTTTAGAACATGTTTGTATCTTTCAACAACGAACGACTATATCATGCCCAGCGAGCAGTTCAGCAATTAACAAAAGAGGCCAGGACAAGAGAAGGCCATCAGAAAAGCTGAAGCAATCCAGGAATAAAGGTACAGGTGATTATGACCCTGGAATGTACTGAAGTGTGTCAGAATTTTAATGTTCAAACTTTAAATTCAGTTTTCTCAAAACAACATTTTTGGATACTTATGTACGTTTTTCTCAGAAAGTATGAGAGGTAGAGAGTTGAGATTTTCAGTACATGTAAACAACGCATAAGCATTCTGAACCACAATCATAATGCACATCAGTGATATTAAGAAAGCAACATCATTGCAAATTTTCCACATTTTTACTTTTTTGACTTTTCAAATAATCGTTTTTAAATTTCTAGTGAACTGTTATACATAGCTAAATAACTCAGGTCCAGAAGATGGCTGATTATATTAAGAACAAGCATGCAAAAGGGCGATTCCTTATTGCAAGTGGTATCAGAGAAAATGGTACATGAATTCACGTGTTTTAAAAGTGAATTTTATTGTTTTTCTGCTGAATGAAATAATTTTTACGGACTCGACTACGCAAGCTATCAATGCAAGCAACCACTTGAAATAATCACCATGATTTATAGAATAATTCATAAACATTTGAGGAAAAACAATTGAGAACTTTAACAGCAGTGGTAATTTAACACACTTAAGGTGTAATTAGACTACCTTGTCCTTGGTAGAGCAAGCGCCGGCATGAGGATAAGAATCTGGGATCGTTAGGGACCCCACCTTCACTTAACGCGTGCGCCATGCTTCAGCGGTTGGAGATCTCCATGTGTTCCCTATTCCTACTCGTGTTTGAACAAGTGTTATTTAAAGTTATGTTAAACTGATAAGCATTTATCTCTGGATTGTATATCACTTCTTAAGCTGTTGACATCGGTATATTTCATTTTATAAAAACAAGCATAGACTTCAATTTCAACACACCATTTCATATATTTCCTCTGAGTTCCTTACCAATCATAAACCATCGCAGATAATGCACCTTAAAATGCATGAACAAAACAGAAGCGTCATGAATATTTTCTGCGAGATTGTTTCCATAACAACGAGGCCAGGTTGAAGTTTACAGTATTCCTTTTGGAATACACAGAGGGGCCACATCTCTAATAAGCTCTACGATATACAACAGTCATTGTACCTACATCATCCCCCATGGAGCCCTGACCCAGTTCCCGGTTCCCTTAAAGGTACTTTAGTGCCACCAGCGCAACTTGATAAGAAACCAGAATGCATTTGCGGCTGACTCAATTTCTTCCCCAGCAGATGTACGGTCTGTGAACTTTAACACTGTGAAGCGCGGAGTAGAACAAAGGGCAATTTGCCAGATACAGTGACAAATGGATTTAGCTACCATGCCTACACAGTTGACATTTTAATGTCACGTCGCCTTCAAAATGCTTTTAGGTTAAACTCTGAAAGTGCACACATTCTACTTTGTCCTTAAACGGAACAATAAGCTACTGATATAACCGAAGTTGCATAATATCTTCCTTCTATATCTCTTACAAAAGAAAGTGGCATTTGGTATCGAAATGGCAATTATTTATCTGAAGACCTGCTCTCTCCACTGAGCAACAAAGTATCCAGTCACATCTCTAAGGTGTTCTGTGACGAAAAGCTAGGTGCTTTCCACCAGAAACAGACCTTAGCCCTTGGGAGAACACACTTTGTAAAAATCACTCCATTAGAGTTGAATGTTTGCGATGTTATTTAGTCATGTTGACCTACATAGATCCATATTTTGGGTCCAGAAAAATATTGTCTCAGTCGACCAACACCTTTTTACTTTCTCTACTACGTATTGTAAGTAGGGGAAGTATTGCATTCCACCCAAAAATTCGATACCGAGATTTCACTGGAAATATATGTTTTGAGGCCTCCTGAATCCAAAAAAAGTATTTTTGGAAGCATGTCCGTGTGTGTGTCTGTGTGTATGTCTGTGTGTCTGTGAACAGCATAACTCAGAAACGAACAGTCGGATAAACACCAAACTTGGTATTTAGGTTCAGTATCTTCCAGAGACGCGACACGAAGGTTTTCAGGAAAATCCCCCCACCCCAGATTACCCTTTACATGGAACACTTTTCGAAAATGTTAATTTTCTCAAAAATGGCTCTAACGATTTTGATTAAATTATCATATATTTAAGATACTTTCATGACAAATAAAATGTATATCTCGAATTTTCTGGGAATGTCTCCAAAAGTGTTCTTCATTGTGAACGACGTTTGCATAACTGGTAAACCATAAGAGCTAGACAAACTTTTACTACACAAAACATATAGATCGCGGTAAAATACACAATTTATGTCATATACATTTTTTTTGAGTGAACTATTTTCAAGATATTGCTTGTTATTCTTTTAAATGTTCCAATACTTATACTTTTTCTCAAATGTGAATTCGTTATTCATTTTTTTTGTCCTGGCAATGCAAAGAGAATGGAATACTCCACATAGCAAACAGCTCTTAAAATATTTGACTATCGCTTAAAGCCTACCAATTCCCCTTGCATCTACAAGAAAATTAGGAATAAGATTAACATCTCGATATCTCGATTAACATGAAGCATATGGAGAATAAGCGTTTGTAAAAATAGTTTGTACAAGAGTAGAGAAAGTCATGTGAGTGTAACATCAGATTTTTTAGAGTAGTTCTTTTTTTATAACTAATATGATTTTTCGGGCTGTTATGCCGTGGTCTGCTGAAGAAAGATTTCCCAGACGTTTCGTCCACAACTGCGGTGGACATCTTCAGTGGCGCGGACGAAGTCTTCTCGGTGAAAGTATCGCAGCGTCTGATGCGTTGGCCGTTAGTGCCGCTCTCTTTATAGTGTGGGCGCTCTCTGCTGATTGGCCCGCTGGTATGAGGGGGCTGGCGCCGGCTGTGTTGTTGCCCGGAAAATCATATTAGTTATAATTGTGACACCGGCCGTGAAAACCTACGTTCTTACAGTTCTTTTTTTATTATTTTCTCTGGCGTTTAGGTGTCTAAAATAGAGAAAGTGTTGCATTCGACCCAAAAATTTGATATTCATGTTTCATCTGAAATACATGTTTTGAGATTCGTTGAATCCAAATAAACGCTGGCTAGCGATATAAATGGTTGTGTTTTGTGACCATATTGCCTAATTTGAGAGTTATCGTCTAGTAACGTAGGCGGGTAATAGAATTATATTAGTAGTGTAACAACAAGGCATACATCATGTGAATTTATAAGTGATAGAGAAAGTCTATGTGCGAGTGCTGCACGTCAGATTTTTCAGTTTCTGTTGAAAAGATATTGTGCACTAAATGGAACTGATATCATTATTTGGTTTAACTCTTTTAATCAATGGCTCGAAATAATCTTATTTAATTCCGTCATGATGACTGTAGGTTTAACTTTGCTGGAAATGAAAATAATTCGCTATTGATTAATGTGCAATTGTAGTTCATAAACAGATCTACTTCATTTTCCAACACATCGTTCGTTTAACTGAACGAACCGGCCACATCTAAAGCCCTAAATCGTTAGCACAGTGATATAATTCCATTACGTAACTGTGAGAAACAACATTGTGGCATGGCAATATCAAATTATTTAAAAACCTGTGAGAAAATTATCTTGAGTTCGGTATTTGGAATTATCGTTAAAAGTGAGAAAATCGCCGAAAACGGAATTTCAGCAGGTTTTTCTATTTTCTGTTTATCACTGTTAACTGCAACAATACGTATAAAATAGCTTCGTCATTTCATAAATATACGTTCGCGGATTATATTTTGCTAAAAGACAATTTTTTTATCTTACTTTTCGACGTGTGTTTTCCCAGGAGACTATTGCCTAAGTAGGTGAATTAAGGCAGATACGTTTTCGGATATAAAACACCTGGAAAGACATCCTCCCTTATTCTAAATTTATTGTTTGGAAGAGAAATGGACGGTCCATGCTGTGACCTCCATTATCATCTTGAAGATACGAACGCAGATATCTAACTTTTCTCTTAGGGTATAAAAGATAACAGAATAATCAAGGAATACTACTTCTAATTTCTGGTGTTTAGCCCTCAATATGTCTGGCCAAAGCCTTGATCCATGGCAACTTTCGAGATTGTCCTAGAAGAACCCGACCTAACAAAGAAAACACAAACTTTTGGGAAACATCTTTATTTCTTTACATAGTCTCCTTTCAGCTCGATACACTTTTCCCAGCGGCGTTCAATAGCTTCGATACCCTGTTTATAGTGAGAACCGTCGCGTTCTGCAAAATAGCCATCAACTGCAAACTCCACCTCTTCATTGTTGGTAAATCTTTTACCACCAAGCCATTTCTTCAACTTTGGAAACAGAAAATAATCAGAGGGAGCTAAATCCGGCGAATAGGGTGCATGAGGAAGCAATTTGAATTTTAACTCATTGATTTTGGCCATGGCGATAATGGATGTGTGAACTGGTGTATTGTCTTGTTGAAACCGAACTTTCTTTTTCGCTAAATGCGGCCGTTTTTGCTTGATTTCATTATTCAAATTTTGCAATAAGTTTGCATAATACTCGTCATTGATTGCTTTTCCTTTTTGAAGATAATCAATGAAAATTATCCCACGCGCATCCCAAAAAACTGACGCATGACCTTGCCTGTAGATGGAACTGTCTTCGCCTTCTTTGCAGCCGATTCTCCCCTTTCAATTCACTGCTTTGACTGTTCCTTCGTCTCAGGTGTGAAGTAATGGACCCATGTTTCATCCATGGTTATGAATCGACGCCAAAACTCGGCTTTATTGCAGCGAAGCATCGCCAAACACTCGACTGAAACATTTTCACGACGCTGATTTTGTTCCATTGTCAGTAAACGTGGCACCCAACTTGCGCACAGCTTTCTCGTGTCTAAATTTTCAGTTACCGTGCGATATACAGCACTTTTTGAAATGCCTACGATGTCTGCTAGCTCGCGCACTTTCCGTCAACGGTCATCCAATACCATTTTGTGGATTTTCTTCACAATTTCTGGCGTTGTACCTCATTTGGTCGACCACTGCGATGTTCGTCTTGGCAGCTCGTACGGCCTCGCTTAAACTCTGCCACCCAATATCGTATTTTACTGTTGTAAACGAAGGAGCAGGCTCACCCAGAGTAGAATCTAGCTTAGTTGGATGACCTTTCAAATGGCAGTATTGTATCACATAACGATGACCAGTTTTATCCATGTTTACAAATTCGCTGAGAGAATTCACTATTAATGGCTGCCAAAGAATTACTAAACAACGTAGCATCGTCAAACTTGATACTTAAGCTTCATAAGGGTGGTACTTTCTACCATAGTCATTTGTTTGAAACAACCGCTATATATATACGTCAGGTCGGGTACTTCTGGGACTGCCCTCGTAAATATTTCTGAAAATATTAGTCCTTAGTTATGTTTTCTATCATGTCAATGCTTCTTCTGTCACTGCTGTATATAAGATGCTGGCCACTAATACAACCAAACAAACTTAGAAAATCAACTGTGCACAGAAATGTAGATCTTATAACGTTGTACTACTGCTACTACAGTCTAACACTATTCGACAAGGCAGCTACTGATATTTGATCTCAGTGGCATATGATACTGTATGCATTGAACAGTTGATCAGACGCAGGACTGGTTTGTAAGCCGAATTTGCTATGACATGCTACAAGGTATCTTCAATGTTCCGGGAAATGGCGTAGTTTTGGGACAAGACAGGCATATACAGCTATCTTCAAAAGGATGCAATAGCCAGAGGACTCCATTCCGCAACGAGCTACTACAGGGAGAGCCAAAAAACTAGGAACCGGCTGCGCGGTATTTTTCCTGAAAGGAGATGCTGAAAGCTGGCCACCGGCGCCGTCCATACATTTTTTATGCCTCTTTTGGAAACTATCCATCACTCGCCGTAGTTCACGTTGAGAAATGCTGGCAATTTCCTGGCGGATATTTTGTTTTAATTCTTCCAGGGTGTGTGGGTTTGTCTTTATAATCTGTTTTGAGTTACCCCAGAGATAGAAATCACAGGGGGTTAGGTCGGGGGACCGAGGGGGGCACAAATCTCTACTAATAATTCTGTCCTCAAATACACTTTCATAAAGTTGTTAAGTAAAGCCTTTAAAAGTCGTTTTAAAATGTTGTATGGTTTCCCGCCTTTCTATAATAGCGCAGACGGCAACGAGCGCCGAGGACGCGGACAGGAAAAATATCGTGCAGCCGGTTCGTAGTCTTTTGGCTCTCCCTATAGCATATGCCATCGATCTGAATCGCTTTAGAAGCCAACTTCCACGGCATTTCAGCTGTGGCAAAGGGCTCTTCTTGTAAGAAAGAAAGATAAAACGGAAAGACGAAAGCTATGTGACAACAATTAACCAGTTGGTTTAAAAATCTGATGTGCAACATTCATACGGCGGACCAATATGCCTGACAAAGATTTCTTTTCAGGTTTTACACAGTCCTCATTACTGGTAATTGCTGGGGGGTACCTTAAACTTAGGCCTTGAACGTTTTCTTCCCAAACTTCCTTTTCCAAATATCATTAATTTAATTTATCACTAGTGTCCTATGGTGTCACATGTACTAAAAACGGGCGATAAAAGATACTAAAAGAAACAAAACGGGTTTCTCACGTACAGCGCAAGCCCTGGTCTCCGGCATTGAGCGTGGAGCAATATCACCTCAGAGAGGCAGCACTCGCCGCTTGGCGATCTCTGCTAGGCGCCTGAGCTGTAAAGACTGTGTGCGTGCCTCGTAATTGAGTACAAATAATTAAATCCTGTGACGCTACAGCTCGCGAAGTGCCTGATGCTGCCAACCCGACTGCCGGCCTCACGCCCACATGCGCATGGCAGAGTTGGGCGATCATCTAACCGATACGGGGAGGTGATGGCCAGCATCACGCATCCCCCAGTGGGAAAGTTGGCTCACGGGAACAGGACAGCTGCTTATCGTAGCTCCTCACTTTCCTCACAACGCTGAGTGGGCACCAGTCCTATACCCGGGACTTAAAATCCGCACCCCTATGGGTGCAATTGAACCCGGGCGCATTCCGTGGCCGGGAACCAGAGCACCACGTTCCAGCTCACTGCGATGGCGAAGAACCGTGATTGAGTATACGTTTGTTCATTCATACTGTGTGTACTATTCGATTTATTACTTTCTCTACTACGTATAGTAAGTAGGGGAAGTATTGTATTCTACCCAAAAATTCGATACCGAGATTTCAGCGAAAATACATGTTTTGAGACCCCCTGAATCCAAAAAAAACGTTTTTGGAAACATGTCCGTGTTTGTGTGTGTGTGTGTGTGTGTGTGTGTCTGTGAACAGCATAACTCAGAAACGAACAGTCGGATAAACACCAAACTTGGTATTTAGGTTTAGTATCCAGAGATGCGTCACGAAGGTTTTCAAGAAAATCCCCCCACCCCAGATTACCCTTTACATGGAACATTTCTCGAAAATTTTAATTTTCTCAAAACGGCTCTAACGATTTTGATTAAAATATCATATTTTAAGATATTTCCATGACAAATGAAATGTATATCTCGAATTTTCTGGGAATGTCTCCAAAATTATTCTTCATTGTGAACGACTTTTGCATAACTGATAAACCATAAGAGATAGACAAAATTTTACTACACAAAAAATGTAAATCGCGTTAAAATACACCATTTATGTCATATACATTTTTTTTTGAGTGAACCATTTTCGAGATATTGCTTGTTATTGCCTTAAATTTTTCAATACTTATTTTCTCAAATGGGAATTCGTTATTCATTTTTTTTTGTCTTGGATATGCAAAGAGTATTAATATGTGGCAAAGAGAATGGTGCTGCACATAGCAACCACCTATTAAGAGATATGTCTATGTTTAAACACTACTGTATTTTTATATTGCCCTTGAAAATACAAAACAAGGGGAACATAGTACGCCTTAAGCGATAGTCAAAACTATGCAAGAACAGAGTCGATGTTTAATGTCGGTTTGTTTTCATATTGCGTACTTTACTTGTTCCCATTATTTGGAGGATATACAGATTACTAAGTAAATTTCGGGAGATTGTATACATGTAAAAAGAAAAGAAATCGTTTCCCCGTTTATCACTTTAGTTTTGTTTCAGTAGCATCTACTCACAGAGCTGTGCGAAAAACAAAACCCTATAAAGTAATGGTAGTGCATAGACCAACCAATTTGTATACTGTTACTCGGCGTCAATATTAAAGCTGTCTATTGTAGTATGTGCATGATGGGAAGTTCTTTGTTTGTTTTCCTGATGAAGCATGGCTGTATGTATGGGTTACGTGAATTCACAGAACAATCGATGATGGTGAGTTCCGAAAATCCGCATGCTACATCAATAGACTCTGTATGAAGTGAAAACAGAAGTGTGTAATTAGTGCAACATGAATTATTGAAGCGATTCTTCTCCTCCAAACCATAACTTCTGATAGGTATGTGAACAATATACAGAAATCTAACACCCAGCGAAAGACCTGTGGTTATTTCATGCAGGAAAATTCAAAAGCATTTTGATGCATCAATGACACAATTTCGAAGTGTTTTTGAACGCAGGATACTTTTTTACCTCGTTCCCCAGATCTAAATCCATGTGAGTTTTATCTTTGAAGGATGTTAAAATATTAAAATGTACATAAACAATCCCCCAAACACTCGAAGAATTAGTATTGGGTGTGTGAATTCAAAATTTTGACAGCTGAAATTGATTGTTTGGAACCAGACTTTCTTGCAGCAGAAAAATGTGATTTTCAGCACGTTCTGTAAATAAAGGTAAACCTAATTTAGTCGCATTACATCTCAGTTATGCACAAATCAGAGGAGATTATGCGTCTGGCAGTAATATGGCGATGTGTCATGGGATACGCCTATAGAAGCTTGTATCGTACTTGAGAAACTCCGTATAAAAGGGATTCTTTCTCTGTCATAGAGGTTTATCTTGAATGACGCGACTGACGGCCATCGGATCTGGCTCTACAGGCTTCGTGTTGTATGATTAACATACTGGGTTCGTTTTAGGCAAAAAGAAACATAATCAGCGAACAGTTCTAACCTAGGAAAAATTAGATGAGATATGGGCTGAAGTGGGAAAAAAATCAAATAAATTCGCTTCCTCGCATTATGTATTTTATGACAGAGTAATAGTAATAACTGATTGCCCCGCTCGCTCTCCAGACAGAAATTCATATTGTGGCATGTGAGGTTGGTGACATTGTAATATATGGAGTGGCAACATTGTGTGGTTAACGCATAGGTTGGCAATGCCTACAGGTAGTGACGTAATAGGAGAGGGAGTAAAACCGGTAGTATCTTGTGTTAGCGTGTAGGACGCTCTCTTCTAGCGTCACCAGCGAACAGTGCAGACGTGTTTTTAGGTATAGCGCTTCGTCAGGCAGGAAGGTAAAATGTATCATCTTTAATTTATATTATATTCTTACCATCTAAACTTATACTATGTGAATGCTTAATGTAGGTAGTTCCTTCTTTCCTGACCCATGATGATTTATGAATATTTAGGTAGTTTTCAGGTGATTTAGGAACTTTATTAGCTTGCCCCGTCGGACCTCGTGTTAGTTTAATGTGGTGATTTAGATTTCGGTACCATGCTCTACCCCCCGTAATTATATGAAAATACAAGAGGTTACGACAATATGATTATTATCTATAGGGAGTACTTAAA
The DNA here is from genome assembly GCA_030765065.1 of Deroplatys truncata. Classification (NCBI taxonomy): domain Eukaryota; kingdom Metazoa; phylum Arthropoda; class Insecta; order Mantodea; family Mantidae; genus Deroplatys; species Deroplatys truncata. The sequence continues at coordinate 225,633,213 of CM060976.1, forward strand.
GATAAATTTTATGCAACAAAACGCTTGCGAATTGAAAGACAGTATCCGGAGTGCGTTTTCCAATAATTCGGTGAACGAGCGTTCAGTAATGTGTTCAACAGGTCCAGGCTTGTATAGGTACAGTGGGGCATTATTTAAACACCTTTTATTACAAAAGGTAAACGTAATATCTTCATATTGTTTCGCATCCATAGCATTATCTAGGGAAGTAACGCTAGGCTGGTCCTCCGCTACTGCACGAACGGATTTGTATAGCGGTGCCATGGGAGTGGCGGGGTGCCAGTTGCATCATTCAAAAGAAATCCTGTATCACTCACGATAAATGTTTACAGAGAGATTGTTTCAACTTAAAATGGGTTTAGTTACATGCAATTATCGAAAACTATACCTTCATGTTTATTTCATAAGTCGCAGTAACAAGCTCATGCAGAGGTGTTCAAACATGTTTTGTACTTACACTTGGATAATTGCAAATGTAGTGATTTGTGTCTAGCTTAAATTTTTTTCAGAATGAATAGGATATCAGGTTATTCATAAAAAGGTTAACAATTCAAGATGTAAGTATTTGCCATGTCAGTATCTCAAACATTAGACAGTTTAATCAAAATCATTAGAGCCGTTTTGAGAGAATATAAAATAATGATTTTTTCTTTTTAAAGGTTTCACGCAAATCATACCAAGTTAGGTATGAGCTACGTTTTTGTTTTTTTGAGTTACGCTATTCAGAATCAAACGATAAATTTCTAAATCTTCTTTCTTTGGGTTTGGGGAACTTCAGAATGCGTATTCCTACTGGTACCAAATTGTCTATTAGAATACAATACTTCCTCTACCTACCATAGGTATGCGATAGAGCTAGCAAAACCACCAGCACTGAGCCAGAATACTGCTATAAAATTGCGTCTTTTATACCAGCAATTTGAAGGGAACGAGGTCTACTCTCCCCACTGACATTCGGAAGATAGCGTAACAGATATGCCAGTGTAAATCAATGCCTCCTTCAAATCTAAATATCACGCTTCTTAACGCTCTGTTTTGGGAACTGTCGGGAACATGAGACAATCGACTTTGATTACACTAGTCTACATGATATCGGATGACTGAAAACTAATAAGTGATTCTAACTCACTTTTTATGCTGATTTCAGAACTGCTTTTAGTTTTTTTCTATCACGTACAGTTTTTTCACAATTTAACTTCAAAAATATACAGATATAAAGATATTGCTTCCGCCACTACACATATAATTTGGCTTGATGAAGCAATTTGTAAGGGCTCTACCACAGGATGGACCCTGCTTCAAGTACCTTTCCAAGAAATTTTCCATCATTACACAAGACAAATTAAAGGCTGGAATTTTTGTTGGTCCTCAAATAAACAAATTGATGAAGGATGAAAATTTTGAGAAGACAATGAATGAGAGAGAAATAGAAGCATGGACCGCCTTCCGATCAGTTACTGAAAACTTCTTAGCCAATAACGATGATCCTAATTACAAGGCCATTGTCGAAATAATGTTGGAAAATTTCAAGATGGGTTGTAACATAAGTGTAAAGGTGCATTTTCTGCATTCAGATATCGACTACTTTTCAGAAAATCTGGGACATTATGGCGAAGAGCAGGGTGAACGTTTTCTCAAGATATTAAGGAAATGGAGAGGAGGTACCAGGGGAGATGGAATGAAACTACGATGGCCGACTAGTGTTGGATGTTGAGGAGGGACAGTCATCTTCAAGGATCTGCAAGGAAGTCAAAGAAGAGAAACATTGAAAAAAATTAAATGAAACATTTTGGCTTCTTGTTTTATTAAAATGTAGTCATTAAATAAATTAGGGGAGTTCTTGAGAATATTCTTAAAATGTTTCTTGAATAAAAACTTACCTTGTGTGAAATGGTATTTGAATACTTTTCTACGCTCATTACTAAAATTGTCTAAACATTACTTATTCTGTGTAAAAACCTGACGTGATAGAAAAAAACCGAAGTTATTTCTGGAATCAACTTTATTCAAGAACACCTACTTTTAAGAACTCATCTGACAAAAGGTTTGAAAATGCAGGCTAGTGTTATTCTCATAGCTACGCCATCCAGTATGGACCAGACGCATTTAAGAATGTTGATATCAGCCAATCAGAGGCGCAATTCTCTGCAAAAGTGTCGCTCTTTAATAATAGCTACCTCCTGCTTTTAATCATGTTGAACAGCCTTAACTCTCCAAATATAACACAAATTTGAAGTATATCTATAACAAGTTTTTGTAGCAGAGATATATTAGCACTTCCTGATACTGGTAACAGATAACTACAAATTAAGGCGTTAATGTGTAACCTTTAACGCAAAGTAACTACTTATGACAGCTATAACCGTTACACCGATACAACGGTTTGTAACACGCCTACTATCGTGACATTTCTGTGCAATTTTTACTTTCTCTACTACGTACAGTAAGTAGGGGAAATACATTACTAAATGTGTAATGCAGCTATTTCCGGAAAGGTTTACCTCGATTAAAATGAAGTACAAAGGAAAATAAACTTCGTAAGAATAATTTGTATACACACTAATAAGTGATAGAGGATAGGGAAAGTCATATGAATGTAACACATCAGAATTTTTAAACTGTTTTTATCTGTGTAGCTCCCTTTAGCATCTTTGGTCATACTGGGGGTATAACTTCAGAAATAACTGACGGTATTATTTCTCGCTGAACTGTAAGGTTTCTTAACCTTTTTATCAGTTTTTACTTTCTCTACTACGTATGGTAAGTAGAGAAGTATTGTATTCCACCCAAAAATTCCATACCGAGATTTCACCGGAAATACATGTTTTGAGACCCACTGAATCCAAAAAAAGCATTTTTGGAAACATGTCCGTGTGTGTGTCTTTGAACAGCATACCTCAGAAACGAACAGTCGGATAAACACCTAACTTGGTATTTAGGTGCAGTATCTTCAAAGATGCGACACGAAGGTTTTCAAGAAAATCCCCCCCACTCCAGATTACCCTTTACATGGAACATTTTTCGAAAATTTTAATTTTCTCAAAAATGCTTCTAATGATTTTGATTAAAATATCATATGCTTAAGATATTTTCATGATAAATAAAATGTATATCTATCTTGAATTTTCTGGGAATGTCTCCAAAAGTATTCTCCATTGTGAACGATGTTTGCATATCTGGTAAACCATAAGAGATAGACAAAAGTTTACTACACAAAAAATGTAGATCGCATTAAAATACACAATTTATGTCATATACATTTTTTTTGTTGAGTGAAGCATTTTCGAGATATTGCTTGTTATTCCCTTAAATTTTCCAATACTTATACTTTTTCTCAAATTCGGTATTCATTTTTTTGTCCTGGTAATGCAAAGAGAATGGAATACTCCACATAGCAACCAGCTCTTAAAATATTTTACTATCACTTAAAGCCTACCAATTCCCCTTGCACCTACAAGAAAATTAGCAATAAGATTAACATCTCGATTAACATGAAGCATATGGAGAATAAGTGTTTGTAAAAATAGTTTGTACAAGAGTAGAGAAAGTCATGTGAGTGTAACACATCAGGCTTTTTACTATTAAACACTCACATTTACTCCCATATTCATACTTCAAGACTCTCAGGAGAGGCATATGGAGTAAGTCTGGTTAAAGAAAAATTCCCCACCCCAGCCGGATATAGAACCCGGGACCTCCTAATTGATTAGCCAGAGTGCTGACCACTTGAACGCAGAAGGCAGTCGTGCATTAATTTGAACTTCCTACCTAGGGAACATGCTAAATACGTATAAAAATATGTATAGCAGCTATTCCCAAAATAAATAGGCGGTATCCACATTGTTAAAACTTAACATATTTAGCAGGAATCCTAATCAGGGGATTTATAATATTTCAAGATAAATGTTCCAAAAACGCCCTACAGTAAACTGTAAATATGAAGCATGAGGTGGAAGCATTGATTTGGGTCGGAGGGGGGCTTCAGCCTTTCGGCCAATTCTTGACCTATTGCACCTATGTGATCTCCAGGAGGTGTGAATGAGATAGTGATTATAGAGGGAAATCAGATCTGGTGGCAGCAGACACAACTCAGATGGTGTTTCTAACGTTTCCAGCTGGTACAGCCCGATAGAATACCCCTTCAAATTAAATTGAGTTTTATTTATGGACGTCTCTTTAACAACTATGGTTCTTAGCTTCCCATTCTATATTGGGCATGAAAGACCAGAAATTTTGCTCAGAGGTCTCTTTATCAGGTTTGAAGTTCTACGTGTACTGAGCCAAACAATAAATAAAAAGTCATTACTGTCAGTGTATTACAGTAATATATACTCCATTTTAAATTATGGTGTATTACTTTGGGGCAACCATACCCATGCTAACAAGTTTTTTATTTTACAAAAGAGAGCTATAAGAATAGTATGTGGAGTTTCCGCCAAAAACACATTGTAAGCCACATTTTATTGAACTTGGAATCCTCACTCTTTCTTGTATATATATTTTGAATTGTCTATTGTACATTAAGAGGAATCTACAACAGTATAATCTGTGCGAAACTATTCATAATTATCCGACACGAAGTAGCAACATAATTTATTTTGGTAAATGTAAGTATAGTAAAACAAAAAACAGCTTTGGAGTATCATCCATTAATCTATTCAATAGTTTACCGGATAAAATCAAGACACATACGACATTTTTAAAAGACATATTTTAATGATACTGAAGAAACCTCCTCTCTATAAGGTCCAGGAATTTTATAAGACTGAATTATTGTAATATTTAACATCTGACGTTGCTATACATGTGTAAATGTTTTAGCAATAAATATCTATCTATCTATCTTTACGTGCCGTAAATCTACGACAGGGGATCACCGGCTTTACTTACCTTCCTAAGGAAGCCATACTAATGATTTTTACGACCGAAAAAATCCATTGCCCTCCGCCGGGTTTGAATACGCGACCTCGGGAACTAGAGGTTAGCAAGGTACCCCTAGACCACGGAGGATGACAAATGCCCCATCGATGCAACATAGACAGGATGAGGCAAACGCATTTCTCTCCTCATAACCCACATAGGACATAACCCACTGAACCTCACCTGTAAGATGAAAAGGAAAGTAAAATGAAAGGGAATGGGGGACGGAAAAGTTCATTATATACGAAGAACCCATCCCAGTATTCGCCTATCCACCGGGGAAAACAACTAAAATTCTTAGTGAGGGTTTGAACTGGGACCTCCAGAGTGGGAAGTTAAGACTGTACTTCCTCAGCCAGTCCGCTCGGTATATAGCATGAGAGCAGTGTTTTTTAATCCATAGCTCTGCAAATGTAACGGGGTTCCGAAACCTATGCACAGGCTTATAATTAGACTACATACTATCAATACATAGGTTTCCCTTACCCATTTAAATGTTTAACTTGAAAACATGCACCCTTAACTAACACCACGTTTGAAAAATTATATATACATATATATATATGTGTGCGCGCGCGCGCGCGCGCGCCCGATCTGATGTATATATAGCGGTTGTTGTTTTAATCAATACACTGTGATAGAAAGTACCACCCTTATAAAGTTTAAGTTTGAAGTTTGACATGCTATGTTGTTTAGTAATTGTTTGGCAACCATTAATAGTGAACTCCTTCAGCGAATTTCTAAACATGGATAAAACTGGTCATCGTTATGTGATACAATACTTTCATTTGAAAGGTCTTAGTCCAACTAATATTAAAGCTGAGCTAGATTCTACTCTGGGGGAGTCTGCCTTCTTCGTTTACAACAGTAAAATATTGGGCGGCCGAGTTTAAGCGAGGCCGTACGAGCTGCCAAGAACATCGCAGTGGTCGACCAAGTGAGGTGACCACACCAGAAATTGTGAGGAAAATCCACAAAATGGCATTGGATGACCGTCGACTTAAAGTGCGCAAGCTAGCTACATTGCACACTAACTGAAAATTTAGACATCAGAAAGTTGTACGCAAGATGGGTGCCATGTTTACTCACAATGGAACAAAAGCAGCGTCGTGAGGATGTTTCAGTCGAGTGTTTGGCGATGTTTCGCTGCAAATTTTTGCGTCGATTCATAACCATGGATGACACATGGGTCCATCCCTTCACACCTGAGACGAAGGAACAGTTCAAACAGTGGATTGAAAGGGGGAGAATCGGCTCCAAAGAAGGCGAAGACAGTTCTATCTGCAGGCAAGGTCATGGTGTCAGTTTTTTGGGATGCGCGTGGGATAATTTTCATTGATTATCTTCAAAAAGGAAAATCAATCAATGGCGAGTATTATGCAACCTTATTGCAGCGTTTGAATGATGAAATCAAGCAAAAACGGCCGCATTTAGCGAAAAAGAAAGTTCTGTTTCATCAAGACAGTGCACCAGTTCACACATCCATTATTGCCATGGCCAAAATCAATGAGTTAAAGTTCTAATTGCTTCCTCATGCACCCTATTCGCCAGACTTAGCCGCCTATGATTATTTTCTGTTTCCCAAGTTGAAGAAATGGCTTGGTGGAAAAAGATTTGCCAACAGTGAAGAGGTGGAGTTTGCAGTTGATGGCTATTTTGCAGAACTCGACGGTTCTCACTATAAACAGGGTATCGAAAGTATTGAACATCGCTGGGAAAAGTGTATCGAACTGAAAGGAGACCATGTAGAGAAATAAAGATGTTTTTTCCCAAATTTTTTGTGTTTTCTTGTTAGGTCGGGCACTTCTGGTACAGCCCTCATAATGTATATATTAAAAACAATGAATTAAGGATCACGAAATACCATGCTCTCAAAATTTCATCCAATTTGGTGATAAAGAAATAAAGTGCCAGTTATTAACAGAACGTGGCCCTTAGAAGCCCAACACAGGGGAACTGAAAGTGCTGGCTGGATCCTGAGATAGTAAACGCCGTATTCTATAGGCAGCATGCCAGACACTAATGATACGCGGATGACATACATTGACTAGCTGAAACAATATTCATTCCGCAACCATAACTAATTGCTAACATAAGTGACATTCTCGCTTGCTCATAAAGGTCAGCTTATAATGAAGCCTTCACTCATGTAGGCAAGAAATGTGGATCTTCATTGCGTGTTTTATGGAAAACCTGTCGTTGGAAGCTTGAAGAGTATTTTTGCTTTCTAAACCATTTGCTTCTGGTAGGTAAAAAGGAAGTATTGCATTCCATCCAAAAATTCTATATCAATATTTCACCGGAAATACTCGTTTTCAGATTTGATGAATAAAAATAAAGCATTTTTAGAAAAATGTGTGTGTGTGTGTGCTGCGTTTTAACAGCACAACTCAAAAACAAAAATTGTGATAAATATCAAACATGTTACTTAGTTCAGTATCTCCCAAAGATACCAAATATTTTAGATTTTTAAGAAAACACCCTCACACCTAACTACCCTTTACGTTTAAAAATCCGTTATTTTTTATTTTCTCAAAAATGACGAACCATTTTAATAAAAATGGCATGTGCTTATTGTTCAATATATTTGCTGAGTAATAAAATGTTTATCTTGAATTTTCTGCAAATAGGCCATGAAGCCACCTTTATTTGTTGGAATTTTGTATAGTTTTGTATAACAAGAAAACCTTAAAAGATAGACAATAACGAATTACAGAGAAAATGTAGAGCTAATTAACATGCACAATTTATGTCAAGTTAACTTTTCGTAGTCTTAACCTTTCTTAATATTCCACGCTACGCGTTCTCTAACTAGATGCTTGCATTCCCCCTTCCTTTCTTTTCTTTCCACTGCAAGAATTGTCATTGATAGTGGAAACATATAAGATGTTTCTGAAATAAAGACATATCTAAAATGAGTCAAGTGAAATGTTAAAAACTAGCTGCAGTGCTGCTGCAGTAAATTTGAAGATTATTTTCATTTCTCTCCCTTTCTTACAGTCTCTCCCTCCCCACTCCGTATATTTCCATTTTCCCTTTCCATTCCCTCCCCTACTCTGTATAGTGTACACGCCATCCATGTTTCGATAAATGGTAATAGTGTGCTTTTTCTGGTTTATTAATAAACGCAGACAATGCGATCAGGTTTACGCTGTTCTTATGGTAAACAATTTATGTACTCTAATGATAAAAAAACTGTATAGGTAAAGGGAGGTATTTTTGTGATATAAGTATTTAGATATTTATTTATTACAGCATGTTCCATTACATTGTGCTAATTCTACATTCTAGGGCTAGATTCTTTACATGTATATTTTACAAAAAAAAAATAATACACTTTACTTCCAATGTTGCTGTAAATAAGTAATATAATTTTATATAGTTTTTAAACTTTCAAAATTAATTTTGTTAACAAGTATGAATGTTTATTATACATTTGAACTAAGTCTTTTAATTGAGGTGGTCACATTCCATTTACTTTTGTTACCTTTCTCTTTAAGGTATTCTTTCATTATTTAATAAAATAAATCCATATATTAGAGTCCTATAGTGTGCTCGTTCTGTTTGCACTTACGCATAGGGTCATCAGTTATTTTAAATCTATGAAAGCAAGCATTTATTTTTCCGTGACCAGTTAAAAATGTCGTTATGTTGGACATTAATGTTATTTTTCTTTCAATTCTGCTATTTATGGTGGGGAAATAGGACTTTGTTAGTTTCCATTTGATGTTACTTGGCATTTTCTTTGCCATTTCTCGTAAAGTTCAGCAGTTGATTGTATATTTCGCATTTTGGCGTTTTATTGTAGTAAACCTGTAGATCATTGTCATTTGCTGCCTCCTTCACTAGATGGTTCGCCACTTCATTGCCAAATGCCCCACATGTGCCTTTGTCCATTTGAAAACTATTTTTCAGTTATGCTTACTTAATCTTTTTACTTTCTCTACTACGTATAGTAAGTAGGGGAAGTGTTCTATTCCACCCAAACATTCGATACCGAGATTTCACCGAAAATACATGTTTTGAGACCGCCTGAATCCAAAAAAAGCATTTTTGGAAACATTTCCGTGTGTGTGTCTGTCTGTGTGTCTGTCTGTGAACAGCATAACTCAGAAACGAACAGTCGGATAAACACCAAACTTGGTATTTAGGTTCAGTATCTTCCAGAGATGCGACACGAAGGTTTTCAAGAAAATCCTCCCACCCCAGATTACCCTTTAGATGGAACATTTTTCGAAAATTTTAATTTTCTCAAAAATGGCACTAACGATTTTGATTAAAATACCATATGTTTAAGATATTTTTATGACAAATAAAATGTATATCTTTAATTTTCTGGGAATGTCTCCCAAAGTATTCTTCATTGTGAACGACTTTTGCATAACTGGTAAACCATAAGAGATACACAAAATTTTACTACACAAAAAATGTAGATCGCGTTAAAATACACAATTTATGTTACATACATTTTTGTTGTTGAGTGAACCATTTTCGAGATATTGCTTGTTATTCCCTTAATTTTTTCAATACTTATTTTCTCAAATGGGAATTCGTTATTCATTTTTTTGTCTTGGATATGCAAAGAGTATTAATCTGTGGCAAAGAGAATGGTGCTGCACCTAGCAACCAGCTATTAAGAGATACGTATGTGCTTAAAGGCCACTGTATTTCTATATTGCCCTTGTAAATATATATCCCCCTTACATCTACAAGAAAATTAGCAATAAGATAGAGTCTGCAAATGTTTATCTCGATTAACATGAAGTAGATAGAGAATAAGCGTTTGTAAAAATAGTTTGTACAAGAGTAGAGAAAGTCATGTGAGTGTAACATATCAGATTTTTTTTTCTTTGCCATCATCAATGTTTAATAATTCAAGGATGCGGCCAGTTCTTCGGCTCTTCTTCTATCTACATGTCGTATTCCACTTCTACTTTTCTGTTTATCCCACAAGTAGACGAAGTGCTTCAGTTGATGTAGTTCGGAAGCCTTTAGCTAATCTGAGTCTCTGAGCTGTAATGTATTTTGCTTTATTGTATAGTAAGTAGGGGAAGCATTGCATTCCACCCAAAAATTGGATACCAATATTTTACCGGAAATACATGTTTTGAGGCCCCCTGAATCCAAAAGCCGTTTTAGAAAACGGTCCGTGTGTGTGTCTGTAAACAGCATAACTCAAAAACGAAAACTCGGATAAATACCAAACTTGGTATTTAGGTTCAGTATCTTTTAAAGATTTACAACGAAGATTTTGATGAAACTCCCACCACCCCAGACTACCCTTTACATGAAACGTTTTTAGAAATTTTTGATTTTCTCAAAAATGGCTCTAACGATTTTGATTAAAATATCATTTGTTTAAGATACTTTCATGACAAATAAAATGCATATCTTGAATTTTCTGGGAATATTCCCAAAAGTCCTCCTCATTCTGAATGAATGTTGCATAACTGGTAAACCGTAAGAGACAGACAAAATGTTACTACACAAAAATTGTGGATCTCTTTAAAACACACGATTTATCTTCTTTTTTTTGATCGAGTGAACAATTTCCGAGATATTCCTTGTTATTTGTTTGAATTTTCCAATACTTATACTTTTTCTCAAATAGAAATTCGTTATTTTTTTTCTTTTATGTCCTGGACATGCAAAGAGAATGGAATGCTCCACATAGCAACCAGCTCTTAAAATATTTGACTATCGCTTAAAACCTACCAATTCCCCTTGCATCTACAAGAAAATTAGCAATAAGATAGCCTCTGCAAATTTTTATATCGATTAACATGAAGCATATGGATAATAAGCGTTTGTAAAAGTAGTTTGTACAAGAGTAGAGAAATTCATGTGAGTGCAATACATCAAATTGTTTTTACCTAATGTTTTTGTATTCTTATAAACACTGTGTATTAATGATTTGTGGTTCTTGACGGAGTCCAAAAATATTTGATTATCTGTATTAATTACCGAGCGGATTCCATTGACAGTCTCTTCCAATTTATACATATTTTCTAAAGCTTTGATTGTTGCTAATTTGTCCGCCTGCTTGAACACTTTTTATTTAGCTTGGCTCACAATCTCATTTACAATGAATATGACTAGGCGTGATCCCACTCCGTTTTCAGCTTTGCTCCCGTCTGTATACAGTTTCATCCTAGATTCTTTTTTTTTTCTTCTTTGCCATCATCAATTTTTAGTAATTCAAGGATGCGGCCAGTTCTTCGGCTCTTCTTCTATTTCCAAATCGTATTCAACTTCTGCTTTTCTTTTTATAATTATATAGAACTGAGCTGTCTCTTCTGATTTAATTGTTATAGGGGTCATACCCACAAGTTCACCAAGTGCTTCAGTTGATGTAGTTCGGAAGCCTTTAACTATTCTAAGGTTTATAGTCTCTAAACTCTAACTTATTTTTCCCTATTGTATTTGTTGTTAAGGCTTCTATACAACTGGTGCTCCATATAGCATAATGGTAAACTTAGTCCTTTATAAATATGCTTAAGAGCCTCCTGACTTAATCCCCAACTAATTTTTTTCAGATTTCGAAAATGCAAGGATTAATTTAGTACATTTCTAACTTACGTAGTTTATATGCTCACAGAAATTAAATTTGTTGTCCATAATTATATCTAGATATATCATTTTGTTTAGTTGTTCCATTTTTACTTTCTCTACTACGTATAGTACGTAGGGGAAGTAATGCATTCCACCCAAAAATTCGATACCGAGATTTCACCGGAAATATATGTTTTGTGGCCTCCCGAATCCAAAAAAAAAGTATTTTTGAAAACATGTCCGTGTGTGTGTCTGTAACAGCATAACTCATAAACGAACAGTCGGATTTAGGTCCAGTATCTTCCAGAGATGCGACACGAAGGTTTTCAAGAAAATCCCCCCACCCCAGATTACCCTTTACATGGAACATTTTTCGAAAATTGTAATTTTCTCAAAAATGGCTCTAACGATTTTGATTAAAATATCATATGTTTAAGATATTTTCATGACAAATGAAATGTATATCTCGAATTTTCTGGGAATGTTTTCAAAAGTATTCTTCATTATGAACGATTTTGCATAACTGGTAAACCATAAGAGATAGACAAACTTTTACTACACAACAAATGTAGATCGCGTTAAAATACACAATTTATGTCATATACATTTTTTTATTGAGTGAACCATTTCCGAGATATTGCTTGTTATTCCCTTAAATTTTCCAATACTTATACTTTTTCTCAAATGATAATTCGTTATTCATTTTGTTTAATTTCCTGGACGTGCAAAGAGAATGGAATGCTTCACATAGCAACCAACTCTTAAAAGATTTGACTATCGCTTAAAGCCTACCATACTCACCTTGCATCTACAAGAAAATTAGCAATAAGGTTAACATATGGAGAATAAGCGTTTGTAAAAATAGTTTGTACAAGAGTAGAGAAAGTCATGTGAGTGTAACACATCAGATTTTTATATTTTACAGATAAATGCTTATTTCTTTTGATTCCCTCATTTTTTACCTTGATACAAATATAACATGTGATTTTGATTCATTAAATGTGATTTGGTTATTTTGTCAGTTTATGCATTTCATATTAATTATACATTTTAGTCCAATTATTCATCTAAAATTGAAAATTAACACAATTTACTGTATGTACATTGTATGTATACATAGTATTCATAAGTAATTATTTTGTGTAAAACGTTTGCAAGAAGATACGCTGTGATGAGTTATACTCCTCTAATAGTTTTGTAATTGATTGCATTCCTGTATTTATTGTCCAAATATTCCAAACGTAGCAAATGTGTGCAAGTTTACTTTTACCACTTGCCTGTGGTAGCTAGGAAGTACTGTATTCCATTAAAAAATTGGATATCCAGATTTCACCAAAAATACACTTTTTGAAATCCCCCAACACTGTTTTAGAAACAGAAAGTCCTTGTGTGTGTATGTACGTACACAACATAACTCGAAACTGAAAAATTAGATGAATACCGAACTTTCTATTTAAGTCCAGTTTGTTTCAAGAATGCAACACGAAGATTTTCGCGAAATTCCCTCATTTCAAATTACTTCTACATGTAATTTGATTAAAATGTAATGTTTTTAAGATATTTCCATACAAATAAAGTGTATAATTTGGATTTTATGTATATAAATCCTAGTGTATACGTATATTGGAAAGCGATTTGATTTCTGAATACTGAGAAAAAGTGTTGGGATTTCTCTTCAGAATCAGCGATTTGAAGTTCCTTAACACCACAGAACATGTCAGTGTGTCGCTGTCTTCCTTTATAGTGCTTATATACAGCTTAATGTTCAATTTAGTTTAAAAAAAACATAGTACGGAAGACATATCAGTATTTCGATTCAATTTTTTTGATATCCTGAGGTTTATAAGTAAAAAACCGGTATCCAGTGTCAGGTGCTGTACATTTCTCAAACTTAGAGGAAAATCAATTTCCCCTCATAACGCATTGGAACAGATGTAGGCCAATATTTATTGTCACAATCGTGGCTTGGATTCTTGCTGAAATACTTATTATATTGCATTTTAATTAAAATAGTAAATATAGTATATGCAAAATAAAAATCTTACTTTTTGTATTCAGGAAACCAGAACACATATATTTCCACTGACATCGATATCAAATTTTGGTCGAATACAATACTTCCTCTGCTTGTTATAGATAAGTAGTAGAGAAAGTAAAAATGACAACCGAACTCAAGTAATTGTGCAATAATCTTTGCCCTGAACAATATTATTAAATTTATTGTACTTGAAGGGCCATTTTATAGGGGCATACATTATGTATAAGAAAATTCCAGAGAAAATCCGTATCCTGTTTTTGGTTAAAACACAAAAAGTTAGTTCCGCTGAAACTACTGATATAAACTATTATTTTCATTGGCTACACCATGTTAAAGGTGCATGTCTGAATGCAGAACACCTATTAGCGTTGTTTTGTCTGTCTGTACGTATGAAACCGTTCGCAACCAGCTGTATAGGTATATACGGAATTAAAATTGTTTACATAACAGCTGAACATCATTTGTGACAAACATTTAAAATGTGGTTAAAATCGGTACAAAACTACTTGTGGTTTAATGAGGAAAGCCTTGCAAAAATGTATGACTTTCAGGCATACAAAGTTAATTTTTATATGCAAAAGTTTTAATAGCGTTTATGCACATAAATTTGGTATGGATCGGTTTAAAACTAGGAATAATGCATGTATTAGAAAACTGTTAACGGTTTTTAAGCGAACCGCTGCTGTAAGGAGTTGAAATTTTGCAATTTAGAAATAAATGTTTATGTTTTTAAAAAATGTGATATAATGTATACTTCGAGTTTAAACTTAATATTGCATTCTAGTGGAGAAAATGCTAATAATTTGTAGCACAATTTAGTTCTAGATTCCGAAGACGAGGAAGATACAGAAATCAGGTTTCAGTGTGCTTGTGGTTTGCTTTAAAAATGCATGGTTTTATTACTTTCTCTACTACGTATAGTAAGTAGGGGAAGTATTGCATTCCACCCAAAAATTCGATACCGAGATTTCACCGGAAATATATGTTTTGAGACCCACTGAATCCAAAAAAAGCATTTTTGGAAACATGTCCGTGTGTGTGTCTGTGTGTGTGTCTGTGTGTCTGTGTGTGTGTGTGTGTCTGTGTGTGTGTGTGTGTCTGTGAACAGCATAACTCAAAAACTAACAGTCGGATAAACACCAAACTTGGTATTTAGGTTCAGTATCTTCCAGAGATGCGACACGAAGGTTTTCAAGAAAATCCCCCCACCCCAGACTACCCTTTACATGGAAGATTTTTCGAAAATTTTAATTTTCTCAAAAATGGCTCTAACGATTTTGATGAAAACATCATATGTTTAAGATAATGTCATGAGAAATGAAATGTATATCTTGAATTTTCTGGGAATGTCTCCAAAAGTATTCTTCATTGTGTACGACTTTTGCATAACTGGTAAACCATAAGAGATAGACAAAATTTTACTACACAAAAAATGTAGATCGCGTTAAAATACACAACTTATGTCATATACATTTCTTTTGTTGAGTGAACCGTTTTCGAGATATTGCTTGTTATTTCCTTAAATTTTCCAATACTTATACTTTTTCTCAAATTCGTTATTCATTTTTTTTGTCTTGGATATGCAAAGAGTTATAATCTGTGGCAAAGGGAATGGTGCTGCACCTAGCAACCAGCTATTAACAGATATGTATGTGCTTAAAGGCTACTGTTTTTCTATATTGTCCTTGTAAATATATATTCCCCTTACATCTACAAGAAAATTAGCAATAAGATAGGGTCTGCAGATGTTTATCTCGATTAACATGAACTAGATGGAGAATAAGCGTTTGTATAAATAGTTTGTACAAGAGTAGAGAAAGTCATGTGAGTGTAACACATCAGATTTTTTTTATTTAAACTATGTATGCAGTTGAAATCATATTTGACTAATATGGTGTCACTGTGATTGGAGGAATCTCAGTTGAGTTAATATTCAGATTGTTTCCCACTTATAATAACAATAATAATAATAATAATAATATAATGCTAAATATTATGTTTTCCACAAAATGAATGCGTCTGATATTCAAATCTTTTCTTACATTTACGATTTTGTTTATTGTTGCACAGTATTTTTAAAATTCAGTACTAGACTTATTTATTTGTACTTTCTCTACTTACGTATAAATTAGATGAAGTATTGCATTCCACCCAAAAAGTTCTATATAGTGATTTCACTGGAAATACATGTTTTGAGGTTCCTGAATTAAAAACGTTTAGAAAAAGATCCGTGTGTGTGTGTGTGTGTGTGTGTGTGTGTGTGTGTGTGTGAAAAGCATAACTGAAACAGGAAAAATCGATTAAATAGTGAACTTGGTATTCAAGTTCAGCATCTGCCTTCAAGGATGTGATACAAAGATTTGAAGAAAATCCCCTCACTCCAAACTACCCTTTACATGGAATCATTTTCGATATATTTTTATTTTCCCAAAAAATGGCTCTAACAATTCTCATTAATATACCATATGTTTAAGATTTTTGCATAACAAATAAAATGTATATCTTGAAATTTCTGGGAATAATCTGTGAAGTCCTCTTCATTTTGAATGGATTTTGAATAATTGTTAAACCGTAAGAGATCTTACTGCAAAAAAGGAAGAAGAAGAAATAAAAAAAGAAAGTGTAGACCTCGTTAAAGCACACAATTTAAGTCAAATAAACATTTTTGTACCGTAAACCATTTCTCAGATATTTTTTGCTATTGGTTTGAATTTTGAAATATTTATGTTCTTCATAAATATAAATATTACCACATGAATTTGTCATTCATGTGGTAAATTCCTATTCATTTTTTTTTCTCGTGGTCATGCAAAGAACATGGAATTTTAAAGCCATCACATAGCAATCCACTTTTTAAAAATATAACTGTCGCTTTAGGCTAGTGTATCCTCTTTATGCCTGCAACGAAGGTTTAATGAATGTTTGTCTCGTTTAACAAGAAGCAGACAGAAGAATAAGTTGCTGTAAGAATAGTTTATAGAAGAGTGAACAAAGAAAACTATGTGAATGCAACACATCAGATTTTTATTGCTTACGTTTGCAGAAATAGGGAAAGAGCTGTTTTTGTTGACATGAGGTAAACGGCGTTGATATTTCGGTGAGACAGATATTGAAACGAAAGACGATTGACAGCTTGTAGGTTAAGCAGGAAGAGGACCACAGCAAGGCACATGGGGCCACAGATCTGGAGCGATGCCAACAAAGTTAAGTACACGTGCACTCTGACTTACCGGGCGCGGGAGATTCATGCACAGCTCCCCATGATGGCGGTCAGAAGATCCAGGGCGGGGTCCATGCACATCCACACCGACACACACTCGCACACACGCACACTTGCTGGCAGGACTCGTCTCGAAGCTGCGTGCGTGAATGACTGGCTGGCAAGGTTGGAAGGTTATATAGCAAAGAGGAATCTGCGACGTGGACGGTACTGTGGGGTGGGCGATCCTGCCGGTAGGTAACTCACATGGTGCTCAAGCCGTGAGCGACTGAGGGGGTCAAATATCATAGGATGACACCCCACCCTTGCGAACATGCGCACAAAGTGCACGCCAGATGGCTCCAGCTAAACAAATTAAACAACGAATCCTGGGAGTTGGTACTTGCGTGAATTTCCCTCATTTCCAGCACTCGTCGACGGTGGGGTAACGTCTGGCGCTGCGGTACCCCCTTCCCTTGATTACAAAACCAAAATCTACCCCTTACCATTTCATATCGATCTTACAGAGTGTTCCTACAAACGCTAACTTTTCCATGTATTTAACGTCAAATTTTCTCAGCACAGGAAACCACTCATTTGCCCCTAAACTCATTTTTTTTGTCTTTCCTTCCAGTCAAGATCTAACTTCTGAACATTAAAACGTCTGATAAATAACATTAACATGAATTTCTCTTCCGGTTATCATGGATTTTCATACCTATTCTGCAAATTATTCATAAACGCCTACTTTTACTTTCTCTTCTACTTACCTATAGTAGTAAAATAAGTATTGTATTCTACCCAAAATTTCGATGTGGAGTTTTCACTGGAAACATCCGTTTTGAGATCTGAATAAAAACAATTTAAAAAAAGATCCACGTGCGCCCTCGTCTGTGTTCGTAAAAAAAAGGAAAATTTGATTAAATACCAACCTTGGTATTTAAGCTCAGCATCTTCTAAAGATGCGACACAAAGGTTTGCAACAAAATCCCTTCACCCTTTTAATCGAAGTTTTTCGTTATAAATGGTAAACATTACTCTAACGATTTCTATCAAAACACCATAATATGTTTTAAGATATTTGCATGACAAGCCATCACACAAAGCCCCGCTTTTTAAAAATCTGACTATCGCTTCAGCCTACTGTATCCTTATACCTACAACGAATGTGTAATGAAAGTTTATCTCGATTAAGAAAAATCTGATGTGTTACACTCACATGACTTTCTCTACTCTTGTACAAACTATTTTTACAAACGCTTATTCTCCATATACTTCATGTTAATCGAGATAAACATTTGCAGACTCTATCTTATTGCTAATTTTC
This sequence comes from Deroplatys truncata, assembly GCA_030765065.1. Taxonomy (NCBI): domain Eukaryota; kingdom Metazoa; phylum Arthropoda; class Insecta; order Mantodea; family Mantidae; genus Deroplatys; species Deroplatys truncata. Next base: position 225,651,249 of record CM060976.1, read on the forward strand.
TTGTAGATGTAATGGGAAAATATATTTACAAGGGCAATATAGAAAAACAGTAGCCTTTAAGCACATAAATATCTCTTAATAGCTGGTTGCTAGGTGCAGCACCATTCCCTTTGCCACAGATCATAACTCTTTGCATATCCAAGACAAAAAAATCTGATGTGTTACACTCACATGACTTTCTCTACTCTTGTACAATATATTTTTACAAACGCCTATTCTCCATATGCTTCATATTAATCGAGATATCGAGATTTCAATCTTATTTGTAATTTTCTTGTAGATGCAAGAGGAATATGGTAGCTTTTAAGCGATAGTCAAATATTTTATCGCTGGTTGCTATGTGGCGCATTCCATTCTCTTTGCATGTCCAGGACATAAAAAAATGAATAACGAATTTGAGAAAAAGTATAAGTATTGGAAAATTTAAGGAAATAACAAGCAATATCTCGAAAACGGTTCACTCAACAAAAAAAATGTATATGATATAAGTTGTGTATTTTAACGCGATCTACATTTTTTGGGTAGTAAAATTTTGTCTATCTCTTATGGTTTACCAGTTATGCAAAAGTCGTTCATAATGAAGAATACTTTTGGAGACATTCCCAGAAATTTCGAGATATACATTTCATTTCTCATGACATTATCTTAAACATATGATATTTTCATCAAAATCGTTAGTCATTTTAGAGAAAATTAAAATTTTCGAAAAATGTTCCATGTAAAGGGTAGTCTGGGGTGGGGGGATTTTCTTGAAAATCTTCGTGTCGCATCTCTGGAAGATACTGAACGTAAATACCAAGTTAGGTGTTTATCCGACTGTTAGTTTTTGAGTTATGCTGTTCACAGACACACACACACACAGACACACACACACAGACACACACACACACAGACACACGGACATGTTTCCAAAAATGCTTTTTTTGGATTCAGGAGGTCTGAAAACATGTATTTCCGGTGAAATCTCGGTATCGAATTTTTGGGTGGAATGCAATACTTCCCCTACTTACTATACGTAGTAGAGAAAGTAAAAAAAGGGTATGTTTGTTCAAAAAATACACTTTCTAAGTTGTTATATTAGAATTTGAGTATAGGCTGCGAATACGAATCCCTGACTACCAATCAATTCTTTGAAAATCGCACATCAATAGCACTTTTCATTTCGAAATATTGGCGGAGCTATTTGTAGATGATTCACTCTGTATTTAAAAAAAATTGTTGGGCATATCAAAGCACTATTTTAATATGTAATGAGGTAAACATATATTTCAATATATTTTGGCATTGAGTGATTTCAAAATTATCAAACAGGTATCATATTTGAAAGTCATCACTTGGGTACACTCTTCTGCCATAATTTTTGCTAGCAGATTCTCCATTTTTCAATGTATTGAGAACACCTTATTTGACATGAGGTTTTTTTTTAAAAAAAAAAAAGAGTATATATATATATACATATATATATTAAGAGTATAGAATGATCAATTTGGAAAGACATAACACAAAAACGCTGCAACGAGAGTTGCTTTTCAGTAATTTGTAAATACATTCTAGAAGGGTGGCAGTTTTATTCAAATTCGACTTCAATGCACATGGCACAGTTCATATCGCGAGGCAATTTCTCTGTAATCTAATGTCTCAGATGCTAATCTTACGAATGTTACGTAAATCTTTCTTCTGAGATCATGAAAATCCGAGGGTCACTGTGCATACACGTTTTTCACAATAACCCCAGAGGTAGAAATCGGATGGTATGAGATCTGAAGAATTTGGAGGAAAACGTGATTATTGCTGGTGTAATTCAGAAAATTATGTTCAACTTTTATCTGCGTGGTTGTGAATCACTATGCTGGAATAAGATATCCATGCTATCCTATTGTCTGCAGGTGTGGTACAACATTAACGAGTTCAAATTCCGCAAACCATAATATATATTTATCTCGTTGCTGAGTTGAAAACGACATTTCTTTATTTTTAGTTGTTGCTAAGAAACAGTTGTTGCTCAGCGAAATTTATACTAAAATTACAAACAGAGAACATTTATATGTATGTAATGAAATGGTAGGTATGTATGTATGTATGTATGTATGTATGTATGTATGTATGTATGTATGTATGTATGTATGTATGTATGTATGTATGTATGTATGTATGTATGTATGTATGTGTAGGAAGGGTAATTTCAAAAACCATTCAACCGATTTTCATAATTCTTTCACCATTGAAAAACATTATTCTTCCTGACGGACATGGAATATTAAACATCTTCTACTTTCAATTCATAAATTACTAAAACAGTAAAACGAACTTAAAGGAAGGATAGTACATTCCAAAATAAATTGAGTTTTATTAATGGACGCTCTTTAACTGCTGCGGTTCTTAGCGTCCCATTCTATATTGGGCGTGAAAGACCGGTAATTTTGCTCAGAGGTCTCTTTATCAGGCTTGAGTTCTTTTACGTGCGTAAATCTACGACACGGGACCACCGGCTTTACTTCCCTTTACGCCCGAAAAAATCCATCGCCCTCCGCCGGGTTTGAACCCGCGACCTTGGGAACCAGAGGCTAGCACGGTACCACTAGTCCACAGAGGATGACTACCTTCCAAAGTAAAAAAGAAATGGTTATGGACAGTAAAAAGAAATGTGAGTTAATTTCATCATGAAATGTTAATATATGTAATTATATTATCATTATTATAAAATTAGTATTATTAGATTATCATTTTGTTATTACTACTATTATTATATTATTATTTTTATGTTATAAATAAAGAAAGTAATATGGGTAGAATATCGCAAGATAACAGCTTGGGCTGATGTATAGCCATATTCTAAGAAAGATTGCTAGCACAAATAAATAAATAAAGTAAAAAGGGATTTACAAAATCATCGTTGAGAATGCCACGGAGTAGAAACAGTAAAAACAAAAGCCGGTTACATTTTATTCCAATATATCCCATAGATGGCCATGATGCAACAAGCAAACACAAGACAGAACTTAAGACGGACCCTCGAGCCATTTTATAACGGTACGAGTTGTGTTTATTTCTTAAACTGCCATTTTATCAAATACTGCAGATATGCGTGTCAGTGTCAAGCCCTCTGAATAAACTTTACACTAATTCTATTATGTATGCACTGAAGTTTCGGGATCCAAAACCTTCTAATAACCCTCATGTAAGAAAGGCTTGCTTTATTTCCTTTGTATTTAATTTGTAATCAAGTTTGTTAGCAGGGCATAATTAACTGGTTGAGTATTATTTAGGGCCGCTCTTTAACTACTATGGTTCTTAGCGTCACATTCTGTAACTATTGGGCGTGAAAGACCCGGAATTTTTGCTCAGAAGCCTTTTATCAGGTTTGAGGTTCTTCTACGTGCCGTAAATCTACGACACGGGCCACCGGCTTTACTTTCCTTCCGAAGAAAGCCATGCTAAGGATTTTTACGCGTGAAAAAAAAAAAAAGCCATCGCCCTCCGTCGGGTTTTCAACCCGCGTCCCCGGAAACTAGAGGCTAGCATGATACCGCTAGAACACGGAGGACGACGTTAATATTAAATAAATGTGTAAAGAGAGAAAACTGCTAACATTAAAAATCAACGAAGCGATATTTTATATTAACAGAGTATTACTTTTCTCGATGGTCGCAGACTGGTATTTTCCAAAGAAGTTAACTTGGTGGACTGGGAGTGCAGAATCTTCATATTCACTTGCTACACGTCTATTTCGTTGTATATGTTACAGGATCCTGCATTACGTGATAACTATGTAGCTTTTATGTTATTAAAGAACTATGGTATCAAGGTTTAAAATTGAACTACTATAATTATCTAAAAAATCTGATGTGTTACACTCACATGACTTTCCCTACTCTTGTACAATCTATTTTTACAAACGCCTATTCTCCATATGCTTCATATTAATCGAGATATCGAGATGTCAATCTTATTTGTAATTTTCTTGTAGATGCAAGGGGAATATGGTAGCTTTTAAGCGATAGTCAAATATTTTATCGCTGGTTGCTATGTGGCGCATTCCATTCTGTTTGCATGTCCAGGACATAAAAAAATGAATAACGAATTTGAGTAAAAGTATAAGTATTGGAAAATTTAAGGAAATAACAAGCAATATCTCGAAAACGGTTCACTCAACAAAAAAAATGTGTATGATATAAGTTGTGTATTTTAACGAGATCTACATTTTTTGTGTAGTAAAATTTTGTCTATCTCTTATGGTTTACCAGTTATGCAAAAGTCGTTCATAATGAAGAATACTTTTGAAGACATTCCCAGAAATTTCGAGATATACATTTCATTTCTCATGACATTATCTTAAACATATGATATTTTCATCAAAATCGTTAGAGCCATTTTTGAGAAAATTAAAATTTTCGAAAAATGTTCCATGTAAAGGGTAGTCTGGGGTGGGGGGATTTTCTTGAAAATCTTCGTGTCGCATCTCTGGAAGATACTGAACGTAAATACCAAGTTTGGTGTTTATCCGACTGTTAGTTTTTGAGTTATGCTGTTCACAGACACACACACAGACACACAGACACACACACACACAGACACACACACACGGACATGTTTCCAAAAATGCTTTTTTTGGATTCAGGAAGTCTCAAAACATGTATTTCCGGTGAAATCTCGGTATCGAATTTTTGGGTGGAATGCAATACTTCCCCTACTTACTATACGTAGTAGAGAAAGTAAAAATGAATAACGAATTCCCATTTGAGAAAATAAGTAGGTATTGAAAAATTTAAGGGAATAACAAGTAATATCTCGAAAATGGTTCACTCAACAAAAAAAATGTATATGACATAAATTGTGTATTTTAACGCGATCTACATTTTTTGTGTAGTAACATTTTGTCTATCTCTTATGGTTTACGAGTTATGCAAAAGTTGTTCACAATAAAGAATACTTTTGGAGACATTCCTAGGAAATTCAAAATATACATTTTATTTGTCATAAAAATATCTTAAACATATGATATTTTAATCAAAATCGTTAGAGCCATTTTTGAGAAAATTGCATTTTTCGAAAACTCTTCCATGTAAAGGGTACTCTGGGGTGGGGGGATTTTCTTGAAAACCTTAGTGTCGCATCCTTGGAAGATACTGAACCTAAATACCAAGTTTGGTGTTTATCCGACTGTTCGTTTCTGAGTTATGCTGTTCACAGACACACACAGACACACAGACACACACACGGACATGTTTCCAAAAATGCTTTTTTTGGATTCAGGGGGTCTCAAAACATGTATTTCTGGTGAAATCTCGGTATCGAATTTTTGGGTGGAATACAATACTTCCCCTACTTACTATACGTAGTAGAGAAAGTAAAAAAGTAGACAGAAAAATAAACCTTGTTGTTGATCAACCAGAACAATTAATCTGCATCGTTTTCCCTTTGGCTTCCCAATATAAAGTCTGCAAGTAATCACTTTTAAGACCTTTGCATTTGGCGAGATGTTGTTTGTTCAGGATGACATCTTCACAGGTGTAGGTAGGCATCGTATCTTGTGAAGGTATTCTGCGAGGCAATCGTGGCCAGTTGCCATCTTAAATAAAGCCCCTGCAGCTTTCCTTGGCATTTTTTGTATATTAACTTTATCTTTAATATTCTTATGATCTTTATCTTTTAATTTATCTTCTTCGTCAAGTCTCTGCTGTTTTTTAAAATGTTGTTTAATGTTATTTAATTAGTTATTTATTTCTGTTTGTACTACAGGTTTTATTTGTTAATTGATCCGCATGTTCATTGCCCAAAAGTCCGATATGAGCTGGCATCCATTGTTCTAGTTCTAGTTCTAGTTTGAGAAGGGGTGGGTTTTATGCCCAAGCACTGCGACCTTAAGATCTATTGCGCATCCCCCCTTTCATCAGTTAAGTATTCTGTTGCTCGATATGAACTTAACCAGACTGCTAACTGAGGCTTTCGATAGTTCATCCATCTTTGGAAAGTGACTGCCAAAAATACTTGCTCTTTGACTCGCAAGAGCAGGGCAATCACATAGTAGATGAGTAACAGTCTCATCTCCTTCTAGACATCTACTACAGATAGGGTTGTTAAACAATCCCATTCTGTGTAGATTAAACTTTAGGGCACAGTGTCCTGTAATGAATCCTGTTGCCCATGCAAGTCTTCTTCTGCTAAGACCGCGCAAGTATTTTGCCCGGCTGTTATCCAGGTCTGTAATGAACAACTTGGAATGTCTGCAACCCTCAATGGAGTTCCAGTAGTTCTTGTGTTCTGCTTGAGCCCAGCACTTAATAGCCTGTTTCACTGGTCTGTAGGACACTCCCAGTACAGGCTCCGGACCAAAAAATGGGATTTCACTGCCAATCTTGGCTGCTTCATCTGCTTTCTCATTGCCTGGTATACCTGGCATCCATTGTAGAGGGACATGATTTCTAATTTCAACTCCGTTAATTAGGCTTCTTATTTCTTTATTTATTTATTTCTCTTGTTATTTTGAGGAACAACATAGTCCGCCTCCAAGTGGTGTTCCCTGGGTAACGCTAAATGGACTACAACACAGGATGCTTCCCAAGCCAAAACAACCTGATGTGTTACACTCACATGTCTTTTTCTACTCTTGTACAAACTATTTTTACAAACGCTTATTCTCCATATGCTTCATGTTAATCGCGATATCGATATGTCAATATTATTGCTAATTTTCATGTAGATGCAAGGGGAATATGGAGGCTTTAAGCGATAGTCAAATCTTTTAAGCACTGGTTGCTATGTGGCGCATTCCATTCCCTTTGCATGATCAGGACATAAAAAAATCTGATGTGTTACACTCACATGACTTTCTCTACTCTTGTACAAACTATTTTTACAAACGCTTAATCTCCATATGCATCATGTTAATCGAGATATCGAGATGTCAATCTTATTGATAATTTTCTTGTAGATGCAAGGGGAATATGGTAAGTTTTAAGCGATAGTCAAATATTTTAACGCTGGTTGCTATGTGGCGCATTCCATTCTCTTTGCATGTCCAGGACATAAAAAATGAATAACGAATTTGAGAAAAAGTATAAGTATTGGAAAATTTAAGGTAATAACAAGCAATATCTCGCAAACGGTTCACTCAACAAAAGAAATGTATATGACATAAATTGTGTATTTTAACGCGATCTACATTTTTTGTGTAGTAAACTTTTGTCTATCTCTTATGGTTTACCAGTTATGAAAAACTCGTTAATAATGAAGAACACTTTTGGAGACATTGCCAGAAAATTCGAGATATACATTTTATTTGTCATGACAATATCTTAAACATATGATAGTTTAATCAAAATCGTTAGAGCCGTTTTTCAGAAAATTAAAATTTTCGAAAAATGTTCCATGTAAAGGGTAGTCTGGGGTGGGGGGATTTTCTTGAAAACCTTCGTGTCGCATCCCTGGAAGATACTGAACCTAAATACCAAGTTTGGTGTTTATCCCACTGTTCGTTTCTGAGTTATGCTGTTCACAGACACATAGACACACACACAGACACACACACACACACACACACACACACAGACACACACACGGATATGTTACCAAAAATGGTTTTTTTGGATTCAGGAGGTCTCAAAACATGTATTTCCGGTGAAATCTCGGTATCGAATTTTTGGGTGGAATGCAATACTTCCCCTACTTACTATACGTAGTAGAGAAAGTAAAAATGCATAACGAATTTGATAAAAAGTATAAGTATTGGAAAATTTAAGGGAATAACAAGCAATATCTCGAAAATGCTTCACTCAACAACAAAAAATGTATATGACATAAATTGTGTATTTTAACGCGATCACCATTTTTTGTGTAGTAAAATTTTGTCTATCTCTTATGGTTTACCAGTTATGCAAAAGTCAATCACAATGAAGAATATTTTTGGAGACATTCCCAGAAAATTCGACATATACAATTAATTTGCCATAAAAATGTCTTAAACTTATGGTATTTTATTCAAAATCGTTACGCCATTTTTGAGAAAATTAAATTTTCGAAAAATGTTCCATGTAAAGGGTAATCTGGGGTGGGGGATTTTCTTGAAAACCTTCGTGTTGCATCTCTGGAAGATACTGAACCTAAATACCAAGTTTGGTGTTTATACGATTGTTCGTTTCTGAGTTATGCTGTTCACAGACAGACAGACACACACACACGGACACGTTTCCAAAAATGCTTTATATGCATTCAGTGCACCTCAAAACACGCATGTCCTGTGAAATCTCGGTATCGAATTTTTGGGTGGAATACAATACTTCCCTTACTTACTATACGTAGTAGAGAAAGTAAAAATCCAGAAAGCAATATGATATAATATTCAATCGCTTCATTGGCTGGTACAAGGCAAAACATATCGAAAATAATTTCACTGAAAATGAGTGCTAGTGAATCAACAAAACATCTTCTGCTCTGTTTAGCTTTAGCTTTTTCTAATGTCATTTCTCTTGCTTCAAGAGCACGTTCTTAACGCAATCTTTGTTAGTTTCAATAATCAATATAGTATTATTGATATTTTGCAAATTCGAACGCTGTCTAAAAAATAGTATATGTCATACGTTTTAAAAGTGGTTTTATTTTGCTCTAGGGTTGCGAAACTCGGGCTACTCGCAAAATGAAACCCTACTTTTACCCCTTGTACCATAATCTACTATTTTAATTTACTGTCCTTTAACCGATTAGGTTATATCGAATGATGAATGAAAAGGGCGAAATGATGCTCAAATGAGCCCGGCATCCATTCAGTTAAAGTTAACAGACATTCATCTTTTCAGGATTAGGGAAAACATCGGAAAATCTTATCCGGGTAACTCATCTTAACAGAGATTCGAACTCGTGACCTCTGAATGTAAGGCACACACGCTACTCTCACATCACAGAAGCGGGCATGCAATCTTTGATATTGAATAACGTCGGCATTGACTGATGAGAAACAGAACAACATTTCATAACCGTATCGCTTAAAACATTCAAAAATTTAAACATTTAAACAGGAAAAACTTCTAGCGTAACAAACGTTTTATTTTAATGAGTTCTACATTATTTTTCTAGTAAGCTTTTGTGTATCTCTTAGGGTTTCCTACTGATATATAAAAAAGTAAAACATAATAAAATATTTCCCAGGAAACAATTTGGCAGGGAGGGAGAAATGCCCTAAAAATCTTTAATTTACATACTCATAAGTTGCTTGATTTAAGCGCAAATTTTATATTTAGTTCATTTTTATTTCCGTTTTGAGTTCTGTTGCTCACAGATACACGCACGTATGCAGAGGCGTACCTGATCCGCGCAATCAACCGCCCCCCCTCACACCCACAACACACACTGGCATTTGCCTAAAAGCTCTTATGTGTAATGAGTTTGTCTACCCACTATAATTTACTTTCATGTCTGTTCTACAAATTGTTCGCAAAAGAAACATTCCTTCTAATTCTTGTTAATGAATTTGTTTTTCGAAATGGTTTCAATATATTTTAGCGCAGCTACACAGAAATACAGAGGACACACACACACACACACACACACACACACACACACACACACACACACACACACACGCACAAAGTGATGCTTCTGTTTATCTAAAGTTTCTCACCATAAATTTCGACTAGAAATTATTTAAAATTAAGCAATATTGATTGGTTGCATATACCATGCGTCCGATTTATATTCGGGCTACAGATCGTGTATATGTGTAGCCCGCTAGCACTGCAGTGACCTCGGTATTTTTCCGCAGCGCACTAGCGGTGAATGACCCGCTCAAGGCTACGTTTATCAGCTGCGTTATACTGTGTCAGCTTCTGCTTTCTGTTCGAGCTGTAAAGACTAGAATTTGTTCACTGTGCATCTCAAAAGTAAAAGCTTATTCAAGACATATGTGTTGTGTGTGAGTTCCATTATTCCTATTTCACTGAAATCCCTAGCGAAAAATTCGCGCTTGAACCAAGAATTTTAATTACGATACATATTTGAAGATAGGTAGTTTATGTATTGTTTCGTTATTTGCCCCATGTTTTGGCGCCAATTTGAAGAAGTTATTTTGTTCCTGCTACGTATGGAAAGCCAATTTGAAGTAGTTGTATTGTAGTTCAAATGTTGGGGAGCCGAACTTGAAGTAGTTGCAACCGTACGTATGGTAAAAAGCTTCCGGTAGCCTTCACCCCAAAAATGTACTTTCCGGTTGCCTTTGCCCCAAGTTTAAAAATATTAACTTTGTAATTTTGACTGTTTCTTTAAATATATATTTATGTTTCCTCGGCTGCGTCAGTATTATTGTTAGAGACATGGATTTCTTTGCAAGGCGTGGTGCGGCTGAAGAATGTAGGCTTACACAGATTATAATTTTTAATTCACTCCTTTTTATTAATTCTTGACACGATTTAAATAACACTTCACTGATATAGAGAGCTGTAAGATTCTTTTATTAAATACTTGTACTTTTTAAACACGTAAACTATTTTCGTCTCACACTGAATAGGTATTAAATTTCTCGAGGACGCATCTCGCGTCCGGTTAGGAACACTGTCTACAACCAACTGAACTCTGAATTTGTAAATTTTGCTATATTTCAGTTTCTGATTGGCTAATCCTGGTCCAATGGAATACTTTCATTTAACTTAAGCTTTCTTTCTGGTTGTTGATTGGCTATTTTATAAACTGTCTCAAAATTTACATTATTGTTGCTCCAATAATGAATAGTAGCATTATTAAACTTTCTTACTCATTATTGCCTCAAGGTTACCTCATTGTTAGTAACTTTTAACCTATAATTCTCACAGCTCCTACATTATTAAATTACGTAATACATTCACATAACATTATTGAACATGCATACAATAATATAAACATGTACAATGACTGTTACATACATTTTACAAATTATTACATACACATATTGCTGCTATTGAATTTACATATTATATAATTAGACTGAAATTATTTAAGTGTTAAAAATACTGCCTCATAGTAAAAACTGAATCATGTAGGTAGGTGCATAGACATTTTTAGGAGAAATTTCCGGGTATAGAAACTGACATAGGCGTGTTGCACAGGAAGTGGGTATTTCGAAACCTGTGTTCATAGAACTGGTAAAATTTTAAAATTGAAAACCTACAGAGTGATATAGTTCATCAATTACAACCTCGTGATGAGGTTTGCCAGAAATGCCACTTTCAACACAGCTTATAACAAGGTTAGTGCTAATTACAGTGCATCTTATTACGAATCACTCATGAGTAAGCAACGCAACGCGGGAGTTTTGGAACGGAACGCTTCACAGTGTATTAGAGCACGCACACGCGCGATTCGCACCAGGTAATATAACGAACGCACTGTACAATGCGGAAAACAAAACAAAAGCTGTTCGCGCATGAATCCTTCTACACCAAACTGTGAATATCCCAGGAGCTGGGGCGTACGGGCTAGTAATAAGAAGCCATCCCAGAGCGAGGTTGAAAAGGAAATTAACACTGCATATTTTATTATTTTTTCAACGAATCTGAAGATATATAATTCACATCTCTAATTACTATGTCTCTTACAACCTTTATTAATGTATTCTTTATTGTTTTATGTTTATGTTTGTCAGTTGCGATATTTATCATTTATCAACTAAATGTATTATGGCTAAATACACATTTAACTTTATGTTATTTTGTAAAATTATAAATGACTTGCATAACATTCCTAATGAATCGCCAAATTAAATTTACAAAATATCATGTGTTACATTCACATGACCTTCTCTACCCTCTATCCTTATTAGTGGTTATACAAATTATTCTTACGAAAGTTTATTTTCCTATCTACTTCATTTTAATCGAGACAAACCTTTCCGGAAATAACTGCATTCACATTTCGTTGTAGATACACAGGGAATAGCGATAGTCAAATGTTTTAGAATTGTACGCTATATGCTGAACTTTAAACTCCATAATCTTTCCATGCAATCGCGAGAAGCAACTGAAAATCGACCGGGCTTGAAAAATAATATGTAAGTATTAAACAATTCGAACTATTAATAACGGATATCTCGGAAATGGCTGGCGTCACAAAAGAATTATTTGAAATAAATTGTGTGTTTTAAAGAGATCTACATTTTTGTGTAGTACGATTTCGTCTATCGCTTAACGTTTACCAGTTATACAGGATTATACAAAATTTCTTCCGAATGAAGAGAATTTCACGGGGCTATAAGATATACATCTTATTTGTCACGTTAATTTCTTTAATATATAGTATTTCAGTCAAAATCTTTAGAGCCACTCTCCAGGAAATTCAAAGTTTCGAAAAATGCTTCATTCAAATGGTAATTGCATGAAGGCGGCCCGGGTTCAATCCCAGGGACCTGCATGTGGGATTTGAGGTGGACGAAGCGGCGTCAGGGCGGGTTTTCTCCGGGTTCTCCGGTTTCCCCCGCCATTCATTCCACGAACTGCTCCATCATCACCTTTCCTTTCATCCATTTCAGCAACATTTCGTTTCATCTACTTCCTTCATCCCATACCAGGCATCGGGCTGATCACCCATCCTGGATGCTCTGTCTGATCCATGTATGTCTGCTCCTCGTCGGGCCTCTGACCCCAGGCACCCGCTTGTAAGTCCTGGGGGGTGTAAGTCCTACATAAGAGGAGGGTAAACAGATAATGAATGAATGTGTTACATTCACATGACACTTTTTCTACCCTCTATTGCTTATTTTAATCTAGATAAACATTTTTACACATTTCTTTACAGATACAAAGGGAACAGCGATACTCAAATGCTTTAGAACTGGATCCTATACACTGGCCTCAGAATTACATACTCTTTAGATTACATCGCGAGAAACAACTGAAAATCGACAGGACTTGAAAAGAATGGCGAAGTATTGAAAAAGTAAACCATTAATAACGGATATCTTAGAAATGGCTGATGCTAAAAAAAGTTATTTGGAATAAATTGTGTGTTTTAAACAGATGTACATATTTTGTATAGTCTATTGCTTAACGCTTACCAGTTATGCAAGCTTATATAAATTTGCTGCCGAATAAAGATATAATTTTATACATTTTATTTATTGTGTAAACATCTTAATATATGCTATTTTAATCAAAATCATTAGAGCCATGTTTAGAAAATAAAAAATTTCGAAAAATGTTCCATATAAAGAGTAGTTTAAGGTTCGGAAATTTTCTTGAAAATGTTCGTGTTGGATCGTTGGAAGATGCTGAACTTAAATACGTTTTTGAGTTATACCGTTCACAGACACACACGCGAACTTTTTTGTAAAAATGCTTTTTTTGGATTCAGGGGTCCTCAAAACATGTATTTCTGGTGACATCTCGGTATCAAATTTTTGGGGGAAATCAATACCTTCTCCGTCCACTATGTACGTGGTAGAGAAAGCGAAAATATTGGTTTTATTCAGGGGGCCTCAAAACATGTATTTCCGGTGAAATCTCGGTATTCAATTTCTGGGTGGAATGTAATATCTTCTCTACCTACTATATGGGTACGTGGTAGAGAAAGGAAAAACGTTTTAGTGCAGGAGCCTCAAATCAAGTATTTCCGGTGAAATCTCGGTATCCGCAATACGTTCTCTACCTACTATGTACGTGGTAGACAAAGTAAAAATTGTTCACGTGCCCTCAGTTTGCACTACTAATGAATCCATAAAGGGAAAAAAGAAGTAAAATCGCGTAAGAAGCTTTATAGATGAGGAAGGTAACAATGAATATTTCGAAAACGAGTACTGCTACAGAAAAGTGTATTCATTCGCGAGTCACCGAGTATGTAGCTTGTAGCGGCAATTAGTAGCAAGTAGAAATGCCAGTGAGTGAGCGGGCAGCGCCGGAAGTCTAAAATGTAATCACGAGTCAGCTTCGCCTCCCCACACCTGCCTTAGATGAGGGTGCAGACATTACAAATAAACCTTTCTCAGATTCAGAATTTGCAGCGGTCTCTCAAATTGTTTTAAAAAGCTTCGGATGTGTGTGTTTATGTGTTTAAAATGTTTTAACTTCCTATAGTAGGGCTCAAATCCCTTGAGCAGACTTGCATAATTGTAACACAGGTGTGTCTTAGGACAAAAGGCAAAATGCATCATCCATATCCTCCCTAAATCCCACATGAGAGTAGAGTAGAATTTGCAGGCTCTCAGTCTCTTGGTTGCTGAGGATGAAGCAGTCAAATTGCGCATGGCCTGGCTTTCTTCTCTGACAGAACTTTTCCAGTTCTGTATCCATGCTCTTGGCGTTTGAGATGCATTCGATAAGGTAACGGAGCGCGGTAACTGTAAGGCTCATATTCGGGAGGTCCCGGGTTCGATTCACGTTGGGTCGGTCACTCTGTCCTTAGGTTTTCCTAGCGGCTATCCCTGGTTGGTAGACGAATGCTGGGGTGGATTATATAATGCCGCGAATTTCCCTGTAGTTTAATTTCCTTGTCATGTTTCAGGGTCGAAGGAATGAGGCGAGTGGAAAGCGGCCGAAGCGTGCGGCAATGGAGTTTTCTTTGAGGAACTGCCTGAACTGATGGATCCTCATAGAGACATCTCCGTAGGAACAGGTAGGTCTGTTGAGGGCGGTGATCCCGTCAGCGTCAGGATTTATTATCTGGAGACGTTAGGATCCCTACTGTCTGTTACTCAGGAGTTTAGCTATGTCCTTGGAGTTGACGTAAGCGAACCTGAGAGAGCGTTGTGTTATTCTTTCCTATCGCTTTATTGTTTTACACCCTGTTCCAAAGGTACTTATCCTTTCTTTCAGTGACAACAAATATTAGGCGAAGTAACATCAATAGTAGATTATTACCGCATCAAAAAAAAAAACAATTATGATCATACTTTCAATAAGTGAACTTGTAAAGCCTGTATACATGTAAAACAGTATATTTATGACAACATAAATGTGGAATGTTATTTTACTAACCTAATTAATCCAAAGGGTGTGCAAGATCTGATGCAGACGATTCGGAGTCCGAGTCATCGGATGATATTCCTTCTTGCTCATCAGAAGAACTGTCGTTAGCATTTGAAATAATAATCTGATCGATCACATCAGAAACCACACGATCCTTGGACCAGTAACCATCTTCTAATGTTCTAACATGCCGGTGATATCCTACCCAGTGTTCTGCAGGTACCGCAGAGATTCCTTCGTTGGTTAAACTCAATAAACGAGATAACGAAAATTCGCCAGTAACATTGCGCTCCCTTATGTAGTGCTTTACTGTCGCCCATGCAAGTTCAATGGGATTAAGATCGCAATTGTAAGGCGGCAGATACAGAGTGGAGTGTCCATGTGCATTGAGGATACGGTCAATCTTGAATACCTTTTCTCTTGGTCTGTTCATTTCTATCAAAGAAAAAAGTTGATGTTTTAGCATGCTTTCTTCACAATGAACTCCATTTTTCTGAAGCCATGACATCATGTTAACTTTAGTGTCGTATTTATTTGGGGGCTTATTGATCTGAATGGTGTGATAAGGAGCGTTATCTAGAATGATTACAGATTTTTCCGGAATGTTTGGAATCAAGTGTTCATTCACCCATCGTTCGAAGTTGGCACCGTTCATTTGCCCATGGTAATCACCTGTCACTGATCCTGCCTTGTAAATCAGCAATGCTCCAGAAATAAATCCATTCTCGGAGCATGCGTGAACAACAATGAGTCTGTTTCCTGCACTACCATCAGTAAGCACCCCTGTGATCCCATCAGCTTGCCAACATTTCTTGAATGTTAAATTACTGTCCATCCACGTTTCATCCAAATAAACGATATCCCTGCCTTGTCTTCGGTATTCCCTTAGCTCAGCTAAGTATTTGCATCTCCATTCAACAATTCTTGGCTTTACGATTAAGATTGTTCGCTTACCTCGGCACTTGCGCCATCTAAATCCCAATTTCCGAATAACTCTCCTTAAAGATTGTACCCCCCATGGAAACTGTATCTTACTTCTAATTACAGGAAGTAACTTTCTGCGTGTCGGAACTATCTTTTTATTGACGTAGAAGTCCATTATTGTCCGCTTAATGACGCACATGTCGAAATCGTCTATATTTATGTTTCTTTCTGGATTTCGAGGCCTTGTCTTGCCTGGAGTGCGTAAAGGGCTTCCTTCTGTTCTCTTCGCACTTTCTTGTCGTATATTCTTAATTGTTCCCACAGACACACCGCAGTAATTTGCTGTTCTCTCATCCGCTCGCGAAATCGGCAGAATTAGTTGTTTCTGCTCTGCTTCCTTTTTGCATTGCTCGTTTACATGGTTTATTATTTCGCGAGCCTCGCTATGAATGGTTTTTCCCTTTTTCCGAAAGTTAGCCATTTCACTAATGAATTATATTAATTCTACACTCGCGATACAACGCGTTTAACACTGTAGCATCCACTGACACTGCCTGCAGTAAGACTGCACTTGTTGACAATATTTTTGAACTGTTGGTGTTACATTATCTACACCTGACGCAAGAAGCTGCCCAGTCCGCTGCACGCTTGCACTTCAAGGACAAAGTCAATCTCGTGGGTCACTGACAGTACCTGTGCCCGAACCTGGCGCCCCGAATTTGGTTGCCAACTGTGTCCTTAGCTTCGCCCCTTCCTCCTGGAAGTTTCGAGAAGCACAATAGGCCCTCATGTGTGTTGAGATGCCGAAACCCTCTTCCGCTTCCTGATAACCGCAAACATCCGATAAGGTACCAGCATGCGGCGTTACCTCGTAGGGCAATACTGCTTGTCGCTTGCAAAACTGGAATTGGACTTTCACATCTACTCAGACGAATTTCGTACTCTAGACAAACTAATATTATGAAAAATACGAGGGCTGATCAACAAAGACTGAGACTGATTTTTTCCTGTGGCTTCTGTGATAGTTTCGTATCTCTAACATAAATATTTGAAAAGAGCAATGTTGGTAGGAGGCAACACTCTCGTATTGGTAGGTTGGTAGTAATGCTCTATTTTGTAGACCCTACGTGCATTTCGCATACCAGACAATGGAGGTGGTGCATTTTTTAAATATTATCACCGGTGATGAGTCATGGCTGCATCATTATGATCCTGAAGGAAAACAAGCCAGCACAGTGTGGAAATCGCCAGGTTCTCCAACACCAAAAAAGGCAAAAGTTGTTCCATCTGCAGGGAAAGTGATGTTGATCACATTTTTTGACTGTAATGGAATGATTTACCAGCATACAGTTCCCCCTCACACTACTGTTACAGCAGCATACTACACGTCAGTATTGCAAGCACATTGCAAAGAAACGACCAGAGCTTTCTCGGACTGGGTGACGACTTCATCATGACAATGCACGGCCTCACGTCGCAAATCAAGTCATGCAGTTTCTGGCTCGATTCAACATTACCTGTGTACCACATCCACCTTATAGCCCCAATCTTGCACCCTGTGACTTTTTTTTTATTCCCATCACTAAAGGCAAAGCTTAGGGGTATTCGATTTGAGAACTCTGAAGCAGTGCTCAAGAAAAGTGAGGCGATTCTCAAGGACCTGACAAAGAATGATCTGCAGCACGTGTTCAAGGACTGGCAGAGACGCTATAAAAGGTGCATTGAAGTAGGATGGGACTACTTTGAAAAAGATCATGTAAACATTGAATTGGAGTAATAAACCTCTGTGAAAAAAAATCAGTCTCAGTCTTTGTTGATCAGCCCTCGTATATTGTATGTACACCAAATGGTTCTTAATTTTATCGCTCGTTTATTTATAAGTCAGTTCCCGCCACTTTAGAGGGAATTAAATACCTGTACACAGCGTTAATGACATTGCACGAATTTTACTGTCCTCTTCAAGCAATATCAAGTAGGGAAGAATGGGTCCACGCATTCAATACTCCAAGTTATCATTTCAGATGCAAAAGAGTTAGCACGCCACTGACCACTTCCATCTAGACTAGAGATGAAGGAAGCTATAAGTTAATTGTTTCTTAAGCGTAATAGATATGTTTACAGGACGCGCGGCACTTCATTCCTTTGACATGTTAATCTTTTTCTTCTAATGTGTTAAGTAACTAAGCCTTCAAAAGCTCTATTTTATCAGTTTGGGTTCCACTCACACCTCCTGACCTAAGATATTACAAAAGGAACCAATATAAAATTTAAACATTCATTGGTCTGATTTAAAGTCACAAAGATAGCGCGTTACGAAATTGTAAATGATATAGCATTTAAGTAATATTACATCCTAAAATAAGATTACATTATTATTTAAAAGAATAGGCTAAGTTAGCAAAATATAAAGAAATATCATTGATGCATTAGCAATATTATTTGTTTTACTGGCGTCATCTACAAACCCTGGTGTATTCATTGATTCTAAGAGAGTGTGCCGCCCTCATCATAGCAGCCAATAAGTTCAAATATTACTTTCTCTACCACGTATACTAAGTAGGGGAAGTATTGCATTCCACCCAAAAATTCGATACCGAGATTTCACCGGAAATACATGTTTTGAGACCCCCTGAATCCAAAAAAGCATTTTTGTAAACATGTCCGTGTGTGTGTCTGTGAACAACATAACTCAGAAACGAACAGTCGGATAAACACCAAACTTGGTATTTAGGTTCAGTATCCCGGAGATGCGACACAAAGGTTTTCAAAAAAATCCCCCACCCCAGATTACCCTTTATATGGAAAATTTTTCGAAAATTTTAATTTTCTCAAAAATGGCTCTAACGATTTTGATTAAAATATCATATGTTTAAGATAATTTCATGATAAAAAAAATGTATATCTCGAATTTTCTGGGAATGTCTCCAAAAGTATTCTTCATTGTGAACGACTTTTGCATAACTGGTAAACCATAAGAAATAGACAAAATTTTACTGCACAAAAAATGTAGATCGCGTTAAAATACACAATTTATTTCATATTCATTTTTTGTTGAGTGAACCATTTTCGAGATATTGCTTGTTATTCCCTTAAATTTTCCAATACTTATACTTTTTCTCAAATGGGAATTCGTTATTCATTTTTTTATGTCCTGGACATACAAAAAGAATGGAATGCGCCACATAGCAACCAGCTCTTAAAAGATTTGACTATCGCTTAAAGCCTACCATCTTCCCCTTGCACCTACAAGAAAATTAGCAATAAGATTAGCATCTCGATTAACATGAAGCATATGGAGAATAAGCGTTTATAAAAATAGTTTGTACAAGAGTAGAGAAAGTCATGTGAGTGTAACACATCAGATTTTTAAAAATATTTACAGTTTTATACGCGACTTTTGCATATAAAGTCGTTCGTGCCTATCTTAGTTCTCCAAATTTAGTCCAAGCGGGGTTAATAACTGACTCTCTTTTCTTATCGACAACAGCAACAAACTCTCAAATTTTAATTTTAATTTCTGCATCTCTATTAATAATTCGTACTGCAACCTCTTAAAACTGCAGATTCGGTGTCTGTGCTTCTTGTTTGAGGCAGACAGAGCTGAGTCTTCAACATTCATGTTTACATAAACACAGTCTTCTTTCAGCTACTTCAGATATACACCGCCAGCAACAGAAGAGCACTCACTTCACACACAGCACGAGTGATGTAACTCGCCGAGTGCTCGTTGTCTGCTTGCTTCGTTATTCATCGGGAACACTCGTAAATTCACACGACCGATCTTCACTGCTGCCGACTGAGGGGGATCTACTGCGCTCGCCCACTTACAGGCCTCTATCACCTTTCATCACAATTTGTTTTGCTGCGATTTTTATATAATATCCCAATGATTCTTGGTCCGTGATTTTACACAGAAAGGCAGTTAGCGAATTAACACATGGCGTCGGACAATCTGATGTGAGGTGACAGAATAATAACGTGATGAGGTGTATGGAGAATCGCTCTCTGATTGGCTAGATTCTTATGTTTAATTTGGGCATAAACATGAAAAGGTTGGAGCTTCCAAACTTCTATGTTTACGTTATAAGTTTATGGATATGTTTATGTGAACGTCACCCAGTGTGAAAGCGTGCAATGAGATAACATGAAACAAGCTTCTATGCTTACGCTATGCTTATGTCTAAGTGTCATTGTGGATGGCCCCTAAGGGTTAGTACGCCAATGATCACTTCTGCTTTAAATTGGAAGGCAGGCAGGAAGGAAGATACGAGTGAAGGGAACTGCAAAGTATCTCTTTAGCGTTATGGAGATGTTGACAGGAAGACGTGGCACAAAGCAGTAGGCTTATTGTCGATTCTCAAAGAAATGTTTTACCCGTTTATTTCTTTTAGTTGTTATTAAACACAGATTCTTGTTGTTCTTAATTTTCAAAGTAACCAAGCATTCAAACTTTATTTTCAGTTCTTCTGATATTCATTCACAACTTCAAGACCTTAGTAAATTCAAAACACAATGCATATCAAGTACACAAATATTCTTAAGATTACAGGAGAAACGACCTACAAAAATAGAAATGAAAAACTTAAAACATCTAAGCGATATTGAACACTTGAAAATATTATCCGGACAGTATTATACAGGGTGAATCACCTAAACCTTGCACCGCAAATATTTCGAAAATGGAAAGTGTTATTGATGTGCAGTTTTCACAGCATTGATTGGTAGTCGGGGGCTTGTACATTTAGCCTATCAACTGATTTTAATAATACTGAGAAAGTGTATTTTTTGAGAAAACATACAATTTTTGAATGGAACAATGCCTAGTTACATGAACAGAATAAAGGTAGTGTAAATTAGAATGTCAGTGGCGTTTGTTGCCAGATTCTAGTGCAAGTGGTTTACGAGAAATCTTATTTTGAAGCTTTTACGCACCGACACTTGTACAACCTGTGGTAGCACAAACTAAATAAAAACAAAAGGGAATTACAATACTCCTGTGGATTCTTACAAGTAAAGTGAACATAACCCTTCAAAGGTCGTGTCCAAAATAACCACTGGCAGCTTCAATACACGCTTCTAGTCTGCTATGAAAAGACTGCTGCACACGTTCTAGCATTTCAGCGGAAATTTCAGAGCAGGCAGCAGTAATACGTAGTTTTATATTACTGGTTATATTGCTAACAATAGCTATATAAATTTATACGTTATAACCTTATATACTTGTTCTCTAACATGCATATATTATGAATATATGTGTTTTAATATCCTCTTAATAATTATACGTACAATATTAGCAAAAAATATATAACATGTAAAACTTAGAACAAAATATTAAAGAAAGAAACTATTAATGTGTTGATGCTGAGAAGCTGTGAATTAGATATCTTATTATATTAATGAGCTATCGTATTAGTTTGTCCGTGGCTAGTACTGTATGTTGTTTTAATTATGGAGGAGTCGAATCGTGAAAACGTTCGGATGTACCAACGAGGTCATGGCAACACCCACTACGAAGTAGAGGAATGCGCCTCAAAAATTTATACAGAAAACACTCAAGTATACTGCCCTATAATTTCAGCATGTTAATGCTGGGTTTCATACACATGTTAATCCAGCCAAACAAAAACGAATATTGATTGAGATGTTACACAATTAAGAACACCATAATTATACAAAGATGGATATATAAATCTTTACATTGCTTGACTATAAACCTTGTAACAAACACTCAGGGAAAGTACAAATATTTTGGGAGAAATCTGCAGTACATAAATTTAGCGTGACGTATGCCTCGGCAGCAATCGTTCCACCTCACATCACACACTCAGCTTACGTAAAAAGCCAAATTTAATAATTTGGAAAAGGATTTACACCCATATAGTATCTAACCGCAACTCTTTAATTAACCCTGATTATTAACAGTCTGGATAACGTCTGAACATTAACAAATCTAAATGAACTCTGTAACAATTTGGATAAACTCTGGACATTAAAAAACTTAAATAGACTCGAACACAATAACAATTTAAATAAACTCCATGTATTGAATCATTTAAAAATACCCTAAATATTTAACAAATTACATGAACTCTGAACATTGAACAACAAAAATAAAGTAACGCACACTAAATGGAAGCCAGAATAAAGAATGACACAATTTAAACCGCTCAAATAGAAATTGAGGCAGTATTTTATATCACAACACTGTGAATGTCAGAGCGATTGTAGTGTAAACTAACATTATTGTATGACAATGATTTTAGATGTTTGTTAGCCATAAGCATTGTTAGGAAATAAGTTTACACGGCCTCACTGAAACTGACAATAGGAGTGGGTAACAATGAAGCGATGGGGTGAGTTGTTTATCACTTAGAAGAGACAAACAAATGACGTCAGGATAGCGTGCCTTTCTTTAGAAATGGAGGGAATATTTTTCCTAGAGCATATGTTTTAGTAATTATGATTGGTTGACAAAACAGACGCTAATATTGGCGCGATTTAGTAACCAATAGCAGCTCTATTATAATGTTTAGGCATATCGGGGTGAGGGAGTATAAATTCTTGAGCCAAAAGCAAGTATCGCGCAGTTCTACAGAATCATTCACGAGCTGCACATCGCGCAGTTCTCAGCAATCTCTCACGAGGTACGCATTACGCAGTTCTAATGAATCATTCGCGAGGTACACGTCGCGCAGTCTTGAAGAATCTATCGTGAAGTGCACATAATACAGTTTGGATGAATCTCTCGCGTCGTAAAGGTAGTTAAAAATGTGAAATACGCGACAACTATTACGACAGTAATTGCATTCGGAAATATAACAGTTTCAGTCAGGTGTGTATAAAGATTACAGATGTGAACTATTAATTAAGCGTGACGGCAATAAAAATGTAAAAACAAATTCTTTTATCAGTGTTATCCTTTAGTAACAACTCCTTTCCGTTTACACGCCCTGCTTAGAGATATTTGTTCAACTGAGTAATAATAGCTAGCCGGAGGACAAAGAACCCAAGTTTTAAAAAAATAATAAAACAATAACAGGCGCTCAGTAAAAAAGATAACACGAACAGATTACTGCGACAAAATATATGAAAACCCTTGGGTCAAAAACGGAATACGGCGCCTACGCCATTGTAGGAAACTCATTCGAGAAGACAATTCCACGAGGCGAGGCCAACCCGGCTGAAGCTGAAGACGCGACCGGTGGCGCAACAAGTGATGAAGATAAGAACACTAAAAATACAGCCACACCGCTCACGGAGAAAATGTGTGCTACTAATTGTGTGCCCAATCGGCACAACACGCATGCACTCAGATTAGTTCTCGAACAGGTAAAGCTTGTGTAACTTACGAATGAAGCAGACCTTTCGAGGTGAGTGAGTTGAAATATACGTTGCGGAAATATGACCATTCAATGCGTTTAGCAGCCCATATTTCACTTTCTTAATTCAAATGGCTGTTTATTTTGGAGCTGAATATGGACGTTTTGATGCTGCCTGCTCTATGCATGACTCTACATGCATAGAGATCCGAGCTGCAGTAGTGTGAGAGAAAATAATGCCAAAAATATTAGAATTGACATAAAAGGAATTCGTGTCCTCTGTTACTGGTTTGCGGACAGAAAATAACTACATAAATTTCGATAAAACATACGCTAGAGAGATTTATGTCTGCAATATCACTGTGGGAAATATGAATGCAAATTTTAATCACGTGAGCTAATTTAAAGTTAACGCAATGGTTCAGAAAACATTGACTTTGCCTCAAGTGTGCGGAATTTTACTAGGACAAAGGTTTGAATATTTCTAAGCGCGTACCTTGCGCAAGTAAACTTTCCTGCATCTTTATATATCAGAGCATCACATTTGGATGTTACAACATACATGCTACGTTATATTTACCATTTCAGTTTTATTAGTAATGATGGCTGCCAATTTTATTGTTTATGAAGTCCACTGCTACAGAAATGTACTACGTGCAGTAAATCTTCTATGTGAAACAAAGCCGAAAATAATAATAAATAAATAATTATTGATAATGGTTACAAAAATAAAAATCTGTAAAAGTCCATTTATATATAAAAATATAAGATGTCTGTAGAGCATTGGAGGCTGGGAAAACTATGAGGCGACACACATATTAGCTATTTAAGTAACTGTATAGAAAATTGAGGGGTTTTTTCAGGACGATTAAGATGTTTACGGCCGAAGTGAAGCTGATGCCAGAATATCGAAACAAGTCCTAAAAAAGACACGTTTTCCTGCGTTACGTACAGTATTTTGGTTCATAATGTGTCGAAATATGTTATATATTGGTTAAATATTGGACTGCATATTATGTTAGACATGGAAGTAGTCGTGTGTTTCATATGCTCATTGCAGGGCCAAGTATTCATATTTTGGGGATGGAATACGGATATAACGGAACCACTAAGTTCAATTTGATGTACTGGTGTGGAGAAGAAAAAACATGAAACGAATGTATGTACATGATGGCTCAACCTTTTAACCTAAAGCCGCTTGTACACGATCACATTTTTGTCAAATTCAATACTTTAAAAGACATTTCAAGAGTTGTCACAACTTCATAATTTTTCTTGTCAAATTGCTTCCAATACTTTTAAAGTCTTTGAAAGTCTTGAAAGCAAATAAGGACATGCTCTAAACGGTCAAAGATTTCACAATGATTTGATGGCTTTAGCCAATGAAATGCGAGTATTCACAGTGAGTCACGAAATCTGCAACATATCTGAAAGCGAAAAGTAAACAAAAATGGCTACCCGGTCAAGGTATGTCGTATGCGAACTGATTAGGTTATACATAAGCGGCCATGTCTGTACATCGAGAGATCCGTGAATTATCACAAGATGGAGCAGATGAAGGCGGTTATGAAGAAATAATTGTGAGACAGTTTTTCGAACTAAGCATACATTAATACAATGTTATATAGTGTGGTTAACCTGTCGGATGTATTCCACACTCGTAATGTGTTTTCATTGGATATAATACGTGAAAGTTCTACATAATATTGGTAGAGAACAATATTTCATTGCGAATTGCTATAGTGTGACGCAAATACTAAATTGCTTTGCGCGTGATAAATTATTGTCAATGTGTTCTGAAGGGTTTCAGTTTGGTGAAGAGACAACTTGTAAATACACATTTTTGATATTGTCAAGTCTTGCCAGGTCTTCCAAGTATTTTCCAATCTTATCACATATTGAAAAATCTGATGTGTTACACTCACATGACTTTCTCTACTCTTGTACAAACTATTTTTACAAACGCTTATTCTCCATATGCTTCATGCTAATCGAGATATCGAGATGTTAATCTTGTTGGTAATTTTCTTGTAGAAGCAAGGGGAATTGGTAGACTTTAAGCTATAGTCAAATATTTTAAGAGCTGGTTGCTATGTGGAGTATTCCATTCTCTTTGCATTTCCAGGACAAAAAATGAATAACGAATTTCAGAAAAAGTATAAGTATTGGAAAATTTAATCAAAATCGTTGTAGCAATTTTTGAGAAAATTAAAATTCTCGAAAAATGCTCCATGTAAAGGGTAATCTGGGGTGGGGGTATTTTCTTGAAAACCTTCGTAGTAGAGAAAGTAAAAATATATCATAATTTTTCTTGCAAACTCTTGAATTGAAAAAAATGTTTGATCGTGTACAAGGGGCTTAAGTCTCTGCAAAAACCCTATTCGAAATAGCAGACATGACCAGGTGCTTGCATTGGCTCATCAAGACTTTGCAGTTTCTCTTATTTATGGTTTCGAACGATGTAAATAAAGCCAATTTTCGGAAAGCCACTTACATAGAGCTAACTTAGAACCAACAGGCTGTAAGTTATCTTATAATTGTTATCTATATTTTGTAAATGTGTTACACGTGCTTAAAGGTACATTCCTTATAACTACCTACATTTATGCGTGAAGATGTTATACGGCATTAAATAGCAAAACAAAACAGAGACAAACAAAATATTAGACACAGGAGATCGAACCCCGGTTTCCATTATGACAAGCAGAGATGTTAATCAATGGAGTACAAGTTTATGTGAAGATCTACCCGCAGACAGAGTCTGAGTCCAAAGCTCCCCTCCTAAACTCCAGGGGAAGGCGTCAATCGAGTGACTCTCCCTCCCGTGAGGTTTCCCATGAGGCCAATACCTGGAAGCTAAAAACGCACCCCCTCTTGCGCGAGGATGGAAGTGGTTACGCCACTTACGCACGTCATCCCAAAGGGAGATTACAGAAAACCTCGGTAAATGGAGTGCAGTACAGCACAGTACTACGAAGTACTGTATGTTCTCTTCTTGACGTAGGTAACTTACGCCACGAATCCCAAGATGTGTACTAATCGGCCACGATATGAGTGCGTTTGAAGGAGGGCACCATTATTTTTGCTGACATGCCTAACGTCATCAAGCCTTGGGATAAGAGGGGAGTGAGGGGCAAGGCAATAGAGGAATGCACAGTTGCACAATGAAAACAGTACTAGATTTGCAGGACTCAGCCTCGCTAGTAAATGCAACTTTACCTGACTGTCCTTCCGATGCCCCGCCTACTTGTTCCGTAACTGTTTAGTTCCTCCAAAGTTCCATCGAACGCAGTTATATCGTGGCCGATTATTACGTTACCAGTCACTCTGTGTTGCTCTCATGGTTAAAACTGTACACGAGCACTGGCGCGACCGGGCAGAATCTCTCGGGCGATGCAGGGATTGCGAGGAATCATGCATCCAGAAAAATCAGAAAAGCTCAGTGCCGAAGGAGGATATATAAGAGAGCTGACGCAGAAAATGGGGATACGCGGTAAAAGATAGGGAAAACGAGGCGAAATGCTAGGCTAGACGGTTTGAGTGGCTGAAGGGAGGCTAGGGGTTGAAGGTGCTCGAGGGTGGTGCTCAGAACAATTAAGCGTTCATTGGAGATGGAGGGAAGCGATGTACGGAGGTCCACTTTCGTTGCCGGGTATTTTGTTCAATGTATCTGCTGTACGACGTATGTAAGATGTATAACGTATGAACTTTCAATGATGACTATATCTATCCGAGCCTAACTTAGTCTGATACCAACCATTCTAACAAAGCTAACCCAACATATCCTCTCTTCGTCTAACCTAACCTAACCTTGTCCATCATCTCATCATCTGTTCACATGACCTAATCTCGCCAGACCATCCTGACCTAACCAGAGCTATGCAACACTAACCTAACCCAAACGATCCTAACAAAGCTAACATAATCTAGAAGACCCTCTTATGGTCTAAATGGAGAGTCTCTCATCGGCTAAACCGATCCATACACCAGTCAAATGGAACCTTAAATCAGTAATTTTGGGGCACTTTTATAGATATTTCGGGATGGTACTTTGATGGTATTTTGAACACTTTTGTAGAGCATTTAGAGCACTGGCACAGGTATTTCGAGCATTTTTTCAGTCCTTTCGAGCGCTTTTACAGCATTTCAGACACTGAAATAATCATTTTGGGAGCACTTTTGCGAGCATTTAGAGCTCTGGAACAAAGCTTTTCGGATACTTTGGCACATTTCAGTGTCTTTGAAGATATTCTGGCTACTTTTACAGGTCTTCTAGACACTGAAGAAGGTATTTTTGAAGACATTTTAGAAATCTTTTAAGACCATTTTAGGCACTGGAGCGGACATTGTAGGGAATTTTAGGACATTTGGACGATATTTTAGCCACTTATCCAGGTATTTTCGGGTATTGAAATAAAATAAGCTTTCGGCACATTTTGGAACATTGGCAGAGGCAATTCAAGCACTTTGAAAGTATTTTTAAGCGTTGGAGCGGGTATATTCAGGATATTGGTCAGGGTTTTGACTATTAATTTCTTTTTCGTTTAATTTTCTAAGCTTCCCTTGAAGGCAATTGTTTCTCATTCAAAACATACCATGAATTGACATAAGCATATGGAAATACGACCTTACAAGTCATCATACTCATCTTCTCATGTACAAAGTACTTTTCTCTTTTTACTTTCTCTACTACGAATAGCAAGTAGGGGAAGTATTGTATTCCACCCAAAAATTCGACACCGAGATTTCACCGGAAATATATGTTTTGAGACCCCCTGAATCCAAAAAAGAGCATTTTTGGAAACATGTCCGTGTGTGTGTCTGTGAACAGCATAACTCAGAAACGAAAAGTCGGATAAACACCAAACTTGGTGTTTAGGTTCAGTATCTTCCAGAGATGCGGCCCGAAGGTTTTCAAGAAAATCCTCCCCACCCCATATTATCCTTTACATGGAACATTTTTAGAAAATTTTAATTTTCTCAAAAATGGCTCTAACGATTTTGATTAAAATATCATATGTTTAAAATATTTTCAACAAATAAAATGCATATCTTGAATTTTCTGGGAATGTCTCCAAAATTATTCTTCATTGTGAACCACTATTGCATAACTGATAAACCATAGAGATAGACAAAATTTTACTACACAAAAAATGTAGATCGCGTTAAAATACACAGTTTATGCCAAATACATTTTTTTGTTGAGTGAACCATTTTCGAGATATTGCTTGTTATTCCCTTAAATTTTTCAATACTTATTTTCTCAAATGGGAATTCGTTATTTATTTTTTAGTCTTGGATATACAATGAGTATTAATCTGTGGCAAAGATGATACGGTAATTTGTATCACAAATTACTTAAATGTAAATAATGATTGTAATATGAATATGTATTTTTATGTGACATTGATTTCAGATGTTTGTTAATTGTAATTATTATTGGGAAATAAGTTTATACGGCTTTACTGAAACTGTCAATAATAACGCAATAATGCAGCGATGGGGTGAGCTGTTTATCATTACTGGGAACAAGGAAGTTACGTAATGTTTCGCGCCTTTTCGGTAGATCCTTCTAGAATGTTTCCCTAAAAAAACAATATGTATTCGTGGTTTTCATTGGATATTAAAATAGACGCTAATGTTGGCGCGTTTTATTAGCCAATAGTAGTTCATTTATAATCTTTAGGCATGTCGAGGAGTGGGAGTATATAAAGACGAGTCCGTGGTAGATCGCCCACAGTTCAACAAAATTCTCAATACCTTACACGTCGGTCGCCCAGTTCATCAAAATTTCTAGCACGTTACACGTCGCCAGTCAGTCAGTTCGTCATAAGTTACGCGCAGCAGAATTACGAGAATCTAAAGTATTATACAGTTAAATATACACAAAGTTGAAGTACGTGAGTTAAAAGTGATAAGTAAGAAGTTATTACAAACAGTTTCAGTTTGGCGAGTATCTAAATCAATATGTAAAAGTGTTCGTGAACGTGTTCGGCAATAAAAATTATAAAACAAATTTTCTTCATCAGTATAATTTCTGGATAAAAGGTTCCTTTCCGCTTCACAACCTGCAAAAGAGATACATGTTCGACCCAAATAGCTAGCTGGAGGACATTTAAAGTGAATTATTTCAAAACTGATGCAAATTGCTACGCCAGATGGAGCTACGAACCAAACAAATGAATGACGTCACAAAATGGCTTCAACACACGAGATGTAAACAAACATTTGTAACTAATACCGTTACAAATCTGGCTCCCAAACGTGGGGCTACAATTAATGTTAAATAAAAATAACATTAGTACCGTTACAAAGAGAATGGTGCTGCACCTATCAACCAACTATTAAGAGATATGTCTATGCTTAAAGACTACTGTATTTCTATATTGCCCTAGCAAATACAAAACAAGGGAACATAGTACGCCTTAAGCGGTAGTCAAATATTTTTAAAACTGGTCGCTATGTGTAAAATGTAATTATCTTGCGTGTCAAAAGATCGTTCCTGCAAATGTTTATCTCGTTTAATATGAAATAGATGGAGAATAAGAGTTTATAAAAATGGTTTGTATAAGAGTAGAGAAAGTCATGTAACACATCAGATTTTTTATTTATGGACGGTCTTTAACTGCTGTGGTCCTTAGCGACCCAATCTATATTGGGCGGGAAAGATCAGAAGTTTTGCTAAGAGGCCTCTTTATAGAGCTTAAGGTTCTTTTACGTGCCGTAAATCTACGACACGAGACTATCGGCTTTATTTTCCCACCGAAGAAAGTCATACTAAGGATCTTTAGGCCGAAAAAATCCATCGTCCTCAGTCGGGTTTGAAACCGCGACCTCGGGAACTAGAGGACAGCATGGTAACCACTGCACCACGGAGAACGACGAAGTACTTCTCTGTTTCGGGATATGTTGTTAGGGTTTTTACTAGCTTATCCAGGCTTGTATTCAGGAAACGATAGGTACACACAAGAGCTTTATATCCGCAAAATACTTAGAATGAGATGTCGCTTTCTTCAG
The DNA here is from genome assembly GCA_030765065.1 of Deroplatys truncata. Taxonomy (NCBI): domain Eukaryota; kingdom Metazoa; phylum Arthropoda; class Insecta; order Mantodea; family Mantidae; genus Deroplatys; species Deroplatys truncata. Next base: position 225,681,427 of record CM060976.1, read on the forward strand.
AGTTAGGAATCACCTTACTCTTTCGCTTGTACATCCCAGTTTCTTAACGATGAAACGCGAATCGTATCCGCTCAGGTTATGAAGAAATACAGGAATATATTTTGGCGTTTTGCACCCTTAATTGCACTTATTATGCAGACTTCCTCGGTATTCGCCGGTGATGTAGTCGTAGTCGCGTACTTTGTAGTTTTCTTTAAATCCCTTAGCACATAAAGAGCACTCCGTAGAAGTCTCGAAATCCTTTTGCTGTTCATCTGTAAGTCTCAGAGGCTTCACAGATTTTAGGTAATACATGAACTTCCCAGCAGCATCATAACCATTGTATATGTACATAGGGCTGAGTAGGAAGGGAACCATTGACTTTACTTCCCTTCTGAAGAAAGCCATGCTAAGGATTTCTACGCCCGAAAAAATCCATCGCCCTCCGCCGGGTTTGAACCCGCGACCTCGGGAAATACAAGCTAGCATGGTAACCACTACACCATGGAGGTCAACACGTTCAACGCTGAATAACGGCTTGACGTAAATACAAAAGCTCATCGGGTAATGTTTGTGGTATGGACTTGTATAGGAAGTTTCAGGATTAGCAAGGCATGTATGACATGGCATGAGATTACTCTTAAATCCACATAGATGACATAGAGTAGTTTCAGCATTACCTCTACGTTTTTTAATTGTGCGATAGTTTTCCTTTGTAGGCATAACTATCCTTGAAATATCACGTTGACTGTAGATAGTGGTATGTTCTTTTAGTTTTTTCAGACCACTCCGTCCATACTGATCATCAAAATGCGTGAATCATCGCTTGCAAGAATATATCACTGCATTATGTTTAATTTTGTGGCGTCGAAAGAGCTTCTCAAAATTCTTTATATAAACATAGTGTTGTAGCCCAGTAGCATCACTCAACAGAAGAAGGTCGCGATGGTCGGACAGTTCCTTATCATTGACCTTCTAGTTCCCGATGTCGCGGATTCAAATCCGGCGGAGGGCGATGGATTTTTCGGGCGTAAAAATCCTTAGCATGGCATCCTTCGGAAGGAAGCTAAGCCGGTTGTCCCGTATCATAGATTTACGGCACGTAAAAAACCCTCAAATCTGATAGAGGCCCATGAGAAAACTTACCGATCCTTCACGCCCAATATAGAATAGGACGCTAAGAACCACAGCAGTTAAAGAGCGTACATAGATAAAACTCAATTTCATTTCAATTTATCATTGACCTGTACAGGAAACACTTCGTGTTTCTCATTGACTCCAAACGCATTTCTAGACATGTTATTGTTTTTCTCAAACTTAGGGATTTGAGCCAAAGTCGTAGGAAACAATACATATCAGAAATAATATATATCTTCAAGCTCCTTGTAATTGCTCACACGCTGCGGATTCTTTTATATAAATTTTGCAAGGATAGCATACATAAAGCATTTCTCATCGTTATAATTCTTGATGTTTATACACGCTTCTCTAGCTTCAACAGAGGTTGGTAGAGGAATGTAGCTGCTTCCTCGAAGGGGACTGTACCTGTTAACTCGAAGCCGAACATCTTCCACAGTAACCAAAGCCCAGTTGCTGCCCTTAAGTTTGTGACTCCTCTATTTCATTAGTCAATTTCTTGAATTTCAATCTAACATGGAGTCTAGATCCATTTCGAAACACGGTTAATTTCGTGCTTTAAATCTTTTATCAGTTATTTATCCAACAGCGTTCACAACTCGGCATTCAGCCAGCAGATCAATTTTCGCAGATTTAGGAACTCTAAAGTATTTCTGAACTGCTTGAATTGCACGCTGCTTTGCCTCCTGTAGAGAAATCTTCATGTCCTTGGATGAACCGCAGCAAATGAAATAACATTTCAGACGTCCTTCAAAGGCTGTTTCGTACTCTCTCATATCACAACCCTCATTCATTATTGATAACACTTGAAGTTTCATAAGCTCGGTCCTTATTTTCTTGCAAGGGGTATTAAATCTACATACCTCTTCATGACGTTCTCCCTTACAGCCATTGTTGAAATGTCTTTCTTAATGTTTACATTTGCACACCTGCTTGCAGCCCATTTCATGTAGCCTCTTGTAATAGGTTTGTAGAAAGCTCTTTCCACATTTACCGCACTTGTTGGCAGACTCTGCATTTGGAAATACGTTCTGGAACGTAGCGCTCTCCATCTCTGCAATATGCTTAATATCACAAGAATCCTTATAAACAGTGTTCAATATATCCTTCATCGCATTATTCAAATGAACACTTCTTCGCCTTGACAACTTCTAGACACACTCGAGAGCTGATTTCGAATGGAGGAGATAATGATCTCGACTCGAAGCAAAATAGCACAATGAAGGTCTAAGGTTTTTTGGAGTGGAGGAGAAAATAATTTAATCACTGACCTCAGCCCCGATGGGAGTCGGGACTGAGAGTGTGGGACTCACCAAGCGTCGGCATACTCACTAAAAACTCCTCCACCGGAAGGAAAAATGATAGTAGGAGGAAAAGTGTAATAGCGCGAAGGCTGTGCGGTCCCGCATAGCACCCGCGTTAGTAAATCGAAAGCTGTGGGCTGCCACGCTATGGGCGAGAGCGGGTAAAGGTAGTAACTAGGGTGCAGCCATGAAACCTGACTGCAACACTAGTGGGAGTAGCGAGGATTTGAAAGGAAATGGAAGTTAGGATTGAGGGTGATACTGATACTGCTGCTGTTGCTGGTTGAACTCCTTGCATTGCTGCAGGAAGCGTGCGACTCTCTCCGGGTCTCTCTTCAGTCTGGGACCTAGAGTTGAGTTCCGGATGAATTCGTCGATGGCGTTGAGTCTGGATGTTGTGGTGTCGAACTGCCCAGCCAGAAAAACCTGTTCAGCAGCTGATATGGTTTTAAGATCCTTGATGACTTCCTCTAGAACTGTCAGCTTTGTCGACATGTTCAAGAACTTTGCGTGGAGAACCTTAAAGAGTGTCGCGTAGGCCCTGGTACTCCTCGGTGACTGCGATGTTCGGCGCTGGTGGCTTCACCGGTGCCTTCCTGCAAGGATGCAGGGGATAGAGCGCTTGGCCGGTGTAGTGCGTCGACCCTCCACAAGTTGCACAGTAGCAGCGACGGCGGCGTAGATCATGCTGCTTGCACGTAGACGTGTTGCTGGAAGCGCCACAGTAGTGGCACCTTGGTTGGGCTGCGCAGGATGTCTCGTCGTGCCCGTAGGCACAGCAGCGCCTGCAGAGCACCTGGCGTTCCACTCGGCTGGCCTCGATGCGCAAGCACCGCCCTAACAAGGGCAGACAAGGCTGAAGGCCACTGCTGGTGAGCTGCGCTGATGAGGAACCTAACTGGCAGGTCCCTCGGGATCCCGCTGATGACAGCGCTTAATACTCATGAGGTATAGCCTGTATCTGCGCTGGCTGGGAAGCTCCTAGAATCGGTGACGTACATGCCGGTGATGGTGGCGGCAACTGCAGAGGCAGTCTCGGTGAAGCTGCGGTGGATGGCGGCGAAGCGGCGGTCAGGCGTAAGTAGACCCGGGCTGCGGCGGCTACTTTGGTTTCTCTTCGGCCGGTGCCGGAGGAGAAGAGGTCCTGCCTTAGCAGGCTCGGCGACTCTACGTTGCTTCTTCTTCGCCATCTCGGAGCTGAGTGAAGGTCTAAGCTCTTTTTAGAGTGGAGGAGAAAATGATTTAATCACTAACCCCAGTCCCGATGGGAGTCGAGACTGAGAGTGTGGGTCTCACCAATAATCGGCATACCACTAAAACCTCCTCCACCGGAACGAAAATGGAAGAAAAGTGTATTAAAGTGTGGCTTTGTGCGGTCCCGCATAGAACCCGCGTTAGTAAATTAAAAGCTGGTGACTGCCGCTCTATGGGCGGGAGCGGATAAAGGTAGTTACTAGGGTGCAGCCGTGAAATCTGACTGCAACACCAGTGGAAATAGAGAGGATTTAGAAAACAATCGTAATGGAAAATGTATAGGAGAGGTAGGTAGCACTTGAACTTACTTGTCGCGTGAATGTTGAATCTGACGTGCTCGACTCAGGTAATCTTCAGCGTATTGTGAGCTGCTCGTAGGCCTTCGGTTGGAGGTCTCCGGTTTTGTGTATGGCTGCTGAGAGTAGGGTCTGAATTGTTGTTGAAGTACTGACAAAGCTTTGAGATGCTGGTCTATGGAGTCGAGGCTTTGATGAGTCGTGTCTGAAGCTGACAATGAATTGATTGAGTCGTCGATGGTGTTGATCCTAGATGAGATGTTTTCGAACTGCCCAGCTAGAAAAACTTGCTGTGCAGCTGACGTGACTTGAAGTTCCTTGATGAGTTCCTCCAGAGCTGTCAGCTTCGCCGACATGTTCAGGAACTCCGCGTAGGCCCTGGACATCCTCGATGATCGGCGTTGGTGATGGTGCTGGTGTCGGCGCTGGTGATGGTTCTGGTATCGGCGAATGTGGAGTGGTCGCCTGCGGCGAGGTTGATGCTGGTGGCTTCAGCGGTGCCTTCCTGCGGGGATGCAAGGGGGCAGAGCGCTTGGCCAGTGAAATGGTTCGATCCTCCACCAGGTTGCGCAGTAGTGGCGGCGGCGCAAGTCGTGCTGCTTGCAAGTAGCAGTGGTGCTGGTAGCACCACAGTAGTGGTACCTTGGTTTCGCCATGGAGGATGTCTCGACGTGCTCGTAGGCATAGCAGAGTCGGCCGGGCACCTGGCGTTCCACTCAGCTGGCCTCGATTCGTAAGCCCACCCTCAAAGCCGCTTCGTGATCGCCAGGGTCTGCAAACTCGATCCTGACGAGCGATGTGGGTCCCTGTGCTTCGGAGATCCGAGTGGCCTTCAAGGCTGATGGCCACTGCTGGTATGCTGCGCTGATAGGCAGGTCCCTCGGGACCCCTCGGATGACAGCGCTGTACCTCCCCTGAGGTACAGGCTGTCTCTGCGTTGGCTGGAGAGCTCCCAGGATCGGCGGCGTGGACACCGGTGAAGGTGACGACAACTGCGGAGGCAGTCGCGGCGAAGTGCGGTGGATGGCGGCGAAGCGGCTGTAGAGGCGTAAGTAGCCCAGGAATGCGGCGGCTGTGTGGGTTTCTCTTCGGCGGATGCCGGAGCAGAAGAAGAGGTTCCTGCCTTAGCAGGATCGGCGACTCTACGAACCTTCTCCTTAGCCATCTCGGAGCTGAGTGTGTGTGTGTCTAAGTTCGAAGGGACCCCGTATTTATAGAGAAGTCACGGACCTATAATGTCACGTGATTTCAGATCTGTAACGTTTTTTTTCGTTACAGGCGCTATATCCATCACATATTTTAAACGTTTTGAGCTTTTAAAGAGACAAATTAAATATTAAACAACATTTATTCGTTATTATCGATATGTTTTGTCGTTTTTATACGCCTTCAATCCAAATGTGCAGCATTCCAGCAATGATATGCTGATTAGATGTCTAAAACTCGGGTATTTCACTAACATATCAATGCGTTTTTAACGATATATAACGTGATCAGTGATAAAACATTAAATCGAATCTAAAACCATTAATAAAAGCTGGTTTCTTGTATACGTCCATTTTAGTGCCACTGCATGTATTAACCAGCATATGACGTCACACCCAAACAGAGGCAAGATGTCTGGCTCTATTAGACACGTTGTAACTCGTCTCATAACTCCCTCTATATGACGTCACACCAGAGACAAGTCTTCTCAGACACCCGCTACGACAGATGCACCAATTCAAGGACCACCACCCCACCTCCATCATCACAACCATCACCCTCTGCACCAAAGTTAACACCATCTCTGTTACCAGAATACTTCAGAAGCAAACACTTAAAAGGTATGGTAGACAATTTTCTCCCCTTATTTAATTAAATCCATTCATATACTACGTTATTTCATGTTTTCATCCTTTTTTCATTCTTTTCCGTCTTTTATCTATTCTCCATAGAATCAGTACACAATATGCGATTCCGCAGATGGTCAATACTCAACTGTCGCAGAAAATCATTGAGTTTCACTCAAAACATATGTAAAGTAATTTATCCGGAGTTACACAAATTTTGAACTTCTAAAATAGAACAAGGAAATGTTTTTAATTTACGTATTTAGTAATTTAATTCTTCTCATCAGCATCCACCATTTACGCTTTATTTGAACCAGCAAAGACTCGTAGTTTTGAAGATATGTGAAATCAACTCTTCGAGACTCGATCCGAATACTTTTAGGTAATTTTATTACGATATTTTGAGACTATAACCTCTGTTTGCCTTTTATTTGGTATCTTTATCTAAATCAGTTCCTGAGATATGAAATTTATAAGTAAATGCCATCGGATCAGTATCCCAACCCAGGATACTAGAAATAAAATTGTTTATAATATTAATTTTACATGTTAAACATAACTATATGCACTTTACATCCTCAATCTAAGTAATATATCCTAGAATATAGTGGAAAATTAAGGAAGACACTGAAAGATCGGGATTCAAATTAAGGACAATTGAACTTTAATTATTTACGGTATTGATTGTCGGTAATAATAGGTAGTATACAAGCTTTATTGTGGCTCATTAACGCTGATAAATCTGGAGATAATTGAGGTTTTAGAAACTAGGATTCAATTTGAATTAAATTGAGCCTTTTATTTATAAACGCTCTTTAACTGCTGTGGTCCTTAGCGTCCCATATATTGGGCGTGAAAGATCGTCATTTTGCTCATAGACCTCTTTATCAGGCACTAGGACTCAAACACGAGACTGTAGATACTATGTACATATATTTAACAAACTACCTACATATATACATTTAAGAAAATGTAACTGAAGTCTGTATCTAAATTAGTTCAAGAGCTGTTAAATTCAGAAGTTAATTACATTGAATCAGCGTTCGAACTCTGAACAATATATTAACAATAAATATTAACAATTTTATTTTACACGTTAAGCGCGTTTATATGCACTTAACGTCATCAATCTAAATGATATATTCTAGAGTATAGAGGAAAATTAAGGAAGTTATTGAAAGATCAGGATTCAAACTAGAGAGAATTGAACTCCAATTATTTACCGTATCGGTATTGATAGGAGGTAATAATGGCCATCAATCATGCTTTGCTGCAGCCCTCTAGCATTCTTAGTTACTGAGATAATTGAGTTTTAAAATTTAAAGCTCAAACCCAGGACCTGCATATTGTCGTAGCCTCCAATCAAACACGCTCAAGGGGCAGAGCACTCGCTAGAGAGGTAACAGGTAGTTAACCAATTGTAATAATTTAAATAAGGCGAGGCTACGACTAGGGACGCAGCAAGTGAAAGTGCAGAAATATTATTAAAAACTGGCAAAAGGACACTTACATGGCTCAAAATAGGTAGAAGGAGCTTTACACTATCATAAATAAGACAATAAATATTTGGATGGCACAGTGTTTATTAGATAAAACTTACTACATACCCCATCTCCTTGGTTCCATGCATGTCGGGCGAGGCCGCCATGCATTCCCGCATGGAGAGAGCGAATACACGTCTGGTCTGGTTGACTCCTACTCACTATCTTCCCAAGCACGCCTCAAAAAGCGTGGGGACGCCAACTAACCTACCCCCACCTAAACTGCCAATCCCCACCTAAACTACAACCGCCATCTTGAATCTAGGTGACCAAAGAGACGTATGCGCATACGTCACAATGTATATATATATATATATATATTCAAACTATATAACGATATAAGCGCATTAAAGTTTATTTGACGTCTTTATCTAAATTAGTTCAGAAGTTAATCGAAGATAAAGTTATAATCATGCCCAGGATTCAAACCGGGGATCCTCGGTCAATTTGGAACAATATCCAATGATGCATTGTATTCCAAGAATGTAATTGCTTTTCATCGCATCGTTCTCTTTTCATTCAGGAGATGTAAGGCTTTAAAGAGTAGTGATGTGCCGATACGAAACAAATAAACCGCCATTTAATTGACCGTGTAATTCGATTAACTTACCTGAAATACGTTTTGAGTCTCCCTGAATACAAATACAAAGCAAACAGACAAAAAAACAAAAAGCATTTTTAGATAAAGGTCTGGCGTGTCTGTCTGTCTTTTTATATGTAACAGCATAACTAAAAAACGAAAAGTCGGTTAGACACCAAAATGGTATTTAAGTTCAGCATCTTCCAAGAAAACTACACCAGGATTTTCAAGAGAATCCCTCACCCCCAACATCCCTGTACACAGAAACGTTTCGTTATTTTTTATTTTATCAAAAATGGCTTAGCGATTTTTATTAAAATCCATACTTTTAAGACTTTGCATGATAAAAAATGCATATTTGCATTTTTTTAGAATAGCCTGTGAAGTCCTCTTCATTCTTAACGACCTTTTATAATTGGTAAACGTAAGATACAGTAAAATTATTATTATTATTATTATTATTATTATTATTATTATCTTTTCAAGGATTAGGTGATATCACCTGTTTCGGTCTCTAGCCATCTCTTGCGTGGTCTTCCTAAACCTCTCCTCCCTATCGGTTGGTAGTTCATTATCTTTTTTGGTAATTTTTTGCAAAGCTTTTATTGCCCAAAATATGTATATCTGATTAAAGCCCACAGCATATGCCAACTAAACTTTTTTGCGGCGTTAACTATTTTCGAAAAGTGTTTTGTTGTTGGTTTGAATTTTCAGAAACATATTTTTTACTTTCTCTACTGCTTACCTATAGTAAATAGCGGAAGTATTACATTCCACCCAAAACTATTGTGTATGTGTGTGCGCGCCTGCGTGCGTGTCTGTGAGTGGCATAACCCAAAAATTAAAAGTGGTTAAATACCAAACTTGGTATTGACGTTCAACATGTTCCAAGGGAGCACCACGAAGTTTTTTCAAGAAAATCCCCTCACCACAAAGTTCTCGTACGCTTTACATAAAAAAAATTATTTTCTCAAAAATGACTAACGATTTTGATTAAAATACCAAGTCTATGACAAATGAAATGTATAACTTGTATTTTTTGGGAACAACCTCTGAAGTCCTCTTCATTCTGAATGAGTTTTGTATAACTGATAAACCGTAAGAGATAGACAAAATCTTACTAATTGTAGATTTCGTTCAAAATTTTATTATATGTATAGTATTATATATGACATAATTTTATTTCCGAGGTATTCGTTATTGTTTTGAATTTGAAATACTGGCACTTTTCTCAATTCGGAAGTTGTTATTGTTCTCTCTCTCTCGCTAGCTCTATGGTCATGCAAGGAGTATGGAATTTCAAAACCATCATTTAGCGGCACGCTCTTTAAAAATCTATCGGTTTATCTACTGTATCCTACAACGAAACATGCGAATTGAAAGTTTATCTGGATTATCAATAAATTGCTAGAATAATAAGTAGCATTAATAAGAATAGTGTGTAGAAAGGTGGGTGGGAAGGTCATTTGAATACAATACATCCGATTTTTTTGATAAGTCGCTATTTTTTTTCTCGTGGGCATAAAATTTAAAGTCCATCACATAGCGACATGTTTTATAAAAGTCTAATACCGATTTAACCTACTGTATCCTTATACTCACAACGAATCTTGTGGCAGTATTTTATATCACAACAATGTAAATGCCAGAGTGATTGTAGTGTAAATAAGCATTATTGTATGACAATGATTTGAGATGTTTGTTAATTATAAGCATTGTTAGGAAATAAGTTTACACGGCCTCACTGAAACTGACAATAGGAGCGGATAACAATGAGCGAGGGGGTGAGTTGTTTACTAATTAGATGAGACAAACAAATGACGTCAGAGTAGCGCGCTTTTCTGTAGAAATGGAGGGAATATCTTCCCTAGAGCATATGTGTTCATAATTTTGATTGGATATAAAAATAGACGATAATGTTGGCGCGTTTTATTAACCAATAGCAGCTCTGTTATAATCTTTAGGCATATCGGGGTGAGGGAGTATAAAAAGCTAAAGCCAGAGACGGGTAACGTTCAGTCCAACAGAATCATTCGCGGGTTATACGTCGTGCAGTTCTACAAAATCATTCAGAAGTTACACGTCGCTCAGTTCATCAGAATCATTCACGCGTTAAACATCGTGCAGTTCTACAAAATCTCTCGCGTCGTAAAGTTAGTTAAAAATGTGAAATACGCGAATTAATAATGTGCGCAAATAAATGATTATAAGTAGGTATATATAGAGAGATCGAGCGCAGTTTTTTGCGTTTATATGGGAAAGGATAGGGAAAACGAGGCTAGATGCGACGGTTCAAGGAGGAAAATGCGTTTATATGGGCGAGATAGGGAATACGAGGACTGACGCTAGGCTAGACAGTGGTAGGAGGGGGAGTGCGCTTTATATGAGAAAGATAGGGAATACGAGGGGAGGTGCTAGGCTAGACAGAGGCTGAGTAGAGTATAGTTTATATGAGAGGTATAGGAAAACGAGGGGAGGTGTTAGGCTAGACAGAGGCTGAGTAATGTATGGTTTATATGAGTGGTATAGGAAAACGAGGAGAGGAGTTAGACTAGACAGAGGTCGAGGAGCAGAGTATGGTTTATGTGAGAGTCATAGGTAAACGAGAGAGGCGTTAGGCTAGACAGAGCTAGAGGAATAGAGTATGGTTTATATGACAGGTATAGGAACAGGAGAAGAGGTGTTAGGCTAGACAGGTAGTGTAGCAGTAGGAATATGGACTTATATACAGGAGAGATAGGGAATACCAGGGCTGATGCTAGGCTAGTCAGATGCTAAAGGAGGGAGGGATATGCCTTTATACGAGAGAGATAGGGAATACAAGGAAAGATGCTAATTAAGAGACTAATTAAGATAAAGACGCCAAATAAACGTTATTACATTAATGTCATTAGGTAGTTTCTTGTAAATGTATATTTGGGTACCTGGTGTCCTGGGTTCGATCCTTAATTTTAAAAACTTCATTATCTCGGAAACTAAGAAAGCTAGAGGAATGGACCAAAGCATGTTTGATAGCTGTTATAATGTGTAATTAATACTGTATATAATTTTTAATCAGTTGTCTCTAGTTCGAATCCCGATTTTTTAATGACTTCCTTAATTTTACTCTATACTCTAGAAAATATCACTTAGATTGATGCTGTAACTACATACAGCACCTTTAAGCATATCAAACTCATATTATAAATTATTTTGTTCTTGGTGTTCTGGGTTCGAATACTGATTCGATGGAATTTACTTATAAATTTAATAACTCCTAAACCAATTAAGATAAAGACGCCAAATAAACTTTATTGCGTTTATGTTATTAGGTAGTATCTTTTAAATGTGTAATTAGATACCTGACGTCCTGGGTTCGATCTTTAATTCTTAAATTTTCATTATCTCGGGAACTAAGTGAGGTAGAGGAGTGCAGCAAAGCATGATTGATAGGTTGTGTACTGGGTGATTAATGCTGTATATAATTGTCAATCAGTTGTGCTTGGTTCGATTCCCGATTTTTAATGACTTCCTTAATTTTCCTCTGTACACTAGAATATATCACTTAGATCGATGATGTAACTGCATACAGCTTTGTTTAACATGTCAGACTAATATTATAAATTATTTTGTTCCTGGTGTTCTGGGTTCGAATACCGATTCAATGAAATTTACTTGCAAACATTTAATAACTCGTAATTTAATTTAGATAGACATGTCAAGGTAAACGTAAACAGAGTATCTAGTTCTTAAATATCGTTATCGTTATAAAAATTACTTTAAAGTACTTAGATAGAATCCCGAAGGGGTGATTTCATATATCTTCAAGCTTATGGATCATATCAGGTTCGAGTAAAGATTAAATGGTAGATGCTGATATTGGGGAGCTAAAATACATTTATTAAAAGTATTACCGGGTTCGATTTAGAAGCTTAGAATCTGTGTAACTCTGGAAAAATTGCTTTTCTCGTGATTGTAGTTAAATGTAATGGGCTTTCTGTGAGAAGATGGAAAGCAAGAATTGAAAAGGGAATGAAAACATGAGATAATTAAGTAAATAAGGGGGACATCTTCTCGTTACCTTTTAAGCTTTTACTTTAAGTACTGTGATAATACAGCTGGAATTAACCTTGGTACAATAGGTGGTGATGGTGGTGGTAGGCTTTGAATTTGAAATATATGTCTGAATGAGCGTGGGAGAATGCTTCTCTTGCTGGTGTGACAGCTTAAGCAGGTAGTTATTAGACGAGTTTAAACGTGTTTGATGCTGTCAGACATTCTGTCTCTGGGTGTGACGTCATAAACATCCTGTCTCTAGACTTGAGGTTATATGGCTGTGGGGTTAATACACGTTGAGCGATCATATACATCTGGTTATGAAACGAGTTTATGATTGATCTAAAAGGTTCGTGCTCCCTCTATAAATATGGTGATCTAGGGCATTGGACTTCATTGTGCTAATTAGTCTTGAGGTGTTAACATCGTGTTCTCTCCAAGAATAATCAGCTTTCTAAAGTGGTGTCAAGGTGAAGAGGTCTACATTTCATTGATCAGTGATTAATACGTTATTACATCAAGAATAAAGATGAATAACTCAGCGTATAAGGATATTATTCCAAGCGCTACTGGATATGCATGCGGAAAATGTGGGAGGAAGTTCCTCCGAGGTTATGACAAGAGAAGACACGAGATGAGCTGCAAGAAGCTCTTCAAATGTAAACATTGTAATGTAACCTTCAAAGATTGTTATAAGGGACAACGACACGAAGATATATGTGAAATAAGCAGCCCTCAGAAGAAAAGAAGATTGGAGCCAACTAAACATCAGTTGCTGTCAACAATGGAGGACTGTGATATGAAAGAATACGAAACTTCATTCGAAGGACGATTGAAATCGTATTTTATACGATGCGAATCAGCTAAGGACCTAAATAAGTATCTGCAAGAGGCAAAACAACGTATAATCCAGGCTGTGCATAAAGAGCTTAGCATTCATAAGAGTGTTAAAATTAATCTGCTGGCTGAGTGTCGATTTGTTAACAGTATTGGAGAAACCTGTGACAAAACATTTAAAACACGGAATCAAGCTGTGTTTCTAGAAACAGAACTGGAGTCAACGATTGAAGTGAAATTCAAGAAATTGGTGACTGAAATGGAGGAGTCTCAGCTTAAGGGTAGCAGCTGGGCTTTGCTTGCTGTGGAAGGAGTTCGACTTCGTATCAACAAGTACAACCCGTTACGAGGAAGTAGCTACATACCACTACCGTCATCTGTCGGAGCTAAAGAAGCGTGTATAAACATTCAGAACTTTACCGACGAGAAATGTTTCATGTACTCTATATTAGCTAAATTCATAGGGAAGGATGCGCAACGTGTGAGCAAATACAAACAACTTCAAGATAAGTACGACTTCAGCTGTGTTTCCTACCCTACTCCACTTTCTCAAATACCTAAATTTGAGAAGTTTAACAATATGTCTATTAACGTTTTCGGGTTGGATGAGAAGCACGAAGTGTATCCGATAAAGGTTGCTGATATTGAACTACCTGAACATCGCGACCTGCTACTATTGAATGACAGCAGTGGAAAACATCACTACGTGTATATAAAGAATTTTGAGAAACTCGTTCGACGCCAGAAAACTAACTAATGGACGGGTTTATACTTGTAAGCGCTGCTTTACACATTTTGATGACCAGAGCGGACGAAGTGGACAGGAAAAACTACAAGAACATGCAGCCGTCTGTATTCAACATGGTGTTGCAAGGGTAGTTATGCCTACCAAGGAGAAATCAATTGTACAGTTTAAAAATGTTGAGAGGATGCTGAAAGTACCTTATGTCATCTATGCAGATTTTGAGAGTATTCTCACTCCATGCCATACGTGTATACCCAATCCTGAAACTTCCTATACAACCCCTTATCAAGAGCACACACCAATGAGCTTCTGTGTTTACGTGAAGCCTACATCCAGTGTTGAACATCTCGAAACTGGTCTTCCTAAGCAACCCTATGTGTATCGTGGTGCTGATGCTGCTCAGAAGTTTATGCTGTACCTGACATCTCTTGCAAAAATGATTGGTAATATATACATATCTGCTAAGCCTCTGAAACTTACGGATCAACAGCAAAAGGATTTCGAATCTTCTACGACATGCTACTTGTGTGGAAAACCCTTTACAGAAGAGAACTATAAAGTACGCGACCATGATCACATCAGCGGTGAATATCGTGGAAGTCTTAATAATGAATGTAATTTAGCCTGTAAAACACCTAAATATATACCAGTCTTCATGCATAACCTTAGCGCATATGACTCTCATTTCATTGTTAAGGAGCTGGGTTGTACAAGTGAACGTGTGGAGGTAATTCCTAACTCTGAAGAAAGCTATATCTCATTCACCAAGTATGTAGGAGATATAAAGCTTCGATTTGTGGATACCTTCCGATTCCTCAGTACAAGCTTGGATAAGTTGGTAAAAAATCTAACCTCGTATCCTGAAACGCTAAAGTACTTTGGAGAAGACAAATTGAAGTTGATGACCCGTAAGGGTGTATTTCCCTATGATTTTGTTACGTCATGGGATGTCCTGAACGAGACCTGCTTGCCTCCTAAGGACTACTTCTACAATAGATTAAATGAAGAAGAAATTACTGATACTGACTACGATCATGCTAGAAATGTATGGGAGCTGTTTAATGTGAGAAACCTGGGAGAGTACAGCGATCTCTACTTAACTTCGGATGTACTTCTCCTAGCTGATGTCTTTGAGACGTTCAGAGAGCAAACCCTTAAAACACACAAAGTTGATCCTGCCCATTATTTTACCTCTCCAGGTCTTACATGGGACGCAATGTTACTGTATACTGGAATTAAGCTGGAACTGTTACAAGATTATGATCAACTACTCATGGTGGAATCAGGTATAAGAGGAGGTTTATGCCAAGTTTCCCATCGGTATGCTGAGGCTAATAACACTTATATGGATAAGTTTGATCCGTCGAGACCAACCCAATTTATCACATACGAGGACGCTAATAACCAATATGGGTGGGCAATGTGTCACGCCCTTCCTTTTGGTGGATTTCAGTGGGTGTCACCTGAAGAAATCAACTTAGAAACACTACAAGAAGATGATCCTCATGGGTACATATTAGAAGTCGACATCGAGTATCCTGCTGAACTTCACGATCTACACAACGATCTACCGTTCCTGCCAGAGTGTATGAAACCATTGGAATCATCTACAAAGAAACTGATACCTCATCTTGGACCTCCAAAGAAGTATGTAGTGCATTACATGGCTTTGAAGCAAGCTCTTAGTCATGGACTACGACTAACAAAAATCCATCGTGTGCTACAATTCCGACAGTCTCAGTGGTTGAAACCTTATGTGGAATTTAACAACAGGCTACGACAACAAGCTGCAAATGATTTCGAGAAGGATCTCTACAAACTCTTTAACAACGCTATGTTTGGAAAAACTATGGAGAACCTGCGTAATCGTATGGATATGCGACTGGTGACCAATGAAAAAACTCTAGAGAAGCTGATCGCCAAGCCTACGTTTATCGAAGGACGATATATGCTGATAATCTAGCTGCTGTACATATGGCCTCTCGTCAGATTGTATTCAACAAGCCTATATACATTGGTATGAGTGTGTTGGACATCTCCAAGACATTAATGTATAACTATCATTACGACGTTTTGTTGCCTTATTATGGAGCTGAAAACCTGAAGCTTATGTATATGGACACTGATTCGTTCATTCATCGTGTAACAACTGAAGATGTGTACCAGGACAAGCTACGTTTTCTTGAACATCTCGATACAGCTGATTACCCTGCCAACCATATATGTTACTCTACTCAGAACAAGAAGGTATTGGGAAAATTTAAAGATGAGGCTAATAGCAAAATCATCCTACGCTTTGTTGGACTACGTCCTAAGATGTATGCCTTAGATATTCAAGGGTCAATGATAAAAAAGATTAAAGGTATAAAACGTAGCGCTATTAAGCAGTACATTTCGTTTGACAGCTATACAGACTGTCTTAAAACCTGTGAAATCATCAGAACACCTATGAATCTGATCCTATCACGAAAGCATGCTCTTGCTACAGTGCAAGTGAATAAAATTGCATTGACTCCGTTTGATGATAAAAGAATTATTGCTGAGGATGGGATAACGACATATGCATATGGACATTACGCCATTACAAACAGTGCTTAAAAGAATGTAAGTTAAAGATAAAGATTTTCTCGTGAGTCTACAATCTTAAAAAAGAAGGTTATCTGTGTGCTGTATATGCAGATAGCTGACGCCTGATGAAGAAAGAAGAAGATGGAAGGGAGGGTGGTAACCCTGCCATTAGGAGCAATCCTAGTGCTAGTCTCAAGCCTAGATAAAAGGGGAGAGACATCTACAACGAACTAAAATAAAGGTATGTTGACGTAAAGCTTTTCAATTTGTGAACCAATATGCAGTTTATCCCTCTCCGCATCGTACAATAACTGTTTAACATATAATAAGTTTGTAAGATTTAGAAAAAAGTATATAAATTGTTGTAACGTTGGATGAGAAATGTTTTATAATTTAATTACTCTCTATATTACCATGAGTACCTGTGATACTAGTTGAATTGCCCGTTAAAATGACTTAAATACCTGTGATACTGCTCGAATCAAGTGAAATTACATTAAATAGCTCTGATACGAAACCCTGATCATTGAATCTAGCCTCCTGTGATACTAGCTGAGTTACTCTAAACACCTATGATGCTTGAATCGCCCAAATACCTAGACACTAACTGAATTACCTGTTAAAATGACACAAATACCATTGATACAACCTGAATCACCTGCATTTACCTTAAATAGCTGTGATACAAATCTCTGATCGAAATTATCACGAGCATCTGTGAAACTATGCTGATTACCCAAATACTTACGATATTACCTGAACTATCTGTAAAATACGAAACTAGGCTATAACCAACCCCTGGAACCTACCCTCCTGTAATGCTTGCTTAATTACTCTAAACACTAAGTTACTTGAATTATCCTAAATACCTACGATACCCTCTGAATTACCTTGAAATATGAAACTATGCTATACCCAACCCTGGAATCTAGCCTCCTGTGATACTACCTGAATTAGCTTAAATACCTACGATACTAGCTGAATTAGCTGTGAAATCATGCATAGCTATGATGCAGTTAGCCTCTGGAATCTAGCCTCCTGTGATACTAGCTGAATTAGCCTAAAAACATACGATACTAGCTGAATTACCTGTGAAATCATACACTGCTATGATCCAGTCAGCCTCTACAATACTATCTGAATTACTTACCTGTTAGTGTTAGTGGGTTAGCTTTTCCCGTTGCAGGTCACCTTTTTCCCTTTGGTGGTCGCCTTTTTTCCCTTTGCTGGTGACATTTTTCCCTTTGCTGGTCATGTTTTTCCCTTTGCTAGTCAACTTTTTCCCTTTGTGGGCCTCCTTTTTCCCTGAGCAGTCACCTTTTTCCCCTGAACGAGTCACCTTTTCCCTGAATAGGTTACGTGATGGGCATGTCTAGAATTAGCGTTCTAACATCGACATGAAACAGTTTTCCACTAAGTTCACGTCTAAAGTCGCTTTCAAGTCTAGCCCTCCTATTCCCTATCTCTCCTGTATATAAGTCCATATTCCTACTGCTACACTACCTGTCTAGCCTAACACCTCTTCTCCTGTTCCTATACCTCTCATATAAACCATACTCTATTCCTCTAGCTCTGTCTAGCCTAACGCCTCTCTCGTTTACCTATGACTCTCACATAAACCATACTCTGCTCCTCGACCTCTGTCTAGTCTAACTCCTCTCCTCGTTTTCCTATACCACTCATATAAACCATACATTACTCAGCATCTGTCTAGCCTAACACCTCCCCTCGTTTTCCTATACCTCTCATATAAACTATACTCTACTCAGCCTCTGTCTAGCCTAGCACTTCCCCTCGTTTTCCTATACCTCTCATATAAACTATACTCTACTCAGCCTCTGTCTAGCCTAGCACCTCCCCTCGTATTCCCTATCTGTCTCATATAAAGCGCACTCCTCCTCCTACCACTGTCTAGCCTAGCGTCAGTCCTCGTATTCCCTATCTCGCCCATATAAATGCATTTTCCTCCTTGAAGACTCTCTCAACCTAGCACCTAACTTCGTTTTCCCTATCTTTTCCCATATAGACGTATACTCTCTCATTCAGACCTTCCCGACTAGCCTAGCACTTCTCCTCATATTCCCCTACCTCTCTCATATAAGATGCATTCCCTCATTCAACACCGTCTAGCCTAGCATCGACCCTCGTATTCCCTATCTCTCGCATATAAACGCCTACTCCATCATTCAAAACTCCTATACTAGCACCTCTCCTCGGTTCGCTATATCGCTCATATTCTACCCTTCAAGTCCTGTTTAGTATAGCATCTTTCCTTGTATTCCCTATCTCTCTCGTATAAAGGCATATCCCTCCCTCCTTTAGCATCTGACTAGCCTAGCATCAGCCCTGGTATTCCCTATCTCTCCTGTATATAAGTCCATATTCCTACTGCTACACTACCTGTCTAGCCTAACACCTCTTCTCCTGTTCCTATACCTGTCATATAAACCATACTCTATTCCTCTAGCTCTGTCTAGCCTAACGCCTCTCTCGTTTACCTATGACTCTCACATAAACCATACTCTGCTCCTCGACCTCTGTCTAGTCTAACTCCTCTCCTCGTTTTCCTATACCACTCATATAAACCATACATTACTCAGCCTCTGTCTAGCCTAACACCTCCCCTCGTTTTCCTATACCTCTCATATAAACTATACTCTACTCAGCCTCTGTCTAGCCTAGCACCTCCCCTCGTATTCCCTATCTTTCTCATATAAAGCGCACTCCCCCTCCTACCACTGTCTAGCCTAGCGTCAGTCCTCGTATTCCCTATCTCGCCCATATAAACGCATTTTCCTCCTTGAACCGTCGCATCTAGCCTCGTTTTCCCTATCCTTTCCCATATAAACGCAAAAAACTACGCTCGATCTCTCTATATATACCTACTATTATAGTTACATTCGAAAATATAACAGTTTCAGTCAGGCATGTATCAAAAGTAAATCTGTGAAATTAACGAAGTGTGACGGAAATAAAAGTGTAAAAACAAATCCTTTTATAAGTGTTATCTTTTAGTAACAGCTCCTTTCCGTTTACCCACCCTGTTCAAGAGATTTGCTCGACTGCGTAGTAATAGCTAGCCGGAGGACAAAGAACCCAAATTCAAACTAGTAATACAATAAATGGCGCTCAGCAATAAGATAACACGACGATACCTCGACAAATTGGCTCCCAGAACGCGGGGCGAATTAACCAGGAAGGGACGAAGGAACGAGGACGTGGAGCGAATGGAGCAGTGAAATTAACTACAAGACGCAGATTCCAGTAACAACCACAAGAACGACCAACGACGCGGATGAGAGGACATCGTAATAACGAGAATAGAACGCAAGAGGGGAATTCGACTACAGGACACCAAGACAGCGAGACGACGCAGATTCATCGTAGTACGACGCAGAGGCGACATATACATCTAGGAGAGAGGTGCAGGAAGCTGGACATCAAAGCAACATCATCAGATAGCATCATAAAGGTTAGAAAATTGTGAGAAATTAAATGTTGTTAAGAAGTGATAGGATTAAGAAAACAATGTCCACTAATAATACAGAAGAAACAATTATGGAAGGGGATAATGTAACAGTTAGCCGTAATTCAATGCAGGTTACGGAAAATAGCTCAAATAATGTAGTATTTGAGGGAGGAAATATTAGTGAAGAAAGTGAGAATAGAATAGCAGAAAATGTTAATTTTGATGGTGGTATGATGATGGAAATGCTGAGAAATTTTGGTGAAACATTAAATAAGAGTAATGAGAAATTAGAAAAACTAACTCAGAATATGGAAAGGAATAATAGGGAATTGAGGGAAGGTATTGGTAAGAGTAATGAGAAATTAGAAAAACTAACTAAGAACATAAAAAAGAGTAATGAGAAATTAGAAAAAAAATAGATCAAAACAGGGAAGATATGGAAAAAAATAATAGGGAATTAAGGGAAGATATTGGTAGGAGCTTAGAACAAAACAGGGAAGAAATGGAAAAGAAATTTATGGAGCTAGATAGTAGTATGATAAGAATAAGAAATGAAAATCAGGAAATGATAGCAAGTGAGATAGGAAAATTTTCAAAGAAAATTTCAGACATGAGCAGGGAAATATCTAACCAAAAAAGTGACGTTAATAATAAAATTGAACATGTTGATGTAAAATGTACAGAGTTAGGTAGACGAATGAATAGCATTTCAAGTGAGCTAAGAGACATGAATGTAGATTTAATTCAGGTGCAAGTTAACTTCAGAGGGGAGATATCTGAAATTCAGAAGGAGTCGGAAACACAAAGAAATAAGTTGTCCGAAGAAGTTAAAGTTTTGTCTATAAATTTGGATCATAAACTAACTTCTGAAACTAACAAGCACCAAGTTTTTCAAAATGAGAACAATAAAAAATTGGAACAGACAATAGAAAGTCTACAAGGTACTGTAAATAGGTTAGAATTGAATTCAAGGGTCAATATCTGTGATGCTAATGTATCTGATGTACAGAATAATGATAGAGGTAGTTCCTCAGGTGTGACTAATAATGTGAGTGACGCGGCGGCTTCATCCATAGCTCACGCTCAAACTCAGAGTGCACAAGTAACGTTAGAGAATTTAAATATGGGAATAAGGGATTTGCAAAACTATAATTATATCTTAAATGATTTACCACTTGCAAAATTTAATGAAAACTCCAATCCAGTACATTTATTGCAGACTTGTCAGAGTATTTTCAAATTAAAAAGATACCGGAAGCATTGAAAATGATAGTTGTCAAACGATGTTTGGACCAGAAAACTTTAGATTAGTTACAAATGGTATCAGGGGGTGAAATTTCATATGAATCCTTTAAGAGGTTATTCATGAACAGATTTTGGAATGTTACGGTACAGCACAGAATACGAGTAATGCTTAGCCATAGACAATTTGATCCAGGAAAGGGAATAGTAATGACCGCTAAAAAAAAAAAAAAAAAAAGCAAGCAAGCAAATCCAGGATAAGCAAATCTAAACTGCAAAACAAAGTATTGGAATGTAAGAGGGTTATCTATGTATATATGTCATGAGAAAGGAGAAATAAATTCTGGACAAAAATAGATGTTTAAAGGGGAAAAAGAACATTTTCTTAGTAAACTGTAACAGCATTTGAAATGAGGCATGTAATAATGAAAAATTAATGTCATATTAAAGTAAAAGTACGTAGATATAATTCAAATAGTATTGTGAATATAAAGTACAAAACAATAAAAAAGGGGTAAACATAATTAAAGCAAAACACTTATATATCACACAGATAATGTGAAATTATGTCTAGAATTAAGTGATGTAAATATATTTGTGTAGAGGATGAATATTTTGGTAAATATGTTCAATAATTATAGATGAAACAGGTTAAAAATCTTGAGTGTATAAATTTCTATGTTAATAATCTAAGAAAGTATAAACATTTTGTAACTAAATAGTTCAGGGTACAGTATTTGCTATAAAAAATTGTAATGTTAGATGTATGTATACAAACACATTAGACCAGAGCCAGTGAATAGTGGCGAGAAAAAGGCAAAATATATGTCGTGTGTTAAATGCGTGTGCAGTGTTAAGTGCAAATGATAAATACCCTGTGTTACAAGATTCAGGAGACTAAAAACCCAATTATAAAATTTCCAAACAAGTTGTAAATATTTATAATTATGTTTCTAGTGGGGCATATGTGGCAGTATTTTATATCACAACAATGTAAATGCCAGAGTGATTGTAGTGTAAATAAGCATTATTGTATGACAATGATTTGAGATGTTTGTTAATTATAAGCATTGTTAGGAAATAAGTTTACACGGCCTCACTGAAACTGACAATAGGAGCGGATAACAATGAGCGAGGGGGTGAGTTGTTTATTAATTAGATGAGACAAACAAATGACGTCAGAGTAGCGCGCTTTTCTGTAGAAATGGAGGGAATATCTTCCCTAGAGCATATGTGTTCATAAATTTGATTGGATGTAAAAATAGACGCTAATGTTGACGCGTTTTATTAACCAATAGCAGCTCTGTTATAATCTTTAGGCATATCGGGGTGAGGGAGTATAAAAAGCTAAAGCCAGAGACGGGTAACGTTCAGTCCAACAGAATCAATCGCGGGTTATACGTCGTGCAGTTCTACAAAATCATTCAGAAGTTACACGTCGCTCAGTTCATGAGAATCATTCACGCGTTAAACGTCGCGCAGTTCTACAAAATCTCTCGCGTCGTAAAGTTAGTTAAAAGATGTGAAATACGCGAATTAATAATGTGCGGCAAATAAATGATTATAGTTACATTCGAAAATATAACAGTTTCAGTCAGGCATGTATCAAAAGTAAATCTGTGAAATTAACGAAGTGTGACGGAAATAAAAGTGTAAAAACAAATCCTTTTATAAGTGTTATGTTATAGTAACAGCTCCTTTCCGTTTACACACCCTGTTCAAGAGATTTGCTCGACTGTGTAGTAATAGCTAGCCGGAGCACAATGAACCCAAAATGCAAAATAATAAAACAATAAC
The DNA here is from genome assembly GCA_030765065.1 of Deroplatys truncata. NCBI lineage: Eukaryota > Metazoa > Arthropoda > Insecta > Mantodea > Mantidae > Deroplatys > Deroplatys truncata. Next base: position 225,704,043 of record CM060976.1, read on the forward strand.
AGGCGCTCAGCAATAAGATAACACGAAAGATACCGCGTCAATGTATACATGTATAACGAAAGTTTATCTGTATAATAAGAAGTAGACAGAAGAATACGATTTTGTAAGAATACTTCTAGGAGAGACATTAGGGATCATTTGAATGCAATATATCTGATTCGTTTTTGTTTCTTCGAATGGCTTTATTTACACTTATATTTTCCATTTTTCAATACAAAATTTTTCAAATGTTTCATCCAGTGTAACTGTGAAAGTAAGAAGAATGACAAAGCATTTCAGTTCATAAGTACAGAACGTCTAATACTAAAGGAACGAACTGACGTAAAATACGGCATAGGTAGTATAAACCTAAAAAGAAAGGCTTTGAGCTAACAAATATAGCAGCGTTTTCTGCGCAAAACTCCGAGCACGCGCTCTGAGGAGAGTTTCCTAAAGAGGTGCCAAAAACGTATGGACAACGACGGTAGCCAGTTTCAGCATCTCCTTTCATAAAGTTGGTAAGTAAAGCCTTTAAAAGTTGTTTTAAAAATGTTGTATGGTTTCATCCGCGGCTTTCTATGATAGCGGCAGACGGCAACGAGCGCCGAGAACGCGGACAGGAAAAATACCGCGCAGACGGTTCGGAGTCTTTTGACTCACTCTGTATAAGAGCGACCGCTAAAAAGTGCGGGTGAGTGGGCTAAATGACTTCGTTCCGGCAGCATGAAACAACTCCACATTCTCTGCAGAACACTCTGGATATCAAAAAGTCTCGATTTTATAAGTAATTCAGGTGCATTTCACTTACAATCCAGTACCGTACTAGAACCATTCAAACCTTCTAAAACAACTGTAGTATGTTCCGAGATTTTCCAAGGACGATTTCGATACCAGTGTTGATTTTGTGAAACAGATATTGTATTAACAATCGAAATTGTATGCCACCCGTAAAGAACATACTCGCTCTGAAATTTTGCAGACTTTGCACTTAGTGAAAACTGTCCAAATCGGACTGAGTTCGCGGGAACCCCTGTCTATTTCGGAAAAGTTTCGGCCCCCCGGTGGTAATCATATACATTGTTTCCTGATTAATATGGAAATCCTCTGTAACTGCTCAAAACGGAAATGCAGTAATAAAATGCATTTGTTTTGTCATACGCTGTGCTTCCAAGGAAACTGCAAATGGTTTATGTACTATTTTATTTGGGGACAAATACACTTCCGAGGAAACTACTAATGTAGGACATTGAGGTAATGAGATTTCTTTGTAAACGTACGTACCTGAATGGAGGCCGCGTCAAGGACGAAAGAAGGGGGTTATAGTTACAAATATGTGTTTTTCTTCAGTGTTGTTTGTTGCTTTGAACGGTGTATTGTGTGAAAAGCTGTTATTTCGTGATTAAGAATGTCACGTCAAAATGTGGCGCTTTCGTTAAAGTATAAAATGAAAATGGTCAAATTAAAGGGAAAAGAGAAACGCACTGCAAAAGAAGTAATGCTACAGTTCAAATGTGACAAAACACTAGGAAAGTCTAAAAAATCAAGAACACATAATGAGTAAATGCGGGCGAAGAGACCGAAATAATGTACGTAACATGCATAATATGGACTGCATTATGCAGTGGATGTAAAACTACATATGTACTGTGAGGTAGTATTTTCTTTCATAACATGCTGTAAATGCCAGAGTGACTGTAGTGTAAATTAATATTATTGTATGTACAGGATTTTAGATGTTTGTTAGCCATAAGTATTGTTAGGAAATAAGTTTACACGCCCTCACTGAAAACTGACAATAGAAGTGGGTAACAATAAACCGAGGGGGTGAGTTGTTTATCACTACGAAGAGACAAACAAATGACGTCAGGGTAGCGTGCCTTTCTTTAGAAATGGAGGGAATATCTTCTCTAGAGTATATGTTAGTAGTAGTGATTGGCTGACAAAACAGACGCAAATGTTGGCGCGATTTGGTAACCAATAGCAGCTCTATTATAATGTTTAGGCATTTCGAGGTGAAGGAGTATATATTCTCGAGCCATAAGTATGTGTCGCGCAGTTCTAAGGAATCTCTCGTGAGGTGCACGTCATACAGTTTGGAAGAATCTCTCGCGAGATACACGTCGTAAAGTTAGTTACAAAATGTGAAGTACGCGGCAACTAATACGACAGTAATTACATTCGGAAATATAAAAGTTTCAATCAGGCATGTATAAAGATTAAATATGTGAATTATTAATTAAGTGTGACGGCAATAAAATTGTAGAAACAAATTATTTTATCAGTGTTATCTTTTAGCAACAACTCCTTTCCGTTTACACGCCCTGCTCAGAGATACTTGCTCGACTGAGTAATAATAGCTAGCCGGAGGACAATAAACCCAAAATTCAAAATAATAAAACAATAATAGGCGCCCAGCAAATAAGATAACACGAGCCAGATTACTGCGACAACTGGGGCCAGTGCTTTTTAATAAAGCACATGATATTGAAACTATTGGCATGGTGTTTGCGATTAATCTTAAATCTACACATAGGAAGAAAATCCACATGCCTGAATAATACAGAAACCTCGCCAAAACGTCAAATATTTAGGATGTCACTTCCGTCTTAACAGATTTCATTGTAATTTATTTGTCTATTTCACTGAATACTTTACTGTGTTTGTGTGCTCCAGCTGTAGACCGGGTCCATAATATTCTCCGACGTGTTCCGGTTGCCCAGTACCATTCTTCTCAATCCATCCATGCTTCCTCCTCCAGCTCTCTTGCTTCCATTTCATTCAATTAACGTCCAATTCTTGGACATCTTCTCTTCTTTCTGGTGTGGTCTGCTGGAATGTTTGGTTTGGATTTCTTACTTCTTCCATTCTTTTTAGGTGACCGTACCTCTTTCAGTTTTTTTTAAGTCATCTAGTTCATTTTCATGTACATTCGTGGTTTCTCTAATTGTTTCTTTCCTTATTTGGTCTGAACAAGAAATCCTCGCAAACGTATTAAACAATACTGCTTCTCTTCGGCTCTTGCTTACTGAACACCTCTAAACCGGGTATTGTAACGTATGGAATGGAATGATAGGAGAAGCGGAGGGGATTTCGGCACTTATCCAGGAAGTCCAGACATTGTACGTACGCCTCCCACAAGGGAGCGCCCCCGGGAGGAAAATATGAGGTGAAGGGAGAAACCGGGAGGCCGGAACCAGGAGTGACGGCACAGAAAATGACAGGGTCCCTAAAGTTTCTAGATATAAACGCCTCGGCAGACGGACAGGCAGACCAGAGATCCCGCCCCACATGGGCTCCAACGCCACCACCGGAGGCGGTCCTTATACCCCGGCAGCCACCCGAAGGTCAATGGATGGAAAAGGTTCACAGAGAGCATCCTTTTTCCCTGCCACGCTGCACCGAAACCCATTGCTGACACTTACAACCCTTAAACAGTCCAAACGAGGTGAAGGATGAATGAAATGGTTAATGGAATGAAATGGCGGGACAGGAAATTCGGGAGGATGTAATGATCCTTCCCAGCATTCGCCTGACGACCCGGGAAACTCCCGAAAAAATCCATGGGTCAGGAAGGTCGACCACTGGAATGGAACCCACGACCTCCCGAATGCGGGCCACAGACGCAATGACCTGAGTCATACCGCTTGGTATTGCACTCCTAAGAAATGAATTTAGTTGTGATAATGAGCTTTTATGTCGTTATGTAATTTTATATTAAGAGGAGATTAAAGCCCTTATCCCACCAAATTTGCTAAATTCATGAACCATTACCTCAGAAACTAAGTAACATATCAGACTGAATTTTTAACAAGATGTAGATGCATACCTTCTAAGTTACTGATCTACTTCTATCCAATAAGTTTGTGAATTAAGGAAGATAGGATTTTTTTCTCAACTATGCAATCCTTTGATTAAAATTAATCAACAATTAGTTTTCTAAAGCATAAGAAAACATGTTATTAAACTAAGGTAGATCCACTTCAGAACTTAGAGATCGTTTTTATGATTCTAAAATTTGATTTGGCTATCTTCAGTAGTTTCTGAGAAAAGTCATTTATAACTAAAATAGCTTTATCATTCATAGAAAACGCTGTTCAAACTAAAACAATGGAGAAGATGAACTCGCGTATGTTTGCAAGGTAAGAAACTACGTACAGAGCTTAACCATGCAGTAGCTGCCATACTTAACAGCAGCACCAATTTGTAGAGTAAAACGTTCCATAAAATATAGGCTAACGTTTACCAGTCCATTCCATGTGTAGGATTTATAATTTTGTTCTGTGGTGATGTCAGAGTTCACAGTACAAAATGGCAGATGCAGTAACATTTGAAAAAGTATTTAAAATATAAGTATTATGCGTATGTATGCCTATATTGATTATGCATATCAAATGAAACGAAAATTCTAATTTATAAGGCTACATAAAAGACTAAAAATATCTTCTTGTTTTTGATCATTTTCACCATTTATAATTTTCATCGCCATCTCTTAAATTAGTAAAACTAATTAACGTATCTTTTATGTTGCAGAAAGGAGGATCGTACATTGGATTCCAATCCGTAAGTGTAAAAGATTTTATTTCGGTAGCCAAATGTGCTACCGGACATATGGCGAAATTTTTCAATAAACCACAATCGTGTGGTCATTGTGGAGAAAATGGACATGAAAAAAAATACTGTAGTAAAAAAGAACCACCTGTATGTGTTTCCATGTATGAGAAAAAAGAAAAATTTTAAGGAGAGGCAACGTAGCCCAACCTACAAAACGTTTTGCAAAAGGTTAATAAACATAAATTATGACTAAAGAGGCTATAATAAAGAATAAAAAAATACACCGTGTAGAGTAAGAAGAAACCTCATGAGGGCTACAGAACATAAATTAAAATCCAAAAATAAATGTACAAACATGGAAACACAAACTGAAGATTTATGTCAAAATAAAGAGTTTGTTAAACATGTACAAGATAAAACTGCAGACTCCAAAATTGTTTCGAAACCTAAGGAGTAATGGACGGAAGAAGAACCACCAAAATTAGCATCTAAATTAAGAATAAATAAAATAAGGGAAGAGGAGAAAACAGCAATGAATAAAATGAAAATAACAAATGTAGATTTTGATGTAATTACACAAGATAACAATGCGGAAGATTCCACGAAAGAAGAGTTAGAAGAATAAAGGGATGAAAAGATGGGAGTAATGTAAACACTGTTAAAGAATTAATGAGAAGAGGACTGTTAAATATATTGTGGAAAAAAGGATAAAAAAAACAGATGGGCTTTAAAAGTTTTGGAAGAGTCGAGGATTTACAAGAAGGGGGAAAAAAAAGAAACACAAGAATGTGAAGTACAAGATGAACTAAATCTCTATCACCAACAAGTTGCATAATAAAGTCACTACAAGAAATTAAGAAGTGAATGCATACGTTCAACAGTTTATTGCAGCTGACCAAACTATGCCGCCAGCGGAAACAAGAACAATAACCCAGCAAAATCTACTCGCAACTCGAGAACACGTATCAACTTAGCAGCCTCGAAGAGAAAAAAATTTTATTTGCAACACTGCCGCACGTAATAATAACCTTACGCTAAAAGGTGTGTAAGGTTTTTATTACGTGCAATATTACGTCCACACGATGCAATAGTATTTCCCGTACCCGATGCCATAGACCGACTAGAACTGCCAATATATAACATAACCACGGAACCCAATGAATTATTAAAACTATTAGAAACCGTTTTTAAAACAAAAGACGATGAATTAGATTTGGAATAAATTTATAATATTTTCTAAAGAATTATGGTCGCATTGCTTTTGGCTATAACCAGAAATGGCTACATTGTTATGTACATGTAGACATGATGGAGCAACTTATCCAAAAATACCTAACCCAGTCTCGATAAAACCTATTCTTTCGAACATTTCTCGACAAATATCGAAACCCCTTTTCCAAAACAAAAATTATTTCTTAAACCAAAATACATATAAACCTAGTAACGTGGCAATACTTTTGTAATAATGTTCCAAATTTTAACAAGAAACTCAAAAGCAAAGGCTAATCAAAATTCTATGTCTATACAAAAAGGCTTTAAACACACGAAAAACAACACCAAAATTTTCCAAGACAAAATCCACCACAAAGAATTAAGCTTTTGAGAGTGCATAAATTATCTCAAGAAATTACAGAACAAAAATTGGCATTTGACATTAAATGTCACTCATATGCAAATGCTTACTATATTTTATTAAGAAGTCATAATGGCAGATTACGTTGAGTGTGATATTAAAACACCCAGAATTGTACAAATAAATGCAGAACGTAGCCGACTAGTAATGTCGGAATTGAAAAGTTACTTGAAGATCTAAATATTGACATATTATGTATTCAGGTACCTTATTCTATAAATGGGAAAATTACACACGTTCCGGTTATGGCTAGTGTAAGTTACGGGATGAATCCCATGACAGCCGTAGTTGTAAATAATCCAAATCTGTAAGTTCTAAACATTTCGCAAGTAAATGACACACATACTATCTGTTTAGAAATATGCCATGAGCACGGTACTTTTATTCTAGTGAAACATTATTTTCAATATAGTCATTCGATAGAACCCTATTTAGAGAACATTAGGAAAAATCATAGGACATGTTTAAATCATGAAATTATACATTTATTGGACGCTAATGCCGAATCTGAATGGTGGATAATTTAAAAAAGGATGAACGAGGAGAAAAAAAATCTGATGTGTTAAACTCACATGACTTTCTCTACTCTTGTACAAACTATTTTTACAAACGCTTATTCCCCATATGCTTCATGTTAATCGAGATATCAAGATCTTAATCTTATTGCTAATTTTGTTGTAGATGCAAGGGGAATTGGTAGGCTTTAAGCGATAGTCAAATATTTTAAGAGCTGGTTGCTATATGGAGTATTCCGTTCTCTTTGCATTACCAGGACAAAGAAAAATTAATAACGAATTTGAGAAAAAGTATAAGTATTGAAAAATTTAAGGGAATAACAAGCAATATCTCGAAAATGGTTCATTCAACAATAAAATGTATATGACATAAGTTGTGTATTTTAACGAGATCTACAGTTTTTGTGTAGTAAAATTTCGTCTATCGCTTATGGTTTACCAGTTATGCAAAAGTCGTTCACAATGAAGAATACTTTTGGAGACATTCCCAGAAAATTCGAGATATACATTTCATTTGTCATTAAATATCTTAAACATATATTTTAATCAAAATCGTTAGAGCCGTTTTTGAGAAAACTAAAATTTTCGAAAAATGTTCTATGTAAAGGGTAATCTGGGGTGGGGGAGTTTTCTTGAAAACCTTCGTGTCGCATCTCTGGAAGATACTGAACCTAAATACCAAGTTTGGTGTTTATCCGACTGTTCGTTTCTGAGTTATGATGTTCACACACACACGGACATGTTTCCAAAAATGCTTTTTTTGGATTCAGGGGGTCTCAAAACATGTATTTCCTTTGAAATCTCGGTATCGAATTTTTGGGTGGAATACAATACTTCCCCTACTTGCTATACGTAGTAGAGAAAGTAAAACGGATAAACGAGGAGAAAAAATGGAAGAACTAATTTCGGAGCTGAACGTAGAAATTATAAATAAACCACTTAATCCACCGACTAATTTGGACCTCACATTATGGAGCATTAAAGCAACGGCAAAAATAATAAACTGGAAAGTGAGCCAGGATGTTACATCGAGTGACCATCGCTTAATATACAATGTTATTAGAAAGAAGTACACACCTTCAATGTGTTACAAATCCATAACGATTAATGATATAACGAATCTATTTGCACTGTCGTGTAGAGGAAGTCTTGAAGTTTTGTTCGTTAAGTCACAAATGTTTATTGTGTGATCACACAACACGCATCAAGACGATAATCAAGTTCATCCCAAACCCGATGTAACATATCTGTATGGACACTTGCCACGGCTCTTCTGATACGTTCCTTCATGTCATCTAATTCGTGTGGAAGTGGAGGAAGAAAACTATCTTTGACAAATCCCCAAAGGAAAAAGTCACACAAGTTAGATTGGAACCAGAGCTGTAACATATCCAGATATGTTGGTCCTGTTTTTTTCTGCAAAAAAGAAGGGGTCATACACCTTGGTATGGGATACCGCACAAAACGCATTAATTTTGAGGGAGTCTCGCATACGTTCCACCACAGCCCTCGATTTTTCAGTTACCCATATTCGAACATTTCCTTTATCACTTTTCCACTCAAGCGGAAAGTTGATTTATCACGGAAAACTATTCCTTCACTGAAGCCATCGTCTTCTTCATTACGTCGCAACATTTGTATGCAGAAAGCTTGACGTTTGACCTTGTCGTCTTCATGTAGCTGCTACAAGAACTGCAACCTGTAAGCAGTCAGTTTTAGTGTCTTCGAAAAACGTTCCATACGGTTGGTTGTGGAATTTGTAACTCTAAGCTCCCTTGTCGATTTCTGTGGACTTCTTGCGAAAATACTACAAACACGTAGAACATCCTCTTCTGATAAGCGTGGTATTCCTGGGCTCTTTCCTTTACACACACAGCCTGTTGTCTCAAATTTTCTGTGCCAATCATAGATCGATTCTCTAGTTGGCAGTGGCTTTTGGAAACGCATTCTGAAACGCCGTTGGACAACAGTTACATAATTTGATTCAGCACGTTCTAGCACACATGCTTTTTCCACAGGATTCGCCATTTCTGCATCTGCAACAACAATGACATGCATGATTACCAGCTACAACACTACCAATGCAAACTTTCAGAGTTTCCCAACATAACAAAACAAAATTTATATTACACTTAGTTTTGGTTTCAGTTGTGTACTTCTTTTGTAATAACCCTGTATTTTACTTACATATTGGAAACGTCAACAAGAAGGGAAGTTAAATCCACAAACAATAAGTATTCTCAAGCTAACTGTAAAAAATTGAAGCAAATCTTTGACTGTGACTTATCTCCATAGACGAAAGTTTAACACAACCCAAAATAAATGCAACCATTAAAACGGTACTAAAAGCAAGAAATAACAAATACATAGCTAACATTTGGACGGATACGTTACAAAATTCGCGAATGAAAATGAGGAAGCTACAAAAAATTTATCAACGCTCAAGAATAGAAGATGAAAGACAGAGAAATTTAAACCGATCCAGACAAGCTAAAGAGAAATTTAAAACGCTATTAAATGATACCAGAAACAAGGCATGGGAACAATTTGTCGAAAACATTTTGGAAATTATGTTTCGGGGATACTATATAAAATAGTAATGGAGAAAATTAAAAGACCAGAAATTTTAAACCTTTTGGCGATAAATGACGCTCAAATGACAACAGACTGGGAAAGTAAAATAAAGTTGCTCTTTGACAAATTACTACCCGACGTCGATAAACTGACTGATAATTTTCAAAATACAGTAAATAGAGAAAATGTGAAATATGAATACAGAAATAATACTGTTATCTTATCAATTGATAAGACAAATAAAAATAATTATACAAAAATTAAAAAAGAAAAAAGCTACTTGTCCAGATGGCATTTCAAATGAAGTATTAATCGTTGGGAGGAGAAATTAACACAGCTTTTTTTGCATTTATTTTAAATTATTGCATATAGCAAGGCCGATTTCCAAATTGCTGGAAAGAGGCGAAGCAATAATATTTTTTTTAAAAAAAATGAGTGATAAGATCCGGCAAATCAAAGTCTTATCGGTCGATGTACTTATCAAATAATTGGAAAATTTTTTCAAACATTCAATATTCAAAAGAATTATGGAATTTAGAACAATGGTAGGCACGAATAATAAACAATACAGATTTAGAAAATGAAGATCGACAGAGGATGCAATAAGCGCTGATGGAAACAGTAAATTGAGTTTCAAAAAAGTACTTAATAGGAATTTTAGAGATATTTCAGGGCTTTTGATAATTTATGGTGGCCATTTTTATTTGAACGTCTTAAAAGCTTAAACTATCAAAAACTTCATATAAAATTTTAATGGACTATTGTACAAGTGGGCGTATATACAAGGTGTGGATGGAACTACTAAAAGAGAAATAACCATGGGATGTCCCCAGGGGTCGGTTATTGGGCCGGTTTTCTGGGACTTTGTAATGGAGACGTTATTAGAATAATTGGAGAGTCATATTGATGTTAAAAATTTAATAACTTATGCTGACAACGTAATGGTTTAATAGAAGGCAGTTCAAGACGGTAACTGGAAATTAAATCTAAATCACTTTTAACAGCATTGGAACAATGGTATAATTCAAGAAAATTGCAAATAGCACCTCAAAAGTCAAATTACATAACTTTAAAATGAAATATGAAAATAAATCCCGTATTAAAATATAAAAATGAAATTGATAAAAAATTACATTTTAGTAAACGTGTGCAATATGTGAGAGTAAAATCCGAAAATGTAATGTTAAAATTATCAAGATTGTTTCAACCTAATTTCAAAATCTCCCTACATGCTATAACAATGTACAACTATGCAAGTTTTGCAGCTACAATTACTTACGGGGCAGGGGTATGAGCTGCGAGGGTGAATAACATACAAAATAGGATCAACTCAGAAGTACGCAGAGTAAAATCATTTTAAGGTACACCGAAGCAGTTCTTACCACCCCCACCACGACATTGTTAGTAGTAATCGGAATTTGGCAATTGATTTACTAATTAAATTAAGAGGCGCAATTTTTTTTTAAAAAAAGAATGATTTTAATAAAGTAGAACAAATAATGGGAAGAAGACATAATTCGACAAAAGACAAAAATAAGGCTAAAACAAGCTTAGCAATAAGAATGGGAAAACATGAGGGAAGAAGGTTTTATGAGTTATTTAGCAACATAAATGAAAGACTTGAAATTAACCACTTAAAGCCAACTATAGGAACTATTCATTATTTGACTTGGCATGGACCGTATGGAACTTATTGGTAGGAAATTAACAAACGCAACAATGATAAATGTGACATTTTAACAAAACTCTGATGTGTTACACTCACATGACTTTCTCTACTCTTGTAAGAACTATTTTTACAAACTCTTATACTCCATATATTTCATATTAATCGATAAACATTTGCAGAAACGATCTTTTGACATGCAAAGAGAATTACATTTTACACATAGCGACCAGTTCTAAAAATATTTGACTATCGCTTAAGGCCTACTATGTTCCCCCTGTTTTGTATTTGCAAGGGCAATATAGAAATACAGTAGCCTTTAAGCATAGACATATCTCTTAATAGCTGGTTGCTATGTGCAGCACCATTCTCTTTGCCACAGATTAATACTCTTTGCATATCCAAGACAAAAAAATGAATAACGAATTCCCATTTGAGGAAATAAGTATTGAAAAATTTAAGGGAATAACAAGCAATATCTCGAAAATGGTTCACTCAACCACAAAAAATTTTATATGACATAAATTGTGTATGTTAACGCGATCTACATTTTTTGTGTAGTAAATTTTGTCTATCTCTTATGGTTTACCAGTTATGCAAAAGTCGTTCACAATGAAGAATACTTTTGGAGACATTCCCAGAAAATTCAAGATATACATTTCATTTGTCATGAAAATATCTTAAACATATGATATTTTAATCAAAATCGTTAGAGCCATTTTTGAGAAAATTAAAATTTTCAAAAAGTGTTCCATGTAAAGGGTAATCTGGGGTGGGAGAGTTTCTTGAAAACCTTCGTGTCGCAACTCTGGAAGATACTGTTCGTTTCTGTGTTATGCTGTTCACAGACACATACACGGACATGTTTCCAAAAATGCTTTTTTTGGATTCAGGGGGTCTCAAAACATGTATTTCCGGTGAAATCTCGGTATGGAATTTTTGGGTGGAATTCAATACTTCCCCTACTTACTATACGAAGTAGAGAAAGTAAAAATAAATACACCTGGACATGTAGTTTTTTAATGTGAACGTTACAAAGATCAAGCAAGAGAAGAAAGTCAAGAATTAGGACAACAAATCGCTTTTATTTTAAAAAATACAAACACTTACAATACCTTAGTTAAATTAGCTAATAAAATAAATACTCTGGCTTGGGAAGAAAGAATTACAACACCATGAATTAATAAATATAGAAATAATGGAGACAACAATTGGATCAACAAGAATAAGAGAAAAGGAGACTAGCAATCAAAACACATATCACAGTATAAATAATGACAACGATGATAACCGAATATTATATATAGAAGAAGAAGAAATTTAGATAATGGTACAACTCAGCAAGAGAAAAATGTTTGGACTATAACCGGATGATAGGAATGGGCGAAAAGAAGAATGTGAGGCGGTACTTTAGCTGCTGATAAGTGAAATATGTAAATATTTATTGTCATATTGTTTTCTACTCTTTATCTTGCTTTGTCAGCCATATAAATTATTTAATGATCTAGTTGTTGATTATAAGAAAAAGTGTTTTGCTTTTGTAACCTATGGTGTTAAGGAAACTTCCAACCACGTCAAGTATGCTTTTCGACGTAGTAGCTTAAGAGAAAGCTGTTTTGGGACAGGCCTTCAGTACAAAAGAATACTGTTATATATGCTGGCAAGAAAGACTCGGACTTCACCAAGAAATAAGCAAGCAGGGGCTTTTTCTATCATACTCAATAATGTCACACGAATAAGATTTGAAGAGCAAGTGCTTAAAACTTTCCACAGTTGGTAAACGCGGCGAAAAGGAACCAATGGGAAACAGGAAATCAAATATGACGGCGGTCTGAAAAGTTTCCGACCTAATAAAGATACAAGACATTTTTTCAGATTTTTTTTTTTTATTTTTTCAACATAGTCTCCTTGTAACTCTACACACTTCTCCCAGCGATGCTCCCATCTCTGCAACCCGTCCAAATAGTAGTTGGCGTTTTTCTTTGCAAAATAATTGTTTACGAAGGTGATTGCCTCTTCATTTGACGAAAATCTCTGTCCTACGAGCGCAATTTTCAGATGAGGGAACAAAAAGAAGTCGCTTGGGGCTAGATCTGGTTAGTAAGACGGATGGTCAAGCAGTTCAAACCGTAATTCGTGGATTTTCGCCATTGCAACTGTTGTGGTGTGAGACGTTGCGTTGTCTTGGTTAAACAGGATTTTCTTTTCTGCAAATGTGGCCGTTTTTCCGCAAGTTCTGCCTTCAGCTTGTCAAGTAATGATGTATGCTCCTGTAATGGTTTTTCCTTTTTGAAGATAATCGATTAAAATAACTCCATGACTATCCCAAAAAAACAGTCGCCACCACTTTCCCAGCCGAAAAAACAGTTTTTGCTTTTTTTTTGGAGCCGGTTCCCCGTTTGCAGTCCACTGTTTGGACTGTATTTTTGTTTCGGGCGTATAATGGTGTATCCAAGTTTCATCTACAGTAATTAATCGGCGCCAAAACTCGGATTTATTGCGCCTAAACTGCGCCAACAGAGCGTTGGAAATGTTCATTCGAACACGTTTTTGGTCAAACGTGAACAAACGCGGCACCCAACGCGCGGACAGCTTTCTCATGTCTAAATGTTGATTTAATATGTGACAAACACGTTCTTTTGACATGTTCATAGCCTCTGCTATCTCTCACTTTAATTCGGCGGTCGTCTAGCACCATTTGGTGAACTTTGGCGATGTTTTCGTCGATAGTTGCGATTTTTGGACGTCCCGAACGTTCATCGTCTCCCAAGCTCTTACGGCCACGTTTAAATTCAGCTGCCCAAAATTTCACTGTGGTAAATAACGGTGCAGAGTCCCCATACACAGAATCCAACTCATCTTTGATTTGCGTAGGTGTATTGCCTTACAAAAACAGATATTTAATGACAGCTCGTTACTCGATTTTGTTCATTTTCATAAAAACACTCACATCACCTCACTTAAACGACTGTTACATAACAAATGAGCGTCCAAAATGGCTGAAACTTTGGTGAGTAACTGTCAACAGATGAACAACGAAATTCACTAGCTTTTTATTTACGAGTGCTGCCATCTTCATGTTGAGGTCGGAAACTTTTCAGACCACCCTCGTAAGTGCGCCAAGAAGGAATATTATATAACGTCAGTGTCACAAAGCAAAGTTATTCAGATATCATATTGCCTCAGAGGCACACTTCGCGCCTGTCGTGAGAAGAAATTAGCGTCGAAATGTAAAGTGTCGTTAATAAGCGAGTTTCGCAGATTTAGTGCATTTTAATCAGTTATCAATTGATTAAGTGATTCAGAGATAAAATCTACAGCACTCTATTAGATAATATGATTTAGAAACTCTGTATTAGTGTGGGAGTTTCCTAGTAGGACTTAAAAATTGTTATAAAGTGCAAGTGTCTTCATACTTTCTAAACAAGTGTTTCTACGATAAACAATTTAGCGGAAACAATGAAAACACGTCTTTTAACAAGTTTACCTTCTGTGTAGTTATTTAATAATATTTACGCTTATTTAACCGCCAACGTGAATCTCCGCGAAACTCATGTTCTACCCAACTGAACTCCCGAGGCCATCACCTAATTTATTACAGCAGAATAAGCTACAACAGTCATCCAACGCCACGTAGACCCAGGAAGAGAACCCAGAGCGATGGCGAGAGCAGCAATTGATCGCCAAAGGTAAAGTAAAACAAACTACACAAGATCTACAATAATACATACGTTCCTCAAGGCCGAGACCGTCTTAAATTGTACAACCTAAAAGAAGACCAGATTATATGTAAAGCCTATAAATAAGAGTAGAAGAGGCGAGGGGAATAAGAGGGAGAACAGCAATCCCGGAGGAGGTTGAACCAAGATGGATATTAGCGGAGGAGAGCGACAAGAATAAATGGAGTCGGCGAGCGAGGCAGAGAAAGAGTGAATCCAGAGCGGGGACATAGAGGAGTTTGCAGCCATACGAAGTGTAGTGTTGAAGAACGGGTTAAAATCTCGCCAAGTGACAACCGAAGTGAAGGGTAGTGAAAAGTAAAAGTCTTTAATTTAATTGCATTGAAGTGAAGATGATTGAAGTAAAAGGGAAGTGATAAATGTGGAAGATTACTAAAGATTTAAGGAAGTTAGAAGAAAGATATTGGTAGGATCTGTAAATAAGAAGAAAATGTTTATAGCTAACCTATAATGTAATAATAGTAACATAAGTAATAAAGTAACAAGCAATATTTAAAAAATAATAAATAATTTATAAGTAATTAATAAAATAACCAAGTAATTTAATTTTAAATTAATTTCAATTAATTAAATTAATTATTTTTAATAATTAAATAATACAAATTAAGTTTAAATAAACTAAAATTGAAATACGTATGATTAACTCCTTAATTTAATAAAAATATAATACACATAATGTCATTTGTAATTATACAACAATAAGCTAAGAAACACAAAGAATTTTAATTATAAAGCTAAGCATTAAAGTTATATAAATAAAATTTAAAAATTCATAAAACCGAAAACTTGTGCTGGATTCCAGTGCTTAATTTCCGGACACCGGTAAACGTTTAAGGTAAAGGAATTGTAATGTTTTAGTTTAAGATTTTTGTAGTTATTGTTTAATTTGTTTCGCAAATTATATGTAGTTTAAAGTAGACTGGTAGCTGGATACCAATTACCTTAATACTGGATACCAGTACTATTAATTGTTAGTAGTTAATAGATACGGAGCTGTTTTTTTTTCTTGTGTTATTTTATTTTTTCTTTTCTTTTTTCTTTGTGTCATGCCTGAACAATAATATTTTGTAAAATTATTGGATGAATTTGAATAAATGATACACAAATTTGGAATGCACGCCCCGGTATAAGAAACTAGGTACCAGGTGCAGTATTTAACATTTTTATTTATTTGTTTATGTACTTTTACATTTCGTGGTGTATGGCGGTGCCGGACAGATGACGCGGATGCATGCTCAATGGAGAAAGTGTTCCCTGTAGACAGCAGAGAGTTACTTGATTTATGGGTCGTTCATCGTCCTATGCATGTTTCATGCTAGAGGGTGACCTTGTATGGCTCTACCGTCTAACGAGGACTAATGGGAAGTCGCCGAAGCTGTAACGTTCCTGGGACGGCACTGTAAGATAATCACCCGCATCAACGATGTGGTATACCGCATTCGGAGTCAAACTCGAGAAAAACTGATGGTGGTCCCTCTTGATCGGCTTGCCCCATGTCGCGGAACTGCTCGCGACGACCAGCTCTGAGGAGGAAGCTGTGTGATGCAGCTGCTGTAGCCCAAGGTTATAGGGAGGTCGGCGCCGCGCAGTTGGAGTAGACGACGAACTCCGTTCGCCAGCGTAAACACTGGGCTCGCTATCGGCAGACAACTAGAACCCTCTGGAAGCTTGCTCTTTCCCCACTCCTCCAGAAAGTGTGTCGAAATAGTTCTAGAACTTCGAGAACCTTGTGGAAACATTCTGCTGACTATATAAGCGAGCGTTCAGTAGTCAGAGTTGTTAAGTCAGCACGAGCGAGCTAGCGAGTGCGTTTCGAGTGCGACATCAAGAGCGATTTCCCGAGCGAGTTGGGACGGCTGTTGTGACGTTCAGCGAGGGCTACTGCGCGGCGACGGGTAGTGAAGGTGTTGTGTTCGACTGTCGAGTGAAGTGAACCTCTGAAATAGGAGGCTACATCGTGAGGAAGTGAAGTGACGGAAAGCTGAACTGTTCACTTTAGTGAAGTTCTTAACATCCAGTTCTTAAACATCTGACTATAGCTGTTCTCTTTGTATCCCAACACAATGTGCAATGTAGCTATTTCTGCAAAGGTTTATCTGGATTAATGTGAAATACATAGAAAAATAAACTTTCGTAAGAATAATTTATATACCCACTAATAAGCGATAGAGGATAGAGAAAGTTATGTGATAGGAACGCACCAGATTTTTATTCCAACACTTCACTATAATATGCTGTCTTTGAAATTCCATACTCTTTGATGACATCATGAGAAACAAAAGAAAGATGACACTGCACTGAAAAATCTGATGTGTTACACTCACATGACTTTCTCTACTCTTGTACAAACTATTTTTACAAACGCTTATTCTCCATATGCTTCATGTTAATCGAGATGTTAATCTTATTGCTAATTTTCCTGTAGATGCAAGGGGAATATGGTAGTATTTAAGCGATAGTCAAATATTTTAAGAGCTAGTTGCTATGTGGCGCATTCCATTCTCTTTGCATGTCCAGGACATAAAAAAATCTGATGTGTTACACTCACATGACTTTCTCTACTCTTGTACAAACTATTTTTACAAACGCATATTCTCCATATGCTTCATGTTAATCGAGATATCGAGATGTCAATCTTATTTGTAATTTTCTTGTAGACGCAAGGGCAATATGGTAGCTTTTAAGCGATAGTCAAATATTTTATCGCTGGTTGCTATGTGGCGCATTCCATTCTCTTTGCATGTCCAGGACATAAAAAAATGAATAACGAATTTGAGAAAAAGTATAAGTATTGGAAAATTTAAGGAAATAACAAGCAATATCTCGAAAACGGTTCACTCAACAAATAAAATGTATATGATATAAGTTATGTATTTTACCGCGATCTACATTTTTTGTGTAGTAAAATTTTGTCTATCTCTTATGGTTTACCAGTTATGCAAAAGTCGTTCATAATGAAGAATACTTTTGGAGACATTCCCAGAAATTTCGAGATATACATTTCATTTCTCATGACATTATCTTAAACATATGATATTTTCATCAAAATCGTTAGAGCCATTTTTGAGAAAATTAAAATTTTCGAAAAATGTTCCATGTAAAGGGTAGTCTGGGGTGGGGGGATTTTCTTGAAAATCTTCGTGTCGCATCTCTGGAAGATACTGAACGTAAATACCAAGTTTGGTGTTTATCCGACTGTTAGTTTTTGAGTTATGCTGTTCACAGACACACACACACACAGACACACACACACAGACACACAGACACACACACAGACACACACACGGACATGTTTCCAAAAATGCTTTTTTTGGATTCAGGAGGTCTCAAAACATGTATTTCCGGTGAAATCTCGGTATCGAATTTTTGGGTGGAATGCAATACTTCCCCTACTTACTATACGTAGTAGAGAAAGTAAAAATGAATAACGAATTTGAGAAAACGTATAAGTATTGGAAAATTTAAGGGAATAGCAAGCAATATCTCGAAAACGGTTCACTCAATAACAAAAATGTATATGACATAAATTGTGTATTTTAACGCGATCTACATTTTTTGTGTAGTAACGTTTTGTCTATCTCTTATGGTTTACCGGTTATGCAAAAGTCGTTCACAATAAAGAATACTTTTGGGGACATTCCCAGAAAATTCGAGATAAACATTTCATTTCTCATGACAATATCTTAAACATATGATATTTTAATCAAAATCGTTAGAGGCATTTTTGAGAAAATTAAAATTTTCGAAAAATGTTCCATGTAAAGGGTAGTCGGGGTGGGGAGATTTTCTTGAAACCCTGAATGTCGCATCTCTGGAAGATACTGAACCTAAATACCAAGTTATGTGTTTATCCGACTGTTCGTTTCTGAATTATGCTGTTCACAGACAGACAGACACACACACACGGATATGTTTCCAAATTTTTACTTTCTCTACTACGTATAGTAAGTAGGGGAAGTATTGCATTCCACCCAAAAATTCGATACCGAGATTTCACCGGAAATACATGTTTTGAGACCTCCTGAATCCAAAAAAAGCATTTTTGGAAACATGTCCGTGTGTGTGTCTGTCTGTCTGTGTGTCTGTCTGTCTGTGTGTCTGTGAACAGCATAACTCAAAAACGAACAGTCGGATAAGCACCAAACTTGGTATTTAGGTTCAGTATCTTCCAGAGATGCGACACGAAGGTTTTCAAGAAAATCTCCCCACTCCAGACTACCCTTTACATGGAAGATTTTTCGAAAATTTTAATTTTCTCAAAAATGGCTCTAACCATTTTGATGAAAATATCATATGTTTAAGATAATGTCATGAGAAATGAAATGTATATCTCGAATTTTCTGGGAATGTCTCCAAACGTATTCTTCATTGTGAACGACTTTTGCATAACTGGTAAACCATAAGAGATAGACAAAATTTTACTACACAAAAAATGTAGATCGCGTTAAAATACACAACTTATGTCATATACATTTCTTTTGTTGAGTGAACCGTTTTCGAGATATTGCTTGTTATTTTCTTAAATTTTCCAATACTTATACTTTTTCTCAAATTCGTTATTCATTTTTTTTATGTCCTGGACATGCAAAGAGAATGGAATGCGCCACATAGCAACCAGCGTTAAAATATTTGACTATCGCTTAAAAGCTACCATATTTCCCTTGCATCTACAAGAAAATTACCAATAAGATTGACATCTCGATATCTCGATTAACATGAAGCATATGGAGAATAGGCGTTTGTAAAAATAGTGTGTACAAGAGTAGAGAAAGTCATGTGAG
Source organism: Deroplatys truncata (assembly GCA_030765065.1). Classification (NCBI taxonomy): domain Eukaryota; kingdom Metazoa; phylum Arthropoda; class Insecta; order Mantodea; family Mantidae; genus Deroplatys; species Deroplatys truncata. The sequence continues at coordinate 225,723,482 of CM060976.1, forward strand.
TGTAACACATCAGATTTTTACTTTCTCTACTACGTATAGTAAGTAGGGGAAGTATTGCATTCCACCCAAAAATTCGATACCGAGATTTCACCGGAAATACATGTTTTGAGACCTCCTGAATCCAAAAAAAGCATTTTTGGAAACATGTCCGTGTGTGTGTCTGTGTGTGTGTGTGTGTGTGTGTGTGTGTGTGTGTCTGTGTGTGTGTGTGTGTCTGTGTGTCTGTGAACAGCATAACTCAAAAACGAACAGTCGGATAAACACCAAACTTGGTATTTAGGTTCAGTATCTTCCAGAGATGCGACACGAAGGTTTTCAAGAAAATCCCCCCAACCCAGACTATCCTTTACATGGAACATTTTTCGAAAATTTTAATTTTCTCAAAAATGGCTCTAACGATTTTGATGAAAATATCATATGTTTAAGATAATGTTATGAGAAATGAAATGTATATCTCGAATTTTCTGGGAATGTCTCCAAAAGTATTCTTCATTGTGAACGACTTTTGCATAACTGGTAAACTATAAGAGATAGACAAAATGTTACTACACAAAAAATGTAGATCGCGTTAAAATACACAACTTATGTCATATACATTTCTTTTGTTGAGTGAACCGTTTTCGAGATATTGCTTGTTATTTCCTTAAATTTTCCAATACTTATACTTTTTCTCAAATTCGTTATTCATTTTTTTTTTGTCCTGGACATGCAAAGAGAATGGAATGCGCCACATAGCAACCAGCGTTAAAATATTTGACTATCGCTTAAAAGCTACCATATTCCCCTTGCATCTACATGAATATTACCAATAAGATTGACATCTCGATATCTCGATTAACATGAAGCATATGGAGAATAAGCGTTTGTAAAATTAGATTGTACAAGAGTAGAGAAAGTCATGTGAGTGTAACACATCAGATTTTTCTCAAATACGTTCTTCATTTTTACTTTCTCTACTACGTATAGTAAGTAGGGGAAGTATTGCATTCCACCCAAAAATTCGATACTGAGATTTCACCGAAAATACATGTTTTGAGACTCACTGAATCCAAAAAAAGCATTTTTGAAAACATGTCCGTGTGTGTGTGTGTGTGTGTGTGTGTCTGTGTGTGTGTGTGTCTGTGTGTCTGTGAACAGCATAACTCAAAAACGAACAGTCGGATAAGCACCAAACTTGGTATTTAAGTTCAGTATCTTCCAGAGATGCGACACGAAGGTTTTCAAGAAAATCCCCCCACCCCAGACTACCCTTTACATTTAAGATTTTTCGAAAATTTTAATTTTCTCAAAAATGGCTCTAACGATTTTGATGAAAATATCATATGTTTAAGATAATGTCATGAGAAATGAAATGTATATCTCGAATTTTCTGGGAATGTCTCCAAAAGTATTCTTCATTGTGAACGACTTTTGCATAACTGGTAAACCATAAGAGATACACAAAAGTTTACTACACAAAAAATGTAGATCGCGTTAAAATACATAACTTATGTCATATACATTTCTTTTGTTGAGTGAACCGTTTTCGAGATATTACTTGTTATTCCCTTAAAATTTTCAATAATTTTCTCAAATGGGAATTCGTTATTCATTTTTTTGTCTTGGATATGCAAAAAGTATTAATCTGTGGCAAAGGGAATGGTGCTGCACATAGCATCCAGCTATTAAGAGATATGTATGTGCTTAAAGGCTACTGTATTTCCAAATTGCCCTTGCAAATATACATTCCCCTTACATCTACAAGAAAATTAGCAATAAGATAAGAGTCTGCAAATGTTTATTTCGATTAACATGAAGTAGATGGAGAATAAGCGTTTGTAAAAATAGTTTGTACAAGAGCAGAGAAAGTCATGTGAGTGTAACACATCAGATTTTTACTTTCTGTACTACGTATAGTAAGTAGGGGAAGTATTGCATTCCACCCAAAAATTCGATACCAAGATTTCACCGGAAATACATGTTTTGAGACCTCCTGAATCCAAAAAAATCTGATGTGTTACACTCACATGACTTTCTCTACTCTTGTACAAACTATTTTTACAAACGCTTATTCTCCATATGCTGCATGTTAATGGAGATATCGAGATGTCAATCTTATTGCTAATTTTCTTGTAGATGCAAGGGGAATATGGTAGCTTTTAAGCGATGGTCAAATATTTTAACGCTGGTTCTATGCGGCGCATTCCATTCTCTTTGCAAGTCCAGGACAAAAAAATGAATAACGAATTTGAGAAAAAGTATAAGTATTGGAAAATTTAAGGGCATAACAAGCAATATCTCGCAAACGGTTCACTCAACAAAAGAAATGTATATGACATAAATTGTGTATTTTAACGCGATCTACATTTTTTGTGTAGTAAAATTTTGTCTATCTCTAATGGTTTACCAGTTATGAAAAAGTCGTTCATAACGAAGAATACTTTTGGAGACATTCCCAGAAAATTCGAGATATACATTTTATTTGTCATGACAATATCTTAAACATATGATATTTTAATCAAAATCGTTAGAGCCGTTTTTGAGAAAATTAAAATTTTCGAAAAATGTTCCATGTAAAGGGTAGTCTGGGGTGGGGGGATTTTTTTGAAAACCTTCGTGTTGCATCTCTGAAAGATACTGAACCTAAATACCAAGTTTGGTGTTTATCCGACTGTTTGTTTTTGAGTTATGCTGTTCACAGACACACAGACACACAGACAGACAGACACACAGACACACAGACACACAGACAGACACACACACGGACATGTTTCCAAAAATGCTTTTTTTGGATTCAGGAGGTCTCAAAACATGTATTTCCGGTGAAATCTCGGTATCGAATTTTTGGGTGGAATGCAATACTTCCCCTACTTACTATACGTAGTAGAGAAAGTAAAAAGCATTTTTGGAAACATGTCCGTGTGTGTGTCTGTGTGTGTGTCTGTGAACAGCATAACTCAAAAACTAACAGTCGGATAAACACCAAACTTGGTATTTACGTTCAGTATCTTCCAGAGATGCGACACGAAGATTTTCAAAAAAATCCCCCCACCCCAGACTACCCTTTACATGGAACATTTATCGAAAATTTTAATTTTCTCAAAAATGGCTCTAAGGAATTTGATGAAAATATCATATGTTTAAGATAATGTCATGAGATATGAAATGTATATCTCGAAATTTCTGGGAATGTCTCCAAAAGTATTCTTCATTATGAACGACTTTTGCATAACTGGTAAACCATAAGAGATAGACAAAATTTTACTACACAAAAAATGTAGATCGCGTTAAAATACACAACTTATATCATATGCATTTTTTTTGTTGAGTGAACCGTTTTCGACATATTGCTTGTTATTTCCTTAAATTTTCCAATACTTATACTTTTTCTCAAATTCGTTATTCATTTTTTTTATGTCCTGGACATGCAAAGAGAATGGAATGCACCACATAGCAACCAGCGATAAAATACTTGACTATCGCTTAAAAGCTACCATATTCTCCTTGCATCTACAAGAAAATTACAAATAAGATTGACATCTCGATATCTCGATTAATATGAAGCATATGGAGAATAGGCGTTTGTAAAAATAGATTGTACAAGAGTAGAGAAAGTCATGTGAGTGTAACACATCAGATTTTTTTATGTCCTGACATGCAAAGAGAATGGAATGCGCCACATAGCAACCAGCGTTAATATATTTGACTATCGCTTAAAAGCTATTATATTCCCCTTGCATCTACAAGAAAATTACCAATAAGATTGACATCTCGATATCTCGATTAACATGAAGCATATGGAGAATAGGCGTTTGTAAAATTAGATTGTACAAGAGTAGAGAAAGTCATGCGGGTGTAACACATCAGATTTTTGTTACTTTCTCTACTACGTATAGTAAGTAGGGGAAGTATTGTATTCCACCCAAAATTTCGATACCGAGATTTCACCGGAAATACATGTTTTGAGACTCACTGAATCCAAAAAAAAGCATTTTTGGAAACATGTCCGTGTGTGTGTCTGTCTGTGTGTCTGTGTGTCTGTCTGTGTGTCTGTGTGTCTGTGAACAGCATAACTCAAAAACTAACAGTCGGATAAACACCAAACTTGGTATTTACGTTCAGTATCTTCCAGAGATGCGACACGAAGGTTTTCAAGAAAATCCCCCCACCCCAGACTACCCTTTACATGGAACATTTTTCGAAAATTTTAATTTTCTCAAAAACGGCTCTAACGATTTTGATTAAAATATCATATGTTAAAGATATTGTCATGACAAATAAAATGTATATCTCGAATTTTCTGGGAATGTCTCCAAAAGTATTCTTCATTATGAACGACTTTTTCATAACTGGTAAACCATAAGAGATAAACAAAATTTTACTACACGAAAAATGTAGATCGCGTTAAAATACACAATTTATGTCATATACAGTTCTTTTGTTGAGTAAACCGTTTGCGAGATATTGCTTGTTATTCCCTTAAATTTTCCAATACTTATACTTTTTCTCAAATTCGTTATTCATTTTTTTTATGTCCTGGACATGCAAAGAGAATGGAATGCGCCACAAGGCAACCAGCGTTAAAATATTTGACTATCGCTTAAAACCTACCATATTCCCCTTGCATCTACAAGAAAATTATCAATAAGATTGACATCTCGATATCTCGATATATCCATTAACATGAAGCATATGGAGAATAAGCGTTTGTAAAAATAGTTTGTACAAGAGTAGAGAAAGTCATGTGAGTGTAACACATCAGATTTTTTTATTCAGGGGGTCTCAAAACATGTATTTCCGGTGAAATTATTTGACAAAAATTGTGTGCTGTAATGGATCTACATTTTTCCTGCAGTAACTTTTTGTGTGTCGTTTATTGTTTACCATGTGTGCAAAATTATACAAAATTCCTTCCGAAGAGGACTTTACAGGGTATTCCCAGAAAATTCAAGATTTATATTTAATTTACCATGTTGTATCTTAAATATATGGTATTTTAATAAAAATTGTTAGAGCCATTTTTGCGAAAATAAAAAGTAAAGAAAGAGTTTCTAGGGTGGTTTGGCTTGAGGGATTTTTCCTGGTAATCTTTGTGTCGAATCTTTGGAAGATACTGAAGTTATCTGGCATTTGTTTTAGAGTCGTGCTGTTCTCTTTCATCCTATCTCACACGCACGCGCGCGGAACTTTTTCTTAACATACTTTTTGTATTCAGGGGACTCAATTTACACATTCCCTGGATTTCCATTAGCTGCATCCCGATTGGCTAACGAGTGTTTGTAGGTTTTCAACCGATACAATAATTAAATATACCTCATGCTTCCTAAGGTACACAATAAATAATAGAATTCCAATAAAAGAGGTATGGCAAACCAAATTAAAAAGGACATTCATTCCATTTAAATAACGTTTTCAAAGTTAATAATTTAGATACCATGAATTAGGAAGAATCACAATAAATTAACATAAAAACAGAAACCCTAATTTTGATTATATTTACACATCCCAGTCCCGTTAACCTTAGAGTTATAGATATTATAAAAATATCCTGAGAGAGTACCTATTCAAGATGGCCGATTTGTGAATTTTCCAGAACTCAAGTACCCTACTGAGTGTTATATCACATCTTATGTTGGTATAAAGAAGAGTGGTTGTAAGGTTTGCTACACATATGTTATGTAGTTCCTGGATTATGCGTTTTAAAACACAAATTTAAGCTATTTTACAAAAAGTGCTAATAGCGTTGCAATTGTCAGAACTTCTAAACAACATTTCAGATTCATGTTCTTTATTGAGGTAGACGTAAATAAATACCTTAATTTTATTTTCAATTTGCTAGTTTCGGTTTTAACAATAGGTACATATGTATAGGTACACACTTTTATCAACCTTTGATGAGCTTGGTGGTGTAACACATTTGCGTATATTAATAACTGCATGGCAAGGTTTAGTTAGCATATATTGGGCAAAGTATTTCTGGAATTTCTTAAAAATTGCTTGTGAGGAACATTTTAAATGCTAAAAATGTCTAAAACGCACTGTAAAATTTACTCGTAAAAACTGGACTCAAATTCTGGTTATGTAATTTTTTTAAAAATTAAATAGTGTAAATTTTTATTTAAAATACATAATTTAGAAACTTATTAACTAAGTGCAGATAATTTTTCATAAAGGCTTCTAGAAATTCTGGAGAAAAATGTGAGAAATAACAGAAAAACCCTCAAATGCTTAAAACCACACCCTCTGCTCAAGAAGGTTCAAACAATCGTCACATAACTTTCGTTTTCACTCTGATAACAGGAATAGTTACATGAAACCGTTCTTGGAAAATCGGTCATAATAAATTAGTTAAAATGCCAAAAAAAAGTAATGTTTTGACATGTTTGAGCAATTTTCACGTATTAGATCCCCTTAAACACGAAGTGCCCAATATTATCTAGCACAGCTGTTGACAAGGGAATGCTCGCGCCATCTATGTCATAACGAGCACATAAAGTAGTAGTCACACTACCCAGCAGGTGATGCGCAGAGCAAAGCGCAGATTACGTGGATGAGATCAGGTCCACAGTGGGTACGCCAGGGGCCAGGGTATGAGGTCACGGGTTAACATATTTTCACCGCCTTCCAGCATATCAATTGGTGACGTCATTGCCAAGTGTTAATGTTATCTTTCTGGTGCTGCTATCTACTGAATAAAGGTGGAGCTGAGAATCAATCCAGGTCAAGGTCCGGCAAAACCCTCTGCAGCGGCACATTCAACAGGAAAGCAGGAATGTGTTCCACCAATCTATTTGGCGTCTATTGTTGTGTGACTATTTAAGGTTGCAGATGTTTCTATTTAACACTTCAAATATTATCTACAGGAGTAGTATAACATAGCATGAAAAGTGTACATACAAAATAAACTTTTAAGTTATTACTGCTCTTATATAATGAAGAGTTGTTCAATACTTAAATATCTGGAACAAAAATATATTAAAACGCATAAACTGTTTTTGACCTACACCACTTAACGTACATGAACGTTTCTGGAAGTGTTGCGCAAAAAATAAAAATACCAATGCTACAAATGTAATCAAACTCGTATTAAGAATTATACTAATTTGGGTAAACATTCCCCCTTAACAATACGTTTAAAATATTCTCGTGTAAAATTTGTTTACAGGATACGTAATCATACTTTGCATAGCAATATAAAATTTCTTTTATTGAAGACGTAGCCCTAGAGGAGCAGGCGACTTCATTAGGTGCATTTGTGATATTCCCAGATGTGATAAAAGAGAATTTTTACCTTAATTAGAGAACTCAACCAACTTCCAGAAGCTTAATAGAAATAAAATTACATAAAATTCAAGCAAAGATTAAAAAATGCATGAAAATGCATTTATCTGACTAAAGAAATGGTTTTCTTTAATAGTTTATGCTACCTAATCATCTTCATTACATTAGTTGTGTTTTGTATTCAATAATATGCAAACTTTTTCATTATTTTAGGATTTAAGTAATATATTTAATTATGTATATAATGTGCAATATTGTGATCACTTTGATCACATTTATTATTTTATGTAAATATGTATTTTTTATTACTGAAATACCTTCTTAAAAGTATATAGTCTACAAGTATATAGTCTAGTTACATTAGTTGTGCTTTTGCCCTTTGTTTATAACATCTCTTTGTTATTACTGAATTTTTACTGTCACTTTTCAGTTGTATGTACCTAATTTGTATTGTTCCTAGTGTGAGTTTTGAGTTTTTGCGAAGTTATAAGATGATAATAATAAATACTATTAAATTGTTCTGTTATTGCAGAGGTCCACTACATTCAAACTGAGTAAAAGAAACATTGGTATACAGGTACATTGTAAGTGCAGTCATCATGTACAACTTTCACAAATAAACTGCTCACCACAATCATAATTTCTACCTCAGTTACTACTTAGATGTAAAGCCACTTTTTGCAGTTTTGTAATTCAGGCATGTCTCGCTTGTACTAATATGTTGCACACGCGTATCTTACTTTGCTTCATTATCGGGATCAAAAGGATTTGAAATAAAATATTCACATAGTAAAATAACTGTAAATATTTACAATTAATATGGAAGCATACTGAAAATAATTCGTCGAAAGGAATTCCTCAAAAACAAAAGACAGTGAAATAAAACAATAGATGTTTTTAACTTTATAAAAACAAATTCTAGGGCAAATATCATTTGGCTATATATTCCCCTATCTAAATGCTGTGGTGTTTTTGTCTATCTCCATTATAACCAGCTTTTTAGATCAGACCACCCTTTAAGGTGCGGCTGTGTGAGCACGCGGAGATGACGGTGCGTGAAAACGATATTTCAAGGGAGGCCGAGGAACACGAATATATTTTTTTAAAAATATAGATACTGTAAATAAATCATTAGGTTGGAATATTATTTTAAGGACCACAGCCATTTTAGATTCGACTACATGACCCACTGTTCTGACAGTCGAGGGCACGGTCAAATATTGAGGGGAGACTACTCAAGTATTGAGCTTCTATTTTCCCGCTGAGTACGCATAAGCTATCACATTCGCCCCTCTTCTGGTGAACTCCGTAACTGATATCGAACCGGTGCAAATGAGGTCGTGCACAACTACCATCTATAGGCACATGGCTGAACTGATTACCAAAATATTCCACTTGTAATGGCACGTATTTTAGTTAATATTATTTATCCGCACTCTTTAGGTGTTTAAGAGTTTAAGCATTATTAAGTACAAACTGAAGCAGTTAAATCATAGTTTAAAACTATACCAAAATATGTATATAAAAAGTATGCCAATGGCGTTTTTATTTTAAGTTGGCAAAATTGCTTGCAACCTACGAAACTTCCCTTTAATAAACATTCTAAATATAATGTTATCTATAAACTTTGGAACTATGGATAAACACCACATAAGTAAAATATGGTGTTAAACACCAAGTCCTATATTGTATGTATACTTTTGATACAGCAATGTTCGATCACGTAATATTCGAAGGCTGCATAATGGCAACAATTTTGACGTGAGGTTACGGAAACTCTTGTTTATAGAAAGCTGTGGTTTTTGTGTCGTATCGCCTTTGTATCAATGTGCGTTGCCCACAGTTTTTGAGAGAAAAGTCGGTCATATTTTGGTTTTAAGTTAATATTTTAATACATCTGTTTGTTTAAAACAGGTATCGCGTTCTCTTGTTGCGTTTTGTTCGGGTTCTTTACCTTTTAATATAGCTAGCGCCCATAGTCCATTCGTTCATTGCCCTTGTAAACAAACAAGGGCAAAACTAGAAATGTGTTGCAGTAAATTTTGTAGCAATAAGTGCGGGTTTGAAGTGCATTTTTGTGTTTTCCTGTGAAAGAGAATATTCACGCAGCTGCTTTCAGGACTAGGGAGGCTGCAGCTGCGTTATGGTAAGTATCAAAACAGTGGCTGCTAATGCTACTGGATCTTTCTAACGCTGAACAGCATGGTGAACGTTCAGTCTGCAGTACAGTGCAAAGTAAAGGTTAAGCACGATAAGCCATTGCATCACATAGTTCATGAAGTTAAACAGCTTGAAATTGTGGCTAACAATTCAATATATCTGAGCTGTGCAAATTATAGTAGTACGTGTATGTTTTCATGCATCGAACTTTCATACTTCTGAGGGTTTATAATGAGATTGAATATCAATACCGCCAAGATTTGCCATATTTGACGATATCAACAAGTCATAAACTGTAGTTGGACTTTATTAAGCTGAATGTCAACCCAATTTAAGTGAAAATTAGCATTGGTACACTATAATGTGCATGATAAACATACACAGAATTTTAAAGCTTAATAAGCATGCTTACTGATGCATTACTAAGCTGTACAGGCCATTTAGAGAAAAAGTAATATGTAAATATTAACTGCATACTAAGGAAAAAGTTAGACGGGCTTAAGAGTCAGTTATAGAAAGAGTTGAAAACTAAAGAACTGTCTTATTCAGATAGGGAAGCTGGAACTCAAAACGGAAATGGTAGTTGAATGTTGATTTTAGAATTTTACTCCTAATTAGTCACAGCAGCCTGTTTCTTCACATTTAAACTACTACAAAGATATTCACAATTTAAATGGAGTTTTTATTCATTTCCAATAAAAAATAAAAGGGAAGGGAAGCTTTGTGGACTGTATTTGAAACATGTTAACAGGATAATATTATGCAGAATGAAACATCCATTGAAAGAGCTTAAAGAACAGGATATTGGAATCATTGGGAGAAAATTGTGTTTTATTGTTCTTCTATGAACTCTTTTTGTATACATTATACACTAATTGTCTCTATAGCTTTGTTGCAGAGATTTGGCAATGTGGCATCACATCACAGGTAGCAGCTTGTTTTGGTGCAGCCTCAGATGTGTAATATTAATCATCAGAGTCCAAAGTATGGTTCCAATATGCTGATCTCAAGCAGGTGCATGTGTTTCGATAGATTAAATCACAGATGTTGGGAATACCTGGTAATCAGTCACTGTAAATTGCAAGCAAAAACTTGCCTGAGATGTACTATAAAGAAGACAAATTTGCTAATAAAGAGCTTGTTTTGGGCCATAGGTACAGAAAGAAGACAGAAATAGCTTATACCAAGTAAATGCTAGAGTGCATTACTTTTATGTTTGTTTGCCAATTAACCTGCTAATTCTGATGATTGTTGTTATGGCTGTATTGCTTTTTGTGAATGCAGGAGAGGACAAACAGGCTATGCAATGGTTGTACAATGCTGCACAATTTGTTTGTTTTGCCCTGTATTTACAGAAAGCTCTATAAGCATTCAAAGGAATTAGTTGAGTTATCAAAATATATAAACAAAACAAGTAATATAGCCTTTAAAGGTAAGTGTGGTTATTGCAGTTATGGCTAACAAACTTAACACAGAGTTCTGTTAGGTTAGTACAGCATTAGTAAATGAGTACTGTCTATAAATGCCCTAATTAACTACCATTTAATAGTAGCAATAATAATAATAATAATAATAATAATAATAATAATAATAATAAAAGTAATGCATAATTTAAAATTCTGTGTATTAACCATATACTAAAATGCATACCACCAAAGCCCACAAAACTAGGAGCATAGTAAATGGCAGTAGAGGAAGATGTATTTTATAGTATTATTCCATACTTAACTAAAGTTTTTGGTTCACATTCTAGCCAGTAGAAGGTGCTTTGTGTTTTTCGTAATTCATGCAGTTAATCCTGAAGAGCTGCTAACATTTGAGTGACAAATACCGCGATATCGAAAGGCAGAAATGAGTGTGAGGCATGCAGAGGCTGTTAGGCCATAGTGACTTACAGTAAAACAACAGGGTCCTGTACTATTTATCCAACGTTACATTTAGATTAGTGTGTGTGTGTATAAATTGGATTCAGATAACTGATATGAAATCAGAATATTTTTGTGGATTATGCTAATATGTTTGGGATGGCAGTTTTTTCTTCACAAGCACAGCAGTAACAAAATGGAGTACTTTGTTGACGTTTTGCGATGATTTTTCAATAAAAGAAAGTCTCTTAAAACGGGAGGGCGCGTGGTTTACAGGTCTCGTTTTCTTATCTCCTTCTAAATCTACTATTGTGTACCTCTTCGTTCCTAAAGTCACTATTTTTTTAGCACCTTTGCTATGAGGCAAATATGGAACTGTTACCAAACATTAGATGCATTGTTAAGAAAGAAATACACTTGGTAAGGAGGAATCAGAAACAGCAATGTCTCTACATTTAGAATGTTTACTTTATAAAGTTTTGACATCAGTTACCTGCATTAAGTTGGCTGAATTGGAGAAGGTAAAAAAATATCATTGGTCATTTACAAACAAATGACATTCCAATGTAAAAGACCTGCTTTCCACTTTGGTATTAATACAGCCATGGATATGCATTCCTATTCTTGTTCTTGGTGAAAAAAATGTTACTTTGCTTTCCATTCTTGGATTATTCTAAATCAGCCTTAAAAGCTAGGAAGTAATAACAATAATGATAATAATTACAATTAAAAATATAATTTTTTTCCTTAGAAAGCAATTGTATATGCAGAAATGAATAAAATATTATAAACCATTTTACTGTTTGGAAGAAGAAAATAAGTTTGTACATTTTTCTAGGCTCCCTAATTCAAATATGGAGTAAATGCAACTATCACTGAATATATGAGGAAGAGGATTTGTCCTACATTTTTTATTTTCTTGACACCTTAAGTGCCCAGTTTCACCACTATTTACCATTTTTATTGTATATAAATTGTAATTTTTACCATAGTTAAAATCTTGCAAATATACTTGAATTCATGTACTGCTATGACCTAGCACTCAGTCCTGACAGTTGTGCTATTTCTAATTTAGTTTCTCAACCCAATTTTGTAAACTATTTGTCAAGATGCCTGTAAAAAATGCTGTAACAATCGATAGTAATACAATACCTTTATAGTTATTAGGTATATCTACACTGTCGGTCTGGGTGGCTCAGTTGGTTAGTCACTGGTCTTCTAATCCCAAGGGCAGAGGTTCAAACCTGGCTCATACCAATGGTTTTTAAGTGTGCTTAAAAACGACAGCCCCAGGTCAGTATATATACTAGCATGTAAAAGAACTCTTGTGGGATTAAATTCCGGCACACTGGTGGCACTGAGAGGATCCTGGCAATTGAAAGCATCGTTAACAAAAACAAAATATTATTAAATATATCTATACTCTCCTTGCCTTTATATGTTTAATGAATAATTGCTTTTCTCCAATTTTGAGGTACAAATCCTGTTACAATAATTGAATTAAGCAGTCCTGTGAGTAGCTTAACTCCATTTACGCTATACCATCCGCTGATAAATTCTGTTAGATTACCATCTATGCCTGTTGCTTTTAAATATACAGAATTTTCACATAAAAAACTATCCTGCACATGTGTGTATTTTGATTCAGCTGGGTGTGTGGCGACCATCCAAGAGTGTATTTATAATCGCCATATCATAACTTTTCCCTTGAGACAGTTCCACTACGACATGGAGTGAATGAAGGGTGGGGAGCTGTGTTGCAACCTTTTGCACGTTGGGGAAGGGAGGGCCAAATGCTACCTGGCAGGCTCAGGTGACAATGCTAAGGCCTGATTTCATCATCAGATGCTAAATTTTAACACTATGTTAAACTGATTTAACACTGAAGTTAACACAAACTCTGTTTCATCAAGCAATGTTAACTTTAACAATGTGTAAAGTCGTTATTAAGTTAACATTGCCATACCCCTGTGTTAAAGGCATTTAACAAATGTTAGAAGTTGTAAAATATCTGCCGCAAAACAAGCTGTTAGTGCGAATTTGCTACAATTGTTAGTTTTGAATGTCATTCCTAATAGAGTGAGTTCTGGCCAAGTGGGTTAGCTGCCGGAATGTGGTGAAGCAAAGGTTAGCTTCGGAAGTTCGAATCTAATACATCAAATTGTTTGACACGCAATGTTCAGACTGTAGTACCGAGTGGCAGTAACATCTCCACTGGATGACTATCTGACCCTCGAATTACATCAAGATTATAAGCAGCTGACGGATACCCTTTCTGGGATAATCTTTGCCACCTATTTTTGGATAATCAGAGTTGGAGACGCGGCGAATATACAGGTTTTCCAGATCTTTATCCAGAAAGAATGCTGGGAGATGGACAAACGGAATCCTTTGTCCTTGGATTCTTGTATTTACAGACTAGGTGCCAACTGTAGAAGGGCATGTGATTAAAAATTATATATATACCCCCGCTGCTGTAACGTTGCACTTGACAGCTAGCGTTTAAGTTGGTACACTCGCAAAAAAAACAGATGAAAAGCTTCAACGGTTTGACTTCCTAAGCCAATCACAAGGCAGCATTCCGGATGGTCGATGACAAAGTGGAACCGGAACTAGAATCGGCTCTGTTGCCAGATGTAACTATTCCCAACCACGTGCTTCAGTTTGTGAATCTCTAGCACGAGCGTCGGGTTGTACTTTGCAAGTTACATATTGTTCATTGTTATTTATATTTGTGGTTATTGTTTGATAGTTTTGTTATTGTTCGTTTATACATATACATATATATATTTATTTATATTTATCTATTTTATATATATATATTTCATTCATATTATTTATTTAAACAAAACTTAAGTGCGACAATGTCTGAAAAACGACGCCGATCGTCGAGTGATGATTCACAAAGTGAAAATCCTTTGCGTCGGAGAACCTGGGAATTCTTTGAACAGGAAAAGGAGTACGTGAAGCTTCATGGCAATCCCTCTATTCCTGCTGATAAACCCGTACAACGAACTGCAGCAGCTGTTGAACTAAGCACGAGAACTGTTATTCACAAGGGAGTGAAACTCCAGAGAAAGAGGACAAAATTCCTGAACCATCTGGAACGCAACAGGTATTTCTATCAAATCCAGGGAAGAAAAGAAAGCAGCTTCGTCCAGTCACAAATCTTTATGCTTTCCAATTAGACGCCATACATAGACACATTTATGCCTATTATCATAGAAAGGAGTATCCGACCATACCAAAGCTGCTTATATCGCTTATTTTCAATTAACAATAATAATACGAAATAGTTATTATTCATTGACGTTCGCTACTTACATACACTTTTTTGTATGCGGCTTAGACACGATAGAAAGGAGAACAATCAGCTGTTGTTGTTTACTAGCCACTCTGGCAACATCGCAACCACAATGTAGCCAACCTTACACGAAGCCACACGAACTGTCAAGTGCAAAGATACAGCGGTGGGGGTATAGGATTTAAACATCAATATATTTGAGCAGTATTTAAGAATCATAGCAAATTTTTGTATTTAAGATTATACTATTTCTATATATATTATTAAATTGTAATGTAAGGAAGAAGAAAAAAGAAGAGTAGTCATATGTCATAATAAATTTGAAAACCTGCAAAAGGAGGAATTTTTAAAGCAATACAGACTGTCCAAGGGGTCATGAGCATGGTTTTATGGGAAATATGCAAGAAGTTAGAATACTACCAACAGAAGCATGCCTCTTTCTCCTATGCTACAAGTTTTAATTACGTATTTAAATTTTATGTTACTAACATTTTTCATTTACTCGGTGGGTGATAATGTGGTATTTCCAAAGCTACAAGCAATTGCTTCAAGAAACAAACACTATTTTTCTCGAGTCTGCTTGATTAATCAGCGACAACACATTTTCATCTGCTTTAGTTTCAATGCAGGTCCACCACCAGTTTTTCTAACCGTCATAAATGCTCTTCGCACCTATCATTTCTGGTGCTGCACTTTATGTTCACACAAAATTGCTGCAGTTGCTTACTGGACTTAGGAGAAACATGTTCATTCCAATTAAATTACTTGCGGATTTTGTCCAGGCTGCAATCTTATCCTTTAATGTAAGACCGTTGGCTTTTTCACACTTAATAATACATCTATACTTATTAACCAGATATTAACATGTTTCAAACGGTGAAACAATTATTTCAGTTGACATCACTATTCTAACCTCGAACAATCGGGAACATCACATGGCAATCGCCATGAATGTGAATAGCTGTCTGTTACTGACACAGAGCAGTGATACGTAGACAAAAGTGCATCGGAGAATGTTCAGAAGCAGTGTAGTTCGGCCATTGCCTTTTCAAAAACTAGTGTTCGCAGTTGTCTTTAATGTTAACAAAATGTTAACTAACAATTTGCTGTAAAATCTTGATGAAACGCAAAAGTTTTAACATTATGTTAAACTTTGAACACCTTGTTAACATACAAGCTGTTAGAGTATTTTTAACATCGGTTGGTGAAACCGGCCCTAAGATTTGATTCATTATTGTACATACATGACTAAATAAATCATCCTTCTCATGCTGTTAATGAAAGAAGAAATATAAGTTAACGTTTATAGTTATTGCGAAACTACTAATGCTATTATAAGAAGCCATGTTAATTACTGCTATTATAACATAAAGAAATAATGCTATAAAGGAAGCACCGTAAAACACAACAGAAGTAGCAGCACAGTTACTTTGCGTGAAGATCCTCTGAGTCTGATGTTTATATTGCCTTCAATTTATTAACTGTTTGCAACAATAGATACCCGTGAGGTAACAAAAACTTTTATTCTTGAGTACTGGTTTCATGAGCTTTGCCAGGTGAGATAGCAGGTAAAGGGAAGACTGCATGTTATTTATGAGAAGCATCTGATTAACAGAATCAATGCATAAGAAACATCATAATGAGTCATATATAAAATGATCTACATAATAATTTAATTTTCATATACCTCGTAATGGATAAATAAACTCTGTGAAATAAAGTGTGGTATATGCCATGTGCTATATTCACTAAGTGCTCAAAATCAGTGACAGGACTCAGTGCTGAAAAATAAAGCTTTGCTTCATCCTTGCACACTTGTGTGTATTTCACTTTATTATTATATCTAATAACACCTGACTACTGTTTATTATATATTATGTCAAGGCCTTGTCTATTGTTTTGTACGTGCATGCATTCCTTGGTTCACAAGACCAAAATGTGTATATTACCATGTACTAGCGGTGTAAATGAATACATCAAAAGTGGAAGTGTTGTGTTATGCTGGAGGTTTTAGACGGAGGGTTCGAAAGGGTGCTTGACGGTATCAATGGTGATTGGCTGTTATATATTTGGCTGCAGTGACTTGGTCCGTCACTGAGCTGTCACAAGAGACAGGTTATAATATGGCGATTAAAAACTTCACTCCTAAAATTGTGTATATTGTACATCATACCTCATAGAAGATGCAGGAAATGTGTCTCCCCGTGGCTAAACAGGCATCGTATCAGAAAAACACATTGTCTCACTGACATGTTTAACTTCTGCCACTGTAATGCTTATGATTTCATTTCTGATATTTTCCTTTAGTTCCTCAGTGTGTGAGGGTTTTTTATAAACTTTGTTCTTCAGGCAACTCCACAGGTAAAATTTCGCACACTATTAAATCTGATGAGCAAGAGGGCCGTACACCAACACTGATCACCCTATCTTCAAACACTTCCTTAACTTTATTCATGGACTCTGCTGTATACATAATTGCAGAATCCTGTTAAAACCACCGTATGATTTCTTCTGTAAGCTACTGACGAAATGGGGTCAAAATGTCTCTTCTGTACCTTGCTGCATCTATTGTCATCTTATAAAAACTTGGACCATTAATATGCCTTGCATTAACAGCTGCAAACTCCAACTTTTCTATCATAAAGAGGGATTTGCTGTACATAATATGGATTTTTGGTACACCAGTAGCATATCCTTTGATTATTCGGGTGGAACCACGCCTCATCTGAGAAGAACAGCAGCATTAGGTCCAAACTTTCATTTACAGATAAAAAAAGTCACACAATAATCCACTTTTGCTACTGTAATGTCTTGTTTTTAACCATGGACACATGTACACTTTTGCAGTTTGAGGCTTAATGATTTTATTGTTTTATATGCAGAGCCCATTGAAATCTCCACTTGCTAATTTCAGGAGTGATTTTTTTTTTTTTTTTTTTTTTTTTTGTTTTTTTTGTTTCTGCAAATGTTTAAAGTTTGTACCCCAATTTTGTCTAGTTTATTCTATTAAAACTGTGTATTTCTGTTGTGTGTTTTTCACTGATCCTGTAGAATCAAATTTATTAGAATTAGATTTCTGGAAGGAGGCAGCTGACTGAGAACTGCAAATGAAATTTTGTATTTGTGATAATATTTACACACAAAAATGCACTGATCTGGAGTCAACTGCACCATCTTGATGAAGCTCAACTAGTGCACTGCTTCGACGCAAGATTCAAGTCAGGAGGGAAGACCTGTACTGGAAAGAATGGGGAGTGCTGCTCGCAGCTGCGAAGAATAAAAATACTGTGTATGCAGAAGAGTTGCTACTCAAAAGCTCTGTTTAAATAAATAGGCAATAGCGAAAACCACAAACATTCAAAATAGTTGATTTTGTAAAGATCCCTGCATTCAAGGCGCCAAATTTTAAGTTTCAAAGTTTTATATCTTACTTTCTGAGGTTCATAAGTCCCAAACAAGCACATTTCTACCATTATTTTTTCAAAACATCAAGAGGAATGCCAAAATAAAACAAATTTACAGAGAGGTAATATGGGACTGATTATTCGGTAATGCTGGCATTTAGCCATGGGTAATGCCATACCACATATACGGTGATTTATGAAGAACTGACTTATTTCTTTCTTTAATTATTCTGTTCGAAATTCACTCAATGCCCCAATTTTAGCACCAAATTAAGCAGAATGTTCTGGAGCTTCGATTGCCTGTCACTAGATGTTCATGTTTTATTGTCGGCAACTGCTTTTGAGATTTTGTTGCAGTCAATGTGAAAATGGAGTACACATTAAATGAATGACTCTTCCTTGTAAAGTAATACTGGATTACGAGTTCAATTACAGCTACTCAAAGGGCATACCAGAGAGAATTTGGTGTTCGGAGTCCTACAATACTGGGACTGGTAAAAAAATTGGAAACAACCAGATCTCTGAGTGAAAAAGGCAAAACTCATTCATCTAGGCTTCCCACGGTTGTTGTTGACGTAAGAGCACGACTGGACCAGTCACCCAAAAATCATTAAGACGTTTGTCGCAGGAGACAGGGTACAACTACTCAATGTGTCAGAGAGCTGTGAAAAGTGCAGGCCTAAAGCCGTATAGGATTACGGTTGTCGATCAGTTACAGGAACCAGATAAGTATAGATGACTGAATTATTCTCGTTGGTTTCAGGCAGAGTTTGGTACACAATATATGCGCAGGGTATAGTGGGACCAATTTTTTTTTAAACAATGTGAACACTGCAGAGTGCCGATGGGTTTTCATGGAGTTTGCTGAGCAACTAGACGATGTAGAGCTGAATCAAGGATATTTTCAGCTGGACAGCACTACATGCCATACATCAAATGAATCCATGACACTAATTGCAAGTTTCTTTGATGACCGGATAACTTCCAAGAACCTGGCCACCGAGATCTCCGGATTTGACATCGCTGGGCTTCTTCTAAGGGGTTACTTAAAAGGCAGGGTTTATGCCACACATCTCCAGATATTGGGCGATCTGAAGCACAGCATTATACAGGAGATTCGAGCTATTGACAACAGAGTCCTCCAACGAGTGGCCAGTAACATGCAACGATGCGTTGAGCTGTGCCTTATGCAAGATGGAGGACATTTTCAACATTTGCTATAAAGGTAAATAATCTCCCAAAGTTCCTCTGCATTTCAGCTATAATAAGTTGTCGCTAGCATAACTTGAAACAGTTAAAGAAATAAATGTGTCAGTTCTTCATAAATCACTGTGTATAATTCTTTCATCATTGCTCATAAACAACAGACTGAACTAACTATTGCATTGCAGCTGAGGGAAAACTTGGGGTATTATAGCAGCTCACAAGGGTACGGAGGTCTGCCAACCTAACAAGAGAGTGCATACAACTGTGTGTGAAGCAAGTGAGTTGAAAGCCGCTTTGCATGATTCTGTCAAAAACTAAAATTTCCATTTGTTAAATACCTTGCATATCTGCCATTGTCTGTACTTTGGTTACTGCACTTTACAGCTCTTCTCATGTTCACTAGTAGCACCACAATCAAACTAAGCATTAGGAAAACCATTAACTACTAGAAGGTATCACAATCATGGTGCACTATCTTGTGACGGTATTAAAGTTTATTTAAGTTTGTTAGCTCCACGTTGTGGTAGCCAATTTGCGATGGTATTAGTGTTTGTTTGAAAGATGCTACTGTTTATTTGCCGCATGTATAAAAGACAATTTGTCGCGGTCACTTCATGTTATCATTTACTGAGCGCCTATTATTGCATTTAATATTTTTTTGTTCACTGTCCTCCGGCTAGCTATGATCTCTCGGTCAAGCAAATCTCTTAATCAGGTGTGTAAACGGAAAGGAGTTTTTATCCAAAGATAACACTGATGAAAGAATTTTGTTTTACACTTTTATTGTCGTAACATATTATGCACTTTCACATATTAATCTTGACACTCGCTAAACTGAAACTGTTATAATAACTTATTTACTTCACATTATTAATTTGCGTACTTCAACTTTTTGTGTAATTAACTTTACAACACTTGAGATTTTTTTTATAACTTTGCTACGCGTACACCGTAAATCGATAAACTATGCTATGTATTCACCATGACTTTTTCTGTTGAACTCGACGACGTGTAATGTACAAATGTTTCCGATGGACTGAACGAATTTGACTCTGACCTAGCCCTTTTTATACTCCTACACCCCGATATGCCTAAAGATTATAACCGAGCTGCTATTGGTTAATAAAACGCGCCAACATTAGCGTCTATTTTTATATCCAATGAAAATTACGAAAACATATGCTCTAGGGAAAAATGTTCCAGCAAATTCTAAGAAAAACACGCCAATATTACGTCATTTGCTCGTCTCTAATAATGATAAACAGCTCACCCCCTCGCTACATTATTGCACGCTATTATTGTCAGTTTCAGTAAGGCCATATAAACCCACTTCTCGACAATGCTTACAATCAACAAACATCTCAAATCAATGTCACACAATAATGCATATTCACACTACAATTACTCTTGACATTTACATAATTTGTGATACAAATTACTGTGTCAATCTTTCCTTCGAGGCAGGTGATATGGCGCAGGGTGTACACAAATGATTATAGGGCTTTTAAGCTCTTATTTTTGCTCTGCGGTATACAATATAATTTTGAATCATAAACTTAAATTGAAGAGTAACTGGAAGTTTGAATTCTACATGCACAGATTTTGTTTTGTAGCCATGAGAACAAAATAAACAAAACATGGAAACTTGTAAGCAAAATCTAGCAATACCAGCTGGGATCAAGTTCCTCTGAAGATGCCAATGGAGCAACGTGCAAAATGTTAGATGAATTCTTATCAACTGCGCCACAGCCTAAAAGCCAAGCCCAGAAACTACATTTCACTCTATATTTGTTGTTTATTTTAAGTGTGTAATACAATAATTACACAGAAAGTAAATTTTGAAAGTGCCCTTAAAATTTCAGATGCCACAAAACAACCAAATGTGCTGTGAACCAGCTGCTTGCTAAGCATAATCAGCTCTGGACAGATACAAAAAGGGTATTGTGAAATGTGTGATACCTCTTACAGAAGTGGGAATGTCCCTCGACTTATATGTACTCCTGACATTAGCTGATAAAATTTCCATTGACTTAGCGCATTTCATCCTCCGAATTCAACAAAATTTCACAGTGAATATTTCATTTCAGTTCTCCCCAGCCTGCAGTTTAATCTGTATTATCTATCTTTTTACCAGTACAAGCAAGAATTGAAACAATGAAAATATTCACCATAATATTTTGTTCATTTCTGAAGACAAACTGCACCGAGTTAATGCAAATCTTATCCACAGATATCATACTGAGGGATGACACTTCCAGCTTCTTCCATAAGAGGTATCGTACATTTCATAGTATGCTTTGTATCATGGTGCCCCACCCGCCCAGAAACTGTCATGCTCGGCAACCAACAGGGATACAACAGTCTCGACTACTGCTAAGGGCGCTCAAATCTTTGGGACTTTTGCCAAAATTTACCCTCTATTTATGGTATATAATCACAGGACAGCCTGATTATTATGCCATTGCAAAACAGTCTTGGAATGAATTTATGCATTAGGCTGCTTTTAAACTAATAAATGCATTTAAAGTACAATCGTTTGATAAACATAACTTTACATGATGCAGATCCTATAATAATGCTGTAAATTTTCCATAACAAGAATTTAAAAATATAAACTGATGCGAAACATTCACACGACTTTCTCTACCTATGACAAATTTACTTGTATGGATTATGCATATTGCATCATTCTTATAAATGTGATTCTGCTATCTACATTATGATATTCACAATATATTTCTGATTTCATATTAAGCAAGAATTGCTTAGTTACAAGGTTAAGGAATGCAAAATCAACATTCAAATTTTTATTTGTGATAACAAGCTCTTGTGATAGAAAGGGAAGGAAAAAAGAAACAAGAATTGTGAACTTCCAGCATATATACCTTTTTCACTATAAGCTGAAAGGAGAAGTAAACAAAACCATGTGACAAGACGCACCTCATTGGCTGGTGGACAAATTACAACCTTCCCCGCTTAGCATGTCGTCTCTTCCTCTACAAAAAACAGTTCAGTTCATATCGTAACATTTTGTGGTTATTCTTGTGCAAAGAAATTTTAAAAACTCATTATTGTAACAATTATTTTTTAAACTAAATGTGTTTGTTCAGATTCACCTATAACTATGTGAACCATTATGACAGAGGGTTTAAGAGGCTATGTTAAATTAAATTAAATTGAGTTTTATTTATGGACGCTCTTTAACTTAGCGCCCCATTCTATATTGGGCATGAAAGATCGGTAATTTTGCTCAGAGGCCTCTCTATCAGGCTTGAGGTTCTTTTACGTGCTGTAAATCTACAACATGGGACCACCGGCTTTACTTCCCTTCCGAAGGAAGCCATGCTAAGGATTTTTACGCCCAAAAAAATCCATCACCCTCCGCCGGGTTTGAACCCGCGACCTTGGGAACTAGAGGCTAGCACGGTAGCACTAGTCCACAGAGGATGACTAAGAGGCTATGTGCAGGTGCTGCAGTTTGTTTCTGGTTTTCAGCTGAGAATCCTCTGCCATTGTGAAAAAAATAAATGTGGGAAATGGAAAGAAGACAATTATGTTAAATGCTTTTAACAAATTCTGTGAAAAGTATCCACCTTTAATCGACAATGAACATGGTCAGTCATTGTTTAGCAATAATTGAACTTCTTTGTTAGTGATGCAGAATTGTTGCTTGGGTGGCTTGGGTCGCGTTTGCTTTCTGTTGTGTTTTAACCTTTAGCCTAATCGTTATTTAACTTGTTGACTCATAAAAGGTTAAATCGGTATACCGATATTAGTTATTAAATGAATGATTTCTAAAGCCTGAAGTTAAGAACAGTTTAATCCAGTACCTTTAAACACAGATGCCAAACTGTTCCGGTACAAACTTTTATTTGTCTACTTTTAGCATTATGTGTTAGAAGTTTAGGATGTAAGGCAAAATATAGGACTAAGACATACAATGTTTAAAAGCTAATGATTCCCAAACTGCACAATATACTGTATTTGCATACTGTATGAAGCAATTTCCTCTCACGAGCCTTAGTTCCCGCCATCCTCCACGTGGTGCTGCCATGTGCTCGGTGGAGTGATACATTTAAGTTTTGTTTACTTCTACTTTCAGCTTATAGTGAAAAAAGTTTAGATTAAAGAAACCAAACATATAAAATACGCTAAATTACTTAGGTTCTGCTTAGCCTATTCGCTAAGGGAGTTGGCATGTTATACGGAAACCTCCAGTAAGTCTTAATCACAATTGCATTTTGTATATGCCAGAGTTTTCTAAAAATGGAATCTTATTAGACTTTGTCACTGTTGTCATAGCAACCATGAAGAGTTTCCAAAGCAGTTCAACCTCAAAGATATTAACCTTTATTCAACATTATGATTTCATTCATTACAGTCAGTGCTCTAGTGAACAGAAAGTGATGGATTTCTTTCGGGCGTAAAAGTCCTTAGCCTGGCTTCCTTCGGAAGGGAAGTAAAGCGGGTGGTCCCATGCCGTAGATTTACAGCACGTAAAAGAACCTCAAGCCTGATAAATGGGGCCTCTGAGCAAAATTACCAGTCTTTCACGCCCAATATAGAATGGGACGCTAAGGACCGCAGCAGTTAAAGAGCGTCCATAAATAAAACTCAATTTAATTTAATTTAGAACAGAAAGTCAACTCTTAGAAGCATGAATAGCAACTGTTGGCTACACAGAAAAAAGCCAAGAGATTGACTACAGCAAGATAGTAAAAAGTGTTGATGATAATGTGTGTGATACATCGCCTGAATAGCCACTACGGCTGTGTGTAGCCTAGGAAGTAATAGTCTTTACTTTAATACCTGTTTATTGTGATAACAGGAAGCATTTCAGCATGTTTGACAGAAAGAAGCAATATTACCAGGTCTTCAAAGATTCTTATAAAATGAAATCCCCATTTATTTAACATGTAATATTTGTACATTTATTGCACTTAACATTCTAAATTTCATGTCATCACAAAATTATTATGCTTAGCTCAACAAGGGAAAGTTTTATGGGATTCACTTATTTCAGGAAGGGGCAAGTATGCTTGCTTCATATTCTTAAGGGCACAAGTTTGAATCTCAGTTATGACGAGTTGCCTGGATATGGTTTTCCTGAGTGTACAAATGCTAGGTTTTTAATAACTTTCATTTCATCATATTGATTAACCATCTAATGGACCTGCCTGGTTAAACCTAACAAAAAGAAAAAGGCATTTGCTATATAATTTATTCTTCTCAATTTAAAACTTGAACTTGAGGATTTTGAAAGAACATTGAAAGTTGGTGGAATTATTGTTTTGCATAATGCTAATCAGCATATACTCTTCTTTTGCTTTAAAGTTTAAATTGGCAATCAAACTGCTGTTTGGGAAAACTTCAAGTAGTTAATTGCAAGAATTTGTCCATGGTATGGGAAGTTATCATTATCAAAGAGTAAGCCCATCATCTCAGTGCGGAACTTAACAACTTTTCTATCAGATCACTCAAATCAAGAGATAAAAATGTAGATATGCAGTAATTGATAAACTTTATAGCTGCCATGGGAAGACGGAATTTATGTATTGTACAATGTGACTGCATGGGGAGTCTGCTCTTTTCAGTATTTAAACCATTAGGAAATCTTGAATTGATTTTCCAAATGGCATTTGTGGTTCGAGCGTTGCCAACCGTAAGAAATGTACGCGCGGAAGGTAACAACTATGTAACACGAAATTCGCAATGCGGCGCGGTTATTTCAAACACACGATTTGTCGATGTTTTTACTTTCTCTACTACGTATAGTAAGTAGGGGAAGTATTGCATTCCACCCAAAAATTCGATACCGAGATTTCAGCGGAAATACATGTTTTGAGACCTCCTGAATCCAAAAAATCTGATGTGTTACACTCACATGACTTTCTCTACTCTTGTACAAAGTATTTTTACAAACGCTTATTCTCCATCTACTTCATGTTAATCGAGATAAACATTTGCAGACTCTATCTTATTGCTAATTTTCTTGTAGATGTAAGGGGAAAATATATTTACAAGGGCAATATAGAAAAACAGTAGCCTTTAAGCACATACATATCTCTTAATAGCTGGTTGCTAGGTGCAGCACCATTCCCTTTGCCACAGATTATAACTCTTTGCATATCCAAGACAAAAAAAATCTGATGTGTTACACTCACATGACTTTCTCTACTCTTGTACAATATATTTTTACAAACGCCTATTCTCCAAATGCTTCATGTTAATCGAGATATCGAGATGTCAATCTTATTGGTAATTTTCTTGTAGATGCGAGGGAAATATGGTAGCTTTTAAGCGATAGTCAAATATTTTAACGCTGGTTGCTATCCGGCGCATTCCATTCTCTTTGCATGACTAGGACATAAAAAAATGAATAACGAATTTGAGAAAAAGTATAAGTATTGGAAAATTTAAGGAAATAACAAGCAATATCTCGAAAACGGTTCACTCAACAAAAGAAATGTATATGACATAAGTTGTGTATTTCAACGCGATCTACATTTTTTGTGTAGTAAAATTTTGTCTATCTCTTATGGTTTACCAGTTATGCAAAAGTCGTTCACAATGAAGAATACTTTTGGAGACATTCCCAGAAAATTCGAGATATACATTTCATGTCTTATGACTTTATCTTAAACATATGATATTTTCATCAAAATCGTTAGAGCCATTTTTGAGAAAATTAAAATTTTCGAAAAATCTTCCATGTAAAGGGTAGTCTGGGGTGGGGGGATTTTCTTGAAAACCTTCGTGTCGCATCTCTGGAAGATACTGAACCTAAATACCAAGTTTGGTGTTTATCCGACTGTTCGTTTTTGAGTTATGCTGTTCACAGACACACAGACACACACACACACACACACACAGACACACACACGGACATGTTTCTAAAAATGCTTTTTTTGGATTCAGGAGGTCTAAAAACATGTATTTCCAGTGAAATCTCGGTATCAAATTTTTGGGTGGAATGCAATACTTCCCCTACTTACTATACGTAGTAGAGAAAGTAAAAAAGCATTTTTGGAAACATGTCCGTGTGTGTGTGTCTATGAACAGCATAACTCAAAAACGAACAGTCGGATAAACACCAAACTTGGTATTTAGGTTCAGTATCTTCCAGGGATGCGACACGAAGGTTTTCAAGAAAATCCCCCCACCCCAGACTACCCTTTACATGGAACATTTTTCGAAAAGTTTAATTTTCTCAAAAATGGCTCTAACGATTTTGATTAAAATATCATATGTTTAAGCTATTTTCATGACAAATAAAATTTGGATCTCGAATTTTCTGGGAATGTCACCAAAAGTATTCTTCATTGTGAACGACTTTTGCATAACTGGTAAATCGTAAGAGATAGACAGAATTTTACTACACAAAAAATGTAGATCGCGTTAAAATACACAACTTATGTCATATACATTTCTTTTGTTGAGTGAACCGTTTTCGAGATATTGCTTGTTATTTCCTTAAATATTTCAATACTTATACTTTTTCTCAAATTCGTTATTCATTTTTTTTATGTCCTGGACATGCAAAGAGAATGAAATGCGCCACATAGCAACCAGCGTTAAAATATTTGACTATCGCTTATAACCTACCATATTCCCCTTGCATCTACAAGAAAATTACCAATAAGATTGGCATCTCGATATCTTGATTAACATGAAGCATATGGAGAATAGGCGTTTGTAAAAATAGATTGTACAAGAGTAGAGAAAGTCATGTGAGTGTAACACATCAGATTTTTTTGGATTCAGGAGGTCTCAAAACATGTATTTCCGGTGAAATCTCGGTATCGAATTTTTGGGTGGAATACAATACTTCCCCTACTTACTATACGTAGTAGAGAAAGTAAAAATGAGCAATTCGCACATTTAATAACGGATATCTCAGAAAGGGCTCATGCCACAATAAAGCTTAGTTTAAATATATTGTAGCTTTAAAGAGATTTACATTTTTGGTGTAGCATGTCTTCCTCTATCACTTAAGGATTACCAGTTATACAAGGTTATAAAAAATTCCTTCCGAATGAAGGACTTCATAGGCTCTTTCCCGAAAATCCGAGATATACATTTCATTTGCCATGTAAATATTTTTATGAATAGTATTTTAATCAAAATCGTTTCAGCCATGTTTAGAACATCAAAAATTCCCAAAAATATTCCATGTCAAGGGAGTTTAGGTATTTATCCGACTTTTCGTTTTGAGTTATGACACACACGACGTTTCCACAAATGCTTTATTTGGATGCCGATGATAATAATACATAATAGTAATAATAATCATTCTCATAATAATATAATACATCAACAACGATAAATAACAACACGCGGGCCGTATAAGTATACAACTACAATGGCTCGCTGTACATTGCGTGCATGGGTTGGCTACATGTTATGCCTACAGCGTGTTTTCGATTCTCACCGTTGGCAACAACCACCTAAGCCACGCCCAGGCCGCTCGCTAGCAGACGACAGCCGCTATAACACATCATTACCGAATTAGACTTTACGTTTTCTAGCAACTATCTGTGCAAAGAGTTCCTCATGTTTTTTATTAGTGTACAACAAAGATTGAAGTTTTCATTTTTTGTAGGTACCAGAAGCTGTAATTCTTTATTCCGGTTGTACCACTTTAAATTTGTTTACCCGTTAAGGAGCATTTTGTTTTATTCACTCGCCGAAGGTGATTGTATTTTACTACCGGTTCAATGATATGATTTGGAAAACCTTTTGTACAAGCACAAACCACAATCGGACTATGTATTCCTCACTGGTCTAAATACATGTAATAATGGACGCCATCTTAATATCATTAAAGTTAACATTGCCGGATACAACGTCGCATCAATTACTATGATTGGACTGATGAGTCATCTTCATATGTATGTGCGCACTATCTCTTAAACATTTTAGTTGGCGCCACTTTGTGAGGACAAGGTTCAATGCCTACTCGCTAGGTGGCATGAGAAGCGCTTGATGATAGTTACCGCCATCAGCGGATGTCGCCGAAAGCAGAAATCTTCCAACATTCTAACATGACCGCATTACTTAAAAAATAAAATAAAGCCAACCACGGTTTGAAATTTATAAAGATGATCAATTTAAGCAACTTTGTTCAGAACATGTGTGTGGTAGAACAGTCAAAAGAACCTAAAATCGCTCTTATGGTGTTTTCTTCCACTGCCAAAAACTGAGTTTTACGTGTTTCTTATTTAACCCTTAGCAGAGACAAAGTTTTAGCACAAAATTGTAACGTATAAAAATTTTTAAATCTGAGTACTCCATACAAGTAAGACCGAGTAATAAAGGAAAACATTTAACAGTTTTTTAACGTGGCGAAAGAAATCAGGAGCGTCATTTAGGGGGGATCAGGGTGTACAACAACTGTACTTTTAATATAAGTGTTTCACATTTAAGGCATGAAAGATGATTTTCTTTTAATGTCATAAAACTTTGGGAAACTGCTTCAGGCAATCTTGGCCCCCCAAAGCAGAAACTGAAATGATGCTCCTGAGAAAAATTAACGTGCAACTGACTTAGGGGTCCTTTGAGCTTAAGAGTTAAGAAAAACAAACGCGCAGGTACTCAACCAAGTTAACTTCTAACTCGGACCTGCTGAAACATGGGCCAGACACGCTACCTCTACACCATGTTTAATGTGGGCTTAATTAATGTAGAAATTACTCGTTTTCGTGTATTTGTTACTTTGAACTGAAGTATACGCTGATCATCTGAGTAGTTCGTGGAGTTGCCCTGCAAAGTAACTCGAGTACAGGTTGTCCTAGCTTCGGACCTCCCTAAGGGAAGTCATGCTCACCTTATACACCGTGGCTGTGTTGCAGTATGCGTCTTTTCTCTCTTAAATATACGGATGTCGTGGACGAAGTTAGTGATTTATTGATCATTTTGAGAAACATCGATTGCCACGAGCTTTTTCCTTCTCGTATTGATAGCGTTGATTCAATTCTGAGGAGATAAACGAATAATACGGGGGGGGGCGAAGATGCAATAATTCGTTTTGAAATCGAGCACCAGTAAGGGCTTTGTCCGTAGTTCTATCAATTCCCGCAGAACTGATCGAGCGCCAGTAATGTTCCTAGACACTAGCGAAATCTTCACGGCAGATCAAGAAACCCTCAGGACATGTTTTGAGGCTACCGCTGGCTCATTTATTGCAGCAATTAAGAATGATTTAAGTCATTTATTAACCATGAAGATGAAAAATTGTAAATGTGTCAATGTGATTCTTTAGAAAAGTGCAGCTGAGATAGATAGCTGGCTAATATTGGACGTGAATGCATGTCTTTGTTTAGTTGGGCAATACGCCGATGAACTGAAACCCTTGAAAGACGGTGTATGCAAAAGTAAATCAAAGAGCTCAGCGCATTCGCTTTAGCAAATAATCCACTGTTAATTTGTACAGATCTTTCATTTCAGAATTTACCAGACTGTAACTATTTAATTAAAACAATGCCACATACACGTAAGTTTATATCCTGAGGGGGGGTTAAGGCCATGGTTAATTGCATTTTAGGTTTCACCTCCTCAGCCCTCTTTGGAATTTCAAATGAAGCCCTTGTATTTTGATATTTGTTTTTGAAAGAGCCAGTTAGTACAGCTCATTGATTTCTTCTCATATCTTTTGCTTTTTATTATAACCCGGATTATTAGTTTATTGGTGAGCAGAGCTAATTTCACTAAAACCACAGACTACTGAACATGTAACTGTTGGCGGAGATTTCCGCGGTAACAATGGAGCACATTTTGAACGCTTGGTTTAGTAAATTAAAATACGCGCAGGAAATGTTCCAGAATATACTATGTCTTAATACAACTAACTTTATTCATGCTTTGTTCGAATTCAAATGCTTGAAAGTTGCAGCAGTGAAAGGCTTTGTAAACGCAAGATTTTATTTCTCCAATTAATGCTGGTTCACAATACCCGGGAACGAGAACGGGAATGCATACCGATAGCAAAGTGGAAAGTGGACTTTGCGAATGGGGACGTCATGTTTGTAACTAACCAATAATATTGTTCTCGCCTGCTTCCAATTCAGCCAACAAAGTGCAGGTTAACCAACGTCAAAATTCTTTGGAGGAAATGTTTTCTAAATGCATTACCATTTCGATTCCTCTAGTACCAAGCGTCATTCCTTTATTAATAGCGTGCACCCTAAACAGACTCCCCCCCCCCCAAAAAAAGCAGACTCTCGAAGCGTATATTTGTAGAAGTCCAAATCGTTTCCGCGGTCGGTTTACAGTGGTGTCTCGGGACGTGTGTCTTTACCTTCGTTCTATTGCCACCATTCATGTTGAATATGTCTGACAGCCGAGCGGTTATAAGCAGGAATGTAGTAATGAGGTCTACAGAGGTTCCTATCCCAAGCACATTATTATTATTATTATTATTAATAATAATAATAATAATAATAATAATAATAATAATAATAATTCTTGTGCAAAGCATTATGCAACGCAATACTTCTTACGCATATTGTAATATAATTCCCAGTTGCTAAGACTTATTTAAAGGCATTTATGCTCACACATAAAAACTGAAACACTCTCCTTTTCGTTTTCAAACTAAATATGAAATAAGTAAATATGTTTCTAAATGGAAAATCAAATAAAAATAGAAATTAACTTAATATAGGGTGTGTAAGCCCTCTGCTTCTATTACTGCCCTCATTCTACGCTGCATGGATGATATCAAATGATAGTCAAATTTTCACGAGAGGATACTTGCTCCCAAGCATCTTGTATCTAATCCCACAAAACCTCTTTTGTCTTACGTTATCTTGCAGGTCAATTTAACTCCAAACCCTTCTTCACCTCTGCCCCACATTTTCATTAGGATTCAAATTTGGTGAGTAAGGAGACCAATCAATCACTGTGATATCTTTTCTTTACGAGAACCAGTTTGAAACCTGCTGACTTATGTGGCCAGGATGTTTATCCTGCTGGAATTCAACCATTCCATCGGGATATATAGTCCTTACAGAAGGAGCTATGATGTTTTCGAGGGTGTCTATGCTGGTGGCTATTTAATGTGCCTTCAAGGTGCCGCAACACACCTAGACCATCTCGTGACATGCAACCCCAATACGACACAGATACGCGACCTTGACTATCCATTTGTATCTCGTATTTTGCATCACAACGTTTTCCTCTGAGGCCGTAGATAATACTTCCCCCCCCCCCATTTGTAGATGAAAATGTCACCTCGTCTGTGATATAATCTTATTCCAGTTATGGTTAGACTTTCTCCTGCAAATGCGAGGCGACTATCTGTGATCGTCTGTAAGACGCTGCTTCTTAGCTGCCGATCAAGCAAAGAGCCCTGCTATAGCCAAACGACGTGGGGCTGTGCGGATCGACCCAGGGAAATTTAGAATTACTTTTAATTGTAGACACATGCTGTCTGCAAGTGCAGTGTCCTGCTGAGGAATGGACCTGGTTCGACCCGAACAGTCCCTTCCATGGATAACCGCACCCACCTCGTAGCCGTAGATATAGGGACTTCAAGTGCATTTGCAGCCTGAGACACAGAGGTATCCAGCAACGTTCACTAATGTAAAGAGAGATCTTGTAGCTTCGTCTTTATGTGTACGCTCAGTCATAGCAAAAGTCAGTAGATACGACTGCTAACATATGCAGAACTCCAAGGCTATGAGGTGCGCGCGCATTATCACGCCAGCGCCATTCATAGCTGAAGAATGAGACAGAGTTTGCACATCCAATATTAAGTCTATTAAGTATTTGGTATATAACGTAGTTTTTCACTTTAGAATTTTTACTGTGAAGTCGAATTGTAGCTGCCTCACGTACGATAAAAAGTTTCCGGTGGCCTTCGCCCAACGTTCACTTTCCGGTGACCTTCGCCCCACTTTTAAAAATCAACTTTGTATTTTAATGTTGATTTAAATATTATATATGTATGTTTGCCTCGGCTGCGTCAGTAGTAATTTGCAGAATCACGTATCTCTTAGCAGGGCTGGTGCGGCTAAAGAATGAAGGCTAACACAAATTATAATTTTTTACTTCACTCCTTTTATTTATCCTTCTCACGATTAAATAACACTTCACTGATGTATCCTACTGTAGAGCTGTGAGATTTTTTATTAATTGCACTTTTTAACATGTAAACTTTATATTCACGCCGTAATGCATTTTATGTCTCACACTGAATACGTACCGAGCGAACTGCTCGGGAACGCTGCTTTCTAGCATCTGGCGTTTACCGCTTAAATTTGTAAATTTCTCTATTTCAAGTTTCTGATTGGCTAATCCTACTCCAATAGAATACTTTTATTTAACTTATGCTTTTTCTAGTTGTTGATTGGCTATTTATAAACTGTTTTAAATATTACATTATTGTTCCAAGAATTATTAGTAGCATTATTAAACTTTCTAATTTTTATTGCCTCAAGGTTACCTCATTGTTAGCAGCTTTCTGCTTCTATTCTCACAGCTCCTACATTGTTAAGTTACGTAATACATTCACATATTAACTACACATATTGCTTTAAGGCGGGCTGTTATTATATTTTATATTATACAATTAGACTGATATCGTTTAAGTGTTAAAAATACTGCCTCAACTGTTATGGCATGCATTTTGAAAACAAAACTAATTTGTGTTTTTATGCATGAATTTGTTAAAATTCATTGGCATTACCATGTATTTAACAAATTAACATTTAAATAAAAAAATGCAGCAAGAATTGAACCCAGGTTGTTCCAATTACGAGACACGCGTTTTACCGTTTAGCTACGATGAATACAATGCAACTGAAGGACATTTTCCTACTTATCGCATTACTTTGAAGTGTACGCAGTGTGTTATTAAGTCGTGTATTATGAACGCAGCGTTAGCGAATGCTTTCGATGTTTTCCGAATCTTGTCTTAGGCTGTACATTAAAGTTATTTGTTTTTCTTAATTGTTCGTTAATTTCTATCTGTCTTTGCATTGGTATTTTTTTTATAGTGATGTATTTTGAGACAATAGCCAGTTTTGAGTTGCATATAAACAAGTTATGCTTTCGCTAGACCAACGCTCAGTAGATCTGAGGGAGTCAGGACGCACATATGCTGGAATTTCTTACGGTTTCATTTTTCCGTCTTGCTAATAGAGAGAGCTCTAGCGGTTGTTTCATATCGCGGGCGCCTTGAATAATTTCCACAGTGAAGAGTCTAGTATGTACAATATGGATCTATACCCCCGCCACTGTATCTTTGCACTTGACAGTTCGTGTGGCTTCGCGTAGGTTGGCTACATTGTGGTTGCGACGTTGCCAGAGTGGCTAGTAAACAACAGCTGATTGTTCTCCTTTATATCGTTCTAAGCCGCATACAAAAGTGTACGTAAGTAGCGAATGTCAATGAATAATAACTATTTCGTATTATTATTGTTAATTGAAAATAAGCGATATAAGCAGCTTTGGTATGGTCGGATACTCCTTTCTATAATAATAGGCATAAATGTGTCTACGTATGGCGTCTAATTGGAAAGCATCAAGATTTGTGACTGGATGAGGCTGCTTTCTTTTCTTCCCTGGAGTTGATAGAAATACCTGTTTTGTTCCAGATGGTTCAGGAATTTTGTCCTCTTTCTCCTGGAGTTTCACTCCCTTTTAAATAACAGTTCTCATGCTTAGTCCAAGAGCTGCTGCAGTTCGTTGTACGGCTTTATCAGCAGGAATAAAGGGATTGCCATGAAGCTTTTCCTGTTCAAAGAATTCCCGGGTTCTCCTTAATAGTTCCAATGCCTGACTATTAAGTGGCACACCTCGGCGCAAAGGATTTCACTTCGTGAATCATCACTCGGCGATTGGCATCGTTTTTCAGACATTGTCGCACTTAAGTTTTGTTTAAATAAATAATATGAATAAAAAATATATATATAAATAGATAAATATAAATAACAATATGTAGCTTGCAAAAAACAACTCGACGCTCGTGCTAGAGATTCACAAACTGAAGCACGTGGTGGGGAATAGTTACATCTGGCAACAGAGCCGATTCTAGTTCCGGTTCCGTTTTGTCATCGACCATCCGGAATGCTGCCTTGTGATTGGCTTAGGAAGTCAAACGGCTAAAGCTTTTCATCTTTACCAACATAAACCCTAGCTGTCAAGTGCAACGTTACAGCGGCGGGGGTATAATATACCATTCCTGGGAAAGCTTCCCGTTAATTGTAACGCTCGCTTTGTTGTTCTCTCTCTCTCTCTCTCTCTCTCTCTCTCTCTCTCTCTCTTCCGTCTTGAGCATCTTAGGTCATATCAGCGGCTTTGTATTTGGAACAATTCTCATTTGCAATGATGTTAATTCGTTTTACTTGTGTTAATCTTTGAATTTAACTTTGGCTTGTCTTTAAACTCTCTCTCTCACACATACACAAACACACACACACACACACACACACACACACACACACACACACACACACACACCCATTCATACTATTTTTCATACTTCCAGACTCTAGGGAGGATTGGGAATAATACTGGCTAAAGAAAAATCCCCACCTTAGCCGGAGATCGAACCCGGGACCGCTGGATTTGGTAGCTAGCTAGCTAACCACAGAGACAGACATTTCTCGGTAATTATAAACCAGCCTTTAAGACCTTCTGCATTCTACAGCCCAGAGCACAAAACCCTACGTATTTCATGAAGAAATGACGCTAAAATCTTACATGGTTTACATTGTTATTGAGATGCAATAGCGAGCTGTAAATGCTTTGGAAAGCACTCGGATTCGCGTAACATTAAATTGCAGATATTTTAGCTATTTTAACGCACAAGTTAACATCCAATGAAACTGACAATCAAAAGAAACTACTATTATGGAATAGAAAGGCTGAAAGTTTTCAAGAGACTTCCCAGACAAGCACTAAACGTTTCCAGTCATAACCTTTTGAAATTTACCATGTCACATTATCTTCAGCATAAACACCAATAATGGGATGCAGCAGGAAGCAATCGTATAATTCTAGCCGATGATGAAGCGACTGTAAAATTTTAATAGTTTTGTCAGTGAAAGCCAGCACCGCTAAAACCTCTGTTAAAAGTAACATGCACTATTTTTTTTTAGAGGAAGTGTCGGATTTGACCGTAAAGCTTGGGTCAATATTTCACTGGAGGTACACTTTTTAATACCTCACAAAAGGCAATTTTAAAGGGGGCAGGAGCTGGTTTGTATGTTTCCATTTGCTTCTAATCAACGAACAACAGCTTAGTATGTATATATATATATATATATATATATATATATATATATATATATATAAAGGTAGCTCAGAAAAGTTGCTTTAACTATTCAGATTAAAATTGGAGGGTCCGAGTTCTCTCATTTTTACTTTTCTACCACGTATGCACATAGACAAAGTGTTGCATTTCACCGGAAATACATGTTTTGGGGCCCCTTGAATAAATAAAAAAGCATTTTTAGTAAAAGGTGTGTGTGTGAACATAACTCAAAAATAAAAAGTGTAAATACCAAACTTGGTATTTAGTTTCAGTGCCTTCCAAGTATGCGACACGAAGATTTTCAAGAAAATCCCCCACACCAAGCTATCTTTTACATGGAACATTCTTCGAAATTTTTGGAAGAACGATTTTGATTAAAAACCGTATATTAAAGATATTTGCTTGACAAATAAAGTTTATATTTTGAATTTTCTGGAAATAGCCGGTGAAGTTCCGTTTATTCTGGAGGTATTTTCTATAGTTTTGTATAACTGGTATAGCTCCCATCGATTTTCGTTGTTTCTCGCGATTGCATGGAAACAGTATGGAATTTTAAGGCCAGCGTATAGCATCCAGTTCTTAAACATTTGGCTGTCGCTGTTCCCTTTGTGTCTATAACGAAAAATGAAATGTAACTATTTCTGCAACGGTTTGTTTGGATTAAAATGAAGTGGATAGAATAATGAACTTTTGCGAGTAATTATTTGTATCCTACTAATAAACGATAGAGGGTAGAGAAATATATGTGAATGTAGCATCAGAATTTTTTTAAAATGCCTTTTTATTGTGAAATTCTATAACCTGAAACGCTACTACAGAAAACAAAGATTTCCGGTATGTATTAATTAAATTGAAGGTAAATGAATAGGCAAATGAAAATAAAACATTTTAAAATATTTAATAAAATTAAAAAATATTTAGGTAAAGGTAAATTGAATAAATTACCTGCTGTGTACAGAAAATTCAAGATACAAATGTTATTTCTCTTACAAATATCTGAAACTCATGACATTTTAATAAAAATCAATGGAACAGTTTTTTTAGGGAAAAAAAACTCCTTGCGAAGAGTTGTTTGGCCAGATACCCTACGAACATCTTCGCAATGCATCCTTGTTGATATTCATCACACTTCCCATTTTACCTTCTCTAGACCTTATAATAGGTAGAGGAAGTAATGAATTCCACCCAAACAAATTCGATACCGAGGTTTCACTGGAAATACGTATTTTGAGGTATTGTAATATTGAAGAGTTTTAGAAAAACCTCTATGTGTGTGGTATTATTTATTTATTTTTAAGTTTTCTATATGGACGCTCTTTAACTACTATGGTTCTTTGCGTCCCATTCTATATTGGACGTGAAAGACCGCAAATTTTTGCACAGAGGGTTATTTATCAGCCTTGAGGTTCTTTTTCGTGTTGTAAATCTATGACACGGGACCACGGTTTTATTTCCCTTCCGAAGGAAGCCATGCTAAGGGTTTTTACGCCCGAAAAAATCCATCGCCCTCCGCCGAGTTTGAATTCGCCGCGACCTCTGGGTGGGGGTGGGTGTTGCGCGTGCGTGCGGAACAGCATGACTCAAAAGCGAAAAGGAAGCGACACCCCAAAATACTATTTACAGGATTTTTTTCTCAGGGTATTTACACGACTGATAAAATATATATTTTGAAATTTCTGTGAACCGCTTGTGAAGTCCTTTTATTCAAAACGAATTCTGTATATCTGGTAAACCATAAGACAAACAAAATTTACTTCATAACTTCCAACCTCTAAACACACAATTCACTTCAAATAATTTTTGTAACATTCTCCATTTTCTAGATATTTGTTTGAATTTTTCAATACTTTTGCCATTTTTGAAGGGGTGTTTTTCGCAGTGTAATGGTAAGAGTGAATGTATTGACAGGTAGATCAATAAAGATCCGACTACTATCGCTTCACCCTCTCATACCTACAACGAAATGTGTAATGAAATCATTTCAGTAAACGTTTATCTCAATAAGCATGAATCAGATAAAAATAAGCCTTTGTAAGAGTAGTTTGTAGAAGAGATGTAAAAGCAAACGTCAGCGGCTAGAGAAGGTCATATGAATGTAACGTAGTTTTATTTATTTATTTTATTTTGATGTTGATAGGTACGCATATATTTTTCTTAAGATGTTTTATTTGGGGGTGGGTGTCAGATATTTGTGTTTTTGTGGTGAAATTGCGAAGTTTTGGATTGAATGCTAAAGTTTATCTTAAGTAAGTGGCTTTTGTACCAGTAGTCTCTAGAAATCTCATGAAATCATTAACGAGTAGAGGAAGTTGTGTGCGTTTGGCTCTCTCTCTCCCTCCAGTTTCTCTGCCGCTTAGGTTATATCCGACTCAAATTTTCTATATGATAACTTCACCGGAAATTGATATACGGGCATGTTAGGAAACAGCAGGCCTAGCTTTATGGTTTGCGGGTAACTTGTCTACCTCACATTCAAGAGGTCCGTAGTTCGAATCTCGGTTAGGGCGAGTTGCCCGGATAAGGTTTTTTCCGGGGTTTTCCCTTATCCTGAAAAGATGATTGACGGGTAAACTTTAAGCTCTATGGACCCTGGTTCATTTCAGCATCATTTTGTTAATTCATCGTCCGATTTGACCATCCCGGTTAAAGGACGTTAAAACAAAAACATGAGCGCTCCCATGAGAGAGAGAGAGAGAGAGCGTGTGCGTGAGTGCGTCTTATTGGCCTAGGTGCAGCATTGTTGCAAAAAGATATGGACAAAATGTCAATGATTATAAGTGGTGATTTCAACACCAACTTAGACGAAGCTCAACCATTGATAAGATTTTTGGATGAAAAATTCCAGTCTACAAGCAGATCAGACACTACCATCGCAGTATTCTCTCTTATTTAGAAAATCTACAGTCTAAATTATTTGTATCATTTACCTATAATTTCTTTCTTAGAGTATGAATTAATAGAAATATTTCATGTAATAAGAGAAATTTTCTTTAATCAAATTCCACATAAGCATTTCTTAATCCTGAAATAATAAAATCGCCAATAAATGCTAGAACCTAAGAAGTTTCACTTCTAACGCGCGAAAGTCTCAAGCAGTTTTTCCCCCTTTCTTTCTTCTGAAGAATTGATGTGCGATTTTATCAAAATACTATATCTTTGCGATATCTCAATGATGAATAAAATTCATATCTCCAATTTCCTGTAAATATAGTCTTTGAACCTAGCTTCATTTTTGTCGCACTTTTTGTAATTAAAAGTCTTAAGAGATACACAAAACACTGACTCCAGCAGTATTAAGATATACCTACGGCTATGCGAAATGACATTTTTTTCGTATCATTAGCCATTTTCGAAATATTTTTATACCTGGATAAGGTGTTTGAAAATGTGTGATTTTGTCTCCCCCAGCTTGACCTAAAAAATCTAATGTGTTACACTCACATGACTTTCTCTACTCTTGTACAAACTATTTTTACAAACGCTTATTCTCCATCTACTTCATGTTAATCGATATAAACATTTGCAGACTCTATCTTATTACTAATTTTCTTGTAGATGTAAGGGGAATATATATTTACAAGGGCAATATAGAAATACAGTAGCCTTTAAGCACACACATATCTCTTAATAGCTGGTTGCTAGGTGCAGCACCATTCCCTTTCCCACAGATTAATACTCTTTGCATATCCAAGACAACAAAATCTGATGTGTTACACTCACACGACTTTCTCTACTCTTGTACAAACTATTTTTACAAACGCTTATTCTCCATATGCTTCATGTTAATTGAGAGATCGAGATGTTAATCTTATTGCTAATTTTCTTGTAGATGCAAGGAGAATTGGTAGGCTTTAAGCGATAGTCAAATATTTTAAGAACTGGTTGCTATGTGGAGTATTCCATTCTCTCTGCATTACCAGGACAAAAAAAAATGAAAAATGAATTTTCATTTGAGAAAAAGTATAAGTATTGGAAAACTTAAGGGAATAACAAGCAATATCTCGAAAATGGCTCACTCACAACAAAAATGTTTATGACATAAATTGTGTATTTTAACGCGATCTACATTTTTTGTGTAGTAAAATTTTGTCTATCTCTTATGGTTTACCAGTTATGCAGAAGTCGTTCACAATGAAGAATACTTTTGGAGACATTCCCAGGAAATTCAAGATATATGTTTTATTTGTCATAAAAATATCTTAAACATATGATATTTTAATCAAAATCGTTAGAGCCATTTTTGAGAAAATTAAAATTTTCGAAAAATGCTCCATGTAAAGGGTAATCTGGCGTGGGGGATTTTCTTGAAAACCTTGTGTCGCATCCTTGGAAGATACTGAACCTAAATACCAAGTTTGGTGTTTATCCGACTGTTCGTTTCTGAGTTATGCTGTTCACAGACACACACACACACACGGACATGTTTTCAAAAATGCTTTTTATGGATTCTGGGGGTTTCAAAACATGTATTTCCGGTGAAATTTCGGTTTTGAATTTTTGGGTGGAATACAATACTTCCCCTACTTACTATACGTAGTAGAGAAAGTAAAAATATATAAGCATTTGAAAGTCGTTTTCATATATTGCAAAAAAAAATTAGGTTTTATTTATGGACGCTCTTTAACTGCTGTGGTCCTTAGCGTCCCATTCTATATTAGGCATGAAAAACCGGTAATTTTGCTCAGAGGCCTCTTTATCAGGCTTAAGGTTCTTTTACGTGCCGTAAATATACGACACGGGACCACCGGCTTTACTTCCCTTCCAAGGAAGCCATGCTAAGGATTTTTACGCCCGAAAAATTCCATCGCCCTCCGCGATGGACCCGCGACCTCGCGAACTAGAGGCTAGCATGGTAACCACTACACCACGGAGGACGACTCATATATTGCAAGTAACCATGTGGTTGCCTAATTGGAAATTCTATCTAGGCATTTTATCAGGATTAACCGAAGAGAATTGCGAATAGCGTTTTTTTTTTGGGGGGGGGGGAGGGAGCGTCGAGTGTGAAACAGGATCATATCCCACAATCTTATAGTGGTATTCGTCACGCATACGGTCTCTTTATGCCCAAGAAGTTGATCAGAAGCCTTCAAAACCTTTAGTGTTAGAGCAGATGTCACTCCCATTATCGTTCAGGTTTATTAATTCATAATTATGCAGATGCAAGTTGTCGGCAGAAATACACATGTGGATCATTTGTGGCGGTATTTAATGTTACTACTCAGCATTGATAAGTGCGCGATACTTACTGCAAACAAATAGTGGGCAGAGGATTTGTTCCAGTGTTCCTCAAATTTTGGGAGAGCTAGGCGAAAATTGTCGCACGAAGAATGTTCTTAAAATGCCCTACTTGATCCAGCATTCTAAGTTATTTTATTTCGAAAGCAAAATGCTACCGTAATTTACTGTAGTTTAAAGACAATAAGTTTGTAAACCTATTAGGATTGTTTTCTCATGATACTATCTTTGGATTAAAATTTATGAGTAATTATTTTTACTTTCTCTACTACGTATAGTAAGTAGGGGAAGTATTGCATTCCATCCAAAAATTCGATACCGAGATTTCGCCGGAAATACATGTTTTGAGACCTCCTGAATCCAAAAAAAGCACTTTTGGAAACATGTCCGTGTGTGTGTCTGTGAACAGCGTAACTCAGAAACGAAGTCGGATAAACACCAAACTTGATATTTAGGTTCAGTATCTTCCAGAGATGCGGCACGAAGGTTTACAAGAAAATCCCCTCACCCCAGACTACCCTTTACATGGAACATTTTTCGAAAATTTTAATTTTCTCAAAAATGGCTCTAACGATTTTGATTAAAATATCATATGTTTAAGATATTTTCATGACAAATGAAATGTATATCTCGAATTTTCTGGAAATGTCTCCAAAAGTATTCTTCATTGTGAACGACTGTTGCATAACTGGTAAACCGTAAGAGATAGACAAAATTTTACTACACAAAAAATGTAGATCGCGTTAAAATACACAATTTATGTCATATACGTTTTTTTGTTGAGTGAACCATTTTCGAGATATTGCTTGTTATTCCCTTAAATTTTCCAATACTTATACTTTTTCTCAAATTCGTTATTCAATTTTTTTTTGTCCTGGTAATGCAAAGAGAATGGAATACTCCACATAGCAACCAGCTCTTAAAATATTTGACTATCGCTTAAAGCCTACCAGTTCCCCTTGCATCTACAAGGAAATTAGCAATAACATTAACATCTCGATATCTCGATTAACATGAAGCATATGGAGAATAAGTTTGTAAACATAGTTTGTACAAGAGTAGAGAAAGTCATGTGAGTGTAACACATCAGATTTTTTTAATCCGCAACAGTATTTAAGGTGTTTTTTTGTTTTTATCAAAGCTTAACTTAACTATCTTCAATAGTTTCTGGGGAAATGGAAAATATCATTCACAGAAAAATCTGTTCAAAGGAAAATTGAGAAAGTAGACTCGCATATATTTGCAAAAGAAGAAAAGAAAGAAAGAAACCACATGACTTGAGACACAGAAATGCCACATTAAACGGCAGTACCTTGGAGGGCAAAACTTCCCCTAAAAGATGGTCTGTGTGGAGGAGTTCTGATTTTCTTCTTCTTTTTCGTGAAGTGGTGCAGGATTCGCAGTACAAAATGGTAGATGCACTACCAATTTTAAAAATACGCTTAAAATATATCTACATATTGTTTTAAATGTGTAAATACATATTCAAATTAAAGAGGAAATTTCAGTTAGGTTTGTGCAAAAAGTATTAAATGTAATTTGTTGGCAGTTTTCGCCTATTAGGCATCCCTTAAAGTCCAAACACAGAAAAGTTAAACTTCATAACTAATAGCGTACGTTGAAAGAAACGTTTTACACAACAATGAAAATAACTTTTTCTTCCCGCGTTCTTGTACATAAACCTCTGAGCTAGATCAGAAAAAGGAAAGCCAATAATGAATTAGCAATATTGTTAATCAGTGAACATCGGTATGTTGAAACAAACACCCTCATGAAATTGGTTGGACTATCATAATTCCGAACATTGATTGGTGAATGAAAATTGAGACAACCTTATACTTTATAAACTTCGGGTTGCATCATAAAAGTTAGTAGTGCCAATCTAACTAAACCATCCAGAAAGATTTAAGCGACGTGGAACATGAACATTCAGAATCCCTGTAGAGGTGGCCACGCCTGTAAAATATTACTGAACTAAGGAATTGTCTTTATAAATAATGAGTTATTTTTGCAAAGTAATAGTCTAGTTTATATCATTCAATAGTTTTAAGCTATTCACTGTTGGAGAAATCTTTAAATGGGATGAGCAGCTCCCGAGATATATTCGAACGAAAGTTGTTACATTGCCTCTTCATGGATACATTAGTATAGATTGTCATCTTCAGAGACTTAAGGCACAAAAATGGATGTTCTTGTTTAATATTTATGTTAGATCTTTTTACCTGGCTGATTTGTAGCTTTAGAAGAAAAATCGCAGCAGGTGGCTTAATTCTCAGTCAATGAAGGGATGCCGTATAGGTTTATCCGTTTTTCTTACCACGGAAACAGCTATCGCAATAATTAAGGGCAGACTAAACAAAAGCCCTATCCCGCCAATGTTAAATCTGCTAAATTCATGAACCATTCATTATCTCAGAAGTTATTTAAGAATCAAATATTTTTATACGATATAGATAAATGCTTTCTAAATTTATTATTATTATTATTATTATTATTATTATTATTATTATTATTATTATCTATTTTAAATTTATAAAGTTTTGCACACATATTACCTTAAATTGTTCTGCATGCTCCAATTGTACATTTTGTTATAAAGGCAACCCGTAATTAATGGAAGATTCATAAAATTAAAAATAAGCTTGTGTTCAATAAGTTTGTTTATTAAGGACGATATGATTATTTTCTTAATTATACCATATTTTGATTAAAATTTATCACTTTGTTTTACAATAACCAACCCAACATGTTATTAACACCAAAGTAGATCCACACCAGCACTTAGGGGTTGTTTTTAATTTAGCCGTCTTCAGTAGTTTCTAAAAAAATCGGCCATTTATGCTAGAAAACGTAACTCGCAAAAAATATGTTCAAAGCGAAAATGGAAAAAAAAAAACTCACATATATTTGCAAAGAAACCACATGTTTGAGCGCATAGAAGCTGCCAACTTAACAGCAGTGTCAATTTGTACCCTAAAAGAGGGCTAAAGTTTATTTCTCTACTCAAAAGTGTAGATAAGCTTTTTTTTTTTTTCTTATTTTAAGGAGATGC
The DNA here is from genome assembly GCA_030765065.1 of Deroplatys truncata. Taxonomy (NCBI): domain Eukaryota; kingdom Metazoa; phylum Arthropoda; class Insecta; order Mantodea; family Mantidae; genus Deroplatys; species Deroplatys truncata. The sequence continues at coordinate 225,767,229 of CM060976.1, forward strand.
AGAATACACAATACAGAATGGCAGCCGCAATACCGTTTTTAAACAGTATATTTATGTTTTATGTGCCTGCAGTGATAAAATATATATCAAATTGAAGCGGAAATACTAGTTAATAAGACTGCACAAAAATATATTTTTGCGACAATTTTCGTCATTTAGTCTCCCCTTAAATGAAAGAAAAAAAGATGCTTAAAATATCAAAGAATACCTTACTAGGTCATTCGCGTGTAAACAGTTGAAGCATATTTACACCGTATCCTTGCTTGATCTCCATTATTTGTGTGTTTATGTGTATTGAAAATGAATTGCTATGTATATACTCATGTACCTAATTCTTCGTGTCTTGCAAAAAGACCTTTGTAGTCAAGCGACTTAAAATAAAGCGTAAAAAAAGGACGGTGTCCTTAAAACGTACGTGTAAAGTGAATCGGTCGCTCCTAGTTTATACTGTGCAACCTGTTGAGCGGCAAGTAACCACAGGTTATGCCACAACCAGCGAAAAATCGTATTGTTACATTCCCATTGCTTTCTCTACCCATCATTTATTTTTATGTAGCCTCAACAAACTTTTCTTACTAAAGCATATTTTTCTATCTACATTAATCATAATAATGATTTGCAGAAACGGTTTCAATATATATATTTCCTGATACAGGAGACTGTATCAAATGTTTAAAAGAAGTTCGCCATATGCTGGCTTTGTCATTCCACAAGAAACAACTGAATGGTAATAGTGCTTAGGAAAACGACCAAGTATTGAAAAATCCAAACTAACAACGGACATTTCGAAGTGGTTGATAGATACCACAAATAAATGAAATAAATTGTGTTTTAGATCTCATTTTGTTTCCAGTGAATTTTTGTCTCTCGCTTGTGGTTTACCAGTGATACGAAATTATACAAAATTCCTTCTGAATGAAGAGAACTTCATTGGCTCTTCCCAGAAAATTCCAATCATTTTTTAAGAAGTCTTGTAATCGTCCTAAAATGACTAGTGAATTTTTTGAGGGGGAAAAAGTTCTCCACTTAAAAGTAGTTTGGGATAGGGAAATTTTCTTGAAGGTTATAGTGTTGCATTGTTAGAATATAGTGAACTTCGCTGCTCTCTCTCTCTCCCCCTCCCTCTCTCTCTCTCTCTCTCTCTCTCGCATACACACGCGCGCGCTCGGACCTTTCTCGAAACATAAGTGTTTTTTTAGGTTCACGGATCTCAAAGTGTGCATTACCTGTGAATTCTCCACATTGAACATTTGCGCAGAATGTAACTCTTTCTACCTACCATAGGTAAGTGATGGAGAAAGGGGAGGGAGAAAGTTTTTCAATAAAGCAGAAGGAAAGAAAAGCGAAACCAAATACGTGTTTTCAAAACAGGTTTCTAGTATACGAGAAGATATACATACTGCGTATTCACTCTTCAAGGATACACGGTAAAAGAAACGCATTTTTATGGCTTTGGGAAAAGTTATTGGTGCTTTTATATGGTTTATCAAGCGTTATCGTATGAGCTGAGATAATGGCTACTTCTCTACGCTTGTGATTTATGTTTTATACTTTTGACCTTTTATGTTTATTTTCTAAATGATGTTTATTGCTGCAGTTTTATATTTTCATGATAAGAAACACACCGACAGGTTATAACCTACTTTTCCCTCACATGCAGATAAAACCAAGGATCTTGCTCTTCCTGTTAAGCACTCCGGAATCCTGGATTTGATAAAAGTATTAAACGATTTAGTTCGCCAAGGGTACTTAGGCATTCCAATTAAAAAGCGAAGTTATCGTTTACAGGATTGCCAACACATGCTATTAGAGTCCCTCTAGATCTTTGATTTCTATACAGTATCTCCAGATTTTAAGGTAAATACTATTATCAATGCACTTCAAATCTAAGGCGCTTCCAGCTACCCAATGCATAGGATTGCAATGATGTTAATCCAAAATACATACACAACACAAATAATATACCCGATTTTATTACAAATTATTTGTTTAGAAGCCTCTAGTGTGAGGCTCTAGTGAGCGGGATAAACTATTTTTCGCAGTACCTAGCAGCTAAAACCTCTAACGAGAAAATCACTAAATTGATTTGGCAACTTTTGCACTCGGGTCGCCACCATACTTGTTCCTTTTACTTTCACTATTACTTACCTAAAAAATACGATACCGAGATTTCACCGAAAATACACGTTTTGAGACTCCCTGAAACAAATTAGAAAATGGTCAGCGCGCGCTTGTGTATCTGTCTGCGTACGAACAGCATAATTAAAAATCTGATGTGTTACACTCACATGACTTTCTCTACTCTTGTACAAAATATTTTTACAAACTCTTATTCTCCATCTATTTCATATCAATCGAGATAAACATTTGCAGAAACGATCTTTTGACGTGCAAAGCGAATTACATTTTACACATAGCGACCAGTTCTAAACATATTTGACTATCGCTTAAGGCGTACTATGTTCCCCCTGTTTTGTATTTGCAAGGGCAATATAGAAATACAGTAGCCTTTAAGCATCGGCATATACCTTAAAAGCTGGTTGCTAGGTGCAGCACCATTCTTTTGCCACAGATTAATACTTTGCATATCCAAGACAAAAAAAAATTAATAACGAATTCCCATTTGGGAAAGTAAGTATTGAAAAATTTAAGGGAATAACAAGCAATATCTCCAAAATGGTTCACTCAACAACAGGTCGTACTCCGTGGACTAGTGGTACCGTGCTAGCCTCTACTTCCCAAGGTCGCGGGTTCAAACCCGGCGGAGGGCGATGAATTTTTTCGGGCGTAAAAATCCTTAGCATGTCTGCCTTCGGAAGGGAGGTAAAGCCGGTGGTAGGTTTACGGCACGTAAAAGAACCTCAAGCCTGATAAAGAGGCCTGTGAGCAAAATTATCGGTCTTTCACGCCCAATATGGAATGGGACGCTAAGAACCATAGTAGTTAAAGAGCGTCCATAAATAAAACTCAATTTAATTTAATTTTACTCAACAACAAAATGCATATGACAAATTGTGTATTTTAAAGCGATCTACATTTTTTGTGTAGTAAAATTTTGTCTATCTCTTATGGTTTACCAGTTATGCAAAAGTCGTTCACAATGAAGAACACTTTTGGAGACATTCCCAGAAAATTCGAGATATACATTTTATTTGTCATGAAAATATCTTAAATATATGATATTTTAATCAAAATCGTTAAGAGCATTTTTGAGAAAATTAAAATTTTCGAAAAATGTTCCATGTAAAGGGTAATCTGGGGTGGGGGATTTTCTTGAAAACCTTCATGTCGCATCTCTGGAAGATACTGAACCTAAATACCAAGTTTGGTGTTTATCCGACTGTTCGTTTCTGAGTTATGTTGTTCACAGACACACACACGGACATGTTTCCAAAAATGCTTTTTTTGGATTCAGGGGGTCTCAAAACATGTATTTCCGGTGAAATCTCGGTATCGAATTTTTGGGTGGAATACAATACTTCCCCTACGTTGTAGAGAAAGTAAAAATGAATAACGAATTCCCATTTGAGAAAATAAGTATTAAAAAATTTAAGGGAATAACAAGCAATATCTCGAAAATGGTTCACTCAACAACAAAAATGTATATGACATAAATTGTGTATTTTAACGCGATCTACATTTTTTGTGTAGTAAAATTTTGTCTATCTCTTATGGTTTACCAGTTATGCAAAAGTCGTTCACAATGAAGAATACTTTTGCAGACATTCCCAGAAAATTCGAGATATACATTTCATTTGTCATGACAATATCTTAAACATATGATATTTTAATCAAAATCGTTAGCCATTTTTGAGAAAATTAAAATTTTCGTAAAATTTTCCATGTAAAGGATAATGTGGGGTAGGCGGATTTTCTTGAAAACCAACCTTCGTGTCGCATCTCTGGAAGATACTGAACCTAAATACCAAGTTTGGAAGTCCAGCAACCTCCAAGGATACGACACGGAGATTTTCAAAAAAAAAATCTCCCCATTCCAAACTACGCCTTTACATGAGAAAATTTTATTTTCTGAAAAATGACTAATGATTTTAATTAAAGACACCCTATGTTTAAGATATTTGCATTACAAATGAAAAGTATATCTTCATTTTTCTGGGAAGTCCTCTTCATTCGGAATGATTTTTGTATACTTATATGATTGGTAAACCTTAAGTGATAAGACAATTTTACTACACAACAAAATTATATCTCGTTAAAGCATACAAATTTGCCTTTTTTTAATTAAACATTTCCGAGGTATTCCTTAAAAATTAAATTGAGTTTTATTTTTGGACGCTTTTTAACAGATTAGCGTCCCATTCTATATTGGGCGTGAAAGACCGGTAATTTTACTTAGAGGCCTCTTTATCAGGCATGAGATTCTTTTACGTGCCGTAAATTTACGACACGGGACATCGGCTTTACTTCCCTCCCAAAGGAAGCCATGCTAAGGATTTTTACTCGCGAAAAAATCTATCGCCCTCCGCCGTGTTTGAACCTGCGACTTCGAGAACTAGAAGCTAGCATGGTTAGCACTATAGCATGGGAGGTATTCTTTGTTATTGGTTTGACTTTTCATATACTTTTACTTTTCTCAAATGGGAAATCTTTATTCATCATGCAAATAGGATGGATTTCAAAGCCATCACCTAGCGACGTGCTGTTTAAAAATCTGACTATCTAATTTACTGCTGTATCGTTCAACGAAATATGTGAATTGAAAGTTTATGTGGATTAACAAGAAATAAATATAATAATAATATTTTGTAAGTATAGTTTGTAGAAGAGTCAGTGGAGAAAGCCAAGTGAATGCAAAGCATTAAATTTTCTTTTTAGTGTTTAACGCCCGTTCTTACTGCATATGGTACAGTAGAAAGTGGACATTGATGATATATGAAATGAAATGATAATTTGGGAAAGAAACGTTCCAGGCTTTAGTTAGGATACATGTCTAGCATTTGCCGGTTAAGAGCACTGAAGAAAATCTGGAAAAACCCATCAGGGAGGACGGTTCTGGCGGGATTTGAACCGCAATCGTCCTTTCGCGAGTCTATGAGTTAATAACCCCCACTACTCGTGTCTACGTTTCTTGGTAGGAGAATGTAGAAGTTAATATTCATTAATCTCAAATTGCATGTTAAATTGCAAACGTATTCTTGTGATTCCCATCCTTTCAGTGCTACAGGATCATATGTTTTCTGATTTGCAGCCAAACAACCCACTTGAAACAGCGTTTGCAGCAGAACTATAGTTTTCTGTCTTTGCTGAAAATAATAATTTATTATGTTTATATCTATGAAATGATATGGTAGAGTGATCAGCATCTCACTTTTTATTCCAGAGGTTCCGGGAATCGAACCTTCGATTCTCGGCTAGGACGTATCTCTCGAGCTAGAATTATTCCTTGCGCTTCATAGAAAAGTGTTAATGCGGCTGTGTTTGAAAGTAAAAAAATCTGATGTGTTACACTCACATGACTTTCTCTATTCTTGTACAAACTATTTTTCTTATTCTCCATCTACTTCATGTTAATCGATATAAACATTTCCAGAAATTATCGTATTGCTAATTTTCTTGTAGGTACAAGGGGAATATGATAGGCTTTAAGCGACAGTCAGATATTTTAAGAGCTGGTTGCTATGTGGAGCATTCCGCTCTCTTTGCATGTCCAGGACATAAAATAACGAATTCCCATTTGAGAAAAAGTATAAGTATTGTAAAATTCAAACAAATATAAGGAATATCTCGGAAATGTTCACTCGAAAAAATGTATCTGACATAAATTGTGTGTTTTAACCAGATCTACCTTTTTTGTATAGTAAACTATTGTCTGTCTCTTACGGTTTACGTTATGCAAAATTCATACATAATGAAGACGTATGTCGACATTCCCAGAAAATTCAATTTTAAACGTATGATATTTTAATCAAAATTGTTAGAGCCCTTTTTGAGAAAATTAAAATTTTTGAAAAACGTTCCATGTAAAGGGTAGTTTGGGGTGGGGGATTTTGCTGAAATACAAACTTTGGTATTTATCCGACTTTTCGTTTTTGAGTGATGCTGTTCACAGACACACAAGCGGACCTTTTTCTAAAAATGCTATTTTTGGATTCAGGGGACCTCAAAACACGTAATTCCGGTGAAATCTCTACATCCAATTTCTGGGTGGAATGTAATACTTCCCCTATTTACTATAACGTGGTAGAGCCTAATGTCAAAATCCACTATTCAATAGCACCAAATGATTGTTTCCAAACGCAGTATTGCCGATATCACCATGGTATTTAAATGTGGCAGTATGAAAGAAGCGGCAAAACAATAAATAAAATACATTGTAGCATTTAAGGCTGGAAGGATAGCTAGTGTATCAATTTATATAACGTATTTCAACTTCCAAATTAATTTTCTTGTAACGAACGTCATACGTTTATGAAACTACGCACAAAGGGGTTTGTGCCGAAAATAAATAACTAAATACAGCCTCACTTATCGTCTTGGTAACCGCCTTGCAGGGCTTCTCCCTCCGCATTTGCTCTCAAACTCCGGAACTGCTGAATAAAGGCGGGATTTGGTCCTTTGTACGCATCAAAAATATTCCCTACGGCGTTGGAATGGTTGAAAAGTAATGCAAACGAAAGCAATTATTTTCAGCTAAATACTTTGGTAACTCTGCTCTCCCGCTCACATTTGTCAAAGAATTGATCACGTTAATGACTGTTCCCTAAGCACCTGCCTCAAGCGTGATTTGTTGCATCACACTCACTACGACATGAGTATAGAGAAGGCAAACTATTGGCATTCACCAAAAGCCGATCGTGACACATTTACTCCATAGTATTGTATCCCTTTACATCAATAAAACTACTATCCATCCAGTTAGTTTAGTGATGGATTATTATAGTAGATAGATCCCTTCCCTCATCCACACCATGGGATAATGTTTCTGTTAGGAATTTTCTAATATTTTTTATAATTTCTCTCAGCTGCGTCCCCTGTCTGACCTCGTATAATATGAATTATTAACTTTTAAGATATTTCGGTACCCATTGCTGTATCCCCCATTGAGTTAAATTGATATAGAGGTCACGACAGTATTCTCTGTTTACATTTAGTGACAATTCCCCTGTTTAGTTAACATTAACCAGCGAACTGTTCCTAGAAAATACCGAAGTAAGGATATGGTCGTGGTTGTTGTTAATGGTAGTTGTTATGTTCGCGACATAGGCCTTACCTCGCAGGCACGCAAACTTTTGTGTTTAAATGGTTGTGTAAAGACCATTGTGTCTCACGCGTGCATTTATTTGGCATTGTTTTAGTGCTTGAAAAAGTGTTCCACACTTCGTAATTGTCTGTTTTACAACACAATTTTGTATTAGTAAATATGGACGATATGATATTTAGCGTTGGGAAGTGTTGTTTCAAAAGATTTGCAAAACAGGTTTTACTTACTAGTTTGATACTAGTAAATCTCATTGTAAGTTAGGCAGTATTTTAGTTTAGAGTAATATCGGCCATGTTGGATTTTTGGGAGCTTCCATTTAATTGCTTCCCCTATACTAAGAAGACTCTTGTCTACTCTCTCGACGCCACGGCACCCCAAGAAATACAACAGTCAAAAGGTCATCACCCTCACATGCCATTCCTCCCGCCTACCGAAACACCAATTAGGAGCCGCGGTACCGTCTTATTTGTCTAGAAAAAATATTGCGTCATGCATTTATTTAGTGATCTGGTAGGACTCCTATGCTTACAATTTTTATACCCATACCGCATTTCATACTTTTTTAAAAAAATAATATTTATTTAAGGTTGCTTCAACTTCAAGCTCATATCGCAGTGTAAAAACAATAACAATATGATACAGATGCTGTTAGTAATGCTTATAACATTGGTGAAGATAGTTTCAACATTACTAAACATATTAGAACATGTTTCATATATTTTGTATGATATAGGTACGAGGGATAGTCTCGCCTCGCTCACAAAATAAACAAAAATTCTGAAGACTCGTATTTGTACCTCCTCTACCACCTAACCTAGGGTAGGTAGAGAAAGTATTGTGTTCCACTCAAAAATCAACATAAAAAATGCACATTTTGATACAACGAACCCTCAAAAAATCATTTTTAGAAAAAAGATGCATTTGTGAATGAGTGTCGCTCGTATTTCATCCTTGAATCATATACTGTTTAGGCACATAAGGCAAAGACCTTCAAGAAAATTGTCCCACCCCAAACTTGTTTACGTGGAAAACATTTTCGTTATTTTTCACTTACTCAAAAAATGGCTGCAACTATGTTGATTCAAATATTATACATTTGAGGTATGAATGTTACAAACGAAATGTTACCTTGAATTCTCTACTTGTGAACCACACCTCATTCTGATAGAATTTTGCACAATTTTATGTAACTGGGAAATTAAGAGGCAAGCAAAACCTTAGTATAGGAAAATTTGTGCAATTTTTTTAATTCTCTTTACTGCGTACTTTAAGTAGAGAAAGTAATTCATTCCACCCAAAAATCCTATGTAGAGATTTCACCAGAAATATATATTTTCAAGCCAAAAAATAAAAAGTATTTTTAGAAAAAGGACCGCGCCCGCGTGTGTTTGTCTGTGTCTGTGAAAAGCATACAAATTTCGATAAATACCTAACTTGCTATAAAATTCAGTATCTTTCAAAGACGCAACACAGAGAATTTAGAGAAAATCTCCTTACCCCAAACTGCGCTATACATGGAAACATTCGCGATATTTTTTATTTTTTCAAACGTGGCTCTAACGATTTTGGTTAAAATACCAATATGTTTAAGATATATACATGACAAATAAAACACATGTCTTAAATTTTCCGGGTAATGGAAGTATCGCATTCCACCCAAAAATTCGTATCGATATTTCAATGGAACTACACGTTTTGAAATCCTATCGGTCGGTGGTAGAGAAAGTAAAATATGACAATCCTATTATGTGTAAAATAAATAAGACTTGTTTACTTAAATAAGAAAGCCCACTTCGGCTTCTTTCTCAGATTTCACGCTTTTTCCAGACCGTTTTTATGGTAGGGTAGGTCGAGATTTGTTCCCAGCATCTGCCAAGCACTTAGTTTTGCATTCTCGCTTGTCAATCCATTTGTGCAGTTTTATGGCGCTTTTCCTGGTTTAATCATGTGGTACTCGGGTTAGGATTTCATTGTTCTAGGAAGAGCTATATCCGCTTGCAGTGCCGCCACTTAATAACGAGGCATTCGCTTCGTTTTACGACGTGACGTTTCCGGTTTTCATTCTGAAGTTGCTGTCTCCATAAAGCTTGAAAAGCAGAGCGAATGCGGAGATTACAGCCTCTTACAAACAAATGATATACGGGTTTTTAATCACAAGTCTCCAACTATCTCTTTACTTTTTCTACAACGAAAGTATTCCATTTCACCCAAAAATTAGAAACTGAGATTTCACCGGCTATAAACGTTTCGAGACTCCCTGAATCCAAAAAAGCATTTATAGAAAAACGTGTATGCGCGCGCATACAATACCCACACACAACTCCACCCCAAACTATTCGATATTTTTGGTTTTCTTAAAAAATTTTTATTCAAAGTATATTTACCGTATCTGCATGATGATACGATTCAACTAGGCCCCGTATTTGATTTGATTGTATATAGATTAAACAAAGATGTAAAATGTTGTATTTAATATTATAACTCGAGAGGAAAAACCTTCATACAAGATATTGCAATTGTTTGAGGACGGCCCAGCCCTTCTCTTGGAACAAGAAAGGTCTGTCGGCAATATATACAAATGCATTGAGCCATTAAAAAGGGTCTACGAGGAAAGCGCTATTTCTTTTGAAAGCGGAAGAAACATGATATTTGTGCCGAGAAAAGGCTTAAAGCCATAAACATACTACGTGCTACAGTATAAATTAAACTAATTGTAAATAGTACCGTGGGAAGAGAAAGCTGAACAGAACTGAAATTTTAGCCAGTAAATGGAATGTCAGGAATACAAACTGACGAATACGAAAACAGGAGATCGTCACAATATTGAAAATCGAACAAAATAATCACGTGACATGTGCGGAGTAGGGATGACATCAGACATGGCGAAATTCACAAAATACAAGCAACTTCACTCTTAGTTGAACTCTGCGCCGGAATACAACCAACTACACTCTTCGCTGAACCCTGCGCCATGTAACTACTCTATATTCACTCTTAGGTTGATCCGCGTCAAAACAAACCCCAGGTGACCAGTGCACCGCTATAATGTATCCTTCCGCCATTCGCGCTAGAAATACTGTCACACTTTCAGATCATGTGGCCCAGTACAAGCGGCACGTAGTGCAAAAAAGAAGAGTCCTTATTTCGACAACTGAAACGGTGACGAGCATATTATGTTAAGGGTTAAAGGTGATAAGATTGATAGTTGCAACAAAATAAACGTTTGCACATATAATAGTAGTTAATTCTAAAATAAATGAGCGAAAAATAATGTAACAGGTATGCGATAACCTAATTTATTCGCTCTCTGGAAGCGGCACTTTATTAACTGTTGGCGGCTCATTATAAAAAAAAGAAATTGTGCACTGTTACGCGAATTGCATTCTTCTCACTACATTCTTGCATCGTGTATTTCATATGCTTTTTTTTTTATCTTTCTTTTTTTCGGGTGTAATCACTTTTCTCGATTCAGATTTTTCTGCACAAGCACTGCTTATACTTGTGCTCGAAACACCAGTGAACTCAGAAGTTAATTTCACCATTTCTTTCGCGGAAAGTGTTGGATATTTCTTACATAATATAATAAAGATTCAACACTATTGTTTTTTCACCACTAGTCAATGGTTTGCGCGGCTAATGTTTTACGTAATTCGACGGAAACACAAGAGCAAATTCACCGTCCTCCATGATACTAAACACAACTGCTGATTTCTGGATGTAAACAATATTCTGCGCCTACCCAGATGTCAGGTGACTCATACGAATTGCGTCATGGGTCTTGTAGCTCTGTTTTACGGTATAAATCAGCGTTAAATAAAACCTTAGGTGTTTGTACAGAATATTATACTATTTAACGATAAATTCATTCTAAAATTCAGAGATTAGCATGGGACTACTTTCCTGGGCGCATTGCTACCGTGTTGCACCACGGTGCACTGACCACGCGGGTTTGTTTTGCCGCGGATCAACCTAAGATTGAATCTAGTTTACACCCTTCGCGGAATCCTGTGACATGTAAGTCTCTTAGCTGAACTCGCGCCGTGTAGGTCAGGCTGCGACTATTAACGCAGGGAAAACATTACAATACTTCTTAATACTGCCGACTAACAAGTCATCTCTATGTCAGTCGCGGATAATTGACGAAGTGGTGGCTCGCGTTCTTGAATGTGTAACATAACAGTATAATAAAGCCAATATTCACCAGAGCCGATGTTTTTATTATCGCAATATATACATAATTTTACCACCCCCTGCAGACTTTACAGAGTCGGCACTGCTCAACGCTAGCCGGAGAAAGAAGAGACTTAATTGTTACGCATCGAGGACGCGGCCAGCTTCAGTGACAAACAAAATGTATATCTTAAATTTTCTGAAAATAGCCTGTGAAGTCTCTTCATTCTGAATGACTTTTATGTAATAGGTAAACCGTAAGAAGTAGATGAAATCTAATACGAGATATTCCTTGTTATTGGTTTAAATTCCCCAAAACTTATACTCTTCTCAATTGGGAATTCGCTATTCGCTTTTTTTTCTCGTGGTCATGTAAAGAGCATGGAATTTCAAAGCCATCACATAGGGCATGCTCTTTAAAAATGTGACTGTCGTTTTACCTGCCGTATTCTACAACGAAATTTGTAAATGCGTATTAAGGTTTATTTGGACTACCGATAAGTAGGTAGCATAATAAGCTTTTATAAGAATAGTTTGGAGAAGAATGAGAAGAGAAAGTTCTGTGAATGCAAAAAACATAATAGGAGCACCGTTTTATTTTCCGGCCGAATTTAGGTTGAAAACTCTGAAGTGCGAAAAGGCAAAGAGTTTTTTTTATTATTATTTTTAACAGATTTATAGAAGATTGCTTTCAAAATTTCAGACTTTTGTAGAACAGCACGTTTTCTCTTGCAGGTGGGCAAGATTTCACGCCTGTGAGTAAATCTGCCCCCCCCCCAAGTGCAATGTGCTCTATATTCAAAGCCGGCCGCGAATTTGTTGCCGAATTCTTCATGTTTAAGGACGGTAATTAAATATATTTGTTTAACTTTGAATGAAATAATGAAAGGACATAATTATTTATCTAAGCCTTTACTTATATTCATTTAAACTAAAATTTGAACAGGTACAATACTTCATAATTAGGAGATACCAAAAAGACCACATGCTTATCGAATGAAGTAGGTTGTTGCTTCACGTATGGAAAGCCAATTTGAAGTAGGAGTTGTATTGTATTTCGACTGTTGGGAAGCCGAACTTGAAGTAGTTGCAACCGCACGTATGGTAAAAAGTTTCCGATAGCCTTTGCCCCAAGTTTAAAAATATTAACTTTGTAATTTGACTATTTCTTTAAATATTATATATTTATGTTTGCATCGGCTGCGTCAGTATTATTGTTAGAACATGGATTTCTTTGTAGGGAGTAGTGCGGCTAAGAATGTAGGCTTACACATTATAATTTGTACTTCACTCCGTTTATTAATTCTTTAAACGATTGAAAATAACACTTCACTGATATAGAGAGCTGTGAGATTATTTATTAATTACTTGCACTTGTTTTAAACACGTAAACTATTTTCGTCTCACACTGAATACGTATTCAACTTCTCGAGGAGTGTCTCGCGTGCGGTTAGAAACACTGTCTACAAGAAAATAGGTTTGTTCCCACACGATTCAGAATCGATTCCGAATTATCTGAGTGTGCGCAGTAGCTAAGTGGCGTTCCAGCACGACAGAGAATCAGTTCAGAACCAATTCTGAATTTCCAGTTTGCTGTTCCAACGTATTTGGGAACTAGTTCGGAACGAGTGAAATCGGTTCGTGATTAAGAATAGGAACTGAAAATTCCAGACATGCGCAGATTGTATGGTCTACAGCGCATACTCAGTTAATTCAGAATCGATTCTAATCGCTTGGAACAAACCCGACAGAGAGTATTGAAAAAGCGACATACTCTCTGTATTCAGTAGAAAATAAATTTGAATGTGTAATTCCTTCCTCCATTCGTGTTTATTTCTCAATACGAATAGCAAAGGTGTTTGGTAAGCAGTTGCTCGCTGTTGAGTAGTATGGCGACATACTTGAGGAAAAGAACAAACGTCTAACAAAGCCAGGGAGCAAAACAGCGTTCAAAGATCACAATAATGAGTGATTTAGAAGGTGACAGTGATCTTTTTAATGATGCATCGACTTCCGAAGAAGAGGATTATTTCCATTTAAACATTATTCCGTTATTTTGGTACCTTTACCCCCTTTTTGGCACCTTTATACCATTTCCCCCCAACCATGCCCATAATCCCCTTTTTTCTTTTAAGTTTCATTCCAATTTATTCTTTAACTTTCAATTAACGTCTCCTCAGCTTGCTGTGTACGTGCGAATAGTAAGTCTACCTCTTTCAGTAAACGCCGTGCAGGAATTGAAAGCACACCCGCAACAATGGATAATAATTGTGTGTTCGACGAAAACCTCTTTCTCTCACTTTACTGCTATAAAGTACCCCGCAATAATGCAATTGACAATGAGTGATTCTATCCCACCTGAATCAGTAGCCTGCTGTTCGTGAATGTGAGTTTGTTGCTGTGAGAGACGTCATCTGTTTACGTGGAGACGAAGCCTGGGCAGGCAGAGACGACAATAACCTCAACCGCGCAGTTCCGAGAATTATTAAGACTGGGCTATAATTCACAAAACAATTATATATAAAGAAATAAAAATTTCAACCCAATTGAATGGATAGTTTAGAAAATAGCAATTTCAGTTGTGCATCCCCTTAAATAAACCAGCACCTTATTGTGCCCTTTTCACCTTATTTGAGCACCTTTTCCCTTCCTTTTTTCATGAAATTTGCAACTAAAAATCCTAACCCTGATCATAAGCATACATTGGTACCATGTAGTTTTGTATTATTTGCATTACGTTCGGAATAGAATTTATGTGGGGTGTAATTGTCTCAGAGTATTGGAGTTTTAAATTAAACATTGTGTTTAGAAGCTTCTGTAACAGGAAACCTAATGTTAAATTGGAATTGTGTTAAATTACTTTTTCCGGGTTCTGGTTTAAATATAATATCTATAAATTACAATTGTTATTCGCAATAACTCAGTATCAATGGCTTTAAGCTGAAACGGCAACTCTAGGCCGAGCCCAAGAACTGTAATTACAGATAATTTATTAATTAACTTTTATTGATGTTAAATCGTACTATGTAAATATCTTTTTCTCATACTGCTTGTATATTTTAAGAAGGGTGATTTAACGTTATGTATCTATCTAGGTTACTAATATTAGTAGAGTTATAAATGGTTTAATGTAAATAATTTAAGCGTTATGTTAAAATACTGTCCACGATGGAAGGTTTTAGCTACAGGAATAGTGCTTTCGAAGGCAGAAAACCTAGTTTTATTACCTCTCTTCGGTCGCAGTGCTATTATTCCTACAGCGAGGGTGTAGAGCCTTTGTCCCATTATTGGATAATTCGCCGTGACCAAGTGAGCGAGAAAGACAACCTAACGGTACATGTAGGAAAAGCCGCGATTTATATTAAACATTGGACCAATGAGATCCCTGAAAATTTATTCGAAATAGTTAGACGCGTCGAGTCGCGCTAAAAATGGACCAATAGGAAAGGAAGCAGCCTCAGAAGCCTGAGACTATAAATGGATCTGTTTGGGGAAAATTCGGGGCAGTTTTTGGTAATGTGTGGTCAGGGAGAGATGCTGCAGGATGGGTGAGATATCGCGCCAAAAAGGGAATCAAGTCAGCTTTGTCATGTCAAGTTAGCATTGCATTTTATTAGGCAGTTTATGTCAGGTGTGGTCAGGGAGAGATGCTGCAGGATGTGTGAGATATCGCGCCAAAAAGACAGTATTGTCAACAGTTTTATCATGGAATTTTAGCATTGCGTTTTATTCGACAGTTTATGTCATGTGTGGTCAGGGAGAGATGCTGCAGGATGTGTGAGATATCGCGCCAAAACAGGGAATCAAAATAGTTTTAGCAACACACCTAAGATCCGCTACTCTGAAAGCGACAATAAGAATTGTTATATTTCGTGCCATATCCACGCCATAGTTTAACAGCGGTGGACAGTATTTTACAGCGGCAATACCAGTTTTGTATACTACGAGGGTTAATTAAATAAAAAGAAACGGCAGTGTCATCTTTTCATAAACAAAGCAAGTCTATGTCTTCCTATATCACCACCCGAGATCTACGTTTTCCTTTACCGAGGATAAGTCCATGCTTCCATATAGATTAAGAAAAATTACTGCAGCTAGCCGAGGATAAATTGAAGAGAACCAACACGCTGAGAACTTCTGGAAGCAACGGGAGAAGCATCAAGGTAAGCTACAGCAACGGATGAGGAGGTGATCGCCGCAAAGCCGATAAACGAACGCGATTTATTTTTGCTCGAATATTAGGACTGGAATCAGTATGAAAGAAACGCTGAGTTTGATTTCATTCATCAACGCTGTAAACGTAGATATTTGATCGCCTTGTGATTGACCGTGCAACGAAGAAGGCCGTGACAGAACGTGAACGGTTCAAGTAGTGTTCCAACCACACAAAATTCCGAATTATTTCTGTGAGCGTACCGGACTGGCGCATGTGCATTAGCATGTGTTGGAATTAGTTCGGAACCCGTTCAGAACCGTGTGTTGGAACAAACCTAATAATGACTTCTGAATATGTACAATTTGCCCTATTTCAGTTTCTGATTGTCTATTCCTACTCCAGTATACTTTTATTTAATTTAAGCTTTTTTCTGGTTGTTGATTGGCTATTTTATCAGCTGTCTCAATAATTACATTATTGTTTCCAAGAATGACTAGTAGCATTATTAAACTTTCTAATTCATTATTGCCCTAAGGTTACCTCATTGTTAGTAACTTTTAACCTATTATTCTCACAGCTCCTACATTATTAAATTACGTAATACATTCACATAACATTATTGAACATGTACATAATAATATAAACATTAATACAATGACTGTTACGTGCATTTTATATATTATATTATACACATATTGCTTTAAGGCGAGCTGTTATTATATTTTACATTATATAATTTGACTGAAATCATTTAGGTGTTAAAAATACTGCCTCACGAAGCATTCAGTGAAAACAACCGAAAAGAAGATGAATATTGTGACGAGTGGCTGTGGCCCAAGCTTGACGGGGGATTGGCGCCGGGCAGTTGAAGAGATAAATACACTGCCGTTTGTGAAAATTGCAACACCAAGAAGGAAACGCACGAATTCAATGAATTTAATACCACATATTAGGTACATGACAAGTAACAAATGATAAAACTTTTCAAATCTATACATGACCTTTGAGCCCTAATATTCAGTATTTGGTGTGGCCTCCATGCGCTGCAATTAGAGCTGCTATACGCCGTGGCATTGAATTAAAAAGGTTCTGAATAAGTTCCTGAGGGATTTCCCTCCACACAGTTTGCATTCGAGCCCACAAATCCATGACACTGGTTACTGGAGAACAGTGTGACGCACCAGGTGCCGACCAACCACGCTTCTTCAGCGTGCTCGCAATTAAGTTTGTGAGAGAATCAGTGCGTTTCTGATGCGAAGAAAGTTTGTGAGGACTGATGCGACTTACGATGCTGCAGAGCAAGAGATTAGAGAGGTTTTGTGTTCACTCCCCAGCGAATGAAGTGAGAAGGAAACTTAAACTAGATCAAATTATTGAAGTGACAGTGAATACTGTGACAGTCATATTATCTTTATTTAAAGACTTAAGGAGATGCAACAAAGCAAAATAAATGTTATTTAATAAGAGAGAATAACAAGGGAACTACCTTGTTTCTTTTATTTAAGTATCCAGTAAAACGAAACAACGACGTA
This sequence comes from Deroplatys truncata, assembly GCA_030765065.1. Lineage (NCBI taxonomy): Eukaryota > Metazoa > Arthropoda > Insecta > Mantodea > Mantidae > Deroplatys > Deroplatys truncata. Next base: position 225,784,309 of record CM060976.1, read on the forward strand.
ATATTGGTAACGCTCTTCATTTCGAAGTTATGGACGCGTGATAATACGGCTGTCTTGCGTGTGACGCTTGTCTTAATTCGAGCCTAAATTACAACTTTCGAAAACAAAATGTTAAAAATTGCCTTGTTCAAGGAACAAAGTGAAGATACCTCCTCAAAAAAAAAGCCATTCAGTGTTGTTGCTTTCGTGAATTTCAGTAATACATGTCCTAATTGTAACTCATGTTAATTTAAATACCACGAATAGAACGCAAAATCTTTTGACCGTTGTAATAAGCGTTTGACTAAAATGTTAGGATAGCCTTTGTGACCAGAATCGGCTAAATAAATGATACTCCATTTATATGTAACAGGGAAAATAAAGAATATGGGAAATTAATGTCAAAAGTATGCCAGTTTAGCTCTTAAGATGAATATAATGTTTTCACAAAACTGTGTCTCCGCAGTTGACCATTTCTGGGATTACATTCTGCCAGCCTTCTGTAAATATCGCAAAAGGAATATTCTAGCAGTTCAGCTGGAATGACAGAAATTTCTCTGCGAATGCTATGCTTCATTTCTTCAAAGCTTTGTGAGTATACACCCTACTCTTCAGATATTCCAGAGAAATTATTATACAGACAGATCTGGAAGGCCAAGTAATATCCCCATGCTAGGAGACAACACGATTTCCAAAGAGCCGATGCACAACCTACTTTAGAAATGGCGATGATGTGTAATGTGGCACCATCCTGCTGAATCCGTATTGGCAAGCATCTGGATCTAGCAACCGACACGGGCAGTCGAGGTCGTTAAGGGAGGGAACTCGTGAACGATAGGTCCCTGTTCAAATCCCGCCAGGACCACCCCTCCAGGTTTTCCTCGGTCATAACTGGCAAAATGCCAGGAAAGTAGCCCAAACTTGGCCTTTAGCGTTTCGTTTCCCAATTATTTCATTTTATGTATCATCACTAATCAGTGTCCACGGTGTGGTACCGTGTGAGTAAAAATGGGCGTTAAACACTACTAAAAGAGAAAATCTAATGTGTTACATTCACATGACTTTCACTACTTTCAACAAATGTTCTTACAAAAGCTTACTCTTCTATTTACTTCATGTTAATCGAGATAAACATTTGCAAAAATGGTTTTATGTATTACATATTTCCTTACAGATACAATGGAAATAGGGGAATGCAGTAGGCTTAAACGATGGTCAAATCCTTTAAGAGCTGATTTCTATGTGATGGCTTGAAATTCCGTTCCTTTGCATGACCAGAAAAAAAGTCTGATGTGTTACACTCACATGACTTTCTCTACTCTTGTACAAACTATTTTTACAAACGATCATTCTCCATCTACTTCATGTTAATCGAGATAAACATTTGCAGACTCTATCTTATTGCTAATTTTCTTGTAGATGTAAGGGGAATATATATTTACAAGGGCAATATAGAAATACAGTAGCCTTTAAGCATATACATATCTCTTAATAGCTGGTTGCTAGGTGGCGCACCATTCTCTTTGCCACAGATTAATACTCTGCATATCCAAGACAAAAAAATCTGATGTGTTACACTCACATGACTTTCTCTACTCTTGTACAATCTATTTTTACAAACGCCTATTCTCCATATGCTTTATGTTAATCGAGATATCGAGATGTCAATCTTATTGCTAATTTTCTTGTAGATGCAAGGGGAATATGGTAGCTTTTAAACGATAGTCAAATATTTTAACGCTGGTTGCTATGCGGCGCATTTCCATTCTCTTTGCAAGTCCAGGACATAAAAAAATGAATAACGAATTTGAGAAAAAGTATAAGTATTGGAAAATTTAAGGGAATAACAAGCAATATATCGAAAACGGTTCACTCAACAAAAGAAATGTATATGACATAAGTTGTGTATTTTAACGAGATCTACATTTTTTGTGTAGTAAAATTTTGTGTATCTCTTATGGTTTACCAGTTATGCAAAAGTCGTTCACAATGAAGAATACTTTTGGAGACATTCCCAGAAAATTCGAGATATACATTTCATTTCTGATGACATTATCTTAAACATATGATATTTTAATCAAAATCGTTAGAGCCATTTTTGAGAAAATTAAAATTGTTCCATGTAAAGGGTAGTCTGGTGTGGGGGGATTTTCTTGAAAACCTTCGTGTCGCATCTCTGGAAGATACGGAACCTAAATACCAAGTTTGGTGTTTATCCGACTGTTCGTTTTTGAGTTATGCTGTTCACAGACACACACACAGACACACACACACACACAGACACACACACGGACATGTTTCCAAAAATGCTTTTTTTGGATTCAGGAGGTCTCAAAACATGTATTTCCGGTGAAATCTCGGTATCGAATTTTTGGGTGGAATGCAATACTTCCCGTACTTACTATACGTAGTAGAGAAAGTAAAAAATGAATAACGAATTCCCATTTGAGAAAATAAGTATTGAAAAAATTAAGGGAATAACAAGCAATATCTCGAAAATGGTTCACTCAACAAAAAAAATGTATATGACATAAATTGTGTATTTTAACGCGATCTACATTTTTTGTGTAGTAAAATTTTGTCTATCTCTTATGGTTTACCAGTTATGCAAAAGTCGTTCACAATGAAGAATACTTTTGGAGACATTCCCAGAAAATTCAAGATATACATTTTATTTGTCCTGAAAATATCTTAAACATATGATATTTTAATCAAAAGCGTTAGAGCCATTTTTGAGAAAATTAAAATTTTCGAAAAATGTTCCATGTAAAGGGTAATCTGGGGTGAGAGGATTTTCTTGAAAAGCTTCGTGTCGCATCTCTGGAAGATACTGAACCTAAATACCAAGTTTGGTGTTTATCCGACTGTTCGTTTCCTGGTGAGTTATGCTGTTCACACATACACACACACACACACACACACACACGGACATGTTTCCAAAAATGCTTTTTTGGATTCAGGGGGTACCAAAACATGTATTTCCGGTGAAATCTCGTTATCGAATTTTTGGGCGGAATACAATACTTACTCCACTTACTATGGTAGTAGAGAAAGTAAAATTGACCTTGCATTATTGTCTTCTGGTCTTCTTGCAGCGTTTGCACTGTAAATGCAAGTAGCATTATTAAACTTTCTAATTCATTATTGCCCTAAGGTTACCTCATTGTTAGTAACTTTTAACCTATTATTCTCACAGCTCCTACATTATTAAATTACGTAATACATTCACATAACATTATTGAACATGTACATAATAATATAAACATTAATACAATGACTGTTACGTGCATTTTATGTATTATATTATACACATATTGCTTTAAGGCGAGCTGTTATTATATTTTACATTATATAATTTGACTGAAATCATTTAGGTGTTAAAAATACTGCCTCACGAAGCATTCAGTGAAAACAACCGAAAAGAAGATGAATATTGTGACGAGTGGCTGTGGCCCAAGCTTGACGGGGGATTGGCGCCGGGCAGTTGAAGAGATAAATACACTGCCGTTTGTGAAAATTGCAACACCAAGAAGGAAACGCACGAATTCAATGAATTTAATACCACATATTAGGTACATGACAAGTAACAAATGATAAAACTTTTCAAATCTATACATGACCTTTGAGCCCTAATATTCAGTATTTGGTGTGGCCTCCATGCGCTGCAATTAGAGCTGCTATACGCCGTGGCATTGAATTAAAAAGGTTCTGAATAAGTTCCTGAGGGATTTCCCTCCACACAGTTTGCATTCGAGCCCACAAATCCATGACACTGGTTACTGGAGAACAGTGACGCACCAGGTGCCGACCAATCACATCCCAGACATGGTTGATGGGCGACATATCAGGCGAACCTGCAGGCCAGGGAAGCAATGGTACCCGTCACTTGTAAATTTCTCGCAATATATGGCCGGGCATTGTCCATTTGAAATGTGGCCTGTGGAGATGCCTGAAGCAGGGGGAATACCTCAGGCTCTACAACCACCGTTAGGTACCGGTTGCTGTTCAAAGTGCCCTCAATTCGTAGGAGGCGGGATAGCTTCTTGTAACGAATGGCGCCCCAAACCATCAGACCTGGTGTTTGTCCGCTATGCCGCTCAACAGTGCAGCCCTCCAGGTTGCGCTCACAACGGTACCGCCGGACACGTATGCGGCCATCACTGTAGGACACGTTGAAGCGGAACTCGTCCGAAAAGACTACGTTTTGCCACTCAGCACCCCAGTGACGGTGTTCACGTGCCCATTGTAGTCGGAGGAGCTTGTGGTTTCTGGAGAACGGAAGCCGACGTAACGGCATGCATGTAACCAGTCCAAACTGCAACAGATGGCGACGAACCGTTGATGCAGACAAGTTCACACCTGTTGCAGTGCTCCAGCGTCGAGCCAACACTGTGGATGAAGCTTTACGGTCCGTTATGGCCATGTTCCGTGGCCTAGTACCCGCTCTTCGCTGCGTACGACCTTCACCTATCCACTGCTTCCACACACGCATCACTGTCGTTGCAACATGCCCTGTACAAGCCGAAATGTCACGGTATGACAAATCCGCTTCCTGGAGACCGATCATTCTGCCCCGTTAGAAATCACATGCCGATATGGCTCCCTTTGACGTCGACGAGGCATACTGGCACTCACTTTATTGATTCCACCTTGTTTGGCAGCTCTGCACTGACTGTACTGGGCGCAACACTGACCTTGTCGAACCGACACGAGAGGGCTCTGCTCGGTCTACGTGTGTCCCCATCTCTCTGCAAACGTTATCACTTATTGCTTGCACACTCTTCTAGACTTCCATCAAGTTTGGAGTTATTCGGGAAATTCTTTCTTGGTGCTGCAATTTTCACAAACGCAGTGTAGATATAAGTAGACGCGGTAGCGCCCTCGCCCTGCGTAAACACTAGAAGCGTTATCGACAGATAGCCAGAATCTTCTGGAAGTTTTCCTTCTCTCCGACTCCAGAACACTCTAAGACTGTTCTGTGGAAACTTCCAGCAGTTGTGTAAGCCAGCGTGCTCGCAATTAAGTTTGTGAGAGAATCAGTGCGTTTCTGATGCGAAGAAAGTTTGTGAGGACTGATGCGACTTACGATGCTGCAGAGCAAGAGATTAGAGAGGTTTTGTGTTCACTCCCCAGCGAATGAAGTGAGAAGGAAACTTAAACTAGATCAAATTATTGAAGTGACAGTGAATACTGTGACAGTCATATTATCTTTATTTAAAGACTTAAGGAGATGCAACAAAGCAAAATAAATGTTATTTAATAAGAGAGAATAACAAGGGAACTACCTTGTTTCTTTTATTTAAGTATCCAGTAAAACGAAACAACGACGTAATATTGGTAACGCTCTTCATTTCGAAGTTATGGACGCGTGATAATACGGCTGTCTTGCGTGTGACGCTTGTCTTAATTCGAGCCTAAATTACAACTTTCGAAAACAAAATGTTAAAAATTGCCTTGTTCAAGGAACAAAGTGAAGATACCTCCTCAAAAAAAAAAAGCCATTCAGTGTTGTTGCTTTCGTGAATTTCAGTAATACATGTCCTAATTGTAACTCATGTTAATTTAAATACCACGAATAGAACGCAAAATCTTTTGACCGTTGTAATAAGCGTTTGACTAAAATGTTAGGATAGCCTTTGTGACCAGAATCGGCTAAATAAATGATACTCCATTTATATGTAACAGGGAAAATAAAGAATATGGGAAATTAATGTCAAAAGTATGCCAGTTTAGCTCTTAAGATGAATATAATGTTTTCACAAAACTGTGTCTCCGCAGTTGACCATTTCTGGGATTACATTCTGCCAGCCTTCTGTAAATATCGCAAAAGGAATATTCTAGCAGTTCAGCTGGAATGACAGAAATTTCTCTGCGAATGCTATGCTTCATTTCTTCAAAGCTTTGTGAGTATACACCCTACTCTTCAGATATTCCAGAGAAATTATTATACAGACAGATCTGGAAGGCCAAGTAATATCCCCATGCTAGGAGACAACACGATTTCCAAAGAGCCGATGCACAACCTACTTTAGAAATGGCGATGATGTGTAATGTGGCACCATCCTGCTGAATCCGTATTGGCAAGCATCTGGATCTAGCAACCGACACGGGCAGTCGAGGTCGTTAAGGGAGGGAACTCGTGAACGATAGGTCCCTGTTCAAATCCCGCCAGGACCACCCCTCCAGGTTTTCCTCGGTCATAACTGGCAAAATGCCAGGAAAGTAGCCCAAACTTGGCCTTTAGCGTTTCGTTTCCCAATTATTTCATTTTATGTATCATCACTAATCAGTGTCCACGGTGTGGTACCGTGTGAGTAAAAATGGGCGTTAAACACTACTAAAAGAGAAAATCTAATGTGTTACATTCACATGACTTTCACTACTTTCAACAAATGTTCTTACAAAAGCTTACTCTTCTATTTACTTCATGTTAATCGAGATAAACATTTGCAAAAATGGTTTTATGTATTACATATTTCCTTACAGATACAATGGAAATAGGGGAATGCAGTAGGCTTAAACGATGGTCAAATCCTTTAAGAGCTGATTTCTATGTGATGGCTTGAAATTCCGTTCCTTTGCATGACCAGCAAAAAAGTCTGATGTGTTACACTCACATGACTTTCTCTACTCTTGTACAAACTATTTTTACAAACGATTATTCTCCATCTACTTCATGTTAATCGAGATAAACATTTGCAGACTCTATCTTATTGCTAATTTTCTTGTAGATGTAAGGGGAATATATATTTACAAGGGCAATATAGAAATACAGTAGCCTTTAAGCATATACATATCTCTTAATAGCTGGTTGCTAGGTGCCGCACCATTCTCTTTGCCACAGATTAATACTCTGCATATCCAAGACAAAAAAAATGAATAACGAATTCCCATTTGAGAAAATAAGTATTGAAAAAATTAAGGGAATAACAAGCAATATCTCGAAAATGGTTCACTCAACAAAAAAAATGTATATGACATAAATTGTGTATTTTAACGCGATCTACATTTTTTGTGTAGTAAAATTTTGTCTATCTCTTATGGTTTACCAGTTATGCAAAAGTCGTTCACAATGAAGAATACTTTTGGAGACATTCCCAGAAAATTCAAGATATACATTTTATTTGTCCTGAAAATATCTTAAACATATGATATTTTAATCAAAAGCGTTAGAGCCATTTTTGAGAAAATTAAAATTTTCGAAAAATGTTCCATGTAAAGGGTAATCTGGGGTGAGAGGATTTTCTTGAAAAGCTTCGTGTCGCATCTCTGGAAGATACTGAACCTAAATACCAAGTTTGGTGTTTATCCGACTGTTCGTTTCCTGGTGAATTATGCTGTTCACACATACACACACACACGCGGACATGTTCCCAAAAATGCTTTTTTGGATTCAGGGGGTCTCAAAACATGTATTTCCGGTGAAATCTCGTTATCGAATTTTTGGGCGGAATACAATACTTACTCCACTTACTATGGTAGTAGAGAAAGTAAAATTGACCTTGCATTATTGTCTTCTGGTCTTCTTGCAGCGTTTGCACTGTAAATGCAAGTAGCATTATTAAACTTTCTAATTCATTATTGCCCTAAGGTTACCTCATTGTTAGTAACTTTTAACCTATTATTCTCACAGCTCCTACATTATTAAATTACGTAATACATTCACATAACATTATTGAACATGTACATAATAATATAAACATTAATACAATGACTGTTACGTGCATTTTATGTATTATATTATACACATATTGCTTTAAGGCGAGCTGTTATTATATTTTACATTATATAATTTGACTGAAATCATTTAGGTGTTAAAAATACTGCCTCACGAAGCATTCAGTGAAAACAACCGAAAAGAAGATGAATATTGTGACGAGTGGCTGTGGCCCAAGCTTGACGGGGGATTGGCGCCGGGCAGTTGAAGAGATAAATACACTGCCGTTTGTGAAAATTGCAACACCAAGAAGGAAACGCACGAATTCAATGAATTTAATACCACATATTAGGTACATGACAAGTAACAAATGATAAAACTTTTCAAATCTATACATGACCTTTGAGCCCTAATATTCAGTATTTGGTGTGGCCTCCATGCGCTGCAATTAGAGCTGCTATACGCCGTGGCATTGAATTAAAAAGGTTCTGAATAAGTTCCTGAGGGATTTCCCTCCACACAGTTTGCATTCGAGCCCACAAATCCATGACACTGGTTACTGGAGAACAGTGACGCACCAGGTGCCGACCAACCACATCCCAGACATGGTTGATGGGCGACATATCAGGCGAACCTGCAGGCCAGGGAAGCAATGGTACCCGTCACTTGTAAATTTCTCGCAATATATGGCCGGGCATTGTCCATTTGAAATGTGGCCTGTGGAGATGCCTGAAGCAGGGGGAATACCTCAGGCTCTACAACCACCGTTAGGTACCGGTTGCTGTTCAAAGTGCCCTCAATTCGTAGGAGGCGGGATAGCTTCTTGTAACGAATGGCGCCCCAAACCATCAGACCTGGTGTTTGTCCGCTATGCCGCTCAACAGTGCAGCCCTCCAGGTTGCGCTCACAACGGTACCGCCGGACACGTATGCGGCCATCACTGTAGGACACGTTGAAGCGGAACTCGTCCGAAAAGACTACGTTTTGCCACTCAGCACCCCAGTGACGGTGTTCACGTGCCCATTGTAGTCGGAGGAGCTTGTGGTTTCTGGACAACGGAAGCCGACGTAACGGCATGCATGTAACCAGTCCAAACTGCAGCAGATGGCGACGAACCGTTGATGCAGACAAGTTCACACCTGTTGCAGTGCTCCAGCGTCGAGCCAACACTGTGGATGAAGCTTTACGGTCCGTTATGGCCATGTTCCGTGGCCTAGTACCCGCTCTTCGCTGCGTACGACCTTCACCTATCCACTGCTTCCACACACGCATCACTGTCGTTGCAACATGCCCTGTACAAGCCGAAGTGTCACGGTATGACAAATCCGCTTCCTGGAGACCGATCATTCTGCCCCGTTAGAAATCACATGCCGATATGGCTCCCTTTGACGTCGACGAGGCATACTGGCACTCACTTTATTGATTCCACCTTGTTTGGCAGCTCTGCACTGACTGTACTGGGCGCAACACTGACCTTGTCGGACCGACACGAGAGGGCTCTGCTCGGTCTACGTGTGTCCCCATCTCTCTGCAAACGTTATCACTTATTGCTTGCACACTCTTCTAGACTTCCATCAAGTTTGGAGTTATTCGGGAAATTCTTTCTTGGTGCTGCAATTTTCACAAACGCAGTGTAGATATAAGTAGACGCGGTAGCGCCCTCGCCCTGCGTAAACACTAGAAGCGTTATCGACAGATAGCCAGAATCTTCTGGAAGTTTTCCTTCTCTCCAACTCCAGAACACTCTAAGACTGTTCTGTGGAAACTTCCAGCAGTTGTGTAAGCCAGCGTGCTCGCAATTAAGTTTGTGAGAGAATCAGTGCGTTTCTGATGCGAAGAAAGTTTGTGAGGACTGATGCGACTTACGATGCTGCAGAGCAAGAGATTAGAGAGGTTTTGTGTTCACTCCCCAGCGAATGAAGTGAGAAGGAAACTTAAACTAGATCAAATTATTGAAGTGACAGTGAATACTGTGACAGTCATATTATCTTTATTTAAAGACTTAAGGAGATGCAACAAAGCAAAATAAATGTTATTTAATAAGAGAGAATAACAAGGGAACTACCTTGTTTCTTTTATTTAAGTATCCAGTAAAACGAAACAACGACGTAATATTGGTAACGCTCTTCATTTCGAAGTTATGGACGCGTGATAATACGGCTGTCTTGCGTGTGACGCTTGTCTTAATTCGAGCCTAAATTACAACTTTCGAAAACAAAATGTTAAAAATTGCCTTGTTCAAGGAACAAAGTGAAGATACCTCCTCAAAAAAAAAAAGCCATTCAGTGTTGTTGCTTTCGTGAATTTCAGTAATACATGTCCTAATTGTAACTCATGTTAATTTAAATACCACGAATAGAACGCAAAATCTTTTGACCGTTGTAGTAAGCGTTTGACTAAAAGATTAGATTAGATTAGATTAGATTGTATTCTGTGAGTTCACTAGCAGCCATAAAGACTTGTGAACATAGAACATGTCAAGGAAATGTACAAAAATTATATATAAACATAAATATTACATAGAATATGGAACATTTGAAATAAAATACAAATACTATATGGGTGTTAAGGAAATGTACAATAAAGTTACATATATACATAAATATTACATAGTATACAGAACATTTAAAATAAAATAAGGACATATTATATACAAAATGAAAGAAACCAAGTGTAACTTATTACAGAGTTGTATACCTCCTTACTGTTATAAGGTTAACATACGTATAGGCAAGAACAGTTATTTTAACATTCACTACGATTTTACCTTTGTTAGTCTGATCATTTTGTTCTATTTGATGTGTAATGCATAGCATTTACTATCAGTTCTTAATATACATACATTTAAATAGCTTCATTAATTCTAGAGCAGATATCAAATATGACTGGCAATTGTCATTAATATTTACTAATACTACTTACAGAGCTATATAAGTATTATCAGTAGGATAATTTATCATTAAGATAATCTTGTACAGAATAATATGCTTTTGAGCATAGGTACTCTTTAACAGCAGTTTTAAAGACATTGAAGTTGTCAACTTTTCTCTTAAGATCATTAGGGAGAGTATTAAATATTTTTATGGTCTCATAATATACACCTTTCTGGAAGCAAGAAAGCTTTGTACTGGGACGATGGATGTTACCCTTTTGTCTAGTGTTTATCTCATGAATTTCCATGTTTGTAATAAATGTGGTTCGATTGCATACATAGAATTTTAAGATTGAAAATATATACATGCAAGGTAGGGTTAATAACTTTAGTCTTCTAAAAAGATGTTTGCAAGAGTGTCTGCTATGAGTACTGGAAATGATTCTTATAACCTTCTTTTGCATGAGGAATATTCGTTGACTTTCTACCGAATTTCCCCAAAATAATATTCCATATTCAATGATAGAGTTAAAATATGCATAGTATACTAATTTAAGTGTATCTATAGAACTGACATTTACCAATGCTCGGATAGCATAACATGCAGAACTGAGTTTGGGTATGATATACCTAATGTGAACTTTCCAATCTAAATATCTGTCTACTTGGAGGCCCAGAAATTTAATGTTGTCTATTTGTTCTAGTGACATGTCATTAATCCCAATTTCTATTGGAGTGTGTAGTGATTGATGGGTTATAAATTTAACAACTTTTGTTTTGTCTAAATTTACAGACAATTTGTTAGCTTTAAACCAGTGTGACATACAGTTCAAAACATAATTCAATTTAATTACACACTCATTCAAGTTTTTACTAGTCACCAGAACACTCGTGTCATCAGCAAACAGAATTATACTTGCAATATCCTTTATATAAAGTGATAGGTCATTTATGTAGATCAAGAATAATAAAGGTCCTAGGACTGAACCTTGGGGCACTCCATGTGTTACTGTTTTCCATTTTGATGTCTGTTTTCCAAATTCAATATCATTGACAACTTCAACACTTTGTTTTCTTTCATTTAGATATGATACAAACCAACTTAGAGTTTCATTTTTTAGTCCATAGAATTTCAATTTTGCTATCAGAATATCATGATTAACACAGTCAAATGCCTTTGCTAAGTCACAAAAAATCCCACCTACATGCATTTTTTTGTTTAATGCAGTTAACACTTCATGAGTAAGTTTATAAGTTGCATTATTGGTCGACATTCCTTTTCTGAACCCGAACTGATCCCTGACAAGTATGTTGTTACATTCAAGGTATTTATAAAGTCTATTAAACATCACCTTTTCAAGAACCTTTGAGAAAATTGGCAAGAGAGATATTGGTCTATAATTTGAAACATTATTGCGTTTGCCTTTTTTGAAAAGTGGTTTAACAATGGAAAATTTCATTCTGTCAGGGAAAATTCCTGACCTTAGTGAATCATTGCACAAATAACTAAGGGGAGTGGAAATTTGAGATGAGCATGATTTTAAGACTTTTATTGTTATTTCATCATAACCAGAAGAGTTTTTTGTTTTGAAAGAGTTAATAATTTTGTTTATTTCAGAAGGCGTTGTCAGGCTAACTTTAAATTCAGGCACTTCATTAGTGAAATTTGATCTTAGAAATTCCAAAGCTGCCTCTTTACTTCCAAAATTAATACTCATTTTGTTTGTTACACCCAAAAAGAATTTGTTAAATATTTCTGCAACTTCATGAGGTTTACTAATTTCTTGATTATCAATGTTTAGTGTTATTAAGTCATTTTGTAATGAGGATTTACCGGCTTCTCTTTTTATTATATTCCAAGTAGTTTTTATTTTATTGTCAGAGAGTTGAATCTGTTTATTGTAATGCAATATTCTAGCCGCTTTTATTACCTTCTTTAGAAGCTTACAATATTTTTTGAAGTAGTGTTTTAAATCTATATTATTACTAATTCTTACTTGCTCATATAATTCTCTTTTACGTCTACATGACGTCCTAATTCCTAAAGTGATCCAGGCGTTCTCTCTTTTGAAGTTAGATATTTTGTTTAACTTGACCGGGAAGCAAGCTTCAAAGTGGGTTTTGAAACACTGAAGAAAGATGTTATATTTATTATTGGTTCCATTCGTTTGGTAAGTTTGATTCCATGACTCAAGTTCAAGTATTTTGCTAAACTCACTCAGAGTATTTTCATTTATTTCCCTAGATTTCTGATAAGTATATTTAGGTTTGGATTTTAAATTTAACTTTTTAATGTGTAGAACTTGTGCATCGTGATCCGACAAGCCATTAGATTTTGATGAGACATTGCAAAAATTAATGCTATCTGAGTTTACAAATATATTATCTATAGCTGTAGAGGAGCTGTTTTGGATTCTTGTTGGAAAGTTTACTGTATGTGTCATGTGGTATGTTGTAAGTAAAGTGCTGAGTTGTTCCCTTTGAGGACTAGGTTTCAAATAATCAACATTTATATCACCACATATGATTAATTCTCTTTTTGGTTTGAATAAAAATTTTAGAAGATGTTCAAGTTGCTTTCTGAATATTTCAAAATTGCCTAAGGGAGATCGATAAAGGGCTACTATAGTTAAATTTAATTTACCTTCATTTAGCTGAACTGCACAGAGTTCAAGGTTTTGTTCACTACAAAACTTGGATAAATCCAAAACTTTATAAGTCACATCATTTCTGACATATATACAAACCCCACCTTTATGTAAGATTTTTCTTGAAAACTCTGCTGCTAAAGAGTACCCATGCAGTAAAATTGGCTGAAATTCCTGTTGTGTCAAGTGGTGTTCGGATAAACACAAAATGTGTGGCAGTGAGTTTTCAGTATTAAGACTAATAGTAAGTTCATCTACTTTGTTTCTTAAGCCTCTTATATTCTGATGAAATACAGACAGGCAGTTTTTATTTTTATTATTATCATTATTACTATTGATGTCAGAAGCATTATTTCTATAGTTACTTGTGGATACAGAGGTATTTGGGATGGTTATCTCAATTTGCTTTAAGTGTCGATGATTATGTTGACTATGGGACATACTTAACCTAAAAAAGACCTCCTACTAGTGACAACAGGAATTTTACCCTTAATTCTGTCAGCAATAAGAAGAGAAAGCTTCTCTTTGCCTCTAGAATTTAGGTGTAGGCCATGAGAGGTATAACCATTCCTGCCTATACCGTCGACATCTATCATACACATGTGAGATGCAGCAGGACTTAACAAGGCACGCTCAAGTCTCAGATTCATATCCCTCACCCTCCAATGAAGCTGAGGCTTGTCATGCCTATGTAAAAGACCCACTACCTTCACATTAGTATGGCTGCTGGTCTCACTGATGTCACACAGATCCTTTTCAATAATATAACTACTATTTCTATCCAGGCTATTCCCTGGCCCACCCACTATCACTACATGATCCCTCTTGGTAAAACCTGCAGTTAGCTTTACCAGGTCTTCAGTGACATCAGAGAGCGCAGCACTGGGTTTAACTATGCCTACTACATCATAATCACACCCCAAGTCCCGTTTGAGCAGGGATGCCATGCCCCTCCCATGACTACTCCCAAGCAACAAGACCTTGCTTTTTGTGTGATTTACAGATTCATCTAAGACCTGCTCTTGGGGATTTGTGGCCTGATCAACATTCAGCGTTTCAAGAACACTGAATCTGTTGCTCAGTTGGACAAGATGTTGATCATCTGCAGAGAAACGCCTTTTCCTCCTGAGATTCTTCTTAGAAACCATCCTGAAGTCCTCAAAGTCATTAGCCAAAATATTTGAAGCCGAAACAGTGCTTCTAGTTTCTTTTTTGAAAAATTCTAGTTCTTTTCTCAGGTTGGAAATGGTTTCCTCGTGCTTTCTGACCAGTGCCTTATACTTACAAAGTTCACAAAACCACTCCGCACAATTACTCACATTCTCACTAACAATGTTCGCACACGCCCAGTGAAACCAAAACTTACATCCTGCACAGAAAACACCCTGGCTAACCCTCCGGCGACAAGCACCACAATTACCACTAAGATCACACGATTTACCACTCATTATTAGCACACTGCACTGACAGACACAATAAAGCTAAACTAACACCGTCAGAAGATTAGTACAATCTGCAAGCACTTATGTTACGACTACAATGTTTACTACAGTTATACCAATTTATAATACACCTACAGCTTTATATCTTAATAAGTTACTCTACAACACACACACACGCACAGAAATCACATACAATTACAAAAAGATAATCTAACACACGTCTACCTTATTTAAACCACTAGTAACGCACCAAAACACTTATTTCACTTCTTAAACTACTGGTAATACACCAAGCACTAATTTCACCTTTTAAACCACTAGTAATGCACTAAGTAATTTCCTAATTAAGCACAAACACAAGTCACTAATCGTCCAAAGACAGAAAACACGAAAAAATAGGCTATACAAACACAAACAGATCAATTCAATATGGCGGACGTAAACAGCTGATATTAACACATGGTATTATTTGTTTTTTTTACACTACAATGTATAATAAAAATATATTCTTATGTGAAAGCAGCTGCAATTTAAACTCGACTACACTCCTAAAAGCTTACACTACTGAGAGATGAAAGTTTTAAGAAAATATAAGTAAAAATACGGGAGCTCACAAACACAGTGCCTAGACTCAGAAGCCACCTCACTGCACTTGGCAGTATTCGCCCGGGCAGCCTTTGTTAGGATAGCCTTTGTGACCAGAATCGGCTAAATAAATGATACTCCATTTATATGTAACAGGGAAAATAAAGAATATGGGAAATTAATGTCAAAAGTATGCCAGTTTAGCTCTTAAGATGAATATAATGTTTTCACAAAACTGTGTCTCCGCAGTTGACCATTTCTGGGATTACATTCTGCCAGCCTTCTGTAAATATCGCAAAAGGAATATTCTAGCAGTTCAGCTGGAATGACAGAAATTTCTCTGCGAATGCTATGCTTCATTTCTTCAAAGCTTTGTGAGTATACACCCTACTCTTCAGATATTCCAGAGAAATTATTATACAGACAGATCTGGAAGGCCAAGTAATATCCCCATGCTAGGAGACAACACGATTTCCAAAGAGCCGATGCACAACCTACTTTAGAAATGGCGATGATGTGTAATGTGGCACCATCCTGCTGAATCCGTATTGGCAAGCATCTGGATCTAGCAACCGACACGGGCAGTCGAGGTCGTTAAGGGAGGGGACTCGTGAACGATAGGTCCCTGTTCAAATCCCGCCAGGACCACCCCTCCAGGTTTTCCTCGGTCATAACTGGCAAAATGCCAGGAAAGTAGCCCAAACTTGGCCTTTAGCGTTTCGTTTCCCAATTATTTCATTTTATGTATCATCACTAATCAGTGTCCACGGTGTGGTACCGTGTGAGTAAAAATGGGCGTTAAACACTACTAAAAGAGAAAATCTAATGTGTTACATTCACATGACTTTCACTACTGTCAACAAATGTTCTTACAAAAGCTTACTCTTCTATTTACTTCATGTTAATCGAGATAAACATTTGCAAAAATGGTTTTATGTATTACATATTTCCTTACAGATACAATGGAAATAGGGGAATGCAGTAGGCTTAAACGATGGTCAAATCCTTTAAGAGCTGATTTCTATGTGATGGCTTGAAATTCCGTTCCTTTGCATGACCAGCAAAAAAGTCTGATGTGTTACACTCACATGACTTTCTCTACTCTTGTACAAACTATTTTTACAAACGATTATTCTCCATCTACTTCATGTTAATCGAGATAAACATTTGCAGACTCTATCTTATTGCTAATTTTCTTGTAGATGTAAGGGGAATATATATTTACAAGGGCAATATAGAAATACAGTAGCCTTTAAGCATATACATATCTCTTAATAGCTGGTTGCTAGGTGCCGCACCATTCTCTTTGCCACAGATTAATACTCTACATATCCAAGACAAAAAAAATGAATAACGAATTCCCATTTGAGAAAATAAGTATTGAAAAAATTAAGGGAATAACAAGCAATATCTCGAAAATGGTTCACTCAACAAAAATAATGTATATGACATAAATTGTGTATTTTAACGCGATCTACATTTTTTGTGTAGTAAAATTTTGTCTATCTCTTATGGTTTACCAGTTATGCAAAAGTCGTTCACAATGAAGAATACTTTTGGAGACATTCTCAGAAAATTCAAATATACATTTTATTTGTCATGAAAATATCTTAAACATATGATATTTTAATCAAAATCGTTAGAGCCATTTTTGAGAAAATTAAAATTTTCGAAAAATGTTCCATGTAAAGGGTAATCTGGGGTGAGAGGATTTTCTTGAAAAGCTTCGTGTCGCATCTCTGGAAGATACTGAACCTAAATACCAAGTTTGGTGTTTATCCGACTGTTCGTTTCCTGGTGAGTTATGCTGTTCACACATACACACACACACACGGACATGTTTCCAAAAATGCTTTTTTGGATTCAGGGGGTCTCAAAACATGTATTTCCGGTGAAATCTCGTTATCGAATTTTTGGGCGGAATACAATACTTACTCCACTTACTATGGTAGTAGAGAAAGTAAAATTGACCTTGCATTATTGTCTTCTGGTCTTCTTGCAGCGTTTGCACTGTAAATGCTCTTAGGAATCAATTTGTAACATACACACAGATCGCATTTCCATATCTGTAACTTGAAATGGATAAACAGTTGACATGATTCAGACAGCCTTTTCCCAAGGAAATAGAAACAAATTGCGATAACCGGTATTTAAAGGAATCTGTATCACCATAAGAAAACAGTTGCACATGTTGCCACTCCGTTAGCATTTTTAATTGTTCCAAAATGTGTTTTGGTACACTCACATGACTATGTATCCGTGATCTTTCACAAATATCCCTTATATATTATACTATTCAATAAAAAAAAGAAGGAATTCTTCTATTCACTCTGTCTCAGTACGATAAAAATGCTTGCCCAAAAATGATTTCATATTTTTCTCTAATTAAATTTATTCCAATATCGTTATATGCAAGCTGCGGTAACGACAGTCAATTAATTACATTACAAGTGAGTTCTTCTGTGTCAGTACCTCATGTGGGTGGTGGAAGAGATTAAATCGTTCATACATGGTGACCACCCCGATTTAGCGATATCTACAGCTTTTTCATAGCATGTTTTGACTTATCTTGATAGTTTTTCAGTTATAGGTAGGTATACTTAATGGGAATGAAGAAGACTTCAAAACCTATTCAAAGAAAATTCGAGATCAGAGTATATTTTATTACTTTCTCTACTACGTGTAGTAAGTAGGGGAAGTATTGCATTCCACCCAAAAATCCGATACCGAGATTTTACCTGAAATATATGTTTTGAGACCCCCTGAATCCAAAAAAGAGCATTTTTGGAAACATGTCCGTGTGTGTGTGTCTGTCTGTGAACAGCATAACTCAGAAACGAACAGTCGGAAAAACACCAAACTTGGTATTTAGGTTCAGTATCTTCCAGAGATGCGACACGAAGGTTTTCAAGAAAATCCCCCCACCCCAGATTACCCTTTACATGGAACATTTTTCGAGAATTTTAATTTTCTCAAAAATGGCTCTAACGATTTTGACTAAAATATCATATGTTTAAGATAATTTCATGACAAATGAAATCTATATCTCGAATTTTCTGGGAATGTCTCCAAAAGTATTCTTCATTGTGAACGACTTTTGCATAACTGGTAAACCATAAGAGATAGACAAAATTTTACTGCACAAAAAATGTAGATCGCGTTAAAATACACAATTTGTCATATACATTTTTTTTTTTTTTTGAGTGAACCATTTACGAGATATTGCTAGTAGTATTAGTCCCGGATGAGCCAATTGTTTTAACGATAATCCTGCCGCTAGGGGCGCTGGTGTCGCTAGTGTCGGTGCGTGCGACGGCGGCGGCGGTAAGTTTGAAAAGCGCCCTGAGCGGTAGGATTATCGTTATTGCAATTGGTTCATCCGGGACGAGTTGAAAGAATTGAGGATTAGGGTAAGGTGAAGGAGGAAGAGGAAGTGACGTGGAGTGTTTTGATTGGTTCGTTAATTTGGGGTGGAAGATGAAGGAAGGAAGATGGAGGAGAATGGAGGTCGCGTGATGGAGAGGAGCTGGGTGGCGAGGTGTTGTCTGTGCGGAGGTCGGGACTGAAAGAGGGAAAATATGGGGGAGCGAGGGATAAAAAGTGTAACAGAAAGTGACGTGTGAAGTTGTGATTGGTGGGAATAAGAAGTGATGTTATTGGTGGAAAGGAGCAAATGAAGGTTGTTGATTGGTAAGAATAAGAGAGATTATGATTGGTGGAAATAAAAAGGAGTGGGGTATGTTGGAGGTGATGGGAAAGGTAAGTTTTGCTAGCAACAAGATTTGCAAAAGCCTGTCGTGAACTGATCAGCAATTTTTTTTGAACGTTGGATGGTAGTTTTCTTGAGTGGATAGAGAGATGAGTCGATATGAGATTCGGTGGCGAAAATGGGAACTAAACAAGGTGGTTGAGACAAGAGGTTTAAGGACGAGGAAATTTGGAGGTTAGTGGTGAACATGGCGGTCGCAAGAGGTGGGGGTAAGGAGACGCGGTGGTGAGAATGGGAACTAAAAGAAGATGGCGGTAGCAAGAGGTTAGAAGAGTAGATTTTGAGGTTAAAATAGCGGGAACTAAAAATGGCGGAGGGTCTGCGACAAGGAGATGCGGTGGGAACTAAACAAGATGGCGGTCGCAAGAGGAGGGTAAGGAGATTTGAGGTTACAGTACCAAAACACGAAAGGATATATTCCTACGCCAAGCAGGTCCGAAAAATAATTATGCGTGTGGTACTTACCTGTTACCGGTGTGGATGCGTCACCAAAAGCGCGGCACGCGAGGCGGAAAAATAAAAGCAAACTGTTTTTGAAAATGCTTAACCAGCTTTAAGATCAACCAACATCACTACGCACTGATATACCTAGGTTTTTAAAGCGGTACAGACACCCTTTGCAGAGGCGTAATTTAACTATACCAAAACCTGGTACTGGACCATCGTGATGGTCGCTAGCGTACGTAGGAGCAGGGTTCTCATAGCCGGTCGAAGCGGTCAAAAACGTGTACGACGTAGGTGTTCACAGTAGCTGCTGTCGAGTCAACCGTCGAGGTGTGAATAAACGAGATCTGTTCTCGCCGGCAATCTGGTTCGGAGATGTGAGCAGCGGCGAGGTGTTGTCTGTGCGGAGGTCGGAACTGAAAGAGGGAAAAGATGGGGAGCGAGGGATAAAAAGTGTAACAGAAAGTGACGTGTGAAGTTGTGATTGGTGGGAATAAGAAGTGATGTTATTGGTGGAAAGGAGCAAATGAAGGTTGTTGATTGGTAAGAATAAGAGAGGTTATGATTGGTGGAAAGAAAAAGGAGTGGGGTATGTTGGAGGTGATGGGAAAGGTAAGTTTTGCTAGCAACAAGATTTGCAAAAGCCTGTCGTGAACTGATCAGCAATTTTTTTTGAACGTTGGATGGTAGTTTTCTTGAGTGGATAGAGAGATGGGGCGATATGAGATGCGGTGGCGAAAATGGGAACTAAACAAGGTGGTTGAGACAAGAGGTTTAAGGACGAGGAAATTTGGAGGTTAGTGGTGAACATGGCGGTCGCAAGAGGTGGGGGGTAAGGAGATGCGGTGGTGAGAATGGGAACTAAAAGAAGATGGCGGTAGCAAGAGGTTAGAAGAGTAGATTTTGAGGTTAAAATAGCGGGAACTAAAAATGGCGGAGGGTCTGCGACAAGGAGATGCGGTGGGAACTAAACAAGATGGCGGTCGCAAGAGGAGGGTAAGGAGATTTGAGGTTACAGTACCAAAACACGAAAGGATATATTCCTACGCCAAGCAGGTCCGAAAAATAATTATGCGTGTGGTACTTACCTGTTACCGGTGTGGATGCGTCACCAAAAGCGCGGCACGCGAGGCGGAAAAATAAAAGCAAACTGTTTTTGAAAATGCTTAACCAGCTTTAAGATCAACCAACATCACTACGCACTGATATACCTAGGTTTTTAAAGCGGTACAGACACCCTTTGCAGAGGCGTAATTTAACTATACCAAAACCTGGTACTGGACCATCGTGATGGTCGCTAGCGTACGTAGGAGCAGGGTTCTCATAGCCGGTCGAAGCGGTCAAAAACGTGTACGACGTAGGTGTTCACAGTAGCTGCTGTCGAGTCAACCGTCGAGGTGTGAATAAACGAGATCTGTTCTCGCCGGCAATCTGGTTCGGAGATGTGAGCAGCGGCGAGGTGTTCTCTGTGCGGAGGTCGGAACTGAAAGAGGGAAAAGATGGGGAGCGAGGGATAAAAAGTGTAACAGAAAGTGACGTGTGAAGTTGTGATTGGTGGGAATAAGAAGTGATTTTATTGGTGGAAAGGAGCAAATGAAAGTTGTTGATTGGTAAGAATAAGAGAGATTATGATTGGTGGAAACAAAAAGGTGTGGGAGTGGGGTATGTTGGAGGTGATGGGAAAGGTAAGTTTTGCTACCGACAAGATTTGCAAAAGCCTCTCCAGAACTCATCAGCAATTTCAGCAGACGATGTGCGTGGCGATAGGCCCGCTGCGATGAAAGAGCTGCAAACTGCGCGATAACTTGAAGAATATTGCCCGCCGTGACGCATTGCGCGCGCGCGCGTTTACCGTAAACCGTTACAGTTGCCATACTTATATTACCCGGCTTTCTTTTTTTTCTTTTCTTTTTTTCTTTTTCTTTTTTTTACGTTTGTTTTTTAAAAAAATAACTAGTTTTTGGGGGGTTTTCTCTGGTTGGTAGACGAATGCAAGCTCTTTCTGCTTTTTCACAGGTTTTCCCTGGTTGGTAGGCGTTTGCTGTAGTGGTTGACGAAGCCCTTTCTAATTTTCGAGGTTTTTTCAGGTTTTTCGTGGTTGTCCCTGCCCGGTAGGCAAATGATGAAGTTTTTGCTTGTCAGCGCACGGATACTAGGCACATACTCGCACACACACACACACACACGTTGCAGTTGCCATACTTATATTATTCGTCTTTTCCTTTTTTTCTTTTTGTTTTTTCGTTTTTTTAAAAAATAACTAGTTTTTGGAGGTTTTCTGCGGTTGGTAAACGAATGCAAGCTCTTTCTGCTTTTTCATAGGTTTTCCCTGGTTGGTAGGCGTTTTCTGTACTGGTTGACGAAGGCGTTTCTAATTTTCGAGGTTTTCTCAGGTTTTTTAGCGGTTGTCCCTGCCCGGTAGGCAAATGATGAAGTTTTACCTTGTCGGCGCACGGATACTAGGCACGTACTCGCGCGCACACACACACACACACACACACACAAACGTTGCAGTTGCCATACTTATATTATTCGACTTTTCCTTTTTTTTTAAAATAACTAGTTTTTTTGGGAGTTTTCTGCGGTTGGTAAACGAATGCAAACTCTTTCTGCTTTTTCATAGGTTTTCCCTGGTTGGTAGGCGTTTTCTGTAGTGGGTGACGAAGCCGTTTCTAATTTTCGAGGTTTTCTCAGGTTTTTTAGCGGGTGTCCCTGTCCGGTAGGCAGATGATAAAGTTTTTCTATAATGTCGTCGTTTCGGCTTGTGGCGCACGGATACAAGGCACGTACTCGCGCACACACACACACAGACAGACAGTCACACAGACAGGCACACACACACGGACATGTTTCCAAAAATGCCTTTTTTTTTGGGATTCAGGAGGTCTCAAAACGTGTATTTCCGGTAAAATCTCGGTATCGAATTTTTGGGTGGAATGCAATACTTCCCCTACTTACTATAAGTAGTAGAGAAAAGTAAAAAAAAGTGTAAGTATTGTCAAATTTAAGGAAATAACAAGCAATATCTCGAAAACGGTTCACTCAACAAAAGAAATGTATATGGCATAAGTTGTGTATTTTAACGCGATCTACATTTTTTGTGAAGTAAAATTTTGTCTATCTCTTATGGTTTCCCAGTTATGCAAAAGGCGTTCACAATGAAGAATACTTTTGGAGACATTCCCAGAAAATTTGAGATATACATTTTATTTCTCACGACATTAACTTAAACATATGATATTTTCATCAAAATCGTTATAGCCATTTTTGAGAAAATTAAAAAAAAGTGTACTATCTTGTTTTCATGGGTTTACCAGATCGGTAAGCGTTAGAATACTCTTAGAGCTTTTTTTTCAGGTTTTCGCGGTTGTCCCTGTCCGGTAGGCAAATGATAAAGTTTTTCTATAATGTCGTCGTTTCGGCTTGTGGCGCACGCATACTAGGCACGTACTCGCGCGCACACACACACACACACACACACAGACAGACAGGCACACACACACGGACATGTTTCCAAAAATGCTTTTTTTTTTTTTTTTTTTGGGATTCAATAAGTATTGGAAAATTTAAGGAAATAACAAGGAATATCTCGAAAAACGGTTCACTGAACAAAAGAAATGTATATGGCATAAGTTGTGTATTTTAACGCGATCTACATTTTTTGTGTAGCAAAATTTTGTCTATCTCTTACGGTTTATCAGTTATGAAAAAGTCGTTCACAATGAAGAATACTTTTGGAGACATTCCCAGAAAATTCGAGATATACATTTCATTTCTCACGACATTATCTTAAAAACATATGATATTTTTCATCAAAATCGTTAGAGCCATTTTTTTTTTAATACAAAGAGAACGGGATTTCACAAGTGAAACAGTACTGTGATAACGATACCAACAAAACTAATTATTATTCACCCACTGAAACACATAAAAAAAAAATCTGATGTGTAACACTCACATGACTTTCTCAACTCTTGTACAAAGTATTTTTACAAACGCTTATTCCCCATCTAGTTCATGTTAATCGAGATAAACATTTGCAAACTCTATTTTATTGCTAATTTTCTTGTATAAAAAAAATCTGATGTGTAACACTCACATGACTTTCTCTACTGTTGTACAAAGTATTTTTACAAACGCTTATGCTGCATCTAGTTCATGTTAATCGAGATAAACATTTGCAAACTCTATTTTATTGCTAATTTTCTTGTAGATGTAGGGGAAAATATATTTACAAGGGGAATATAGAAAAACAGTAGCCTTTAAGCACATACATATCTGTTAATAGCTGGTTGCTATGTGCAGCACCATTCTTTTTGCCACAGATTAATACTCTTTGCATATCAAAGACAAAAAAAATGAATAACGAATTCCCATTTGAGAAAATAAGTATTGGAAAATTTAATGAAATAACAAGCAATATCTCGAAAACGGTTCACTCAACAACAAAAATGTATATGACATAAGTTGTGTATTTTAACGCGATCTACATTTTTTGTGTAGTAAAATTTTGTCTATCTCTTACGGTTTATCAGTTATGAAAAAGTCGTTCACATGAAGAATACTTTTGGAGACATTCCCAGAAAATTCGAGATATACATTTCATTTCTCACGACATTATCTTAAAAACATATGATATTTTTCATCAAAATCGTTAGAGCCATTTTTTTTTAATACAAAGAGAACGGGATTTCACAAGCGAAACAGTACTGTGATAACGATACCAACAAAACTAATTATTATTCACCCACTGAAACACATAAAAAAATCTGATGTGTAACACTCACATGACTTTCTCAACTCTTGTACAAAGTATTTTTACAAACGCTTATTCCCCATCTAGTTCATGTTAATCGAGATAAACATTTGCAAACTCTATTTTATTGCTAATTTTGTTGTAGATGTAGGGAAAATATATTTACAAGGGGAATATAGAAAAACAGTAGCCTTTAAGCACATACATATCTCTTAATAGCTGGTTGCTATGTGCAGTACCATTCTTTTTGCCACAGATTAATACTCTTTGCATATCAAAGACAAAAAAAATGAATAACGAATTCCCATTTGAGAAAATAAGTATTCGAAAATTTAAGTAAATAACAAGCAATATCTCGAAAACGGCTCACTCAACAATAGAAATGTATATGACATAAGTTGTGTATTTTAACGCGATCTACATACTTTCGTACTCACCTATAACAGATAGAGGGTAGAGGTCGTACGAACGTAGCACTTTGAGAATTTATATTCAACAGTTGGTGTTACTCCTTAGAAAGGAAGTATCTGCTGATTTTTATTTAATTCTTTACATTTTACATAACACGTATGCACTGGCACAACACAAAAACACTACACACGATACTCATAGTTTTAATATTTGCACTAATAGCATCAGGAATAACTGAACTCTGCAAACAGTCATTTCCCATGTGCAGCCTTACGTACAAACAACGTGTGTGTGCTGATCTATGTGTAAAAAGAGCCTGAGAGCGGATGTACGTCAGCGGTAAAATCTTTTAAATGCATTTTTATTGGCGATGGTAGAAATCGTGCAGTGGTGGATCGTGAAAATTCATATAAATGGATGTATCACCTCATAATAAGCCTCTATATACCAAGAATATTGAGTTTTTAAAAAGTCAGCAACTGTACCTGTGTTTCTATACGTGAACGTCAGATGGCAGCTTCGATACGTGTCCACGGAGACCTTAGTGCTAGGCAACTGTACCTCTGTTTCTATACGTGAACGGCAGATTGCAGCTTCGATACGTGTGCACGGAGACCTTAGTGCTAGGCAACTGCACCTCTGTTTCTATACGTGAACGGCAGATTGCAGCTTCGATACGTGTCCACGGAGACCTTAGCGCTAGGCAACTGCACCTCTGTTTCTATACGTGAACGGCAGATTGCAGCTTCGATACGTGTCCACGGAGACCTTAGTGCTAGGCAACTGTACCTCTGTTTCTATACGTGAACGGCAGATTGCAGCTTCGATACGTGTCCACGGAGACCTTAGTGTAGGCAACTGTACCTCTGTTTCTATACGTGAACGGCAGATTGCAGCTTCGATACGTGTCCACGGAGACCTTAGTGCTAGGCAACTGCACCTTTGTTTCTATACGTGAACGGCAGATTGCAGCTTCGATACGTATCCACGGAGACCTTAGTGCTAGGCAACTGCACCTCTGTTTCTATACGTGAACGGCAGATTGCAGCTTCAATACGTGTCCACGGAGACCTTAGTGCTAGGCAACTGTACCTCTGTTTGTATACGTGAACGGGAGATTGCAGCTTCGATACGTGTCCACGGAGACCTTAGTGCTAGGCAACTATACCTCTGTTTCTATACGTGAACGTCAGATTGCAGCTTCGATACGTGTCCACGGAGACCTTAGTGCTAGGCAACTGCACCTCTGTTTCTATACGTGAACGGCAGATTGCAGCTTCGATACCTATCCACGGGGACCTTAGTGCTAGGGAACTGCACCTCTGTTTCTATACGTGAACGGCAGATTGCAGCTTCAATACGTGTCCACGGAGACCTTAGTGCTAGGCAACTGTACCTCTGTTTCTATACGTGAACGGCAGATTGCAGCTTCGATACGTGTTCACGGAGACCTTAGTGCTAGGCAACTGTACCTGTGTTTCTATACGTGTCCACGGAGACCTTAGTGCTAGACAACTGTACCTCTGTTTCTATACGTGAACGGCAAATTGCAGCTTGAATACGTGTCCACGGAGACCTTAGTGCTAGGCAACTGTACCTCTGTTTCTATACGTGAACGGCAGATTGCAGCTTCGATACGTGTGCACGGAGACCTTAGTGCTAGGCAACTATACCTCTGTTTCTATACGTGAACGGCAGATTGCAGGTTCGATACGTGTCCACGGAGATCTTAGTGCTAGGCAACTATACCTGTTTCTATACGTGAACGGCAGATTGCAGCTTCGATACGTGTCCACGGAGACCTTAGTGCTAGGCAACTGTACCTGTGTTTCTATACGTGAACGTCAGATGGCAGCTTCGATACGTGTCCACGGAGACCTTAGTGTTAGGCAACTGTACCTCTGTTTCTATACGTGAACGGCAGATTGCAGCTTCGATACGTGTCCACGGAGACCTTTCGCTTCAGGTGACAAAATAACACTAGGCACTTGTGTGCCGTGGTGTAAGCCGCAATGACGGCATTGGTAGTGTGGATCTCCTTGGGGCTCTCCTCGGAGTTACCTCAACACCACGTACATGACCTGGTTCGTCACGGGTACGCAGGTCTGCACTACCACTTCCTCGGCGTTGAGCAGGCCCAGGAGGCGATCGTACCGGTACACCAGCTAGCACGTGGACATGTTATCGCGCTGTGGTGTTGCGTGTGCGAGGTATGGAAACTCAAGGACGCAAAACATGCACGACCGAGGGTTAAAAAGCAGAACAAGTAGTGACGTGGAGCGTTGTGATTGGTGTAAATAAGACGATCTCTGATAGGTGGACAAATTGAAATAACGTGATGTGATAGGCGAAAATAAAATCAAAGGTGATTGGATGAAAAATGACGAGAAGGAATTAGCGGTGAATTTGTGAACTAAGATGGCGAAGATTTTTTTTTTTTAAAAAAAAGGATAATATAAGTACGGCAACTGTAACGGTTTACGGCAAACGCGCGCCGCGCAATGCGTCACGCCGGGCATCTTGCTCAATATGATTTTTGTTTTATTGCCCAGGCGTGACGCATTGCGCGGCGCGCGTTTGCCGTAAACCGTTACAGTTGCCGTACTTATATTATCCTTTTTTTTTAAAAAAAAAAATCTTCGCCATCTTAGTTCACAAATTCACCGCTAATTCCTTCTCGTCATTTTTCATCCAATCACCTTTGATTTTATTTTCGCCTATCACATCACGTTATTTCAATTTGTCCACCTATCAGAGATCGTCTTATTTACACCAATCACAACGCTCCACGTCACTACTTGTTCTGCTTTTTAACCCTCGGTCGTGCATGTTTTGCGTCCTTGAGTTTCCATACCTCGCACACGCAACACCACAGCGCCATAACATGTCCACGTGCTAGCTGGTGTACCGGTACGATCGCCTCCTGGGCCTGCTCAACGCCGAGGAAGTGGTAGTGCAGACCTGCGTACCCGTGACGAACCAGGTCATGTACGTGGTGTTGAGGTAACTCCGAGGAGAGCCCCAAGGAGATCCACACTACCAATGCCGTCATTGCGGCTTACACCACGGCACACAAGTGCCTAGTGTTATTTTGTCACCTGAAGCGAAAGGTCTCCGTGGACACGTATCGAAGCTGCAATCTGCCGTTCACGTATAGAAACAGAGGTACAGTTGCCTAACACTAAGGTCTCCGTGGACACGTATCGAAGCTGCCATCTGACGTTCACGTATAGAAACACAGGTACAGTTGCCTAGCACTAAGGTCTCCGTGGACACGTATCGAAGCTGCAATCTGCCGTTCACGTATAGAAACAGGTATAGTTGCCTAGCACTAAGATCTCCGTGGACACGTATCGAACCTGCAATCTGCCGTTCACGTATAGAAACAGAGGTATAGTTGCCTAGCACTAAGGTCTCCGTGCACACGTATCGAAACTGCAATCTGCCGTTCACGTATAGAAACAGAGGTACAGTTGCCTAGCACTAAGGTCTCCGTGGACACGTATTCAAGCTGCAATCTGCCGTTCACGTATAGAAACAGAGGTACAGTTGTCTAGCACTAAGGTCTCCGTGGACACGTATAGAAACACAGGTACAGTTGCCTAGCACTAAGGTCTCCGTGAACACGTATCGAAGCTGCAATCTGCCGTTCACGTATAGAAACAGAGGTACAGTTGCCTAGCACTAAGGTCTCCGTGGACACGTATTGAAGCTGCAATCTGCCGTTCACGTATAGAAACAGAGGTGCAGTTCCCTAGCACTAAGGTCCCCGTGGATAGGTATCGAAGCTGCAATCTGCCGTTCACGTATAGAAACAGAGGTGCAGTTGCCTAGCACTAAGGTCTCCGTGGACACGTATCGAAGCTGCAATCTGACGTTCACGTATAGAAACAGAGGTATAGTTGCCTAGCACTAAGGTCTCCGTGGACACGTATCGAAGCTGCAATCTCCCGTTCACGTATACAAACAGAGGTACAGTTGCCTAGCACTAAGGTCTCCGTGGACACGTATTGAAGCTGCAATCTGCCGTTCACGTATAGAAACAGAGGTGCAGTTGCCTAGCACTAAGGTCTCCGTGGATACGTATCGAAGCTGCAATCTGCCGTTCACGTATAGAAACAAAGGTGCAGTTGCCTAGCACTAAGGTCTCCGTGGACACGTATCGAAGCTGCAATCTGCCGTTCACGTATAGAAACAGAGGTACAGTTGCCTACACTAAGGTCTCCGTGGACACGTATCGAAGCTGCAATCTGCCGTTCACGTATAGAAACAGAGGTACAGTTGCCTAGCACTAAGGTCTCCGTGGACACGTATCGAAGCTGCAATCTGCCGTTCACGTATAGAAACAGAGGTGCAGTTGCCTAGCGCTAAGGTCTCCGTGGACACGTATCGAAGCTGCAATCTGCCGTTCACGTATAGAAACAGAGGTGCAGTTGCCTAGCACTAAGGTCTCCGTGCACACGTATCGAAGCTGCAATCTGCCGTTCACGTATAGAAACAGAGGTACAGTTGCCTAGCACTAAGGTCTCCGTGGACACGTATCGAAGCTGCCATCTGACGTTCACGTATAGAAACACAGGTACAGTTGCTGACTTTTTAAAAACTCAATATTCTTGGTATATAGAGGCTTATTATGAGGTGATACATCCATTTATATGAATTTTCACGATCCACCACTGCACGATTTCTACCATCGCCAATAAAAATGCATTTAAAAGATTTTACCGCTGACGTACATCCGCTCTCAGGCTCTTTTTACACATAGATCAGCACACACACGTTGTTTGTACGTAAGGCTGCACATGGGAAATGACTGTTTGCAGAGTTCAGTTATTCCTGATGCTATTAGTGCAAATATTAAAACTATGAGTATCGTGTGTAGTGTTTTTGTGTTGTGCCAGTGCATACGTGTTATGTAAAATGTAAAGAATTAAATAAAAATCAGCAGATACTTCCTTTCTAAGGAGTAACACCAACTGTTGAATATAAATTCTCAAAGTGCTACGTTCGTACGACCTCTACCCTCTATCTGTTATAGGTGAGTACGAAAGTATGTAGATCGCGTTAAAATACACAACTTATGTCATATACATTTTTATTGTTGAGTGAACCGTTTTCGAGATATTGCTTGTTATTTACTTAAATTTTCGAATACTTATTTTCTCAAATGGGAATTCGTTATTCATTTTTTTTGTCTTTGATATGCAAAGAGTATTAATCTGTGGCAAAAAGAATGGTACTGCACATAGCAACCAGCTATTAAGAGATATGTATGTGCTTAAAGGCTACTGTTTTTCTATATTCCCCTTGTAAATATATTTTCCCTACATCTACAACAAAATTAGCAATAAAATAGAGTTTGCAAATGTTTATCTCGATTAACATGAACTAGATGGGGAATAAGCGTTTGTAAAAATACTTTGTACAAGAGTTGAGAAAGTCATGTGAGTGTTACACATCAGATTTTTTTTATGTGTTTCAGTGGGTGAATAATAATTAGTTTTGTTGGTATCGTTATCACAGTACTGTTTCGCTTGTGAAATCCCGTTCTCTTTGTATTAAAAAAAATGGCTCTAACGATTTTGATGAAAAATATCATATGTTTTTAAGATAATGTCGTGAGAAATGAAATGTATATCTCGAATTTTCTGGGAATGTCTCCAAAAGTATTCTTCATTGTGAACGACTTTTTCATAACTGATAAACCGTAAGAGATAGACAAAATTTTACTACACAAAAAATGTAGATCGCGTTAAAATACACAACTTATGTCATATACATTTTTGTTGTTGAGTGAACCGTTTTCGAGATATTGCTTGTTATTTCATTAAATTTTCCAATACTTATTTTCTCAAATGGGAATTCGTTATTCATTTTTTTTTTGTCTTTGATATGCAAAGAGTATTAATCTGTGGCAAAAAGAATGGTGCTGCACATAGCAACCAGCTATTAACAGATATGTATGTGCTTAAAGGCTACTGTTTTTCTATATTCCCCTTGTAAATATATTTTCCCCTACATCTACAAGAAAATTAGCAATAAAATAGAGTTTGCAAATGTTTATCTCGATTAACATGAACTAGATGCAGCATAAGCGTTTGTAAAAATACTTTGTACAACAGTAGAGAAAGTCATGTGAGTGTTACACATCAGATTTTTTTTTATACAAGAAAATTAGCAATAAAATAGAGTTTGCAAATGTTTATCTCGATTAACATGAACTAGATGGGGAATAAGCGTTTGTAAAAATACTTTGTACAAGAGTTGAGAAAGTCATGTGAGTGTTACACATCAGATTTTTTTTTTTATGTGTTTCAGTGGGTGAATAATAATTAGTTTTGTTGGTATCGTTATCACAGTACTGTTTCACTTGTGAAATCCCGTTCTCTTTGTATTAAAAAAAAATGGCTCTAACGATTTTGATGAAAAATATCATATGTTTTTAAGATAATGTCGTGAGAAATGAAATGTATATCTCGAATTTTCTGGGAATGTCTCCAAAAGTATTCTTCATTGTGAACGACTTTTTCATAACTGATAAACCGTAAGAGATAGACAAAATTTTGCTACACAAAAAATGTAGATCGCGTTAAAATACACAACTTATGCCATATACATTTCTTTTGTTCAGTGAACCGTTTTTCGAGATATTCCTTGTTATTTCCTTAAATTTTCCAATACTTATTGAATCCCAAAAAAAAAAAAAAAAAGCATTTTTGGAAACATGTCCGTGTGTGTGTGCCTGTCTGTGTGTCTGTCTCTCTGTGTGTGTGTGTGTGTGTGTGTGCGCGCGAGTACGTGCCTAGTATGCGTGCGCCACAAGCCGAAACGACGACATTATAGAAAAACTTTATCATTTGCCTACCGGACAGGGACAACCGCGAAAACCTGAAAAAAAAGCTCTAAGAGTATTCTAACGCTTACCGATCTGGTAAACCCATGAAAACAAGATAGTACACTTTTTTTTAATTTTCTCAAAAATGGCTATAACGATTTTGATGAAAATATCATATGTTTAAGTTAATGTCGTGAGAAATAAAATGTATATCTCAAATTTTCTGGGAATGTCTCCAAAAGTATTCTTCATTGTGAACGCCTTTTGCATAACTGGGAAACCATAAGAGATAGACAAAATTTTACTTCACAAAAAATGTAGATCGCGTTAAAATACACAACTTATGCCATATACATTTCTTTTGTTGAGTGAACCGTTTTCGAGATATTGCTTGTTATTTCCTTAAATTTGACAATACTTACACTTTTTTTTACTTTTCTCTACTACGTATAGTAAGTAGGGGAAGTATTGCATTCCACCCAAAAATTCGATACCGAGATTTTACCGGAAATACACGTTTTGAGACCTCCTGAATCCCAAAAAAAAAGGCATTTTTGGAAACATGTCCGTGTGTGTGTGCCTGTCTGTGTGACTGTCTGTCTGTGTGTGTGTGTGCGCGAGTACGTGCCTTGTATCCGTGCGCCACAAGCCGAAACGACGACATTATAGAAAAACTTTATCATCTGCCTACCGGACAGGGACACCCGCTAAAAAACCTGAGAAAACCTCGAAAATTAGAAACGGCTTCGTCACCCACTACAGAAAACGCCTACCAACCAGGGAAAACCTATGAAAAAGCAGAAAGAGTTTGCATTCGTTTACCAACCGCAGAAAACTCCCAAAAAAACTAGTTATTTTAAAAAAAAAAAGGAAAAGTCGAATAATATAAGTATGGCAACTGCAACGTTTGTGTGTGTGTGTGTGTGTGTGTGTGCGCGCGAGTACGTGCCTAGTATCCGTGCGCCGACAAGGTAAAACTTCATCATTTGCCTACCGGGCAGGGACAACCGCTAAAAAACCTGAGAAAACCTCGAAAATTAGAAACGCCTTCGTCAACCAGTACAGAAAACGCCTACCAACCAGGGAAAACCTATGAAAAAGCAGAAAGAGCTTGCATTCGTTTACCAACCGCAGAAAACCTCCAAAAACTAGTTATTTTTTAAAAAAACGAAAAAACAAAAAGAAAAAAAGGAAAAGACGAATAATATAAGTATGGCAACTGCAACGTGTGTGTGTGTGTGTGTGCGAGTATGTGCCTAGTATCCGTGCGCTGACAAGCAAAAACTTCATCATTTGCCTACCGGGCAGGGACAACCACGAAAAACCTGAAAAAACCTCGAAAATTAGAAAGGGCTTCGTCAACCACTACAGCAAACGCCTACCAACCAGGGAAAACCTGTGAAAAAGCAGAAAGAGCTTGCATTCGTCTACCAACCAGAGAAAACCCCCCAAAAACTAGTTATTTTTTTAAAAAACAAACGTAAAAAAAAGAAAAAGAAAAAAAGAAAAGAAAAAAAAGAAAGCCGGGTAATATAAGTATGGCAACTGTAACGGTTTACGGTAAACGCGCGCGCGCGCAATGCGTCACGGCGGGCAATATTCTTCAAGTTATCGCGCAGTTTGCAGCTCTTTCATCGCAGCGGGCCTATCGCCACGCACATCGTCTGCTGAAATTGCTGATGAGTTCTGGAGAGGCTTTTGCAAATCTTGTCGGTAGCAAAACTTACCTTTCCCATCACCTCCAACATACCCCACTCCCACACCTTTTTGTTTCCACCAATCATAATCTCTCTTATTCTTACCAATCAACAACTTTCATTTGCTCCTTTCCACCAATAAAATCACTTCTTATTCCCACCAATCACAACTTCACACGTCACTTTCTGTTACACTTTTTATCCCTCGCTCCCCATCTTTTCCCTCTTTCAGTTCCGACCTCCGCACAGACAACACCTCGCCGCTGCTCACATCTCCGAACCAGATTGCCGGCGAGAACAGATCTCGTTTATTCACACCTCGACGGTTGACTCGACAGCAGCTACTGTGAACACCTACGTCGTACACGTTTTTGACCGCTTCGACCGGCTATGAGAACCCTGCTCCTACGTACGCTAGCGACCATCACGATGGTCCAGTACCAGGTTTTGGTATAGTTAAATTACGCCTCTGCAAAGGGTGTCTGTACCGCTTTAAAAACCTAGGTATATCAGTGCGTAGTGATGTTGGTTGATCTTAAAGCTGGTTAAGCATTTTCAAAAACAGTTTGCTTTTATTTTTCCGCCTCGCGTGCCGCGCTTTTGGTGACGCATCCACACCGGTAACAGGTAAGTACCACACGCATAATTATTTTTCGGACCTGCTTGGCGTAGGAATATATCCTTTCGTGTTTTGGTACTGTAACCTCAAATCTCCTTACCCTCCTCTTGCGACCGCCATCTTGTTTAGTTCCCACCGCATCTCCTTGTCGCAGACCCTCCGCCATTTTTAGTTCCCGCTATTTTAACCTCAAAATCTACTCTTCTAACCTCTTGCTACCGCCATCTTCTTTTAGTTCCCATTCTCACCACCGCATCTCCTTACCCCCCACCTCTTGCGACCGCCATGTTCACCACTAACCTCCAAATTTCCTCGTCCTTAAACCTCTTGTCTCAACCACCTTGTTTAGTTCCCATTTTCGCCACCGCATCTCATATCGCCCCATCTCTCTATCCACTCAAGAAAACTACCATCCAACGTTCAAAAAAAATTGCTGATCAGTTCACGACAGGCTTTTGCAAATCTTGTTGCTAGCAAAACTTACCTTTCCCATCACCTCCAACATACCCCACTCCTTTTTCTTTCCACCAATCATAACCTCTCTTATTCTTACCAATCAACAACCTTCATTTGCTCCTTTCCACCAATAACATCACTTCTTATTCCCACCAATCACAACTTCACACGTCACTTTCTGTTACACTTTTTATCCCTCGCTCCCCATCTTTTCCCTCTTTCAGTTCCGACCTCCGCACAGACAACACCTCGCCGCTGCTCACATCTCCGAACCAGATTGCCGGCGAGAACAGATCTCGTTTATTCACACCTCGACGGTTGACTCGACAGCAGCTACTGTGAACACCTACGTCGTACACGTTTTTGACCGCTTCGACCGGCTATGAGAACCCTGCTCCTACGTACGCTAGCGACCATCACGATGGTCCAGTACCAGGTTTTGGTATAGTTAAATTACGCCTCTGCAAAGGGTGTCTGTACCGCTTTAAAAACCTAGGTATATCAGTGCGTAGTGATGTTGGTTGATCTTAAAGCTGGTTAAGCATTTTCAAAAACAGTTTGCTTTTATTTTTCCGCCTCGCGTGCCGCGCTTTTGGTGACGCATCCACACCGGTAACAGGTAAGTACCACACGCATAATTATTTTTCGGACCTGCTTGGCGTAGGAATATATCCTTTCGTGTTTTGGTACTGTAACCTCAAATCTCCTTACCCTCCTCTTGCGACCGCCATCTTGTTTAGTTCCCACCGCATCTCCTTGTCGCAGACCCTCCGCCATTTTTAGTTCCCGCTATTTTAACCTCAAAATCTACTCTTCTAACCTCTTGCTACCGCCATCTTCTTTTAGTTCCCATTCTCACCACCGCGTCTCCTTACCCCCACCTCTTGCGACCGCCATGTTCACCACTAACCTCCAAATTTCCTCGTCCTTAAACCTCTTGTCTCAACCACCTTGTTTAGTTCCCATTTTCGCCACCGCATCTCATATCGACTCATCTCTCTATCCACTCAAGAAAACTACCATCCAACGTTCAAAAAAAATTGCTGATCAGTTCACGACAGGCTTTTGCAAATCTTGTTGCTAGCAAAACTTACCTTTCCCATCACCTCCAACATACCCCACTCCTTTTTATTTCCACCAATCATAATCTCTCTTATTCTTACCAATCAACAACCTTCATTTGCTCCTTTCCACCAATAACATCACTTCTTATTCCCACCAATCACAACTTCACACGTCACTTTCTGTTACACTTTTTATCCCTCGCTCCCCCATATTTTCCCTCTTTCAGTCCCGACCTCCGCACAGACAACACCTCGCCACCCAGCTCCTCTCCATCACGCGACCTCCATTCTCCTCCATCTTCCTTCCTTCATCTTCCACCCCAAATTAACGAACCAATCAAAACACTCCACGTCACTTCCTCTTCCTCCTTCACCTTACCCTAATCCTCAATTCTTTCAACTCGTCCCGGATGAACCAATTGCAATAACGATAATCCTACCGCTCAGGGCGCTTTTCAAACTTACCGCCGCCGCCGTCGCACGCACCGACACTAGCGACACCAGCGCCCCTAGCGGCAGGATTATCGTTAAAACAATTGGCTCATCCGGGACTAATACTACTATTGCTTGTTATTCCCTTAAATTTTCCAATACTTATACTTTTTCTCAAATTCGTTATTCATTTTTACTTTCTCTACTATGTATAGTAAGTAGGGGAAGTATTGTATTCCACCCAAAAATTCTATACCTAGATTTCACCGGTACCGGATTACATGTTTTGAGACCCCCTGAATCCAAAAAAAGCATTTTTGGAAACATGTCTGTGTGCGTGTCTGTGTGTGTGTCTGCGAACAGCATAACTCAGAAACGAACAGTCGGATAAACACCAAACTTGGTATTTAGTTTCAGTATCTTCCAGAGATGCGACACGAAGGTTTTCAAGAAAATCCCCCCACCCCAGAATTCCCTTTACATGGAAGATTTTTCGAAAATTTTAATTTTTAAAAAACGGCTCTAACGATTTTGATTAAAATATCATATGTTTAAGATATTTTCATGGCAAATAAAATGTATATGTTGAATTTTCTGGGAATGTCTCCAAAAGTATTCTTCATTGTGAACGACTTTTGGTAAACTGGTAAACCATAAGAGATCGACAAAAGTTTACTACACAAGAAATGTAGATCGCATTAAAATACACAATTTATGTCATATACATTTTTTTTTTGAGTGAACCATTTTCGAGATATTGCTTGTTATTCCCTTAAATTTTTCAATACTTGTTTTCTCAAATGGGAATTCGTTATTCATTTTTACTTTCTCTACTACGTATAGTAAGTAGGGGAAGTATTGTGTTCCACCCAAAAATTCCATACCGAGATTTTACCGGAAATACATGTTTTGAGATCCCCTGAAGAAAAAAAAAAGCATTTTTGGAAACATGTCCGTGTGCGTGTCTGTCTGTGAACAGCATAACTCAGAAACGAACAGTCCGATAAACACTAAACTTGGTATTTAGGTTCAGTATCTTCCAGGGATGCGACACGAAGATTTACAAGAAAATCCCCCCACCCCAGGATACCCTTTACATAGAAGATTTTACGAAAATTTTAATTTTCTCAAAAACGGCTCTAACGATTTTGATTAAAATATCATATGTTTAAGATATTTTCACGACAAAATGTATATGTTGAATTTTCTGGGAATGTCTCCAAAAGTGTTCTTCATTGTGAACGACTTTTGCATAACTGGTAAACATAAGAGACAGACAAAATTTTACTGCACAAAAAATGGTCATCGCGTTAAAATACATAATTTATGTCATATACATTTTTTTTGTCATTGAACCATTTTCGAGATAATGCTTGTTATTCTCTTAAATTTTTCAATACTTATTTTCTCAAATGGGAATTCGTTATTCATTTTTTTGTCTTGGATATGCAAAGAGTATTAATCTGTGGCAAAGAGAATGGTGCTGCACCTAGTAATCAGCTATTAAGAGATATGTATATGCAAAAGCTACTGTATTTCTATATTTCCCTGTAAATATATATTCCCCTTACAAGTACAAGAAAATTAGCAATAAGATAGAGTCTGCAAATCTTTATCTCGATTAACATGAAGTAGATGGAGAATAAGCGTTTGTAAAAGTAGTTTGTACAAGCGTAGAGAAAGTCATGTGAGTGTAACACATCAGATTTTTTTGTCTTGAATATGCAAAGAGTATTAATCTGTGGCAAAGGGAATGTTGCTGCACCTAGTAACCAGCTATTAAGAGATATGTATGTGCTTAAAGGCTACTGTATTTCTATATTACCCTTGTAAATATATATTCCCCTTACATCTACAAGAAAATTAGCAATTAGATGGAGTCTGCTAATGTTTATCTCGATTAACATGAAGTGGATGGAGTATACGCGTTTGTAAAAATACTCTACAAGAGTAGAGAAAGTCATGTGAGTGTAACACATCAGATTTTTTTTTTATGTCCTGGACATGCAAAGAGAATGTAATGCGCCACATAGCAACCAGCTCTTAAAAGATTTGACTATCGCTTAAAACCTACCATATTCCCCTTGCATCTACAAGAAAATTAGCAATAAGATTGACATTTCGATATCTCGATTAACATGAAGCGTATGGAGAATAAGCGTTTGTAAAAATAGTTTGTACTAGAGTAGAGAAAGTCATGTGAGTGTAAGATCAGATTTTTTTCTGATATCAGTTCTAAAGCATATGACGTTTTAATCAAAACGTTACAGTTGTTTTTGAGAAGATAAAAAAATAACGAATTTTTTTCAAAGGTTGGTTTCGGGCGGGCGAATTAGTTTAATCAAAATCTTCCTCTTGCATCCTTAAAGGATGCTGTACTTAACTACAAAATATGTTATTAATTCGCTTTTCCTTTAAGTGTTGTACTGCTCCCTCATACACATTAGATACATGCACCTTTTCGAAAAATGATTTAGGGGGGTGTTCAGGGAATCCCCCCATGCGTGTGTTTGCAGTGAAAACTCTAAATTGAATTTTTAGCTGGAATACAATAGTTACCATGCATAAAGACCGACACTGGTATCCGAGGTCGTTCTGGCACTTAATCGTGAACGAGGCAACAGGAAGGCTTTTCCAGGTTTTCCTCTGCACTACGAGCTGCCGGGGAAGTATCCTAAACTTAAACCTGGAACGTTTTTCATCCCAAATTGCGTTTCCCAGTTATCATTTCATATCATGTAACTTCAATGTCTACCTCCTGCGGTGCTCAATGAAGTAAGACCGGACCTTAAACGGTATTCAAAAAGATAAGCGTAGACAAAATAAAAGTTAAGCTTAATAAAGGAGTTATTGCCAAGCGTTCATAACTTTTATTACCACCATCAGTTCATTTTTCCTTTATTGCCATTTCTATCATTCGCGTCCCCAATATTTTCCGACTCATATTTAAAAAAGAAATTATAATTTCCTCAATGTTATTAGTAATTTAAACATAAACGTTTTATAAACTCTTTATTTGTTATTACTGATATTGGTGCATGTGTTTCTTAATTTTGACATAACGTACGAACACCACAATTCCTAATATCTCCTCTAGGCAACAGCAGTCGGATCATTCATCCTGGAAGAAGAAAATGCCTCCCATTTATATAGATTTAAGCAAGCATAATCAGATAAATACCAACCAAACTCTGTATCTATACGGATGGTTCTAAAATTGAGAAAGGCATTGGATGTGCTGTGATATGTGGAGATATCATCCTTCAATACAAATTACCATCCTTGTTCTCTATATTTAGTTGTGAATTTTATGCTATTAAAAAGGCACTAGAATACGCTCTGGAAACTGCACATAGCGACTCTCTATCAGCCTTAAACGCAATACAAGACACGTTCTCTACCAACAGTATTGTAAACGAAATACATAATCTTGTTACCATCCTTTATAGAAAAGTCACTCAATTTCATGTGGATACCATCTCATAAAAGCATACCTGGTAATGAAAGAGCCGATAC
Source organism: Deroplatys truncata (assembly GCA_030765065.1). Taxonomy (NCBI): domain Eukaryota; kingdom Metazoa; phylum Arthropoda; class Insecta; order Mantodea; family Mantidae; genus Deroplatys; species Deroplatys truncata. Next base: position 225,823,491 of record CM060976.1, read on the forward strand.
TACAGCAAAACAAGCTACAGAACTACCAACACAAGATACTGATATCAAAATACCTCTCCAAGATGCAGTCACACATTTTAAGAAGAAAATACACAAAGAATGGCTCACCAACTGGATGAACTAGTAAACTTCATTATGTACGTGGAACTTCAACTCAAGAATATCCAATAAGACAGCTACAGCAGCGAAACCAAATTGTAATATTCCGACTACGAATTGGGCACACTAAACTGACACACTCTTATTTGTTAAATAGAAGCTCTCCACCAATTTGTGAAACATGTAAAACAACATTAACAGCAGTACATATTATATTAACATGTCCAAAATTTGAAAATCAACGTAATCAGATTGGTATGCCCAGAAATATTTCTGCAGCACTCAATGATGCAACTTTTATCGAGAAAGTAATTATTTTTCTTAAACTGATTAATATTCATCAATACATTTAACCAAATTGTAACCTGTATATATATATATACATAATGTGTAAGTATTATCATTGTAATCCAATAATGTAAGCAGCTGTAATGGAAGGTCGTGATAAAACGTAGGAAGGTTAAAACAACCCTAAATAAAACTTTAAAAAAAATATGGTTGAAAGAAAGTTACCTCACCTCAGATGAAATTATATTCCAAATGTCCCTTGAAATGGCAAGCGGGTTGAATCTCATCAGAACCAAGGACATTTAACTCGGAAAATATTATGTTTGCTGCAGAAGAAACGCCCGTTTAAAACTATAGTTGCTCAGCACGCATGTGACATGTGCAGAACAAACGTCATGGCATTTATATGTATACAACGGTCTGTTGAATTTTATGAGAATGGAACAAAGAAAGTTATTATGGGCCTCAAACAAAAAGTTGGAGGGAATAGACTGCCGCTCTTTTCAAAGGGAAATATTTCTTGGAATAAGCGATCATAAAATTCTGCAGTCTTTGAGAGGTCGTGAAAAAGCAATATGTACTCAGAGGGGATGCAGTTCAACATTCCCTATCGAGATTAACCCACGTGTTTTAAAACGTGGCGAAGTCCCAAAATGAGGCCGTAAATAGTGGACGGTTTGCCTGTAAAACCTACGGGAGCGGAGGGCTTTTTACAGCTTTGTAGACAGGTTCACAGTGTTACAGATTTTCACCATGGACATGAATTGAACTCTATTGCTGTATATTGTAACTTAAGATTACAGAGTGAATGTACCACGCTAATAGGTATACACTGCTATGGCAGGCCGAGCTTATCTGTGTACCTATCCATCAGAATCATGGTTCCCCTTCATTGTGCTGCAACTGCAAAAAAAAAAAAAAAAAAAAAATTCATAACGTGCAGATTTAAAATTTGATTTTACCGCTAATGATGCTAACTAGCAGTGATGGGCGCGAACATTCAGTAATGAGCGACGTGAACTATAGTCAACTCCCTCGCGTAAATTGTTTATCCTGTTCGCGTTCAGTGACTGCGGGATATGCTTCCCATTTTTGTGACTTTTTTTGTTTATAGTTGATGCTACGAAGCGTAAAATATGAACTAGAAATCTGTGTATAGCCTAGGAAGTGATGTTCTTTGCTTTGATACTTGTTTATTGTGGTACCAGGAAGAATTTCAGCATGTGTGACAGAAAGAAGCAGTACTTGTTACCAGGTCTTCAACGATCAGATGCGCTACATCTAAGTCCAGCTCTGCTCGCCTGACACTGCTGTGGCTGCCTAATTACAACCAGGAACAGGAACGACAAAGTTAAGATACGTAGTTCTTAAACTGAGAACGAGAACCAGCAGAGTTTGGTTAATAATACAAGGGAACGACACGGGAATGCTTATCGATACCAAAGTGGAACGCCTATTATACGCCTTGGTATGCCATTTACTTGTGACTGACCAATGGCATTTTCTCACCTGCTAGTAACCAACATATCCAAGTAAACCAACTTCGAAATTCGGTGCAATAAACGTTTTCTGAAAGCCACGCCATTAGGCGTCACCGTAACAGTTTTGTAATAAATTGTAACCAACATATCCAAGTAAACCAACTTCGAAATTCGGTGCAATAAACGTTTTCTGAAAGCCACGCCATTAGGCGTCACCGTAACAGTTTTGTAATAAATTGTGTACATTAAAGTCTGCTGTTTCCTGTTCGGTTTTGTTTCCCAGGCTTGTGGTTAGAGAGAGCTCTAGCAGCGGCCTCCTGAAACGTTTTCTTCCATTAAGATAGCTACACTCAATATGAATCCAATACACCGTTCCCGGGAACGGAAAAGCTAAAGCTTGACCAGGTTTCTCGTTCCCGTTGGGTTCCCCATCCTGGTTATTTTGAACCGATCTTCACAGTTTGAGCGTTCACAAGTAACGGGAAGATAACTGGAGCCCGGAAACAGAAACGGGAGATGTAGTCAAGCTATTCCGTTCCCATTCCCAGTCACAGCATATTTTATTCATCTTGTGCTTAACTGTCTCCTTGGTAGGAATGAATTAACAGCCTGTAGTTATCTCTCTAGTTTCAAGCCTAAAATGAAGGGGGGGACAAAAGAAAGAAATGTACTGGGTCATTAGTAGGGCCCGGATTTTTAGGTGGAGTAAACCTTCATTTTAGGTTTCTTATATACTTAAAATAGGTTTCTTTAGGTTTTTCTTGATTAAAATAGTTTTTTTAATGTTTTACTTCGTGGATCAATACAAGTATAAATAATTTTGCTTTTCTGGTTCTTAGTTGTAAGATTTATTTTTTGATACATTCTCAAATTTTCTGGCGTAAACGATTTCCTGTTATCAGTAACACGTTCTTGAATGAAGAAAAGCTTCTTACATACCGTCATTGGAACGTAGAACATAGATGCCAGTGCAGCAGGCTCTAGGGGTAGTTCTCCTGGATACGTTTCTCCCTGCAATACTAAATTGATGATTTTCATATCTTCAAAAGCAGGATTTCGTTGAAGAATCTTCTGCAACTTCCACTGGTCCAGGTATTTCTTTACCGGAAACATTGACAATGATATCTAGAGCATCTTTCAGTGGCAAAGTTGTAGCTTCTGGTATAAAACAAAAATGTGTCTTAATATATGTAAGGGAAGCGGCAAGAATGGGACACTCAAGTATTTCTTAGCCTTGGCAATGCAGGAAGCTTCTGTTTCATCCAGTTCATGCCGGCCCTCGTAGCCGTGGTCGCTAGAGTGTGTAGCTTCGGCGCACCGCCAAGTTGAGGGTCGCGGGTTCGAGTCCCGCTATGGGCATGGGTGTTTTTGTGTGTTGTATGTCTAATTGTGGTAATAAGCTGTAAAGTAAACAGTAAAACAAGGTAATCATAAACTGGGTAAACAAGGGAGCTTAAAAAGAAAGAAAAAAACACTCAATAGCATGCTGATATTTGCCGGCCCTCATAGCCGTGGTCGCTAGAACATGTAGCTTCGGCGCTCCGCCAAGCTGACGGTTGCGGGTTCTAGTCCCGCCATGGACATGGGTGTGTGTGTGTGTGTGTGTGTGTGTGTGTGTAATTGCGGTAATAAGCAGTAATGAAAAACAGTAAAAACACAGTTCAAAAGAATAAAAGAAATTCCTTGACGACATTTTTAGCGTCTTTTAAGTGCTCGGCATAGAAAATGGCAGCAGACAGCCTCCTGACCTATCAGCTGCATCCAGGTGTCACCACGTCACATGTGCTGCGTTTAACTGTAGTAAGTTGAATTATCTACTGGCTATATGTGGTGGAAATAATTTTACAATGAGTTTCAATCCGAAAATAACATTCTTCATTTCGAAAAAGAAAAAACAGCTATTTAGGTTATTTTAGGTGTCAACCCCTCATTTAGGTTGTTTTAAGTGTAATAAAATTCGTATATTCTGCTCCAGGAAGTGTGAAAGAAGTATATATCTTGAAATGTGTTAATAGCGAGGAAAAATATTGGTTAAAACCTAAAGATCCGGGCCCTAGTCATTAGAAACAGATTAGGATTGTGCGAGAATAGTATGGCGTCACTGTTAAAAACATATGATGTGTTGCATTCAGATGACTTTCCCTACTGACTTTTCTACAAACTATTTTTACAAACGCTTATTCTTCTGGCTACTGCTTGTTATTAAAACATTCATTACTGATTTACATATACGTTGTGGGTATAAGAAGTATACAATAGTCTACAGGATAGTCAGAATATTAAAAGTCGGATCGCTATGTGATAGCTTTGAAATTCCATGCTGTTTGCTCGCGTTAAAAGAAAACAAACGAATAGCGTCTTACCATTTGAAGAATGTATTTGAAAATTCAAATCAATAACAAAGGATATCTTGGAAATGCCTAATGTCACAAAAAATGAATTGTGTGCCTTAACGAGAACTACTTTTTAGTGGTTTACTAATTATACAAAAGGCATTCAGAATGAAGAGGACTTCACAGGTTATTTGCATAAAATTCAAAATATGTATACAGTTTGCCATCCAAATATCTTAAACACATGATTGGCATTTTAATCAAAATCGTTAGAGGCGTTTTTTGAGAAAATGAAAAATATTCCAAATGAAGGGTAATTTGCAGTGGGGATCTGGGAACCTTCTTAAAATCTCAGTGTCGCATCCTTGTAAGGTGCCTAGAACTTGAATACAAGCTTGGTATTTAACTGACTTTTCGTTTTTGATGAGTTATGCTGTTCGCAGGAGCACGCACGCACATGCACCACACGCGCGCGCGCCGATCTTTTTCTAAAAAGGTTTTCTTTGGATTCTGGAATCCTTAAAACGGGCATTTTCAATGAAAATTGCATATCGAATTTTTGGGTGGAATGCAATACCTTCTCTTCCTATTTAATGAGAAAGTAAAAGTGTTACCTGTATCGTACTTCGAGGTTTGCTAATCTGCAATTGTTTGTTGAATTATAACAGATTCTATAAACTTTAGACGTTTTCGATTTTGTTTCTGATTCCTATTCCCGATATTTAGTTCATGCTAACGTTAATACTCGACCTCTGTCTTTCTTTTTGGTTTAGAGTTTCAAAGAATTATAATAGTCTTTCAAGTTTCATTATTTGTACGCGAATTATCAATTTTGCTTGTGTTATTTTGATTTGTGATTCAGGTTATACATTCTTAGTATCTCAGAAAAACAGTGAGGAGAAACGGTTGAGTATATCAGAGTATACAGGGTGTACCATTTAAGTTGAGAATGTACATACCTCCAAAACTAAGCGTTGTAGAAAGAAATGTCTTGAATAAAAGTTGAAGTAGTATTCGTTTTACATTATTAGCACCACGCTTTGGGCACCAATCTGAAGTTGGTTATTGCCTCACTGTTGGAAAGCCAAACTTGAGGGTTGTTTCAGCTGTATGCACCACGTATGATACAAAGTTTCCGGTGGCCTTCGCCCCACGTTCACTTTCCCGGTGGCCTTCGCCCCCACGTTTAAAAATCAACTTTGTATTTTTAACGTTTATTTAAATATTATATATGTATGTTTGCCTCGGCCTGCGTCAGTAGTAATTTGCAGAAACACGTATCTCATAGCAGGGGTTGGTGCGGCTAAAGAATGAAGGCTTACAAATATATATATATATATATATATATATATATATATATATATTTACTTCACTCCTTTTATTATTCCTTCTCACGATTAAATAACTCTTCACTGATGTATCCTACTGTAGAGCTGTGAGATTATTGTTACTTGTACTTTTTAACACGTAAACTTTATATTATTCACGCCGTAATGCATTTTTTTGTCTCACACTGAATACGTATCGAACTGCTCGGGAACGCTGGCAAGTAGCGTTTGGTTTCTACCGCCTAAATTTATACTTTTACTATAATGCGTGTATCTGATTGGCTAATTTTACTCCAATAGAATACTTTTATTTAACTTACAGCTTTTCTAGTTTTTGATTGGCTATTTATAAACTGTTTTGAATATTACATTATTGTTCCAAGAATTACTAGTAGCATTATTAAACTTTCTAATTCATTATTGGCCTCAAGATTATCTCATTGTTAGCAACTTTCGGCTTCTATTCTCACTGCTCCTACATTGTTAAATTACATAATACATTCACATAGCATTATTATACATGTACATAATAATATAAACATAATACAATGACTGTTACATATATTTTATATATTGTATTATACACATATTGCTTTAAGGCGAGCTGTTATTATATTTTATATTATATAATTAGACTGATACCATTTAAGTGTTAAAAATACTGCCTCAAAGTTACTTGGTATTATGGGGAAAGTAAATTCCATTAGTTGTGTTTTATTCGGAGGACGTTGTAATGGTCATATAATGCAATTGTAGGTTCCCATTTAAGAATATTAATTTTTTGTACTGGGTAGGCTACTGTACGCTTCTAATACCAACAACGAAATATGTATTAAAACGATTTCTGCAAACCTCTATCTGAATCAATAAGAATATACACGAATAAGCTTTTGTAAGAATAGTGCATAGGAGATGGGCAGTATATATATGCTTTCCTTCCCCCCGTTTTGAACTAATGGAGGTCTCATATATCCAACAAATCTCTGTATCAAATTGTTTGATGGAGTTGAATACTCTTCATACCATAGGTATGCGGCAGAGAAGATAAAAATGAAATCGAATATGAAGGAAAGAACAGATAGAAGATGCTGATGCTGATGCGTTAAAATATAAGTGAGGGAGCAGCTAAGATAAGAGGCATATATGAGTGGAGCTCTGCATAAAAACACGACGGTACAAAATGAGGAGGAATGAAAATAAAGAAATTGAAGAAAAGGGGGGAGCTTCTTAGCACAAAATGAAAAAGGAGAGAATGAAATAGGCGGTGCAGATGTGTAGAAAAGCAGGAGGAGGAAAGTAGAATGAGACAATGAAGGAACAAGCCTTGAAGACGATGTAAATAACTAGAATGCAACAAAAATAAAAGAGCAGAAAAGCGAGAGATAAAACATAACCTTTCTGTCTACGCGTGCAGAAGAAAAAGGAAAACAATAAAACAGGAAGAGAAAGCAAAAGTACGAGGGAAAAATAAATAAGTTATATTAAAACTACAACGGGCTTAAGCAAAAGAAGGGGAAAAAAAGAAAAAGGTAATTAGAAAAGGCAAGGAAGAGGAGGGCGTTGCTTATAGCGGCTGTTATGATTTATGGGTAACATTATGTGACCAGGATAAATTGAATTTAGACCTTGCCGTGTGCATTTCGTATTCAGAGACGATCGAAAGCTTGTTAACATACCACTAAAGAAGTGATGCTAGTAGTGGCAAATGTTATCGAGCGCAGAAAATTAATTACTGGATTCCAGCTGTCGTCAATAGAAACAATTACTGCTGATGGACGTATACTGAGAAACTTAACGTTTATGTTTTAGGTGTATGTAGTTGCTTTCTCTATGGCTTATCTCCGGTAGACAAGTACTGTATTCGGCTGCAAAATATCGCGATTTCACGGAAATACACGTTTCAAATTCCCTAAAGCATATATGAAATACCAGAAAGAGAAAACAACATACTCAAAAAGCGAAAATCGGATATGTATTTTATAAGATACAAAGCCTGTTCTTCCTTTCCCTTAGTTCTTGATTTGACTAGCTGTGCTAGAACATTCGCTAACCCACCTACAGAGGCGGACAGAAGTATTCAAATATCAACATTATGCTACTAAAAGAGGACATTTAAATACCAAAACATACACAATAAAATAAACAAATCTCTTCTATGTTTTTAACACACCTTTATTTCATTTTAAATGCCACATTTATTTACTTAAACTAAACATAAATACATTTTCGTATTGAAAACGAAAAATCTGATGTGTTACACTCACATGACTTTCTCTACTCTTGTACAAACTATTTTTACAAACGCTTATTCTCCATCTACTTCATGTTAATCGAGATAAACATTTGCAGAGTCTATCTTATTGCTAATTTTATTGTAGATGTAAGGGGAATGTATATTTACAAGGGCAATTTGGAAATACAATAGCCTTTAAGCACATACATATCTCTTAATAGCTGTTGCTAGGTGCAGCACCATTCCCTTTGCCACAGATTAATACTCTTTGCATATCCAAGACAAAAAAAATGAATAACGAATTCCCATTTGAGAAAATAAGTATTGAAAAATTTAAGGGAATAACAAGTAATATCTCGAAAATGATTCACTCAACAAAAAAAATGTATATGACATAAATTTGTATTTTAACGCGATCTGCATGTTTTGTGTAGTAAAATTTTGTCTATCTCTTATGGTTTACCAGTTATGCAAAAGTCGTTCACAATGAAGAATACTTTTGGAGACATTCCCAGGAAATTCAAGATATACATTTTATTTGTCATAAAAATATCTTAAACATATGATATTTTAATCCAAATCGTTAGAGCTATTTTTGAGAAAATTAAAATTTTCGAAAAATCTTCCATGTAAAGGGTAATCTGGGGTGAGGGGATTTTCTTGAAAACCTTCGCGTCGCATCTCTGGAAGATACTGAATCTAAATACCAAGTTTGGTGTTTATCGGACTGTTCGTTTCTGAGTTATGCTGTTCACAAACACACATACACATACACACGGACATGTTTCCAAAAATGCTTTTTTTGGATTCAGGGGGTTTCAAAACATGTATTTCCGGTGAAATCTCGGTATCGAATTTTTGGGTGGAATACAATACTTCCCCTACTTACTATACGTAGTAGAGAAGGTAAAAACTAGCTCACTCACGCCACTTAATGCTATACATCCACATACCATTATGCTGTCGCCCCCATGTTTGACCGTAGCGTCCATATTTTTAGGATCCCACTCAGTATTCTTCTATCTCCATACCTTAAAATCGGTAATCACTTCGGTGTACATTGAACTTGCTTTAATCTACCATAACACATGAGGCAGTATTTTTAACACTTAATTGATTTCAGTCTAATTATATAATACATAAATTCAATAACAGCCCGCCTTAAAGCAATAGGTGTATAATATAATATATAAAAAATCCATGTAACAGTCATTGTATTATGTTTATATTATTATGTACCTGTTTAATAATGTTATGTGAATGTAGTACGTAATTTAATAATGTAGGGGCTGTGGGAATAGAAGCTGAAAGTTGCTAACAATGAGGTAACCTTGAGGCAATAATGAATTGGAAAGTTTAATAATGCTATTAGTAATTCTTGGAACAATTATGTAATATTTAAAATAATTTATAAATAACCAATCAACAACTAGAAAAAGCTTGAGTTAAATAAAAGTATTCTATTGGAGTAGGATTAGCCAATCGGAGACTTGAAATAGAGAAATTTACAAATTTAAACGCCAAACGCCAGTCGCTAGTAGACAGCGTTCCCAGAAGTAGAGACATTCCTAGAAAATTCGAGTTATACTTTTCATTTGTCATGAAAATATCTTAAAGATATGATATTTTAATCAAAACCGTTAAAGCCATTTTTGAGAAAATTAAAATTTTCGAAAAATGTTCCAGTAAAGGGTAATCTGGGGTGGGGGGATTTTCTTGAAAACCTTCGTGTTGCATCTCTGGAAGATACTGAACCTAAATACCAAGTTTATCCGACTGTTCGTTTCTGAGTTATGCTGTTCACAGACACACACACGGACATGTTTCCAAAAATACTTTTTTTGGATTCAGGGGGTCTCAAAACATATATTTCCGGTGAAATCTCGGTATCGAATTTTTGGATGGAATACAATATTTCCCCTACTTACTATACGTAGTAGAGAAAGTAAAAATAAAAAAATCCCTCGTTTAGTGTGTTTTACTGCTGTATTATAGAGCTCGTTTGAATACATGTGCCATAAGGTAACGTAACGTTTTAAGGGAAATCGCATGCTGTGTACGTGTATGAAACACACGAAAATGCTTCGGTGAAATAAAAAAATAATAATTAATTCCACCTGCTGCGTCGATTAATTCAACATTTAAGCCCATGTATCCATACATTTGAATACTTCCTCCGCCTCTGTACATTTGGGGCAAGAGAACAACAATTATAAGAGCAATCTTCTTTACTGTTTTGGTTGACGTTAGAGAGCTTCTGCCCCCTGGTGTTAAAGTAATCAGCTCATGTCAGAATTTGTGTAAAAATTCCATTATTATACGAGTCCTGCATGCGAAAGGAGAAATACGATAGCTTGCATGTAGACCAGGAAAATTTGCGATTGGATTTTTCTCTGAGATTTACGTCGAAAGCACGTTGGGATGGGGTGAAGAAAGAAAGAAAGAAAAAATATACCATAAAATAAATAAACAGATGAGGTACACCCACAAAACTTGTACCATTTCATAGCAATCTGTTATACTTCTCTGTGCTTCATTATTCTCCTATCCAGTTTATCTAAATCACGATAAATTATTGACAAGAAATACTTCTAGTTCATGCAGTATAGACTTGGTTGCACACAAGACACAAAACAAAGCATATGTATATCTGTATATATCATGAGTTAGTTTTTTTTTAAAAAAATAAACCATACCCCATATGTAAATATGGAAGTTTAATTGAAAATAATATAAGATGGCCTAAAGCATTACATTGCGCTTGCAATAAAATAACAACATGCGTTATCAAGAATACTTCTGATCAAGTAAAACGAATAAATTATACTTACTTACTCGGCTTACCTTCCTCGCAGTAGGGCTTACACCCCTTACGACTTACAACCGTGTCTAGGTTCAGAGGCCTTTAGAGGAGCAGACGAACATTGAATCAGAAAATGAAGAACCCGGAACGAGGGTTCGGCCCGTAGTCAGGTATGAGAGTGAGGGAAGATGATGATGTGAAATGAAGGCGAAATGGAAGGAAAGGTGATGATGGTGCGATTGGTGGGATGAACGGCGGGAGAAACCGGAGTAAACCCGCCCAGACGCCGCTTCGTCCATCACAAATCCCACATGTGGGTCCCTCGGATCGAATCCGGGCCGCCTTGGTAGTATGCAACCGCTCTGACCACTCGGCCACGTCGCCGCCACAAATAAATTATATGCGTACCAAATTCATGACCACGTCGGTCATGTTTACACTCAAAAAGCGCCTGTTTCTCTCTAGCGTATTCTAGCAGGCGCTGAGCTAATTGTTCATCACTGAGTGGCTGATAATAGGTTACTAGAAAGTTGACTGACCGCAAAAGGAAGCAACAGCGACAAGCGACCTTTAGTAGGTAGTTGGGCCAGCCCGCATGGGTGTTAATAATAGCAGCAGGCTGGCAAGCGCATAGCGCTAATCTGTGAAGTCCCATTCGCAATGGAAAGTAAGCCCAGACGCAGAATAAATGCAAGACTATCGTATGCTGTTCAAAAGTTGGTAATGCATGGAGAAAGAAAGGCAGAATTCGTCCTCTTTGCACGCAACGCAAGCAATAAGTTTTGGAGTTTGCAATCTCTTGCATTACGGACCTTTATGTGAATGCTTCCCTTAAATGTCAATCGCGATGCGAAAGCTTATGCTAGCTGCTGTACAATTATGGTACTCTTGCATTTGATCGTGACATGCGATTTTAAATGCTGACGCCAGACGCTGCTGCGTTGTTTGCTTGGTTCAACACCTTTTTATGTCCTATTTATTTGTAAAGGCTGAATGATTTTCATATTGGATATTATTCGTTATGCCATTCAATTTGAAACTTGGAGTAAACCTGAAGATTTCCGCATGCAGTTTACGGATCTAGAAAACCGTGCGTTACCCCACGACTCCATTGTGAATGGTCTTGCCTCACACATGCGCTTATGCTTTGTTATAGTAACGTTACGTCTTCATTGTGAATGGGACTTGAGTGCTATCATGCATTTCCTTTTAACTTTTGTGGTTATAACTAGAAAACCATTAACTTAGGTGTAATTAACTGTCTGTTTCCAGTTTGCTTACAGAGTAGGCTCTGGAGAATAACTGAGAGAATCCGTAGTCACTCTCTAATAGGGATGTTTTAAGGTGAAAGAATTTTAACGAAAATCTTGGCTTTGTATGCTTAAAAGATGCCGAACATGTACAAAGGACATTTCTCTCTCTAAGTTATTATTATTTATTTGTTTCTTTATTTATTTCGGAGGGGCAGACATGTTTTCTGGGAGCTCACCTTGATGAAATTTGGGCTGCGTACCTTAGACAATCGGCTGAGAAAGTCATAATGTAGTGAAAATATGGAGACCGGATTAGAAGTGAAACAGTTTAGCAACCGAACAGAAACCCCAGCCAGAACTGTGACGTTATAGTAGCTTACATACAGGGAGATCCAAAAAACTACGAACCGGCTGCGCGGTGTTTTTCCTGTTCGCGTTCTCAGCGATCGTTGCCGTCTGCCGCTATCATAGAAAGGCGTGGATGAAACCATACAACATTTTTAAAACTACTTTTAAAGGCTTTACTTACCAACTTTATGAAAGGAGATGCTGAAACTGGCCACCGTCGTTGTCCATACATTTTTGGCACCTCTTTAGGAAACTATCCATCACTCGCCGTAGTTCACGTTGAGAAATGTGTGGGTTTGCCTGTTCAATTTATGTTTTAAACTACCCCAGAGATAGAAATCGCAGGGGTTAGGTCGGGGGACCGAAGGGGCCACAAATTTCTACTAATAATTCTGTCCTCAAACGCACTTGCAATTCTTCTCATCGAAATATTGACTAATGAGCTGTTGCAGAGGCTTGTTGAAAAACGGCAAAATCACGCTCCCTGTCTGTTAATTCTCTAAAAACAGGGGACAAAATTATATTCACGTATGCAAGGGCTTCAACTATTGACTCCAAAAAAATTGGTACAAAAATGTATGGACAACGACGGTGGCTAGTTTCAGCATCTCCTTTTCATAAAGTTGGTAAGTAAAGCCTTTAAAAGTAGTTTTAAAAATGTTGTATGGTTTCATCCGTGCCTTTCTATGATAACGGCAGACGGCAACGAGCGTCGAGGACGCGGACAGGAAAAACGCCGTGTAGCCGGTTCGTAGTTTTTTGGCTCACTCTGTAGAATACTAACTGTAAAGGCAGAAAATGGTATTTTTCCTAGTAAAAATGATAGGATAAAAGGAAACACTGCCTACCTGTAGCTTTAACGTTTGCATGTAAACCAGCCGATCCCAATTCTTTTTACTTGGGGATCTGTTCGGATCGCATTTTTGTATAAATCAGAAACGTTTGAGTGCAAAGCCTAGATGAGAATAATACTTCTCCAGGGTGAAGGACAGGTTCTCTCTTCCCGTTGACAGTTTCTTTACTGCTGCGTGTGGTGTGGCCAAACCGTAGCTGCCCCAAACGGATTCGAGACGAGTTTTTGTACTGCTGGGTTAATGCAGTCACCTCACGGAGCTAGTACTTGGTTGGGAACGCTATGTGTTTTTGTGAGGATAGTGGTAAATGTTCACGTGACGTATTCCTGCTGCTGCCATTCTTGTCAGCTGCACACTATACAATTATTCTAGAGAACCTTTTGAGTAAAGTTTTCAGCGCGGGAATTACCACCTGCAATTGAGGGTATTCGCAACTTAACGCTATGCGATGTCATCAAAGTGCAATTCTGCTTGCATTCTATCAAACGTGCGGTTCCGGGAAACTTTCGAAACAAATTTCAGCTCCCACTTCGCAGTTGACGACAGCACTTCAGCAGTACGTTCACAAACAGTTGAATGCTTTTGGATGCAGCTCTAACTAGGAAAAATCTGATGTGAGACATTCACATGATTTTCTCTACCTTCTATTGTTTATTAGCGAGTATACAAACTTCTATCTACTACATTTTAATCCAATTAAGCCTTTTTCAGAAAGAGCTACATGACTACAACAGCTAAATTTCACCACTGACATGCCAAAACATTCATTTTTGTACTATTATATTGTTATTCATAGTGTGGTAAGACTTTTCGATTACTTAAGATTACAGCCGGAGCCCGATTGTACCGCGCTAATAACAGAGGGAGCCAAAACTACGAACCGGCTGCGCGGTGTTTTTCCTGTCCGCGTCCTCTGCGCTCGTTGCCGTCAGTCGCTATCATAGAAAGGCGCGGATGAAATCATACAACCTTTTTAAAACTACTTTTAAAGGTTTTGCTTACCAACTTTATGAAAAGAGATGCTGAAACTGGCTACGGTCGTTGTCCATACATTTTTGGCACCTCTTTTTTCGAGTCAATAGTTGAAGCCCGTGCATACGTGAATACAATTTTGCCCCCTGTGTTTAGAGAGTTAACGGACAGGGAGCGTAATATTGCCTTTTTACAACAAGCCTCTGCAACAGCTCATACGGCCAATATTTCGATGAGAACAATTGAAAGTGTGTTTGAGGACAGAATTATTAGTAGAGATTTGTGGCCTCCCTCGGTCCCCCGACCTAACCCCTGCGATTTCTATCTCTGGGGTAACTTAAAACATAAATTGAACAGACAAACCCACACATTTCTCAACGTGAACAACGGCGAGTGATGGATAGCTTCCTAAAGAGGTGCCAAAAATGTATGGAAAACGACGGTAGCCAGTTTCAGCATCTCCTTTCATAAAGTTGGTAAGTAAAGCCTTTAAAAGCAGTTTTAAAAATGTATGGTTTAATCCGCGTCTTTTGTATGTTAGCGGCAGACTGCAACGAGCGCCGAGAACGCGGACAGGAAAAACACCGCGCAGCCGGTTCGTAGTTTTTTGGCTCTCCGTATATTATACAGTGTTACGACAGATCAGTGCTTATCTGTGTGTCTATCCTTCAGTGGTCTGCAACAAAATGTACCTAACTGTTTTGTGGGATTTAAATTTTGAATACATCACTAGTGATCACTATTGATAACCATTAGTAACCAATGAGCAGTACACGGGCGCGAACATTCAGTAATGGATGATGTGAATTGTAAAGTAAACTCTTCCTCGCAAGTTTTTTAACTTATTTTCGTTCTATGGCTGCGGGAAATGTTTCCCATATTTTGTAACAGTGTTTGGTTATAGTCAGCGTAAAATGTGAACTAGAAATTTGTGTATATCCTAAGAAGTGGTGTTCTTTGCTGTCGTTTAGTGTTTTTTCGGTGATATCAGGAAGAACTTCAGCATGTGTAACAGAAAGAAGCAGTATTATCAAGTCTTCAAGGATTTGTTTAAAAGGGAATTTCCATTTATTTTACATGTAATTTTGTGTATTTACTTCACTTAACATTTTACGGGTTTCAGCTTCAGTTGGCAAGAATGGTTATTGTAATACTCAATTTCATCAATCAAGTATGATATATAAACCCACCCAGCTATTTTTCCCTCCTTCGTTCTTTCTTTCTTTCTTTCTTTCTTCCTTTCTTTCTTTCTTTCTTTCAAGTTTCATATAGAGCGATTTCCTCCTTGCTGTTATGACTTCGGTAGTTTTCATTCCGAGTTTTTTGTGGACAGACCCAGACAGTGTGCCAAGACATAGCTTTAAGTGTGGAGGATGAAGTTGGTTGTTGCTTCACGTATGGAAAGCCGATTTGAAGTAGGAGTTGTATTGTAGTTCTAATGTTGGGGGGCCGAACTTGAAGTAGTTGTAACCGCACGTATGGTAAAAAGTTTCCGGTAGCCTTCGCCCTAAATGTACTTTCCCGTGGTCTTTGCCCCAAAATGTTTAAAAAATATCAACTTTGTAATTTTGACTGTTTATTTCAATATTATATATTTATGTTTGCCTCGGCTGCGTCAGTATTTATTTTTAGAGACATGAATGTCTTAGCAGGGAGTGGTGCGACTGAAGAATGTAGGCTTACACAGATTATAATTTTACTTCACTCCATTTATTAATGCTTAACACTATTTAAATAACACTTCACTGATGTAGAGAGAGAGAGAGAGAGAGCTGTGAGATTTTTTTATTAATTACTTGCACTTTTTAACACGTAAACTATTTTCGTCTCACACGAATACGTATTAAATTTCTCGAGGACGCATCTCGCGTCCGGTTAGGAACACTGT
This sequence comes from Deroplatys truncata, assembly GCA_030765065.1. NCBI lineage: Eukaryota > Metazoa > Arthropoda > Insecta > Mantodea > Mantidae > Deroplatys > Deroplatys truncata. The sequence goes on from CM060976.1 coordinate 225,839,371, forward strand.
CTACAAGTAACTGACTTCTGAATTTGTAAATTTTGCTTCATTTTAGTTTCTGATTGGCTAACCCTAGTCCAATAGAATACCTTTATTTAACTAAAGCTTTTTCTGGTTACTGATTGGCTATTTTATAAACTGTCTCAAAAATTACATTATTGTTGCTGCAAGAATTACCAGTAGTATTATTACTTTCTAATTCATTATTGCCTCAAGGTTACCTCATTGTTAGCAACTTTTAACCTATTTTTTTCACAGCTCCTACATTATTAAATTACAATACATTCACATAACATTATTAAACATGTATACAATAATATAAATATGTATAATGACTGTAATATACACCTTTTATATATTGTTTTATACAAATATTGCTTTAAGCGGGCTGTTATTGAATTTATATATTATATAATTAGACTGAAATCATTTAAGTGTTAAAAATACTGCCCCAAAGCAGTATAACAGTCGTTACTTTTTGGCATTTTTACAACCTAACACTTCATTTTTGAGCTCTGTAATATGTTTTTTAATTTACGATTTGTTATAGAACTAACCCAGGCATTGAGAGTTAAGATCGTGTTTCAGAATGGAACGGATTCCTGCAGTTGTACTTGAGAAGATCACAGTGCTTCCCTCTAGAATACCTGTTGCTATTGTACGTTATTCATCGCCACAATAACATGCAGAAAACAGTTACGTGATATGTTTCAACTGTAATCAGAGAGGCTAATTATATAAACGTCCACACAGTTTTTCCCGCATAATCTCTGCATACTGTGGTTGTGCAAACAAGATAAACTCGCTGCTTGGTAACTTGTACGGAACACACTGCTAGCAGCGAAGTATGCGTATGAAGACTTTTCGTAAACATTTTGCCGAAATGTGGTTGCTCTACCTAATCGATGACTTCAGTAATATGAAGAGAAATTTACCAAAATTTGCAATTGCTTTAGCAGCAGAATTATGGTCCTGCGTAGTGTGTTGAAGCGCGGTGCTTAGCTTCCCTGCCATGGAATACTACTGGGTTCAAGCCCACTCATAGAGTGGAGGTTTTTCGTTCCGTGTATAGGACCTACCAATATCGTAAAGAAATTGAAGATAAACAATAGTTAGCGCTCTGTAGGTCCAGTAAACCAACGTTCCAGCTGGGGGAAGCGTAAGGGTGACCACAACAGATCTTATGGGTATGTATGATCGACTTGCTCTATCGTGCGCTTGTGGGCGTAAGGCCAGCACATAAATTTCGGCATAGGTAGAACATTTTGACAAAATATGGAATTACTATGACAATGCATGAAACAAGAGTTCCTACCCAGAGGTCACAGGTTCAATTCCCCGCTGGAGCGGGGGACTTTATCTCTAATTTGAATCTTCCCCTACCCTCCTCTGAGTCTATACATGCAGGAATGAATGTGAGTGAATTCGGTGATAAGTCCTGCAGTCAAGGAGTTGTTTCTAAAGCCAAGGCTCCCGAAATAAGCTTAACTTAAAGGGAGCTATACCTCCCCCACCCAAAAAAGGACCATAGTGCCTACCTCCAAGGTGTGGGGGAACGCAGGACTTGTCCTCTAGCCTCACACAGAGAGAACTCGCTGGCATTGGACTGAACCTCTCAACAACTTGCTTGTGATGGGGATCACTCACTTTTATACCCAAACAGACCCTCGAAGGTTTGGTATGAATGGAGCAAGGGTAGGACTGGAAGCTTATACTGGCTTCCTGATAAGCGTTACAGACCGTTCAAAAGTTGCGAGTACCTCCTATCTCTCTCGCTTTCTCTCCAACCAATTGTATGCTGGCTGGCATTGGAAACAAGCCTGCTATCCACAGCATCGAAGGTCTCGAGTTTAAATAAAAACAATCTGATGTATTACACTCACATGACTTTCTCTACTCTTGTACAAACTATTTTTACAAACGCTTATTCCCCATATGCTTCATGTTAATCGAGATGTCAATCTTAGTACTAATTTTCTTGTAGATGCAAGGGGAATATGGTAGGTTTTAAACGATAGTCAAATCTTTTAACCACTGGTTGCTATGTGGCGCATTCCATTCTCTTTGCATGTCCAGGACAAAAAAAATGAATAACGAATTTGAGAAAAAGTATAAGTATTGGAAAATTTAAGGGAATAACAAGCAATATCTCGAAAACGGTTCACTCAACAACAAAAAATGTATATGACATAAATTGTGTATTTTAACGCGATCTACATTTTTTGTGTAGTAAAATGTTGTCTATCTCTTATGGTTTACCAGTTATGCAAAAGTCGTTCACAGTGAATACTTTTGGAGACATTTCCAGAAAATTCGAGATATACATTTCATTTGTCATCAAAATATCTTCAACATATGATATTTTAATCAAAATCATTAGAACCAGTTTTGAGAAAATTAAAATTTTCGAAAAATGTTCCATGTAAAGGGTAATCTGGGGTGGGGGGATTTTCTTAAAAACCTTCGTGTCGCATCTCTGGAGGATACTGAACCTAAATACCAAGTTTGGTGTTTATCCGACTGTTCGTTTCCGAGTTATGCTGTTCACAAACACACACACACACACACACGGACATGTTTCTAAAAATGCTTTTTTTGGATTCAAGGGGTCTCAAAACATATATTTCCGGTGAAATCTCGGTATCGAATTTTTGGGTGGAATACAATACTTCCCCTACTTATTATACGTAGTAGAGAAAGTAAAAAGAAGAAAAAGCTGAAATGCACTTCTCCATTTACACTTTCTATTGAGTAGTCATTACCTGGTGGACCAAGTTTTGACAACGATTTGAGTGCATTTGGTTGAAAACTGTAACTTGTAGGATTGTATACATTCCCTTAACGGGGTAAAATATATGCCACGTTTCGCATTACCGCGTTGAGCGAAAGCAGACAATACAGACGACGCTAAAAGCAGTATTCTCCAGCACACTCCTAATAAAGGAACCGTGAGTGCTAATGGATATTACACATGTTTGGTTGACGAGGTTTATTACTAGGAAACATTTTGGGCGCTCTTACATCCCCATGGCGACTCCAAGACAAGGAAAGAAAAGCCCTATGGCTGCCCTTGAGTGTTATTGGGCGCCGTGTGACCATAAAACGTCTGGAAGACTGTATAGTACTCAGGCCCGTCGTCACTGCAAATGTGCGAAAGGAATTTTGCAGAAATCAACTAGTTAATCAGTTCAAAATATTTTTAGGCCACTGGCACTAAAAGTAGAACTTTTAACACGTACTACTCATACTGGAAAATATGTAAGTTTATGATGCTCGGTGGAATAAAATTTATGTACTACCCATTGTTAACACTCTTGTTCCTTGCGATGGAAATTATATGTTAAATGGAGGTGTTGTATCGATTAATGTAATGGCAGTTTATTTAAATTGACTCGGAAATGGATTCTTCCAAAGAATTCAACCGATTCCAATCAAAACAATGAAGATATTTTATTTATTTATTACTTTCTCTACTACGTATAGTAAGTAGGGGAAGTATTGCATTCCACCCAAAAATTCGACACCGAGATTTCACCGGAAATACACGTTTTGAGACCTCCTGAATCCAAAAAAAGCATTTTTGGAAACATGTCCGTGTGTGTGTCTGTGTGTGTGTGTGTGTCTGTGAACAGCATAACTCAAAAACGAACAATCGGATAAGCACCAAACTTGGTATTTAGGTTCAGTATCTTCCAGAGATGCGACACGAAGGTTTTCAAGAAAATCCCCCCACCCCAGACTACCCTTTACATGGAACATTTTTCGAAAATTTTAATTTTCTCAAAAATGGCTCTAACGATTTTGATGAAAATATCATATGTTTAGGGTAATGTCATGAGAAATGAAATGTATATCTCGAATTTTCTGGGAATGTCTCCAAAAGTATTCTTCATTGTGAACGACTTTTGCATAACTGGTAAACTATAAGAGATAGACAAAATTTTACTACACAAAAAATGTAGATCGCGTTAAAATACACAACTTATGTCATATACATTTCTTTTGTTGAGTGAACCGTTTTCGAGATATTGCTTGTTATTTCCTTAAATTTTCCAATACTTACTTTTTCTCAAATTCGTTATTCATTTTCTTTATGTCCTGGACATGCAAAGAGAATGGAATGCGTCACATAGCAACCAGCGTTAAAATATTTGACTATCGCTTAAAAGCTACCATATTTTCCTTGCATCTACAAGAAAAATACCAATAAGATTGACATCTCGATATCTCGATTAACATGAAGCATATGGAGAATAGGCGTTTGTAAAATTAGGTTGTACAAGAGTAGAGAAAGTTATGTGAGTGTAACACATCAGATTTTTTTTTACTTTCTCTACTACGTATAGTAAGTAGGGGAAGTATTGTATTCCACCCAAAAATTCGATACCGAGATTTCACCGGATATATATGTTTTGAGACCCCCTGAATCCAAAAAAAGCATTTTTGGAAACATGTCCGTGTGTGTGTGTGTGTGTGAGAGAGAGAGAGAGAGAGAGAGAGAGAGAGAGAACAGCATAACTCAGAAACGAACAGCCGGATAAACACCAAACTTGGTATTTAGGTTCAGTATCTTCCAGAGATGCGACACGAAGGTTTTCAAGAAAATCCCCCCACCCCAGATTACCCTTTACATGGAACACTTTTTGAAAATTTTAATTTTCTCAAAAATGGCTAACGATTTTGATTAAAATATCGTATGTTTAAGATACTTTCATGACAAATAAAATGTATTATCTTGAATTTTCTGGGAATGTCTCCAAAAGTATTCTTCTTTGTGAACGACTTTTGCATAACTGGTAAACCATAAGAGATAGACAAAATTTTACTATACAGAAAATGTAGATCGCGTTAAAATACACAATTTATGTCATATACATTTTTTTTGTTGATTGAACCATTTTCGAGATATTGCTTGTTATTCCCTTAAATTTTTCAGTACTTATTTTCTCAAATGGGAATTCGTTATTCATTTTTTTGTCTTGGATATGCAAAGAGTATTAATCTGTGGCAAAGAGAATGGTGCTGCACCTAGCAATCAGCTATTAAGAGATATGTCTATTGCTTAAAGGCTACTGTATTTCTATATTACCCTTGCAATTACAAAACAAGGGGAACATAGTATGCCTTAAGTGATAGTCAAATATTTTTAGAACTGGTCGCTATGTGTAAAATGTAATTCTCTTTGCATGTCAAAAGATCGTTTCTGCCAAATGTTTATCTCGATTAATATGAAATAGATGGAGAATAAGAGGTTATAAAAATAGTTTGTACAAGAGCAGAGAAAGTCATGTGAGTGTAACACATCAGAATTTTTTTATTTATTTATGGAGTTCTTTAAGTACTATGGTCCTTAGCGTCGCGTTCTATATTGGGCGTGAAAGACCTGGAATTTTGCTCAGAGGCCTCTTTATCAAGCTTGTTCTTTTACGTGCCGTAAATCTACGACACGAACCACCGGCTTTGCCATGCCAAGGATTTTTACGCCCGAAAAAAAGTATCGCCCTCCGCCGGATTTGAACCCACGATCTTGGGAACTAGAGGCTAGCACGGTATCATCAATGTTATCCACACCAATTGTACTTCCTCTGTACAAGGAATTAATATTACAAATTGTGACGGTTGCTTAATCAACATCACAATTACATCAAAGGAATAATAATACTATATAAAATATATGTTTATGAATAAAGCCATTGTTACACTTATTCTGTTGATTTATTTTTTCCGCAGCTTTCTGCATTATAGAATGTTATGATTGTGTAAGTGATCATTTGTCAGCACTGGTACAATGAAATTCAAACAACAGACTGGAGCTCACCATTGCGCATGTCCGAATATATACTGATATTTCCACACAAATTTCAGCTAGATACTTTATAATTTAATATACAGGGCTGTCTAAAAATAGTATATTACAACACACGCTATGTAATTTCATCTCACTCGTATGATTGCTACACTCTGTTTTCAGCCTCGTTTTACAAACATTCCTATTTGCAAAATAAAAATTTACTTTTACCCTTATAACATAAATAACAATTTATTAAGCATTTCTCCGCAATACGGTAATTTTCCTTGAATAAGAAGTAAATTTTATTCTTCATAAATTCCGCTGGTCATCTTCTTTATTATGTTCTGTCTTGTTCACACTCCTGTTGCGGTCCATCCATTGTTCCTCGGGTTGCCCCCTTCACATACCGCCCATGCCATCGTTGTTCATCCTCTTCAGGTGTCTGAATAAAAAAATCTGATGTGTTACACTCACATGACTTTTCTACTCTTGTACAAACTATTTTTACAAACGCTTATTCTCCATATGCTTCATGTTAATCGAGATGTTAATCTTATTGCCAACTTTCTTGTAGATGCAAGGGGAATTGGTAGGCTTTAAGCGATAGTCAAATCTTTTAAGAGCTGGCTGCTATGTGGAGTATTCCATTCTCTTTGAATGTTCAGGACATAAAAAAATGAATAACGAATTCCCATTTGAGAAAAAGTATAAGTATTGGAAAATTTAAGGGAATAACACAATATCTCGAAAATGGTTCACTCAACAACAAAAAGTGTATATGACATAAATTGTGTATTTTAAGGCGATCTACATTTTTTGTGTAGTAAAATTTTGTCTATCTCTTATGGTTTACCAGTTATGCAAAAGTCGTTCACAATGAAGTATACTTTTGAAGACATTCCCAGAAAATTCGAGATATACATTTCATTTGTCATGAAAATATCTTAAACAGGTGATATTTTAATCAAAATCGTTAGTCATTTTTAAGAAAATTAAAATTTTCGAAAAATGTTCCATGTAAAGGGTAATCTGGAGTGGGGGATTTTCTTGAAAACCTTCGCATCTCTGGAAGATACTGAACCTGAATACCAAGTTTGGTGTTTATCCGACTGTTCGTTTCTGAGTTGTGCTGTTCACAGACAGGCACACACACGGACATGTTTCCAAATTTGCTTTTTTTTTTATTTATCAGGGGGTCTCAAAACATATATTTCCGGTGAAATCTCAGTATCGAATTTTGGGTGGAATACAATATTTCCCCTACTTACTATACATAGTAGAGAAAGTAATAACACTTTTGCACTAATATTAAAATAGCGGGTCGCTGTTAGCTGGCGTTGAAATTATACTCTTTGCATGATCGAGAAACACAGGAATGACGCCTTAGCATTCAACGAAGTATAACGTATTTGAAAATTGAAAACAATAATTGTAATGGTATTCTTACAAATGTTTGTGTATTTATGTTTACTTCATGTGAAGCCATCTTGTGACGTCATTCATTTGTTCGGTTTGTAGCTCCATCTGGTGTTAGCAATTTGCAGCAGTGTTAGTGTTCGAAAGAATGCGACTGTTATTTGATTTAATTTTTGTTTACTGTCCTCCGGCTAGCTATTATTTCTCGGTCGAACATGTCTCTTGATCAGAGTGTGTAAACGGAAAGGAATCTTTTATCCAAGTATAACACTGATGAAGAAATTTGTTTTACACATTTATTGTCGAACACGTTAACTATCACATTTATACATTGATCTTAACACTCGCCAAACTGAAACTGTTATAATAACTTCTTACTGATCACTTTTAATCCTCGTACTTCAACTTTTTGTATAATTAACCTTACAACACTTTAGATTATTCATAATTCTGCTGCGCGTAACTTGTGAATCGATACCCGACATTTGCCGTACAAATACTTTCGACGAACTGACTGACTGAAGACGACGTGTAGTGTACACAGATTTTTGATAAACTGGACGAAAGACGTCGTGTAGTGTATAAAGAATTTTGATGAACTGGAGTGACTTTACCTCTAACCTACGGCTTTTATACCCATACACACCGATATGCCTAAAGATTATAACTGAGTTACTATTGGCTAATAAAACGCGCCAACATTAGCGTCTATTTTTATATCCAATGAAAATTATGCATACATATGCTCTAGGGAAATATACCAGAAGATTCTCAACGGAAAAACGCGCCAACATTACGTAACTTCCTCGTTTCCAATAATGATAAACAGCTCACCCCCTCGCTGCATTATTGCGCGCTATTATTGACAGTTTCAGTAAGGTCGTATAAACTTACTTATCAACAATAATTACAGTCAAGAAACATCTCAAATCAATGTCACATAAAAATGCATATTCATATTACAATCATTATTTACATTTAAGTAATTTGTTATACAAATTACTGCATCATATGCCCCACTAGAAACGTAATTATAAATATTTACAACTTGTTTGGAAATTTTATAATTGGGTTTTTAGTCTCCTAAATCTTGAAACACACGCTATCACTTTCACTTAACACTTCACACGTATTTAACACACGACATGTTTTTTTTTTTGTTTTTTTTATCTCGCCACTACTTACTGGCTCTTGTTTAATGTGTTTAGACTTTAATCTGACATTACAAATTTTTTTTAAAGCAAATACTGTACCCTGAATTATTTAGTTACTGTTACAAAAAAATGGTTTACTTTCTTATATTGTTAACAAAAATTTATGCATTTAAGAATTTTTGTAATTACTATACATATTTACCAAAAAATATTCACCCTTTACATAAATATATTTACATCTTTTAAATCTGGACACTGTTTCACATTTTCTGTTTGCTACATAAATATTTGTTTTAATTACTTTTACCCCATTTTTGTTGTGTTGTACTGTATTTTAACAATACTCTTGGAATTGTATTTACGTACTTTTACTTTAATATCATATTAAGTTTCAATCTTTACATTCTTAATTTTCAAATACTGTTATAGTTACAAAAAAATGTTATTTTCTTCTTCTTTTTTTTAAAAAAAAATTTAATTATGTCCAAAATTTTATTTCTCCTTTCACATGACGTACATATTTATTTAACCCTCTTACAATCCAATACATTTCTCTGCAAGTCATCTTTAACTATCCAGCATTTACTTTACATCTCATTGCTATTTACCCTCCTGGATCAAATTGTCTGAGGCTAAACATTACTCGTAGCCGTACCCTAACGTTCAAAAATTTGTTCATGGATAACCTCTTAAAGTATTTATATGATATTTCATCCCAAGATATAATTTGAAAACAATCTAAAGTTTCCTGAACAACACATCTTTTAACAACTGTCATTTTCAATTCTTCTACTATCTCTTTAATCTGAGAATATTCTGACAAATCTGTACTAAACTGTACTGGACTGGAGTTTTCATTTTGAAAAGCTTGGTACTTGTTAATTTCAGAAGTTAGCTTTTGATTATTTATAGGCAAGACCTTAGCTTCTTCGTACAATTTATTTCTTTGCATTTCTGATTCTTTCTGAATTTCTGATATCTCCCCTCTGAAATTAACTTGCGCCTGATTCACATCTACATTCATAACCTCTTTCATCTCTCTTATCTCACTTGAAATATTACTCATTCTACTACCTGACTCTGTACATTCTACATCAACATGTTCACTTTTAGTATTAACCTCACTTTCTTTGTTACCTATTTCCCTGCTCATGTCTAACATTTTCTTTGAAACTTCTCCTATTTCACTTGCTATTACTTCCTGATTTTCATCTCTCATTTCTGGCATACCACTATCTAGCTTCATAACTTTCTTTTCAAATCCTTCTATTATTTTGCTATTTCTATTTTCTATATCTCCTATTATTTCCCTGTTCCTTTTTTTCATATCTTCATTGATTTGATCTATTTTCTTTTCTAATTTCTCATTATTTTTACCAATATCTTGAGTTACTTTTTCTAATTTCTCATTATTCTTTTCCATATTCTGAGTTAGTTTTTGTTCAAATTTCTCATTACTCTTAACAATATCTTTCAGCATTTCCATCATCATACTAACATCAAAATTTACATTTCCTGCTGTTCTATTCTCACTTTCTGCACTAACATTTCCTCCATCAAATACTACATTGTTTAAGCTATTTTCTGTATCCTGTATTGAATTACAGCTAACTGTTTAATTAACCCCTTCCATTATTGTTTCTTCTGTATTATTAGTAGCCATTATTTTCTTAATCCTACCACTTCTTAATAACATTTAAATTTACACCTTTTTTTTTAGAATAAAAATCACACGTTTCTAACCTTTCTGATGGTATCTGCTGATGTTGCTTTGATGTCCAGCTTTCTGCCCCTCTCTCCTAGATTATATGTTGCTTCTGCGTTGTATTATGATGAATCTGCGTTGTCTCGATGTTTTTGTGTCCACTCATCCGCGTAGTCTGTCGTTCCTATAGTTTTTTTCTGGAATCTGCGTCTTCTCGATGTTTTTGTAGTTGAATTCCCCCGTTGCCTTGTAATCTCGGAATTACGATGTCCAATCATCCGCGTAGTCTGTCGTCCCTTTTGTTGTTTCTGGAATCTGCGTCTTGTAGATCAATTCACTGCTCCATTCATTCCACATCCTGGTTAATTCTGCTACTTTCCTGGTTAATTCTGCTACTTTCCTGGTTACTTTGCCCCTTTCCTGGTCACTTTGCCCCACGTTGGGCGCCAATTTGTAATGGTATTCTTACAAATGTTTGTGTATTTATGTTTACTTCATGTGAAGCCATCTTGTGACGTCATTCATTTGTTCGGTTTGTAGCTCCATCTGGTGTTAGCAATTTGCAGCAGTGTTAGTGTTCGAAAGAATGCGACTGTTATTTGATTTAATTTTTGTTTACTGTCCTCCGGCTAGCTATTATTTCTCGGTCGAACATGTCTCTTGATCAGAGTGTGTAAACGGAAAGGAATCTTTTATCCAAATATAACACTGATGAAGAAATTTGTTTTACACATTTATTGTCGAACACGTTAACTATCACATTTATACATTGATCTTAACACTCGCCAAACTGAAACTGTTATAATAACTTCTTACTGATCACTTTTAATCCACGTACTTCAACTTTTTGTATAATTAACCTTACAACACTTTAGATTATTCATAATTCTGCTGCGCGTAACTTGTGAATCGATACCCGACATTTGCCGTACAAATACTTTCGACGAACTGGACGAAAGACGTCGTGTAGTGTATAAAGAATTTTGATGAACTGGCGTGACTTTACCTCTAACCTACGGCTTTTATACCCATACACACCGATATGCCTAAAGATTATAACTGAGTTACTATTGGCTAATAAAACGCGCCAACATTAGCGTCTATTTTTATATCCAATGAAAATTATGCATACATATGCTCTAGGGAAATATTCCAGAAGATTCTCAACGGAAAAACGCGCCAACATTACGTAACTTTCTCGTTTCCAATAATGATAAACAGCTCACCCCCTCGCTGCATTATTGCGCGCTATTATTGACAGTTTCAGTAAGGTCGTATAAACTTACTTATCAACAATAATTACAGTCAAGAAACATCTCAAATCAATGTCACATAAAAATGCATATTCATATTACAATCATTATTTACATTTAAGTAATTTGTGATACAAATTACTGCATCATAATAAGGAATATCTCGGAAATGGTTAATGCACTATTTTTTTCCTTTTTTTTTTAACGTCCTTTAACGGGTTAGGTCATATTGGACGATGAATGAAATGGGTAAAATGATGCTCAAATGAACCTCAGATCCTTAGAGCTTAGAGTTACACGATATTCGTCTTAGGCTAAGAGAAAACCCCGCTGTAAAAAAAAAAAAAAAAAACCTATCCTGGTAACTCCCCTAACCGAGAGTTGAACTCGGGGCCTCTTGAATGTGACTCAGACACAGAGAGGTGGGCTCCTAAAAATTGTCATACATTATGTTTTAATGAGATCTACATATGTTATGTAATTCTAAGTTATACCTACCTTGCCTCTTACGGCTTACTAGTTACCTATACAAAATTATGCAAAAGTCATTTAGAATGAGCACTTCAAAGACTGTTCGCAGAAAATTCAAGATATTCACTTTATTAGTCATGTAAGTATATTAAATGTCTGGTGTTTAATGCAAATTGTTAATAGCCATTTTTTGAAAGAAAAACAATAAGATTTCCATGTGAAGGATAGTTTCGAGTGGGTGAATTTTCTTAAAAATCTTCGTGTCGAATTCTTGGAATACCCCCTCCCCAAGCTACCCTATACATGGAAAATGCTTCATTATTATTGATTTCTCAAACAATGGCTCTAACGATTTGGATTAAAATGCTGTATGTTTAAGATATTTGCATGACAAATAACATGTATATCTCGATTTTTTGGGAATAGCCTGTGAAGTCTACTTCATTCTAAATACGTTAGTATAATTGGTAAACCATAACAAGTGATAGACAAAACTTTACTCCACAAGCAATGTAGACCTCATTAAAGCAAACAATTTATGCAAAATAAAATGTTTGTGGCATTAACCATTTCCGAGGTATTCTTTGTTATTGTTTTGAATTCTCAAATACTTATACTTTTCTCAAGTGGGAAGTCGCCATTCGTTTTTTCTCGTGGTCATGCAAAGAGAATGTAATATTAAAGCGTCGCATAACGATTCGTTTTTAAAAATTGACATCGCTTTCGTCTACTGTAATCCACATACCTACAACGAAATGTGTAATTGTTGAGACAGTATTTTCTGCTGTACAATTATCACATAATCGTGTACCCTGTGTTAAAAAAAATCTTTCGTATTTTGAAAGGCGCTAGTGTGGACCAAAACAAGAAAAAAAGTCCAGTAAACATGTGTTCTAAAATGCATACGTAAATAGCTATGAGCACTTGTTCATCTTCGCTACAGTGAAACATTTCTTATACTGCAAGCTCTTCGCTATTACATAGACCTACAACAAGCAGTAAACAAATGAGGACATATTACTCTGTTATTGTCCATGGATACAGCATGCAGTAAACATCAGTTAGTGTTATTACTGTAAGCTGTATTCACAATTCTATGTAAGTGCAAGGCATATTCTTACTTGTTCTAGTGGAATCAGTTTGTGTTTTGATAAGTTTGTGAAATGCTTTAACATTGTAGTTTTATCTTGAAATCTTTGGTGTATGCAACCACCACTGATGATATACAAACACTAGAGGAAGGCGTCATCAGTGTCTGCCAGAGCACCCGTGACCAACTTGGTGGATTTCAGAGAGTGCGTGATTCCCTAAGACGTCGGACAGAAGCATGCTTTACTATGAATGGGCACCATATTGAGCACCTCCTTTAGCGATGGTTCACAAGTGCAGGTCGTATGTAATTGCAAGCAGATTATACAGGGTGAGCCAAAAAACTATGAACCGGCTACGCGGTGTTTTTCCTGTCCGTGTCCTCGGTGCTCGCTGCCGTCTGCCGCTATCATAGAAAGGCGCAGATGAAACCATACAACATTTTTAAAACTACTTTTAAAGCTTTACTTAACAACTTTATGAAAGGAAATGCTGAAACTCGCCACCGTCTTGTCCATACATTTTTGGCACCTCTTTAGGAAACTATCCATCACTCGCCGTAGTTCACTTGAGAAATGATGGCAATTTCCTGTCGGATATTTTCTTTTCATTCTTCCAGGGTGTGTGGGTTTGTCTTGTACACTTTGTTTTAAGTTACCCCAGAGATAGAAATCGCAGGTCGGGGGACCGAGGGGGCCAGAAATCTCTACTAATAATTCTGTCCTCAAACACACTTTCAATTTTTCTCATCGAAATATTGGCCGTATAAGCTGTTGCAGAGTCTTGCTGAAAAAAGGCAAAATCACGCTCCCTGGCTGCTAATACTCTAAAAAAGGGGGGGCAAATTTATATTCACATATGTACGGGTTTTAATTGTTGACTCGAAAAAAATTGGCTTCCTAAAGAGGTGCCAAAAACGTATGCACAGCGACGGTGGCCAGTTTCATCATCTCCTTTCATAAAGTTGGTAAGTAAAGCCTTTAAAAATAGTTTTAAAAATGTTGTATGGTTTCATCCGCGCCTTTCTATAATAGCGGCAGACGGCAACGTGCGCCGAGGACGCGGACAGGAAAAACACCGCGCAGGCGGTTGGTAGTTTTTTGGCTCTCTCTGAATTACCCAAAGTAAAATGCCATACGCTATAATGCTTTGAAAAAAAGCAAAAATATGCTGATCAAATATATTCTTTGGGTAGATACATACATTTTCAAGTTGAATTGAGTAATGTGGGGTCCGATAATGCAAAAGGATAGCTGCATAATTTATAAGGTAAATAACCCCATAATGTGAAAAAGCTTTTATAAAAATGGTTTGTAGAAGAACAAATAGAAAAGTCATGTGAATGCAACAATTTTGTTTGTTTTGTTTGTTCGAATACAACCAAGCTCTTTCATATTCGGAAAACATATACTCCAAAGATAATGAATACGCAAGAATAGGTTTTAACAAGCAATTAATTGCCGTGTCACCTACATTTTAACGTATATGCAGGTCAATAAAGTAAAACGCTATATATGAGATTCTTGATGCTCAACATTCAAAGCAGCTACGTTTCAAGACTGTAGAGACAAACAAGTGCTGGTCTAATGAGCCCGGTGTTCACTGGCGCCTGCATGTAACTGCTGTTACAAAAGGAGGGACAACCCTGCAAAAGAATTGCTAATCAGGTAGCTTGCAGTAACCGCAAATTGGAAGCTTGCTCGCCAATAGCAAGGAACCCGACTGGTGAAATAGATACAGGATAAGGAAAATGTGAAATGAAATCGCTCACTGTTACTGGTATAGGTATAACGGGAGAACTTCGTAATCTGGCGGTTGACTGAAGTAAAATAATCTGCTGTGGAAAATGATTTTACGATTATACAGAGACGCAACTGTTTCATGTCTTGCTCACTTTCTTGATTATGAATTCTTCACGTGTGATATGAACGTGAAATCTTCTTTGAAAATATAATTTAAACACTTCTCTTTTGAAAGTATTATTATTATTATTATTATTATTATTATTATTATTATTATTATTATTATTATATCCATTTTAAGTTCTATGGTCACATCGAGGGTTTTGACTTGAAAAGGACCTGATGGCGATTGCTCGCTGAACTGTAGGGTTTTTTAACGTTGGTTTTATCAGTTTTTATATATTAAACATGCTCACACTCCCACATTCATACTTCCAAACTCCGCGGAAAATGAGTAATTATTCTGGTTAAAAAAGATTTCCCACCCTAGCCGGAAATCGAACCCGGAACCTCTGGAGTTGTGAAGCCAGAACGCAGTCCTTAGCTGTACAATGATCTAGACGCTGTTTTACGCTGAACGCTCGCCTTTGGCCGTTAGAATATCCCCAATGACGGAAAGGAAATTAAACATCAGCGTACGTCCATTTTGTTCTTCCAGCTGAAGTTGAAAAAGTAAAATACTAATAAATTTATTATTGCAGCCTGGACTTGAACCACGGATCTTCTGCTTACGGTGTCGTTGCTCTAACCATATGAACTACCATGGCAACGTGGCGGTACATTTAATTCCCAAAGTGTTTCATACTTTACTGGTAAACCACAAGGGGTTCTCGTCGTCCTCCCTGGTGTAGTGGTTACTATGTTAGCCTTTAGTTCCCGAGGTCGCGAGTTCAAATCCGACGGAGGGTGATGGATTTTTTTCGGGCGTAAAAATCCTTAGCATGGCTTCCTTCGGAAGGGAAGTAAAGCCGGTGGTCCCGTGTCGCAGATTTGCGGTACGTAAAAGAACCTCAAACCTCTGAGCAAAATTTCCCGTCTTTCACGCCCAATATAGAATGGGACGCTAAGGACCACAGCAGTTAAAGAGCCTCCATAAATAAAACTCAATTTAATTTAATTTTAGCAAGGGGTTCTCAAGTACATTTTGAGATAACATACCCCAAATGCAACTTATATCATAATACTGTAAGTCCCGGACTTCATACTTAGGTCAGTCTATGATAATTGTTCTTCCATTCATGCCGCTTCCCCATAGGGGAGGGGTTCCAATCCCTTCAACTGCCGTGATGCATGCGCTGCGTAACTCTAGCGCTCGTAGTGCTTCTGACGTATAGTAATACATTTCAGCTCCTAGCGCAAGGGAATTGTCCGGATTGGGTTAGACTCAGCAGGAAGTTTTTTCCTGATTCCGTAGAAAATTGGGTACGTCTGGACGGTGATGTTTAGGCGAGATTGTGAGACATCTAGCATGGAGAGCTGGGTGATGGTGTGCTACAACGGTGTCGGGTCTACCAAAGTTTTCGATAGCCTTTGGGGTTGAAACGCCTAAGTGACGTATCCATTCCTTCCCTGTAAAAGCGGGAGGGAGCGCTTATTAAGCAGTCAGTTATTAGCCTAATGGGGGGGGGGAAGCCACGGAGGAGAGATACACTAGGTTGACGCCTTACCCTGGGATCTTAAGCTCCGGATATAGGCTGAAGTTGGAAAGGTAGTTACACTGAAAAATGCAATGCCATAGCCGGGATTTGTGCCACGGTTCTTGGAGTTTCCTGGACGTTGCTCCAACCAACCGAGCATGGTAACATGCCGACACGACATTAAATACCCAAACTGGCTCACATTTTAAAGTACTTCTGAGATTGTAATTCCCCATTGCGGCATGTTATCTCGAAATGAATGTGAGAATGCCTTATGGTTTACCGAGGAAAATGTGTCAGTTGAAGTATATTTCAGCGGTGAAAGAAGTATCCAGATGGCCGAGTGATATTTTGGTAAGCAGAGTAGATTAAATTTAACTTCTGTAACTTCTTTTTCGCCCCGTGATTATTTAATAAAATAAAAGCTCCACAATTTTCATAATAAGGGAATACAGGCTCCCTTTAATTTAATATTCGAGGAAATTGGAGCAAAACTGAACAATAAGATGATTTCCTACCCCTCAAGCTACCAATCTATAGTTTTTCAACATGGCATACTGCCTGTAGCCATTGAATAAAATAATCTCAGTTGTTAATATAAATATCGCTTGAATAGTTTCTGATGTTAAGCTGTTCACAATGCTTTCTCCTTGTATACCATTCAGTGCACTTTGGCAATCAACATGATTACATCATACAGACGAAATGCAACAAAATAGACTTACATAAAGGATATTAGAGTGATTTGTACATCCTGAAATAAAATAAATATCACGTTAATCGCATTTCATGGCCATCGGTATACAGTGACTCCAGAAATGTCAGTCTCCAATTTAAAAAATCGGATGTATTCACGTGGTTTTCTCTATTCCCTCTTCTACAAACTGTTCTTAGAAAAGCTTATTCTTCTGCCTATTTCTTAATCGATATAATTGTTTGAGAAATCCTTTTGTTGCCCATTTGCTTATGGGTACAAGGGGAATATAGCAGGCTGAAGCAGTTTTTTAAAAACGGGTCACTATATGATGGCTTTAAAATTTCACTCTTTGCAGCACGAGAAAGAAACTAGCGACACTTAGCAGTTGTAAAGAGTATAAAGTATTTAAAAATTCTAACCAATAATAAAGAATATCTGGGGAATGGCAAATGCCGCAAAAAACGATATTAATAATGTGTTTTAACGAGATCCACGTTTTGTGAGTGGTAAGTTTTGTCTATCTGTTTGGATTTATATACCAGTTATACAAAGTTCATACCGAATTAAGATCTACAGAAAATTCAAGATATAGATTTTGTCATGCAAAGATCCTATAAACATAAAGTATTTTAATCCAAATCATCAGAGTAATTTTTGAGAAAATAAAAAACATAGCGAAACATTTTCCATGTAAAGGATAGTTTGGGTTAGGGGAAATTTTCTTAAAAATCCTCATGTTACGCTTGGAAAATACTGAACGTACTAAGTTTATATTTATCCAAGATTTCGTTCACAAACACGTTCGCGCGCGCGACTTCTTACTGTAGGTAAACAGCAGAGAAAGTAAAAACTCCAACTGCCGTTAAAATGCAAAAAAGTATTATTTTTAATATTCAGAAATAACAAACAGTATTACTTTTTTACTTTTGGTATGTGGTGCTAACAAACTTATTTTATATTCGTCTAATAAAGCAACTTTTATATGATATAACACCTGAAATTGCAGTGAAGGTGCATTGTGAGGTCTGAAGAAGAGATCTACATGTAAAAAAATAGCTGTATTAAATCATACAAAATAATTTTGTAAACGTCGTACACAAAAAGTTGAAAAAAAGACTCGATTTTCAAAGAAGTATACAGCTAATAAATAGAAAAATGTAAGAAAACGCCATCATACGTAAGAAGAAATACATCGCACTGATTGCGGTCTGGAAAAGGTCCCAATTTATTAGTGTTAGTTTTGCCAATGCACGTGGAAGTTGAATATTCAGCCAACATGTGAAGATATTGACACTCGTCCAGTAATGAGTAAAATTATGTTTTCCTTCTTTGCACACTTTGATCCTTGCACGTGTGCCTGCAGATCAACAAAGGGTTTAACGAGAGCTGTAAAAGCTAGGAAGAACGTCTTGACTCGAGTATAATATATACGTCGCCTTTCACCTTCCGGTTTAGTCACCCTAGCAACCAAGACGCCGTCAAGAATAGATTCCTTCTTATGGCGGCAGTTTCTTGGCTTTCATGCCTCAGGAACTCTTAAAAAAAGCATTAAATAGACATCAGACAAACTAATTTCATTCTATCCCACCCACCAGGTTCCCTTTTGGTCATCAACTCTCGACCAACGATGTTTCAGTTTGAAATCTAGTTGGTGGAAAGAGTTACGTATACATATAATAAAATTATAACCTATTTTGGATAAATAACTGGTGCTAACCGGCATAACTGCGCTTTCCCGAAATCCTAATCCCCCCCCCAAAAAACAAAAAACGTTCGGATCTAAAGCGGAAGTCTACGGCATAGATTTGTACTCAAGGAGCTAACAAATCTTGAGTATGGATAGCTCATATTTAAGTTACGAGGGCAGTTCCAGAAGTACCCGACCTGACGTATGTATTATAGCGTTTGTTGTTTCACACAAATGACTATAGTAGAAAGTACCACCCTTATAAAGCTTATGTTTGAAGTTTGACGATTCTACGTTGTTTAGTAATTGTTTGGCAGCCATTAATAGTGAACTCTCTCAGCGAATTTGTAAACATGGATAAAACTGGCCATCGTTATGTGATACAATACTTTCATTGGAAAGGTCTTAGTCCAACTAATATTAAAGCTGAGCTAGATTTTACTCTGGGGGAGTCTGCTCCTTCGTTTACAACAGTAAAATATTGGGTGGCAGAGTTTAAGCGAGGCCGTACGAGTTGCCAAGGCGAACATCGTAGTGGTTGACCAAATGAGGTGACTACGCCAGAAATTGTGAAGTAAATACACAAAATTGTATTGCATGACTGTCGACTGAAAGTTCGCAAGCTAGCAGACATCGTAGGCATTTTAAACACCGCTGTACATCGCACACTAACTGAAAATTTAGACATGAGAAAGCTGTGTGCAAGATGGGTGCCGCCTTTACTCACAATGGAACAAAAACAGCGTCGTGAGGATGTTTCAGTCTAGTGTTTAGCGATGTTTCGCTGCAATAAAACCGAGTTTTTTCGTCGATTCATAACCATGGATGAAACATGGGTCCACCACTTCACACCTGAGACGAAGGAACAGTCAAAACAGTGGATTGAAAGGGGAGAATGGGCTCCAAAGAAGGCGAAGACAGTTCCATCTGCAAGTTAGGTTATGGCGTCAGTTTTTTGGGATGCGCGAGGGATAATTTTCATTGATTATCTTCAAACAGGAAAAGCAATCAATGACGAGTATTATACAAACTTATTGCAGCGTTTGAATGATGAAATCAAACAAAAACGGCCGCATTTAGCGAAAAAAAAGTTTTGTTTCATCAAGACAGTGCACCAGTTCACACATCCATTATCGCCATGGTCAAAAACCAATGAGTTAAAGTTTGAATTGCTTCCCCATGCACCGTATTCGCCAGACGTAGCCCCCTTGATTATTTTCTGGTTCCAATGTTGAAGAAATGGCTTGGTGGTAAAAGATTTACCAACAATGAAGAGGTGGAGTTTGCAGTTGATGTCTATTTTGCAGAACTCGACGGTTCTCACTATAAACAGCGTATCGAAAATATTGAACATCGCTGGGAAAAGTGTATCAAGCTGAAATGAGACTATGTAGAGAAATAAAAATGTTTCTTCTCAAAATTGTTGTTTTTTCTTTCTTAGATCGGGTACTTCTGGGACAGCCCTCTTAGTTTCCCTGAGTGTGTGGTGTAAGTGCACAAATGTGTGTCCCGGTCGGCCACTCCGGCAGTTAAGGGGTTGAAAATAAGGTTAACGGTAGCTTTAAAAAAATCAACATACCACATGATTAAAATAATGGCTGGAATAGGTTTTGAAAGATATAATAAGGCAACGTGTGATTTTCTGCCAGGTCCTATAGTAGGAGAAGCGGAGGTCGCGCCGATCAGTCGATAATGACGTTCTCTCAGTTATCTGGTTTACTGCTTCAGCTATGTTCGTTTGATCTCTGCTGCCCTCTTTGCATTCGCATTTGAAACATATCTAGTAGCAATGGTCGCCATTTCCTGAGTTATGTTTTGAGTGGTAGGAAACATAACTGGGTTTCCCATTTTCTGATATAATTTTCTTTTCAAAGAAAACGCAGGTTAAATACGCCGTATTAATTACATACTTTATTTACAGTGTTTTTTGAAAACTTCATGATTGACTTACAGTGTGATTGTGTGAATTCTATTTAAACAATCATTTAGTAGTGCCGCATTATTGAAGCAAAATGTGTGTGATTTGGAAATGGCTGTCATTTGACCGTCATTATCCACAACTGACCGGTTTTGTCCACAGCTAATTAACAGCATCGTTATCTAGGGCGATCAGCTGTTTTCACAAGGGAACAAGAGGAACAAATGGTAAATCGTGTAAAGCCATTGGCAAATATATTTTATATAATCGATCCCAATTATCTCTATCGTACTGATTTCTTTTTTGCTCAAAAAAATGGAATACAGAACAATTTCAATCTGGACTCAAGAAGAATGCAGGGCTAGATTGGCTGAAAGGATTTTTTGCCAAGGAATTCCGTTTCAATTGTGAAACCAGAGGCTACAAGTATGAGCCGTATAAAAGCTTTCAGCAGAGTTGAAGACATCTTCTATTAAAATTCTAAGAGATAATGACAGAATATCATTTCACTCCGTCATATCTTTACAACGTAGATGAAACTGGCATAGGTGCAGTGCAGAACCTGGAAAGATCCTGGCTTCAAAGGAACACAAATGGCAAGTTTAGAACTAGCTGGAAGCGTTGCAATAGGTGCAACGAGTACTGCAGGTAAATTGCATTCCACTCATATATTTTCACGACAGAGGATGATCCCTACTTTGGAGAAAAAGTGGTCCACCGGATGTAGTTTGTCGATGTTCGAAAAATGATGGCCAAATGTTAACAACTTGGTAGCAACATTTTGTTAACATGTAAAACGTGAAAAGTAAGTCCAGCATCGCTGTTGCTTGATAACCAGAACCATGGCACCCAAGTCAGTATTTAAACTTTCAATGCCTTCAAAAGTAAGGTATTGTTATATCTATTCCTCCAAACGTCTCATAGCTTCAGCCTCTAGACGTTACTTTCTTTGGGCCATTAAAAGAAATAACTCCTATGCCAGATCAAAGCTTTGCTATGATGAACAACAAAGAAAGCAGCATTCAGAGGTGTTACAATTATTTATGAAGGCTTTATTGGAAGCTAAAAAAGAATGCGAGATGAAAAGCAAATATCTAGGATCAAAGAAAACGAGAAGAAAAAACGGTGTGCGAGAAACTTGAATTATTATATTATTCTTTATTTGAAATAGAAGGTGAATATGAGAAACGTTGGGTAATGATAAGTTGACGACGATTTGGGATGTGTAGTAGAAACATGTATAATGTGTAATGATTATAGTAAGGACTGTGAAATGTGGTTTCGATGCACAGTTTGTGGAACGGGATCATTCAGAATGCAGTGGCTGTGGGAGTACAAATAATTATAAATGCTAATTTTGTTTCAAGAGAGGAAAATGAAGTTGTGATTTCTTGCTGATAAAGAAACTAAGTGAAGAGGGTTTCATGCATATTGTTCTTCATATTAAACTCGTGTATCTTCCAGTGTAATTCGAACATAACATTTATGCTCCTCCACAATTGATCTAATGATACACTGAAACCTTATTTTATTGTAATTTTTCTTAAATAATACGAAGTGGTCAACGTAGAAACGGAAACAGGCTGCAAATGCGTAAAACGGAAATACGCAGTATTAAAACGCATTTGTTTTGGGATGTGCAGTACTTCCAAGGAAACTGCAAATGTGGGTCATTAAGGTAAATGAGATTTCTTTGTAAACGTAGGTACATACCTGAGCGGAAATCGCGTCAAGGACGAAAGAAATGGTTACAGTTGCAAATGTGTTTTTCCTTCAGTGTTGTCTGTTGCTTGGAATGGTGTATGCGAGAAAGGCTGTGCATTTTATGATAAAGGATTTTTGTAAAAATGTGGCGCTCTCGTTAAAGTTTCAAGTGAAAATGATCAAATTAAAGGAAAAAGAGAAACCCACTGTGAAAGAACTAATGCTATACTTCAAATGTGGCAAAACAAATCTACAAACGTTTAAGAAATAAAGAACGTGTAATCATTGAATAGTTGGTTAGATAAATGAAGTTTTATATCCACTGCATAATCCGGTACACATGTATTTAACTTGTCTAACCCTTCTGTAATTGGGGCAAGCACCCTGTTGAAGGTATAAATAAATAAATTTTACTTTTTCTCTATTCTTTCACAACACTAATTACGAAATTTTAATCTATACATTTGAGTCTCTTGAGTCTAGTTGTTTAGTGGGAAGACAAAGAGACTCAAATGTATAGATTAAAATTTCGTAATTAGTGTTGTGAAAGAATAGAGAGAAAGTAAAATGTATTTATTTATACCTTCAACAGGGTGCTTGCCCCAATTACAGAAGGGTTAGACAAGTTAAATACATGTGTACCGGATTATGCAGTGGATATAAAACTTCATTTATGCACCAAGGTGAGTGCTTTTTAATAAAATGCATGATATTAAAACTATTGGCATGGTATTTGCAATTTGTATAGGAAATAAACCCAGAAGATCTCAGTGATACGGAAATCACGCAAAAAAATTGGGATCGTATCACTGGAACAGTTTTCCCTGCATTTATACCGAAATAGCAGGTTCCAGTATATGTACTATAGTGACTGGCATTACCCCCATTGGTGGGCAGTGCCGGTCAATGGCACCACTGCGGTTTTCGTTTCATAAGGGAAAACTAATTTCCTGTGTGCAGCTCTTACCATAGTTCAGGCAAGTGACCAAGGACACGAATGATGTAGAAATCGAAATGCTAAGCTCATGTACCAAGTGCTTACTACTTATATTGGTTTAGTGGCATTTCCGCTATAATTGTACAATGTTATGACTAGTTAAACGGTTCAGACTTCTCTATTAGGATTGAAAATATGGTGGAAACGATTTTTGGACATTGTAAGGTAGCATATAATTTTGTACACTTACAGCGTAAGTGTACAAAATTATGTCCGTAAGGTTACACAAAGAAAACCGGTGTCGTCCGTGGTGTAGTGGTTACCATACTAGCCTCTAGTTCCCGAGATCGCGGTATGAAACCCGGCAGAGGGCGATGGATTGTTTTCGGGCGTAAAAATCCTTAGCATAGCTTCCATCGGAAAGGAAGCAAAGTCGGTGGTCTCGTGTCGTAGATTTACGGCACGTAAAGGAACCTCAAGCCTGATAAAGAGGCCTCTGAGCAAAAATACCACCCAATATAGAATGGGACGCTAAGGACCACAGAGGTTAAGAGCGTCCATTAATAAAATTCAAATTATTTGTTATTTTTAATAGAAAATCTGTAAGGTGTTATACCTAAATTTAGGGATAGCTTTTTAAACACGTCAATAGCCCACCATTTTCACTGAGACCTTAAGCGTCAGTGTCCAAACTCCTGCCCAGATACGGGTCAAATGTTGCAGATCTGAGGTTAAGGATTAAAATGTGAATAGGGGTAGCTTTTTTTTTTTAACTTTTTAAGACAGACTGTTTTGTTTTGTTTTTTTTTGTTTTTTTGTTTTTTTTTTTCCTCCAGAGTGCTGTGGTTTAAGTTGTGATAGAGGTTTAAAATAAAGGCTAAGCGTAGTTTATGACGACCTTTAAAATACACATTTTACTTCCATGTATACAGAGTAGTCTAGTGTTAAATTTGGTCCAATAGGGTCAGATGGTAAATCAATATAGCCGTTATTGAGTTCAGAAGTCGTATATACCTTTGCTAATACTTTTCTTATGGAGTTTTGCAATTTTTTTTTTTTTACCTTAAAACCACTCTGTAAATCAGAGGATATGGTTTTCAGACGTTTTATGGCTTGTGCACTTAAAACACTAGAAACGTGTAAACTTTCAGATTTGTTTCCGACATCCCAGCATACATCTATATGGACTTTCTGTTATATGTATACTATAGATGTGTGCGCGCGCGCCAGAGGGGATTCCTCAGGTGAAGCTAATGATACGCACCTCAGTTGTTTTCTAACTAGGTGTATTCTAATGTAATTTTATCTCTGTTTTAAACATTTCACTATTTAAATATTCCACCACTTACATAGAGGAATGTAGTTTTACGAATCATTATTTTAAGAGCGAAAATCATCCATTCCGAATTGTTACGGCGGTAGTAGCAGGTAATAAGGAAAATGTGTTGCAAGCGAGCGAAATGGAAAAGCCACAATGTCCATGAGTAGATATGGAGGGTTGATGCAGCTACTCTTGGTTCTGGAATGTTCAATAGTACTGTTTATGTCTGGTTGCCATAACAATCGACTCAAGCTTTGAGGCAGTATTTTTAACACTTAAATGATTTTAGTCAAATTATATAATAAAAAAATATAACAGCCCGCCTTAAAGCAATATGTGTATGTAACAATATATAAAATGTGTATATTACAGTCATTGTAAATGTTTATATTATTGTAGTCATTCTTGGAGCAACAATAATGTAATTTTTGTGACAGTTTATAAAATAGCCATTCAACAACCAGAAAAAAGCTTAAATTAAATAAAAGTATTCTATTGGATTAGGAATAGCCAATCAGAGACTTGATATACAGAAATTTACAAATTTAGGCGGTTGAAATCAAGTCAGTTGCCTGTAGGCAGCGCTCATAACTGGACGTGTTGCTTGTAGACAGAACTCATAACCGGACGCGAGATGTGAACTCGAGAAATTTAATACGCATTTTGTGTGAGAAAATAATTTACGTGTTAAAAAGTGCAAGTAATTAACAAAAGAACCTCACAGCTCTCTATATCAGTGAAGTGTTATTAAAATAGTGTTAAGAATTAATAAAAAGGAGTGAATTAAAAATTATAATCTGTGTAAGCCTACATTCTTCAGCCGCACTACGCCCTGCTAAGACATCCATGTCTCTAATAAAAATACTGACGCAGCCGAGGCAAACATAAGTATATAATATTTAAAGAAACAGTCAAATTACAATTAATTTTTTTTAAAACATTTGGGGCTTTTTACCATACGTGCGGCTGCTACAACTTCAAGTTCGGCTCCCCAACAGTTAAAATATAATACAACTCATCCTTCAATAAAGACAATATTCTACTTCAGCTTGGACTGTATGGATGCTATGCACCTCCCACAAACTACTTGCTTCGAGGCTACGTGAAGCTAATTTTTTTTTTTTAACAGAAAGACCCCTTGTAGAGGCCATTCGGGGCCACTGACACTTGTGAAATCTTTTTTAAACTTGGAAATATCCATTCCCTTGGATAATGGAATGTTTTCCCTCTCAAATCACCTTTCAAACTCCAAGCTCTCGCACTTTCAGTGTCACTTCAGTTCATATGTGAAAATAATCTGTACGTAGCGATTCTTATTGTAGTGTGTTGCAGTGGACTGAGGACTATAAAAGAGATGTGGTATTTACGATTAGACTTAAGCCAATGCTTAAAGTATCGCCACATAAAGTGGAAAGGAAAGGTGCGAACATCAAATATTTAAAAGCTCGGGTATAGCGAGTACTCCAACCGAAATGATAGGAGACTCATCTTAATACACAAGAAATAGGTAAGCTGCATGTCTTGTTTTGTGTAAAAATAGCTTCACCTATCGCTTAGCCCACGCGCTGCCACTGACGCAAAGGATACCTATGAAACTTGGTGCGGGCTACTTACAAAAAGAGAATAGTCCGTATGATATCTTAATTCCTTTCTCCAAAAAGGGGGAGGGTAAGTGGGACATGAAGTCAAATAATCAAAAAAATATAAATTATTGAACTAATTGTTCTTCCACATTAACGTGCGTAGGACAAGGTTGGAAAGGTAGAATCAGAGAATTGAAAAATTCAATCCCATAGCCGGGGTTTGAACCACTATCTCCCGGTTTCTCTAACCACTGAGCTACCATGGCAACATGCCGGTAGTACAAAGTCCCGGACTTCATTAGTTTAGCTTCTATCAGGTGATTTAGTGAATAAATTGTTCTTCCATGCTGTTGTGTGTAGTGTAAGCTTGGAAAGGTAGAATCAGAGGACTGAAAAATTCAGTGGTTAGAGCAACCGGACCGAAACCGGGAGATCCGTGGTTCACATTCCGGCTATGGTATTGCATTTTTCAATCTTCTGATTCTACCCTATATAAAGTATTATTAGGTATTTAAAAATGTTGTATAACAAAGCCTTAGAAGCATGCTGTTTTTTACAAAATTCGTTATTCAGAAAATATTTTTAGTTTTAACGTTTTTTACGCTGTCATTACTCCAGGAGTAAATTGGTTATTAAGGGAAACAGTATAGTTCCGGTCGCATAAACATAAGGATGTATTGCATTCACGTTACTTTCTCTACTTACTCTTCTAGAAACTATTGTTGCAAAAGCTTCTTCTTCTTCTTCATGTTAATCTAGATAAACTTACATTACACGTTTACACATCCGTTGTAGGTACAAGGAGGATACACGAGGCTAAAACTATATAATATTTTTTTAAAATGTTATCTGTGTGTGATGGCTTTGAAATTCCATGCTTTTTACATGGCTACTAGTAAAAACAATACCTAGTTACCACTTGAAAATGTAAACCAACAACAAAAGTATATATCGGAAATGGTTAATGTCAAGAGCGGGTCATTCGCCGATAATTTAAGTTACACATTTTGTTATGCAAATACAGGACGAATCGAAAAGTAACGCGCAATAATTTTTCTACAAAAAAGTTTAATAGTTAAAACAGCAACCAAAATCACAAATGAACTTACACCTTTTACCTACTTTTCGACATAGTCACCAAGTTTCTCAACATATTTCTCCCATCGTGATACCAGTTTCAATATGCCCTGTTCGTAGAAGTCCGTTTCCTTGGAGTATAGCCATCTGCGGACTGGTGATTTCACTTCGGCATCTGTCGCAAAGCGTTGGACAGCCAGGAATTTCTTCATGGGACCAAACAGATGAAAGTCCGACGGTGCAAGGTCCGGACTGTGTGGTGGATGCTGGAGCACCTCCCAACCAAATTTGGTGATTTTCTGACGAATAGCAACAGCAACATGGGCACGAGCATTGTCATAAATAATTTTGACATCGTCAGTATTCATGTTGTGGCGTTTGTCACGAAGGGCACGAGCAACTTCACCAACGTTTTCATGTAGGCTGCAGCATTCACAGTGGTCCCGTGTTCAGCAAAGTTCACCAATACAACACCACGCATATGCCAGAACACCGTCGCAAGCACTTTCCTAACAGATTTAGTCACTTTGATTTTTTTTCTTCACTGGGGAACCAGCATGTTTCCACTCCATACTTGCCTGCTTGCTGCTTGATTTCGGGCGTGTAGTGGTATGCCCACGACGCATCACCAGTGACGATTCCTTTCAGAAAGTCATGCCTTTCTGCGGTGTACCGCGTTAGGTGATCCAAGCTCGCCATCATTCGCTGGCCCTGTCAGGTTCTTAGGCACCCAGCGAACACTAACTTTAAGAAATTTCAACGTGTCATGAACAATATCGTACATTGCACCATAGGAAATGTTGAACTGTTGCGCTAAGGTTCGCAGTTGCACACGCCGGTCGTTCAAAATTGCCGCCTCAATCGGTATATGCCCTTTGGCCCACAAATATCGAACCACTGCTCTTCACACGTGCGCGACAGTAACATGCGCGCCATCTTTGTTGTGTAGTTCACGCTTCTCTCACTAGAGCTGCACATGAAACAAAAAATACTCTTTGTGGGAAAACTTCAAACTATATCTGTGTGAAATTGCAACATTCCAGCTGCAATACCAAGGCTGAAAAAAATTATTCTGCGTTGATTTTCAATCCGCCCTCGTATTTTAAACACACGATATTTTAATCAAAATCGTTAAGATCTTTCTTGAGAAAATCAAAATAGTTTGGGATGGCGGGGTTTTCTTGGAAATGTTTGTGTCGCATCCTTGGAAGATGCTTAACTTAAATACCAATTTTGTCATTTAACCGACTTTCGTTTTTGAGTTATGCTATTTACGCGCGCGCGCGCGCACACACACACACACACACACACACACACACAAAAGACACGGATAGCCAAGGTCGTTAAGGCACGGACTCGTGAACGGGAGGTCTGCTTTTCAAATCCCGCTAGGATTGTGCTCCCTGATTTTTTTTTGGGGGGGGGGTTTCCTCAGTCCTCATACGTAACTGGGAAATACCGGCAAGGTACTCTAAACTTACGCCTGGAGCGTTTCATTTCACATATCAGTGTTCACCGCCTGTGGTACCGTAAACAGCGAGAACGAGCGTTAACACACACACATACCACACTCACTTTTCTCTAAAAATGCTTTTCTTTTTTGCTTCAGGGAGCCTCAAAACGTGTATTTCTGGTGAAATCTCATATCAAAGTTTTGGGTGGAACGTAACACTTCTATAGTTAAGCAGTATAGAAAGAAAGTTAAAAAGCAAATTGTATACTATTATTCCTTTTACTTGTGTTGTTTTTAGTTGTTAAACACCCCCAGAAAATACGGTATTTTCTCGAGGGAAAGAGGGGAGAGAGAAACTTTTCTACAATTAAGACGACAATGCGGGCGGTGCTCCTGGTTCTGTTAATAATAAATGCATGTTAATGTGTGGTTATTCCAATGGGTCGGTTTCAACGTTCTGTTAAGGAGATGAAAACGTGTATCAGCAGTATCATTATAGCTTCAAAGAAAAGTGATAAACTCGGAAGTGGTTCTCGTCATACAAATGTATATTAGCTTTTCTTGCGCTCATACACGCAGTTTACGTACGGTACGAACAGTGTTGTATATATATATAATCGAAATCGAGACAACTTTTTGGGGAATGATGTTGGACACCGTTGGAACACGTACAATTATAAACAACAAAGTTTGAGTTATTATGCATACTAGCAATCTCTTATTACTTTCTCTACTACGTATAGTAAGTAGGGGAAGTATTGTATTCCACTCAAAAATTCGATACCGAGATTTCACCGGAAATACATGTTTTGAGACCCCCTGAATCCCAAAAAAAAGCCTTTTTGGAAACATGTCTGTGAACAGCATAACTAAAAAACCAACAGTCGGATAAACACCAAACTTGGTATTTAGGTTCAGTATCTTCCAGAGATGCGACACGAAGGTTTTCAAGAAAATCCCCCCACCCCAGACTACCCTTTACATGGAACATTTTTCGAAAATTTTAATTTTCTCAAAAATGGCTCTAACGATTTTGATTAAAATATCATATGTTTAAGATATTGTCATGACAAATGAAATGTATACCTCGAATTTTTCTGCGAATGTCTCCAAAAGTATTCTTCATTGTGAACGAATTTTGCATAACTGGTAAATCCTAAGAGATAGACAAAATTTTACTACACAAAAAATGTAGATCGCGTTAAAATACACAATTTATGTCATATACATTTTTGTTGTTGAGTGAACCGTTTTCGAGATATTGCTTGTTATTCCCTTAAATTTTCCAATACTTATACTTTTTCTCAAATTAGTTATTCATTTTTTTATGTCCTGGACATGCAAAGAGAATGGAATGCGCCACATAGCAACCAGCTCTTAAAATATTTGACTATCGCTTAAAACCTACCATATTCCCCTTGCATCTACAAGAAAATTACCAATAAGATTAACATCTCGATATCTAGATTAACATGAAGCATATGGAGAATAAGCGTTTGTAAAAATAGTGTGTACAAGAGTAGAGAAAGTCATGTGAGTGTAACACATCAGATTTTTGTTCTAATTATAGTCACAAAATGCATTGCAAGTGAAGTTTTTCGTGTTATTTTGTAATATAATTGCTTATATAAAACTCAGTTGTTTTCATTAGGTAGGTTCTAAAAATACTCGGGAGATTTGCATATTGAGAAAGACACCCAATTTATAAGGTCTGTTTATTTTTGAAACTACCAACTTCCTCCACCTCTAATTCCTTTAGCTAACATTTTGTCTCAAGCATACTGAGAGATCAAATTACAAAGAATGTGATGTCCTGGGTTATAAATATATATTCAACAGAGTTTTCAGTGTTTTTCCATTGAGGGATGTCGTAAAAAAATTGTGTGGAAAGACTAGAATAAAAATCGTCTTATTATCCAATATTTTGTTTTTCTATTTATTTTACGTTACTTTAACTGTGTGGTCGTATCGCGACGGATCTGTTAGGAGATACCTCGTGGATCGATGTGTTGTGGAAGCCTTCTAGGTCTCATCCCTGTACCGTGCTATCTTGCTTCGTTGCGTGTCCACAGAGACCTTAGTGCTAGGCAACTGTATCTCCGCTTCTGTGATGACAGCTTCGACACGTGTTCACAGAGACCTTAGTGCTAGGCAACTGTATCTCTACTTCTATACGAGCCGGGCAATTGGCATTAGCTGCCGTCCACTCTGCCTGCTTCCATTATCTATGGATAGATGGCAGAGCATCCGCTATTACAATGTTTTCATTTTACTATTGTTTTAGATATAAGGTGGAACTTTGGGTAGTGGTATTAAATATCCAATCCGGTATTTACATTGGCGACTGAGGAAAACAACGAAAACAAACATTCAGATTGGTCGGCCTGCGGGATTTAAACCCAGATCCTTCCGAATGCGGACCACACACCTTACTGCCTGAGCCATCCGGTCAATGTTTTGTAGTGTGGTAATAAAGAATAACTTACCAAATTTAATATCATACTATTTATAATTCACCATAAACTATAAATTCGTGATTAATATTATTACTTTCTCTACTACGTATAGTAAGTAGGGGAAGTATTGTATTCCACCCAAAAATTCGATACCGAGATTGCACCGGAAATATATGTTTTGAGACCCCCTGAATCCCCCCCCAAAAAAAAGAATTTTTGGAAACGTCCGTGTGTGTGACTGAACAGCATAACTCAGAAACGAACAGTCGGATAAACACCAAACTAGGTATTTAGGTTCAGTATCTTCCAGAGATGCGACACGAAGGTTTTCAAGAAAATCCCCCCACCCCAGATTACCATTTACATGGAACATTTTTCGAAAATTTTAACGATTTTGATTAAAATATCATATGTTTAAGATATTTTCATGACAAATGAAATGTATATCTCGAATTTTCTGAGAATGTCTCCAAAAGCATTCTTCTTTGTGAATGACTTTTCCATAACTGGTAAACCATAAGAGATAGACAAAATTTTACTACACAAAAAATGTAAATCGCATTAAAATACACAATTTATGTCATATACATTTTTTTGTTGAGTGAACCATTTTCGAGATATTGCTTGTTATTCCCTTAAATTTTCCAATACTTATACTTTTTTCTCAAATTCGTTATTCATTTTGGGGGGGGGGGGTCCTGGTAATGCAAAGAGAATGGAATACTCCACATAGTAACCAGCTTTTAAAATATTTGACTATCGCTTAAAGGCTACCAATTCCCCTTGCATCTACAAGAAAATTAGCAATAAATTAACATCTCGATTAACATGAAGCATATGGAGAATAAGCGTTTGTAAAAATAGTTTGTACAAGAGTAGAGAAAGTCATGTGAGTGTAACACATCAGATTTTTTTTACTTAATTCTGGCGGCACATATTTCTCGGTACACAATATCGGGACATTCCCGATGTTTCGGGATGCATGCCAACCTAAGTACGAACTTCTTTCTACAATGACTTGTAGAACAAGGCAGGCGAATATATTCTCACCCGTCCACAAGTTGCTGAATTTATGCTCAAGCTCATTGTTAACGGTATTTAAGTTGTCTGTTTACGTAGTATCATCATCTGTGATTAATGTTTGTCCCTTTTTGATGTAAAATGGATGCTTCTACTCATTAAGACTCCCCATACAGACATGTGACCACCCATCGAATGGGCAACAGCTCGAGTGCTAGTTGGTGGATTATTTTCAGACCTCTGCAAAACCTCATTTTCAAAGCATGTATAATGTTCTCACAGTTAGACTCGCTCCTGAATCTTCTTTCTTTATCTAGCACTGTCCACTATCTCGAAGACGTTGGTCCAGTCTTGAAAATGTTGCATGGCACTGGTGGTGTTGCTCCTTAGTGATTCGCTTTGACAAATTAACATTATCTCCAAATGTCTTATTCAATATTTGTAGACAGAGCATTTTCATATCATGAAATTAAATAAACAGATCTCACAGAAGATATTTTGTAACATACAACAAACTTCAACTGTTTATAATTCCCATGGTAACAAGAAAAACTGAAATATAAATGCATCAGAGTGTGTGTTTAGCTGTGTTTTAAAATAAAAGCGAATCACTTTCGAATACTGTTTCATTAATAAAAAAAGTGGTTTCATATCCTCATCACACCACAAAATTAGGAATAGTTCTGCTTATATGCCATGTGTATTATATTATTCATATTAAAAGTAATGTTATTCTTGTATATAGTGTTTTTATTTTCTCCAGTCCACTCATGGTCATTTTCTCCCCGGTTTGCAACCGTCCCTCACACTCCACTCGACTCCCCTCTTGCAGTAACTGTAGTATTGTTGTGGAAGTGGTGTCATGCAACTGGTCTCAAGCTTTGAGGAAGCGAGGGACTGGCGGGGACACTAGAAAAAGTGAAGAGTGAAATTCACTAAAGAGCGTGACCTTCACTGGACTGGTCAGAGTGAAATCACTATAGTTTTATATACTTCACCTTAATCACAATAAACATATTTATTACAAAAGGTTAAACCTACTTTATAGTTAACGTTATTCCTCAATGGTTAAAATTAAGAAACGATATTCACATTGATTATGTCACAAGTAGGTGTTTCTTTGTCATGAGCTTACATGAAAAAAGAAAAGGAAACAAACACAATTGCTCAGGTTCAAGCGTTCATAGATAGGGTCCATTCGAGGCAATCAGCCTGGGAAAACAAAAAGCTAGTATTACGAAAACAGCTAATGCTACAAAAATTTATGTATATAAGTAAGTAAGAAAGAAAGAAAGAACCAAACGCGTATTCCAAATTAAATGAGCTCGTTATCTCCTATAGTTACTTATTTATTTACAATTCAATCAGAATAAAAAGAGGATGTTACAGGCTATTTACATAGCCTTATCTCCTAGAGTTTCCCATTTATATACAATTCAGTGAGAATGAAGAGGACGTCACAGGCTATTTACAGAAAATTCAAGATGTACATTTTATTAGTATGTCAGTATTTCAAGCATTTATCCGATCAGAATGTTTAGAACAGATTCTAAGGAATTTGTTATTATTATTTATTATTATTAATATTATTTTGGGAGAAACGTCTTAAAACTTCGTCTTGCATCCTTGAAAAATGCTGGAATTGAATATCAAATTTGCTATCTTACGGAGCTTGGCTCTCTCTCTCTCTCTCTCTCTCTCTCTCTCTCTCTCTCTCTCTCTCTCACAGCTTTTCTAAAAACCATTTTGGGGTTCAGAGAATCTTGAAATTTATGTTTCTGAAGAAGTTTTGATATCGTATCCTTTATATATATTTTATTTATTTGTGAAATACTTCTTCGTCTTAACATAGCTAACCGTCAGAAAAAACTAATAAACTGTTATAAATTTTTAATCAATGTCAAAGGAGTAAAACTGACAGCAAATCACCGAAATCGGAATAGTTGGCGTCGCGATCTATTTTAAAATGAATTTGTAATGACAATTTCTGTGGGGGAGCAAGCAAGTAATGTCTCCGGTGATTCCAAATGCCATCACCTTAGATGAGTATAAAAGGCAGAAAAAAGATCTACCAGCTTATGAGAATACATGAGTTAGAGAGATATCTACTTTCATATGCCTGTTTTTTGTTAGAGAATGAATCATCCATGACACAGAACCCGATTTCGTTCCATATGTGTGTAGATTGTGCATTCCTCCCAGCCCATCCTTCACCTTCGCGATTCATCTGTCTTCACATTTCAACAACACTTTGTCTGGCGCTATTTCTCAACACGGTATTGCCATTCGAGCTATTTTTATCTGGATCTTGTTCTTGGCATTTTCTTTCAGAATTAAATTTCCTTAATGTTTAAGCTTCGGCGTAGGTTTTCACGTGTTTTCACTTTCTTGCAACTCGTTAGAAAAATAATATTAGATTTTAATTTGTATAGGTTTGATTTCATACTTTCTTGTTCGTATTTTAATACACTTGTGTTTTTAGGTATACATATATTCATATCACACAGTGAGAGTATAAAGGTATTTCGTTGAAATTATTTTTATGCGAAACGGCAACAAAATTGGTTTAATTGATTTTTTGTTTGGGGGGTGGGGAGCGGCCCTTGAAGTTTAACGTCCTTTACCGGTAGATCATATCGGGCGATGGATGAATGAATGAATGAATGAATGGGATGATGCCCAAATGAGCCAAGGGTCCATAGAGCTTAAAATTGCCCGACATTCGTCTTCTCAGGATAAGAGAAAACTCCGGAAAAACCTTAGTGACTCACCCTAACCGAGATTCGAACTCGGTACCTCTTAAACGCGAGGTAGCACGCTACCCCCACACCACAAATGCCGGCTTTAAGTAGTATTCTCCATTTAGTCAGGAACTAAAGGATGTGTGAGCGAATGTGTAATCCAATGTTTAAAGCATAAACCAATGTTTATTTAATTCAACGAATTAGGAAGGGTTGGATTTTTTTTTCTGTAATGTTTTACTTAAAGTCGCTCGACTGCTGGGTCTTATTGCGATTTACGTGAATGTTAAACAATAATACAATGTTACATTCAGTAATGTGCATAATAATATACATTTTAAATTTCACTTTCATAACAAAGTTATTCATTATTACTAATATAGTTTACAACTATTGACCATTAATCTCAAAAAATTATTAGAGAATCTCAACATAATGTCATTGATTAAGCACTATATGTTTATTTCTTCAGTAGATGACATCTGCTGTTTGCGGTTGGCTAATACAATAGATTTCATGAAGGTAGAATGCCTCATGTCTTAGGTTTTGACAGCGCTCTGGAGAATTCTTGTAGAATGTTGTGTACTTGCCTGTACTGGACATACAGTGGACATTCTGATATTATATGTTTGATAGTCTGTGTTGTTTTGCAGTGTGTCATTGAGCATTTTGACTTTTCCCTATGAGAGAGGAATGTGTCTATTTTGTATGGCCTATTATTAAACGGGTAATTAGGATTTGTTCTGATATCTTGAGATGAATTATGGGGTACTGAGCTGATGATGTTTGAATTAATGAGTATAACTTTGATGTTTGGTTTTCTGTTAACCAGTTCTTCTGCATTGTGCTTAAAGTTTTAGTTTGATAAAAGTTATGTCGTCATGATTGTAAATAGTAACGGTTGGATCTGATACAGGATGTCTGCTAGCTTCTTTCGCTGCTTTATCTACTGATTCATTCCCTTTAATGTTTTTATGAGACAGTATCCATGCTAGAACAATCTCTTTATTATTTTCCAGAATATCATTGTAGCTTATCTGTATTTCTTGAATAAGAGGGAGAGACGAGTAAAAGTTTCGAAGAGCCATCATGCAGTAGATTATGTAATGAATCTGTTCTCATTTGATTTCCTGATATATTCTAAACCTTTCTTTACTGCATATTGTTCGCATGAATATATACAGTAGAATGGTGGTAATGCATAAAGCAATGTGCAATCAAATGTCACGAAAGTGCATCCACTTCGTTCATCCTAAGATTTTGATCCATCAGTAAATATTTGTTTATGCAATTTATAACCTTGGGCACTATTTGGGTTTTAAGTTCTCTGTGTGGAACTAAATTGATAGTTGGTATATAGAGTTTCCAGGGGGATTCTATGTATTGGTTATCCATCATATGTATTGTTGGAAGTTCTTTCAGATATACATTCGTATAAACTCTTTGACAGAAAAGAATCGAGTGGTTTCTTTGCAGGTTTTTGTTTGGTTCTTATGGAATTACGTATGGATGAATCCTTTTGTTGGAAGAAGCTATAGCTTTGACTGCATAGGCTAGAGAAAGTTGTTTTCTGCTTATTTCAAGTGGCATTTCATTGGATTCCATTTGTAAGCTTGTGACAAGACTGGTGAGATATCCTAATATGATTCTTAAATGCAGATTATTGTATAACATCCAGCATTTTCAGTGTTGATAGTTTATCTGAGTTATACAATATCGAACCTTAGTCTATCTTGGTTCTTATAATGACTTTATATGGCTGCTTAGTATACTATAGTCAGCTCCCCAGTTGTTGCCCGATATTGTTTTCATTATATTTAGTCGTTTATAACAATCAGTTTTAAGCCCTTTAAATGCTAATTAAAGGCCTTGTTAAAGGACCCAGTTAATATCTAATCAAAAGTGTTTAATATAATCATTTCCAATTCCGTAATTTTCCAAAAATAGTTCTAAATGTGTTGCATTTTATTTGTTTCTATTAAAGACAATGCATTTACTTTTACTGTATGATATTTTAAAGCCTGTCCAGTTATTAAGTTTATTCAGTGTTTTCTGTAATAATGCCTGTGTTGTTTTAATATTATTTCCTTTACAAAAGATTATTAGGTCATTGGCAAACAGGTTTATTTTTACAGGGCAGTTTACATTTGGAACAATGTGGTTTAATCCTATTAGGAATAGTGTGACACTTATAGGTGTACCATTTTCTATTAAGGCTTTTTTCGATAAACATCCGTTGGATTTTACTTGTACATATCTTTTTTGTAGGAAGTTATAGATATAAGCAATCATGTTATCACTTTTTTTTTGTCTAGTAGAATTTTAATCATTCGTTGACAAATTGTATCATAAGCTTTTTCAAGATTGAGGCTTACTGCTATAAGATGTTTAGATTGTTGAAAGGGTTCCCATATTTCACTTTCAAGAACTATGAGATTATCCGTGGTTGAGCGATATTGCCTAAACCCACTTTGTGAGTTACTGAAGAATTTCCATTTGTCGAAAAACCATCCTCGTCGTTTATTTATTATAATTTCCATAACTTTATACAGAGGGTACATGTTAAGGTTATAGGTCTGTAATTTTGTGGAATAGAACTGATGCTGGATTAGCGTACTTTCAGGTAATTTATCGCAATCCTCCGCCTGAATATACAATTAGTGTTGGAAGCTGTGGACATGAGAGAAATCAGCTTTTGATGTACCAGCTGTGATGTCTATAGATGAGGTCGATTTGATGCCTAACTTTGAGAACATTACTTCTAGTTCTGTGTTCGGGATAACAGGGCAGACGTTTGAAAGTATTATTCTTTTCGCATAAAAGAGGTCGTAGTTGCAGAGATTCATTATGTATTAGTATTCTTTTGTACTTGGAGGGTAGGTCTTCAATCACACGTTTACCTGAGGGGTACATGCAGATTCTGCCATTTGATATTCCCGTACAAAGCGAATGTTCGAAGGGTCAATAAGTTGTCCTACCGCTAAGACATACTCTTTAATGGTTATCTTTGGATTTTATAACGATAGTGTGTTCTCTTGTTGGAGTGGTTTGGGCTACTTTGGAGTAGCTTAGATTGTGAGATATTACTTTCATTTTTCCTATGTATTTCTTTGTCTGGTTGCTGCTTATGCAGGCAGCCATTTTGTTAATCCTTTTACTGAGGAGAAAAATTTAAATTTAAATTGAGTTTTATTTATGGACGCTCTTTAACTACTATGGTTCTTAGCGTCCCATTCCATACTGGGCGTGAAAGACCGGTAATTTTGCTCAGAGGCCTTTTATCAGGCTTGAGGTTCTTTTACGTGCCGTAAATCTACGACACGGGACCACCGGCTTTACTTCCCTTCCGAAGGAAGCCGTGCTAAGGATTTTTACGCCCGAAAAAACCCATCGCCCTCCGCCGGGTTTGAACCCGTAACCCTGGGAACTAGAGGCTAGCACGGTACCACTAGTCCACGGAGGACGACTACTAGGGAGAAACTAGTGTAATTTGTATGTATAATAATAGGGTATATATATATATATATATAGAGAGAGAGAGAGAGAGAGAGAGAGAGAGAGAGAGAGGACTCGCCAAAATAATACTTCAGCAGCTGAAACAAACTCTAACGTCGTTTATGTATGCAGATTTTCTCAGTGTCCTATATTTTAACATTAAATTAGAAAATACTTAGTAGTACACACGCAGAACATGTTGAATCCCTTTCAAAGCCTACTCTGTCATCTGAATTTGTTTCTCAAGTCGAAGCCGCTTGTTTCAGTATAATAGTTGAAAGTGGCTATGTTGAAAAAGGAACAAGCACAACAAAAGCAGTCCTATTTTATGCATGCATTTTAATATTTACCATTACATCCCATCTCTATAATTCGTTGAAGTTTTAGTCTTAATAAATACAAATCACAATTTTGAACCTGCTTAGATAAATTCACTCGTGGGAACATTTATGGGAATTCATTTTGCTTAAGCAGATGTGTACGGTTTAAGAAAAATCTGATGTGTTACACTCACATGACTTTCTCTACTCTTGTACAAACTATTTTTACAAAAGCTTATTCTCCATATGCTTCATGTTAATTGAGATATCGAGATGTCAATCTTATTGCTAATTTTCTTGCAGATGCAAGGGGAATATGGTAGGTTTTAAGCGACAGTCAAATCTTTTAAGCGTTGGTTGCTATGTGGCGCATTCTAATCTCTTTGCATGTCCAGGACATAAAAAAATGAATAACGAATTTGAGAAAAAGTATAAGTATTGGAAAATTTAAGGGAATAACAAGCAATATCTCGAAAATGGTTCACTCAACAAAACAAATCTGATGTGTCACACTCACATGACTTTCTCTACTCTTGTACAAACTATTTTTATAAACCGTATTCTCCATATGCTTCATGTTAATCGAGATATCGAGATGTTAATCTTATTGGTAATTTTCTTGTAGATGCAAGGGGAATATGGTAGGTTTTAAGCGATAGTCAAATATTTTAACGCTGGTTGCTATGTGGTGCATTCCATTCTCTTTGCATGTCCAGGACATAAAAAAAATGCATAACGAATTTGAGAAAAAGTATAAGTATTGGAAAATTTAAGGGAATGACAAGCAATATCTCGAAAACGGTTCACTCAACAAAAGAAATGTATATGACATAAATTGTGTATTTTAACGCGATCTACATGTTTTGTGTAGTAAAATTTTGACTATCTCTTATGGTTTACCAGTTATGCAAAAGTCGTTCACAATGAAGAATACTTTTCGAGACTTCCCAGGAAATTCAAGATATACATTTTATTTGTCATAAAAATATCTTAAACATATGATATTTTAATCAAAATCGTTAGAGCCATTTTTGAGAAAATTAAAATTTTCGAAAAATATTCCATGTAAAGGGTACTCTGGGGTGGGGGGATTTTCTTGAAAACCTTCGTGTCGCATCTCTGGAAGATACTGAACCCAAATACCAAGTTTGGTGTTTATTCGACTGTTCGTTTCTGAGTTATGCTGTTCACAGACACACACACACACGGACATGTTTCCAAAAATGCTTTTTACTTTCTCTACTACGTATAGTAAGTAGGGGAAGTATTGTATTCCACCCAAAATTTCGATACCGAGATTTCACCGGAAATACATGTTTTGATACTCACTGAATCCAAAAAAAGCATTTTTGGAAACATGTCCGTGTGTGTGTCTGTCTGTGTGTCTGTCTGTGTGTCTGTGTGTCTGTGAACAGCATAACTCAAAAACGAAGAGTCGGATAAACACCAAACTTGGTATTTAGGTTCATTATCTTTCAGAGATGCGACACGAAGGTTTTCAAGAAAATCCCCCCACCCCAGACTACCCTTTACATGGAACATTTTTCGAAAATTTTAATTTTCTCAAAAACGGCTCTAACGATTTTGATTAAAATATCATATGTTTAAGATATTGTCATGACAAATAAAATGTATATCTCGAATTTTCTGGGAATGTCTCCAAAATTATTCTTCGTTATGAACGACTTTTTCGTAACTGGTAAACCATAAGAGATAGACAAAATTTTACTACACAAAAAATGTAGATCGCGTTAAAATACACAATTTATGTCATATACATTTCTTTTGTTGAGTGAACCGTTTGCGAGATAATGCTTGTTTTTCCCTTAAATTTTCCAATACTTATACTTTTTCTCAAATTCGTTATTCATTTTTACTTTCTCTACTACGTATAGTAAGTAGGGGAAGTATTGCATTCCACCCAAAAATTCGATACCGAGATTTCACCGGAAATACATGTTTTGAGACCTCCTGAATCCAAAAAAAGCATTTTTGGAAACCTGTCCGTGTGTGTGTCTGTGTGTGTGTGTGTCTGTGTGTGTGTGTGTGTCTGTGAACAGCATAACTCAAAAACGAACAGTCGGATAAGCACCAAACTTGGTATTTAGGTTCAGTATCTTCCAGAGATGCGACACGAAGGTTTTCAAGAAAATCCCCCCACCCCAGACTACCCTTTACATGGAACATTTTTCGAAAATTTTAATTTTCTCAAAAATGGCTCTAACGATTTTGATGAAAATATCATATGTTTAAGATAATGTCA
Source organism: Deroplatys truncata (assembly GCA_030765065.1). Taxonomy (NCBI): domain Eukaryota; kingdom Metazoa; phylum Arthropoda; class Insecta; order Mantodea; family Mantidae; genus Deroplatys; species Deroplatys truncata. The sequence goes on from CM060976.1 coordinate 225,880,292, forward strand.
TGTGAAATGAAATGTATATCTCGAATTTTCTGGGAATGTCTCCAAAAGTATTCTTCACTGTGAACGACTTTTGCATAACTGGTAAACCATAAGAGATAGACAAAATGTTACTACACAAAAAATGTAGATCGCGTTAAAATACACAACTTATGTAATATACATTTCTTTTGTAGAGTGAACCGTTTTCGAGATATTGCTTGTTATTTCCTTAAATTTTCCAATACTTATACTTTTTCTCAAATTCGTTATTCATTTTTTTTTGTCCTGGACATGCAAAGAGAATGGAATGCGCCACATAGCAACCAGCGTTAAAATATTTGACTATCGCTTAAAAGCTACCATATTCCCCTTGCATCTACATGAATATTACCAATAAGATTGACATCTCGATATCTCGATTAACATGAAGCATATGGAGAATAACCGTTTGTAAAATCAGATTGTACAAGAGTAGAGAAAGTCATGTGAGTGTAACACATCAGATTTTTTTGGATTCAGGGGTCTCAAAACATGTATTTCCGGTGAAATCTCGGTATTGAAATTTTGGGTGGAATACAATACTTCCCCTACTTACTATACATAGTAGAGAAAGTAAAAATGTATATGACATAAATTGTGTATTTTAACGCGATCTACATTATTTGGGTAGTAAAATTTTGTCTATCTCTTATGGTTTACCAGTTATGCAAAAGTCGTTCACAACAAAGAATAGTTTTGGAGACATTCCCAGAAAATTCGAGATATACATTTCATTTGTCATGAAAATATCTTAAACATATGATATTTTAATCAAAATCGTTATGCCATTTTTGAGAAAATTAAAATTTTCGAAAAATGTTCGATGTAAAGGGTAATCTGGGGTGGGGGATTTTCTTGAAAACCTTCGTGTCGCATCTGTGGAAGATACTGAACCTAAATACCAAGTTTGGTGTTTATGCGCCTGTTCATTTCTGAGTTATGCTGTTCAGAGAGAGACACACACACACACACACACACACACACACACACACACACACACACACACACGGACATGTTTCTAAAAATGCTTTTTTTGGATTCAGGGGGTCTCAAAACATGTATTTCCGGTGAAATCTTGGTATCGAATTTTTGGGTGGAATACAATACTTCCCCTACTTACTATACGTAGTAGAGAAAGTAAAAAAGTAGTGTGCCGCTTGAAATCTTCTAGGCCATTTGTAGGATACTGCGCATGCTCAGATGCCGAGAGCCTCCTGCATATACCAAACCGATCACTTCTCGTATTGAATTCTCTCCTATAAGGAACGCTATGGTAATGAATTCTGCAACTGGGCAGAAAAAAAGAATGAAATACATCTTTTTATTTTCCTAGAAGCGGAATACAAGCACAATACAAACGTTGGGCTATTCGGTGCTTTATAACTTGTTTTATGGAGTCTGAAGCCATAATAGCGAATATTAAGCTAGGGCAACCCTCCGTCCACCTCTTGTCTAAGCTGCACAAACGTTTCACTAACTACAGCGATATTTAAACTGGGTAGTTAAGTTTTTACGCGCTAAACGTAGTAAAATTTATAGCCGAACGTTAGCACGAAATGACAATAATTCAACTCAAGAATAAAGTCAAAGTGGGCAGATAAATATTGTGCTGGTGATTATAGAAACCTTCCTTTTAGGTTTTTGAAATAATTTACAGCCAAACTCAACTGAAATTCATACTTCTTTTCTTCTATTAGGCGCCTTAAGGAAACTGATGATGCTATTGTACTAGTTACTATCTAAAAGCACTGTAAAAGATTTTGTGATATGATAATTAAAAGTAAAGGAGGTGCCTTATTGCTTTTGTGGGCGATCAAGAAAATACCATCATTGTTTAGTGATTCGTGGCTCTGATTGGTTGATACTGAACACATTCTTACACGTGGTTATTCCACATCAAATCATGTATGTGTATGAATTAGAGAGTGTGACAAACGTCTATAACATTTATAGTTACTTAGCGTTAACAGTTACAAGTACTGCCTAGCACCTTGTATTGGATTGTGAAGCGGAGGGGATTTGGCGCCGATCGAGGAATGCGGATACTGCACCGACGCCCCGGGAGGGAGGGATGAGATGAAGGGAGACACCGGACGGCTGGAACCAGGAGTGACGGCACAGCAATGACAAAATCCCTACTACAGTTTCCAGATATAGACGCCCCGGCAGTCGGACAGGTGGGGACCCCGCCCCACACAGGGTCCAACGCTCCCACAGGGAGTGGTCCTTACACCACGGCAATCAGCCGAAGGCCGAGGAACGGGGAAAGTTCACAGAGAGCATCCTTTTCCCCATCGAAACACCATTGCCGACACTTCCAATAGGTCTAAAATAGACCAAACTAGGTGAAGCATGAATGATATGTTTAATGAAACGAAATGGACAGGAGCGTTCGCCTGACCTGGGAAAATCCCCGAAAAAAACCTATGGGTCAGAGAGGGCGTTCGCCGGGAATCGAACCCGGGACCCTCCGAGTGCGGACGCCAACACCTTAGTTTGTAGTTGCTAGTAAGAGTCTATTAAAGCTGCAATATTAATGCTCGCAAAATAATTACACACAAGCATTGCACCTCAAGAGTTAAATATGACATATCAGATTAAAATGTTACTCAACCCAGATGTTTTATTAATTATTTATTGATGGTGTAACTTGAATTTCCGCATAAATCACATTTTGCGTAAATATTACCTGCACAGGTGAAATTACTTCACGTTTGCATGCGTTTTCACGACCAAACTAACCCATTGGATTGGCAGGGAGGAAGAAGATAAGTATAAAAAATTGTAAATATTTGCATTGATATATCCATTGTCAGATGGTATTACTCGGGACATTTAACAATTAGGCTGGTTTGGTGGCACTGTCATCATGAGCCTGTGCTCGCTATTGACGCAGTATTTTATATCACAACATTGTGAATGCCAGAGTGATTGTAGTGTAAATCTGCATTATTGTATGACAATGATTTGAGATGTTTGTTAATTATAAGCATTGTTAGGAAATAAGTTTACACGACCTCACTGAAACTGACAATAGGAGCGGGTAACAATGAGCGAGGGGGTGAGTTATTTATCAATTATAGAGACAAGCAAATGACGTCAGATTAGCACGCTTTTCTTTAGAAATGGAGGGAATATTTTCCCTAGAGCATATGTGTTCGTAATTTTGATTGGATATAAAACTAGACGCTAATGTTGGCGCGTTTTATTAACCAATAGCAGCTCGATTATAATCTTTAGGCATATCAGGGTGAGGGAGTATAAATTATGAAGCCAGAGACGGGTAACGCGCAGTTCAACAGAATCATTCACGGGTTACACGTCGCGCAGTTTAACAGAATCATTCACGAAGTTCACGTCGCGCAATTCTACAGAATCTCTCGCGTCGTAAAGTTAGTTACAAAATGTGAAATACTAGAATTAATAATGAGCGCAAATAAGTGATTATAGTTACATTCGAAAATATAACAGTTTCAGTCGGGCGTATATCAAGAGTAAATATGTGAAATCAATAAAATGTGACGGCAATAAAAGTGTAAAAACAAATTCTTTTATCAGTGTTATCTTTAGTAACAACTCCTTTCCGTTTACACACCCTGTTCAAGACATTTGCTCGACTGAGTAATAATAGCTAGCCGGAGGACAAAGAACCCAAAATTCAAACTAGTAATACAATAACAGGCGCTCAGCAAATAAGATAACAGGAACGATACCGCGACACTATATACAACAGGGGTAGTTGCTGCATTGGCCGCAAGTAAACAACGCTAGAGATGTATATGCCCGGAGTAGTGCCATAGCACATCACACGCTACCTTGAAGAGCAGTGTATTATTATATGCCATTTAGTAGCGATTCCAGCGATAACAGCCAATAGTGCTAGGTATATACGTAACGATTGTAGTTACTTCCATCTTCGTTGCTTTTGTAACCGTTATAATGATATAACGTTTAATTAGTTATAAAAGCAATCGAGCTCGTCGTTGCACTTATTCTCCATTCATTTCTAAAGCGTTTAATATAGCACGCTCAGTAGACTTATGCAGTTTCTTGGCCACGTTCTTGTTCTTTGGTATATCAGCATGCGAACGTGTCCACATTAACTTATTGCTTTAGTAAACCCTGATGGGCATTATGCAGAAAACGTCTCGCTCCCCACCCTGCTTCCTCGGTGACACAAGTGAAGTCATTGGATATTCAGATTTAGATGGGATCTCGTGATAAATATCTCATACAGACGAGACGTGTACAGCAACACGATAAATCCTTTGACCTACGTTTGACATTTCACGGACAAACAGATGTAAAAATAACGTCATAGAAGCCAAGCTAGTGACATAAAAGAAGTCGCGAATGAATTGCGTTTAATACACAGCTATTATTCGCCTTAAAAAGAAAAATGTGATGATAGCAATCCCACGACTTTCTCTACCCACTGTAATTTACTTTCGTAGCTATTCTATAAATTTTTCATACAAAAAGCTTGTTTTTCCACTTCCCGTTAATCTCGATAACGTTGCCAGACATTATTTCAGTACTAGAAGTGTGTAGGTACGCTTTTTAACTATCCCTTGCCTCGAGCGTTGGCAGGTAAGCAAACCGCACATTAAAATACTTTGGGCAGCGTGCTTTACTCTCTTGGGCAGGCTATGGGTAGCCCAACTTGCCTGTCTAATTCTCGTCTTACTATGCTACGCAGCTGAACAGTTGGATTGTACTGTTAATGTGACTAGCATTAACCCCAGCAGGAACGGCGTTAATGTGCTTGTCTGATTTTGGGATTCTTCAGTACAATGTTTTTTTGGGGGTGGGGGAACAAATATTAGTATTGTTCTTAGTCATTACCAGGAATTCTTAAGCGTTTGGCTTCAAGGTACACAACATATATCAATACACAGAACCTAAACAACAGTGGCCAAGGGTCACTGGCGGCAGTAAACACGGGCTGATGAGTGCTGTCTGAAAACGCCAACAGACTGGGAAGTGTTGCGACGTCCCTGCCAATAATCCAGCAACAGCTCTTTATTTCCTTTCGTCCTAGCTTTAATTCTTAAAAATTCCTATGTCTAGCCATTAGATTTCCCTGCTAATATAGACGTTTTAAGTAATTCTTCTCAAATAAAGTTTGAAATCCGTCAAAGTTAGCAAAAGACCGCGCAAGGAATTCCAATGTATAAATAAATACAGTTGCAACAACTGTAAAGATTATCGTATAGGTAATATACGGTGTAATTTTTCGGGAAGGTTAGAAACACGCACATTCATGGTAGCAAATATTTTAGAACAGAATTAAAATTAGTAGTTTAATTTTTAAATAGGTTCATCTTTCGGGAATCTTCAGATAAGCACAACAGAAATATTGTGTGAAGTTTGGCTTATTTGATATCTGATCGTAAACGTATAAGCATATACCCCATGCTGGATTTGAGTCCTATGTGATCCTTTAGGTTTGATCACTGTTGCCTTGCGGACGAGCAAGCTAAGTTGCTCTGCTTGTAGCGGAGTGGTTAGGAGCAATTGGAAATCTGTACACCTTTGTTGTAGCTAAACAGGAGCATACAGTTTAGGACGACAGTCAGATGGGAATGGTCGAGTATGCATGCCTTGATATTGCAATTTTTGCATTTTAATTGCTTAAAAGATTGAAAAAATAAATAAGGAAATGTCTCATAAAGGGCTACTCCTACAACAGGTTATTTCCACACATGTTGCTTACTTTAATGAGTTTAAATTTTTTTCTGCTGTAAGTTTTTTGTCTATCTTTTATGTGTATTCCAAGGTATATAAATTCAACGAGAATGAGGACATCACAAGTTGTTCACAGCCAGCGTAAACACTGGGCGCTTTTCAGCAGATAACTAGAACATTCTGGAAGGTTCTCCCCCTCTTCAGAAAGTGTGACGAAACAGTTCTAGAACGTTCGAGAACCTTGTGGTAAGATTCCACTGCCTATATAAGCGAGCGTTCTTGCGAGTTAAAGAGCTTAAAGAGTTAATTCAAACTCTCTGGACACTATAAACAACAAAATGAAAACACAATGCAAAAACATTATTGAAGAATCACAAATACCACCGCTTGTAATGATGATTTCTCGCGAATGTAGCTGAATGACATCAACGTTGTGACATTCGGGCTGCCTCGTCGATATTTATAGAAAACATCTCTGTTGGGAAGAAATAATAGTAGTTTAAGTAACGTCAATATAACATTGTTTATTCTCAGTAACCAACGCATAAAACCACTAAGAAACCACAAGAAAGATAAAATAAAAGGAAGGTCAAAATTAACATTCAAAAAAGAAGAATGAGAAATTACAAATTATAAGTGAATATCCGAACAGTATCGGCGTATGACTGCAGAATGTATAGATAGTAACTTCGACTTATTCATTACTTTTACTTTCTCTACTACGCATATAAGTAGTGGAAGTATTGTATTCTACCCAAAAATTCGATACCGAGATTTCACCGGAAATATATGTTTTGAGACCCCCTGAATCCAAAAAAAAAGCATTTTTGGAAACATGTCCTTGTGTGTGTCTGTGAACAGCATAACTCAGAAACGAACAGTCGGGTAAACACCAAACTTGGTATTTAGGTTCAGTATCTTCCAGAGATGCGACACGAAGGTTTTCAAGAAAATCCCCCCACCCCAGATTACCCTTTACATAGAACATTTTTCGAAGATTTTAATTTTCTCAAAAATGGCTCTAACGATTTTGATTAAAATATCATATGTTTAAGATATTTTCATGACAAATAAAATGTATATCTTGAATTTTCTGGGAATGTCTCCAAAAGTATTCTTCATTGTGAACGACATTTGCATAACTTGGAAACCATAAGAGGTAGACAAAAATTTTACTACACAAAAAATGTAGATCGCGTTAAAATACACAATTTATGTCATATACATTTTTTTTGTTGAGTGAACCATTTTCGAGAAATTTTTCAATACTTATTTTCTCAAATGGGAATTCGTTATTCATTTTTTTTGTCTTGAATATGCAATGAGTATTAATCTGTGGCAAAGAGAATGGTGCTGCACCTAGCAACCAGGTATTAACATATATGTCGATGCATAAAGGCTACTGCATTTCTATATTGCCCTTGCAATTACAAAACAAGGGGAACATAGTACGCCTTAAGCGATAGTCAAATATTTTTAGAACTGGTCCCTATGTGTAAAATGTATTTCTCTTTGCATTTCAAAAGATCGTTTCTGCAAATGTTTATCTCGATTAATATGAAATAGATGGAGAATGAGAGTTTGTAAAATAGTTTGTACAAGAGTAGAGAAAGTCATGTAAGTGTAACACATCAGATTTTTTTGTTAAAGTTTGAGTACCATGCAGACTTTTGTGGTCAATGCGATTATGTATTTTACGAGTAAGTCGACACACAATAAATAATCATACGATGAATAATAATAATAATAATAATAATAATAATAATAATAATAATACATGTATTTAGTTTGATGCCGTTATCACAGTTTAATATAACAGTGGAAATTGGTAATTTTTCAACCAAGCGATTGTAGCGCCTTTACCGCAAGCATAGCCACACGTGGCATAGCTGCTCTAATTATGTAATTGACCGTGATATTACTCCACGATCAATATTAGAATGGAGATCAACGAATGTGAATGTTGTTATTTTTCGAGGCCTTGAAAACTTAATTATTATTATTATTGTTGGTAATGTTCGACTTAATACGATTATCGTTGAGAAAGATATAGGTAGATGGTCTTGCGAGCTATTGTAGACATAACATGAAGTAATTAATCGTATGAAATGGAGCGGCAATTCTTAGTAATTTTCGCCTAGTTTCAAGGGTTACCTGTGCAAAAGTTAGTTGAAATCAATACAACGATGTTGAAGCATATAAGGAACACACGTGTGTGTTTCAAAAATAGAGGGCATAATTTCAGGTATGCATTCTCCATATATATGTAGAAAATTAAAAAAGGCCATCATAACATGTGTCCGGAAATGCTTGTTTTCTAAGTAAAGGCCTTCAAAACAGTGATAATCACCGGAACGTATTTCTTACCGCAGATAGTTCTTTACAGAAGATGTTCAAAGTGCCCACCTCCTGCTTGAATACAGGCCTCACATTGACGTCCCATGGCCGTACGAACACGACGTATTGCGTATTTCCTCATAGCCTGCCACAATTCCATTCTGAAGGGATTCCATGTCAGGCACCGGAGACGAACACATCAACGCTTTTAAATGGCCCCACAAGTAGAAATTGACAGGATTCAAATCAGGTGCGCATGGGGATCAAGCAATTGGGCCACCTCTACCTATCTATCGATCAGGAAACCTTCGATCCAAGTACCGGCGAGCGCTGCGACTGAAGTTGCAGGAGCGCCATCATGCAAGAAGTGAGCTTGTTGACGAATGCTCAGGGCTGTGTCTTCATACACATGAGGTATGGTGTTTTCCAGGAAGTTTGTGTACGTCTGCCCCGCAAGTCTGTTTACAAGTACATGGGGTCCAACTAACCGATCACCAATGATACCGGCCCACATGTTGCGAGTTAAGTGTTCAGAGGCCACTTTATCAGGCTTGAGGTTCTTTTTACGTGCCGTAAATATTTGACCAGAACCTCCGGCTTTACTTCCCTTCTGAAGGAAGCCATGCTAAGTATTTTTACGCTCGAAAAAGCCATCGCCCTCCGCCGGATTTGAACCCGCGACCTCGGAACTAGAGGATAGTATGTTGAGTGTGTACAGCACTTGCCACTTGGTGATGAGCTGGAACGATTGCATGCGAATTTTCATATGTCCATACATGCTGATTGTAGAAATTTGTAATGCCATCTCGTGTGAACTGTGCTTCATCTGTAAATAATACTAAGGCAGGAAAGTTCGGATTTGTAGCACCTGCTGCACGACCACTGGTAGAACATCAATCAGGCAGGATAATCTGCGGGCTTGTACACGTTGCAAATGATAAGGATACAACTGTCGCTCTCGCAACAGTCTCCAGACAGACATATGAGGAACATTCACTTACAACGCCTTCGTGTACTGATAGGTGTCGTGTGCACAGAATCTCTTCCTCTACACCTGGAGTTGTAGATAGTGATGGGTCGAAGGAGTCGGAGTCGTTTCAAAGGAACGGTTCCTCCTTTGGAAGTGTGAAGTAACCATTCCACTATTCGGAACTGGCACTTCCTTACTTCCAATCACTTCCAACTCCGTCGGAGTTACTTCCAGAACAGTTTTACTTCCACTCCGCCAGAGTACTTCCAAGTCATTTACTTCCATCTCCGTCGGAGTTACTTCCACAACAGTTTTACTTCCATTCCGCCGGAGTACTTCCAAGACATTTACTTCCAACTCCGTCGGAGTTACTTCCACTTCCAATTGCATCATTCCATCAATTCCATTGGCAGTACAATACCTAACCAGTATTGCGTTATGCGTAGGTATTATTTAGAAGTCGCCATGACATTGGATATCATTTCCTTTATGGTAAATGAGATGGTATTAATGCAGCCTGCGTCACGTTGCAATTTGAGAAAAAATGTTTAAGTAAATTAAGTCAATTCTGACTCAAGTATTGATGAATTCGGGTTTGTGTCATTTATGCAAAATTGATGTTAAATGCCCTATTGAATATGACAAATGCAATGAACCTCTTTAGTTGAACGTTAATACAGACTTCTATAAAATACGCATAAACTTTCTCCCCTCCCCCGATGTATGGTTCAATACCAATTATGCTTCCACGAGAAAAAACATTTTTTTTAGTTATATTTCATCTGCTCGTACTTTCCACGTCATGTAGTCGTGATTTTAATAAGGGAATATTGCAGTAAGTTGAACTTTATGTACAGAATTTCAAAAGCACGCAGAAGCCTGTTTTTTTTTCTGGTGTAATCATTTAATTCCGATTATGCTTCTATGAGAGAATTCCAATTTCTAGTTACATGTGCGTTTACTACTTCGCACGTATGTAGCAGTTATAATAATATAATTTTGCAGTATGTCTGTAGTCAAATATTGCATTTTAACTCCCTAAAGCAACATTTTATGTTGATTGCTAGTTTTAGCCTTAAAATTAATAGTGAGCCCTTTACGTGAACAGCACGAATTATGCTTAATTAGCCATTTAAAACATATTTTTCATTTGTTACATTGTCGCTGTGAGCAAAATAACTTTTTGAAACAAGAAAAAACTTGAAAGCACCATAATTAGGACAAAGCTACAATAGTAGCTAATTATGAATTGCCATACGTCACATAACCTCATTTTAAATCAGCTAATAAATTACTTCCAGTTTCGCCAACCTCATTTCTGTTGAAAATGTTGGTACTCTACATTGCGCATTTTCCTTATCCGCTTCGTTGTTGGCTGTGTGCCATGACGTAGTTAGTAGTCGCTAACAGCAAAATAGCTGATAATTCTGCATATACAGCTGTAGCTAAGACGAACAATTTTTAATTTAACCGGACGGAGACCGGGAGATCCGTGGTTCAAATCCCGGCTTGGCATTGAATGTTTCAGTCATCTGATTCTACCTTTCCAACCCTGTCCAACACACGGCTTGTGTGAAAGAACAATTAATTCCAATTTGTAATTTGCATTATTTTGTATTTGATAACCTAGTTTTTTTCATCACAAAGTTAGAGTAATACCTTAAGAATTTAAACTATTAAACTGCCTTAAGGCAGTAAACTTTGTCCCGCAGACTTACGGTTCAGAAGGATAAATAAAATAAATGTAAATCGGAGCATACCACTTTTTATTAAATTCTCAAAATGTTCCGCTTCACAATAACATAAAAAGCAGCCCCTAAAGATTATGAGTATATTTAAATTAATTTCCCAAAAGTAATGTTTTATATTTGCTGAAACTACATTTATTGCAAAAGAATTTACCTCCACACTGTTCATAACCTAAATGTTTAACACGCAATACAACAATATTTTACTAAGTATCTAGGCATAAGTTTCAGTCTTAAAGCCAGTGTAGCGTTCCGTTAATTATATTTGCTTTACAGCAAATGGAATTACAAATTATTCAAGTACGTTGGGTCTACATCACTACATATGATATTACCAATATTACTTTGTAGTTCATTATACAACGGGGATAAAAACACAACATACTAGCGTAGAACTACAAGCCATTAAATCACAAACAATTGCTCATGTGACAGGAGACATTAATTGTTAAAGACATGTGTGGTATCCCGTTGAATATATTTGAAAAGCTTCCTCTTCATAGACTAGGGGAAGTCATTCCGGAGTAAAACAGTGGAAGTATTTTCACCAATACTCCGGAATGAGGAAGTGGAAGTACTTCCAATGGAACTAGTTCCACCAGAGGCCGGAACTACTTCCTCGGAGAGGAACTGGAACTACTTCCTTGAAACGACTCCGACTGCGGAGTGGAAGTGTTGGAAGTAGTTCCGGTAAAGTAACGCACTCGACCCATCACTAGTTGTAGATATTGATATTCCCCTCCCCAAACTAGGAGATGTAAACTTCCCATGAGCGCACAGACGGCGATGGAGACGTTCAATGGTCTTCCGATCTGGACATCTTCGTTGTGAGTAACTCTCTTGGTAAAAACGACGAGCCGTCCGCCTTATGGTACATGAAGTGCATTTCTGCCAGCTCCTGATTTGAGTACTTGTCGCTCAGCCCAATGCCAAACATAACACTCAGTGTACCCTTCGCCTCGAAAGGAACTGTCAAAGTGTCCTGTTAATATCTGTCACGGCAACTACCTGCGGAAAGAAAAGCGCTCCGGTGAATATCACTGTTTTGAAGACCATAACTCAAAAACCAAGCACTTCCGGACACATGTTGTGATGGACTTTTTTATTGTCTACATATGGGGAATGCATACCTGAATTTATGCCCTCTATTTTTGAAACATCCTGTATATACATACACTAACATAGGATGTCAAATGTAAGGACCTATCGAAATCTTTGGAACCGCTTTGAGAAAATAAATAATAACGAAACATTTTTAAGTAAACTTTTTTTGGGGGGAGTGGAGAGCATTGCATTCTTAATGATGGCTGACAAGTAGATTCTATTTGACGATCGGAGGGTTTCGTATACCTTCGTAACAGCTGTGTTCACAACGCACATGCAGAAACTGTGGAATGGTTTCTGCACTGTGAGCGCAATGGTCACCTTATAACGGGGTTTATCGATGGTGTCGCTTATAAACTACTGAAAACACAGCACGGAAAAAACGTTTCGTTGGCCGAGAGGATAAGAAGGTGCCGCTTGCGCTCAAGAGCTCCTCGGTTCAAATCTCGCATTGGTTGTTATTTGTTATATTGTTAGTTTTATGTTTAGAACATAATAATACAGTAACATAACTTCAGCAATTTAAGTTTGAGACATACCTGTGCACACAAAAGACAATTCTACTAAAATACTCGTTTTAAATAACTAAAGAAATAAATGCAAATAAACTATCTTCTAAAATTAAAACACATAAAAAATAAACAAAATTAATATCGGGTGTATAAACCCTGAGCACGTATAACTTCCCTCATTTTCGGGTTATAGATTAAATTAAATCCTTGCAGCAACATGGACAAGAAGCTACAACATCCCAGGCTTCTTGAATTTATGCCCAGAACCCTGTGCGAGTTCAACAGTTCCATCAGATATCTTATCCTCAGAGGGAATCAAAATATCCTCAAGTATTACCTACCGTGTATTGCGCACTTTTCAGGGTATCGTCACGCTGCCACAACACACCTTGACCGTCCCTTGACATCCAACAAGATACAGATTCGATCATGAACTTGTGAAGCCGTGTATTTTGCATCGTAATAGCTATTTTATTATGAACTTTACCAAATGCTGCATATGAAATGAAGTATATCGAAAATAGTAGTCACTATGTGTTGATTAAACATTATTAACAGAAGAAATAAAAAACAAAGTGTTTGCTACATGTGAAAAGCGAACTTGCTGTCTTAACCACAGAAGTACCATACGCTTTGCCACAACGCTACAGAGAAGACACGTGGTAGGTAGCATGTTTAATAGTGCCACACAACTTGCTGCAGCGGCTACACAACTATATTGCGTATGGTGTAAACAAGGCGCTGTGCCGTGTAGAACAGAAAAATTTGGCGTTCACAGCACTCATGTTTTTGTCCACGGGTGTACAGCATTTGGTAACATCTACTTTTGGTTTTTGAGTTAGACGTACGTACAAAAATACTCAAAGCGTGTATTTCCGGTGAAATCTCAATATCCAACGTTTGAATGGAATACAATACTTCATCTACCTACATAAATAAGAGGTAGAGAAAGCAAAACTGCTATTGTAGCTAAATCACTCTAAAACATTAGAACTTAATAAAGTAAACGCTGTGTTAATTTTCAAAGAAATAACGCAATAAATAGTTCATTGTGAAAGGGAACTAAACATATTTAAGGAAAATCGTGTAACATCTATTACAAAGTAATTGATCATAATTAATCCCACGTGAGGTTAGAATTTATGTGACGAAACTCGTAACCTCGAATGTTTTAATTAAGACTATTCCATGAATAAAATATAGCAGATTATATAAATAATAATTACTTTCTTGTGTTGTTTAAAATCAAATCTCCATTGTGTTATACTTCCAACAGTGGGAACGAGAGAATAGTTAGTCTCAAAATAAAGATAATCTAAAATCAGAGCACAATAAAGACACTTTTTAAAGTGAAACTTCTTTAGGCGCGGCAGGGCAAATTGGCCTGGATCAGACGAAAGGTGAAACGCAAGAGTTGGTCTGATCGAGATACTCCAACCGGCAGTTGAGAAGAAAGAGAGGAAGAATCATTTCTACTCTCAACGTCTCATACGTCATAAACAGTAAAAGCACATGCGCCGCCTCTACTGTGCTAAAACGTAGCATAGGGAACAGCAGACGCTTGCGTATTATACTGTACATTAGCTGAACATGTAATATGAAGCTTAACCATTGATAAGATTTTTGATGAAAAATTCAAGTTAAAATTGAGCACTGACAAAACTCGGATTATAACCAGATCAGGCACTGCCATCAACGTGGTATTCTCTTGTTAATTTAGACAATTTACAGTCTAAATTATTTGTATCATACTTCAGCTATTACAAATTATTTCTTAGAGTATGAATTAATGGAATTTGATGGGTAAAGAAATATTTCAGTTAATAAAGAGATTTTCTTCAGTCAAATTCTACATAACCATTCCCTAAGAAGTTTCAATTCTAACGCACGAGAGTCTCACACATTCTTCTTCTTCTTCTTTTTTATTTCAAGAACATAATTTATTTGGAAATTGTCACTACATATTTGAATATGCATAGGTTAAAAATGGAATTTTCAAAGATGAAAATTGAAGTAATCTGCTGGTTTATGGTACGAAGGCAGTCCCAGAAGTGCCCGACCTACGTATATACAGCGGTTGTTTCAAACAAATGACTATGGTAGAAAGTACCACCCTTATAAAGCTTAAGTTTGACGATGCTACATTGTTTAGTAATTGTTTGGCAGCCATTAATAGTGAACACGCTCAGCAAATTTGTAAAAATGGATAAAACTGGTCATCGTTATGTGATACAATACTTTCATTTGAAAGGTCTTAGTCCAACTAATATTAAAACTGAGCTAGATTCTACTCTGGGGGAGTCTACTCCTTCGTTTACAACAGTAAAATATTGTGTGGCAGAGTTTAAGCCGGGTTATATGAGCTGCCAAGACGAACATCGCAGTGGTCGACCAAATGAGGTGACCACCTGGAAATTGTGAAGAAAATCCACAACATGGTATTGGATGACCGTCGACTGAAAGTGTGCGAGCTAGCAAATACATAGGCATTTCAAAAAGTGCTGTACATCGCATACTAACTGAAAATTTACACATGAGAAAGCTGTGCGCAAGATGGTTGCCGCCTTTACTCACAATGGAACAAAAGCAGCGTCGTGCGGATGTTTCAGTCGAGTGTTTAGCGATGTTTCGCTACAATCAAGCCGAGTTTTTTTTTTGTCGATTCATAACCATGGATGAAACATGGGTCCATCACTTCACACTTGAGATGAAGGAACGGTCAAAACAGTGGATTGAAAGGGGGAGAATGGGCTCCAAAGAAGGCGAATACAGTTCCATCTTCAGGCAAGGTCATGGCATCCGTTTTTTTTTTTTTTTTTTGAGGGGGGGATGCGCGTGGATAATTTTCATTGATTATCTTCAAAAAGGAAAAGCAATCAATGGCGAGTATTATGCAAACTTATTGCAGCGTTTGAATGATGAAATCAAGCAAAAACGGCCGCATTTAGCGAAAAAGAAAGTTCTGTTTCATCAAGACAATGCACCAGTTCACACATCCATTAACGCCATGGCCAAAATCAATGAGTTAAAGTTCGAATTGCTTCCTCATGCACCCTATTCGCCAAACTTAACCCCCTCTGGGTATTTTCTGATTCCAAAGTTGAAGAAATGGCTTGATGGTAAAAGATTTGCCAACAATGAAGAGGTGGAGTTTGCAGTTGATGGCTATTTTGCAGAACTCGACGGTTCTCACTATGAACAGGGTATCGAAGCTATTGAACATCCCTGGGAAATGTGTATCGATCTGAAAGAGATTATGTAGAGAAATAAGGATGTTTTTTTCCCAAAATTTTTGTGTTTTCTTCATTAGGTCGGGTACTTCTGGAACAGCCCCTCGTAATAGGAATAGAAGTGGATTGGACTGAAGTACATAGTGACGCCATTGCGGCTCAGTAACGAACTGACATTTTAAAAATACATCCTTGCAAGCAATTATAAGAGAATTATTTTGCTAAACGTTATTGGTCAATATCAAATACCGGCGTATGAATGGAATAGCCAATAAAGACAACCTGAGATTATTCGGATGCTGAATACAAGCATCTCGTTGACGTTGCAACAGAAAGGTGAAGAGAAACCAAATCATTAACATTGTAAAGTGGCAAGCTTGGCGTCTCTAATTGAATATACATTCAGTTGTACTAAATGCACTTCGCTGATGCACTTTTGGCCGGTAGAGGTGAGCGCTTCCTTATGTTTGCATTCTATCAGTATTTTTAATAGAGTGCAAATCTTTTAAACAGATCAGTCCTAAGTTACTTAAATTTAAGATCTAACAACTATGAAATAGAACTCAAGCAGATAATAGAATTTTTGTGCAGCCTATTCTGACTTACCATACACGCTAAAATTACATCACTATTGTTTTGCGCATGCGTCTTCACGGTAACAAGACAAATAGAGACATTCTATCTGATTATGCATCAAGGTTACGAAACCGTAAGGGAATCAAAGACTTAATTTCAAAATAAACGATTATATAATTCTGCTTCGAGAGGTTATTGCCGCAAACCTTTACCGAGTATATAAAATTTGAACATTCATAGAAATCTAGCGCACACAAGTCAGAATTGATACGACCTTAACCTCAAAAGCATTACAAATCTCTGTAGATCGGTCTTTTCAACAAATATATTCGGCAGTCCTGATCGCTTAAATTATTTAAACACAATCTAGAATTCTTCAAGCCTGGTTCCTGAATTGTTCTTTTAGCATGTTGATAATCATATGTTCTAAACAAATCTTTTCAGTGCCTTCAAATGTGGTGATCTGAAGTAATTCCTCCATCGTATTCAGTCACAGGAGCAGAAACTCTCGTGGTAAAAGACGCAATTGTATTTATGATATTGGCTAATGTGACGAAGACCTCTAATAAGCGGGTTGGGTTGAAGAGGTTTTTTACTAGAGTGTGATAAACCTTGTTTTAGAGTAGTGGTTGTAAACGTATGGCTTAGGGTTAGAGCCCGCACACATGAAGCGTTTGATGACGTGCGATACTGGAATTGTATTGACGCGATTCTAAGTACCCGCTTCTATGGCGCGATTAACGAGCGCTTTGAGTTACACAGATTTTTTCAAAGTTTAACGTCCTTTAACCGAGTACGTCATATCGGATGAACGAAATGTGTAAAATCACTCTCAAATGAGTACGGGGTCCATAGAGCTTAAAGTTATCCGATATTCATCTTTTCAAGTTAGGGAAAACCCCGGAAAAATCTAGATTCGAATTCCAGACCTCTTGAATGTGAGGCAGACACGCTATTATCCACACCACAGAGGTGGGCCTACACGGAATTGCATTGTCGTGTTCAGATGAGTAGATGCTTTGACACAGACTTGCTTATCAAAGAAACGGCCGGCCATTTGGAGCATGGTGTGTCCGGAATATAAAAAGTGTTGAAGAAGGGTAAAGAGATATGAACATGCTGTTAGTCATTTTATCCCTTAAGGAGACAAGGTACTCTGAAATGGTCAAAAATCGCATTTTTACTTTCTCTACTACGTAAAGTAGGGGAAGTATTGTATTCCAACCAAAAATTCGATACCGAGATTTCACCGGAAATATATGTTTTGAGACCCCCTGAATCCAAAAAAATCATTTTTGGAAATATGTGTGTGAACAACATAACTCGGAAACTAACAGTCGGATAAACACCAAACTTGGTATTTAGGTTCAGTATCTTCCAGAGATGCGACACGAATGTTTTCAAGAAAATCCCCCACCCCAGATTACCGTTTACATGGAACATTTTTCGAAAATTTTAATTTTCTCAAAAATGGCTCTAACGACTTTGATCAAAATATCATATGTTTAAGATATTTTCATGACAAATAAAATGTTTATCTCGAAATTTCTGGGAATGTCTCCAAAAGTATTCTTCATTGTGAACGACTTTTGCATAGCTGGTAAACCATAAGAGATAGACAAAATTTCACTACACAAAAAATGTAGATCGCGTTAAAATACACAATTTATGTCATTGTTTTTGTTGAGTGAATCATTTTCGAGATATTGCTTGTTATTCCCTTAATTTTTTCAATACTTATTTTATCAAATGGGAATTCGTTATTCATTTTTTTTGTCTTGGATATGCAAAGAGTATTAATCTGGCAAAGAGAATGGTGCTGCACATAGCAACCAGCTATTAAGATATATGTGTATGCTTAAAGGCTACTGTATTTCTATATTGCCCTTGCAATTACAAAACAAGGGGAGCATAGTACGCCTTAAGCGATAGTCAAATATTTTTAGAATTGGTCACTATGTGTAAAATGTAATTCTGTTTATATGTCAAAAGATCGTTTCTGCAAATGTTTATCTCGATTAATATGAAATAGATGGAGAATAAGAGTTTGTACAAGAGTAGAGAAAGTCATGTGAGTGTAATACATCAGTTTTTTTTTTTTTTGTTTTGGGCACTAATAAAATCTCTATTGTTTCCAGTTTCAGAAAATATATACTTTTTGGGGTTAACAGGTTTTTAAGACATTTAAATACCATTTAAATGCTAGTATGCATTTCTTTAAAGCTGTCATTCAACGCCCCCTTTTAGAACATTTTTGTATCTTTCAACAATGAATGACTATATCATACCCAGCGAGCAGTTCAGTAATTAACAAAAGAGGCCAGGAAGAAGAGAAGGTAATCAGAAAAGCTGAAGCAATTCAGGAATGAAGGTGCAGATGATTATGATCCTGGAATGTACTGAAGTGTGTCAGAATTTTAATGTTCAAACTTTAAATTCAGTTTTCTCAAAACAACATTTTTGGATACTTATGTACCTTTTTCTCAGAAGGTATGAGAGGCAGCGTTGAAATTTTCAGTACTTGTATACAACACATGGTTAAACGTTTTGAACCACAATCATAATTTTATAATGTATTTTAGTGATATTAAGAAAGCAACAACATTGCAAATTTTCCACATTTTTACTTTTTTGACTTTGCAAATAATTTTTTTTTTCAATTTCTAGTGAACTGATATGTATAACTAAATAATTGAGGTTCAGAAGATAGCTGATTATACTAGGAACAAGCATGCAAAAGTGTGATTCTGTATTGCAAGTAGTATCAGAGTAAAAGGTACATGGATTCACATGTTTAGAGTAAATTTGATTATTTTTCTGCTGAATGAAATATTTTACGGACAGAGCTGCGTAAGCTATCAACGCAAACAACCACTTGAAATATTGTCATGGTTTATAGAATAATTCATAAAAATGTCAGGAAAAACCATTGAAAATTTTAAGAGCAGTGGTAATTAAACACAGTTAAGGTTAATTTCCATGTGTTCAGACTACCTTGTCCTCTTAAGATAGGATGTACACAGTATTGTCTCTGCCTTTGTTAGGAGGCTTATACCGACGATACAGAATCCATAAACATGTTATCTCATCAGTTTCCATGGCGACATGCAAGCGCTTGCATGTGCAGGTCGAGTGTTTATAGATAACGCGCGATCAACGCATCAATCGCTTCATGTGTAATCCAGTGGTGGTGACAATGCCCTTCCACGAGTCCACAAATAACACAACAGCGTGTGAGAAATGGACAGTCAGAGGTGGAGTTATTGCGCCTGCTCCTGTTTTCGTGACCTTTGCGTAACCTTTACAAGTGAAGTAAACTGTAAATGATTTAGTTACAGTTATCTATTACAATAACTGATCTCTGTTTTAAGGATGTAGCTGTTACTCTTAACAGACTGAAGCAGCGGAGTATGACCACCTTGACAGTTTAATGAAATTTCAATTGAAAAGTATAACCCAGTCAGTGTATTTTCTTAATTGTTTGACACAATGCTATACGGCAGTGTTTTCTTTTCGCATAAATCACATTATTAAGTATGCATGTGAAATGGCCCCATATTAAATTAGTTTTATTGCCTTTAATAATTATACAGTTAAGGCGACCTGTGGTGAGATTTTGGTTGAAAATTCAAATTTCACACTTTTTTGTTTGCATTTTCTAATACTTTAGAGCCTATAGCAACGTTTATGCCGTAGTGTTTTGCACTTACGGCCTTAATAGAGCATCTCGTGACCCCCATATTGAGGCCAGAAACCCAGAGTAGTGCCATTGAATCTTTAAACTTTATTTCTAAGAAACAAAATTTTACACCAATCTTTCTAAAATTTGCAAGCTAGGCATACAAAACGTAAGCAAAGAGCTTTAAAAAACCTTTTTTTTTAAATCTGTAAATCGTTCCCACGCAATATTGTATAAATTGTTAAACAAGTGAAGTTTTGGGGATTTTTCTGTAGAAAAGAACTTGACTATAGTTTTACAAATACGGGAAAAAAATGGCCGATTTGAGTGTTTTTGCAGTATCTTTAGCTAATGCCAGGAAAGTTTTTATTTTACCAACTTAAATAATTTGAGTGTAGAACATTTTATATAATTAACAATATTTATATAAACGATAATTATTAATAACTTAAAGTATTTGCACTAGCTGCATTAAACGTTTTACTCAGTTACAAGATAACTTCCAGGTATATGGTTATAATTTCGAAACAATTGGTTAAGAATTACGGATTTTTGGAAATTTCGTCATAGGGTTGGCGTAGTGACCAGACTAATCGGTTAGTTTGGGAGGGAAGCAGAAGGGATATAAGGAATTCTAAATACCTATTTACACTACTTGACAAGCCGGCGTGTTGATATTTCTAGATGATATTCTGCCACGCTGTTTTGAGGAGCAGTGCACCAGTATGTAATAGCGTTTAAGAATTTACTTTCTGTGCTCGTTACCTTTTTTTACGGCGCCGTGGCCGAGTGGTTAGACCGCTCGCCTCCCACCGAGGCGGCCCGGGTTCAATCCCAGGGACCTGCATGTGGGATTTGTGGTGGACGAAGCGGCGTCTGGGCGGGTTTTCTCCGGGTTCTCCGGTTTCCCCCGCCATTCATTTCACCAACTGCTCCATCATCACCTTTCCTTTCATCCATTTCAGCAACATTTCGTTTCATCTACTTCCTTCATCCCATACCAGGCATCGGGCTGATCACCCATCCTGGATGCTCTGTCTGATCCATGAGTGCCTGCTCCTCGATGGGCCTCTGACCCCAGGCACCCGCTTGTAAGTCCTACAAAAGAGGAGGGTAAACAGATAATGAATGGATGAATACCTTTTTTTATCATCCATACTCTTAACACGTCATGTGGGCAAACTCATTCCCAAACTGAAGGAAACTGTTGAATAGAAACTTGTGTACCACTCGAATGATATAAGCTGTACGAGACATTCACAGACGCCAATACCTCCAGACTAATGGGCTGGTGAATTGGATCCCCCTCCATCGGCAATGTCAGACCTTTGTAAAGGCAACCTTACGACGTTTATTGTCTGCTTCTTACTGAAAGGATAAAAACCTTCATTAATGATCTATTTACTTTTTTTTACTAATGTTCGCAGACAGCGCAACAATAACAAATAAAAACGTTACCTCAGTTCAACTTGTCAACAACTGAGGTCTTGCATTCAGTTGGAGTTGGACTTTATTTCTCACTGCGGTTTAGGTGAAATATGAAACTCTGAAACTCGGTGAAACTTGACTTATTTTAACTCATAATTAATGCTCAGTTTATTTACCTATGGAAGTTGTATTTTGGGTTTTCTTGCCTTTTTGGTTGTATTTTCTTTATTTCCAATTAGAAAATTCCTCAAAACAGAGATAGAATTAATTGTAAGTGAAACGATTCTTCAAACAAAATAAAAAATGAATAAAAATCTGATGCGTTGCATTCACATGACTTTCTCTACTCTTCTACATACTATTCTTACAAAAGCGTATTGTTAATCGAGAAAAACTTACATTACACATTTCGTTGTAGGTGTAAGAGGATACAGCAGGCTAAGGTGATAGTCAGGTATGCATGTTTGAAAATTCAGATCAATAACAAAAATATCACGGAAATGGTTACCACCATAAACAAATGTATTTTACATAAATTGTGTGCTTCAACAAGATCTGCATTTTTTGTGTAGTCAAATTTTCTTTATCTCTTACGGTTTACTAATTACACAAAACTCATTCAGAATTGAGGCAGTATTTTTTATCCCTTAACTGCTATCGATTTAATTATATAATAAAAATAATAGTCCGCCTATAAGCGATCAGTAATTGCTATAAAGTGTATACTACAGCCAGTGTAAAATATTATATGAATGTATTTCTTAGTTTAGAAACGTAGGAGCTGTGAGGGTAGAAGCAAGCTGTTTTTTGTAGCAAACAGTGTCATAAAGTGGAAAGCAGAGGGTGGCTAACAATGAGTTGTAAGGTTGGCAGAAACAATAAGTTAGAAAGCGAAGGAAGGCTACCAACAGTCGATGGAAAAATACTGATGTAACGTCAAAAAGTTTGTAAGTAGTCACGTGGGCGCAAAAAGCCAATGAAAGTCAAACCAACAATGTTCTGCTAGAGTAGGCTTAGCCAATTAGAAAATAGAAACATTACATTTAAAATTTTAAGCTGTGGACGCTAAGAGGTAGCGTGCCCAAGCCAAATCAGTTCAGTAGATGAAGTAGATGTGAAATTTTAGTGCAATGCGGAGAAGATACATTTTTTACCTTTAAAAAATGTAATTAGGAACAGATAATTACTACAACCTGTAAAATACGTTTCATTATATATTCGCAGAGATATAAATTTGTGTGATTTATAAATTTTTTAACGCGAATAAAGAGCTTAGGAAATTCTCTGTAAACTGCAGTTCGTTAGCACAGATATAGAGCTTAATATCGTACAGCTCCATATGTAAATACTTCAGTAATTTGTTGTTATTCTGACATATTATTCAACTGCCTTCAAGAATTAATAAAGAAGTGAGTATTTAAACTATAACTTGTGTAAGGTACCACCCTTGTTAAGAGATATAACTGACGCAGCCAAGGCATAGTTAAATTAAATCATAATTAATTAAAAATCACAAATTACTACTTTATTACGAACAGGCACACATACGAGACACTATCGCAGAATGAAGAGGTCTTCACAAGCTTTTCCCACGAAAGTGAAGATATACATTATGATTTTTTTCATGCAAATGCATTAAATATATGATATTTCAATCAAAGTCGTTAAGAGGCGTTTTTGAGAGAGAGAAAAACGACAACGAACGATTGTCCTTACAAAGGACAGTTTGGTGTAGGGAACTTTCTTGCAAATGCTGAATTTAACTACCAAATTGGGTATTTAACCAACTTTTCGTTTTTTATTTATGTTTTTTACACACACACACACACACACACACACACACTCAGACCTTTATCTAAAATTGTTTTTGGATTCTTGGAGCCTCAAAATGTATTTTTCCGTGAAATCTCAGTATCGAAGTTTTGGGCGGAATGCAATACTTCCTCTACTTATTATACGCAAGTACCAAAGAAAGTAAAACTCTGATGTGTCACATTCACGTGTTTCCTAAAACCACTATAGCTCTTCTACAAACTAATCTTACAAAAGCTTACGTTTTATCTACTTCATCTATTTTTTACTTTCTCTACTACGTATAGTAAGTAGGGGAAGTATTGTATTCCACCCAAAAATTCGATACCGAGATTTCACCGGAAATATATGTTTTGAGACCCCCTGAAACATGTCTGTGTGTGTGTGTGTGTGTGTGTGTGTGTGTGTGTGAACAGCATAACTCAGAAACGAACAGTAGGATAAGCACCAAACTTGGTATTTAGGTTCAGTATCTTCCAGAGATGCGACACGAAGGTTTTCAAGAAAATCCACCCCACCTTAGATTACCCTTTACATGGAAAACTTTTCCAAACTTTTAACTCTCTCAAAACTGGCTCTAACGATTTTGATTAAAATATCATATGTTTAAGATATTTTCATGCCAAATAAAATGTATATCTCGAATTTTCTGGGAATGTCTCCAAAAGTGTTCGTTGTGAACGACTTTTGCATAACTGGTAAACCATAAGAGATAGACAAACTTTTACTACACAAAAAATGTAGATCGCGTTAAAATACACAATTTATGTCATATACATTTTTTTTATTGAGTGAACCATTTTCGAGATATTGCTTGTTATTCCCTTAAATTTTCCAATACTTATACTTTTTCTCAAATTCGTTATTCATTTCTTTTTGTCCTGGTAATGCAAAGAGAATGGAATACTCCACATAGCAACCACCTCTTAAAATATTTGATTATCGCTTAAAGCCTAGCAATTCCCCTTGCATCTACAAGAAAATTAGCAATAAGATTAACATCTCGAGATAAGATTAACTAACATGAAGCATATGGAGAATAAGCGTTTGTAAAAATAGTTTGTACAAGAGTAGAGAAAGTCATGAGAGTGTAACACATCAGATTTTTTTATTCTATTTTATTTTACGTCGCTTTAACTCCTTGGTCATATCGCGACGGATTTGTTGGTAGATAACTCTTAGAACGATATGATATTTGATGGACAGTTAGCCTTCTAGCTCTCATCCCTGTAACCACCCGCTTCGTCACGAGTCACCGAGATCCCAGCGCATAGCTACCGAATCTTCTGCTTAGGGTGCCGTCCAGCCCAACCACCGCCCCCATATAAAGGCGAACAGTCTAGGTCTCATCCCTGTAACCACCCCTCCGTGACGTGTCACATAGAGCCTAGCGCATAGCTACCAAATCTTCTGCTTCGTGACTTGCAGACGGCATTAGGGTGCCGTCCAGCCCAACCACCGCCCCCATATAAAGGCGGACAGTTAGCCTTCTAGGTCTCATCCCTGTAACCACCCGCTCCGTGACGTGTCACATAGAGCCTAGCGCATAGCTACCGAATCTTCTGCTTCGTGCCGTACATATGGCATTAGGGTGCCGTCCAGTTCAACCGCCGCCCCGGACAGTTAGCCTTCTGCTTCGTGCTGTGCAGATGGCGTTAGTCTAACTGCTTACGTTGTCTGTGGATAGATGGCATAGCATTCGCTATTACCACTTATTTTTCATTTTACTATTGTTTTTAGACTTAAGGTGGAACTTGGGTAATGTTATTAAATATCCATGCGGGATTTACTTTGGCGACTGAGGAAAACCGCGAAAAAACCTCAGTGTTCGGCCCACGGGATTTGAACCCGGGGCCTTCCGAATGCGGGCTACACACTTTACCGTCTGAGCCATCCCGCTCGATTACATCTTAATCGAGATAAACATTTGCAGAAATAGCTTCATCACATTTCGTTGTGGATACAAGGGAGATACAAGAAACTGAAGCGATGGTCAAATCTTTAAAAAGCAGGGCTCTTTATGCAATTCCATACTCTTTGCGTAAATGGTGACAGAACTTCAAATAATGACAAAAGTATTGAACAAATTCTAAACAATAACGGATATTTGAGAAAACTGATTATATATATTCTGCAAATAGCCTGAGAAGTCTTCAGTTTTGTACAATTCTGTATAGGCAGTAAGCCATAAGAGACAGACAACAAAAATTACAGGTTTATTTAAAACTAAAAGTTTATTTCAAGCAACTTTCTTATGGAATCACGCGTTTTATTAATGATGTAAATATCTCTAACATATGGTATTTTGTGAGCTATGCTCAGATGAATTAAATGAGATTTAATAGAAATCCTTTTTAAAATGTTATCGTGGAGAACGTTTGTCTTAGGGCAATAAAATTCATTCTTAAAACTGTGTAACTCAAAAACTAAGCAAGATATCGAAACGAAATTAAAAGCCCTTCAATATATACGTAAGATAAGCTATCTGCTGAAATAAGTGCTTAAAAGATTAAGAACTGGACAGAGCAGGGTAACACGTTTCAACAGAACTTGCTGAAGGAAATACCACAGTTAGTGTTTAATGCCGTGATAACGAATAGCAGAAGAAATATTTGCGATAAGATGAGATTTCTAACTGCTCATAAATTTCACGTCCACCTATAAACCCAGGCGCGCAGTAAAGTTCGAATAGCACTGTGGGAAATGAGCGATACGCTTTTAACTGTAGATTCTCAGACCTGTCATCTCAGAGATAGGATTGTAGTTTTCAATACGCTATAATAGCTATGTTAAAGATACGGAAATGCATATTATAATATACTGTGTTCTCTTTGAATTTGGGACTCGCAGAACTCCATTTCGTAATACGTTTGGAAGTTAGATAAGAAATTGATGTTTTTAGTTACAAGGGGTAAACCTCACCAAAAATGCTGAGAACCGTATGAAAAGAGGCTAGAATATAAAATCATTTATCAAAAAAAATATGATGTGAGTCTTTATCATGCAACCCTTTCTCATGACATTAGCGCTTTCCGAAGTTTTCCTTACTTGTCATACTTTTTCCTAAATTGAAACTTGTGCGTCATATAATAACGCGGTTCTACTTTTCTTTCACATGAGCTCATTTAGTAATAAAATTTAACAGTGATGTAAATAGTCTAATTCCCTTGTTGCATCGTGCAAGCAATACAGTGCATGTTTGTTTCTAGGCCAACACGTATTATGATTAGCATAAAGTGAATAAAAGAATCATTTTATATGAATCGCACCGGTTTATCTCGAATAACGCGACTGGTGGCCATCGAGTCTAACTCGTAGTGGATATCGGATTGCATGATCTTGTTATACGGTCTCCGCGCCTGCAGAGGATAATGGCTTTTGCAGTTCAGTCTTAACATTGTTTGCCTAGGTGTGAGTGGGAATAACGTTATCTGAATCTGTTGATTACATGTAGTTACACTACAAAACAGTGTGTTTATTGTCTTACGTTCCCCACCTCGCAGAACGGAGACACGTTTGGACTGTCAGTTTGAATTTGTGCATAAAACCGTTCCTAATAAAGCCACAGTTTATAGTTGTTAGAAAAATCTAAGTATACTGGAACCGTGTTGTATATATACGGCTTTCCAACCGAGGAGAAAACAGATGAGATATGGGACTATCGTGGAAGGAACCCTCCCTCCCTCCCCCCTCCGCGCCTGAGGGAAAAAAAATCGCTGCCTTGCATTATATAACTTTTTTAATGGATTAATTAACTGTTCTGCTCGCTCTCCAGACCTAAATGCCATTATTTATTGCAGGAAATGCTTAACGATTATGCAATAAATACCCATACACTCGGGTGATTGTACATTGCACTAAAGGCCTCTAATCCACAGTATAAACTGCATTAAGTCATTAAAGGTATAGGATGCAAGTAACATTGCTTATTTTTATGCTTATTGTGTAAACTGCACTGGGGCATTTGAAGCCGTGGTATAGATCGCACTGAGGATGCGGGTTCAATGGTTTTGCATATATTGTGTGGACTGCATTGCTTCTTCAATCTTTGTCCATAGTTCTTGCTTCTTCAGTTGCACAAATACAATCATAAAATATCATGGAAATGTTGAAAATCGTCCAAGTTCTATTTATTACTTTCTCTACCGCGTATATAGTATGTAGAGAAGGTATTGTATTCCATCCAAAAATTCGATACCGAGATTTCAACAGAAATACATCTTTTGAGGTGTCTCTGAGTAAAAAAAACTTTTTAAGAAGAAGGTCCGCGCGCACTTTGTATTTTAATGTTTCTTTAAATATTATGTATTTTTATGTTTGCCTCGGCTGCGTCAGTATTAATTTGTAGAAACATGTTTTTCTTAACAGGGTGTGGTGCGGCTGAAGAATGTAGGCTTACACAAATTATAATTTTTACTTCACTCCATTTATTAATCCTTCATACGACTAAATAACACTTCACTGATATAGAGAGCTGTGAGATTATTTATTAATTGCTTGCACCTTTTAACACGTGAACGTTATATTCTCGTCGTAATGAATTTTCGTCTCAAACTGAATACGTATTAAACTTCTCGAGGACGCGTCTCGCGTCCAGTTAGGAACGCTGTCTACAAGCAACTGAACTGACTTCTATCGCCTGAATTTGCAAATTTCATCTATTTCAAGTCTCT
This sequence comes from Deroplatys truncata, assembly GCA_030765065.1. Lineage (NCBI taxonomy): Eukaryota > Metazoa > Arthropoda > Insecta > Mantodea > Mantidae > Deroplatys > Deroplatys truncata. The sequence goes on from CM060976.1 coordinate 225,908,067, forward strand.
GATTGGCTATTCCTAATCCAATAGAATACTTTTATTTCATTTTCAGGTTTTTCTGGTTGTTGATTGGCTATTTAACTGTCTCAAAAATTACATTATTGTTGCTCCAAGAATTACTAGAAGCATTATTAAGCTTTCCAAATCATTATTGCCTCAAGATTACCTCATTGTTAGCAACGTTTGACCTATTTCCTCACAGCTCCTACATTATTAAATTATTTAATACATTCACATAGCATTATTAAACATGTTTACAATAATATAAACATATACAATGACTGTAATATACACTTTTTATATATTGTTACATACACATATTGCTTTAAGGCGGACTGTTATTTAATTTATATATTATATAATTAGACTGAAATCATTTAAGTGTTTAAAATACTGCCTCAGTGTCTGTAAACACTATAATAAACAGTATAACTCAAAAACGAAAAGTAGGGTAAATACCAAACTTGGTATTTGTGTTCAGAATCTTCCAAAGATGCGACACAAGATTTTCAAGAAAATCCCCTTACCCCAAACTACCCTTTACATGGAAGATTTTTCGAATTTTTTTATTTTCTAAAAAATGGGTCTAACAATTTTGATTAAAATTCCATATGTTAATGATATTTGCACTACAAATAAAATGTACAGTCTAAGACAAAACAAATGAGCAACAGCCAGAGAGGGAGTTCGATTCCGAAATCAGCGGAAGCTTCGTTGACGCTGCGTTCACAATACACGACTTAATACCCTGTGTTCACTTCAAAGCAACGTGATAAGTAGGAAGATGCCCTTCAGTTGGATTGCATTCAAGAAAGCTGAGCGGTGAAACGCATGTGTCTCGTAATTGGAACAATCTGGGTTCGAATCCTTTAGTATATATATTTATGTTACTTAAATTTTAATTTGTTAAATATATGGCAATGTCGTATGTTTTCCATGCATAGGATATTAATTTTAAGACATTCATGCATAAAAACACAAACAAATTACTCTTTTCGTTTTCAAAATAAATGCCAAATTAGTAAGAATTCTAAAGTAAAGCGGCCTGCAAGACAACAAGACAAAAAAGGTTTTGTGGGATCAAATACAGGATGCTTGGGAGGAAGTAATCCTGTCGTGAAAATTTGACTAATCATTTATCATCATCCATACCCCGTAGAATGAGGGCAGTAATAGAAGCAGAGGGTTCACACAACCGATATTAAGTTAATTTCTATGTTTATTTGCTTTTTCATTTAGGAATATAATGTTTACTTCATATTTAGTTTGAAAAAAAGGGAGAGTTTCAGTTTTTATGTGAGCATAAATGTCTTGAAATCAAAGTCTTGATAATTAAGAATTATATTACAATATGCTTAAATAGCATTGCGTTGCACAATAATAATAATAATAATAATAATAATAATAATAATAAAGTGTGCTCGGGATACGAACCTCGGTAGACTTCAGTACTACATACTTGCTTATAACCGCTCGACTGCCAGCAGATATTTAGCAGTTTGGACTCAATATGAAAAGTGACAATAGAACGAAGCTAAAGGCACGCGTCCCGAGACACCATTCGAACCGGCTGCGGGAAACGATTTGACTTGACAAATATACGCTTCGAGAGTCCGCTCATCCCCCCCCCCCCTTTACGGTATATACGTACCTATCTTGAATTCTCTGGGATAGCATGTAAAGTCCACTTAATTCGGAAGAAATTTTGTGTAATGGTGTATAACTGGTAAACATTAAGCGATAGGGGAAAAAACTATTTATAACGAAATGTGTAATGCAGCTATTTCCGGAAAGTTTTATCTGGATTAAAATGAAGTAGATAGCAAAATAAGCTTTCGTAAAAGTAATTTGTATACCCACTAATAAGCGATAGAGGGTCGAGAAAGTCACGTGAATGTAACAGAATATTTTAGTTCACTTTGAAAAATAATAGTAAACGTTTTTTACGAATGCGAAGAGATCGCCTCTGAAATATGTTTATTTATTGTGAAAGAATTGTTTTTCTATGTATGGATTTTCGGTGGTTTATTTTCACACAGACATCGGTCTAATAAGACGTCATTTCTCCCGCGAAAACATGCACAAGTGGATGATGGCAGGTCTTAAAGCTTGCATTGAAATACGAATGAAAAGATTCACAAGCATTCGTATTTTTTCCAGTGCGTGTTGATTTGGCTGCCAACATACGGGGAGGAAAGTTGCACTTTCGTCAATATAATTTTGTTTTTTGTCACGTAAGATGAATGGATGAGGAGAGATGGCCAAACATCCTGCTACAGTGGTCTGGCGGCAGAGGGAAACGGCCTAGAACACCCAGGAGGTCTGAAATATCACGAATGATGGATGCTCCGAAATTGGCTGAAGGGCACTGGAATGATAAACGCAGAAAACAAGTCAATATAATTTTCAGCCAAGTGTGCGTTGAGCAATGCATACTTTCCACAACGTACAGTCTTGACATTACTTTTCACTAAACCCACGAAAATATGGAACAGTGCTGTTTACACCTTATGATTTTAGTTATACAGTCCAGTTTGCATTGTGCATTAGAGGCCTTGGGTGCAATTCAAAACTTCCCTTATTTCCAGTGCAATTTCTTATTTTTCAGTGCGATTTACTACACCCCATAGGCTCGACGAATTAGAAGACAATATCTGGTGTGCCTTTCGTACTATTTTGGCTACAGAAATAGTGTTAATACTGTTTTCGGCATGTGTATATCCTGGAGATTTCGAACACCTTTTATAACGAAATACTTATAATAGTGTTTCGTGTCGTTAGCATCATCTAGGGGAGAAACGGCGGACTTAGAAAAGTCAGTTTTATGATTCAGCTTCATCCCTCGCCGGAATTAGGTAGGAATGTTTGTAGAAATGTAAAATGAGTCGTCATGAGTTGCCAATATAAATTTTATTTGGAGAAAGTGCCGTCCCGGCGTCTAGACAAGGCTACTAGCAATCAAATGAAACCACTCTGTGTGGCTTAGCTTTCGTGTAGCAACTGACTCATGATCATCTTGTAGGTTCGTGACAAACGAGTGTCACATGCATTGCATACGACAGATGATGACAATTGCGATGTTTATTTCAGCTCAAATATGCCTTCTTTGTTAAGGCTGGTTAATAACAACCCGAGAACGGAAAAGAGAATTGGCAGCAAAACGGCTTACAACATTTTGGTTCACAATATCCCGGGAACGAGAACGGGAATACATGTCGATAGTAAAGTTAACGTCGATTTTGCGCATTTGGGGCGTCATTTGTTTATAACTGATCAATTATATTTTTACTTTCTCTACTACGTATAGTAAGTAGGGGAAGTATTGTATTCTACCCAAAAATTCGATACCGAGATTTCACCGGAAATACATGTTTTGAGACCCCCTGAATCCAAAAAAAGCACTTTTGGAAACATGTCCGTGTGCGTGTCTGTGTGTGTGTCTGTGAACAGCATAACTCAGAAACGAACAGTCGGATAAACACCAAACTTGGTATTTAGGTTCCTATCTTCCAGAGATGCGACACGAAGGTTTCCAAGAAAATCCCCCACCCCAGACTACCCTTTACATAGAACATTTTTCGAAAATTTTAATTTTCTCAAAAATGGCTCTAACGATTTTGATTAAAATATCACATGTTTAAGATATTTTCATGAGAAATGAAATGTATATCTCGAATTTTCTGGGAATGCCTCCAAAAGTATTCTTCATTGTGAACGACTTTTGCATAACTGGTAAACCATAAGAGATAGACAAAAGTTTACTACACAAAAAATGTAGATTGCGTTAAAATACACAATTTATGTCATATACATTTTTTTTTTGAGTGAACCGTTTACGAGATATTGCTTGTTATTCCCTTAAATTTTCCAATACTTATACTTTTTCTCAAATTCGTTATTCATTTTTTATGTCCTGGACATGCAAAGAGAATGGAATGCGCCACATAGCAACCAGCGCTTAAAATATTTGACTATCGCTTAAAACCTACCATATTCCCCTTGCATCTACAAGAAAATTAGCAATAAGATTGACATCTCGATATCTCGATTAGCATGAAGCATATGGAGAATAAGCGTTTGTAAAAATAGTTTGTACAAGAGTAGAGAAATTCGTGTGAGTGTAACACATCAGATTTTTTCACTTGCTTCCAATTCAACCAACCTCAAAGTTCGTTTGAGTAAATATACTGTAAACGCGGAGCCATTACTATTTCCGATTCCTCCAGTGTACTAAGCGTGATTAACGTACATTAACGTTATTTGTTATTTATTGCTCTCCGTTAATTTCTACCGAATTTTTCTGTTCTTTGTAGTTTTTGCTATTGCTTTTTTTGAGGCAATAGCCAATTTTGAGTTGCTATAAATAAACTACAAGTGGTGCTTTCTCTAGAAGAACCAATGTTTAGTGTGTCTGAGGTAGGTTCTTTTTTTTTTTTTTTTTTGATGGATTCGTTTAGCATTAGAAATGCTATTCAGAACTAGGATAAAATACATAAAAACAATATAAACTAATCTGAGGTCAGCCACCCGAGGCCCCTCTGGCACCAAAGTTACTGATAATATTGCATATATGGTTCACTGACAGTGTTCTAATTCGGAATCGCTTCCGGAAGAAAGCAGCAAATCCTGACTCTTGATCCGGAGAACCACATCAGATCTTCGTCCCAAGGAGAAATATACTGCGCCAGGTACTGAGTGAAGAAGCCTGAAAAAAATGCGAGCCTGAGAGCGAATGTGTGCAGAAGTGGTACTGAGTCCTAGTTCATGATGTATCTGAGTGTTTCTGACATACCAAGATGCATTCAGTATAAGCCTTAAAACTTTATTTTAAAAGACCTGAAAACGATTACTTTTGCTTGCAGCTGCACCTCCCCAAAGCATATGTGAGTAAAGGACGAAGTAAGGACTTTTATAAAAGAGAACCACATGGCATTTGCAAAGGACTTGCAGTTGAGAATAGAATACAATTTGCGTAGTCTGGAATCCGAAGCCCCACATGTTGGCGGGTTGAGGGTAGCCCGAAGAAGTGTTATCAAAGTGTACCTGCCCTTGTTAGGGTTAAACCACTGGTAGGTAGGATAGGGGTTTTCAGGATAGCGGTTGAGTCTGAGTAAGTGGGGGTGAAAGGAGGTAGCAAAGAGCTCCTCCACGGCTGCAGGTCAGGGTGCAACCGCTGGTGGAAGATTTTATCGAAATTGTTTTGGTTATAATTTAGAATTTACCAAGCAACTTGTGGTAGGACTATTAAGGAGTTCAGCTTTTGCTGTTGGTTGATTACGTAGTCTGGAGTAAGCGAGATTTAATTTTAAATTAATGTCAGAGTTCCAGCTCAGTCGACGATCAAAATGTAGGTCAAGATATTTAACAATGTCATCAGCACGTTTCCAGGATATGGAAACAGTTTGTAAAGTAATAGGAAGGGGGGCAAACGCAGTGTAAAAGTCATGGTTTCACATTCCTTGTGGTTCCAAGAAACCCTCCAGTTGTCAATCCATGGTACTAGAATATTAAGAGACGTCTGTAATCTGTGAGCACAGGATGCATATTGTCGGAATTTCCTCCAGTTTCATTTTCCCAACTTGCGACTAGAGAGAGCCGCCTTGAATAATTCGAGGCAATATTTTATATCACAACACTGTGAATGCCAGAGGATTGTAGTGTAAATTAACATTATTGTGTGACAATGATTTTGGAGGTTTGTTAACTATAAGCATTGTTAGGAAATAAGTTTACATGGCATCACTGAAACTGACAATAGGAGCGGGTAACAATGAAGCGATGGGGTGAGTTGTTTATCAATTAGAAGAGACAAACAAATGACGTCAGGGTAGCGTGTGTTTCTTTAGAAATGGAGGGAATATCTTCCCTAGAACATATGTTTTAGTAATTATGATTGGCTAAAAAAATAGACGCTAATGTTGGCGCGCTTTATTAACCAATAGCAGCTCTATTATAATGTTAAGGCATATCGGGGTGAGGGAGTAATAAAGTGTGACGGCAATAAAAGTGTAAAAACAAATTCTTTTATCAGTGTTATCTTTTAGTAACAACTCCTTTCCGTTTACACACCCTGTTCAAGAGATATTTGCTCGACTGAGTAATAATAGCTAGCCGGAGGACAAAGAACCCAAAATTCAAAACATTAAAACAATAACAGGCGCTCAGCAAAAAAGATAACACGAACAGGTACCGCAACAAGGTAGACCAAACTTTAACACATGGACTAACCAAAGCGTGCAGGAAAATAATGATGAAAGTAATGAAGAAGTGGAGAGAACATGAAGATATGTGATATATGTAATGGCGATGTAAAATATTGTATATGCCATCAGGACCAGAATTAGGTTCTTAGTATTTGAAAGAGCTTTGAGAACCTCTGAGGTTTCTGTTGGGCTGTTTAATATGGGGTAGATTCTACATTGGATTGTAGGACGAGTTCAGTGGTTATATTTGTGATACTTTTGTGCCTAATAAACTCAAGGCAATTTAGTTGCTGTCATGTTCAGAAAAAGTGAATGCTAGGGCGTTAGATGGCTTTTGGATTTGTGATGATATTATTAAGCTGTAACAACGGACACGCATTTCCTTTTCCATTAATTCTTCTGATTTTATTCCAGATTTCAGATGTTGAGGTCCCAGACGATAATGTTGAAATGTACTTCATCCAGGACGCAGATCGATTGTCCTTAAAGGTCCTGCGCATTATTGCTCTACTATTCTGATCAGTACGGTGTCGTTTCCAATATCACAAGGCTTGTTTATAAGCCTTGTGTGCTAAGCTGCTTTCTTCATTCCACCAAGGAACTTGCTTTTTTCTTATTTTTTTTCTTTAGTTTTTAGGAATAGATTGCTGTGCCCCTTCAAGCATAATAGTAGTAAAATTAAACATTTTCTGGTGAATAGATTCTAGAATACGAGCTTCTGAGTTAAATAATTTAATTTTGTTGATATAATATTTTGATACGTTTAAAGTTGAGATTAAATTTCCATGTTGGTGTGCTTGTTAACACGGGTCTATTTATCGGATTATAGTGAAGTTGAATGCCAATTGGGAAGTGATCACTTCCAAAAAGTTCTTCGCTACAAACTATTAGAATTTGGGCGCTGCAGCTGAATTACAAAAGGATAAATTGATTTCACTGAACGTGTTATAGCCAGTGTTGCCGACACTTCCTCGTAAATAATGGCTAGATGGTATCTTTAAAAAGGTATTATTTGACAAAAAAGGCTAGATATATTTGGCTTCTAAAACTACCCATATTTTCTTTGTAGAAGTTAAACCCCATTAATGCATTCTAAATATTAAAACTGATTAGATAATTCCATAATATTTAAATATTGTAAAATAATAATTTATTTAATATAAAATTGTAATGGAATAAGGTATATTTTTGCTAAGCACCAACACCGAACGTTAAATATAGTGAGAGCAAAAAGACTACGAACCGGCTGCGCGGTGTTTTACCTGTCCGCGTCCTCGGCGCTCGTTGTCGTCTGCCGTTCTCATAGAAAGGCGCTGATGAAACCATACACCATTTTTAAAACTACTTTATAGAGCCTTTACTTAACAACTTTATGAACATGTGTTTGAGGACAGAATTATTAGTAGAGAATTGTGGCCCCATCGGTCCCCCGACCTAACTCCCTGCGATTTCTATCTCTGGGGTAACTTAAAACAAAATGTACAAGACACACCCACGCACCCTGGAAGAATTAAAACAAAACATCCGGCAGGAAATGACCAGCATTTCTCAACGTGAACTACGGTGAGTGATGGATAGTTTGCTAAAGAGTTGCCAAAAAATGTATGGACAACGACGGTGGCCAGTTTCAGCATCTCCTTTCATAAATTTGCTAAGTAAAGCCTTTAAAGGTGGTTTTAAAAATATTGTATGGTTTCATCCGCGCCTTTCTATGATAGCGGCAGACGGCAACGAGCGTCGAGAACGCGGACAGGAAAAACACCGCGCAGCCGGTTCGTAGTTTTTGGTTCTTTCTGTATATCTGATATTGAAATATGAAATTTATTGAAGTTCTTTAGATAAAATATGTAAAAGCTGACCGATTGTGTGTCAAAAATCATACATTTTGAGCGCATACTCCAGAAATTCTTCTTATGATTAGTACGCATTTTGATGACATGCCATGACTCATGATAGGAACATAATACAGCTATACAGGTAGTGGAGATTCACCCTAACCTTTTGCATAGCTAAAGTACAGATGGAATTATGCTATTTAGGCTAGATTTTGGCTAAGGGGTTTGTTAAATAGGCTAAATTTCAGGCAATAAGCATTTTACGATTTTATATGGCTAAACGCTACTGTAAAAATGCTAGATTTAGCTATAAAATAGCTAGGTTGGTAACACAGGTTATAGGTGTTATTCAAATGTGTTGGTTGTCCCGTATATAGCAGTACTTATCTTTTGAGTCAAATAGTCCTCGATTATTCTGTCTGTTGCATCTAACTTATACGACCCCCACATGAAGCTGTGAATACTGGTCTCCCACTAGAAGAAATGGTTTGGGCAGCTCATCGATTAACAAAATTTCATGGAGAATGGGTAAGAATTAGGGAGATATATATTAGAAACTGTCAGTTCTCTTTAGGAAACAATGTTTTTGTTGCAACCATTCAAATATGTATGTTTTATTTGAAATTAATTTGTTCGAGCTGTATTTGTTGTTAACATACATGATTCGCCCCACTTGCGTCGTCTGTTGAGGTTGTGTTTGTGTAGACTGTGTAGTCTTTTATGGAAGCTTTATAAATTCCTTTAAAGTTAGTTTCTCGTAAACTATACACCTGGTGTAAATTTTGTGCAAAGCACTTAAAGGGATTCTTTTTGCGGCATTTAATCATTTATGTTCCACTAAACTATTGCATTGAATGAGCATGCTGTGCAAAAAGAATTAGTTACTACCATCCGTTTGCATAGTAGAAATGCAAGCATCTTCGTATATTTCTGCAATTTTCTTTTTAGGGCTGAAAAAGTTTCATGTTTTTGTCTTTTAATAAACAAAAATGCGCATCTAGGAGATCGATCAGGGGCTGAACATATGCATTTTAGAAGCATTCCCGCACAACAGTTACAGTACTGGAATTGCCTTTAGTCCTTTCAAGAAAGCTTTTGAGTTGCATGTAGTTTAACAGGTAGCCATTTTGAAAACAAACTCTCTTTTAGGGGATCAAGTTGAGAGTCTATTGTCCATTCCAAACCAGAGTTCCCTCTTATGTAAACATAAGCACGTGCTTCGGCTTGTCACGAACCCAAGAATATACTCTTACGCCAACGTAAATAGTTCCTTAATACATGTATTGTATTATGAAATATTAGAGCAGGAAAGGTATAGAACTGCACATTTTATTGCGGTTATCATAAGAACTCATCGTTAAGGTAATGGATATATACTAGCTGTTACGAGATTACAAAATATGATTTTCGCCTGCTATTGCGCTAACGCAGAGAGCATCTTGCTTGTTAATACCAACCGACATGCACGACTGCCACTCTCTTACATACACAAGAAATGCAGCAATGAATTCCCAGAGGTGCTATCTGAGTACCGAATAAACACTTTGCGTAACACAGGATATATGATAACCGAACAGTCATTCATAATACACTAACACACATATGCTCAGCTCAGGTCAAATCTTGTGATTTAGTCAGTTGGTATTTGAGCTCACATGGCAGAGGAAGGTGCGTGTAGTGCGAATAAACTGTTCAAACACAGATACGGGAAACAGTTAAAAAGTGGCTAAAAACAAACAATACTTCATATATTCAACTCACTATTACAAAAATACCCGACACTTGCATTATTGCGTATTACGAAACTAATATCGGATTTTACAAGCTTTTCAGTGAGAAGTGTAACCAAAGTGAGCAGGGAATATAAACAGACATAATACAATATAGAAGAGGATAAAATGCGGGAACTTGTTTTAAGTGCGACAGTGCTGTGGAATTGTGGATAAGCCTGTCATTATTTTGGAGAGTAGTTCTGATTCCGATATGTCAGCTGAGTCATCTTCGGAGGATTCGGATTTGGGTGTTGCACTTTTGCCCGAGGATTGTGATTAACGTAAGTAAAGTGTTCATTGCCGCATACTTATAAAATCTATTGTTACCTCGGGTTGCATTTTGAACTACGATTCTCACGCAGGTCGCCTTTTTATAGATTAAATAGTGTTCAACAAGCACGTGGGAGGGGAACAAGCAGCCATTATGGGCGGGGATTGCGAACTACTTTCGCGCGGATAATACAAAGAGTTTGTTTTCAGTGAAAGGCACTCTGGTTTGGAATGGACAGTAGATCCTTGTTGCTCTTTCTTTTTTTTTCTCTCTTTTTTTTTATTCTTTTTTTTTTTCCCCAGTTGAGGGTTTACTTTTGGATTTTTCAGCTCGATCCGGTTTATTGTAATGTACAATTTCCGAACTCGCAAGTGTTTGCGTTACAATTTTGTGCATGCTTTTTGCCGTTGCATTTAAAATTAAAGGAGTAGTTTCTTTGAAGGAGGTGATGGGCTAAAGAATGTAGGCTTACACAAATTATAATTTTTACTTCACTCCATTTATTAATCCTTCACACGATTAAATAACACTTCACTGATATAGAGAGCTGTGATAATGTTATTACATTAATTGCACTTTTTAACACATAAACTTTATAATTTTCTCGCCGTAATGAATTTTCGTCTCACATGAATACGCGTCTCGCGTCCGGTTAGGAACGCTGTCTACTAGCAACTGACTTCTACCGCCTGAATTTGTAAATTTCATCTATTTCAAGTCTCTGATTAGCTAATCCTACTCTATTAGAATACTTTTATTTAACTTTTAGCCTTTCTAGTTGCTGATTGGCTATTTATAAACTGTTTTAAAAATTACATTATTGTTTCTCCAAGAATTACTAGTAGCATTATTAAACTTTACAATTCATGATTGCCTCAAGGTTACCTCATTGTTACCTCATTGTTAGCAACTTTTGACCTACACTCTCACAGCTTCTACATTATTAAATTACTTAATACATTCACATAACATTATTATACATGTAGACAATAATATAAACATATTACATACATTTTGTATATTATATTATACACATATTGCTTTAAGGCGGGCTGTTATTATATTTTATATTATATAATTAGACTGAAATCATTTAAGTGTCAAAAATACTGCCTCAAAATACAAAATGTTAAGCTTAGAACATTAGAGCTTTGACTAACAACTAGATATTTACAAATGAGTAGAGGAATACATTTTATTGTGAATGATATGCTCAGTTTCTGAAATTCATTCTCAATTATTTATCTAGGATCACTGGTTGTTACTAAATTATTTCAAATGGATGTTTGCATTAGGAAGTCCCTCGGAATTTTTAATTTTAGCTTTTTGAAAAAATAAAATTTAAAAATGGTACTTTAAACGATCTTTTTGGTCAGGGACCCATCTGCAACTATTCCACACAAGTAGAGCGCATTTGATTGTACTAAAAAAGTTTCAAACATCATCCCAGTGTCCCTTAAGAGAAACCGTGAATATTATTGTCGGTAAACAGTTCTTCCAGAGCCAAAGCTACCGGTATGAAATGTAAGTAGCGGTTGAAGCACAATAAAGGTAACGTTATACATGCAACTATAAATGTTACGCTGTGACCAACTTCTTTTTCAGTGATAACCGAATCTCATTATAGCTAAGAGATAAAATTAAAAACAGACAGCAACGGTAAATGGTGATTAAGTTCCTTGGAGCGTGGAGATTACTGAAGTAAAGAAACGCGAAACAAAGTTTATAGCTTACCATCGCATCATAAAACCATTCAACATCTCCTTGATCCATTGTTGAGGAAAACATCGACCCTTAAGAAAGTAGAGAAATGACACCTGTTGGAAATTCCATAATATATTACCCATGTCGATTAAGTCTTCTACAGTCGTTTTCCATGAAGGTTGTGTAGACTTCCTCTCGACTTGGATTTCTCACTATCCAATCATCAGCTCCTACCGAGAGTCATCAGACTTGGAAACACCAATCCCTGGAAGAGACCGTGCCATCCGTTACACAATGCACCTCTCATTGTCTTTAATTACGTTTTTTTTAATTTCAAAATAAGCAGCTTATTCTTTTCACAGAAGCCATTTTGACAAGGCCTTCTACCTAGAGTTTGAATTCGACAAGAAAGTGCTTGATGTTTTTCACTCCTTTTTCCAAACTCCACAAGTCGATGGCTTTCTAACCTAGAATATTTGGATTGGACAAGAAAGTGTTTGATATTTTTCACTCCTTTCTCCAAACGTCACAAGTCGATGTGCGAATACAGTTGAATAGGCGAGAGCAGGTAGGAATGGGTCCCATATATTTGACCGAAGCAAATACTTTGTTTCTCTAGCAAGCCCGTATCGTTGATATAATGAAAGGAAGCCATTTTCTGTCAATTACATTGTGATAGGCGGTACACAATTTAAGTGAAAATTGGCAGTTTTTTTTAAACGCCTTTAACACTTGTTCATTATCAACATTCATCAACTAATGTTGATATTGAATGAATTAACTAATACTGGTTTCAAATAAGTGGTTTTGAGATTTACTCACACTGAAAAGAAATTGGTCGCAACTTAATGATTTTAACTATAATTGTTTGTAAAACTAAACAGTTTTGGTCGAAATATTTTACTTTTACTTTCTCTACAACTTACCTTAGTATCAAAGCAGAGGAGGTATTGGATTCCACCCAAAAACTGGATACCGAGATTTTACTGGAAATACACGTTTTGAAACTCCCTGAATAAAAGAAGAAAGAATTTTTAGAAAACGGTATGTCCGTCTTTCTCAACGGTATAACTCAAAATGAAAAGTCGGTTTGATATCAAACTTGGTATCTAAGTTCATCTTTCAAGAATGACACACGAAAATTTTCGACGAAATTCCCCATCCCAAAATACTCTTTAAAAGGTCAATTTTTCGATGGTTCACAATTTTGATTAAAATAACATGTATTTAAGATATTTACATGACAAATAAAATGCAGATATATCTTGAATTTTCTGAGAATAACCTATAAGTCTTCATTTTGAAGAGATACGGAACGATCACAATAAATACGAGGGCACTCCGAAAGTTTTGAGAATGAACAACAATAGTGGTAGAAGAGGAAGGAATTCCCTCGAAGATGAAGACCAAGCAGGACGGCCGGCTACAACAATGAATGAAAATGTGGCGAAAGCAGAGCTCATATTGCGGGAAGATCATCGTTAACATATGGTCAGATTCAAGAAGACCTAAATATTGGAGGCAGCAGTTTAAACAACCCTGAAAGAAACACTTGAAGTCAGGAAGTTCTGCAGTCGCTGGATCCCCACCACCTCACAAACAAGCAGAAACAAACACGTGTGCAATGGTGCCAGGGAATGATTGAAAAATTCAATGGAGGAAGATCCAAAAACATATTTAACATTGTAACAGGTGACAAAAGCTGGATTTACCACTATGATCCAGAAGCTAAACGACAGAATCGGTCTGGGTCTTCCCAGGAGATCCACCAACAAAAGTGAAGCGAACGAGAAGTTTGGCAACATGATCTATTCCTTCTTCTCAGCAAGTGACCACATTGTGACGATTCCTCTTGAGAGACAAAAGTGTGTTACTGCCAGATGGCACACCACAAAATGTCTGCACACAAGTGTTCAATGAAAGGAGAGAAAAAGAAAAAAAAGCGTCCTAAGACTGGTCTGCGTGGAATTTTGCACCATGACATTGCCTCTGCCCACACTGTATAAGTAACAACTCAATCTCTGCAGCAGTCAGAGCCCCATCCTCCCTACAGTCCAGATCTGGCCCCATGCGACATTTGTATATTCCCCAAAATTAAAGAAAAAATTCGAGGCCAACGATTTGAGTCACCTGAAGCTGCAGTAGCTGCTTACGAAGAATGCATTTGTTTCTCTCCAAAGAAGAATGGCGTTCAGCATTTGAAAGAATGAGACGGTATATAGAATGCAGTAGAGAATATTTTGAAAAGATGCAATGATCAGATCTAAATTTTTAATACTTTATCTTGTCCATTCTCAAAACTTTTGGAGTCACCCTAGTAGCTAAGCCAACCTCCACAATATACAAATTGTATATTATGTATGTTAACCATTTATTGTGATCGTTCTGTATCTGTATTTGTTTTATATAAATAAAACTTTGATACATAAGGAATAATGAAAACAAAACTAAAATCAACTAATTTTTAAAAAAATGCTCGGACACTTCAAATTTAATGTATTGAAATATTTTGTATATTGTTAGCCCGAAAAATCCATCGCCCTATTCCTGGCTGGGACATTTTTACTTTCTCTACTACCTATAGTAAGTAGGGGAAGTATTGTATTCCACCCAAAAATTCGATACCGAGATTTCACTGGAAATATATGTTTTGAGACCCCCTGAATCCAAAAAAAGCATTTTTGGAAACATGTCCGTGTGTGTGTCTGTAAACAGCATAACTCAGAAACGAACAGTCGGATAAACACCAAACTTGGTATTTAGATTCAGTATCTTCCAGAGATGCGACTCGAAGATTTTCAAGAAAATCCTCCACCCCAGATTACCCTTTACATGGAACAGTTTTCGAAAATTTTAATTTTCTCAAAAATGGCTCTAACGATTTTTATTAAAATATCATATGTTTAAGATATTTTCATGACAAATAAAATGTATATCTTGAATTTTCTGGGAATGTCTCCAAAAGTATTCATTGTGAACGACTTTTGCATAACTGGTGAACCATAAGAGATAGACAAAAGTTTACTACACAAAAAATATAGATCGCGTTAAAATACACAATTTATGTCATATACATTTTGTTTCTTTTTGAATGAACCATTTTCGAGATATTGCTTGTTATTCCCTTAAATTTTTCAATACTTATTTTCTCAAATGGGAATTCGTTATTCATTTTTTTGTCTTGGATATGCAAAGAGTATTAATATGCGGCAAAGAGAATGGTGCTGCGCATAGCAACCAGCTATTAAGAGATATGTCTATACTTAAAGGCTACTGTATTTCTATATTGCCCTTGCAAATACAAAACGAGGGGAACATAGTAGGCCTTAAGCGATAGTCAAATATTTTAGAACTGGTCGCTAAGTGTAAAATGTAATTCTCTTTGCATTTCAAAAGATCGTTTCTGCAAATGTTTATCTCGATTAATATAAAATAGATGGAGAATAAGAGTTTGTAAAAATGGTTTGTACAAGAGTAGAGAAAGTCATGTGAGTGTAACACATCAGATTTTTCTTTGATAAACAAATTTTCTCGATATTTTCAGTCTGGCGTGTGTTCCGGTTGTTTAATAATGAGCTAGTCTGTATCAGGGCTGTCGCTAGGCAATACATAGTTTCGCATATTATATTTGGCATTATAATGCACTTAACTACATCTAAGATGTGTGCCGCAAAGTTAATATCATCGGAGAAGTGTTATATCCCGTAGTCTACGATGCACTTCACTTGCACATGTTTTTCTTCTTGCTCGGTAATGTAATGCATATGATTTATACATTAAAGCACTGGAACTGGTTTCCTCTGCATGGAATCGTCTGTCCTTTGCTTTTACTGAAGGGTAAATTGGGTGACGAGGTGGTAAGAAACGAGAGAGAGAAGCGGAAGCCGAGTAATGCGATGGATGTAGATAAAAATAAAAGAAAGGAAAAACACACACACCCCAAAATGGTTGTAGCTCTAAACGGTAAAAGCTTCGGCGAGGTAAACGGTAGGTTGGCAATACTCCTAGCGTTATCACCTGACAACTTAGTATTTCTCGCGTTGACCACTATCGGGGGAACTCAGCGCTACAATCGGATTTTCCAATATTTATCACGCGTATACGAATTATAAACCCTTTTGCTGCATCAACCATTCCAAGTTAATAGCTCTCCCAGTTTAATGTCTCTATCACCTCTACCTGCATATGTTTGTAAAAATGTACTATTTATCATTTAATCCGATCGGTGGAAGGTTACAAAAAGCGGCAAAATTAATTTTTACTCTTCTACGTATTATAAGCTGTTATTTCTTGGAAATGTTTTGATAAAAGCTACATTAAATTCATGCCATGGGTCAGCATTGTGTCCTCCAACTTAGATTTTACTGCGTTATAAAATATTAGACGTCTGCCAACTCTTAAAAATGCTCCTCGCGATGGAGCACACTAAATGATATTCTAAACTTTTGTATCTGCCATTTGGTCCCGTAGCTGTTTAGTAACGTAAACTGTGCATAGTTTTCACATAATACAATAACCTCTAATTTTGAGAGTACACCATAATAGGAACGAACTGTTGAATATGATTTTCTACCCCCAGTCTACCAAGTTAAACATTTTGAAAATGTTACTTAGTCTGCAACCAACACTTTTGCAATATTGCAGTATTCTGGCACCTACTTTTCTCTACCACCAACTTATTGTAGGTAAGAAAGTAATGTATACCACCCAAAAATTCGTTATCTAGATTTCACCAGAAATACTTTTTTGAGGCCCCCTGAATAAATTAAAAAACGTCAAGTATAAAAAAGGATCCGTGTGCTCGTGCACGCGCGTGTGTGTAGCGTCTGTGTGTGTCTGTGAACAGCGTAACTCAAAAACGAATCGATTGAATACCAAAGTTGGTATTTAAGTTCGGTATATTCCAAGGATGTGACGGGAAGATTTTCAAATTCTTACATATGATTTTCTTACAAATGACCAAAACGATTTTGATTAAAACACCATATGTGTAAGATATTTTCGTGACAAATAAAATTTATATCTTGAATTTTCTGGGAAGAGCTTGTGTAGTCCTCTTCATTCGAATGACTTTTATTGTAATTGGTATACCGTGATGCATTGGTAAATCTTACCATACAAAAAATGTAGATAGCGTTAAAGAACTTCTTTTATGGAGTTAGCCATTCGCAAAATACTCGTTATTATTGCTTTCTTTCTTTCTTTTTTTTATTTTTTATTTTTTTTCTTTTTTCTTTTTTTTTTTACTTTCTCTACTACGTATAGTAAGTAGGGGAAGTATTGCATTCCACCCAAAAATTCGATACCGAGATTTCACCGGAAATATTTGTTTTGAAACCTCCTGAATCCAAAAAAAAAAAAAGCATTTTTGGAAACATGTCCGTGTGTGTGTCTCTGTGTGTGTGTCTGTCTGTGAACAGCATAACTCAAAAACGAACAGTCGGATAAACACCAAACTTGGTATTTAGGTTCAGTATCTTCCAGAGATGCGACACGAAGGTTTTCAAGAAAATCCTCCCACCCCAGACTACCCTTTACATGGAACATTTTTCGTAAATTTTAATTTTCTCAAAAATGGCTCTAACGATTTTGATGCAAATATCATATGTTTAAGATAATGTCATGAGAAATGAAATGTATATCTCGAATTTTCTGGGAATGTCTCCAAAAGTATTCTTTATTGTGAACGACTTTTGCATAACTGGTAAACCATAAGAGATAGACAAAATTTTACTACACAAAAAATGTAGATCGCGTTAAAATACACAATTTATGTCATATACATTTCTTTTGTTGAGTGAACCGTTTTCGAGATATTGCTTGTTATTTCCTTAAATTTTCCAATACTTATAGTTTTTCTCAAATTCGTTATTCATTTTTTTTGTCCTGGACATGCAAAGAGAATGGAATGCGCCACATAGCAACCAGCGTTAAAATATTTGACTATCGCTTAAAAGCTACCATATTTCCCTTGCATCTACAAGAAAATTACCAATAAGATTGACATCTCGATATCCTGATTAACATGAAGCATATGGAGAATAGGCGTTTGTAAAAATAGATTGTACAAGAGTAGAGAAAGTCATGTGAGTGTAACACATCAGATTTTTTTTTATTTCTCTACTACTCCACCCAAAAATTCGATACCGAGATTTCACCGGAAATATATGTTTTGAGACCCCCTGAATCCAAAAAAAGCATTTTTGGAAACATGTCCATGTGTGTGTGTGTGTGTGTGTGTGTGTGTGTGTGTGTGTGTGTGTGTCTGTGAACAGCATAACTCAGAAACGAACAGTCGGATAAACACCAAACTTTGTATTTAGGTTCAGTATCTTCCAGAGATGCGACACGAAGGTTTTCAAGAAAATCCCCCACCACAGATTACCCTTTACATGGAACATTTTTCGAAAATTTTAATTTTCTCAAAAATGGCTGTAACGATTTTGATTAAAATATCAAATATTTAATATATTTTCATGACAAATAAATGTATATCTTGAATTTTCTGGGAATGTCTCCAAAAGTATTCTTCATTGTGAACGACTTTTGCATAACTGGTAAACCATAAGAGATAGACAAAATTTTACTACACAAAAAATGTAGATCGCGTTAAAATACACAGTTTATGTATATACAGTTTTTTTGTTGAGTGAACCATTTTCTAGATATTGCTTGTTATTCCCTTAAATTTTCCAATACTTATACTTTTTCTCAAATTCGTTATTCAATTTTTTGTCCTGGTAATGCAAAGAAAATGGAATACTCCACATAGCAACCAGTTTTTAAAATATTTGAGTATCGCTTAAAGCCTAGCAATTCCCCTTGCATCTACAAGAAAATTAGCAATTAGATTAACATCTCGATTAACATGAAGCATATGGAGAATAAGCGTTTGTAAAAATAGTAAAGTGCATGGAATTTTAACGACATAACAGCGAAACGCTCTTTAAAAATCTGTCGCTTTACTTGTTGTATCCTATAACAAAATGTGTAAATGTGTGTTGAAAGTATATTTGGATTAACCAGAAGTAGACAGGATAATAAGATTTTATAAATGTGAGTAGGGAAAATCATGTGATTACAATACACCAGCTTTTTACACCCATTTTTAGTGGAGTAACAACACTATTTTCCGCCGAATAGCAATTGCATCGTAAAGTCAAAGGCTTCTAAGCTTTCTTGACAAGTTCTTCTACGGCTCCAGCGTATTGGTAGTCTAGTACCAGACTTTGTAAATCCTTTGTAGTATTTTAGAAATTTGGAACTTGAAACTTGTGTTCTACAGCCAGTGTTGCCTGGGGGAACAGTGCGTTTCAATGATGAAAGAATACACTTATGAGAACACGCAGATACACCGTATTTTCTCTCTTTATAATATAAGAATGGATTCAATGGAAACGAAGAGGAGTCTAATAAAAAAACTCAAGATATATTATTTAATTTCTCATTTTAAATCTTAAATTTATTATGTTTTAACCAAAATCGTTATACTTTTTGATAAAGTGCAGACAAATCCATGTAAAGCATCGTTTGAAGTGGCAGGATTTTATTGAAAATCTTTGCCAGGAATTCTTAAAGGATATCTGACTCAAATATGAATTTTTGTATCTATGCAACTTTTCGTGTTCATGGTTTGCCGTGCACATATAAACAACTAACTCCTAGAGGACGCGAAAAGTGTTATCTCCAACGAAATCAAGTAATGAATGAAACACAATGCTTTATCTACCCCTGAAATGGTTGAAGCATGCAGAAGCTACCGTTTAATCTCTACAAGGTCGAGTTTGAACCCCTAGGATGACAGTGACGTTTATTGACAAGGTGTTTCGGTAATGATTAAGAAGCCAGCAACCAGCATGAATAATGCAAAGAATTGCCGTTTTGGGAAGTCCAGGTTTGCATAGCTAGGAATGGGTGAAAACAAAAGACAGACGCTTGTCGCGTGTATTTGAATAGGCTGTACCTGATGTCGCTAGGAAACGGTATTTGTAATCGACCCAGACAGATTTCCGTCAGTTCGGAGAAGTGGCGGTTGTTACCCTGGTTACGGTCGTCCTGATCGGTAAGTGCTCCAAACACTCCATTATTGAGCTTTAGGGCCGGTTTCACAGTTAAAGTTTAAGCCGAAGCTTTAGTAAGTCACGCACGCCGCTTAAGCAAGGCTTAAGCTTTCTTTTAGTTTAAGTTTTGCGAATTTCACAGTAGGCCAACCAGGTTCGGCTTTACTGAGCTGGACAAGTCCACGAAGAGTGGAGTTGGTAACGCTTGCGCATGCGGGTGAATTCCTATCGTTTGTTTTTGGTGACGCTGTTTCTAAAATACGCTTTTGTAGGTTATCCAGCAACATAAAGTTAAAATGGCCGAAAAATCAGAGTCAAAATGTAGAAATTTACTTCTCAAGAAGTCAGCACTCTCCTAGAAATTGTGAAGCAGTATCACTTTGTAATAGAGTGTAAGCAATCGAACAAATTACTATGGAGTAAGAAAAACCAAACGTGGGGAAAAATTGTAATAAGAAGGATGGATTAGAATGGTGTGAACAATTTTGATAGCTCTGCGTGCTGGAAGCTTTGAGATGCCTGAAAATCTCCAGCTGCAATTAGCATATTTTGCCGCGCATATAATCTCAATGTTAAAAGAAACATTGTTTCTGACGAGAGTGCTTTGTTACTGAAATATAAAGCAATGCGTTATAAATTAGATGTAACGGCAATGAGCACAACAGTGTAAACGATAAAAGTATGAATTATAAATTTAAAATTAAATGCCAAATTAAGTTTGCTTCATACCAATCGATTTAATTGTATCATCAATAATTTCTGGTACCATTATTGCCGATTGCTTACTTAATCGAAATCTCTAGTAGAATTCTCGGTCATTCCATACATGAAAATGGTTTGGATGCACTCTAAATATGCTATACAGTCTTTTTTTTAAAATTATATTTAACGTCACTTTAACTACCCGGTCATATCGCGACGGATCTGTTGGTGGATTGCTCTTAGAACGATATGATATGTGATGGACAGTTAGCCTTCTAGGTCTCATCCTTCTAACCACCCGCTCCGTCACGTGTCACAGAGACCCTAGCGCATAGCTACCGAATCCTCTGCTTCGTGCCGTGCAGACGACATTAGGATGCCGTCCAGTCCAACCGCCGCTCCCATATAAAGGCGGACAATTAGCCTTCTAGGTCTCATCCCTCTAACCACCTGCTTCATGCCGTGCAGATGGCGTTAGGATGCCGTCCAGTCCAACCGCCGCCCTCACACAGAAAGACGGACAGTTAGTCTTCTAGGTCTCATCCCTGGAAATGCCATCACGTGCCCACAGAGACCCCCAGCGTGCAGATGGCGTTAGGATGCCGTCCAGTCTAACTGGATCTACATTGTCTGTAGATAGATGGCATGGCATTCGCTATTACCACTTAGTTTTCATTTTACTATTGTTTTAGACTTAAGGTGGAACTTTGAGTCGTGGTATTAAATATCCAACCCGGTATTTACCTTGGCGACTGAGGAAAACCACGAAAAACCTCAGGCAGATTGGTCGGCCCCGGGATTTGAACCCGGGACCTCCCGAATGCGGGCCACATACTTTACCGCCGGAGCCATCCCGCTTGGTCTGTACAGTCTTCTGTTGTGCATATGGGTTAAAATAATTTGCATTTCCTCATTACCAATGTCGTCTTCTTCAGATAATGTGGTGACTCCTATAGCTTAGACCACAGTTCGGCACAGTTAAGCCAAGCCACTTATAAGCTCGGCTTATCGCTTGAACTATGCACTGCAAAAATGTATTGTAGTTTAAGCCCGATTCGAAGCTTAAGTTTAAATTGTGAAACTCGGCCTTAGTGACATGTCAACCTGTCAACAAAAAGGACTGCTTTCAATGACTAAAATATTCTCCATGTCTCGTTTTCTTGGGGGCTGATCAACAGGTTCTGGGATAGTCCACAATGAGAGAAAGAAGAGAATGAACAGAGCTTATGACCTAAATATGCTTAAAAATCTAGTCGGCAAGATTAAAGCATATTCATCCCATAAAATGTAAAAACCAAGAACATAAAAACAAAAAATCTGATGTGTTACATTCACATGACTTTCTCTACTCTTGTACAAACTATTTTTACAAACGCTTATTCTCCATATGCTTCATGTTAATCGAGATATTGAGATGTTAATCTTATTACTAATTTTCTTGTAGGTGCAAGGGGAATTGGTAAGCTTTAAGCGATAGTCAAATCTTTTAAGAGCTGGTTGCTATGTGGAGTATTCCATTCTCTTTGCAAGTCCAGGACATAAAAAAAATGAATAACGAATTTGAGAAAAAGTATAAGTATTGATAATTTAAGGGAATAACAAGCAATATCTCGAAAATGGTTCACTCAACAACAAAAAATGTATATGACAAATTGTGTATTTTAATGCGATCTACATTTTTTGTGCAGTAAAATTTTGCCTATCTCTTATGGTTTACCAGTTATGCAAAAGTTGTTCACAATGAAGAATTCTTTTGGAGATATTCCCAGAAAATTCGAGATATACATTTCATTTGTCATGAAAATATCTTAAACATATGATTCATCTTCGTCACGGTGTTAAAGTGCCTACCTCCAAGATGACCTTAGAGTCAGGGGAACATGTGAAAATCACTTGGGAAAAGATCTGGTGAACATGAAGGATGCAAAAAAACTTCCGTTGAATCTTCTGAGCTCCGCCTGGGCCAAGATTCAACTTGGAAGTTTTCTCGTATCCTCCGTATTCGACGGAGCTTGTCCCATGTGGTTTTCACATGTTCCTCCAACTCAAAGGTAAGCACTTTTGACACCGATGATGAAGTCAAATCAGTGAACAGCTGTTTGCGAGCACAGGACCCGATATGGTTCAACACTGGCTTGGAAAATCTTGTGTCTCGTCCCAAGAAAAAGAATGTTTGGAAAAACATGTAGACTATGTTGGAAAGTAACAGAAGGATTGTACAATATAAATAAAATTAATTCAACATGATCAATTATGTGTAATGTTTTTTTTTTTTTATAAAATAGGGAAACTTGCTGGACGCCCCTCGTAGATACATCTTACTGGAGTGCAAATATATTTCATGTGGGGTATTGAAACCAAAATCGTTGAGCCGTTTTTGAGAAAATGAAAAATAACGAAACATTAAAGGATGAACTTTAATTAAGGTACAATTGTATTTTCGGTTCCCTTGTCACATTACACAGCTACAAATAGGTTACAAATGATCTGTAAGGTTTAGGCGTTTCATTGCTTGTACTCCATTGGTAGATATCCCAAGTCTATGTGCTCTTCAAGAAACGTTTATAAATACTCTCTGAGGAGAATGCAGCCGTAGGACAATAGTTTTGCAATATCAGTGGCAGTTACATGAAAGTTTTAGGTAAAGGCATACCGTCTCCCTCTTAAATGTAAACTCTAGGAACCATTAAATTAAGAAGTAGACTTTTTCTGTATTCATTTGAATGGGTGCTTTGATGTGTATTTATGGTTGGCTGAGACAAATCATGGAGTTCCTCTGTTAGCTTCGGACCTCACCCGCCGAGTTAAAAAGTGTTGAGTTCTTTGTGTTTCCCTTTTGAAGCTCTTTGTTCTTCGTTGTATCTTAGTGACGCATCTGGAAAAGTTGGTGCGTTCAAGGTTTTGTCTCTCTATAACTTTATTCATTATAGAGATGCAGTGGGTTTCGGGGGTGCTTGGAAGGAAAAAACTTTCTTTGGGCCAAAATAGGTAAATTGTGCATGGAATATTTCAGACAGCAGCAACTGTCCCTTGACCTTGCGTTCCCCAACGCCCTACAAGTGTCAGTATCTCTTTGCTAAATCAGCCCCCAAGCCTG
The DNA here is from genome assembly GCA_030765065.1 of Deroplatys truncata. Classification (NCBI taxonomy): domain Eukaryota; kingdom Metazoa; phylum Arthropoda; class Insecta; order Mantodea; family Mantidae; genus Deroplatys; species Deroplatys truncata. The sequence goes on from CM060976.1 coordinate 225,931,705, forward strand.
GAAAATGTTTGTGGTATACATAGCTGTTTAAGCTGTTGACATCGCGAAGAAAACTTCAAAACATCTGAATAAGGCAGTTGCTGATAAAATCACGTGTGTTTAAAATTCCGAAGTATACGCAGTGGACATGCCCGTACCCAGAAAATTTGCCACAAGTAGATCTAAACTTAACAGTACCCCACACAGTTACCATGCACCTACTCTGTAGTATATAGAGTTACACGGATAAGAAAATTGCTTGGAGACATATAGACAAGAAAAACTCTACCAGAATGAGGATATTCCACCTTACAGCACAAAACATGGAGAGTACTTCGAAAACCGGAATGTATGGTCAACTTACCTATGTAAGGCGACGATATTAAGTTTCCCTTTTTCTTGTAAATATGCTACTAACAATAGACCTACTGTTATCTAATGATATTTTCCCATATTGGTTTGCTATGAATTTAAATAAATAAAACTGTCAGAAGTTTCGGGGGGGGGGTTGAACCCTAGAAACTCCCCCCTCTAAATACGGCCCTGGCAGTTGACGTATTGGCATTAATTTTAAGGGAATCGCTAAATTCTACGATTTTAAATGAAATTAATTGCAGTTTATGTCATTGTTTTATCTAACGTACATAAGAGGATTTGAAATTTCAGATCAGTACATTTTCAACGTTTGAAATATTAATTTTCGAAATAAACGTTTGAACGCTTTTGGAAAGAGCCTCGCACCCACGATATACGTTTCGAAATATTTGAAATTACAAATATAAGGGTTGTTTTGGAGCCTATCTTCAAAATTTAGTAGTAATTTTAATCTATTCGTTATGGTTTTCCAGTAAACGTTTATAAAATATGTTATTCTATTTTTAAAAATAAAGCCAGAACAATCATTAAATTTCTTTGCTGACGATTAAAGAACTAAGACTGAAATTTGCATTTAAAAACTTATGCTGAAAAGTCAAAACAAAATGCATAAGAGCTGAAAAACAAATCGACCAGTAAAGCGGCATTAAGCTGTAAATTCATTATCAAATTAACAGGATGCTCATTATTTAAATTGAAGGGGATAGAAAATACAAACAGATTATGAATCTACAAGATTTTGAGATTTTTCCTAATGAAAAAAAGTTGTTTTTTAAATAGTTTGTCAAAATTTCAGGGAAACTTTCCCTTAAGCCAGGATAAGAAATAAGTGTGTTTGGTGTTTGAGCCGCGGTTATGGTCAAGTGCTTTTTAGTTTTCGTAGCAGGATATTAAAAAGAGCGCGGAAACAATTAAATAGCTGTAAAGATAGAATCAGAAAGACAAGTTCAATGTCATAGTCGAGATTTAAACCACGGATCTTCGGCTTTTCGTATCGTTGCCAAAACGAATGAGCTACCATGGCAGTATGATGAAGTCGCTATTGGGGTAATGTCTCAAAATGAATTTGTGGATGCCTTCTGATTTTGCGGAAGAAATTGGCCATTTGGGGAATTTAATGTCCTGCCGGCATTTTTTTGCGAAAGTTGCAGTTTTCAGAAAACTCGGAAACAATTTTCAACAAGGGATGTTTCTAATAAGATAAGATAAATTGCGATAGATAAACGTAATATATTTCGTCATTCATCACTCTGTTCACTGTCATGAAATTTGAGACATGAGTGTAAAAATATTTCCAAAAACTTCTATGAAAATTACTCGTAAAAAAACCCTTGTAAATCCATATTTGACTTGGCTGCTAACCCGAGAAACTATCGTCACTAGATCTTAGATGCCCTTCTTCTGATAAGAGAGAAATACCTATTCATGCCCTAACCGTGAAGAAACTCCTATAAACCTAATTATAACTTCAATATGCATTATTTCATTGCTCTTTCCCCATCGTGGCCGCTTCTCTTTGGCGATCTGATAGCACAATTCCTGGGGATGTAGAACTACTAGCATCTACTACAATATTTTGCCTCCTGATCCCAGTTTTTATTCTAGCAATCCCATACTATCTGCTGATATTCTTGACATTGACTGTTTTAGAAACAAGGGTTTGTCACTCTAGCCGAGCTAGGTTCTAACCACTATCCGGTCTTGGCTACTTTCTGCCCTGCTGCTGTCTCCATTCCTCCGCAACCACGGCTACGCACACTGGATTACTTTTCAAGAACGGTTGAATGCGGCTCTTAACAACGTGATGTTACATTGCCACTCCCGAAGATTTTGATGCAGTGATACACCATTTTACGTATATTATTTGGTCCTGTTTTCACCATTACACGGGTTTTTCCCCCGCCGTCCTAACGCTTCTCCTTACTCCTTTTCACTTTTGACCTCGTTTAAGTGAAGAATATATTCGACTTCGATGGCAACTGTGGCAGTATTTTATATCACAACAATGTAAATGCCAGAGTGATTATAGTGTAAATAAGCATTATTGTATGACATTGATTTGAGATGTTTGTTAATTATAAGCATTGTTAGGAAATAAGTTTACACGGCCTCACTGAAACTGACAATAAGAGCGGGCAACAATGTAGCGAGGGGGTGAGTTGTTTATTAATTAGAAGTGGCAAGCAAATGACGTCAGAGTAGCGCGCGTTTCTTTAGAAATGGAGGGAATTTCTTTCCTAGAGCATATGTGTTCGTAATTTTGATTGGATATAAAAATAGACGCTAATGTTGGCGCGTTTTATTAACCAATAGTAGCTCTATTATAATCTTTAGGCATATCGGGCGAGGGAGTATAAATTATGAAGCCGAGAGACGGGTGACATTAGAAAATATAACAGTTTCAGTCGGGCGTGTATCAAGAGTAATTATGTGAAATGAATAAAGTGTGACGGCAATAAAAGAGTAAAAACAAATTCTTTTATCATTGTTATCTTTCAGTAAAAACTCCTTTCCGTTTACACACCCTGTTTAAGAGATATGCTCGACTGAGAAATAATAGCTAGCCGGAGGACAAAGAACCCAAAATTCGAACTAGTAATACAATAACAGGCGCTCAGCAAAAAGATAACACGAAGTTACCGCGACACAACGGATGGCGACCTTAGTCCCGTCGAGCATTAAAAAGGCTTATACGTCGTTTGAACTTGTAGCTAGACAACAACGATTCCAAGCCTTCCACCGTTGTTTCTAGCCTATATCATCTACGGTTACTGCGTTTACTTCTGCTAAGTTGAGGCTCTGGCTTCTTACTTCGAGCACGCACTTGCTCCTCATCCTAGTCTTGATGTTCCTACCACACAAATTCTTCAAAGAGAGCCTACCACACAAATTCTTCAAAGAGAGTTTACGCATATAAAATGCAACCCACTGTTTATGTCCGAATATCTTTTATTAGTCCAGGGGAATTATCGTACCTCATTTCCCGCTTTCTGAACAAGAAATCTCCCTCACACAATCTGATTACCATCGTCTCATTAAAGAAACTCTGTAAGAAGGTGAATTTCCATTTACCTTTCTTCCATTATGAATATTGCCTTGCGTGTTGGCTATTTTTCTGCCTCTTGGAAGCTTGTTCACATTATTGTATTTCCTAAACCCAATAAACACCGACATTCGTCGAGCCACAGCCCGATTAGTTTACTGTCCACACTTTCAAAGCTCTTCGAAAAGATTACTCATACCGTTTGTCTCAGTTTGTCTTCTGCAATGATCTTGCAATCAATAATCTTTTGCAATAATTAGGACGCCAAAAGAAACGCCAAGCAAGAAGTGCTTGGTTCAGGAATGGTAAGACTTGCTTGAGCAGTGATGTGTCTATTGTATTTTGTCAGCCATGCAAAAATATGATATGCTTATAATATACCGTAAATGATTTTATATCTAAGATTTTACCATAAACTTATTTTGTTTAGGTTGTAATGGATTTAACTTTGTGTGAAAAATGTGGCAATGCAATGGTGTGAAGAAGAAAATGACAAACGTCTTTGAAAAGAATAATGGACTTAAAAAAGGCAAGGACCAAGCGGGATGGCTCAGGCGCAACGTCTGTGACTCGTATTCGGGAGGTCCCGGAATCTATTCCGACGACCGCCCACTCTAACCCAAGGTTTTCCGGTTTTTTTCCGGGTCGTCAGTGGTTTCTTTCATCCCGTTGGTCTCTCAGGGTAGAAAGTGTCGGCGATGGTGTTTCAGTGCAGCGTGGCAGGGAAAAAGGATGCTCTTTATGACTCTGTTGGCTGCCGGGGTATTCGAACCCCCTCTGTGTGGGGTGGGATACCCGGTCTGCCAGGGTGTTTCTATCTGGAAACTTAGGGACCTTCATAGCTGTGCCGTCACTCCTAGTTCCGGCCGCCCGGTGTCTCCTCTTGCCTCATTCGTTTCTTCCGGGGACGCCCCCTCGTGGGGCGGAGGTACAATATCCACTCTGGATCGGTGCCGAGTCCCCTCTAAACTCAGTCCTATCCTCTCCTAGAAAGCCAGGAGAAATTAGCAGATTCCTTCAAGGTTGTGATGGTGAATTGGGCATTAACATTAGTTTATTGTCTGATTTTAAGTTTTGTCTCATCACTCCGGTTGATGTTAAAAGGACATTTTCTGCTCATTAGGTATATTTTTACAGACAGTATGAACCAGATAACACGGAAAGAAATATTGTATGACATGTTATCAGTTGAGGTTATTAAATAAAGAGTAGGTAGGACTAAAATGATTTCATGTTTACTTTCTCTACCGAGTACTTAATAGGTAGAGAGGTACTGCATTCCACCCAAAAATTCGATACGGAGATTTCTCCGGAAATATGTACACGTTTAGAGGCCCCCCTGGATAAAAAAAAAAGTATTTTTAGAAAAAGATCCCTCTGTGTGTATCTGTGGCAGCATAACACAAGAACGAAAAGTCGGAAAAATGCCAAACCTGGAACTTGAGTCCAGTATCTTCTAAAGATGCGACACGAAGATTGCCAAGAAAACCCCCACCCTCAACTACCTTTTACATGGAAGATTTTTAGATTTTTTTTATTTTCTAAAAAATGACTAACGATTTTGATTACAATACGATATATTAAAGTTATACATGATATAAAGATATACTAAACGTGACAAATAAAATAACTTGAATTTTCTGGGAATACCCTTGAACTCCTCTTCATTCCGAAGGAATTTCGTATAATATTGTATAATTGGTAAACGTTAAGTCACAGACGAAAACCTACTACCCAAGAAATGTAGATCTCTTTAAAACACACAATTTAACTTTTTTGTGGCATCAGCCATTTCAGAGATATCCGTCATTAATGCTTGAATTGTTCAATTCTTTAAAAGAATGACAAAGTCCTGTCGGTTTTCGGAAGGCCAGGATATAGCGTCCAGTTCTTAAACATTTGATTGTCACTATCTCCTTTGTATGTATAACGAAATGTGTAATGTAGCTATTTCTGCAAAAGCTTATTTGGATATAAGTGAAGTAAATATAAAACTAACATTTAGTAAGACTAGTTTGTATACCCACTAATAAACGATAGAGGGGAGAGAGTTATATGAATGTAACATAAGATTTTTTAATATGTAATGTTTCATTACTAGCGTTTGTACAAAAGGGCAGATTATATAGCAGCTTATATATTTGTTCGTGCATATTTTCGGATTTCAGTGTATATAATTTACAACAATAGTTATCACAGTTCTTTGTTGCGAGTAACGGCCGAAGCAACATTTGAACACACTCCCTGAGTAGTTGTAGCAACACCGTAAACAATTGTGCCAAGGAGATTTGCATGGAAACCGCAAGTCCTTCGAAGGACATTTGGTACTAACCTCATAAAAGTAATTCCTCATGTAGACAAAATTATTAATCCTGTATTTCCATCGCAGTATTACATAAAATAATAATTATTATTATTAATAATAATAATAATAATAATAATAATAATAATAATAATAATAATAATAATAAAGCGTTTTAAGGAAAGTCGTCCGTATATCGATCTGTGAACAGACAACTAACATTCGGATAAATACGAAAAATGTAGACCTAATTAAGATATACAGTTCATCTCTTACTTTGTGATATAAACAAAACGTATGTATTGTGTTTAACGTAAGGTGGATAGAATCGCTCTTTATACGAGTAATGTACTATATAAAGGATAACTGTGAGTCGGGAACAGAGAAGTTCGTGTGACTGTCACACGTAGGACTTTTTCATCAAGCAAAGACAAACATTAAATCACTGTTAGGTCCCAGTTGACTACAGAAACATGAGGGTTTAAATATTCTCGTTCACAACGTAAAGTTAGTGAATTCGCTCAGTATTATTACCACGTACGTACCTATGGTTGGTAGAGGAAGTGTTATTATTTTCTTAGTTCCATTTATACCCCGCCTTTAACTACAATGGTCTTATCGGCGGCCTTTGGAACTTATTGCCCATTGGCAATAGTGTTAACTCGTGTAACTCTTGTCGTTGGGTTTCTTGCACTTTTGGTTTTTAATCATTAGATCATACACACATTCATACGTCCAGACTCTGGGGATAAGGGTTAATTTTGGCTAGAGAAAACTTTCCACCCCCAGCAGGGAATCGAACCCGGGACCTCTTCCACAGCAGGCAGTTGCTCTAACGACTAAGCTACAGGGCCAGCCAGGAAGTATTGTATTCCATCCAAAAATTCTTATCCAGATTTCACGTGAAATACATGTTTTCGGGCCCCCTAAAAAAATTAGAATAAGGTGTATGTGTGTGTGTGTGTGTGTGTGTGTGAGTGAGAGAGAGAGAGAGAGAGAGAGAGAGAGAGAGAGAGATAGAGCAATCGCAAGCTATATAACCCTTTACTTGGGAAATTTGTCTAAATTTGTAACTTTCTCCAAAACTGTTCAAACGATTTTTACTAATATAGCACATATTTTTAGGTATTTGACAGGACTGATAAAATGTATATTTGAATTTCCTGAAAGACGTCTCTAAAGTTCTCTCTATTCTAAATGACTGTGTAAATTTTTATAGCTGATAAACCGTAAGAGATAAACAAAAACTTGTACGTAAAAACAGAGATTTCGTTAAAACACGCAATTTATGTACTCTTTTTATGGCACTATTATTTCGTTGCCTTGTTTTTTTTCCCAGTACTTTATACTTTATGAAGTGCTAAATCAGCATTCCTTTGTTTCTTGCGATGTCATAGAAAAGTGGCATTTCAAAACCAGCATATAGTGAGAGCATCTTTTGAACTATTTGACTATCGCTTCAGCAGCTTCCTTCTTGTATCCCTACCCACACTGAAATGTATAATGAAAGCATTTCTGCTAACGTTTATCTCGATTAATATAAAGTGGATAGAAAATTAGGTTTTATAAGAAAGAAACCAATGATAATAAATAGAAAAATCGTGTGAATATAACATAATTTATCATGTAAGATAACTACCTCTGACACCCCTAACAAAAAGTAGAAAAAATCTCGATTCCTGGTCATACTGCTCCACATTTCTTACAATTATCATCAAATATAAATAAGATCACCACAAGAGTTTTGGAAAATCTGAGGTTTTCTCGTGAAAGGAGCACAGCTATCATAAAAAAGAAATATTTTTCTGACAGTGAACTAATAAAAAAAAAAACGGATGTGATACACTCATATAACTTTCTCTACCATATATCGTTTATTAGTGAGTATACAAACTAATCTTACTAAAGCTTATTTTTCTATCTGCTTCATTTTAATTCAAACAAACCTTTGCAGAAATCGCTACACTACACATTTCGAATAGATACAAAGGGAATAGCGACAGTCAAATGTTTAAGAACTGGACGCAATAAGCTGGCGTTAAATTCCATACTGTTTCTATGCAATCGCGAGAAACAACTGAACGTTGACAGGACTTCAAAAGAATGACCAAGTAATGAACAATTCGAACCAGTAATAAGGGATATATAAAAAATGACTTATGCCTCAGAAAAAGTTATTTGACATAAATTGTGTTTTAAAGAGATCTTCAATTCTTGTGTAGTACGTTTCCGTCTATCCCTTCACGTTTAGCAGTTATACAAGATTATACAAAATTCCTTCCGAATAAAGAGGACTTCATAGGATATTCCCAGAAAATACAAGATATACATTTTATTTGTCATGTAAATATCTTTAATGTATGATATTTTAATAAAAGCGTTAGAGCTATTTTTTAGACAATCAAACATTTCGAAAAATCTTTCTGAAAGAGTAGTTTGCCATGGGAGGATTTTCTTGAAAATCTTCGTGTCGCATCTTTGGAAGGTACTGAATCTAAATACCAAGTTTGTGATTATTCGATTTTTCGTTTTTGAGTTATGCTGTTCACACACACACTTTGACGTTTTTCTAAAAATGCTTTTTTTCTCTTTTTTTTATTCATTCAGGGACCTCAAAATCATGCATTTCCGTGAAATCCGGTATGGAATTTTTGGGTGGGATGCAATACCTTCTCTAGCTACAGAGTGCCGCCGAGCCGACTGATAGTTTTCAAACGGCCATATATTATCGAATGCAAACAGGAAAAAATAAAGTGGTTTGTCTATAAATACACCGAAACATGCCATTTACTTACCAACATTCAAAAGTTTATTTCTTGTAAATAGTGTCGGAAAGATGGCCTCCATTTAAATTGATGCACTCTTGTAAACGCTTCCGGAAGTTGCTGAACACCCGCCTCCGCAGGTCGTTGTCAGTAGTCAACGTCTTGGCTTGTTTAAGTTCTTGAATGTTCTGAATATGATTCTTGAACACACAGTCCTTCAAAAATCCCCATAGAAAGCAATCTGGGACAGTAAGATCGGGTGATCGAGCAGGCCAAGGCATGTCTCCAAAACGAGAGATGACTCTTCCGAACAATCTACGAACAACGGTCATACTCGCACGCGCAGTGTGGGCTGTTGCACCAAATTGCTGAAAATAAAAACCTCTCGGGTCATTGCCAAGTTGCTGGAAGGAAGGCTCAACAAAGTTTTGCATCATAGTGATATAACGCTGTGAATTAACTGTGACTGTTTCTTCACTGTCATTTTGGAAAAAATATGGGCCTACAGCCCTAAAAACACCTATTCGACACCAAAATGTCACCATGGAATAGTGCAACGCCATTTCATGCAGCTCTTGAGGGTCCACTGGAGACCAGTACCGCTTATTCCATTTGTTGACGAAGCCCGAAAGATGAAAATGGCTTCGTCGGAACATAACAAATTATTCAAAATGTCTGGATTTTTGCGTAGCGATTCCATCATGTCATTGCAGAAATTAACTCGTGCTTTCATGTCTATGGGGTTAAGTTTTTGAACAACTTGCAATTTGTAAGGATGAAATTTGATATCATTAAGCATTCAGAACAAGCTTTATGAACTGTCTAAAATGTGAGAATGCTGGCGCGCCGATCGTCGAGGATTGCGTTGAAAAGTTTCCCGCACTCTCTCCCCGTTCTCGGTAGTTCGCACGGTTCTTGGAGCTCCATGTTTCACATCCAACACACTACCAGTCTCTTCAAACTTCTTCACCCAAGCCAATACGGTATTCCGAGACGGAACCTTACCATGTCGACCAACATTAAAACGCCGCACTTGTCACAGTCTTTAGTTTCGTAATAACTACGAACTGAGGTAACACGATGCTCTCTGTTCCAATCCTCCATGACGACTGTCCATGTAACGTGGCATTTTTTCCTCTTCCGGTTCCCACCTGCCAACCAACATAAGTTATTGCGCCGATGCAACATACAAATTGGAAATGTGTCAGTCGGCTCGGCGCCACCCTGTACTGTGTACGTGACAGAGAAAGTAAGAATAGCTAAGCGGTCTTTCTTCCTTATTATCTTCATATTATTGTATGTTGTTGTTCACCAATGGCATTGGGGATTAATTGATCTGCATCATTTTCCCTCTGGCTTCCCAATATAAAGTCTGTAAGTTATCACTTTTAAGGCCTTTGCATTTGGCGAGATACTGTTTGTTCAGGATGACATCTTCACGGAGAAGTGCGCTTGGGTGTAGGTAGGCATCGTATCTTGTAGAGATGTTCTGCAAGGCAATCGTGGCCAGTTGCCATCCTAAATAAGGCCACTGCAGTCTTCCTTGACATTTTTTGTATGTCAACCCTATCTTTAATATTCTTATAATCTTTATCTTTTTAATTTATCTCCTTCATCAAGTCTCTGCTGTCTTTTGAAATGTAGTTTAATGTTATTTAATTGTTTATTTATTTCTATTTGTCATACAGGTTTTATTTGTTGTATTGCACCTTTCTTTGCTAATTGATCCGCATGTTCATTGCCCAAAAGTCCGACATGCGCTGGGATCCATTGTAGAGTAACATGATTTCTAGTTTCAACTTCTTTAATTAGGATTCTTATTTCTTTAACATTTCTTGTTGTTTTATTATTGTAATTTACTATTCCATCTATGGCTGATTTTGAGTCTGATAAGATGACTATTTTTTGTTTTATGTATGGTCTATATAAAATACATATTATTGTATCCAGATGTAATTTAAGAAAGTATTTCAAAGTAGTAGTGAATGTGATAATGAAAATTGACACAAGCGCGGGTATGTACGTTATAAAAAATATTCCGAAGGTGTGTCGATTTATGGTATTGTCGCTTTACGAAGACTTTTTTGGAATAAAAAGAAAACAGGTTCCCGGAACTTCTTAGAAGTTATTGTACACAGGTGTTATAAATAAAAGTATAGAAACTGAACATAGTGTTATAGGTTTATTTATAGGAATTAACGTATTAGAAACGTTCTTGGCAATCGTAATGTTTAAAATAGATCTCCTTACTTCCGTAACATTTTAATGAACGAAGGTGTGCTCACATTGCAAGAATCAAGTTACATAAGATAAAGCTAGTACACGTGGATGCATACATTCAAGCTATAAATATATTCCCAGCCTACCTCGTGCATTGTTAATCTCGAGAAGCCTGTTTATTACTGCTGAAGAACGCCATCCGCATATCTCGGACTACAGTGAATCACGGATAAAATGCATTGCATCAGGCATTGCATTCAGCAGAATGAAGAAATTTATAGCACTACCTAAAACTGTCAATACTGTGAATAATTAAATGAACTTAAACAGTTTTGGCCGCGCTCTTAAGATTAACACGCGATGTCTGCTATCACTTAGAGCTGAGGTCACTGTAGACAGCCTTCCTTCCAACTTCTTCCCTTATCCAATGACTTCACATTTTACAGTTACATATCGACTCCATGTGAAATCGAACTACTGCAATGCCAGTTTTTATCTCGTATTTATTAATAACTCATTCCATTTCCTTGCACCGAGTGCAGAAAGAAGTGTGACTAACAGTCCAATCGCCAGGTTTGGGTTGAAGGGCTAGCATTTGAGACAGCGAAGTTTATGTGATGAGCGTGGCGATGATGGTAGTGAACAGATTTATTGTAGGTGTAGCAACACCTATAATAGTCAATTTAAAAAGCAAGTTTCTGCTTTGTCTTTGAGAAACTATTGTAATTATTAAGAATGGCTACATTAAATGTTGATCTCTTTTTACTTTCTCTACTACGTATAGTAAGTAAGGGAAGTATTGTATTCCACCCAAAAATTTGATACCGAGATTTCACCGGAAATACATGTTTTGAGACCCCCTGAATCCAAAAAAAAGCATTTTTAGAAACATGTCCGTGTGTGTGTGTGTCTGTCTGTCTGTCTGTGTGTCTCAACAGCATAACTCGGAAACGAACAGTCGGATAAACACCAAACTTGGTATTTTGGTTCAGTATCTTCCAGAGATGCGACACGAAGGTTTTCAAGAAAATTCCTCCACCCCAGATTACCCTTTACATGGAACATTTATCGAAAATTTTAATTTTCTCAAAAATGGCTCTAACGATTTTGATTAAAATATCATATGCTTGATATATTTTCATGACAAATGAAATATATATCTCGAATTTTCTGGGAACGTCTCAAAGTATTCTTCATTGTGAACGCCTTTTGCATAACTGGTAAACCATAAGAGATAGACAAAAATTTACTGCACAAAAAATGTAGATCGTGTTGAAATACACAATTTATGTCATGTACATTTTTGTTGTTGAGTGAACCATTTTCGAGATATTGCTTGTTATTCCCTTAAATTTTCCAATACTTTACTTTTTCTCAAATTCGTTATTAATTTTTACTTTCTCTACTACGTATAGTAAGTAGGGGAAGTATTGTATTCCACCCAAAAATTCGATACCGAGATTTCACCGGAAATATATGTTTTGAGACCCCCTGAATCCAAAAAAAGCATTTTTGGAAACATGTCCGTGTGTGTGTGTGTGTGTGTGTGTGTGTGTGTGTGTGTGTGTGTGTGTGTGTGTGAACAGCATAACTCAGAAACGAACAGTCGGATAAACACCAAACTTGGTATTTAGCTTCAGTATCTTCCAGAGATGCGACACGAAGGTTTTCAAGAAAATCCCCCCACCCCAGATTACCCTTTACATGGAAGATTTTTCGAAAATTTTAATTTTCTCAAAAATGGCTCTAACGATTTTGATTAAAATATCATATGTTTAAGATATTTTTATGACAAATAAAATGTATATCTTGAATTTTCTGGGAATGTCTCCAACAGTATTTTTCATTGTGAACGACTTTTGCATAACTGGTAAACCATAAGAGATAGACAAAATTTTACTACACAATAAATGTAGATCGCATTAAAATACACAATTTATGTCATATACATTTTTTTTGTTGAGTGAACCATTTTCGAGATATTACTTGTTATTCCCTTACATTTTTGCAATACTTATTTTCTAAATGGGAATTCGTTATTCATTTTTTTGTCTTGGATATGCAAAGAGTATTAATTTGTGGCAAACAGAATGGTGCTGCACATAGCAACCAGCTATTAAGAGATATGTATTGGCTTATATTGCCCTTGCAAATACAAAACAAGGGGAACATATTAGGCCTTAAGCGATGGTTAAATATTTTTAGAACCGGTCGCTATGTGTAAAATGTAATTCTCTTTGCATGTCAAAAGATCGTTTCTGCAAATGTTTATCTCGATTAATATGAAATAGATGGAGAATAAGCGTTTGTAAAAATAGTTTGTACAAGAGTAGAGAAAGTCATGTGAGTGTAACACATCAGATTTTTTTTATGTCCTGGTAATGCAAAGAGAATGGAATGCACCACATAGCAACCAGCGCTTAAAATAATTGACTATCGCTTATAACCTACCAATTCCCCCTGCATCTACAAGAAAATTAGCAATAAGATTGACATCTCGATTAACATGAAGCATATGGAGAATAAGCGTTTGTAAAAATACTTTGTACAAGAGTAGAGAAAGTCATGTGAGTGTAACATATCAGATATTTTTCAGAGGGACAGTCAAAATATCTGAAATCCTTTCATCTGTATAACTGTCAGTTTTCTGTCCGAGGGCAGGTTTTTGAAACTCAACCTCTTCTATTCTTCCCCCTTTCAACTTTCCTCATCACTGCTTATGAAACAGTATTTTATTATTGACTTACATGATGTTTTCCGCCGAGCAGTTTTTCTTATTCACCTTTCCTTCCAGTGCATCCTTATCGAGCAGTCTCTTCTCACTGATAATCTCAGGCAGATTCTTTTTTTGTTTTGTCTGTCCAAGTCTCGTCTTCTGCACATCCAATTTATTTCAAGAAATAAATGCGGGTAATTTCTGCAGCCTTCGCCTCGTTTGTTTGGTGTCCTATAACTTCTTTTCTTCTTTGTGTGTAAGTTTTCGAGTTTCTTCTTTTTTCTGTTGTCTGGAACACCACAAGAACACCAGAAATAGTCTTCAGAATCCGTATTTAAAGTTCATTTGGAGGCGCGATTTTGCGTTTAAAGTAAGATAAATACCAGATAAAAGTACCAAAGATGTCCGTCACGAACAAAGACGGTTGCGCATTAGCAAAAGCTACAATTTCATAGTCACGTGTTTCCTAGTCAGTCAGCGGTATTCTGTTTCAGTTAACTTGCTTGCTGTTTAACAGTGGAATTCGATCATTTCGAGCTATAAATCGATTCCATTGTTGTGCGGAGGGATTCGTGCTGAATAATCCGCGACGAAGAATAAGGTAGAATATGTATTATTTAGTGCAATAACGTTTAACAACAAAATTTATTGCCCGGTTCCGCTAAACCGCCACGTGCTTCCAAGTGCTCCTTTTCCCCGCTCTTGCAATTGTCTGCGCGACAACTGCCATTTACCGCCTTCTTACATATAGGAGACATTTTGTTTGTATTTTTATGATTATTTCACCAATGAAAAGTTTACTTATTCCTGGGGTTATTATTTATGTATCATCTGCACACAAATTCTGCTATTGTTTCACCTCATAACCCGGAGACAAATCTGTGAGGCACATTTTCAGCTGTTGCGACCATTTGTTATAAAGCTGTTCCCCCATCACATCTTCCCACGAATGGCTCTTAAGCGATTGTTCGTAAACGTCAACGTCGATTCTTGTAAGATTTATTTGGTTTTCGTTTTTGGATCTGTTGCATAAATGAGGTTGCGTACCAGTTAAATTTGTTGTCTTAACTCAGAAACGAAAAGTCGGATAAACACCAAACTTGGTATTTAGGTTCAGTATCTTCCAGAGATGCGACACGAAGGTTTTCAAGAAAATCCCCCCACCCCACATTACCCTTTCCATGGAACATTTTTAGAAAATTTAAATTTTCTCAAAATGGCTCTAACGATTTTGATTAAAATATCATATGTTTAAGATATTTTCATGACAAATGAAATGTATATCTCGAATTTTCTGGGAATGTCTCCAAAAGTATTCTTCACCGTGAACGACTTTTGCATAACGGTAAACCATAAGAGATAGACAAAATTTTACTACACAAAAAATGTAGATCGCGTTAAAATACACAATTTATATCATATATATATATATATATATATATATGTTTTTTTGTTGAGCGAACCATTTTCGAGCTATTGCGTATTATTCCCTTAAATTTTGCAATACTTATACTTTTTTCTCAAATGGGAATTCGTTATTCATTTTTTATGTCCTTGACATGCAGAGAGTATGGAATACTGCACATAGCAACCAGCTCTTAAAATATTTGACTATTGCTTAAAGCCTACCATATTCCCCTTGCATCTACAAGAAAATTAGCAATAAGATTAACATCTCGATTAACATGAAGCATATGGAGAATAAGCATTTGTAAAAATAGTTTGTACAAGAGTAGAGAAAGTCATGTGAGTGTAATACATCAGATGTTTTAAACATTTAACGTCTTTTAAGCTGGTAGGTCATATCGGACGATGATTTAAATGTGTGTAATGATGTTCAAATGAGCCCGGGGTCCATAGAGCTTAAAGTTAACCTACATTTATCTTCTCGGGATAAGGGAAAACCCCGAGAAAGCCTTATTCGGGTAACTCATCCTAACAGATTCGAGCTCGGAACCTTTTGAATGTGAAGCAAACACGGTAGCCCCACACCACAGATGCGGGCATTCTGCTTTTGATGATACTGAAGGAGAGTTTTACTTTTCCGAGCTGTACTTTCCCATTGACAGCAAAGTTTGATAGCGTTTTGGATGAACTCAAGAGTCAAGTTGAGCCATTTCCTGCTGAACTTCGGTTCATCTTCTGGCTTTACCTTCACCCATACTACTTCTCATTATGCAGGTAGCTTTGTTTTTACGACAGTTCGTTTGGTGGAGCAGCCATCGTAAAACAAGTGATGGCGAAACTGATCATTATAGGCTCACTCTAAAAAGAAAATGTTATGGACAATACAGCAATTCTACTCCCCCTTTATGGTTCGGAAGCATGGATATTAACAGAACGAGACGAGCGAAATTAACAGTGGTATCAGTGCCGTTCAAATCTGTTAGAAGGCAAAATTCGAGAGACACGTTGTTAGTTGGACGTTTACTGCAGTAGAAATAATGAACATGGCCAAAATGTTAGGTCAGTGAACTTCGACATTACCATGTGTTTTCTCGGCTCATATCGCAGCGTACGTAGGTTTCTAATCGCATTAAAACAATGTTTCAATTGTTATGCATAGGTGTATTACTTGCATCTTAATATGTAAGATGGTTTTGGAGGCTGAGGTAAGAGTGAGCAAGCATGTAAAACATACTTGAAAGGAGACAGCCATGAGTTATTGCTAACAGAACTACTGTCCATTCCAAACCAGAGTTCCTTTCACTGAAAACAAACTCTGTTTTATCCGCACGAAAGTAGTTCCCAATCCCCTCCCATAATGGCTGCTTGTTCCCCTCTCACGTGCTTGTTGAACACTATTTAAATCTATAAAAACGCACCCTGCGTGAGAATCATAGTTCAAAATGCAACCCGAGGTAACAATAGATTTTATAAGTATGCGGCAATGAACACTTTACTTACGTTAATCACAATCCTCGGGCAAAAGTGCAACACCCAAATCCGAATCCTCCGAAGATGACTCAGCTGCCATATCGGAATCAGAACTACTCTCCAAAATAATGACAGGCTTATCCACAATTCCACAGCACTGTCGCACTTAAAACAAGTTCCCACATTTTATCCTTTTCTATGTTGTATTATGTCTGTTTATATTCCCTGCTCACTTTGGTTACACTTCTCACTGAAAAGCTTGTAAAATCCGATATTAGTTTCGTAATACGCAATAATGCAAGTGTCGGGTATTTTTCTAATAGTGAGTTGAATATATGAAGTATTGTTTGTTTTTAGCCACTTTTTAACTGTTTCCCGCTTTTGTGTTGGAACAGTTTATTCGCAACACACGCACCTTCGTCTGCCATGAGAACTCAAATACCAACTGACTAAATCACAAGATTTGACCTGAGCTGAGCGTATGTTTGCTAGCGTGTTATGAATGACTGTTCGCTTATCATATTTCCTGTGTTACGCAAAGTTTTATTCGGTACTCGGATATCACCTCAGATATCATTACTGCATTTCTTGTGTATGTAAGAGAGTGACAGTCGTGCATACGGTTGGTATTAACAAGCAAGATGCTCTCGGCGTTAGCGCAATAGCACACGAAAATAATATTTTGTAATCTCTTAACAGCTAGTATATATCCATTACCTTTAACGATGAGTTCTTATGATAACCGTAATAAAATGTGCAGTTCTATACCTTTCCTGCTCCAATATTTCATAATAGAATACACGCATTAAGGAACTATTTGCGTTGGCGTAAGAGTGTGTTCTTGGGTTCGTGACAAGCAGAAGCACGTGCTTCCATTTACATCAGAGGGAACTCTGGTTTGGAATGGACAGTAGTCCTGATGCATTTTCCTCGGCGACAGGCGGTCTCATGTTTCCAGATTTATGACAGCTATCCCTTCACAGCAGTTTTCCAAAATATAGGCTTATAGCGCGAACAATTAGGACGCTTAAACTCAACCAATAAAGGACACTCCACTTGGTAAAAGCCCACGTTGCCATGTTTGTCAACATGTGTCCTGTGTGCATTTCATTTGGGAAGGTTGTGGTCTAATACAAAGCGGTTTAGGTACTAATCTGAAAAGCTATCCTGTCGCCAATAATAGCGTTTGGGTACCTGCGCTACTTTTATATGGCGCCGAGGTGCATATTGAACTAGTTCGGCGTGAGAACCTTGTTTAAATAGCAGACGAGCCATAGGAAAGAGGCCTCTTTAGATGCGGTTTTAAATTTTATGTCGATACTTGCTGTGGCCCTTTAGGAGAGTGAAAGGATATGCATGCAATGGAATCTTCCGTTAACAACGCAACTGGACCCGTATTAGCGTTTCATCGTGACTCAAACGCCGAGGCGCGATTAAAAACCGCACGACGTAGCTTACCTTACACTACATCAGGTGTTCGAAACATGGATCCTCTGCAAGAGGTACTCTCAATCCTAGTCTATTTGTCCTCAAGTCCAATAACGACTCAGAAGAACTATAGATTGACTAGAAGCGGGATGATCGGGTTGTTTCCCAATGAATCTGCACAGAGCATCTGGAGCCTGGATACCTAACAAATGTGTCGTAAATAAAAATACATAACCTAGTGAGATGGCTCAGGTTGTAACGTTTGTGGTTCACATACGAAAATCGTGGGTTCAAATGCCGTGTGCTGGTTGCTAGGTAAAAACAGAATTGGATATTCAATAACACGACACAAAGTTGAACGTACAGAGCAAAATGAATATAAAGAATAAAACACATAGCACAGAAAAGCGACTATGCAAATACCGCCATCTGTTCAGCATCGCAATGCCTACGTGTACACTCAAAGAACAGCCGGCAGTTCCACGATCCCAAAGTCCACATTCTGCCAAACTCAGTAGCAACAAAATAGATAGTACACGAAAGGCCACCGCGCAACTAAGGTATCTATTAGCAAGTTTCTCAAGTAGATGGTGACCGTGATATGACCGTTAAAGGACATTAATAGTTGATAATTGAGTTTTATTTATGGACGCTCTTCAACTGCTGTGGTCCTTAGCGTCCCATTCTATGTTGGGTGTTAAAAATCGGAAATGTTGTTCAGAGACCTGGCTTGAGATTCTTTTACGTGGCGTAAATCTACGACATTGGGACCACCGGCTTTACTTCCCTTCCGAAGGAAGCCATGCTAAGGATTTTTACGCCCTCCATCGCCCTCTGCCGGGTTTGAACCCGCGACCTCGGGAACTAGAGGCTAGCATGGTAACCACTGCACCACGGAGGAACGACAAAGGACGTTAAATTATTAAAAAAGAAAAGAGGGGAAAACACGATAAAGAGGTGATGTTGTGGTACTCCATCTTTGGATACCTCCAGAACATGGTGCAGCATATTTGATCATAGTTGAAACTTTTATCGGCAACTGCGTCATCTAGAGAAGAATTTGGCCACCGCGATCGCCCTGAAGTTTTTAGTTCATTTTGGGGAGATGTCTGAAAGGTAGAGTTTATGTAAAAAAAACTCTGAACCATAGATGTCTGAAAACAAGCATCTCCGGAAAAATTCTGGCATTAACAGATGATGTACGCAGGACCAAATAAAGTCTGAATAAAGGAAACCAACATCACCTAAAGTTATACCAATTTGGCTTGATTTTTACAACAGTCATTCATCCTCGAGGTAATTTGCGGCCAGCCGTGCTAAACACATGAACCTACTCCTTCAAGCAAACAGGTATCATTAAATTATAGATAATTTCTTATGTGTTCGAGTGTGCTAGCAGAGACTTTGAAAAACATGGTGCCGGGCTCAAATCTTATCTGAATGCAGATGTGATTACTGCCGGTGTATATTCTTATGCCATCAAATTACATAAGTTCTCAGATTTCTTTGAAATATCTGCATAATGTTAAAATAACTTAGAGAACTTTTGAATTTGTTAGCGTTTGGGACATTCTTTATTTAAAATGGGAGTAGGGGAGGATAAAGTTGCGGCTTTATAACAAACTTCTTGCCCAAACGAGCAACGACAAAACGTAGATACATAGTTATCAAACTGTATTTTTGCTTTCTCTGCTTCTACCTGTAGTAGATAAGATAAAATATTGTATTCCACCCAAAACTTCGATGTCTAGATTTCACCGAAAATATATGTTTTGAGGTCCCCTGAATCTAAAAAAAAAACATTTTTTAGAAAAAGGCCCGTGTTTGTTGTGTACGTGTGCGTGCGTGTGCTTGTGTGTCTGTCTGTGTACAACATAACTCGAAAACAAAATGTTCCATAAATACCAAACTTCCCACCCCAAATTATTCTTTACGTGAGAAAAGTCCATATTTTTTATTTTCTCAAAACTGGCTTTACGATTTTGATTATACCATATAGGTACCTATTTAAGATATGGACAAAATCTATATCTTGAATTTTCTGGGAATAGTCTGTAAAATCCTCTTCATTCTGAAGGGAATGTGTATAACTTTGTATAATAGGTAAACCATAAAAGATAGCCAAAATCATACTACAAAAAAGATATAATTCTTTTAAAAAACACAATTTATTACAAATAGCTATTTTTTGTGGCACCAACCATTTTTAAGATATGTCCGTTATTATTCCTATGAAATGTTTAATACTTCATTTTTTTCGAAGTGCTGTCGCTATCTTGTTGTTTCTCACAATGACGCGGGAAGAGCATTTAGCCACTATCTTTTAAACATCTGTCGATTCGATTTCCTCTATCGCCTTGTAGATATGTATAACGAGATGTGTAATGGAATTATTTCTGCAAAAGTTTGTTTCGATTAAACATTAGCATTCTATAAGAATAGTTTGTAGGGGCTGTATAAAAATAAACGGTACTGCGTAGAGAAAGTCATGGAATGTAACACTTCGGATTTTTGGGTACAGAATAGAGACTTTATTTCGCGTTTTGAGTTGCTTTGGGTATACCTGGTGAAGCCAAACATTCTCCTTGGTATAGTGGTTGACATGGTAGCCTCTAATTGCCATGGTTGTGAGTTCAAACCCGGAGGAGGATTAGGACGTCTTCCTTCGGATGGGAAGTAAAACCGTTCGTCTTGATTGATTCACACTTAAAGAAACGTCACTGAGCAAAATTCTCGTACGTTTTCATCCCAACAAACGCTGCTTCTCCCTAGCACCACCTAGTGGGCTTTGGGTGTATGATTAATCACTGTGACTGTAGTGGTACACTACTACAGAGAGAGCCAAAAAACTACGAACCGGGTGCGTGGTGTTTTTCCTGTCCGCGCCTCGGCGCTCGCTGCCGTCTGCCGCTATCATAGAAAGGCGCGGATGAAACCATACACCATTTTGAAAACTACTTTTAAAGGCTTTACTTACCAACTTTACGAAAGGAGATGCTGAAACTGGCCACCGTCGTTGTCCATACATTTTTGGCACCTCTTTAGAAAACTATCCACCACTCGCCGTAGTTCACGTTGAGAAATGCTGGCAATTTCCTGGCTGATATTTTGTTTTAATTCTTCCAGGGTGTGTGGGTTTGTCTTGTACACTTTGTTTTCAGTTACCACACAGATAGAAATCGCAGGGTGTTAGGTCGGGGGACCGAGGGGGCCACTAATCTCCACTAATAATCCTATCCTGAAATACACTTTCATAAAGTTGTTAAGTAAAGCCTTTAAAAGTAGTTTTGAAAATGTATGGTTTCATCCGCGCCTTTCTATGATAGCGGCAAGACGGCAATGAGCTCCGAGGACGCGGACAGGAAAAACACCGCGCAGCCGGTTCGTAGTCTTTTGGCTATCCCTGTAGAAAGTTGATTTCTTATGCAAAAATCTCGCTATTGTATTCCTGTATTCCCCATTTGAGCTGATAGGACAGTCATCGTTGTTAATGTGGGCGTATCTGTTTACTAATGTCTCTGGGAAGCACTTGGAATGTCGTGAACATTGATTTTTATTTTTGGGGGTCCATTTGTATGCCCCTTTAACATCTAAAGTCATATCGGTGGTTTTGTCTTTGGAACAAATTTTCTCGTCGGCAATGATGTTCATTCGCTTTACTGTTGTGTTAATGTTTGAGTTTCTCTTTATAAACATTAAATTCCATACACACATTTACTCTGTCACTCATACTTCCAGACACTAAGGAATATGAGGATTAATCTTGGCTAAAGAAAAATTCCCATCCTCCAGTCTGGAATCGAAACCGAAACCTCTGTATTTGGAAGAACATTGATTTCTGAATTGTTTTCAAGTCGTGATTCGCATTATAGCCCATCGTTGCGCAGTTGCGTCCTATAGATTAATGTTCGGCCGAAATAAATTTAGGGCTAGCAGAAAGGGCTATTTTTGCAGTTACAATAATGCGAAATCCTTCTAAAGCGGCTTGCTTTTTCAGGCTCAAGCTTTCATTAGCCATAACGGCATTAGCACTGAATGCATGTAAAACGCTTATTGTGAGCCACTTTTGCGATTAAAATCCTAATGCGTTTTTTTACCTTTAAAATGGAGTAAACAAAATAAATACAGATGTTCTGTTTTGTGTCACTTCCCTTGTTCGATTTGTGATCAAAAACAATGAGGGATAATGCTCTTGAATGGCCGTCTCAGTAAAACCTTAGTTGCCCCATATTAGGAAGTGGTTCACAAATTAAAACAAATAGGCCCAAAACAGATGATAAATAAAGACGACTACGCAATTAAAACCACCTTTCTGCATACAGTCATGTGTGACAGATTACTTAGAAGAAGACCGACAGGATATAGACTAGTAGTTAAAACAACTTTAGCCAAGCCAGATGACTCTATAATGCTGAAGCTCGCATTCGGGAGATCTGGATTCAATTCCCCGTGATCGCTCACTGAGACTTTCGGTTTTTCGTGGGTTTCCCTGATCGGTATACGAATACTGGGGTGGTTTCTCATCTACGACGATTTCCTGTCCATCATTTCATTTGAGTTCCGTTTCCTTCTCATTTTACAGGCGTGAAGTTTCGTGGCGTATGGCGGTACTAGATTGATGGCGCGAAAGCTTGCTTAAAGGAAAGAGAATCCACGTGAACACTAGAGGGCTGCTTGGTTTACGGGTCGTTCATCGCTCTCTGGGCAGCTCCACTAGGGACTGTCTTCGAGCCACGAACTGTTCATTTCATTCCTTCCTCCTGTGGGTTAGCCGCAGTAGATCTCCCGTAGTTCACGAGATGTCTCCCTCAGTTGTATAGACACCTATAAAGAAACTTTAAATAAATCACAATAATAATATAGTTATTGTTTCATAATTTCTCTACATCAGAAGCAGAAGGGCAGATGTCCAGTAAATGATTTCTATTTTCAGAAATACAAATTGTCATTCTAGATTGGTTCTGTGCACAATGTCCTGGTTTCTCAACTCAAAGGTCTCTCGGGTTCGATCCTCGCTTGGGGCCGGTGACATTTTTCTATAATTAGAATCCTTGCTTACTCTCCGCAGAGTTTGGAAGTATTTATGTGAGAGTGAATGAGTGTGTTGGTGGTAATAATGGTTAAAATTCAACGTTAAAAGAACTTACATTGTTTCTAAAGTCAAAACCCGCTATATTAGCATAGAAATAAAAACCAGTCGTGCGTGAGCGAGGTAGAGGAAGAGAGAGAAAGTGCATACATTGAATAAGCAATCTTAGATTTTGAGAAACTGAACAGAACTCTTATAAATTGGGTTTTTTTGCTTGGTTAAGTTCTCTTCAACATCTAGGTCATATCGTGACGACCTGTAGCTTTTTTTTTTTATACACACGTTTCAGTGTGTGGCAGTCAGATGATCTTAGGCGTAGTCGCCATTCTGTGACATCTGCTTTGTTGCTATTGATTTAATCGGAAGGTAAAGTTTTTGAGTATTCGTGTACTCTTTGAGTACTTACTATAATCAGCGTGAAGCCGGACAATGTCCTTAATTGCATAGTCACCTTTCTGTACCACCTATTTTATTTCTCTTTCTTTTGTATTGCGGATGTAATTTGATACCTGGTGTGGTATTTACCTGACGTCTAAGGAAATCATCCCCCCTTAGATAAATCTGTGAACACTCACACGACTTTCTCTAGCCATGACAAATACACATATGCTCGTATTATAATCTTTGTATAAACGCTGATTGTTCTGTCAGTTTCCCTTATTCGCGATGTGGTTTTGCAGGTGCTTAGTTACATAAAAGATGCGTAAACAACCTTAAAATATGTAGCTGCGGTAACGGGACAGGCTCTTGCTATTAAAAGAAAAAAAAGTGATGTGTTACACTCACATGACTTTCTCTACTCTTGTACAAACTATTTTTACAAACGCTTATTCTCCATCTACTTCATGTTAATCGAGATAAACATTTGCAGACTCTATCTTACTGCTAATTTTCTTGTAAGATGTAAGGGGAATATATATATATATATATATATATATATATATATATATATATTTACAAGGGCAATATAGAAATACAGTAGCCTTTAAGCACATACATCTCTCTTAATA
The DNA here is from genome assembly GCA_030765065.1 of Deroplatys truncata. Lineage (NCBI taxonomy): Eukaryota > Metazoa > Arthropoda > Insecta > Mantodea > Mantidae > Deroplatys > Deroplatys truncata. The sequence goes on from CM060976.1 coordinate 225,955,509, forward strand.
GCTGGTTGCTAGGTGCAACACCATTGTCTTTGCCACGATTAATACTCTTTGCTATCCAAGACAAAATGAATAACGAATTCCCATTTAAGAAAATAAGTATTGAAAAATTTAAGGGAATAACAAGCAATATCTCGAAAATGGTTCACTCAACAAAAAAAATGTATGACATAAATTGTGTATTTTAACGCGATCTACATTTTTTGTGTAGTAAATTTTTGTCTATCTCTTATGGTTTACCAGTTATGCAAAAGTCGTTCACAATGAAGAATACTTTTGGAGACATTCCCAGAAAATTCGAGATATACATTTCATTTGTCATGAAAATATCTCAAACATATATTTTAATCAAAATCGTTAGAGCCATTTTTGAGAAAATTAAAATTTTCGGACAATGTTCCATGTAAAGGGTAATCTGGGGTGGGGGATTTTCTTGAAAAGCTTCGTGTCGCATCTCTGAAAGATACTGAACCTAAATACCAAGTTTGGTGTTTATCCGATTGTTCGTTTCTGAGTTATGCTATTCATAGACACAGACACACACACGGACATGTTTCCAAAAATGCTTTTTTTTTTGGATTCAGGGGGTCTCAAAACATATATTTCCGGTGAAATCTCGGTATCGAATATTTGGGTGGAATACAATACTTCCCCTACTTACTATACGTAGTAGAGAAAGTAAAAAGAATGGCAAACTTTCAAGCATGTCCATTTGGGAAAGTGTAAACATGCAATACAGAATATTTAGAAAACAATTAACCCACGACAAATATTTATTCCACAAATATTTATTTTTATAGGTAAAAACTTATTACACGACAAATTTGGAGGATTTCTAGTTATATCTACAAACTTATTCAACCTTCAGTTAGAGCGAAGAGGGCTCACAAGCTATTCATAGAAAATTCAATGTGATGAATTTGATTAGTCATGCCTATACCTTAAAACACATGGTATGTTAATTAAAAAAGCTAAGAGTAATGTTTACTTTTTCTGCGGCCTACCTATGGTAAGAGGAAGTATTGTATTCCATCCAAAAATCCGATATGAAGATTTTCAAGAAAATTCTCGCCCTCCCGAAACTAACCTTTACATGGAGCAATGTTCCATGGTTTTGATTTCTTCAAAATTTCTCCACTCCACAAAATTTCTTCACTTTTGATTGGCTCTTAACAATTCTGATTAAAATACCGTATTATATATAATATATTTACAAGACAACATTTATATCGTAAAATTTCTGGAAATAGCCTCTGGAGTCCTCTTCATTCCGAAGGAATTTTATATAATAGGTGAATCATGAGAGGTTACACAAGGAACTAAGGATGTGACAAGCAGTTATTTTTGAGTAACACTTATAACAGAGTGTTATCGGTTACATGTAACGGTTACCAGTAACTATTAAGTTATTTGTTTTCATGGTTATCACGTTCGCAGTTACATTACATTAATGGCTACCAGTAACAACTAGCTGTAACTACGTTTCAATATGAACGATGTCGATACAGACTTACGACGGCTGACCCAGAAGTACCCGACCTAACAAAGAAAACACAAATTTTTTGGGAAAAAACATCTTTATTTCTCTACATAGTCTCCTTTCAGCTCGATACACTTTTCCCAGCGATATTTAATAGCTTCGATACTCTGTTTATAGTGAGAACCATCGAGTTCTGTAAAATAGCCATCAACTGCAAACTCCACCTCTTCATTGTTGGCAAATCTTTTACCACCAAGCCATTTTTTTCAACTTTGGATACAGAAAATAATCAGAGGGAGCTAATTCTGGTGAATAGGGTGATGAGGAAGCAATTCGAACTTTAACTCATTGATTTTGCCCATGGCAATAATGGATGTGTGAACTGGTGCATTGTCTTGATAAAACAAAACTTTCTTTTTCGCTAAATGCGGCCGTTTTTGCTTGATTTCATTACTCAAACGCTGCAATAAGTTTGCATAATACTCGCCATTGATTGCTTTTCCTTTTTGAAGATAATCAATGAAAATTATCCCACGCGCATCCCAAAAAACTGTCGCCATGACCTTGCCTGCAGATGGAACTGTCTTCGCCTTCTTTGGAGGCGATTCTCCCCTTTCAAACCACTGTTTTGACTGCTCCTTCGTCTCAGGTGCGAAGTGATGGACTCATGTTTCATCCATGGTTATGAATCGACGCAAAAACTCAGCTTTATTGCAGCGAAACATCGCCAAACACTCGATTGAAACATCCTCACGACGCTGCTTTTGTTCCATTGTGAGTAAACGCAATAGCCATCTTGCGCACAGCTTTCTCATGTCTAAATTTCCAGCTAGTATGTGATGTACAGCACTTTTTGAAATGCCTACGATGTCTGCTAGTTCGCGCACTTTTAGTCGACGGTCATCCAATATCATTTTGTGGATTTTCTTTACAATTTCTGGTGGGGTCACCTCATTTGGTCGACCACTGCGATGTTCGTCTTGGCAGCTCGTACGGTCTCGCTTAAACTCTGCCACCCAATTTTTACAGACTCCCCCAAAGTAGAATCTAGCTCAGCTTTAATATTAGTTGGACTAAGACCTTTCAAATGAAAGTAATGTATCACATAACGATGGCCAGTTTTATCCATGTTTACAAATTCGCTGAGGAAGTTTACTATTAATGGCTGTCAAACAATTACTAAACATGTAACATCCAAACTTCAATTTAAGCTTCATAAGGGTGGTACTTTCTACCATAGTCATTTTTTTTGAAACAACAACCGCTATATATGTCAGGTCGGGTACTTCTGGGACTGCCGTCGTACGTTGTTGTTTCATGCAATCTAATCTTGTGTCAACATTTTGATTTCTACGGTGGTTTATAATTGCAAAATGGATTCGCACTTTACATTCTACGCGCACACACATATTGTCGTGACCTCTAAACAAATGCTCAATGGGAGGTAGGGCGACTCGCTAATAAGGTACCAGGAAGTTAACAATTTAAATAAGGCGAGGCCACGACAAGGGACGCAGCTAAATGAAAATGAAAAATATTATAGAATATCTAATAAAAGGATTCCTACATGGTTCAGATGAAAGAAAGGATCTTTCTACTATGATAAATTAAACAGAATAGAGATGGATGGCAAGGGGGTTTATTAAATAAAAGGGGATTACATTACCTCCTTCTTCATGTCCGTCGGCGAGGACGCCATACATGTCTGTATGGGGAGCGCGTAACAACACAACCTGCCTGCTAGCTGCGACTCTACTCACTGACTGTCAAGCCACGTTTCTTCGGCGTGGGACGCTATCTAAGCTTGCTTACCCCCACCACTCTCTTGCGTAATACCCGATCCAGGCGGCCAAGGTCACGTACGCAACAATTCTTACATACATCACATCATACACGCGCAAAGACGTATTCTTCCGTGCTTTCTTCTATTGGCTGAGCTATTCGCGCGTAAATGTGCCTCTCTTAGCACGTGCATATGGGAACAGCCGCGGAAAATCATTACAGTCATGCAAATCGATGTCGGAAGAATGCAGTTGTGCAATATTAATAAATAATAATATTCAACTTACATTAGAGTGTGTTTGGTAACGAGCCCTTCAACTTACAGGTTTTATTCTGGAATATTGATTTAACCCTGTCGTATATCTTTTCGGTCTTTTATTGCTCTTTGCCATGCAAGATTACAGTGTATGTTTCCGCTCCAAAAGAACGAAACACACACTTTCACACGTGTTTTTCGAATTCGGAAGACGGAGAAATTTCACGATTCTTCAAGCACTCTTAGAGAGTAGACTTGATGAAATTATGCAACTATAGATCATGATTCATCGCTGTTAAAATTTATGTACCGTTGTTTGAGTATAGGTGGCCGCGCATATTTTACTACTAAACAGCATTAATTGCTTATTCATACCGATCTACCCGCGATGTGTAAAAATTCGTCCACCAATAATCGTATGGTGCAATGTCATGCATGCAGCTTTGCTCCCTGAGTGCTGATTGATCTGTTAGTTGTGACCTGTGAACAGTGTTGCCGACACTTCCTCGCAAATAATGGCTAGATGGTATCTTTAAAAAGGCATTATTTAACAAAAAAAAAAAAAGGCTAGATATAATTGGAGCCTACAACTATCCATATTTTCTTTGCAGAAGTTAAACCCCATTTAGACAAATTCAATTGAGTTCTATTTATAAACACTTTAACTGCTGTGGTCCTTAGCGTCCCATTTTATATTGGGCGTGAAAGACCGGTGATTTTGCTCAGAGGTCTCTTTATCAGACTTGAGGTTCTTTTACGTGCCGTAAATCTACGACACGGGACCACCGGCTTTACTTCCCTTCCGAAGGAAGCAAATTTACATATAGTAATAAAACAATACGCAAGGAATAAGTAAATCCATGCTAAGGATTTTTACGCCCGAAAATATCCATTGACCACCACCGGGTTTGAACCCGCGACCTCGGGAACTGGAGGCTAGCATGGTAACCACTACACCACGGAGGGCGACCCCTATTAAGAGATTCTAAATATCATAATTGATTACATAATTTCATAATATTTAAATACTGTAAAGTTTTATTTAATATAAAATTGTAATGGAATAAGGTATATTTTTGCTAAGCACCAACACCGTACGTTAAATATATCTGATATTGAAATATGAAATTTACTGTAATTCTTTAGGTAAAATGTGTAAAAACCGACCAATTCTGTGTGTCAAAATCATAGACATTGAGCGCATACTTTAGAAAGTGGACTTTATGATTAGTACACATTTTGATGACATGCTACGATTCATAATAATAACAATGCAACTACACAGGTATTGGGGATTCACCCTAACCATTTATTCCTTTTGCATAGCTAAAGCGCAGATGAAATTATGCTATTTAGGCTAAATTCTGGCTAAGGGTTTGGTTAATTGGCTAGATTTCAGGCTATAAGTATTTTACGATTTTATATGGCTAAACGCTACTGTAGAAATGCTAGATTTAGCCATAAATGGCTAAGTTGGCAACACTACTTGTGACCTATATTCGAAGCGATGACGTGTACTTGCAACTCCGTGCGACGATGACTCAAGTTGTAAACGAGACGAGATAACTATATCTTGATAAGCAATTCCAATGCAGTAAACAATGATGTCGCCGGGCTCGGTAACCGTCTGCAGTAACCATCAACGCGATAACTATACCTTTTTCACCATAAGCTGAAAGGAGAAGTAAACAAAACTTCAATATATCACTCCGCCGAGCACATGGCAGAACCACGTGGAGGATGACGGGAACTATGGACCGTGAGAGGAAATTGCTTCAGACAGAATGCGAATACAGTATATTGCACAGCTGGGGGATCATTAGCTTATAAACACTGTATGCCATATTTCTATATTTTGTCTTACATCCTAAACTTCTAACACACAATACTAAGAGTAGACAAATAAAAGTTGTACCTGAACAGTTCGCATCTGTGATTAAAGTTGCTGGATTAAACTGTTCTTAACTTCGGGCTTTAGAAATCATTCATTTAATGACTAATATCAGTATACCATCTTTGCTTTAACCTTTTATGAGTCAACAAGTTAAATAACGATTAGGCTAAAGGTTAAAACAACAGAAAACAAACGCCACCCAAGCCACCCGAGCAACAATTCTGCATCACTAACAAAGAAGTTCAATTATTGCTAAACAATGGCCAACCATATTCATTGTCGATTAAAAGTCGGTACTTTTCACAGAATTTGTTAAAAGCATTTAACATACTTGTCTTCTTTCCATTTCCCGCGTTTATGTTTTCCACAGAGGCAGAGGATTCTCAGCCGGAAACCGGAAACGAACTGCAGCGCCTGAGCGCCTCTTAAACCCTCTGACAACGGTTCATGTAGTTATAGGTGAATCTGAACAAAGACATTTAGTTTCATAAATTTAACTGTGAGGCAGTATTTATAACACTTGAATAATTTCAATTAAATTATATAATATGTAACTTCAATAACAGCCCGCTTAAAGCAATACGTATGTAATAATTTTTAAAAATGTATGTAACAGTCATTGCAAAAGCTTATATTATTGTAAACATGTTCAATAATGTTATATGAATGCATTGTATAATTTAATAATATAAGAGCTGTGAGAATAATAAGTTTAACGTTACTAATAATGAGGTAACCTTGAGGCAATAATGAGTTTGAGAGTTTGAATACTACTAGTCATGATTAGAGCAACGATAATGTAAATTTTGTGACAGTTTAAAATTAGCCAATCAACAGCCAGAAAAATCTTTAATTAAATGCAGGTATTTTATTGGACTAGGATTAGCCAATCAGAGACTTGAAATACAGAAGTTTACGGGTTTGGACGTTTGAAATATTCAGTTGCCTGCAGACCTTGGTAGTGACCGGATGGAAGATGTGTTCTCTAAAGAAATATTACGTATTCGTGAGAAACGAAAAATAAGTATACGCGTTAACAAAGTGCAAATATTAAATAAAAGAATCTCACAGCTCTTTATATCAGTGTAGTGCTATTTAATTTGTCAAGGATTAATAAAAAGAAGTGAATTTAAACTTAAAATCTGTGTAAGCCTACATTCTTGTCGCACATTTCTCTGATTAAGAGAAACGTGTCTCTAAAGTAATACTGGCGCAGCCGAGGCAAACATTAAACATAAATAATATCTATAGAAGCAGCATATTACGTAAACAAACAATCTACTTCAAATTGACGCCCAAAGCGTGGTGCAAACTTCAACAACAAAACACTATCTCAAATTAACGTCCATGCGTAGGGCAGTTAAACTAAAGCAACTACCTTTCTCAAATTAGCTTCCCAAGCGTGAGACTAATAAATTACGTAAATAAATAAACACCTAAAGACAACTTCTTCAACTGCTACAATAATGAGTGTTTTAAATTTTTCTGCACGAGAATACAAAATGTTACGATATGAACCGAACTGTTTTTTGTAGAGGAAGAGACGACATACTAAGCAGGGAAGGTTGTAATTTGTCCACCAGCCAATGAAGTGCTGTCTTGTCACATGGTTTTGTTTACTTCTCCTTTCAGCTTATAGTGAAAAAGGTATAGTTGTCTTCGTTACTTTAGTAACCGTTATTGAACAACTACCTAGTACTTCATATTCGTTACCTTGGTAACCGTTGTTGGGTAAGTAGTTACTTTGTAATCGTTACTTTGGTAACCGTTACATTACGGTAACTTACAATGTAACCGTTACGTTATGTTTTGGCCATCTCTACAAGGAACTAAACAAAAATGTATATCTCTTTAAAACACACAGTTTACTTAAAATAACATTTTTGTGACGTCAAACATTTCCGAAATATCCCTTATTTTTTCACTGCTTTGTAATTCTTTTAAAATGCTATCGTTATTCACTTGTTTCTCGCGATGTCATGGATATACTGGAATTTCAAAGGACAGCATATAACGTCCCGCTGTTTCACATCTCACTGTCGAGTCGGTTTACTCTTACCCCCTTGTACCTGCAACGAAATGTGAAGTGAAACGATTTCTGCCAAGGTTTATTTCGATTAGCTTGAAACAGATAGAAAGGTAACCTTTTGTAAGAACAGTTTGTAGAAGCTGTGTAAAAATAAACCATAGTGGGTAGAGATAGTCGTGTGACTGTAACTATCAATTTTTAAGAAAATGAAATAACAGAACAGAAGGTACTTTTATCATTGCGTCCAGGCAGTAATGCGTTCTTGAAACTTTTATTTTTGAAGCAAGAGTCCTTTATTTGCAAAATGAGGAGCTGCAGTTCATGGTGAAACTGTGGGTCGATCACGTGATTCTAAAAGTGCGTGCTCAGAAATACAGATGAGGTTTTAGCGATACCTATGGAAATAATGTATAAACGAGCGGAGAATGTGCCTGACAGCGAACGCTTATGCACGACCATACTGCGTGTCGGAGAGTTGGACAAGGCGTGTCGTACACTTTTATAATATCCCATTGTCCCATCTCCATATGCTTTGAACTTCCAAGTGGTGCGTCAGTAGCGGTGATAAACTGAAACAATGAGGAGGAAAAAAGGTCCTGGTATACAGGAGTTCTCGTAGTAATAGTTGGCGAGATAATTACAAATGTTTGGTTACCATCCGCCACTGTACTGGTTTGTATTAGCACTTTTCTACGCCTTTGATACTCAAAAAGACTGTTTCTCTGTCTCTAGGATCATCTAATTTAGACCCTTTGTGTTTTGTGTAAAGTTAAGGACAGAACATAAAGACCATCTTCAGTAATCTACACATCCCTCGTTCTGCTGCCCACACACCAAGGATCAAACAGAGTTTCATGTTTTTTCTTGCTCTCTGCTTAAACTAACCGTTTTCGCGAATTTTTTGTTGGTTAATGCAGCGGATTTGTATTTCATTATAGAGTTAAAGTGGCAGGATATAATAATAAGAAAGGTGATGATGACACTACTGCTACTACCACCACCATCACAATATTAATAATACCCTTGTATCAAAGTTGTTGCGATAATTTTTTATTATGGGTAAATAACTGATGACAACCCGTAAGTCGTCCTCCGTGGTTTGGTGGTACCATGCTAGCCTCTAGTTCCCGAGATCGCGGGTCCAAATCCGGCGGAGGGCGATGGATTTTTTTTCGGGTGTAAAAATCCTTAACATGGCTTCCTTCGGATGGGAAGTAAAGCCGGTGGTCCCGTGTTGTAGATTTACGGCGCGTAAAATAACCTCAAGCCTGATAAAGAGGCCTCTGAGCAAAATTTCCGGTCTTTTACGCCCAATGTACAAGGAGAGCCAAAAATGTACGAACCGGCTGAGCGGTGTTTTTCCTGTCCGCGTCCTCGGCGCTCGTTGCCGTCTGTCGCTATTATAGAAAGGCGCGGATGAACCCTTACAACATTTTAAAAACTACTTTTTAAGGCTTTACTTACCAACTTTTTGAAAGGAGATGTGAAACTGGCCACCGTCGACGCGGACAGGAAAAACACCGCGCAGCCGGTACGTAGTTTTTTGTCTCTCTCTGTTGAATGGCACGGCAAGAACCATAGCAGTCGAAGAGCGTCCATAAATACAACTCAGTTTAATTTTTACAAACCATAGGCCCAAATTACAATAACTGAACCGATTACCTGTATGAAACTTCATATACAACATTTCTTATGTCACAGTTTTGGTACCACTCTTACACAGTCCTGCGCAACAAATCACGAGAAAAGAAGTCCTATCTTATTAAAAGCTATTTTTGTTTCCTCTTTTTGGGGGGGGAGGGGCGTATGGGACATGTTGGAATTTAAGGCTAAAATTTTCTTAAAGGTTAATTCTTACACAAGTCACATCTGCTGGTAATTGGTTCAGTTTCTACTGGGTGACATGCCAACAATTTCAACCACAGTCCCTCTCTTTTTTTTTTTTTTTTTTTTGACACTACAGTAACTCTTATTTCCGCAAGTTTGACCAATAACTATTTGCATTTCTTGCTCGAAGACTTTTACATTGAAGGACGAGGATTTTGATCCTTCTTGATATCTTGTCGGGATGTTTCGCCATTTAGCCACGGCCGAAATATGACATTCGCTTCCATCAACACATACAAGTAGGAACTGCGAAGTGAGAAAAAGCTGTAAAATTGCTGGATCTGACAACCGCGCTAGTTGAAGTCTGGCGATGTTTGGCACCCAAACAACTTTTGTTTGGTGTCATAAATTTTACGAGTGAAATGGGAAGGTCCTTTGCCTTTTCCGAGGTAAAAACGTCGTTATGTTCTATCCACAGATATAAACATATTGTAAATCCTGCCGTTGACGCAGCTGAAGAACTCGGAACAGCTATTTACCATTGTCAATATTTCTGAAGTCAGTGAGGGTGTTGGAAAGAATTAGTACCTCGATGTTCAATAATTACATATAAGGATTTTCACATCACATTTAAAGATCTGCGTTAGAATGCACTTGGCTTGAAACATGAAATATTATTAAAATGATACATATAGAACAGAAATAATGTATAGATGACTCTAATTGTAGAAAAAAATCTCCCACCTCTAAAATATGATCAATTAAGATATTAAAATTATATTAAAAATCGAGTCGTTAGTGGAATATTTCTTAAGTTGAATGTATTGGCTTGGCTTTGCTGGCTAAAACAAAAAACAAAAAAATCTGATGTGTTACACTCACATGACTTTCTCTACTCATGTACAAACTATTTTTACAAGCGCTTATTCTCCATATGGTTCATGTTAATCGAGATATCGAGATGTCAATATTATTGCTAATTTTCTTGTAGATGCAAGGGGAATATGGTAGGTTTTAAGCGATAATCAAATATTTAAGCGCTGGTTGCTATGTGCCGCATTCCATTCTCTTTGCATGTCCAGGACATAAAAAATGAGTAACGAATTTGAGAAAAAGTATAAGAATTGGAAAATTTAAGGAAATAACAAGCAATATCTCAAAAACGGTTCACTCAACAAAAAAAATGTATATGACATAAATTATGTAATGTAACGCGATCTACATTTTTCGCGCAGTAAAAATTTGTCTATCTCTTATGGTTTACCAGTTATGGGTGGAAAGAGTCGTTCAGAATGAAGAACACTTTTGGAGACATTCCCAGAAAGTTCGAGATATACATTTCATTTGTCATGAAAATACCTTAAACATATGATATTTTAATCAAAATCGTTAGAGCCATTTTTGAGAAAATTAAAATTTTCGATAAATGTTCCTTATAAAGGGTAGTCTGGGGTGGGGGGATTTTCTTGAAAACCTTCGTGTCACATCTCTGGAAGATACTGAACCTAAATACCAAGTTTGGTGTTTATCCGACTCTTCGTTTCTGAGTTATGCTGTTCACAGACACACACACACACACACACACACACACACACACACACGGACATGTTTCCAAAAATGCTTTTTTTGGATTCAGGGAGTCTCAAAACATGTATTTCCGGTGAAATCTCGGTATCGAATTTTTGGGTGGAATGCAATACTTCCCCTACTTGCTATACGTAGTAGAGAAAGTAAAAAGGAGTAAATTAGTTCGTGAAAACTGTCTTCAAATCGAATAAATGTATGGAAGAGCTATTAATGAAACGAGTCTATCATCTATCCAGATAACCATAATCTCTAAAAGCCTCCCGTTTTACCCCTTTGGGCTGCAAACCATAAAACGTTCGCTATGTTCGGAATAAAGCGCTATAAATATCCTCTTTACATTCATATCCAATGAAACAGCACTGATATTGAGTGACATGAATTTGACCCCCCAAATACCGCCGTAATTTTAAAATTTTTGGAAATAGCTTATAGCCTGTGCTATAGGGGAGAATAGGGATTTCCATTTGTAAAATAATTATTAAACTGGAAGATAACATTAGTTATTTTAATCCAATTAATTTAATATTTCTTAAATGAGAAACTTTGCTTATTGCGAAAAAGTAAAATGTCTTATTTTAAAAGGATGATTAAGGCTTGGAAGTTGGGACCCGGTGTGCCCTGCGGACAACTGGGGCTAACACAACGTATACTTAGTGACAGCAAGTCCTCTGTGTTGGTAGGAGTGTGTTTGTTGATATTGATTACAGGTAGCTTAGGCACACAAGGCCGCAACTTCTGAGTCTTAGTTATATTTCCACACATTTTTTATTTTTCTAATGTTGCACTTTTATTGTTTATTATGTTAATGTGTTATGTTGATCAGAATGCTTCATAAGATGCGCTTTTGAGATATTTTGATAGATTTTCAGTTTTTATAGTTAATAAAACGTGTATCACATTAGATTTCTTATTAATCTGTAATTTCTGTAGAATGTTTATTCCTTATTACAGACTCCAAAACAGCACATTTTAAAAACTTCAAACATTAATGACCTTTCTTTCCCCCCTAAACATTGGACCACAGTTTTAAAAGTATTATGCCATTTTCCTTAATGTGTCACTCAGAAACTGTACATTTAAAAAAAACAAACAAACAAATAAGCAATACGTAGCAGAGCATGAAAGATTGTCAATATGACAGCTGCAGGGAGGGCAAGAAAACATTGTTTGGCGTGGAAGTTAACAATCGTGGGCCTGGCTATTTAAAGCTTCATTTTTTTATTGTTTAACGTCGTATTTAATCGCTTGGTCACATTGCGATGGTTATTGTAGGTTTGTTGGTTCATCTGAGTTAGTATAAGACAGATGGCCTTAGTTGCGTAGTCGCCTTCACGTGTCATATGTTTCTTGCTGTGGCAAAAAATTAAATTAAGTTTTATTTATGGACGCTCTTTAACTGCTGTGGTCCTTAGCGTCCCATTCTATATTGGGCGTGAAAGACCGGTAAGGCTCAGAGGCCTCTTTATCAGGCTTGAGGTTCTTTTACATGCCGTAAATCTGTACAATCTGTTTAGGGAGCATGTTGATGGACTTAGTTCTTTAGTTGCGCAGTCATCTTCCTGTAACAGGGTGGAACTTCGTATAGGGCATTGAATATCCAGTCTGGCAATTGAGGGAAATCTCGACGGAAAGCAAAAGAAAAGAATAAAAGCAAGTCAGATGTGAACCCGCTGCCTTCCGAATGCCAGCCACTGACGCTACCGTCTGAGCTATCTCGTTCGGTAATACTTCAATTGGTCTCTATAGAGTCTTAACACGGTAAATACGTGTTTTCCTAAAGTTCATGTTATTTTACTACGAAAAAAATTTAATTTTGTGATTTTTCACAGATAACAGAAAAAAATTAAGTTCTAATAAAATCTTCAAACGCACTTTTGTATCTTCAGTCATCAATACGGACGTGAATGGTGTCTCTTTATATCTAGGGATGGTGATTTTTTGTATTTTGAAATCAGAAATTTCCATTTTGATTTGTGCATTTAGGATTTTGTAGCGTTTATCAGTTTGCAGTTTAGCATTTTATATAATTTTGAAGAAAAAAAATATAATTTGAATTAATTGTGATAAACAAGTTATGTCTTTTGAAATAACAGTAATGTGAAATTAAAATCACATTGCAAAGGGTTGATAGTAAGATAAAATGCATAAATTAAATTTTAAATTTATTTTGAACTAAAATAGGTTAAATCAACGCAGAGAAAAATGCGACAAATTGATATAGGCTAAAGCATAACACACACACACACACACACACACACACACACACACACACACACACACACACACACACACACACACACACAACCAAAAAAAAAGAAATTTATACTGCAAAAACATAATAATAATAATAATAATAATAATAATAATAATAATAATAAAACTATACACAAAATTAACTTAAGTAATACAAGTTCATGGATCAGTAGCACTGTTGAATGAAATCATAGAACCCACTTCAACATTTTGTTGTGTCATTTGTGTTCTCCTGCACTTATAATTTGTGATTACTGAAATATATTTCAGAAACTAAGCAGAAGTACTTGGGCAAACTCGGGGATGTGAGTTTAACGGGAGTCTGCATAATTTCTAACAGCTGGGGTCAAAGCCCCCAACAAAAGTATCCATTTTAACAACCCAAACATGCCATCTTTCTTTTGCTTTCACATAAATCTTTCAAATCTATTTACCATACTCGGCCAGTAGTGTCAGAATTGTAAAGCTTAGCAACCTCTTGTCGTATTTTCCTCCACGAGACCGCTCAACTTTTTGTTGCACTTAAATATGCACTCCAGTGAACACTTTTTTTTTTCATTTTGCTCTTTACATATTTTTCATTTGAAAGAGTCCATGAATTACAACATATTGTAATGCAACGGCTATCGGGAGGTCGGCGCCGAACGGTCCGAGTAAACAACAACACCGCTTGCCAGCATAAACACCGGGCGCGCTATCGGGAGATAACTGGAACTTTCTGGAAGTTTTATCTTCCCCCTCCTCCAGAAAGTGTGTCGAAATAGTTCTACTGTCCATTCCAAACCAGAGTTCCCTCTGATGTAAACAGAAGCACGTGCTTCGGCTTGTCACGAACCCAAGAACACACTCTTACGCCAACGTAAATAGTTCCTTAATACATGTATTGTATCATGAAATATTAGAGCAGGAAAGGTATAGAACTGCACATTTTATTGCGGTTATCATAAGAACTCATCGTTAAAGGTAATGGATATATACTAGCTGTTAACAGATAACAAAATATGATTTTCACCTGCTATTGCGCTGACGCCGAGATCATCTTGCTTGTTAATACCAACCAAATGCACGACTGCCACTCTCTTACATACACAAGAAATGCAGCAACGAATTCCCAGAGGTGCTATCTGAGTACCGAATAAACACTTTGCGTAACACAGAATATATGATAAGCGAACAGTCATTCATAATACACTAACACACATATGCTCAGCTCAGGTCAAATCTTGTGATTTAGTCAGTTGGTATTTGAGTTTACATGGCAGAGTAAGGTGCGTGTACTGCGAATAAACTGTTCAAACACAGAAGCGGGAAACAATTAAAAAGTGGCTAAAACAAACAATACTTCATATATTCAACTCACTATTACCAAAATAACTGACACTTGCATCATTGCATATTAGTAAACTAATATCGGATTTTACAGGCGTTTCAGTGAGAAGTGTAACGAAAGCGAGCAGGGAATATAAAGACATAATACAACATAGAAGAGGATAAAATGTGGGAACTTGTTTTAAGTGCGACAGTGCTGTGGATAAGCTTGTCAATATTTTGGAGAGTAGTTCTGATTCTGATATGGCAGCTGAGTCATCTTCGGAGGATTCGGATTTTGGTGTTGCACTTTTGCCCAAGGATTGTGATTAACGTAAGTAAAATGTTCATTGCCGCATACTTATAAAATCTATTGTTACCTCGGGTTGCATTTTGAAATATGATTCTCACGCTTTTTATAGATTAAATAGTGTTCAACAAGCACGTGGGAGGGGAACAAGCACCATTATGGGTGGGGATTGCGAACTACTTTCGCGCGGATAATACAAAGAGTTTGTTTTCAGTGAAAGGCACTCTGGTTTGGAATGGACAGTAGTTCTAGTTTGAAAAGGGGTGGGTTTTATGCCCAAGCACTGCGACCTTAAGATCTATTGCGCATCCCCCCTTTCATCAGTTAAGTAGTCTGTTGCTCGAAATGAACTTAACCAGACTGCTAACTGAGGCTTTCGATAGTTCATCTATCTTTGGAAAGTGATTGCCAAAAATACTTGCTCTTTGATTCGCAAGAGCAGGGCAATCACATAGTAGATGTCGAAATAGTACTAGAATGTTCGAGAACCTTCTGTGGAAGATTCCGCTGCCTATATAAGCGAGCGCTCTCGCGGGTCGTGAGCTAGTGCGCGTCGAGTTGCAAATCGAGTGCGCGCCAGTGGAGTTGAATCAGTCAGTGTGCGAGCGAGTTAGCGACTGCGTTTTTGATGCGAGTTGGTGAAGGCTTCTGTGACGTGCAGCGTGAAGAATCTGCGTCCCGAAGAAAGTAAAGTGACGGAAAATCGAACTAGTTCGCTTTGAAGTGATAGTGTGGACGAAGTGAACACCACAGTGACATTAGTGAAGTGAACTAGATAAGACAAACAGTGGCAGATAAGAACTGAGAGAAGTGACATTCAGAAAAGAGTGACCGTAGAAAAATTGGACACTCATAACATATGCGGGTAACCATTCTCCAGCACACTTTTTGCCTTAAGTTAGCGGCTTATCCTATAACTTATGTGGAAGAGGGTAGAAAGAACCCTCCAACTGGTAATTAATTTACTGATACTGAGACCTGAGTCACAAATGTAGCCTGATTTTATACTTAAAAACAATTAATTATCATAGGATCTCGGCTGTGATTGTTTTCCCTACATCCAAAAATTCAGATTTTAAATGTCATGATGGAATAAGTAAAATGTATCATTAGATTATTTCACTGAATAAAGGAAGCTCTTTCTTTTCACATTACCATTCCCCTTCCAGAACGTTGGTCAAGTTCGTTATAAACTTTCCTAGAGTACAAACTCCGCAGTTGAAGTTTCCAGAAGAAAGAAAGAAAGAAAGAAAGAAAGAAAGAAAGAAAGAAAGAAAGAAAGAAAGAAAGAAAGAAAGAAAGAAAGAAAGAAAAATTATTTGAATAAAAATCGTGGATTTCGTACTTGAATTGCATTTTAGTATAATTTTCGCATTTTTAACCAATTTCGCATTTTGTTACATTTTTAGAATACATTAAAAGTGGTTTACAGGTAGTGAAAATTGAAAATAGAAGAGCACAAGCCTTTGTTAACTAAAATCACCATCCCTACTTACAGGATTTCGAAGTCTGTTGTGTTGCAGTACTTCGACTCTTGAAAAGGAAGACAGGAAATATAACAGACTGGAAATAAGAGATGCAGCTGGTAGGATCGTTAAATTTTATGCGTTAATAAAATAAAGAGTCTTGACTGGAATATCAAATGTCACTTGTGCGTCTTAACATAAGGTTTTTGTCCTTGAGCTTGCACCAAGACATTGCTCATTTGAATCCCTTTCGCTTCCGTAGCAAATGTTTTCTTCCGCGGAAATTGTAGAGAACAGGAAACGTCAGTCACCAAATGCCATTTTAACACTACATACATGGTAGGGTTTTGGCTCTCGCTTTCAAAGTGACATAGGCTGACCAAATTTCTGGAGCGAATGTTGCTCTCTGGCGCTGGTAAAGCTATTTTCCAGATGTGCACTACACGTGAAATCTTACGCAGCCCTACTCAAAAGTGAAGCACTACAGAAAACGTGTGTAATGTTTCGTTTGGAATTCTTTACTTTTTGCTAATCCTAGGTAGAAAAAGGCTTACATTCCGAATAAAAATTTGATATCGAGATTTAACTGGAAATACATTTATTTGTCTCTTCGAGTAGGTACCTCTTACAAAAAAAAAAAAAAAAAAAAAAAAAAAAAAAGTGTGCACTCACGGTTTGAATAGCATAACTCAAAAAAGCAAATACGGATAAATACAATATTACGTACTCAATTTTGGAAGTTTCAAGGTGGCAAGGAGGAAATTTCTAGCAAATTGGTCCCACCACAACCGAACCTTTACATGGAAAATATGTTTTATTTTAATTTTCTCAAAAATGGCATTAATGATTTTTATTTAAAGTGCATCTTTGAAATATTGCTATGACGAAAAAATTGCATTATCTTCATGAATGTTGTCCTCTTCATTAGTATTGAATTCTATATAAACGGAAAATCATAAGAAACAGGTAAGAATGTACTAGAACAAAATGCTCATCCCATGGAAGTATAGAAATATGTAAAATCTTTTTTTTCATAGGATTAGCGTTTTTTTTGACAGCTATTTACGCAACATGTGGCTGAAGTAGATTTTTTTACTTTCTCTACCACGTATAGTAAGTAGGGGAAGTATTGCATTCCACCCAAAAATTCGATACCGAGATTTCGCCGGAAATACATGTTTTGAGACCTCCTGAATCCAAAAAAAGCATTTTTGGAAACATGTCTGTGTGTGTGTGTGTGTGTGTGTCTGTGTGTGTGTGTGTGTGTCTGTGAACAGCATAACTCAAAAACGAACAGTCGGATAAGCACCAAACTTGGTATTTAGGTTCAGTATCTTCCAGAGATGCGACACGAAGGTTTTCAAGAAAATCCCCCCACCCCAGACTACCCTTTACATGGAAGATTTTTCGAAAATTTTAATTTTCTCAAAAATGGCTCTAACGATTTTGATGAAAATATCATATGTTTAAGATAATGTCATGAGAAATGAAATGTATATCTCGAATTTTCTGGTAATGTCTCCAAAAGTATTCTTCATTGTGAACGACTTTTGCATAACTGGTAAACCATAAGAGATAGACAAAATTTTACTACACAAAAAATGTAGATCGCGTTAAAATACACAACTTATGTCATATACATTTCTTTTGTTGAGTGAACCGTTTTCGAGATATTGCTTGTTATTTCCTTAAATTTTCCAATACTTATACTTTTTCTCAAATGCGTTATTCATTTTTTTTTATGTCCTGGACATGCAAAGAGAATGGAATGCGCCACATAGCAACCAGCGTTAAAATATTTGACTATCGCTTAAAAGCTACCATATTCTCCTTGCATCTACAAGAAAATTAGCAATAAGATTAACTTCTCGATATCTCGATTAACATGAAGCATATGGAGAATAGGCGTTTGTAAAATTAGATTGTACAAGAGTAGAGAAAGTCATGTGAGTGTAACACATCAGATTTTTTTTTTTGCTTTGTGTATTACGTATAGTAAGTGGGGGAAGTATTGTGTTCCACCCAAAAATTCGATGTCGATATTTCACCGGAAATATATGTTTTGAGGCCCCCGAATCCAAAAAAAAAAAAAGCATTTTTAGAAAAAGGAGCGTGTCTAAGTTTGTGTCTGTGTCTGTGAAGAGCGTAACTCAAAAACAAAAAGTTGGATAAGTAACCAAACTTGGTATTTAAGTTCAGTATCTTTCAAGAAAGCGACACGAAGATTTTCAAGAAAATCTTCCACCCCCAACTACCCTATACATTGAAAATTTTTTGAAAATTTTGGTTTTTTTTATTAAAAAGATGGCTCAAACGATTTTGATTAAAATGCTATATATTAAAGATATTTACAAGACAAATAAAATTATATATCTTGAATTTTCTGGGAATAGCCCTTTGAAGTTCTCTGCATTCGGAAGGAGTTTTGTATAATCTTGTATAACTGGTAAACGTTAAGCGATAGACGAAAACGTACTAGACAAAATATGTAAATCTCTTTAAAACACACAATTTATTTCAAACTAGTTTTTTGTGGCACCAGTCATTTCTGAGATATCCGTTATTAAAGGTTCGAATTGTTCATTTCTTGTTATTTTTTGAAGTCCTTTCAACATTCAATTGTTTCTCGCGATTGCATGGAACCAGTATGGAATTTTAAGGCCAGCATATAGCGTCTAGTTCTTAAACATTTGACTATCGCTGTTCTCTTTGTATCTATAACGAAATGTGTAATGTAGCTATTTCTGCAAAAGTTTATTTGGATTAAAACGTAATAGATATAAAAATAAGTATAAGTGGGAATAGTTTGTATGCTAAGTAATAAACGATAGAGGATAAAGAAAGTCATCTGAATGTATCATAGATTTTTTTTATGGAAAGATTTTATGCAAATTCCTTGTATAAAAAACCCCCACATTCCACAATTTGCATGGCTGATTTTATTTACAAGCCGTAACAAAAATCCAACAGTGTTGCGAAATCAAAATGAAAATAAATATCTAAGCTTAGGGTTCTTATTGACCATAAACAATTGAATAGCATACACAGCGAGTCAGCCCACTTCCGTGGTGTGGGATTAACATACCTGCCTCACATTCAAGAGATGCCGAGTTCGAATCTCGGTTATTGTGAGTTACTTGGTTAAGGCTTTCTTCTTTTTGGGGAGTTTTCCCTTATCCTGAGAAGATGAATGTCGGGTAACTCTAAGCTCTAGGGACTCTGGGTCCACCTGAGCATAATTTAAACAGCTTTCTTCATTCACCGTCCGGTATGACCTACAACAGCGTATCTTAAAGAGGAAGTGGCTGTTTAAGACACCGAATTTAAAAAGTATACTTCTCGCACTTGTAACTGTTGTTATGGTTGCAAATAAGTGTTTTAAGTTTTCCGCAGGTTAAAGTTTAATGTGCAATCTAAGCTAAGTATTCTCTCCCCCTCCGCTTATGAATTATTGCTTACAAAAAAGCCACTTGTGAAATAAACAGTTGTTGTTTCCATATATTCCATGTTAAAGTCGAATTGCCTAATTTGAAATCATTTCTAGGTAAATGTGATCATTTGGGAGAGGTCCGCAAGAGAAGAGATTTTTAGGCACGGCGCAGGCCGATCAGAATCGACACCGAATCCCAGGAAAGGCTATCGTTTACCATCAAGGTTTGGTCCGTTTGTCTAAAATGTTTTTACGGAAACTACAATAAATCTACTCTGGGCGCATATACATACCTCTGCTCAGGCAGACACTAGCAGTAGTCTTAATTAACTTGATTTTTGATGAGATGTTCTCTCTGTTGTTGCTTTTTTATGCATTAAACCGATAGAACATTAAACCCGATAGAGCAAACATTCATAACAGTACGCTTTCAGTAATTAGGTTACAACGGATTTTTGGTCAGCAGCTTCTAGTGAAACATAGCAATGAAGAAAAAAAAAAAGAAAAGAAAAGAAAAGAAAGAAAGAAAGAAAAATCACAGCCATATATTTGAAACATTTGCAAAATTAAAAATCAATTTCCCAATGGAATAGCGTATAAAAGCCGCTGTGTTTGGTCGCACCTTATGACACAATAAGGAAGCAAGGTTGCTATTCTTCTGGAGCGCTTCTGTTGGACATCATAGGAACTCCTGAGAGTTTGGTATACTATGATAAAAGTCCTTACTTTTTAAGTCGGTGGAATTGTTTCTTAAAATTTAGTACGTGTGGCCTACTATATTGATTCACATTTTATATTTTTTCGACACCCATGATAATTTACTGTGTCTATGGCATTACTTGTACCATGTAGCGGGAAAACGTTTCCCTCGGTTGATGCCCTCTGCTGCAGTGTCCTGGTCTCGGGCTATTGCTGGTCAGCGGCATTCCTAATAAATCACCTAACTAATTTCACTGATCTCAGGTTTTCGTAGGTGAGACAAATTAAAATACACTGCATATCCCTTAAATATGGTTTATTATCAAATAAATACTTAGGGGCAGCTAGCTTTTCCCATCTGTAACAATTCCCACCACAATAATAAATTAGAAGCCTAATCTAACTGCACACGCTTTCCGCCCATATGCATACAGGTGCATCCGTCGTCCACCGAGTATCACTGAGTGTCGAAGAGATTCTATAAGATAGTGAAAATCTGGGCCTTTCTTCCCCCTTTTATACCCAAACCTAGTGACGCTCACTTTCACGCCTTAAAATGTAACGGCATTTCTAATTGGTCTTCAGACCGGTTACCTTATTATGTATGAAAATAGTCTGCTCCAAAACTTTTCGCACACGCGTCCCAGTGACGCTCCCGGAAGCAAATTCAGTATCTCTGTCTCTTTCCTTTCTACGTCTGTCTCTTTCTACTTCTGGTTATTGCTTCAAGTTCCTTGCTCATTAGCTTGGTGAAAGGTGGTGGACTCTACCTAGAATTATCTTTTACATGGAATTAGCCAGCTCGCCCGTCCCATACTTATCTAAGTTACAATGTGTTTTGTACATTTCTTGGCTGCTAAATATTCTAACATCTTTCTTGCTGAATTTTATTATTATATACAATTATTGTTTGATATTGATTTATATGTCTATATGTGTGTAGTACTATATCCCCTTTCAACTAGCTCCTAGTTGCGATAGGTGTCGGTGTATTTTCCAAGCGTTGTCGAGCCTTTGGAAAGACACAGTGTAAGAGCACCCGGATATACATACATATGTGTATGTATTTATTTATTTATTTTTGAAAGCTATTAAACCTAACGTATATACAGCAGTTTAAAATCAACGGCGTTTAAATCTAGCGCACTACTTCTCTAAATTCTGTTAAACATGGTAACGAGTCGCTAGCGCATCTTGAGATATGCACGTTTTCAGAGCTTTTGCGCATGCACAACTGGTACGAAGCTGGCCCCGTAGCTCCGTCGGTAGAACACCTGTCTGCTGTGCGGAGGGTCCCGGGTTCGATTCTGGGCTGGGGTGAGAATTCTTCTGTAGCTAAGATTATATTCCTTATCCTTCCCAGAGTGTGGAAGTATAAATGAAGGTGTGTGTGATCTAATGTATAACATCCAAATACAGAAATCCAGTGAAGACTGTACACGAGTTAACACCATTGCCGATAGGCAATATGCTCCAAGGGTAAAAGGTCGCTGATATAACCATAGCGGTTAAAGGCGCAATGGAGCAATAAAAAACTGGTATGACACAATTACCTCATGCGTCAAATACATACGGGTCGTGCACATTTGAAGGCGTGCAAAGCGCGCCATTCTTTTTTCCATACTATCAATCACCACAATTTTATGCAATGCCACTAGATGGTAACTCACTACGGCAGAAGTGGGTAACGTACACGAGCGCGGAAACATTTCCCAATTTACATATTACTTCGTTCTTGTCCTAAAATGCTGTTTTTAATTAAGTACATAACAGTCTTCCACAAAACAACCCTTTCCTTCTTCAGATAAGTTATTCATTATTATTATTATTATTATTATTATTATTATTATTATTATTGGGAACTGCTGCAATTTTATCAATTCATTCATAATCGTAAATATTGTGCAGCAGATGCCATTTCATGTTTTCAGGGCTATCTGAATCTAACATTCAGAACATCCAAGTATATACACACGAGACGTTACTGAATCCACAAAAAGGATACACATTTAAGAGCAGCCATTCCAGCACATTTAAGGCTGGAATATGTCTGTGTTTCCATTGTTGCAAAAACTTAACTTGTTAAATACAAGCTACAGCACAGACGGAAATTCACCAAAATGACGATTAGCGAGCGAGTGAAGAAGAAACAGCTGAACACACAGGAATAAATTTTCTACAGGCCCAGAAAACAGTTTCGGTCTCAGCATTGACATTTAACACTGCAACACGTTCAATCATGTTAAGTCAACTGGGTTTGCTCAACTGCTCTCCGAATTCACTCAACATGTTCATGTCAAGGGGGTCTCCACTGTCTCAACACCAACACCCAACTTAAAACAACATGTAATGCGAAACATGTTGAGGCATTAATACGTGTAGCTGGAATTCCCATCAACATTCCATCTCCACCACATTAACAAGTGAGGCGAAATGTAAACACGTTGCGTCTCTTAATATCAATAATTATATGGATTCTGATTATGAAGATTTAGTCTTTGTAGTCAAAGCGTGTGCTTGGTGAAAGAGGCGCAAAAATAAAGGAAGAAAGTTATGGTTACGCCCTTTTCTAAGCAATAGAAACAGGGTAAATAGCATCTTATCTGATCTGAAAGTTGAGAGTAAATTCGGCTTCAAGAAGTTTCTAAGAATGTCGAAAGAAGATTTCAATTTGTTGCTGTCTATGATTTCACCAGCAATTGCAAAACAGGAGACGAATTTCAGAGCAGATATATCAACTGAACTGAGATTAGGCTTCACCTCTTTCTTACTCTTTTATATGTCATCAAAAATACGGGCAGGCTCACGTAAACACCCCCTTTTCTTGATTTTATTTTCGGAGTCCATAGTCTTTTAGGGATATATCCCAGATGACGGGTCTTGTATGAGTCTCATTAACTGCATTGTCTTTACTTTCGTCCACTCCATTTTTCTCGGTAGTAAGCAATGAATAATGTGCATGTGCGGCCGAAGTTAGTCGGGTCCGCACGAAGTGAGGCGAACACATATCGCACTCAACATGTTTTCCACTACCGGTGGAAAACAGTTTTGTTTAGTCAAGACATGTTGGATCAGCATGTTACGCAAGACTTTTTGGGCAGTGGACACACTCAGGACCCTCTGGATACCGGACCTGACACTGACATTCAAAATGGCGGCCGTATGTGGTGGGAATTTGGGAAATGCCTTAATCAGTTCTTGCCTAGAAGTTATGACTTCTCCACAGTAAAATACAATTGTGGTGCAGTGACATGTCTTTTGTGTAGATATATGCTTTTGTGCACAAAAACGCTGTCTTTTAAGTAAACAAAATGCATTTTAACATTAAATGAAATATGTAACCTCAAACAACATTCATGCAGTCTACAGTTTTGTATGCTATAACTTAACAGCATTTCTAAACTACAGCTACTTATTTAAATTACAAAGGACATAGTTTTATAAACTGCAAACACTGTAATACTTGCATGAAACAGAACTGTGATATTGAGGTTGACACTGATTGAGTTCACTCAAAATTACGTGTCACTATTTACACTGTTAATCACACTGTACATACACAATATTATATGCACAAAATATACACTGGATGGCACCAAATGGCGTTGTTTACAGTAATTAGCTATTAAATTTAGAAGCTTTAGGGTTACTTTTGTTTTCACTGAACGCTTTTCATTTATAAGTTTGCAATAATTATTCAAAACTATACCACTTAACGACTTATAGCATCCTTTACTAGTTTTTGCAGAGAGTCCACACCGACAGACTGAAATATAACAAATAAGTAGTCTTAAACCAGCACTGCAAGTGAAATACATAACCTTAAACAGCATTGCAAAACAACATTCATGCAATCTACAGTATTGCATGCAACAACGTAACAGCATAAATACGATGGATGAATTAAAACAAACTGTCAGAAATGCACCATTCTGCAGTTTAACCACTTTCTTGGAACTGTTATAAAAGAACCACCGTAACGGAATTTATCCTTTCCTATAACTAAGTCGGAAACAACGATGTATGCATACAGGTGAATCCTTCGAAGGCGTAAAGTGTTAACGATTTATGAATATTAACTGTTTTCTTTTAAATCTTTATCTTTTGAAAATATGAATGGCAATACTGCGGTATATGAGAATAACTGGGACTTATTATACACATAGATACACTCTCAAATACTCATAATTGTTTTATTGTATCTCACAAATATACATAATTTAATATATTTTATAACTCAAATTAACACTGTATATAGCATATTTTAAAATATTTATCACAATTATTTGCACCTCTATTCATTATAATCAAAGTTCGATTTACATCCGGAAACATAATGGCGTTGTAATGTTTTAGGTAAAGTATATTTACAACCAATACGTCCAAACTGTAACAATTTCTTTATTTCACCACAGTAACCGTGACACAAACTATATTCTCAAGTAGGTAAATTAAGAAATGTATAATTATACTTTACATTTAATGTAGCCATAATCTACATGTAATATATTAGTAAACATAAGTAACACTTGGAAAGCACACGGCAGTGAAAACGAATGACTGGGATTATTCCCGTTTCCCAAATTGCTCAAATAAAGGTTTTCAAACACTATTGCTTCGCTAATGTGGTTACAAACTGCCGCAGTTACTAAAATACTATAAATCACAGGCATCGGAAACACAACCCAGCAGTTAGCGAGTAGAAACACCTCAGGGATCACCACCAACTACCGCCGCCATTTTTCTCAATCTCGAACCCAGTGTCAGGTCCGTTCATTCTAGACGGTCCTGACACACTCGTTTACCGCTGACATGTTGAGCACAACATGAATCAACACGTTTTGTTGATTGTTGAGGCCTTCAAATGTCAAGTATTGTAGACCTGGCATACTTGGAAGAAACGCTGCTCTGGAATTCTGAATCCATTTTAACCTCTATTCTCAGGTTGTTTATCGGCAATGGCAATGTCAAGGTTTCGACTCCAAAGTTAGGCTGCAGATAGTTATGGGGTATTACGTTTTTATATACTGTCATGTATTGCCAGCAACAGTTCAGGTGTTAGGCCAATAGAATGTTTTCCTTTTTTTATCTTTAAGAATTACTTCACTCTGCGATTTGATTCAAGAAGCTTAATGATTAATGTTTTTTTTTCTTCTTTGCAGGTCGATGTTGAATTGTCGATATGCTTAGCACTGGGTGAAGAAAATCAGGTCCAATAGGCTACCATGACAACGGTAAGCATTAGAACAATACTATTTACTTTCTCTACTCTTTACTTACTATAGTTAAATAATTGAGAACCATGCGAAAGATTGGCATTGAGATTTCATGGAAATGCATGTTTTAAGATTCTTTGCACCCAAAAAGATACTTCCAGAAAAAAGTTAGTGTGTATGAGAAAGAGGGGTTGGGGAAGGGAGAGAACAGCATACTCAAAAATGAAAAGTTGAATGAATACCAAAGGTCATATTTAAGTTCAGCATCTCTGAAGATTTCTCACGAAATTCTTCCCTCCCCAAATTATATTTCGCATGGGAAAACTTTGGTCACTTTTTTATTTTCCCAAAAACGGTTCAAAGGAATTTGTGTTAAATATATGTTTGGGATAATGGCATGAAGACTAATTTGTATACTTGAACTTTGTTGAAGTAGCCTGTAAAATCCTTTTCATGTTGACTGATTTTTGTGTATTCTGTGTAACAGGGAAATATAATAATAACTTACTGCGGAAAAAATGCACACACCTCGCTAACCTACAATTTATGCCAAACAAAATGTGTGTGGCATTGGCCATTGTGGGAATATTCGCTTCTATCAACTTTTCAGTCACATTTTTCATTCTGACACCATTCTTCTGTTTTCCTCGTGAGGTCATACAATGGTTAATATAAAAACCAGAATATTTTCAACATTTGACTATCGCCTAAGCCTTCTCTGTACCTATAGTAAGACGTATAATGAAAACATTTCTGCTGAAATTTGTCTCATTAACAGGACGTAATAGAAAATTAGCATTTACTATGAATGAGTACTTTGTAAAATAGTCATGCAAATTAAATGATAGTGGTTAGAAAAAGGAATATCAGATTGTAACATCGGATTTTGTTCAAATTTTAAGAATGTTTAAAGAGATTAATGTTTTAGACGCAATTAAAACGTTTTGAAGCATTACATTTTAAAGTAGAGCATTTCTCGACCGGAACTTGATGCGGTATTGCTTACGTAATATTTGTAGCGTAAGTTATTAGAACTTGGAGATCTTATATTGTGTTTACTTCATGTAAGTGGAAGCCATCTTATGACGTCATTCATTTGTTTGGTTTGTAGCTCCATCTGGCGTTAGCAATTTGCGTTTCCTAGTATCAGCTTTTTGAAATAATTCATTTCAAAATGTCCTCCGGCTAGCTATTATCCTGTTGGCCTGGGGTCGAACATGTGTCTCAATACAGGTTGTGAAGCGGAAAGGAATCTTTTATTCAAAGTAATTACACTGATGAAGAAATTTGTTTTTATAATTTTTATTGTCGAACACGTTCACTATCACTTTTACATATTGATTTAGATACTCGCCAAACTAAACTGTTATAATACTTCTTACTGATCACTTTTAATTCACGTACTTCAACTTTGTGTATAATTAACTTTATAATACTTTAGATTTTCATAACTTGTGGATCTATAGCCGACGTATCTCATATAAATATTTTGACGAACATAAGACGACGTGTATTGCACAAAGAATTTTGATGAACTGCCTAAAGACGACGTGTAGTGTACACAGATTTTTGATGAACTGCAGGGCAAGCTACCTCGAACCTACCCTATTTATACGCCTGCATCAAGATACGCCTAAAGATTATAAATGAACTGCTATTGGCTAATAAAACGCGCCAACATTAGCGTCTATTTTAATATCCAATGAAAACCACGAATACATATTGCTTTAGGGAGAACACATTCCAGAAGTTTCTACCGAAAACGCGCCAACATTACGTAACTTCCTTGTTTCCAATAATGATAAACAGCTCACCCCCCTCGCTGCATTATTGCGTTATTATTGACAGTTTCAGTAAGGCCCTATAAACTTATTTCCCAGGAATAATTATAATTAATAAACATCTGAAATTAATGTCACATAAAAATGCATATTCATATTACAATCATTATTTACATTTAAGTAATTTGTGATACAAATTACTGCATCATATGCCCCACTAGAAACATAATTATAAATATTTACAACTTGTTTGGAAATTTTATAATTGGGTTTTTAGTCTCCTAAATCTTGGAACACACGCTATCACTTTCACTTAACACTTCACACGCATTTAACACACGACATATATTTTTTTTTTATCTCGCCATTACTTACTGGCTCTGGTTTAATTAATTTAGATATTAATCTGACATCACAAAATTTTTATAGCAAATACTGTACCCTAAATTATTTATTTACTATTACAAAATTGCTTACTTTCTTAAGTTGTTAACAAAAATTTATACATTTAAGATTTTTGTAATTGTTTAACATTTTTACCAAAATATTCACCCTCTACACAAATATTTACATCTCTTAAATCTAGGCACTGTTTCACATGTTCTATTTACTACATAAATATATATATATTTTTATTTATTTATTATATTTACCAATTTTTGTTATTTTGTACTTTATCTTAACAATACTCATGGAATAGTATTTATGTACTTTACTTTAATATAACATCATGCTTTATTTCACATGTTCAGTTACTAATAAAATGTTATTTTACTCTTAAACATTTAGTCATGTCCAAAATTTATTTCTCCTTTCAAATGACATATAAATAATTAACCCTCTTACGTTCCAATACATTTCTCTGCAAGTCATCTTTAACTATCCAGCATTTACTTTACATCTCATTGCTATTTACCCTCCTGGATCAAATTGTGTGTGGCTAAACATTACTCGTAGCCGTAACCTAACCTTCAAATTTTTGTTCATGAATAACCTCTTGTATTCATATGAAATTTCGTCCCCTGATAACATTTGAAAACAATCTAAAGTTCTCTGAACAACACATCTTTTAACAATTATCATTTTCAATGCTCCTACTATCTCTTTAATTTGAGAGTACTCTGACAAATCTGTACTAAACTGTACTGGACTGGAGTTTTCATTTTGAACATCTTGGTACAATTTATTTCTTTGCATTACTGTCTCATTCTGTATTTCTGATATCTCCCCTCTGAAATTAACTTGCGCCTGATTTACATCTACATTCATAACCTCTTTTATCTCTCTTAGCTCACTTGTAATACTACTTACTTGATTTCCTAACTCTGTGCATTCTACATTAACCTCACTTTTAGTATTAACCTCACTTTCTTTGTTACCTATTTCCCTGCTCATATCTAACATTTTCTTTGAAACTTCTCCTATCTCACTTACTATTACTTCCTCATTTTCATCTCTCATTTTTGGCATACTACTATCTAGCTTCGTAACTTTCTTTTCAATTTCTTCACTGCTTTGATCTACTTTTTGCTCTAATACCTCATTACTCCTACCAATATCTTTTCTGTTTTGTTCAAAGCTCCTACGAATATTTTCCCTCAATTCTCTCTTATTCTGATCTAGTTTTTGTTCTAAACTCCTATCAATATCTTCTCTTAATTCCCTATTATTCTTTTGCATATCTTCCCTGTTTTGATCTATTTTCTTACTAAGATCTTCCATCATTTCCCTATTATTCTCATTAGTCTTTTTCATATTCTCATTCAAATTTTTCAGCATTTCCATAATCATACTAGTATCAGAATTAATATTTCCTGCTGTTTTATTCTCACTTCCTGCACTAACATTTCCTCCCTCCAATACTACATTGTTTGAATTATTTTCTGTAACTTGTATTGAATTACAGCTAACTGTTACACTATCCCCTTCAATCATTGTTTCTTCAATATTATTAGTAGCCATTGTTTTTGTTTTCTAAAAAAAATTACGATACTCTGACCTTTGTGATGCTGTCTTGCTGTTACTTTGATGTCCAGCTTCCTGCCCCTTTCTCCTAGATTTGTATGTCGCTTCTGCGTTGTATTATGATGAATCTACGTTGTCTCGATGTTTTTGTGTCCACTTATCCGCGTCGTTTGTCGCTCCTCTAGTTGTTTCTTGAATCTGCGTCTTGTAGATCATTTCACTGCTGCATTCGCCCCTTCCTGGTCATCTCACTTCTTCCTGGTTAATTCTGCCCCTTCCTGGTTATGCTGATCCTTTCCTGGTTATCGTGCCCCACGTTCTGGGTGCCAATTTGATGCGGTATTGCTTACGTAATATTTGTAGCGTAAGTTATTAGAACTTGGAGATCTTATATTGTGTTTACTTCATGTAAGTGGAAGCCATCTTATGACGTCATTCATTTGTTTGGTTTGTAGCTCCATCTGGCGTTAGCAATTTGCGTTTCCTAGTATCAGCTTTTTGAAATAATTCATTTCAAAATGTCCTCCGGCTAGCTATTATCCTGTTGGCCTGGGGTCGAACATGTGTCTCAATACAGGTTGTGAAGCGGAAAGGAATCTTTTATTCAAAGTAATTACACTGATGAAGAAATTTGTTTTTATAATTTTTATTGTCGAACACGTTCACTATCACTTTTACATATTGATTTAGATACTCGCCAAACTGAAACTGTTATAATACTTCTTACTGATCACTTTTAATTCACGTACTTCAACTTTGTGTATAATTAACTTTATAATACTTTAGATTTTCATAACTTGTGGATCTATAGCCGACGTATCTCATATAAATATTTTGACGAACTTAAGACGACGTGTATTGCACAAAGAATTTTGATGAACTGCCTAAAGACGACGTGTAGTGTACACAGATTTTTGATGAACTGCAGGGCAAGCTACCTCGAACCTACCCTATTTATACGCCTGCATCAAGATACGCCTAAAGATTATAAATGAACTGCTATTGGCTAATAAAACGCGCCAACATTAGCGTCTATTTTAATATCCAATGAAAACCACGAATACATATTGCTTTAGGGAGAACACATTCCAGAAGTTTCTACCGAAAACGCGCCAACATTACGTAACTTCCTTGTTTCCAATAATGATAAACAGCTCACCCCCCCTCGCTGCATTATTGCGTTATTATTGACAGTTTCAGTAAGGCCCTATAAACTTATTTCCCAGGAATAAGTATAATTAATAAACATCTGAAATTAATGTCACATAAAAATGCATATTCATATTACAATCATTATTTACATTTAAGTAATTTGTGATACAAATTACTGCATCAAACTCAATATGGGATTTTGCTGGAAATAGTGGAAAGGGTGTATTATAGGATCCTAAAATTATTCCAACTATTGCTTGATATTTTAACTGTGTCACTAGAAACAAACAAACCGCAGCAAAATGCAGATTGCCGTGCCACTAGGGGATGAAGAGGCATTCCTGAGTTCTAAACATTTCCAATGTTGAGGATGAAAGGGAAAGACATCTGGTTTATGTTACTGTCATGCGTGCCGCAGGATTAGCCGGTGTGGGGGCTGGCAGTGGGAATTGTCCCATGGGAATACGAAGAGGGAAAAAAGAAGGGGGACTAACTTACACTTCAGAGGGACAGTGCGACATAAGTTTTGTATTCAAATCTCCGGTTAACAATCGTGGTTTCCTATTCCGTGGTTAAATGGAGTGCACGCATTACGAAAGCAAGGTAACCGTGGTTTATTTAACTGGAGTTGTTTATTAGTGTATGACTGGCAACATTTTATGGGCGATATCACGCTATCTTGGCGGAAACGTGTAGTATTAGATCTTCAAAACAGACATTTAGTTTGTGATTTTCTTCCACCTGAGGTATGATTTACTGTAATGTAATCGTAAGCTTTGTATTAATTAGTGTGATATGGTCAGCGTGATAATGTAATATGATGCATAGAGTATACTTGCTCTTAATATATTTATACAGCTTAGGTAGCAATACTTTTTCTAAATCTGGAC
Organism: Deroplatys truncata; assembly: GCA_030765065.1. Taxonomy (NCBI): domain Eukaryota; kingdom Metazoa; phylum Arthropoda; class Insecta; order Mantodea; family Mantidae; genus Deroplatys; species Deroplatys truncata. The sequence continues at coordinate 225,986,831 of CM060976.1, forward strand.
TATATAATGGTTCTGCTGTTAGTTTAGTTCTTGACTGAGTTTGAAAATAGGTATTTCGATACATGTTTAGTAGTTAGAAGTTTAAGGATATCCATGATTGAAAAAGACCAACAATTGTCAAAATTTATAAATGTGTATTTTCGTTTTGCCCGTAAGCATAGATTCCTGTAAAATTATAGTAAAATATAAGTTTTACAAATATAAAAGTGAACAAACCATTCAACTGAGGCTTCAGGAATCATCAAATACTAAATTAGTTACAGAGGACCAGAAAAAGACGAAGGAGGCTTTCATTAATGAAGTAATGACTAATGAGTAATGACCAGGCATAGGAATTTCTAAGCATTAAAGCCAGGACGAAAGGAAATAACGTTTAAGCGTTACTGGACTTTAGAGATTACAATCTCCCCATCCGTCGTACAGTTTGTTAGCATTTGCAGATAGTACTCACCAGGCCGTGTTTACCTGCTTTCTGTGACTCTTGACCGCTGTTATTTACATTCTTTATATTGCCATATGGTTTGACTGTAGTTATTTTTGTTATAAGCCAAGATTGATAGGTGTTGAATTTGAAGTAAAATTTACCTAACTGTGATAAATTGTGTAAACAAGTGGGAAAATTGTTTCCCCTCTATTATTGTGATTTTCCTGCAAGGTGACAACAGAAATTGAAATAAGTGTTTGGGTAGCTATATCTTGAAAGGTTTCTTAAGGATGTTTTGAATAATTTTTAAACTTAATGTTTTTACGTACATATAGACTCGTAGCTAGATTTACATTGAATTTATTGGTCAGTGTAACTTCATATTATACCTCACACTGGAACTTTAATAATTATAATTGTTTAAATGTCCCATTCCGTCACAGAAAAAAAAGGGTATTTTTTGTATTATTTTGCAACAATGAGCATTTCTTCAATGCTGATATGTATGATCAGTGAACTTATTTTGATAAACTCCCTAACCTCAAATAAGACAAAAACAAAACACTGGAGAAAATTTTTAATAATTCCGTCACAGACCAGTATATGTGCATCGCTAAGTTCGACATAGAATTTTTAATTGAGATTCTGAGAAACACTTACTTTATAAGTGCACTGTATATTTTAAAATATGCAGGTTATGCCTTTGTGAGTAGTGTATTGTGGGCATATATATCTTATAAAATGCCCTGTGTGAGATTCATGATTTAGTTTAGCAATTTCATCATATCACTGCAAGCTTCTGGGAAAAAGGATGTTGTGACAGTAAGAGAGAATGAAGAAAAAGAAACATTTCAGAAGAGATTTATGTACACCACTATTGCAAGAGCATTTCAGATATTAAAAAAGCAAAACTCTGATAAGAAAGTGTGAGATCAAAATTATTTTCATTGCGACCCAAATGTGTCCTTCCAGTCAGTGAAATACCTCACTACAGCTGCTCGTGTCACTATCATGAGAACATCCTCCTCATACCCACACTGCTCTATGAGGGTATGAGGAGGATATTCGTAAAACTTCATCACAACTAATGAGTATATTAGTATTGTTATACACCGGGGTGAGGCCGAAAGATTTTGCAGCTAAAATATTAAATTTAGTTACCCCGGCATAAACATTAGGGGACGTAATTCTGAGGCGGCGAGAGATACCAAGAACTTGCTGCACAAAGCTAAAGCGGGCGTGGGATCTTTAGAACATAAAAATACATAAATTCATATTTATCTCTGATTTATTATAATGAACAAGGTGTCCTACATTATACACAAACGGTTACAGACGACACTGGGGGAGATGCCTCACACACACACACACACACACACACACACACACACACACACACACACACACACACCCATCTCGCACACGCAACCAAACACCCAGAAGACCTACACTAGACTGACGCTACTCACTCACAGACCCACGCTATCAAACAAAGACTCTTCCCTCCAATTGCTGACTAGGAATTGGAGGGAATTGCCACGCCGGACAAGAATTCAAAGTTACAAACGAAACAACCAGTTCAACAATATATTATACACAGCAGTAATGTATTCGACGCGACAATGCTCACACATACGCTACAGTATGCAATCCTGAAAATAACTGCGTGTCAACCACATGTGATAGTTGTGGCATCAGAAACCTGCTGAGTCAGCAAATACTTTAACAGATGATACAAATGAATTAGCGCGGTCTGTTTGCAACACCATTAATGTAAAAATTGAAAAAGTTCTGTCTGTGAAGCATTTGAAAGAACTTATAAAGTATCCCAGCTTTTAAAATATTGCTTCTTGGTAAAAACTCAGCGTACATTTTTTCAAGAAAGGTGCTGTAGATGGCAAAGAAATTGTAGCACACATTAATTTGCTGAGCATTACACTGCCAGATTTCAAAATGAGATTCCATCATCATATTGGAATTCCCAACAGATCACAATCTTCACAGCTGTTGCCTGGATAAGCCCTGGAATGGTACGAAGTTGTGCAATTGTCAATGACAATATATTACATGAGTTCTCAACAATTAACATTTTTACAGATGGTGCAGCAAGCCGCTTTAAACAGCGTTATTCTTTATGTAATTTTAACTCACCTTCAGGAAGAGTTCGAAGTTCTGTTAGCATGGCACTTTTTAGCTACAGGTTATGGAAAGGGCATTGTAGATGGTGTTGGTGGAGAACTGAAGAGATTAGAATGGCATGCTGTGTTAGGTGGAAAACACATGGTTACCACTAGAGAATCTTTTTTACTGGTATGCCAGAAAATGTAAAAATCAGTAGGGGTGATGTTTTTTCTAGATATGAAATGGATCGACCAAAAACAAAAAAAGGTGATGCTAATGAGTGATATCTAACACTCATTCTAAGCACTACATTAAAGTTGTATCCTCTTATAATGTGGTTTACAAAGAGTATGCTTTGTCTAAAAAAAGTTTCAACTTTGATTTTATGATTTTATGTTCCAATAGGTGCTTTTGTAGGGTGAAGTTTATGGTAAAAAAGGCAGCTAAAAACTTCACAGGACAAATCTTAAAAGTGGACAATGTGAGATCAATTTCATGAGAAAAATCAACACACATTTCAAGTTTGCCTTTAAAAGTACACTTCATGGGTTGCAATTTCTGATGTATTGAGAGTATTTGCAGTTCCTTCCTATATAGATAATCATCAGAGATTTGCATTTCCTGGTGCAGAACATCACTTAAATATAATGTGAGTTCTGATAAAGAATGCAACACAGTGATACTGGTATGGTAATTATTTTATGAAAGCTGCAGTTTCAGCAGTTTTTATTTTGTACGTGTCCCTTTTCGTCACACTAACTGACCCTTTACGTCACATAAGTAAAAAATAACTAAAAAAAAATTATTTCCATGCAATTCTCCATATTCTTATATTATAATAATATTATGGTTATTCATTACTGAAATGATGTCCCATTCCGTCACATGGAATAGCCCTCTCTTTTCTCAGGGTTTCATTTGTCGGCAAATTCTCATTTTCAAATTGTTCCACACGATATACTTTTCAACATTAATCAATGAAACTGTATACACCACCTTGTAAGTAGCAGGATAACAAAATGGAGAATTTTTGTTAACATGTTTAATTGTGATATTATTAAACAATAACAGCATTCATATTATGCAAATTTTAAGAAAAAAATTGAAATCTCATATTTAAGATTTATTTTCTCCCAAATAGTAAGATAATAAAAAAATTCATCGTCTATATTTATAAATATAGTATTAAAGAGTTAAATTAAATTAAATTGAGTTTTATTTATGGACGCTCTTTAACTGCTATTGTCTTTAGCGTCCCATTCTATATTGAGCGTGAAAGACCGGTAATTTTGCTCAGAGGCCTCTATCAGGCTTGAGGTTCTTTTACGTGCCATAAATCTACGATACAGGACCACCGGCTTTACTTCCCTTCCGAAGGAAGCCATGCTAAGTATTTTGACGCCCGAAAAAATCCATCGCCCTCCGCCGGGTTTGAACCCGCGATCTCGGGAACTAGAGGTTAGCATGGTAACCACTACACCACGGAGGACGACCATTAAAGAGTTTAATTACAAAATATTAACTTTATAAAAAAAATTTGATGTGTTACACTCACATGACTTTCTCTACTATTGTACAATCTATTTTTACAAACGCCTATTCTCCATATGCTTCATGTTAATCGAGATATCGAGATGTCAATCTTATTGGTAATTTTCTTGTAGATGCAAGGGGAATATGGTAGCTTTTAAGCGATAGTCAAATATTTTAACGCTGGTTGCTATGTGGTGCATTCCATTCTCTTTGCATGTCCAGGACATAAAAAAAATGAATAACGAATTTGAGAAAAAGTATAAGTATTGGAAAATTTAAGGAAATAACAAGCAATATCTCCAAAACGGTTCACTCAACAAAAGAAATGTATATGACATAAGTTGTGTATTTTAACGCGATCTACACTTTTTGTGTAGTAACATTTTGTGTATCTCTTATGGTTTACCAGTTATGCAAAAGTTGTTCACAATAAAGAATACTTTTGGAGACATTCCCAGAAAATTCGAGATATACATTTCATTTCCCATGACATTATCTTAAACATATGATATTTTCATCAAAATCGTTAGAGCCATTTTTGAGAAAATTAAAATTTTCGAAAAATCTTCCATGTAAAGGGTAGTTTGGGGTGGGGGGATTTTCTTGAAAACCTTCGTGTCGCATCTCTGGAAGATACTGAACCTAAATACCAAGTTTGGTGCTTATCCGACTGTTCGTTTTTGAGTTATGCTGTTCACACACACACAGACACACACAGACACACACACACAGACACACAGACACACACACGGACATGTTTCCAAAAATGCTTTTTTTGGATTCAGGAGGTCTCAAAACATGTATTTCCGGTGAAATCTCGGTATCGAATTTTTGGGTGGAATGCAATACTTCCCCTACTTACTATACGTAGTAGAGAAAGTAAAAATTGAATCGTATGTAGCAATTTTTCAAAGCAGTATAAAATAATAAAAAATGAATACATCTGGATCTAATTAAAAATAGCATAAAATTTGGTCTGTATATTATATATTACACCCTGATCGCTTGGCTGTTACAGTAGAAGATAGATAGTTAAAATAGTTAGGACATGTAAAGCGGATGGGCGAAGAAAAGAGAATTGAAACAAGTCTTTGAAACTCATGTGTGAGGAACGTTAGGTACGGGGGGACCACGGAACGACTTGGGAGGAGAGGATTGAAAACAATTGGGCAGAATTGAAAAGGCTAAGTGAGGATAGATTAGAATGGAGTAAGTGGATTAAACGAGGCTACCCCAACACTTGAAAAAGCAGCAGAGAGTAGAAGAAGAAGAAAACTGATTGCTGTATTAATATTTCAGATGAATCAATCTGAAATTGTAGATTTTTTAATTTCATAGATGGATATTACCTATATAGTTCATGGATACAGAAGATGGTCGGCACTTCTGAAGCCGTTTACTTTACCTGCTTCGTTGTTGTTTCCGCTTTCAGCTGCTCCAGTGGCTCAGCTATGGGTATTTTCTTCAGGGTGTGCGTGGATGTATTGTGAAGGACCACACCAGTTTAAATTGATTGAGAAATGCATTTTGAACTAATATTTGAGTTCTTGAATTGAGTTGCCGACCGTATGAAATGAAGAAATAGACTGACTGAATTGTAGCACTCGAAACTATGACAATTGTATTATTATACCTGCTAACATCTATAGTATCAAAGTTACGATTGAAAATAACTTTCCGCAATAAAAGAAACTAGAAGCATAACCTGCCGTGAGTTGCTAACATGTTGCTCGGAAAGATCTCTCGTGATAGCCGCGAAATCGTACTCTCACAAGCGCGTCACTAGATGTTTAAAATCACATATGTAAGTACCGCTGACGGTACCAGCGAGAAAGTAACTTTCTGATTTAGATGCCCGCCTTCTTATTACTTAAGCCACGTCTACGTTAGAATTACTCCCCACCAAAATTCTACCCTCTATGTTACCAAATCTCAAAACTCTTAAGTATCCGAATGTGACACTGTTACTAGGCGATGGCTGGCTTTTCTAAGAATTTCCTCTGCCTCTCTAATTTCCAGACTTCGCCTATGTGCAAGTGCAAGCCTACCTACTGAACTTACCTCTAAACTGGATTCCCAGAAACTTTAAGCTAATGTGTCTCTATTCGGCTTATACTAGTGACTTTCGTTACATGGCTCCCTGATTACTTTCATCTTTCCGGACAAACATTTCCACTCAAACTTGTTACTTTATACACTGATTTAATATAGGAAATTATTTATATAATTACGGTATCATCATGGAAATAGTGTGAAAATATATACACAACATAGAGAGTAAAACTTTTGTTTCTGTGTAGCCATAAGAGTATTAACAAACTGAACAATATAGTTTTTGAACTACTCGTGTGTCTGAAGTAGGGATGTGGGAGTGAATGGGTGAATGCACGCTTCTAGTTAAAATAAATAAAAACCAGCATTAAAAAACTGCAGTCAACGAGTTACAAATTGTTTCTCAACTCAAAGCCCCAGATATGACCATAGATGTTAAAGAGTTATACAAACGAAACAGTTAAAAAATGAAATAAAAATTAAAAAAATAAAGGAATAGATTATTCCTTGTCACGCATATAAACACGTAATTTTTTAAAACTTTTGAAAAGTATGTATCAAATTTTAGAGCTGCTAACCATTAAAAATCTGATGTGTTACACTCACATGACTTTCTCTACTCTTGTAAAACTATTTTTACAAACACTTATTCTCCATATGCTTCATGTTAATCGAGATATCGAGATGTCAATCTTATTGCTAATTTTCTTGTAGATGCAACAGAATATGGTAGGTTTTAAGCGATAGTCAAATCTTTTAACGCTGGTTGCTATGTGGCGCATTCCCTTCTCTTTACATGTCCAGGATATAAAAAAAGAATAACGAATTTGAGAAAAAGTATAAGTATTGGAAAATTTAAGGGAATAACAAGCAATATCTCAAAAATGGTTCACTCAACAACAAAAAATCTATATAACATAAATTATGTATTTTAACGCGATCTACATTTTTTGTGTAGTAAAATTTTGTCTATCTCTTATGGTTTGCCAGTTATGCAAAAGTCGTTCACAATGAAGAATACTTTTGGAGACATTCCCAGAAAATTCGAGATATACCTACATTTCATTTGTCATGAAAATATCTTAAATATATATATTTTAATCAAAATCGTTATAACCATTTTTCAGAAAATTAAAATTTTCTATGTAAAGGGTAATCTGGTGGGGGATTTTCTTGGAAACCTTCGTGTCGCATCTCTGGAAGATACTGAATCTAAATACCAAGTTTGGTGTTTATCCGACTGTTCGTTTCTGAGTTATGCTGTTCACAGACACACACACGGATATGTTTCCAAAAATGTTTTTTTTATTCCGGGGGCCTCAAAACATGTATTTCCGGTGAAATGTCGGTATCGAATTTTTGGGTGGAATGCAATACTTCCCTTACTTTCTCTACGTAGTAGAGAAAGTAAGAATATTGATTTATTAATGACAATACAAATGACAGTTTCGAATGCTTAATGTAAATGAAAAGAAAAAAAATCACATCCTTAGATTAAGTAGTTTCTTAAAAAAAAAAGGAACATTACATGACTACAACTTAGATCTGAGGTAAATGGCAAAAACAAAAGCTGGCGGGTATTGTCATCTTATACATTTTCTGCTTAGTTTGCTGAAAAGCAGTTATTATGAAAAATTAAAGAAACATCGATGTAAAAGCGCAGAAAACCAAAATACCACAATTTTGGAAATTTTTACTCTCTTAAACTAGCTTTTATTGCTAAAGTGCGGAAAAAATTAATTGTAATGGAATTATTTTGAATCTGCGTTAATGCTTGTCACCGAGCGGGATGGTTCAGGCTGCAACGTCTGTGGACCGCATTCGGGAGGTCGTGGGTTCGATTCCTACGACCGATCGACCGACCGACCTTTGACCCATAGGGTTTTTCGGGGGTTTCTCCGGGTCGCTAGACGAATGCTGGAAAGGTTCATTACATCCCCCGAATTTCCTGCTCCTCCATTTCACCTACATTCTCATTTCACTTCACCCTTCATCTGTTTCAGGGTTGAAAGTGTCGGCAGAAGTCTCGGCGTTGCATGGCAGGGGAAAAGGATGTTCTGTGTAAACCTTCGTCTCCGGAATACGGGCGTTCTCCGAGTCCTGGCCCTCAGAGGATGTGTAAGCCCGCAGGGGGTGAGGGGAGCCGGGTGTACCAGTTGTCATTCGGGGAGTTTCAATCTGTAAACGTTAGACACCCTGTCCTCTGCCCCGTCGTGCCGCCTGTCTCCTCTCGCTCCACTCCTCCCTCCGAGGCATCCCGTTAGGGACTTCAGGCACAAAATATGTTCTAAATCCCCTTCTGCAGTTAGTGCTAGTCCTAGTCCTAATGCTTCAGTCACTTAGAATGTAGCTCGTTCACCACAAGAAAGCAACGTTTATTTATTTATTTAAAGTTTAACATCCTTTGATCGGGTAGGTCATATCAGACGTGAATGAAGAAAGGGAGTTGAAATGATGTTCAAATGGGCTCGGGGTCCCTAGAACTTAAGTTACCTGACATTCATCTTCTCAGGATAAGAGAATTCTCCAGAAAAAAACTTATCCAGGTAACTCACCCTAACCGAGGTTTGAACCTGGAACCTCTTGATTGCGGCAGACACACCACGGAGCAAGAAAGCAAAATTGTTCACGTTATCTTGCTGTAGCTTGAATCGAATCCAGCCCGATAAGATCGCATGCTTTTAGGATGAACAGCTTTTCCGTGGATAACAACTGTCTTCAGTTTGTTACCTTGAGTCAGTGTTGCCAACAAGCGAGCAGCATTTGTCGCTATCTTGACGCTAGAAAGTCGCTAAAGAATATTAAAAAGCAGCCAAAAGGTCTCCAAAACAGGGGAGGGAATTAAAATCATTGGATTCAATATGTTATTTCCTGAACATATATATCACAGTTGGAGAGGATAACTAACACCATCGTCGTCATAATAATTATCTTATGTTCTGTTTCTTTTTGCTTTCAATTCTGAAGTCGGCGTCGCAGATCAGAACCCTCATTTGATTTAAAACAGTAATATTCTGAGATTTCTATATTCTTCAGGGTTAATATTATGTCCATAACTATGGCTGGTTTGATTTGTACCAGATCTAGATAAGTAGACACCACTTGCTCCTGGTTTGGACTGAAATACCGTATAACCATTTTTCCAAAATTTTGGTCATGCTTGCACCAGTGAAATCGTCGAATATAAGACTGCACTTGTGTTCTACATGTCACTGGAAAGTCTGTATATGAAATGTGGATTGTGCTTCGGATGTCACTGTTTTCTTATACAGGGTGATTTATGAAGAACTGACACATTTATTTCTTTAACGGTTTCAAAACGAGTTATGCTAGCGACAACTTATTGTCCCTGAAATGCAGAGGAATTTTGGAAGATTATTTGTCTCTATAGCAAATGTTGAAAATGTCCTCCATCTTGCATAAGGTACAATTCAACACGTCGTTCCATGTTACTGGCCACTCGTTGGAGGACTCTGTTGTCAATAGCTGAATCTCCTGTGTAATGTTGTGCTTCAGATCGTCCAATGTCTGGGGACGTGTGGCATAAACCCTGTCTTTTAAGTAACCCCAAACAAAGAAGTCCGGCGATGTCAAATACGGAGATCTCGGTGGCTACAGGTTCTTGGAAATTATCCGGTGGTCAAAGAAACTTGCAACTAGTGCCATGGATTCATTTGATGTATGGCATATAGCGCCGTCCTGCTGAAAATATCCTTGACTCAGCTCTACATCGCCTAGTTGCTCAGCAAACTCCATGAAAATTCGTCGGTACTCTGCAGTGTTCACATTGTTTTAAAAAAAATTGGCCCCACTATTCCCTGTGCGTATATTGCGCACCGAACTCCGATTTTAACCGGGTGCATTTTCGCTGGCCCAATAGCGTGAGTTATTTGAGTTCACATAGCGGATAAATGTAACCATGCTTCATCTGTGAACCATGTGATGGACAATATGGGAGGATTTTGCACAATCAACGCCTGCAACCAACGACAATAATTCAGTCGTGTATCCTTATCTGGTTCCTGTAACTGATGGACAATCGTAATCCTATACGGCTTTAGGCCTGCACTTTTCACAGCCCTCTGACACACTGAGTAGCTGTACCCTGTCTCCTTAGACAAATGTCTTAGGATATTTTTGGGTGACTGATCCAGTCGTGCTCTTACGTCAACAACAATCGTAGGAAGCCTGGATGAACGAGTTTTGCCTTTTTCACTCACCAGAGATTCAGTTGTTTCGAATTTGTTTACCAGTCCCAGCTCGTATGGCCTTTGAGTAGCGGATATTGAATTCGTAATCCAGTATTGCTTTACAAGCAAGAGTCGTTCATTTAATGTGTACTCCATTTTCACGTTGAGCAGCACAAGATCTCAAAAGCAGTTGCCGACAATAAAACTAACAATTACGAATAAAACATGAACATCTGCGCATCTAGTGGCAGGCAATCGAAACTCCAGAACATTCTGCTTAATTCGGTGTAAAATTGGGGCGAGTGAATATCGAACAGAATAATTAAAGAAAGAAGACTGTCAGTTCTTCATAAATCACCCTGTATAAATTTCGCATATATTTCAGTTCGACACTGACTTAGCGACTGTATGCTTTTGATTTGTCAGTTTTTAAAATTGTAACGAAGGTCCTTTTCCCAGTCATTCCTCTAGCGCTGTCCTTAGTTTTACTGTCAGCGTCTATATTAGAATGATAAGTAAAACAATGCCCCAGTAATAATCAATTTTCACTTAACTACATTTAATCATATAGACGCACATAACGGCGTGTATTGCACTACTGAATTTGGGGTGGGGGGATTTTCTTGAAAACCTTCGTGTCGCATCTCTGCAAGATACTGAACCTAAATACCAAGTTTGGTGATTATCGACTGTTCGTTTCTGAGTTATGCTGTTCACAGACACACACACTCACACACGGACATGTTTCCAAAAATGCTTTTTTTTTTATTCACGGGGTCTCAAAACATATATTTCCGGTGAAATCTCGGTATCGAATTTTTAATACAATACTTCCCCTACTTATATACGTAGTAGAGAAAGTAATATCATTAGTCAGTTACAAACAAATGACGTCTCAATGCGCAAAATCGACTTTTCACTTTACTGTCGAAATGGTTATTCTTATTGATATGCATTCCTCGTTCTCAGGGTATTCTGAACCAAAATGTATGCTGTTCTGCTTCCCGTTCTCGGGTATATTGTGAACCAAAATGTGTGCTGTTCTGCTTCCCGATCTCGGGGTATTGTGAACCAAAATGTATGCTGTTCTGCTTCCCGTACTCGGGGTATTGTGAACCAAAATGTATGCTGTTCTGCTTCCCGTTCTCGAGGTATTGTGAACCAAAATGTATGCGGTTCTGCTTCCCGTTCTCGAGGTATTGTGAACCAAAATGTATGCTGTTCTGCTTCCCGTTCTCGAGGTATTGTGAACCAAAATGTATGCTGTTCTGCTTCCCGTTCTCGGGGTATTGTGAACCAAAATGTATGCTGTTCTGCTTCCCGTTCTCGAGGTATTGTGAACCAAAATGTATGCTGTTCTGCTTCCCGTTCTCGAGGTATTGTGAACCAAAATGTATGCGGTTCTGCTTCCCGTTCTCGAGGTATTGTGAACCAAAATGTATGCGGTTCTGCTTCCCGTTCTCGGGGTATTGTGAACCAAAATGTATGCGGTTCTGCTTCCCAATCTTGGGGTATTGTGAACCAAAATGTATGCTGTTCTGCTTTCCGTTCTGGGGTATTGTGAACCAAAATGTATGCAGTTCTGCTTTCCGTTCTGGGGGTATTGTGAACCAAAATGTATGCGGTTCTGCTTTCCGTTCTGGGGGTATTGTGAACCAAAATGTATGCGGTTCTGCTTTCCGTTCTGGGGTATTGTGAACCAAAATGTATGCAGTTCTGCTTTCCGTTCTCGGGGTATTGTGAACCAAAATGTATGCAGTTCTGCTTTCCGTTCTGGGGGTATTGTGAACCAAAATGTATGCGGTTCTGCTTTCCGTTCTGGGGGTATTGTGAACCAAAATGTATGCGGTTCTGCTTTCCGTTCTGGGGTATTGTGAACCAAAATGTATGCAGTTCTGCTTTCCGTTCTCGGGGTATTGTGAACCAAAATGTATGCAGTTCTGCTTTCCGTTCTGGGGGTATTGTGAACCAAAATATATGCGGTTCTGCTTTCCGTTCTGGGGTATTGTGAACCAAAATGTATGCAGTTCTGCTTTCCGTTCTGGGGGTATTGTGAACCAAAATGTATGCGGTTCTGCTTTCCGTTCTGGGGTATTGTGAACCAAAATGTTGCGGGGGTATTATTGTTGTTCGCCCCACATTGGGGAAACAATATGTAGTGGTATTAATGTTGGTAGTTTAAAGATGCTACCGTTTATCTGCCGCACGTATGAAAGACAATTTGTCGCGGTCACCTCGTGTTATCTTTTGCTAAGCGCCTGTTATTATATTTAATTTTTGGGTTCACTGTCCTCCGGCTAGCTATGATTTCTCGGTCAAGCACTTATCTTATACAGGATGTGTAAACGGAAAGGAGTTTTTATCCTAAGATAACACTGATAAAAGAATTTGTTTTACACTTTTATTGTCGTAACAAATTATTCACTTTCATCTATTAATCTTGACACTCGCCAAACTGAAACTGTTATAATAACTTCTTTACTGCCCATTATTAATTCGCGTACTTCAACTTTTTGTGTAATTAACTTTACGACACGAGAGATTTTTCACAAATTTGCTACGCGTAACCTTGATAAACTTCGTGCGACGCATACACCATGAATGCCTCCGTTGAACTCATCGATGTTTTATACGCGAATGCTTCTGTTGGACTACGTGAAACTTGACCCTGACACTGGATTTATACTTCCTCGCCCCAATATGCCTAAAGATTATAACCGAGCTGCTATTGGTTAATAAAACGCGCCAACATTAGCGTCTATATTTATATCCAATGAAAATTACGAAAACATATGCTCTGGGGAAAATGTTTCCGAAAATTCTTAAGAAAAACACGCCACTCTGACGTCATTTGCTCGTCTCTAATAATGATAAACAGCTCACCCCCTCGCTACATTATTACACACTAGTATTGTCAGTTTCAGTAAGGCCGTATAAACCCACTTCTCAACAATGCTTACAATCAACAAACATCTCAAATCAATATCACACAACAATGCATATTCACACTACAATCACTCTGACATTTACATTATTGTGATACAAATTACTGCTTCAATGTATGCAGTTCTGCTTTCCGTTCTGGGGGTATTGTGAACCAAAATGTATGCTGTTCTGCTTTCCGTTCTGGGGTATTGTGAACCAAAATGTATGCTGTTCTGCTTTGTGTTCTCGGGGTATTGTGAACCAAAATGTATGCAGTTCTGCTTTGTGTTCTCGGGGTATTGTGAACCAAAATGTATGCTGTTCTGCTTTGTGTTCTCGGGGTATTGTGAACCAAAATGTATGCTGTTCTGCTTTCCGTTCTGGGGTATTGTGAACCAAAATGTATGCTGTTCTGCTTTGTGTTCTCGGGGTATTGTGAACCAAAATGTATGCAGTTCTGCTCCCGTTCTCGGGGTATTGTGAACTAAAATGTATGCTGTTCTGCTTCCCGTTCTCGGGGTATTGTGAACCAAAATGTATGCAGTTCTGCTTCCGTTCTCGGGCTATTGTGAACCAAAATGTATGCTATTCTGCTTTCCGTTCTCGGGGTATTGTGAACCAAAATGTATGCTGTTCTGCTCCCTTTCTCGGGGTATTGTGAACCAAAATGTATGCAATTCTGCTCCCGTTCTCGGGCTATTGTGAACCAAAATGTATGCTGTTCTGCTTCCCGTTCTCGGGCTATTGTGAACCAAAATGTATGCTGTTCTGCTTCCCGTTCTCGGGCTATTGTGAACCAAAATGTATGCTGTTGTGCTTCCCGTTCTCGGGCTATTGTGAACCAAAATGTATGCTGTTCTGCTTCCCGTTCTCGGGCTATTGTGAACCAAAATGTATGCTGTTCTGCTTCCCGTTCTCGGGGTATTGTGAACCAAAATGTGTGCTGTTCTGCTTCCCGTTTTCTGGGTTATTGTGAACCAAAATGTATGCTGTTCTGCTTCCCGTTCTCGGACTATTGTGAACCAAAATGTATGCTGTTCTACTTCCAGTTCTCGGGCTATTGTGAACCAAAATGTATGCTGTTCTGCTTCCCGTTCTCGGGCTATTGTGAACCAAAATGTATGCTGTTCTGCTTCCCGTTTTCTGGGTTATTGTGGACCAACCTTAAGGATAATGCACAAGGGCAGCAAATAGGATGTGAGTTTTAACAACCAAGAGTGAAGAACGTAGGTATCAAGGAAGAATATATAACTTCATTTGAAGCGAGTTTTAAACAATCGAGTTTCTACTGTTATTTCAGTCTCTCTTTATATTGTTTCACAAACATTTACTATGTAAACTATTCAAGTCAATAAATATGAATACCTGCTTAATGGGATCGCCTGAACTAAAAGACAGCAATCGTAATTGATACTATGGTGGATTCAAATTAGCGGAGTAATATGGTTTCTAGCATACACAGAAGAGAGCATTTACAAATCAAAATAATTGAGTATTATTTATTTGTAACTCGGGATTTTCTGTAGAAAAATATTTCAAGTGTGAGCGCGTACTCTGTAAGGAAATGCATGATTTTGCAAATACCTATATTTTATTTTGGTAGCTAGGTTTATGAATGTTATACGGCTTATATTGACCTAAAGAATAAACAAGATTTATAAAATTGAATATTTAATGTATTACTTCATTAAATTGTGTATAATCTATTTACGCCGAATCACCAAGTTTATTTAACTTTAAATCACCTTGATTAAAAATTTAAAACATCAGTTTTGTCTTATGCTCTGAACCGCTATTTCGCACACCCCTTTCAGATATCCAATGTGTGGCTTTAGTTACCGGTAATAAATATCTGCAGCTACTAATGCTAGATTTAACCCCTAACATACCATCGTGGTGGCATAATAATAGAAAACAGTTATCTACAATACTTGGGCAAGAAGGAAACTGTCCCTGCTTCTTCATCTGCCTACCCTATTCCCTTGCGCTCATATATCTGCATACATGACGAGATGATCCCAGGAATCCAGCCAGTACCTACTCTTAGTTTATGAATCGTAAAATAGAAATTGCTTATGCTGCTGTGCCTGGTGTATTGCTCTGATGTTGGACTCTCGAGGGTCGTACCTTAATCTTAAATACAATCCAACATGCTTTCCACTTTTAACCTTTTACTTTCTCTACTACGTAGAGTAAGTAGGGGAAGTATTGTATTCCACCCAAAAATTCGATACCGAGATTTCACCGGAAATACATGTTTTGAGACCCCTGAATCCATAAAAAAGCATTTTTAGAAACATGTCCGTGTGTGTGTCTGTGAACAGCATAACTCAGAAACGAAGTCGGATAAACACCAAACTTGGTATTTAGGTTCAGTATCTTCCAGAGATGTGACACGAAGGTTTTCAAGAAAATCCCCCCACCCCAGATTACCCATTACATGGAACATTTTTCGAAAATTTTAATTTTCTCAAAAATGGCTCTTAACGATTTTGATTAAAATATCATATGTTTTAAGATATTTTCATGACAAATGAAATGTATATGTCGAATTTCCTGGGAATGTCTCCATAAGTATTCTTCATTTTGAACGACTTTTGCATAACTGGTAAAACATAAGAGATAAACAAAATTTTACTACACAAAAAATGTAGATCGCATTAAAATACACAATTTATGTCATATACATTTTTGTTGTTGAGTGAACCATTTTTGAGATATTGCTTGTTATTCCCTTAAATTTTCCAATACTTATACTTTTTCTCAAATTCGTTATTCATTTTTTTATGTCCTGGACATGCAAAGACAATGGAATGCGCCACATAGCAACCAGCAATAAAATATTTGACTATCGCTTAAAAGCTACCGTATTCCCCTTGCATCTACAAGAAAATTAGCAATAAGATTGACATCTCGATATCTCGATTAACATGAAGCATATGGAGAATAAGCGTTTGTAAAAATAGTTTGTATAAGAGTAGAGAAAGCCATGTGAGTGTAACACATCAGATTTTTTTACGTTTATTTATTTTTCAACACATTTGAATATGTTTTTCCTGGCCGATTATTTATCCCATCTTCATAGTTTTAACGTCACAACGGTTACTATAGGGCCCTTGAGTCATATTAGTGTGCGCAAGATGACCTTAGTTGCGTAGTCGCTTCCTATATAATCTGTTTAATACTGTATCTCTTAAGTATAGCTTGGTACATGGCATTAAATATCCAATGCGGTATTTACCTGCAAGAAAAAGAAAGGGGAAAAAAACAGTCGGATCGTTACAAAGCAAAATTACGGTAAACATGGGTAATTCAAATTATGGATGCAGCTGTAAAATAAACATCACAATCAAATATAGGGAGTAACGGTGCATCAAATAGCTTCGAAAACTTCCAAAAGTGTACTGCTTAAAATAGTGGGAAAATGTAAATGAACAGCGAATATTTGGGAAATGGTTAGTGGTGTAAAATAATGTTTGACGTGTACGTATATGTAAGTCTAAATTTTTACAGTAAGTCTTTATCCGTCTTGTGGATGAGGAAGGGAGACTAATTACAGAGAATGCTAGATACATCATTTATTAATCATGCCAATATCTAAAATATTTGCAAAATATAAATTAAGGATTTTTTTCTCTATATGGGTGAGAAATTTTATGTCATCTTTGAGTAAAATAGCTTTTTTTAAGTTAATTGTATAATACAATACTGGTATTTTACAGTTGTGCTAAATTCCAAAGAATTGTAGCACTGGTATTGGGGCTACAATTCAGTAGTTGCCCGCAACGTCTAAAGCAAAAGAAAATATAAATGTAACAACACGACAATACTATATAAACGGAGAAGATCTGTGTGAGTGTTCTCTTCACTCTGCGTGACGATCGTTCTTTCGGCATGTTCTTGGGAATCTCATTCAGTAATGAGTTATGGTGAGATCATTGAAGGATGTAACAGCCGAGTAAAGTAAAATAGTTTGTGCAGCAAAATACGAGGGCGAGTCGAAAAGTAACGCACAATAATTTTTTTCTGCCTTGGTATTGCAGCTCGAATGTTGCAATTTCACACAAATATAGTTTGAAGTTTTCACTACAGAGGGTATTTTGTTTCATATGTAGCTCTAGCGAGAGAAGCGTGAACTACGCAACAAACATGGCGCGCATGTTACTGTCGTCCACGCTTGAAGAGCAGAGAGGCGTGGTTCGAAATTTGTGGGCCAAAGGGCATAAACCGTGTGATATTCACAGGGACATGCATGGCGTGTATGGGATGATTGTATGGACCGTAGCAATTCTCCAGGTGGTATGCATTCTTCCTAGTGGGTCGTGTGAAGCTTAGTGATTAGCCACGCTCCGGGAGGCCGGTAACAGCTGCAATCCCGCAGAATGTCAGAGGCATTGAGGCGGCAAGTTTGAACGATCTGCGTGTGCGACTGCGAACCTTATCGCAACAGTTCAACATTTCCTATGGCAGTGTACGATATTGTTCATGACACGTTGAAAATTCGTAAAGTTAGGCTCGCTGGGTGCTTAAGAACCTGACAAACAACCACAAGAGCCAGCGAATGATGACGAGCTTGGATCACCTAACGCGGTACATCGCAGAAAGGCATGACTTTCTGAAAGGAATCGTCACTGGTGATGAGTCGTGGGCATACCACTACACGCCCGAAACCAAGCAGGCAATTATGGAGTGGAAATATGCTGGTTCCCTAGTGAAGAAAAAATTCAAAGTGACTCAATCATCTAGGAAAGTGCTTGTGACGGTGTTCTGGCATATGCGTGGTGTTGTATTGGTGGACTTTGCTGAACACGGGGCCACTGTGAATACTGCAGCTTACATGAAAACGTTGGTGAAGTTGCTCGTGCCCTTCGTGACAAACGCCACAACATGAATGCTGACGATGTCAAAATTCTTCATGACAATGCTCGCCCCCATGTTGCTGTTCGTTAGAAAATCACCAAAATTGATTGGGAGGTGCTCTAGCATCCACCACACAGTCCGGACCTTGCACCGTCGGACTTTCATCTGTTTGGTCTCATGAAGAAATACCTGGTCGGCCAACGCTTTGCGACAGATATGGAAGTGAAATCAGTCCGCAGATGGCTATACTCAAGGAAACGGACTTCTACGAACAGGGCAAATTGAAACTGGTATCACGATGGGAGAAATGCGTTGAGAAACTTGGTGACTTTGTCGAAAAGTAGGTAAAAAGTGTAAGTTCATTTGTGATTTTTTTGTTTTGTTTTTGTGGTAACTATTAAACTTTTTTTTTGTAAAAAAATTATTGTGCGTTACTTTTCGATCCACCCTTGTAGATTGCACTAAAACATATTTCAGATCGGAAAGGTAGATTTTAATAAATTGACGCTATTTTCACTTTTTATCTATTCAGGTATAGGAGCGAAAATAGATTTGAGAGTCAAATATCCGGCATTGTTTTCTATTCTTTTTACTGCAAACGCTCGGAAACAAATCCGCAGTGTAGGAAATCGAAGTATTTTGTCAAGGCATACCTGTGTGCAAGAAACATTTACAGACCAAAACAAGGTTTTCTTTCAAACATTTTACAATAAGATAAGTTTGTATCGTTAAATGTAGGTGTTACATTAGTAAGTTTTTTTTTCCCTTGACTTATAATGTTCTCTTAAAATATACGCCTCTTAACTGAGGAAGCGAGAAATGAGCGTATGTAAACAAACGAGTTATAGTCATTTCATCATACCGCGGTTGCATTCCTCTATTTAGCTTCAAAGAGCATACATTTAGCAACTTCGTACTGTAGCTCGATTAAGTATTACTTTTCACGGGTAATTTATGCTTTGTTCACAACCTAGCTCATATATTTTTGTTCCGGTTTTCAGGACAGTCAATGGGTGAAGTGAATAAAAACTAGTTGTTGCTAAGCTTCGCTATTTTAAAGTTTTTAAAGTTGTTTTTAGTGAATAAAAACAGTAGAATCTACTACAGTTATATGTATCTTGCTTTCTTCCGGGCGGGCTAGATGCGTTTTAATTTTGGTGTGAGTAAAGCGTAGATTTACTTCATTGATCTAGTTGTATTTTAACTTTTGCTTGTGAAGTTCTCATCATAGCGATGTCCATAACTGTTAGAAAATAAAATAAATTAAATTAAATTGAGTTTTATTTATGGACGCTCTTTAACTACTATGGTTCTTAGCGTCCCATTCTATATTGGGCGTGAAAGATCGGTAATTTTGCTCAGAGGCCTCTATCAGGCTTGAGGTTCTTTTACGTGCCGTAAATCTACGACACGGGACCACCGGCTTTACTTCCCTTCCGAAGGAAGCCATGCTAATGCCCGGTTGCAGGAAAGCAAATCAAAACTAATCGGCGATTAAGGCAGCTTTGATTGGCGATCAGTAAAATTTCTGTTGCAGAAAGGCCAATTAGTGTTTGATTGGAGATTATTCTCTCGTCAGATTTGATCAGCAGATTTTTGCTGGTTATTGGCTTGATTGCCAATCAAGAGCGCATTCGGCGATCGAAATGCTCAAAACTAACCTATAATTCCGTTAACTTTTGCTAATGCCTGGCATGTGGAATTATTATTCAAATAATTCTACTACAGATTGTTGCCTTCCTCAACGGTATAAATATAAATATTGATATTGTACTATATATTTTTGTCATGAATATTCAACATTACATTATAAAATTATTATGGTTAAGAAACCATAAAAAAATGCATACCAATAAACTAACTAAAAATGCCGTGTATAACGGAGGAAACAACATTCCTTGTATTAACATTTTAAAGCTTTTTTTTTCTTTTTGTTTCTAATGAGAAGTTTAATTTAACAGCACGGAAAAATAGGACGGTAAACTAACCTCCCAGAATAATCAGTAAACTTGCCGAATTGTCGGCAACGTTGCGAACCGAAAACCATGCAGGTTGTGTTGTTATAGCGAAACGTGCTTGCCGTATATTTACATTAGTTCCGAGTAGTTTGCTTTTGGTTACGTTTAAGTATACTGTAAAGCCAAGAAAATGGATTCTTGTGATGAAGAGCTCTTCGAAGAATACGAGAATCTAATAGAGACAAGAATTGTTCTTTAGCTACAACAATAGAGAATTTGAACAGAGATTTAGGTTAAGTAAGGACTCTTGTGTATTTTTACTTTCAATGGTGTCTAAATAACTTTCCACAATGACGGGTAAGCGCACGGTCCCGACTTTATCACTATTACCTTTAGAAGAAGGGCCCTATCATTGGTAGAAAAATTAGGACACCTGCTGGCTTTTGGACGATACATTTTATTTCAGTTGAACAAGAACAACTCTCGCTTGCGAAGCTTGCAGCACAGAACACCAAACAGCTGAGCTTCGTCCGCTAGCTGTGCTTACCAAAACGCAGTGTTGCCACATCACTTTCGGCAATCAGTTGAACATTCACTGATTGGTGATTAGCGTTTATGCAACCCAACGAAAAAACAAATTGATTAGAGATTAACTGATTGTCAATCAGAGGTGATTTGATTTGCTTCCCTGCAACCGGGGATAAGGATTTTTACGCCCGAAAAAATCCATCGCCCTCCGCCGGGTTTGAACCCGCGACCTTGTGAACTAGAGGCTAGCACGGTACCACTAGTGCACGATGAAAACTTTTAGGGTTAGAAGAGATGTTAGAAATTGTAAGGAATTGCGTTTTGATAGTGAAAATATAGACTTCTTGACACACGAATTTTTGGCGGCAACCATGAAACGCGAAGAGCAACCCTGGCTCCTACAGGGAGAGCCAAAAGACTCCGAACCGCCTGCGCGGTGTTTTTCCTGTTCGCGTTCTCGTTGCCGTCTGCCACTATCATAGAAAGGCGCGGATGAAACCATAAAACATTTTTAAAACTACTTTTAAAGGCTTTACTTACCAGCTTTATGAAAGGAAATGCTGAAACTGGCCACCGTCGTTGTCCATACATTTTTGCACCTCTTTAGGAAACTATCCATCATGGAATTTTTGGGGGGAATTTTCCAAACGATGACCGATGTCTTCTAATGTTTCTTCGGTAAGAACCGAACGCCGTCTTTTAGATTTTTTAGCCTGCACGCTTCCTGTGGCCTGAAATTTACTGTAAAGTTCATGGATTGTTGTACGGCCTGGAACTTTTACACCTGGAAAACTTTCCGCAAATCGTACTTTCACTTGGCGAGCTGACCGAGTTAGCACATACGAATCATAAATAAATACACGCTGTGCAGTACAAAACATATTCTGAGCCATAATATACTTTGTGACTAAGTACAGAACAAAGTAATAAATAACTCGTAATAACTGAACCACATCACATCACCGTCAACTTAAAACTGCACTTCACACTGCACGCCAGCGTGACATTGTTTATAGCAGCAGCGTGTTATCAACACGCCCAGTGGAAAAACACCACGCAGCCGATAATATTGTTCATAAAATATCCCTCCGGGGTAACTTAAAACATATAGTGTACAAGACAAACCCACACACCCTGGAAGAATTAAAACAAAATATCAGCCAGGAAATTTCTCAGCGTGAACTACGGCGAGTGATGGATAGTTTATAAAGAGGTGCCAAAAATGTATGGACAACGACGGTGGCCAGTTTCAGCATCTCCTTTCATAAAGTTGGCAAGTCAAGCCCTTTAAAGGTAGTTTTAAAAAATTGTATGGTTTTATCCGCGCCTTTCTATGATAGCGGCAGACGGCAACGAGCGCAGAGGACGCGGACAGGAAAAACACCGCGCAGACGGTTCGGAGTCTTTTGGCTCACTCTTCGTTGTATGGGTGATTCAGGCTGAGAATGAAGTAGCAAAGGAATTTGGAGTTGATCGCACAACAGTATGTAAAACTTTTAATTTTGTTATGGATTGTGTTTTTAACAAAGCTAATTATTGGGCAACATTTCCTACTAAATTGCTAAATTACAATGGAAAACTCTTTTTGATCTGCCTACTGCCATAGGCGCATTGGACTGCACACTTTTATACAGATAAAGAAATCATCTATGCATAGCGATGAGTTTTATTAAACCGGAAAGGCTATGCCAGTGCAAGCTACATACGATGCCGACGAAAAATTTACAAGCAGAAGTGCAGAGTGGTCTGGTGCGCGGATTTGGAGATGTAGCCTATTGGGAACATCATTTCTCTGCAGGATGGTACTACCTGCTTATTTGGGGCTTCTGATTATCTCCTGGCTTATCACTCCATTTAAGCCACCAAGAAATGCTGCTCAACGCCGTTTCAACTTGATTTACGCCAGAGAAAGAGTAATATGGAAAGAACCTTTGGTCAGTTAAAGCAACGGTTTCCAATCGTTGATAATTACATCCGAATTGCTTTGGAAAGAGTCCCTAAAGTAATAGTCACGTGAGCCGTGCTGCACAATATTGCTAAGCACTTTAATGACCCATTCGAGTATAACTTGGAAGATGGAGAAGCAGCAGAGGACGGGAACAACGCGACCAAACGCGTCAGGATATGTTGAATTTTGTGTTTTTATAGTTGTATTTTATGTTTGTGTAACTTTTCTTTGTAAAAAATCTGATGTGTTACACTCACATGACTTTCTCTACTCTTGTACAAATTATTTTTACAAACGCTTATTCTCCATATGCTTCATGTTAATCGAGATGTTAATCTTATTGCTAAATTTCTTGTAGATGCAAGGGGAATTGGTAGACTTTAAGCGACAGTCAAATATTTTAAGAGCTGGTTGCTATGTGGTGCATTCCATTCTCCTTACATGTCCAGGGCATAAAAAAAATCTGATGTGTTACACTCACATGACTTTCTCTACTCTTGTACAATCTAATTTTACAAACGCCTATTCTCCATATGCTTCATGTTAATCGAGATATCGAGATGTCAATCTTATTGGTAATTTTCTTGTAGATGCAAGGGGAATATGGTAGCTTTTAAGCGATAGTCAAATATTTTAACGCTGGTTGCTATGTGCCGCATTCCATTCTCTTTGCATGTCCGGGACAAAAAAAATGAATAACGCATTTGAGAAAAAGTGTAAGTATTGGAAAATTTAAGGAAATAACAAGCAATATCTCGAAAACGGTTCACTCAACAAAAGAAATGTATATGACATAAGTTGTGTATTTTAACGCGATCTACATTCTTTGTGTAGTAAAATTTTGTCTATCTCTTATGGTTTACCAGTTATGCAAAAGTCGTTCACAATGAAGAATACTTTTGGAGACATTCCCAGAAAATTCGAGATATACATTTCATTTCTCATGACATTATCTTAAACATATGATATTTTAATCAAAGTCGTTAGAGCCATTTTTGAGAAAATTAAAATTTTCGAAAAATGTTCCATGTAAAAGGTAGTCTGGGGTGGGGGGATTTTCTTGAAAACCTTCGTGTCGCATCTCTGGAAGATACTGAACCTAAAACCAAGTTTGGTGCTTATCCGACTGTTCGTTTTTGAGTTATGCTGTTCACAGACACACACACACACACACACAGACACACACACGGACATGTTTCCAAAAATGCTTTTTTTTGGATTCAGGAGGTCTCAAAACATGTATTTCCGGCGAAATCTCGGTATCGAATTTTTGGGTGGAATGCAATACTTCCCCTACTTACTATACGTAGTAAAGAAAGTAATTAATAACGAATTCGAAAAAAACTATAAGTATTGGAAAATTTAAGGGAATAACAAGCAATATCTCGAAAATGGTTCACTCAACAAAAAAAAAATGTATATGACATAAATTGTGTATTTCAACGCGATCTACATTTTTTGTGTAGTAAAAGTTTGTTTATCTCTTATGGTTTACCAGTTATGCAAAAATCGTTCACAATGAAGAATACTTTTGGAGACATTCCCAGAAAATTCAAGATATACATTTTATTTGTCATGAAAATGTCTTAAACATATGATATTTTAATCAAAATCGTTAGAGCCATTTTTGAGAAAATTAAAATTTTCGAAAAATCTTCCATGTAAAGGGTAATCTGGGGTGTGGGGATTTTCTTGAAAACCTTCGTGTCGCATTTCTGGAAGATACTGAACCTAAATACCAAGTTTGGTGTTTATCCGACTGTTTCTGAGTTATGCTGTTCACAGACACACACACACACACACACACACACACACACGGGCATGTTTCCAAAAATGCTTTTTTTGGATTCAGGGGGTTTCAAAACATATATTTCCGGTGAAATCTCGGTATCGAATTTTTGGGTGGAATATAATACTTCCTCTACATACTATACGTAGTAGAGAAAGTAATAAGATCCAACTCTTGTTCTTAATAAATAGAGTAAAGTACAATTAACAAATTAAAATAATCGAAAGAAAATACCGTAACAATCTCATGAGTATAGCAAGTTACTTGTGGCACCACGATGACCTACTGTGCCAACTACATGACATGAAGTAGGACCTGTGTTGTATCGTTTTATTTATTTTGAATAATAAAAAAGTAAAAAGGTAGTGCTAATTTATTTTCTTTTGCTCTTTTTATTGTTTACTTATGAGAAGGAAGGGGAACAATGATGGTGTAGTTTTATTTATTATTTAATTATAAGGAACGGCATATAAGTGTGAACATACAAATAAAATTATAATTTGTGCATCAACTATTTCAAGTTACAATGGATATACCATATTTTTTATCATCGTCTGTTTGAATTGAGCTGTCCACTACGGTTTTATTCAAATTCTCAAACTCTTTTTAAATTTTGTAGCTTCTGCAGTTCAAGCTGTTGCAGTAATACAATTCTTTGCAACTGAGGCAGGACATATCTCTGGCTTTCTCTGTTTCCTTTGGCATCAACTTCTTTACGCCAACTCTAACATGAAATTGTAACTGTGGCTTCACTTGTTGATACTGTCACTTTGTCCAGCTTTTCAACTGCCACTTTTTTTCTGTTCTCACTGCCACTGTTTCGTTTTTATTTGTCACCGTTTCATTTTTTACGTAGTTCACCTTCGCTGGGAGTTCACTTCATTAATGTCACTTCTCTAAGGTGAACTAATTGCCCGTCATTTCACTTCCTTCGTGACGTAGCCTTTCCACGCCGATCGGTTCCTTCACTCCAGAGTCGAACACAAGATCTCCACAACCCGTCGCTCCGCAGTAGCACTCGCTGCACGTCACAACAGCCGTCACCAACTCGCTCGGAGAATCGCTTGTGATGTCGCACGGGAAACTCACCCGCCAATTCGCTCGATCACTGACTGATCGTCGCAAGTCAACTCACACTCGACTCGCACTGACTCAACAACTCTCGCGAGAACGCTCGCTTATATAGTCAGTGGAATCTTTCAACAAGGTTCTCAAACGTTCTACAACTATTTCGACACACTTCCTGGAGGAGGGGAGATAAGAAGCTTCCAGAAAGTCCTAGTTGCCAATAGCGCACCCGGTGTTTATGCAGGCGTGCGGCAGTCATCGTTGTTTACTCAACCGTCCGGCGCCGACCTCACGATAATCTTGGGCCATAGCCGCACCGTCACACAGCTCCCTCCACGATCAGTAGCAGGGCGATCACAATGGACTACCATCAGCTTCCCTCGGTGTTGACACCGAATGCGCAACGAGGACTTTTGGCACGGATGTCGCATGGCGGGCAACACCTCTCTACGTCGTTTCGAAGATGAAACCAATAGAATCTGCGACTTAGCTTCATCAAGGTCTTGCCCGCCTCCAGGTGCTCCCTGGTAGTGCTGGCATGGTTTTCCTCGAGGATTTCCTTCACTGTTTTCTTCGGGAGTACTAGCTGTTCCACCCTAGTCCTGACTATGAACGCCCACAGTCTCTTCGATACACCGTTACTGACCTCCAGGGAGGCCCACCGCGTCCAACAGCTCTCATAGCTCGGGCCTCTGGAAGAAACATTCGCCCACGCGGGTCGTACGCCAGATCTTTTATCCTTCACAATCGGCCCCATGTCTCGATCCTCCAGCTGCTCCCTCCTCGAGATCTTCGCCTATCAACAACTGCACGTTGCACCGTAACTGGGCATAGGACTGCAGTCTCCTTCATCTGCTGATCCAGATGCTCGTCCATTGCGGCCTCCATCATCCTCTTGCTTTGTTTCGGCTGCCCGTCTAGCCTTTTCCTTGCTGATTTAGACGCTCCACCACCGCATTAATGTTATCTTCTACCATTCCAGATTCCATTTCCGTCACTATCTTTTCCATTTTGGTCTTCATTTTCGTTTCCGTCTCCACCGTTCCAAATTTCACCGCCTTCACTTCAGTTCCTATCTCCTCCATCACATATTTCATGCTCTTCATTTCACTCAATTCTTTAATCACTGCCTCCATTGTAGCGTTTTGTTCCACACCTGACATCAGTGTGACTTTGTCCAGGTTTTCAACTGTCACTGTTTCGCTTTTATGTAGTTCACCTTCACTGGGAGTTCACTTCGCAAAAATTGAACTACTTCTCCGTCATCACTTCCTTAGTGATGTATCCTCTTCACGCCGGACGACTCCTTCACTCGGGAGTTGAACACGAGACCTTCACAACCCATCGCTCACAGTAGCACTTGCTGTACGTCACAACAACCGTCACCATCTCGCTCGAAGAATCGCCCGCCAACTCGCTCGCTACTGACTGACTGACGCAAGTCAACACACACTCGTTTCGCACTCAGTGTTGCCAACCAAAAAATATCGAATCTCGCTACAGGTTGAACAAAACTCCTCTACAATATATATATATATATATATATATATATATATATATATATATATATATATATAGAGCTTCAAGACATTCGTCTTTTCAGGATAAGAGAAAACCCCGGAAAAAGCCCTATCCAGGTAAGACCCTAACCGAGATTTGAAGGGCCTCTTGATTGCGAGGCAGACATGATACCCCCACACTTGAGTAGTGGCCTAGTTTATATTTTGATTAAGTGAGTAATTAAGTTAAAATTGATTTAATCGTGCTGCATTTCTTAATAAATATGTAAATGTAAATAAATTAATTTACTGATTTCCTGAGAAAAGTTTGTGCTGTCAGTAACTTTTAGATTCTTGTGTTTCTGGCTTTCACAGTGTTTCAAAAGATCACTTCGTTTTGTCCCCAAAACAGTATACATGCTCCGCACTTTGCTTTAGCACTACCTATTTTCTTTTAACTGGTTGTAACCATTTCGAAAAAAAAAAATTATTAGAAAAGAACGTTTTCTCACTTTTCAATTTTTCGACAATTCCCCGCGGTTTTCCTTTCCTTTTCTTTCTTTCTTAAGGGTGGAGTACCTTTTGTCGCTCATTGGTAATACTTAAAACGACTAAATTGATTTTGTATAATATAATTGCAACTTTCTACATGTTTATGTTAGTAATAATAAAATTTATTTTTAGAAATTAAAATTGAGAACACTTGCCACATTTCCCCACATTTTCGTGTTTCTCGACAATGTCTCCGAAGGCTCAAATTTCGCTAGCGTAGTGGAATTACGCTATGGTTGGCAACACTACTCAACTCTTGCGAGAACGCTCGCTTATACAGTCAGAAGAATCTTTCCAAAGGTTCTCGAACATTTTAGAACCATTTCGACACTTGCTGGTGATGGGGAGATGAAGCTTCCAGAAGATCCTTGTTATCTGCCGTTAGTGCGCCCGGTGTTTACGCTGGCGAGCGGCAGTTATCGTTTACTCGACCGCCCGGCGTCGACCTCACGATAACCTTGGGCAATAGCCGCTGCGATTGTATTTCCTGATATATTACGAGTTGTTTTCTTGGTTTCATAAAGAAGAATGGCTTCGAATGATATATCATTTTTGCCACGTATAGAAACACTTCCTGGTATTTTGCTGATCACGGGATTTTCTTCTTGAGCTAGCAAACACGGCCGGTCTTTCTCCCGTCCCTTTAGTTTAATCGTTTATTTCATGTTACCTTCATGCCGGTTTTCTTTTTAATTTGACTCTTCATGTTATTGAACATTTTATTCAGTGGAGCAACACTCATTTCTGCACCAACTATGCAGGGAGTATTTCTGTACAATGCTGTCCCATGCATTCATTTTTTTCCCAGCACTACCTTAGCTTCTCTGGATTTTTTCAAACACAACAGTGTGCTACGAGAGTAAATGCAAATAATTGTTTGTTTGCACATTTCTTATCATCTCCTTCACTGCATGGCATGATTAAATTAGCAAAGTATTTACGCGAATCTAATGCGCATCCCATATTTGGACCTTAAAATTATGAAAAAAGTGGGGGGGTTTGTATCGAATGTAAAGCGCATAAATGACAGAAAATAGGTGACAGGTATTTTATTTAAATTTATTTAATACAACAATGGATTTATCGTATGTATAAACCATCAGAATATAGAATTAAAAGTGCCTTATTGTTAGGTGATATTTTTAAAGAACAAAATTAGTGTTACGCGCTGTTTTTCGCACCCTTTGTTTTGATAACTTCCTTTGTCCCCTTCTCAGTAATAGTGTAGTGCCACGGCATATCAAACCAAATTGGCGTCTCATCAGCGTTGCCTGTTTGCCCCATTAAATTTTTTTCTTCTTCTTCAGAAGTGAAATGACATACTGCTGAAACGTTTGTACCTTGTCCTCAAAATATGTAGGAAGCTTCTGGCACCTTGTACGTTTGGCGTCTTAAAGATAAACCCGTCCGCTGCATGAAACGCATCCCCATCCACGGCTAACCTTAAACTCTTGTTTGGGAATACCAAGAACTTCAGCCTCTTCTTTAACTTTCTTTCGTATAGCCTCAATAGTCACAGGTTGCTCATTCTTCCTCCTTTTACGCACAAATTCCAACACTTTTTCTTCAACTTCGGGATGTCTTTCTTTGCGAGGACCTTACATTTCTTCTTACTAGCTTTAGTAGCAAATAATGACAATTTCTGTTTTCGCCACAAGGGAACAATTGCTCTCTTGATACATTGAACTTCCTTCCTGCCTTTCTATTACCATTTTTTCAGCATAAAGGATTACTTTAGGCTTTAAAGAAGCATCATAAGACGTTCTTCTCTGTTTGCCCTTGCCCTCCATATCGTAACTAAAAACGCTCAATAATAATGGGCCAATAATACATGAGTGGCTAGCTTGTTGCCAGTTTCCGGATGCATGTTAACAATCCATTGTGACGTAATAAACGAAAAATTTGAATGAAGTTACTGGCGTTCTACGGGATTTGCACTCGAATGTAATGCGCACCACGATTTTAAGTACTACATTTAGTCAAAAAAGGTGTGCGCATTAGATTCGCGTAAATACGGTAGTTAATTTCCTTAATTAATTGTTGGTTGCAAAGCTCTTACATAGCGTTCTCGACAATAATTAAATCACTCTGCAGCACTTTCGCAACAAATGCACTTTTCCAACTGTGACAGCAACAATTGCCTAGGAAAAAGGCGCGTTCTTTGCGTTGTTTACTTCGCGGTGAACTACAGTCCAATCACAAGCACGATTGGACTGTCGGCAAAGAAGGGTAAGAATAGACAGTTTTTAATTTCTTTTAAAGGAAAATTAAGATGTATTTAAACCTTAAAAAGTAGGTGACTACTATAGTAGTATTTAAACCTTAAAAAGTAGTTAAAGTCCGTGAGGTTTAAGTAGTCGTGTCCCTTTTAGACAGAGAAAGAAATACTCACCATCTCGCTCTCACTCTATGGTGACACAGGAAAAGCAGATACACCAGCCAAACACGCATCAGTGGCGTGGTGCCCTTCCTCCTCTCCGACCGTTGTTCTCCATTCTCCGATTCACTTTCAGAAACTTCAAACAAATCTTCGTACTCATCTTCCGATTCCGATTCTTCTAGATTTATGACTAATCTGTCCGTAATTTCTTCTACCAGACCGTCTTTCTCCCAGTAAAACTGTTCAGTGTTTTGTACATGCTCACACGCCCTTTTCCAGTTGCCTGGAGTCACTTTTGTAATCGCATTATCAAACAGTGCTTTTACATCACCACTTTTAAATGAATTATTATGTTTGGCAACAAGAGGGAAATCATTTTCATCACCGTCACACTTCCACATCTTGTTTCTCGTATGGTTTATATTTACCCAGGTTTCGTCCAGGTACACTATAGGCTTACCAGTAGCCCTCAGTTCCTTCTTCTTAAAAACTGAAATCGTTTAGAAACAATATTCATTCATTCCATTAAAAAGCGCCTTTCTTTCGAATTTTTACTACAACTGAAATGGAGGTTTTTAAGAATTTTTATTAACGACCACGCGCTTCCTTTCAGTACGTCTTTAACTTTTAAAGCCCCGTATATGTCCTGCAAAGTAGGCAGAAAGTCCGTACGATATAACGAGTAGATTGTTCGTTTAATACAGCTGCCGTGAATGAGCATTTCTGTTTTTTGCGATCTCCTATTCGGGCGCTTCTTGCCTGGAGTTTGCAACCTACCACTACTAGCTTCAACGTTTTTGTGTTCTTTTAAAATTCGCTGGACGGAACGAGCAGAAATACCTGTAACAGCAGCAGTTCTGTCTACTATACTTGTCACTGAAATAGTCGGTTTTTCACATTTCAATGCGTCACATTCATCACTGAAGAAACTGTGTACTTTAACTAGCATTTCCCTACCATCTGGTTTTAGAACTTTCCCTCTAAACCCAATTCGAAACAATACGAATAAACCAAAACTACTAGAAAATAATTAAACATTATATCCATATGTTGTAACACTGAAAACATCTTCAAAACAGCAAACCCCCAGCCCATACGCCACTGCAACCTTCAGTCAGCATACAACAGAATTGGGAGGGTTGTGAGCTTTTACGGGTCTGGAATTTCCACCAATCGCAAAAAGAACTAGTTGCTGTCCCACCCCCTCTGCTAGACAAAGATAACACTCTGTGTGAGACAAGGACAGTAGAAAACCTGCCAAGTTAAACTTCACAGAGTGTAACTACTATAGCAGATTCGACTTTATTCTCCGGGTTATGTTAGGTACAACTATGTAGATTTAGTTTTTGTTTATTCACTTCAAAATCAGTTGATGCAAGTCTAAGCACTAGATTATCTTTATTTTATTCCCTTCACCGATTATAATAAACGGAAACATAAATGTAACATAAAACAACCTAGCAGGCTAGTATTGTCGATTAAAAGAGATGGAGACATAGTTGAAATTCCGTAGATAAAGAATTAGACTGTTTTGCTAATTTGAGCTACGTTTGTATCAAATATTATATTATTAAAGATGATGGATATTAATTGCTGCAAAATTTTACTATGTCAGTAAATTAGATTTTCTTCGTAGTTATCAGAACATTGGGTGCTACAAAACCCATCTGTAAAGTTGAGCATTGCAAATCTCGAATTAACGCATTGACTAGTCCTCTAAAATTGTCGGTTTTTTGGGGGGTAACCTAGTATGAGAAGGCCAAATGAGTAACACATACTTTTTGACAGAATTCAATCATGCGATCGTATTTGTGTTATGTGAGGGTGGAGGGGGAGGAGCAAAAGGAACGCAATGCTGGGTTTAAAAGAACGGCGCGAATTGTCATGCCCAGTGCGGAGCCCTTTAGTGAGCGTAAAGGAGCTCCCCTTGAGAATAACAGCGCTAGTAGTTTTATGATTAAGAGCATTTAGAAGCTAAAGGGGGAAGGAGATGGATGTGTATATTTGTTTAATTTTTGGAAAAATACAAATTGGTTTTAAAACCTTTGATTTTGTAAACAGCACCATGAATTGTTTTCACCTGCCGCAAGTAAACGATCAGCAGTGAAAATTTTGCCTGGTAGTATGGGCGATGTTACAGTCCGAAATGCTGTTGGCAGTAAAAGTTATATTTATTATTGTTTGTGGCGAAGTTCATGGACGTTTTACACCTTTCTAATAATTTAATACATCTTATCCTCAGGTTGAAGGTATGACACAATCGCAGGAACCAAGAGTGAGCAGTTCTCAGGATAGTCTCCGGCTGTCTGAGGAAAGCATTTCAAGTGAGTACAATCAGCCATTTCTTCGTACTGTATTACAAGTCACACGTTAACTAAAAACACGGCCCTCTTATTAACAGTGGTAATCTTTCATTTATATAAACGTGTATTTGTTGTGTGCATAAGTAGGTGCTTAAGTTTAAAACTGTCAGCATATCTATAATGGTGATTTTGACACAAAGTAGGTAGCTATACAAATGAAAACGATCTTGCATGAAGTGTTGTGTACTTGTTTTCCTCTCGTTAAATGTGCATAGTGTTTGCATTACCGTCCATAGACCATTGTGTATGTTCATAATATAATTATCACGAATGTTTAACGTAAGAGTACTAAAAGTATCGTGATTCGGCAACTCAGACTTGTGAATGTGTCTGCTGTTGCATCTTCAAAGTGATTAACCACCAAATTCTTGATAAACATATCACAACCAAGTTAACCGTTTAGTAATTTCCGTTTTAAGAATACCAGCACGTATAATGTTAAAACAAAAGTATCTTTCGAAATTACATGTATACATCGGGCGGAAAAGAAAGATCACGGTACCAACAATCAGTCTGCTTTCGTTGTTTGTGCATTATATTTTGGTTGTTTGTACAGATGTATGTGAGTTGTAAATAAATTAATGATACGTTTCTGGATGTGCATGCTGTGAGAAAGTAAATAAAGGATATTTATTGTGAGCATGAAAGACACAGCATGCATTATTGGTTTTATAGTACAAAAGTTCTTCTTAATAGTTTTATGGCAATTTACACTATCAGTTTAAAGTAAAAGCTACTACGTATGTATTCATTTACTTCAGAACAGTTGTCATTGAAAGTTAGATGTTTCAAATATGGGAAAAATCATTAAGTAGATAAATGCAGTTGTATTTATTTTGGTTTTGTATAGCAATAGAGAATTAATAACTAGCATCATGTATGTAAACATTATTATATCTAAATGGTACATACATGTTGCAATCATAAATGAATTATTCTTTGTCAGTACACTGGCAATAGGTTTATTGTATCACATTACAAAACAGCAACTTTTTACATTAATAGGTAGGGTAGTTTGGAGAAAAGGAAATAATTTAGTAGTTTGCGTTAGAAGAGAAAATCTAGTCCCAATAGTAATTATTGGGTGTCCATAATTGTAGTGATGTAGCTAATCATTTGAAATCAGGCACTGTATTTAAATAGGTCAATGGTCTATGCTGTGTAATCACTCTATGGAATGACTGAACAAATAATGCACAAACAAGAATTGTGGTAATATATTGAAATTGAATTGCTTGAAAAAATAAAAGGAAATTCCATATCAGTAGATAGTTTTAATTGTGATTACATTTTTACCAATTTTATGTGGCAGAAAGCTTTACAAACTTTGTCCAAACAAAAAGCAAAGAAAGATATATTCTAGGGTATTGACTCCATTCAGGTTGCATTAAAAGAAGGAAATAACTAATTGATGCAAGACTACATCATATACACACACTAATGAAGACTGACTTAGGGTTATATTTAGAAACTTTAGACCCCATGTATTTCACTACTGCATGCCTTTCTGCACACTATTTGTTAAAACACACTGTGAAGACTGATTATTGTTATAAGATTTACCACCTTAAAAACAAAACAAATTCATACATGGGGTGGAATGGGTATAGATGTCATCTGCTAAGGAGGGGACTTTATTTACAAAGAAAAGTGAAAAATTATAATAGATAAGTTTTCTGTTCCTTTCATTGTTTTGTGTATGTATACAGAGTGGGTCATTTAAGTTGAGGTGGTAGAGTATCTCCAAAACTAAGCATTGTAGAAGGAAAGGTTGTAATAAAAGTTGCTTGATATTATGGGGGAAGTAAATGTCATTTGGAGGACGTTATGATGGTCATTTTAGGGTGAATTTAAATTTTGTAAATGAGAACCTACATTTTATATGTTTTCTCATTAGAAAATGGTTCATAAGAAAGCTGTTTATTTTGTGATGAGGAATAAGGAAATAAAATAAAAAATGTTGATTCTCAATTACGAAATGTAACATGACCCTCAAATGACCATCCATGTATTGTTCAACCATTCATTGTGCTCTTTCTACACAGCCATTAAGAATTTTTGTTATTTACGTTTGTGTAAGAAATTGCAAAGTGCTTTATACAAATGCTTTTTAGTTTTTTATGAGGAGGAATGAGAAAACGACATAAAAGAACAAAAAATTAAATTGACCCTAAAATGACCATCACAACATCTTCCAAATAAAATACAACTAATGGCATTTGCTTTCCCCCATAATATCAACCCACTTTTATTCAAACATTTCTTTCTACAACACTTAGTTTTGGAGATATTGTACAGTTTCAACTTAAATGGTCCACTCTGTATATATTTCCTTCCATTGAATTTTTAATAAAATCATTTACTTCTTTGATTGTATTTGCTCAAATTGTTAAATAAAAACATCCATTTTACTTTATGTATTATCTCCATTGCTTGAACCTTTATGAGTTTAAAGATCGCTACCTATTTGATTTTTAAATTGAATACACAATAAGTAAACATGTGTGTTCATATTACCAACTCTTAACTTTTAACCCGTAAAATGTAGAGGAGTGTAGGTCTTTTTATGACTTTATGGCTTTGTGAGCAGATTTAAAATGTTAGATTTTCTCCAAATGCATAACAAAGCATTAAATTCTATTGCATAATATTGTAACTTACGATTACAGACTAAATGTACTGCTCTAATTGATATACAGTGCTACGATAGGCCAGAGTTTATCTGTATTTCTTTATTACAGTCATGGTCCCCTGTTACTGGGCTGTAACAAAATGCATGGCATGCAGATTTAACATTTTGTGTGCACCACTAGTGACCTCTTAGCCGCCAGCAGTGAGGGTGTGAATATGAGTATGGGGTGACATGAACCGTGAGGTCAACTCCTCCATGTAGATTATTAATCTTATTCCCATTGTATGGCTGTGATATATATTTCTCATATTTTGTAACAGCTTTTTGTTAACAGTTTATGTTGTGGAGCATAAACTGTGTATAATCTAGGAAGTGGCGATGGATAATGCTGCATGAAAGCAGCTAATCTTCTGCGATGAGGGCGTGGCCTAAGTGTCTTGAACATTACCAACCCAGGAAACATCAATGCGCGTAATATAATAACATTTCAACATTAAATTAGCCTTCCACGAATGCATTAAGGAAGTATAAAATGTTGGCATGAAATACTTATGTGCTTTTAATAATAAGCATGTTTCCTCTTTGGAAAAAAAAAATCAGGGAAACTAAAAATATGTATACGCTGTAATATTTTAATATCCAATTGTTGGTTATTTGATACTGTTAAAAGCTTTAGGAAATTGGACACAAGGTCATTAAGACAAAATTTCTTTTAAAGCCTGAGGCACAGAGGTCATTAAGGCAAAACAAGTAGCAGTTTGATATTAAGGAATTCTTTGTTATAGTGTATCAAAGTATAGTTATTGTACAAAGTGAACTAACGCTGCATGTTGATTCATACCAATGAGAATGCTTTAATCTCAAGAGTAAACAGATTATCGCACATAAGAAATATAAGGTGCACATATTACATAGAAATAGTGGCAAGTTTAGTATATTTTCTGACTTTTCGTTTTTGAGTATGTGTTTTCAGACACACATACGGACCTTTTTCTAAAAATGCTTTTTTGTTTGTTTGTGTTTTTTTTCTATCAAGGCCTCAAAATATGTAATTCTGGTGAAATCTCTATATTGAACTTGCAATATCTTCTCTACCTACTATGTAGAGAAAGTAAACACACACAGATATGGATGAAACTTTAAATATTTACACTTTGGGACTCTGTGATATGGTTTGTAAAATTGAAGAAGAATCGTTTTCCAGTAAAGGGTCCCCCCCTCCCCTCACAATAGTAAAATATTAATGAGTTTAAAAATATCACACAAGGTATTTGCCCAAAGTTTTATTTTTATTTTGCTCCTCATTCACAACTGATAAAAACATGGGGTGAGCTTTAGTATTACAATTGTAGTTTGGAGCATGTCCTGAAATTAGTTTCATATAAATTTGTGGTGCATTGCATTAAGATGCTGCTGTTAGTCAGATATAAGAATAATAGTGCTCATGTTGATGACACCAATACACATGCCCTCTATGTATTTCAACTGCAACACCTTGCTGTACATTCTGTACATGGGTTGGCAACATGTTATGCTTTCAGCATGTTTGTACTGTTAGTAACAACCACATAGGCCACACCCTTGTGACTGCTAGCAGAAGACTAGCAGCTTTTCTACAGCATTACCATGGTGATCTTTGCTTTAAGACACATTTATTCTGGTACCATGTAAAATTTCAGCGTGTGATAGAAAGAAGCAGTACTACCAGGGTTTCAAGGATTCTTATAAACAGAATTTATTTTAAAATCAAATAAGGGGAGTAAAACTTGCATTCTGATCCCATCATTAGAGGTAGTGAAAGATAATAGGGCTAAAAAGTAGAAACTTCCAGGAGGAAGGGATGAGGCGAGATAGTATGAAAGGCGGTACAGCTGGATCCTTATTGTTTCAAGATAGAGCATCCCTGGATATGTCTATCTGGAAGAACGGATGGACAGGTTTGGGCAGATGGTTTCATGTGGGAAAGAAACAACTTCTTAAAGCATATCCACAGCATGTGCCACATACTGCTGACTGTTCTATTAGGCCCTGCAACCAATGAGAAGAATTGAGGTACAGGAAGATACATGTTAGTATAAAATCAACCTAGGATTTGCCTAAGCCTTGAAAGAACTCAAATTGAAGGTGGCTGGTCCAATGGGATCAAATTCAGGACCTTCCAAATTTGAGTCTCGGATGCTACAGGCAGAGAGAGCCATTCTGGTCAGTGAGAAAGGTAATAAATGGACAAGATTAACTTGTATTCGTGGGCCAGATGTAATATTGAAATATGATAAAACAGCATCAATTATATTGCCAGGTGTAACTAATCCTCACAGTTATCTAAATGTGAACATTTTTCCTGAAAAGACCAACAAAACTATGGCAGAAAGCTTAAAAGGTTCTGCATCTACTGCCACAACCTTAAACGTAACTCTATTGCCAAACAGACCTCCAGATTAATAGTTTAATTGGTTTTGTTAATAGTGCTGTCTTAATGAATTTGAATCCACAATTTACAAAATGTATATGTACTAGTTGTCTTCTGATTGAAATACATTAGTGAATATGCTCTATTCTTATTTAATGTTGTGGCTAAATGCAATTTTTGTACATTTACTGCACTGAAGATTTTATTCTAAAATTTCTGTCATCACAAAATTATTACGCTTTGCTGGACGAGGAGAAGTTTTATGGAAGTTTCAATTTCAGGAAGTTGGCAAGTATGTAAGTTAAAACACTTGTTTTGTTTTATTGTTGCATGGAGATTCATGTTCAATGAAGTTTTCAGCGATATGCAAAATATTATACTTAACTCTCTTCAATAGCACTCGCAACCCAAAGTCCATTCAGCCTTACCAATAATGAGGCATATGTTGGACCTCTAAAAAGAGAAATGAACACACTTGGATTGTTCTTAATTCTGATTGCATTTTTGTGTAAGGTAGATAGTTTTAGAGGGGAAAAAAGTTAAAAATTGCAAAAGGTAAGCTGGAACCCATAAAAATGTAAAACATATAGTCATGCGGAAATACAAGTGGCAGTCAGAAAGTAATGCCTCCTCCTTTTTGCAAGAAAACTAAATGAACTCTACACAGCATCAAAATGAATTTTTCCTTTTCCAGTTTTCCCTTTTCTTTTTTTCAGTAAGCCTTGAAATAAGCATGTATTCTAGTATGGTAAAACTCACAGTCCTTCATCAGTGATTTGGCATACAGAATTTTTCAGGGTCTCATCTTCAGATGAACTTCCTTGAGGAGCCAAAACAGATGGAAGTCTGATTGTACTAAATTAGGGTGCATGGTGGATGAGACAGACTTGCCAGTCAGTTCTTACAGCCTTGCCAGTGGTTAGGGTGCATGGTGGATGAGACAGACTCATCAGTCAGTTTTCACAGCCTTGCCAGTGGTGCGGATTACTGGTGTTGCTTTGTTGTGCAAAAGAAAAACATCTGGAGCCAGTTTCACCAATCGATGTTAAAAATACTCTAACATCTTGTTTGTTAGCAAGGTGTTCAAAGTTTAACAAAATGTTTAAACTTTATTGTTTCAACAAGCTTTTACAGCAAATTGTTAGCTTACATTTTTTAACGTCAAAGAAAACTGCGAATGCTAGCTTCCGAGAAGGTGGTGGCCGAACTACACTGCTTCGAAAGTGCTCTGATGCACGTTTAGCTACGTATCGCTGCACTCCCTGTGTCAGTAGTAGACAACTATTTACATTTATAGCAATTGCCATGTGATGTTCCTTGTTCATGGCAATTGCCATGTGATATTCCTAATTGCTATGTCAATTGAAATAAATGTTTCACCGTTTGAAATGTGTTAATTAACATCTGGTTAATAAGTATAGATGCATTATCAAGTGCGAAAAAGCCAATGGTCTTGCATTAAAGAATAAGATTAGAGCTTGGTACAAAATCTGCGAATAATTTAATTGGAATGAACACATTTCTCCTAAGTCCAGTAAGCAACTGCAGCAATTTAATGCTAACATAAATTCAGCACCAGAAACATTAGGGGTGAAGAGCATTTAAGATGGTTTAAAACTGGTGGTAGACACTGCATTGAAACTAAAGTGGAAGAAAATGTGTTATCGCTAATTAATTAAGCAGACCCCCCCCCCCCCAAAAAAAAAAAAATGCTGTTTGCTTCTTGAAGCAATTGCTTTGGGAACCTTCCAGATAAACCACAAACGTTAGCTTTGGAAATACCAACTTTATCACTAAGTAAATGAAAAATGTTACTAGCAAGTCTGGGTACCTGGTTAACACTTGTAGCATAGGAGAAAGAGCCATGGTTCTGTTGGTAGTATTCTAACTTCTCGTATTTTCCATAAAGCCATGCTCATGATCCCTTGGACAGTCTATTGCTATAAAAATTCCTCCTTTTGCAGGGCTTCAAATTTATTTTGACGTAGGACTGCTCTTCTATTAGGAATGGCATTTGTAGCAAACTCTCATCAACAGCTTGGTTTGTGGCAGCCATTTTCCAGCTTCTAACATTTATTAAAACGTGTAACACAGATATGGTGATGTTAACTTAACACGTTAAAGTTAACATTGTGTTAAAATTTAGCATCTGTTAGTGAAACCAATCTGCAGTAGTCTCTGATGGGCAAACTCACTGAAGCTGTGCTTTAAGTTTCTTGAGTGTGTTAACATATTGGACAGAATTTATTGTGCTTCCCTTGCTCCTAAAATTCAACCAGAATCGTATCCTCCACAATCCAAAATACTGTGGCCATAACTTTCGCTGCCAATTGCACTGCATTTTTTCTCCCCTGGTGACAATTTGCGATACCATTCCATTTATTGCCTCTTAGATCCAGGTTCAAAATTATCTGATGTGATGTATTCACAACTTTCTCTACCCTCTATTGCTTATTAGTGAGTATACAAATTATTCCTACTAAGCCCATTTTTATATCTACTATGTTTTAATTCAAATAAACCTTTGCAGAAATAGCTACATTACACATTTTGTTATAGATAAAAAGAGAACAGCGGTAGTCAGTTGTTTATGAACTGGACGCTATATGCTAGCCTTGAAATTCCATACTGTTTAAATGCAATCGCAAGAAACAGCTGAATGCCGAAAGGACTTTAAAGAATGGCCAAGAAATGAACAATTCGAACCATTAATAACCAGTACCTTAAGAGATGGCTTATGCCCAAAAAAGCTTATTTGAAATAAATTGAGTGTTTTAGATTTATAATTCTTGTGTAATATGTTTTCATTTATTGCTTAAATGTTTGCCAATTGTACAAGATTATACAAAATTCCTTCCAAATGAAGAGGACTTTAAAGGTTATTCCCAGAAGCATCAAGATATACATTTTATTTGTCATGTAAATATCTTTATGGCATTTGAATAAAAATTATTAGAGCCATATTTTAGAAAATCAAAATTTTTTATAAATGTTCCATGTAAAGGGTGGTTAAGGGTAGGGGGATTTTCTTGAAAATCTTCGTGTTGCATCCTTGGAA
This sequence comes from Deroplatys truncata, assembly GCA_030765065.1. Taxonomy (NCBI): domain Eukaryota; kingdom Metazoa; phylum Arthropoda; class Insecta; order Mantodea; family Mantidae; genus Deroplatys; species Deroplatys truncata. The sequence goes on from CM060976.1 coordinate 226,027,121, forward strand.
GATACTGAACTTAAATACCAAGTTTGGTATTTATCCGACTTTTTGTTTTTGGGTTATGCTGTTCACACACACACACACAGACATGGACCTTTTTCTAAAAATGCCTTTTTGGATTCAGGGAGCTTCAAAACATGTATTTCCGGTGAAATCCCGATATCAAAATTTTGGGTAGAATGGAATACCTTCTGTACCTACTGTCTTCCACAGCAAAGAAAGTCCCTGGGGAATGAAGGGCAAAGGGGAAATTGCTGATAAGACACGGTCCGAACCCTGCCTACTTGCTTATGTTACCCTTATTTATGACACACACGACAGCTCAGTTGAATAGTTTTACTCCTTGCATAGCATGCGTTCTCCGTCACACATTCACTGTCCTTGTTGCACTTTTTCCAAACAGATAAGAGTAGCACATTCCTGTCAGGGACTTTCTTTCTGTTGGCGAAAAGTACTATGTACGTGCTAGAGAAAGTAAAAATGATTCCAAATTTTGTCTCCAGTCTCCATTTTTACTGAAAACCTCTCCCAGAGGAGTTCTTGAAGCACTGCGACATATTGGAGAGTCTCTCTTTTTCTTTTTCCTGGAAGCTGAGCAGTTTTGGTTTAACCATCATGAACAAACCTTTCAGTAGCCTCAGTTTATCAATAATGGCATTATGCTGACTTTATCGATGGAGGGCATGAGAGACAATTCAACTATTGTTACTTGGTGTTCGCCAGAGTTAATTTCAGCAACTTGATGGAAATTGCTTGGAGTGGTGACACTGGTAAATCTGGTTTTCATAGCCATTGGGGTTTATCTTTCATCTTCTTTATAGCAACAAATCCGTCATCCAACAGAGTTGACATCCACTGTGCATCTCCTTAAACTTTTTTCAGCCTTTAATGAATGTTAACTGGCCATATCACATTCCATGTTCAGGAATTCAATCAAAGCATGCTCTGATATGGATGTCGTAATTTTCTAAATTTATGCAGTGCTGCCACCTGTTGACTTTGGAAGCAAATGTTCCACATTACCAACCTATTTGAGAAAAGCAATGAGAAACATTACTTTTTGACTGCCCTGTGTAAAAACACTATTTTTGGCAAAGTAAATATCTAGAGAGAGTTGACCTAGATGTAATGTAAGGTTTTAATTTGTCAAAGGTTTTGAACACAGGCAGCTGTACAACTCCATATATATGTTCTTATACAGCATCACATTTGGGATTTTAATACTGTTAATGAAACATTGCCTATGTTGCAATATACAAGATGTCCCAGAAATCAACCAAGCAAGCATTGTGGGACAGTCCATAGGTATAGAAAATCTGTGATTCCTTTTGCTACATTTCAAAGTTATGATACATTTTCAGTATTGCATATCAGTACTGTTAAGTCAGTATAAATGAATGGATGTTATAATTTGCTTTACAAAATGTTTAAGTCCAACTCAGGTTGTAAAAATGTGAGATTGTCCAGCTTAGGGAGTGGTCTTTGTTTAAGTATGTGTTTATTGTGGTACCAGGAAGAATTTCAGCATGTATGACAGAAAGACTTAGTTCTATCAGAATCTTAAAGGATTCTTATAGAATGCAATTCCTATTTATTGGGCATTTAATTTCATTGCACAATTATAATGTTTTGCTGGACAAGGGAAAGTTTAATGGATTCCAATTTCAGGGAGTTGGCAAGTATCTGTGGTTAAAAAGAAAGCATTTTTAGAAAAAAGTTTGTGCATGTGTGAGAGAGAAGAGCATAACTCAAAAACAAAAACTTAGATAAACACCAAACTTGTTATTTAGGTTCAGTACCTTCTGAAGATCCAAATCAAAGATTTTCAACAAAATCTCCCCACCTCAAACTACCCTTTACATGGAGCATTTTTCAAAAAGTTAGATTTTCTAAACAATGGCTAATGATTTTGATTATAATACCATATATTCAAGATATTTGCACGAATACCACTATCTAGCTGACAACAGCATTTATCTTACACTTGAACTTATATCACAGATATCAGTACTGGGCGCTTGTGTTTTTTTTTTTTTACTGCATTATTTATGTACTTCCTGATAATACCTTGATATTAACAGGTGTCCATTAAATAAAGTTCAGGACAAACCTAAACAAGCTCACTTTATCCATTGCCTACTGCATGTCCTTTTGATAGCTATGACCCAGTGCAGTGGATCTTCATTCCAGGAAGAAGGGCCATTAATAAGCTTTGTACTGTAGTACACATTGGGGCGTATGCATAGATTTCATGTTGGTCTGGACCAAAGGCCGAACCAAGTTTTTCAACATTAATAGACGATAAAAAGTCGTGGGCCAAGAAAGGACGTGGATCAGCAAGGAGAAAATGTTACATGACGAAGAAAGGTAGTGCTGCACATCTGCAACAGTCCATAGAGCATAAACTAACCAGTTACTCCCAAGTATATAACTTTCTATGGTAGTTTCACAGCTGATTTTTCATTGATTCTGTGCTCACTCTCAGCAAAAGATGGAGATAATCAAGAAACGTGCACTAAATCGGGCAGAGGAGGAAAATGCCTGTTTTCCTTATACAAAAAGTTATGGATATTGCTGAAAACAAATCGGTTTCGACAAATGCCAAAAAAAGAAAGAAAAAAAAAAGATGTAGGGAGATAATATATTAGGCAGTTTTGTGCATGATTCTAACCTATTGTTACTCTCTCCCATTTTTGGAAACTTTCTTATCCACCAGATATGCTGTTTCATGGCATTGTTAATCATTTCATTAAGAATATAACTTGCTGGAACATTAACTTTTAACCTTAAAAATCATTCATTCTTTCATTCATTATCTGTTTACCCTCCTCTTATGTAGGACTTACACCCCCCAGGACTTACAAGCGGGTGCCTGGGGTCAGAGGCCCGTCGAGGAGCAGACACTCATGGATCAGACAGAGCATCCAGGATGGGTGATCAGCCCGATGCCTGGTATGGGATGAAGGAAGCAGATGAATCGAAATGTTGGTGAAATGGATGAAAGGAAAGGTGATGATGGAGCAGTTGGTGGAATGAATGGCGGGGGAAACCGGAGAACCCGGAGAAAACCCGCCCAGACGCCGCTTCGTCCACCACAAATCCCACATGCAGGTCCCTGGGATTGAACCCGGGCCGCATCGGTGGGAAGCGAGCGGTCTAACCACTCGGCCACGGCGCCGCCAACCTTAAAAATCACAGAATGAAATTGAATGTAAATAGCAAGCAACATAAATTAAAATGTATTAAAATGTATCTCACTCTGGATCTTAGCCAAATAAATATTCTGTGATATTAATTATAGAGAAATAATTGCCTGAGGTAATCCTGATATATTAGAAAGTTTCCGGGCAGTTGTAATCCTCCTGTGTTCACTAGGAAAACGCAAGTAAAACCTAAATTACTTTGAACTTAATGCAACGTAACGGTCTTAGACATTGTATTAAATGGAGCTATTTAGGATTGACTTAATTTAATGTGACATAACTTAAGAATTTGGCATTGTCTAACTTTTCCTTCCTGTTATGTCAAGTTTAATGTTACATGGTAATTAGAACCAATCGACATAAAGTAATCAAAGAGTTATTCCTTTTACAAGTGCATCCTAATTAGATCTTTACTTTAGCAGCATTTCTTAACTTTGCATATGTCCCATCATGTTAAGTAAAGTTCATTGTGATCCCGGCTTAATGAGGAGCAAGTCTAGCAATGACACCTGAGACATTGCTTATAATGCGGCTTACTGATGCATGACTAAGATCAACAGTGTTTTTTGGTTCCTTCTTGCATAATACGGAAGTGCTATTAGCATTTCTGTTTCAGTTACGATACTCAAGCCTTGGTTGTCATATAGGTTAGGACAAATCAGTTCTATCAGCCTTCTAACTTTTGTTTTACTTAACTTGTATCTGTTTTTCAAGTTTAGGTCGTCATACTTTCCAATTGTCTAATCTTGGTAGATAGTCTTACTCCATTGTCTCATTTTGCAAATTCAACAGAAATGTCACCATTGGAGAATTCGTAAACTAAAATACAAGAATTGCCTTGCAAAGCAGACAGCAAACAAAATGAAAGTTAGTGTTTTATTACTTGGTTTTTTTTACCATTGTTTTAGAATAAAATGGAAGTGACAAAACGAAAAAGGGCTCAAAACTTTCTCATGATTATGAAAGACAGCTAAACCTCATAGAAACATATAAGATTGCACGAGAATAAAAAGTCTAATGTGGTAACCTGGATGGGGAAAAAATGTTATGAGACAATCGTGTCAGAGTTCACATAACCTTCGCTCTGTGCTGGTTAAATTAAATTGAGCTTTATTTATGGACGCTCTTTAACTGCTGTGGTTCTTAGCGTCCCATTCTATATTGGGCGTGAAAGACCGGAAATTTTGCTCAGAGGCCTCTTTATCAGGCTTGAGGTTCTTTTACGTGCCGTATCTACGACACAGGACCACCGGTTTACTTCCGTTCCAAAGGAAGCCATGCTAAGGATTTTTACGCCCGAAAAACCCATCGCCCTCCGCCGGGTTTGAACCTGCGACCTTGGGAACTAGAGGCTAGCACGGTGCCACTAGTCCACGGAGGACGACTCTGTGCTGGTGACTAATTATTTCTCATTTCCTTATGCTCCTTCTGCTAAGCCAAAATCCTACTATAATAATATTATAAAGGGAGAAAATTAGATGTATTTTTATATGGGTTAATGTTAAAAGCCACTCAACTGATTTTGATAATTCTTTCACCATTAAAAAGTCCAAGTCTATGTTGACAGATATGGACTATAAAACACTTAATTTCTATTCATACGTTAATAAAATACTAATAAGGATTTGCCTGTGTATTAGTACAAGAACACCTCAGAGTTGTAAAAGAACATACTTGCGAAGACTGTCGGGGAGAGGTTAAGGAAGTCGGATGTTCCGCTTATGTGAGTATGCAGATTTTTCGTTCCATTATTAGGAATAGCCAAGGCTGCACAAAATTATTATAAGGGGTAGAGGGGAGGATTAACCATAAAAATCTTCTAGATTATTGTACAATGATTTCATAAAGAATGGAGGTATGTGAAATTAATTAAAATCTCATTTGAGCTTAAAAAGTGGCCTCTCAAATGTTGGGTAAGCCAGCTAGTGTTTTATAAAAGGAAGCTTATAAATTTCGTCTTAGTCCAATGTTTGGAAATGATTATGTCTTTCTCTTATGACCTTAGGCTTTCTACTGTTAGGCAGAAGCATCATAATTTACTTATCATCCGATAAATACAATTCTGCCATGATTACTATTGCTAGTGATAAGAATTGTGTCAGTCCTGAACGTAAAAACTTATTTGTTGCATAATGGGCATATCGGCTAGTCCAACTAGCTGAAAATATATCGACACAGATAGCTTCTGAGTAGTGCTATCCAGAGATTGTAGAGTGCCAATCTCCAAGGAATTCCTAAATAGCTTTATTGACAGATTGTAGAACCGGCCCTTACACATAAACATAACATAAGCATAGAAGATTCTTCATACACCTCGTCATGTGATCATTCTGCCATCTCGCATCAAATTTTTTGTTGCCATGTGTTGACTCGCTAATTGACTTTCTGTGTAAGATCACAGGCCAGGAATCACTGGGATATCTACAAAAATTATGGTGATAGGTGGTGCTTTTTTGAGAGTTACAACATCCTTTAACCAGGAGCTGTTCATTTTGATACATGTACATAACCTCTTTTGTTGTATGTACTGTCTGTGGTCACTTCACAGGCTCAACTGTTTCATGCTCTCTTGCGATTTGCTGCCGCTTATGTTTTCGTTTGTTGTTGTTGTGAATGACAGCATATTTTGTTAAATTTATGCTTGTTTTATGTGTTATATTTATACTTAATTTTCATTGTGAATTGGTCCCTAATTTAGGCTGATACAAGCAGTCTTACCATGACCATCTGTTTCTTTTGCGAGAAATCAGTCATTACTCCAACATCTTGTTATAAAGCGCAATCAGCGATGTGATAACTGTAAAGAAATATTATGGGCCCATAAATCATTAAGTTCCTTTTCTGAACATGTTTATCTAGGAGTCGTCCACAATCCCGGAAATTTTATTGAATTGAGACACTCTATACGCAGTACAACATACTATAGTGCTCTTTTGCTGATATAAATATTCTCTTACACATTTTGATAAAAATCCTTAAGGAACAAGTGAATAATTTAATGTATTACCATGGACTGTAGTACAGACAGACCTCTCCACCAGATTTATGTGTAACTTTGATATGCTGTGCCACCACTTCACCTAAGTATAACTGCTGTAGATAAAGTAACACCACTTCATTTACGCATACTCGCCTAGAGCTTAAACTAAGGTTAAATGTTTTACTGTGGTTTTATGCATTCTAAGTGCTTTTGCTCACCTTGCGCTAATTTGATTGCTAAATAATAATCAGTACTATTGAAAGTAGGAATACAATAGCTTAAGAGTGTAACAGCAAATTTTAGAAACAAAATGCAGAATTTTGTGTGTGTGCATGAATAGCCATATAATTCAAACATAAAGCTTTCCTGCCATATAAAATTGATAAAATAATTAATCAAACAATGCATTTAATTTTTTTTTAATGACCAACTTATGTGTAATTAGTAAGTATAACACATGCAAGTCAAAACTGAAAAGATTGGTCTGCATGAAGGCAAAGGTATGAAGTTACTATGTGATTAAATAATTATTTATGTTTTATTTTAGGCTTCCAATAATTACTTCAGTATTATGTCATTTCAATTTTAAATTTTGTTGCTAATTCTGTTGAGCAATCGTTGATTTCTCAGGTTAAAAATCTCTCTTGCTAAAATGCAGGCTTTGATTAATGTTCACAGTGAATGATATACGAGTATCATTCATTTATGTGCCTTTCTGTACATAAAGCAGTTATGATCATTGAAAGATAGTTTGTGAATCATACAGTAATTATACCTCAATATAAGTTACTCAGTAAGAATAAATGAAAATCATTGGGAATTAAACTGACAAAGTAAACCTAACTTAGGGCTACATATTAACATATTTTTGTGCTTACTAGGAATTTAATCCTTAGAGATTGGGTTCACTTTATCAGTGAGCATGTGTACTGCATGAAATTTTATTTGGGTTACAAACTCGTGGTTGGTTAGATTTAATTTCTTTTTTCTTTCATCTTTAAAAAGAAAAACAAAATCCAAGCATATTATTGTGATTTGTTCTTCATAAAGGAAAGTGTATCAAAGCAATCTTGATAAACCTGTATTGTTACATTAAAATTATATTTTTACACTCCCTGCATTTTGACAAAGTACGTACGTACGTACGTACCACATTCAAAATTACATTCTTGTATTAAGCATTTATTTTATTATGTTGTCATCCTTCTTTACTTTATTTTGTTTGAAATCAATAATTTCAAGATAGCAATCTTAATCAGTAACTTGCATTTGTCGCATTGTGCAAACTCCTCCTGTTCCTGTCCACAACTTTCATTGGTGTTACTCGCCACAGTTTGGGTGTTAATTTTTTAATTCCACCATTTAATCTTAAAATAAAGAAAAGGAAGAAGAAAAGATTAACAAGCCTCGTCTTGTATCGTGTATTAGCACCATCACAGAAACCAAAACTGTTGCAAAATTAAGTCATAAGTCACCTCAGCCAATGGTGCTGTGAGTTAATTGTAAAACTAATATCTGCTGTTTGCATAATTTGGGACATGAAATTTCAAGTCTGATGGCTCTAGCCGGCTGAAATGTTTGGTTATCACAGCAGAGTTCTCATGTGATACATCCATGAAATATTAAGGGGAATACATATATTCAGGGCCAGTTTCGCCAACAGATGCTAAATTTTAACATAGTGTTAAACTGATTTAACACTGAAGTTAACACAAATTCTGTTTTACCAAACAATGTTAACTTTAACAATGTGTTAAAATCCGTGATGACTTAACATTCCCATACCTCTGTGTTAAGGCATTTAACAAAAGTTAGAAATTGGAAAATGGCTGCCGCAAACCAAGTTGTTGATGCGAGTTTGCTACAATTGGCATTTTTTTAATGTCATTCCTAATAGAAGAGTAGTCATACGTCGTCATAAATTTTGAAACCCTGCAAAAAGAGAGATTTTTAAATCAATATAGGCTGTCCAAGAGGTCATGAGCATGGTTTTATGAGAAATATGAGAGGTTAGAATACTACTAACAGAAGCATGCCTCTTTCTCGTATGTAAGTGCTAATAAGGTACTTTGATTTTATGCTACTAACATTGTTCATTTACTTGTGATAATGTTGGAATTTCCAAAACTACCATTTGTGGTTTATCTGGAAGGTTTCTAATGCAATTGCTTCAAGAAGCGAACAGTATTTTTTTTTCAGGTCTGCTTGATTAATCGGCGATAACACCTTTCCGTCCACTTTAGTTTCAATGCAGTGTCCACCACCAGTTTTAAACCGTCTTAAAGGCTCTTTGCACCTAACGCTTCTGGTGCTGCACGTTATGTTAGCATAAAATTGCTAGTTGCTTACTGGACTTAAGAGAAACGTGTTCGTTCCAATTAAATTACTTGTGGATTTTGTCCCAGGCTGCAATCTTATCCTTTAATGTAAGAACATCAGCTTTTTCGCACTTGACAATACGTCTATACTTATTAACCAGATGTTAATTAATGCGTTTCAATTGGTGAAACGTTTATTTTAGTTGACATCTAATTCTAACTTCAAACAACCGGGAACATCACATGGCCAATGCATGAATGTAAATAGTTGTTGGCTACTGATACAGAGAGTGCAGCAGTATGTAGACAAAAGTGCATCAGAGTATGTACAGGAGCAGTGTAGTTCAGCCACTGACTTCTCGAAAGCTAGTGTTCGTAGTTGTCTTTGATGTTAACAAAATGTTAGCTAACAATTTGCTGTAAAAGCTTGATGCAACGCAAAAGTTTTAACCTAATTTTAAACTTTGAACAGCTTGTTAACAAACAAGATGTTAGAGTATTTTTAACATCGGTTGGTGAAACCGGCCTTTAGAGTACAAATATATACTTAGATGGAAAAAAAAAATGTTTCATATGTAACATGAAATTAAGAAGTGGCTGCTGTAGTAACCAGTGATATCAGTTGAAATTTTTTGGTACAGTTTTCTAACTTCAATTCGAAGAGGCTTCTGCTTCATCTTGTCAGTTCCTGAAATTTGGCAGTTTCATCGCAGCACTGAGTTAAGGCTGGTTCACAGTAATTAAGAACGGAAACAAGAACGACTACATTAAAATAAGTGTTGACAACTAATGGGAAGCTTTCCCAGGTGCAGGAAAGATAACTTGTACAGATTTTAACTTTCTTATTCCCATTCCTGAGGACAGTATGTGATCCATACTGTGCATATTAGACTCTTCACTAGAGAAATTATTCAAGGCAGTGGTTACACGAAACAGTCGCTAGAGCTTTCTCCAGCTACAAGCTGGTAAATCGAAACCGAAGAAATTCCAGCAAAGTACATTCTGACTCACTCATATTCATTGAACATTGATGCTTTTAGCAAAAAACATCACTTGTAGTTTGCTTATATGCAGCTCAAAACTGGCTATTGCCTCAAAAAACAACTGTGGCAAAAACTACAAAGAACAGCAAACACTGAGAATTACAGGTAACACAAATAACTTTAATGTATGCTATTAATAAAGGAATGACGTTTGATGTTATTAGGGGATTTCGAAATAGTAATGGATCTTGTTAAGACAATGTTCACTCAAACAAATTTTGACATTGGCTAACCTGCATTATGTTGATTGAATTGGAAGCAGCTGAAAAAACATCACAACATTACAAACAAATGACATCCCAAAGCGCACTTTTCCACTCTGTTACTAATATTCATTCCTGTTTTCTTTCCTGAGGTATTGTGAACCAAAATGTTATATGCTGTTTTGTTTCCAGTTCTTGTTTTGTTCTCAGGTAATTGTGAACCAGCATTTGAAATTATATAAGGCATCATAGAGATTGAGCAGAATTAAAAACTGTTTTAAGCAGACAAAAGAAGGAATGAAAAGTATAAAAATATCCAGAAAGCCAAATTCAGCAAGGTGTATAGTTGCTCATGGCAGCCTGCTGACTGAGAATCTGACATACATAATTATTTTAAACAACAGAACTAAGTTCAAAATTAAACCACTTTTGGGCTAGAGTGCCATGCTTTATTGGGGATGTGTTTTTGTTAAAATTAAATTGAGTTTTATTTATGGATGCTCTTTAACTGCTGTAGTTCTTAGCGTCCTATTCTATATTGGGCGTGAAAGACCGGTAATTTTGTTCAGAGGCCTCTTTATCAGGCTTGAGGTTCTTTTACGTGCCATAAATCTACGACATGGGACCACCAGCTTTACGTCCCTTCCGAAGAAAGCCATACTAAGGACTTTTACGCCCAAAAAAAATCCATCACCCTCCGCCGGGTTTGAACCCGTGACCTTGGGAACTAGAGGCTATCACGATACCACTAGTCCACGGAGGACGACTATGTAATAGATTCTAACCATGAAAGGTTGAAAAATGTGTAGCCTCATATAAGATGCCATCATACTGAGCTAATGTTATCTTTCATTTCGAAGGTAAGTTTTTGTGTGCGCTACGTAGGCTGCTGTGACCGTTAGTCAATTATGGTCAACAATACTTATGCCTCTAAAGATCCGCATAAGTATTGTTGGAATGCCAGCGTTTTGTTTTTCATATGGAGAGTATGGCAATGATGTAACAAAATTACATGATCCTTATGAGAATTCCATAGAGATGTCACTTGCAGGCATTGTTAGCTGAGCTTACCATAATAAGCAGATGACTAAGGCAGACAGGTATGTGAGTCATTCACTGATAAAGCATAAAATGAGAGGAGGAAGACATACCATAGTGGTACAAAAATTATCACCAAGCAGCAACGATAGTGTGCATAACATTGATAATTGATATTAGTCACAGATGTTGAACTCTGTCAGATAAAGGCATTTCTTTTATAAGAATTATAGTTATCTGTGTATATACACACACTCTCTCTCTCTCTCCCTCGCTCTCTCTCTTTGATGGCAGGAATGCTGTCGCTGCTGCTGCTGCAGTTATTTCCATATCTTGGCACTGGTAAAGATGAAAATTAAGCAATAGAGAAATCTGCAGTGCTTAAAAATAATGAAAACCTTTGTTGTGCTGTACACTAAACTTGTTCTATTTTAGAATTCTCTCTTCTTATCAATTAACTGTATTACATTCTCATATGAAAGTGATGTACAGATTTCTCACTGTATTTTTAATTGACTCATTTGTTTAATGCTTTAGATTTCCTTAAAGCATTATGCATATTCGCCAAAATCCTTTGTCTTGCATGACTTATAATACGAGGGCAGTTTCTTATTGCACAGACATGTTGGAAGTATAGAAACTAGTGTAACACCAACAGCAAACAAAGTAACATTACCATACTTTGCAACTTTTACGGTTTGCTCATAAAATGTACAGGAGTAGAGACCATTTATGCAAATGTACTGCACTGAGGGCCAGTTTCACCGACCGAAGTTAAAAATGCTCTAACATCTTGTTTGTTAAGATGTTCAAAGTTTAAGATAATGTTGAAACTTACATCAAGCTTTTGCAGCAAATTGTTAGTTAACATTTTGTTAATGTCGGAGACAGCTGCGAATGCTAGCTTTTGAAAAGGCAGTGGCCGAACTACACTTCTTCTGAACATGCTCCGATGCACTTTTGTCTACATATTGCTGCATTCTCTGTGTCAGTAGCAAACAACTATTTACATTAATGGCAATTGCCATGTGATGTACCCAATTGAGGTTAGAGTCACGATGTCAACTGAAATAAGTGTCACCATTTGAAAAGCGTTAATTAACATCTGCTTAATAAGTATAGATGTATTATCAAGTGTGATAAAGCCTACGGTCTTACATAAAAGACTGCACCCTGGGATGAAATCTGTGGGTAATTTAATTGGAATGAACGCATTTCTCCTAAGTCCAGTAAGCAACTGCGGCAATTATATGCGAACATAAGGTGCAGCACCAGAAATGTTAGGTGCGAAGAGTGTGTAAGATGGTTTAAAACTGGTGGTGGACACCGCATTGAAACTAAAGTGGATGAAAATGTGTTATCGCTGATTAATCAAGTAGACAGAGAAAAATACTGTTTGCTTCTTGAAGCAATTGCTTGTAGCTTTGGAAATACCAACATTATCATCCACCAAGTAAATGAAAACTGTTTGTAAGCATAAAATCGAAGTACCTAATTAAGACTTATAGCATAGGAGGAAGAGGCTTGTTTCTGTTAATAGTATTCTAAAACCATGCTTGTGACCCCTTGGATAGTCTGTATCACTTTAAAGGTTCCTCCTTTTGCAGGGTTTCAAATTTATTATGACGTACAACTGCTCTTCTATTAGGAATGGCATTCAAAAATGCCAATTGTAGCAAACCCATATCAACAGCTTGTTTTGCAGCAGCAAATTTCTAATGTTTAACATTTGTTAAATGCCTAAACCCGGGGTATGGCGATGTTAACTTAACACCGACTTTAACAAATTGTTAAAGTTAACACTGTGTTAACATTTAGCATCTGTTGGTGAAACCGGCCCTAATTGGTTTACAGTGCTATGATAAGCCAGAGCTTATCTGTGTCTATCCATCACGATCCCGATCCCCCTTTGCTGGCCTGTAACAAAATGTATAGTGTGCATATTTAAAATTTTATTCCTTCACAAATGACCTAGTAAATGGGTGCGAAAATTTAATAATGGATTATGTGAATTGTAAACTACCTCATGTAAATTGCTTGTTGTTCATGTTGTATGCCTGTGGTGTTTTGTTTCCCAGCTTTTGTTTATAGTTCATGTTATGAAATCTCTGTGTAGCTTAGGAAGTGGTGTTCTTTGCTTTAATACATGTTTTTTTGTGGTACAAGGAAGAATTTCAGATGTGTGACAGAAAGAAGTAGTGCTGCCAGGTCTTCAAGGTTTCTTATGAAATGTAATTCTCATTTATTGGGCATGTTATTTTTGTACATTTTATGCATTCTAAATTTCATATCATCGCAAAATTATTACACTTCTGGGTGAAGGAAAATTTTATGGGTTTCAGTTTCAGGAAGTTGGGAAGTTTGCATTAGAGTGATTAAACTTAAATGTTCACTGCAGGATTAAATTGCAACAGCTTGCAATCAGGTAGTCAGGCCTGTCATCAGATTGACTGCCAGATAGTAAAGATGTAGTGTTATTTGTTTGCATACATAGCATGCAAAATTTTACACTGGAGAGGTTTGTTATATGACATTATCTCTTGCACAAGAAATTCTCCATTTGTATAATGAGGGGCAGTTTAAACAGATTCTTGATGACTTTTAGACTTCCAGTGCCTTTCCTTCTGGCTGATCATTTGTTCATACTCTGCATGCTGCTATGTGTAGTGATGCATAATTGGCAATTTGGCAAACAAAGCTACTCTTGCCATCCATGATATGGAGCATTAGGGATGTTATTTGCTTTCACTTGAGACAGAAAATAATTTAAGCATTTAGTTCTTTTAAAGTTATTATAATTTTAGTTTAAAAAAACCAAATTTCCTCAGTCATTATGGAAATGAAGGTTTATGGTGAAGTAAGTTTATCTCGCTAAATACCATTTTACTGTTTAGGAAGTGTAATTTATATGGAGAGCCTCTTAAAAAGTTACACTTTTAGAGTTCTTCCCTCTGAAATATTCTTAATACATATTATGAATGCTACTTCATTCCCACTGCTGGGAATGGTCTAGAGGTGCCATGCAAGCCTCTAGTTCCTGAGGTCGCAGGTTCAAAGCAGGTGGAAGGCGATGGATTTCTTTTTTGCTGTAAAAATCCTTAGCATGGCGTCCTTCAGAAGGGAAGTAAAGCAGTGGTCCTATGTCATAGATTTACAGCATGTCTGGGCACAATTTCCAGTCTTTCATGCCCAATATAGAATGAGACGCTAAGAACCATGGCAGTTAAAGAGCATCCATAAATAAACTCAATTTAATTTTTCATTCCCACTGCAAAACAAAACCTCCTCCTCATTATGGTAATCACATGTCAGATCAAGTACTTCTCTCACTAATGGAGATCAACTATGTCATGAAGAGTAGTACCCCAGAAAGTTGTGACAAGAAGGGATTTTAAAATCAGTAATTTTAAAAACTGTTCTTTCACACTGGTTGTGTTTGGGCTAAGGTTGGAGAGCTGGGTCAGACTTGAAACATTCCTTGTCATGGCTGGGAATTGTCGGTTTCCATTTCAGTGCTCTACCACTGAGGTACCATGGCAATATGCTCAAATGTGTGTTTAACTGTCTCATCTGATTCACGTACCTCATTAAACCTCAAATACTTGGGATAACATGCCTTAAGGCAAATTGCAAGCACTTGAATTTCTGAGTGTATAGATAACCACTGCTGCTAGTTTGTTTTGATAATTGCGTTTTATGCTGGTTTGTGAAAACTATGGAATGTGGAAACTAAATTAGTAGTAACACTGCAGATGGCCTTAAAGTATGATATGAATGTGTTCAAAAAATATCAAACCTTATTTTTTTCCCACGTAAACCAATGAAGCATAGGAGGCTCCCTTCAGTGAAGATATGGAGGGGACATTTATGTGCAGTCGTGAATTTTTTTTCCTCCTGCAGAAAGTGTCAGTCGCTGGCAGTTGGCCTACGAGAGAAGATGTGTTGTGAGTGCTCGTCGCATTTCAGTTTTTTGTAAAATGATGGAACAACTTGGGTGGCGATATTGCATCAAATTTTGCCAAAAGCTTGGCGATACCCAAGTGGAAACCCTTCGCAAGATTCAACAGGCTTTCAGGGATGATGTATGAGCAACTCATGGGTAAAGCAGTGGTACAACTGTTTCAAAGATGGCCGTACATCAGTGGACAGCAAACTACGTTCAGGAAGGCCCTTAACAAGCCGAAATGACAATGTCATTGAGCAAGTGTGGACTCTGGTCTTGCAGGACCGTCGTATCGCAGTCCAAGGAGATTGGAGTAAGCATTGGATCAGTACATTCAATTTTGACCGAGGATTTGCACATTGGGAGGTGTCTGCAAAATTTGCACTGAAGCTGCTAACAGTGGAATGGAAACAATAGCGTCTGTACATCGCACAGGGCATGCTGGCCATTGCAAACAGTCAGCCCAACTTTCTGAACACCAGATCACAGGCGATAAGACATGGGTTTATGGCTACGACCCAGAAACCAAGATGCAGTCGTCGTAGTGACAACTTCCGTCATCCCCAAGGCCAAAAAAAGGACAACAGGTCCACAGCAAAGTGAAGATAATTTTAATTTTAACCGTTTTCTTTGACTCCCATGGTGTGGTGCATTACGAGTATGCACTAAGGCCAAACAATCACAAAGGATTACTACCATGAGGTACTTCGTCGCCTTCTTGATGCTGTGCGGTGTAAACGATCCGATCTTTGGGCAGCAAAAATTTGGCAGTTCCATCATGATAACGCACCTGCCCATTCTGTGTGTTTGATTCAGGCTTTCTTTGCCAAACACAACATTCTTGTAGTTTGTCAGGCCCTCTACTCACCGGACATGGCCTCGTGTGACTTTTGGCTATTTCCCAAGCTGAGAATGTTGCTGAAAGGGACCAATTTGAGTCAAGAGAAGATATGCGGAATGCGATAGCCCGGCTGCTCACCATTCCAAAAACTGCATTCTAGAAGTGTTTCCAACAATGGTGGGAGTGCTGTGAGAAGTGTTGCATCACTAAGGAGACTGCTTTGAAGGGGATTAGTTTTTTCGGACCTCCAGATCAATAAATGTATTTTTGCCAACCAAAGGTTTGATACTTTTTGAACACACCTCGAAATATTTGAGATTGCCTTGTATTGGGATTCATTGAGAAAACTTAATGCACTCTTGGGCATCTCATTATGGTAGCTCAACGTATAGCATTGGCATATGAAGTTTTGAATCCTGTCCATTGCTTGAATTTTTAAAATCTGATTCAATAACAGGTGTTGAGTTAATTTATTATAATTGATCTCAAATTAACATTAACAAAGTAAGAAGAAATTTCATAATAAAAGCATGTAACAGTAGTATCGACATTCTGTGGAAAATAGCTAAGAGCAAGCTGCATAGAAAAGATCTTACCCCTGAAGAATGTAATATACAGCTTGTCCTTGGACATTGTTTACCTGGACCTAACACAACTCGAGTTTGTAAATAAAGTTTTATGCATAACCCATGCTGAAAGCATGCGTTTCTAGGGCCTATGATCTATTGTGGGAATATAGTAGACAATAAGAACGTATGGGGCAGTGTAAACTACCAGCCAAATTGCCTCTTCAGATTACATTAACATTGCTTCTCCTGCCTCAGGCACTGTTCCACAGATTGCGAGCTTGTAGCTGGTAGCAAAGAAAGCACTACTAAAATCAGCCAGCAGCCCAAATATGGATACTTACGGTACGTATGGCTTAGGATAGGTCCCCAGGGAAAAAAGATGTTCTGAGAGTTCTTTACCTCAAAGGGGAAAACCTGTAAGTTTTTGGGAATTGCCAAAAATATAATTTAGTACATATTTATATGATTATGCTTGAAGATATCTGGGGTGTTAAATAGGTATGCAACATTAATTTGAGATCCACATACTGATACTTGCGTATGACTGATATTAATGCCCCTCTGTTGGTTGAAAAAAAAATCTATTTTAACATTCACAGGACTTTCCCTGCCCACTATCATTTGTTTTTATATAGATTCTACAGACCATTCCTATGAAAGCTTATTTCTCTATCTACTTCATGCCAATCGAGATATTCCTTTGTAGGAATAGTTTTGTTCACATTTGGTTGTATGTACAAGGGTGATAGAGGAAACTAAATCCATATCAGATGTGTAAAAATGTTGCCTATATGCTGGCTCTGAAATTCCATACTCCTTCCATGATATTGCAAGAAACAGTTGAATAGTATAATTGGTAAACTGTAAGAGATAATGTCGTCCTCCATGGTTACCATGCTGGCCTCTAGTTCCGGAGGTTGCGTGTTCAAACCCGGCGAAGGGCGATGGATTTTTTTGGGCGTAAAAGTTCTTAGCATGACTTCCTTCGGAAGGGAAGTAAAGCCAGTGGTCCTGTGTTGTAGATTGACGGCACGTAAAAGAACCTTAAGCCTGATAAAGAGGCCTCTGAGCAAAATTTCCGGTCTTTCATGCCCAATATAGAATGGGACGCTAAGGACCACAGTTGTTAAAGAGCGTCCATAAATAAAACTCAATTTAATTTAATTTGTAAGAGATAAAATCCTACTGCACAAAAAAGTAGATCTTGCTTAAGCACACAATTTGTCAAAATTCTTTGTGGCATTAACAATTTTCGAGATATTCTTTGTTATTGGTTTGAATAATCAAATACTTAGCTTTTTTCAAATTGTAAGTTGCTATTTGTTCTCTCATTTTGCAAAGAGGGTGGAATATCAAAGCCATCGCATAATGACCGACTTTTTAAAAATCTATCGCTATTATCTACAGTTAAGTTTATCTTGATTAACATGAAGTGTATAGAAGAATAAGCATTTATAAGAATAGTTTGTAGAAGAGTGAGTGGAGAAAATCATGTGAATGCAACACATCAGGTTTTAGAATTTATTTCATAAATCTTACTGGTAACCCTGTGGCGTGCACCCTCCAACAAGCTAATTTGCATCACGGCATATGGCTCCATATGAGACAGGAAAAATAAATGCATATATAACCAACATAGTGGACCAGTGTTAGTATGTTGATCTTCCATTCCTGTATTGTAAATTGGTTTGCTCTCCCAACCTCGTTCTATCTCACTGCTAGTTCTTATTTGCCTACAACAAAAATAGCCCTTTGCAATGTAAAATGTGACAGAGGACAGAATGTGCAAAGACAATTCAAGATATAAATAAATGCTTACTTTTCATGTGCTAAAGTATGACCTGCTCTAATGGATTTTTTTAACAAATCATACTGTCATCCAAAACTAAGTAGATTTGAAATTTCCCCCCTAAAAGGGAGGGAAATGTAATAATAATGTAAATAGTATGTACTTAAATGTTTGACGTAACTCTGGACATGAATACTTTCGTATATATGTAATAGAAATAACCTTGCATTACAGAAACTATAACAATGGAAACTGCTGGGCAGTGTTTTTTGTGTTTCTCTCTTAGCCATTTTTTTCCACTAAAGTTCAATAATCAGGAGTGTCATCTATTCCCTGGACATTGTAAGAACCATACTTGATGTAACCTCATTTGGGCACGATCTGTTTCGTATTGAAGCAGCACTGTCGCTTGGTAGCATATTAAGGAAATAGTTCCTTTGAAATGGCTGTCTTGCAACTTATATAAAAAATTAAAAGGTATTAAAAGAATTATTGCTTGTTCAGTTATTTAGCTTGTAAGGAAAAGTATAGAGCCATTAAGATATCTTCTCCTCCTAGCCAGTTACAAATGGTGATGATTAACAAGTATATCACTTTGAACATGATTGGAGATTCCAATATTTGTGGGTAGTTGCGCTATAGTTAGTATAAGTTAGTTTTTTCAGTTTTAAGATTGGCAATGTGAGATAAGCAGTATGCAGCAGATGTAGTGCTGACAGTGCTTGAAGTTCAGATTGATAAAAGCATGAGTAGCCAGTAGGACCAAGAAATTGCTGCATCACGCCCATGCAAAGAGAGATTATCCTCTTCAGTGATCACAACAAATATGTTGACAATGAGTAATAACTTGATAACAGCTTAGAGCACAATTAGGTACTACAACTTGTAAACTAATATATATGTTGTCCTCCATGGTGTAATGGTTACCATGCTAGCCTCTAGTTCCCGAGGTTGCGGGTTCAAACCTGTAGCGGGCGATGGATTTTTTCCTCATAAAAATCCTTAGCATGGCTTCCTTTGGAAGGGAAGTAAAGCTGGTGGTCCCATGTTCATAGATTTATGCCACGTAAAAGAACCTCAATTCTGATAAAGAGGCCTCTGAGCAAACTTACTGGTCTTTCATGCCCAAAATGGAATGGGACGCTAAGGACCACAGCAGTTAAGGAGCGTCCATAAATAAAACTCAATTTAACTTTTGTAAACTATTACAGGTGACATGAAGCATCTTCATCATACTATGCTTTCATTACTGCATGCTCTATGCTGTGGATTTTTTGCAGCAGTTATCATGACAGTACTATGCCAACATGTTACTAAAGTGACTTCACTTTTAAGTTCAAAGAATTCTAAACAAAAGGACCCAATAAGGGAGTACCTCATTGACTGATGGGTGAACTACAACTTTTCCTGCTTGGCATGGCTCTCTTCCTTGCATAAAATAATTTTGTTCAGATCGTTAACATTTTATGGCTATTTTTGTGCAGAGAAAGTAAAAACGTTTGTAGCAGTTCAATTTTTGAAACAAACTATTCATTTAAATTTACTTTTCACCTATCTACTCACCATTTACTAACTGAACCGTTAATAGCAGAGGGTTTATGAAGCTATGTGCAGGCGTATTTGGTCTCCCGTTTCCCACCAAGCCGTCAATGTACTCCTTACAATGTGGTGCATGTGTTGAGAAAATATTAGTTTTGAGAATGGCTGAGAATCCTCCACCACTGTAGAGAAACATAAGCATGGAAAATGGAGAGAAGACAATTGCGTTATGTTTTTAACAAATTCTGTGAAAAGTGCTCACCTTTAATTGACAATGAATGTGGTTAGCTGTTATTTAGCAGTAATATAACTTTGTTGTTAGTGATGCAGAATTGTTGCTTGGATTGTTTGTGTTGTATTTGCTTTCTGTTGTATTTTATAACTTATAGTGCTTCTCATTTTCTTAACTTGTTGACTCATAAAAATTTAAAGCAAAAGTGGTATACTGATATTAGTCATTAAATGAATGATTTCTAAAACCTAAGTTAACAGCAGTTTAATCCAGTATGTTTAATCATAGGTGGAGTATTAGGTAAAACTGCCAAACTATTCAGGTACCACTTTTATTTGTCTACTGTTAGTTTTTGTGTTATGTAAGACAAAATATAGGAATAAGACGTACAAAATGTTTAATAGCTAATGATCCCCAAGCTGCGGAATGTGCCATATTTGCATGTTGCCTGGAGCAATTTCCTCTCACAACTACTTAGTTCCCATCATACCTTCATGTGGTTTTACCATATTCTCAGGAGTGTTACATTAAGATGTGTTTATTTCTACTTTGAGGATAGAGTGAAACAGAGCTTCTGAAGTGTCAGTCATGTAATTAAGAATATGAAACTATAACTCTAAACAAGTATGATAACATAACAGTAACAAAACAGGAAAGTTCAAGAAAATCATAAGTCAATATATTGAATGTGCTGGCATTGGTCATTCAAGAATTAAAGTCAGACACAAATGTCAACTGACTAGATAAGCTGTAGCGTTTTCTTCTTTTTTTCTTTTCTCTCTTTCATTTTTGGTCACCCTCCCCTAGAGGGGGGGAAAAAACAGTATTGCTTATATCTCTTTGGAGCCATTTTACAATTTATACAGTTCACTGCTGCTTTTGTTGAATTTTAAAGGCTGCAAGGATTAGGGTCAATTTCACCAACCAATATTAAAAGTTATTTAACATTGAAGTTAATGCAAATTTGTTTAATTGAGCGATTTTAGCTCTAGCATTGTATTAAATTACAAGTTCAGTTAACATTCCCTTACCGTTACATTAAGGCATTTAACAAATGTTAGAATTTGGAAAATGGCTACGAAAAATCAAGACGTTTCTGCAGAGTTGCTGTATTTGAATTTTTTAAGTGTCGTTCCAAAGGAGAACAGCTGTGCATCATAATGAATTTGAAAACCTGTAAGAGGGGGAATACAAATTGTCCAAAGCAGTCTTGAGCAGGGTTGTAGAGGAAATACGAGAGGTTAGAATACTGCCAACAGAAACGTGCCTCTCTCTCCTATACTACAAGTGTTAATTACTCAGAGATTTTATGCTACTAGCATTTTTTATTTAATGGTAGGTGATAGTTTTGGCATTTCCAAAGCTCCCATAAATGGCTTTATTCAGGTTTCCAAAGCAATTTCTTGAAGAAGTGAACTGTGGCTTTGTTGGGGTGTGATCCTCAGTCAGTGACAACACACTTGTCCACTTAAGTTGTTAATGCTGTGTCCACCACTGGTTTTAAACTGTTTTAAATGCTTTTAGTACCTGGCGAATGTGGTGCCATGTATTATGTTAGCATAATATTGCCACAGTTGCTAATTGGATGTGGTAGAAATGTATGAATTGCAACTAAATTCCTCACAGATTTTCTCTCAGGCTGCATCCTTCTTCTGTAATATAAGTCCATCATGTGCTTTAGTGCACTTGATAATTCCTCAATACTTAGCACAGCACAGTTCTATAATTAACACCTTTTCGAGTGGTGAAACATTAGTTCATATGCACCTAGGTGTTTCACTTGACATTGTCATTCTAACCTCAAACGATCAGGAAAATTATGAGCCTAACTATTTGTCTACTTCTGAAACACAGAGTGCTGGAATACATAAACAAAAGCACATGTAGCAAGTTCAGAAGTCATGCAGTTTGGTCACTGCCTTCTCGAAAACTGTTGATTGCAGTTGTCTTTGACATTAAAAAAGAAGTTGGCTAATAATTCACAGTAAAAGTTTAAACTGTAGGAGTTTTAACATTGGTTGGTGAAAATAGTCCTTAGTCTTTAATCTCGGGTAAAGTGTCCACAGTTGAAAGAAAGAATGGAAGCGAGCCATATCTTGCAGTAAGAGAACAATGTTGTGTGTGCAGGAGAGCTAATAGTCTGCACTGGCAGTGCATGGAAGCCACATGTGCTTTAAGAGCTGCACTTCATTTCTTGCTTGAGGAAAACAAATCATCTCAGAATTTTTAAACATACTGATTGAAATATGAAGTGGCTTTCAAATTATTTATGTACCTGTTATACTTAATAACATCACTCAATATATTGAGAATGACACTGTAGTCATGTGGTGTTTTGGCAGATCACAAAACCAGAGTGTGGTTTGGTCTTCCAACTGAGCGACCATGGAAACATGCCAGGGGACATTAAATTCTCCAGCTGACTTGCATGTTGCATTGGTAGCTCAGTCGGTTAGAGCGACTGGACAGAAACCAGGAGATCCATGGTACAAATCCTGGCTATGGTATTGAATTTTTCAGTCTGATTCTACCTTTCCAACCTTGTCCTATACACGGCTTGTGTGGAAGAACAATTAATTCTATTAATTGACCTAATAGAGGCTCAACTATGAAGCTCGGGACTTATGGCATTGTAAGTCTCCATTGGGATATGTCATTTCAAAACAATTTGTGATCTCCTTGTGGTTTACTGGGAAAAATGTGAGTTAGCTAGAGAATTTAATGTCCTACGGGTTGTCCTAATGTTGCCATGGTAGCTCACTTGGTTAGAGCAATGGGATGGAAATTGGGAGATCCGTGGTTCAAATCCCAGCTATGAATTTTTCAGTCATCTTATTCTAACTTTCCACCCTTGTCCTACACGTGGCTTGTGTGGAAGAACAATTAATTTCTTATAGTTGTCCTTTCATCTCATTACACATACATCAATTAAAAATCAGAGTGCTTAATTTTATTTAATCATTCAAAATTTGTAAATGAATTAAATTAACACAGGATCACACTTTCTTTTTATCTATTTTTTTAAGTTTGTAGGCAGGCCAAACTAAAGCAGCTTGCAGATCGGGTTCGACCCCCAGGCCTTAGTTTGGCAGAATCTGCTTTAGTCGTACCAAACATCATTGCTTTGTTAATAGCTCATGTTTAAGGATATTTGCTGTTATTTATTAATTTTAACCAGTTTTTACTTTTAGTTTTTGTTACTGATTTTTGAGGTAGTAGCCAGTTTTGAGTTGCATATAAACAAACTCTTGCCACTTTCGCTAGAAGAACCAACACTCAATGGATTTGAAGAAGTCATGATGCACATTTGCTGGAATTTCTTCTGGTTTTGGTTTTCCAGCTTGCGACTGTTAGTGAGAGAGAACTTTTCCAGCCATTTCATGTCCCAGCTACCTTGAATAATTTCTACAGTAAAGACCTTCATATGCACAATGTAGCTCTAATTTGCTGTCCCAGGGAATGAGAAACTAGAAAGTTCTTTGAAAAGGTCTCCATTAATTGTGAACGCTCGCATTATAATACACATAGTTTAATTTTGTCATTCTTATTTCTATACTCAGTTATTGTGAACCAGCCTGTGCTCTCAAGCCAGGGTTACTGAATTATGGGTCTGCAATAGCTGTCACTGTTCATACACTTGAAAAGCCAACTGTGGAGGTCACCAAAAAGTCATGAATTTGCTTCATCGAAAATTAATGAACACTCAGATGCAGCTTTTAATCTTTGGTTTCAATTAACCCTAATTGAATGTTAGAACATTGTATCAGTCAGTATTGTATCATGTTATTGGAAAAACTCCCTTTATTCTGAAAGGTAAAATGCTGTTTCTGTACATCATTTAAGTTTTGCATTTATAGTTAGCCAAAACATTCCCAATTAAGGAGTGTTAATTTAAAATGTCAGCAGTGATTAATAACTTAAAACAGTTTGAAGAAGCTTGTAATTTTTGTATAAAAATACTTATCAGTAATTAAGCAGAAATTTAAATAAGAGGGCTGATCAACAAAGACTGAGACTGATTTTTCCTGTAGCTTCTGTGATAGTTTCGTATCTGTAACATAAATATTTGAAAAGAGCGGGTTTTTATGTATAATGTTGGTAGGCGGTAGCACTCTCGTATTGGTAGGTTGGTACTAATGCTCTATTTTGTAGACCCTACATGCATTTTACATACCAGACAATGGAGGTGATGCATTTTTTAAATCGATTATCACTGGTGATGAGTCATGGCTGCATCATTATGATCCTGAAGGAAAACAAGCCAGCACAGTGTGGAAATCACCAGGTTCTGCAACACCAAAAAAGGCAAAAGTTGTTCCATCTGCAGGGAAAGTGATGGTGATCACATTTTTTGACTGTAATGGAATGATTTACCAGCATGCAGTTCCCCCTCACACTACTGTTACAGCAGCATACTACATGTCAGTATTGGCTACACTGAGGAAGCACACTGCAAAGAAACGACCAGAGCTTTCTCGGACTGGGTGGCGACTTCATCATGACAATGCACGGCCTCACGTCGCAAATCAAGTCATGCAGTTTCTGGCTCGATTCAACATTACCTGTGTACCACATCCACCTTATAGCCCCGATCTTGCACCCTGTGACTTTTTTTTATTCCCATCACTAAAGGCAAAGCTTAGGGGTATTCGATTTGAGAACTCTGAAGCAGTGCTTAAGAAAAGTGAGGCGATTCTCAAGGACCTGACAAAGAATGGTCTGCAGCATATGTTCAAGGACTGGCAGAGACGCAATAAAAAGTGCATTGAAGTAGGAGGGGACTGCTTTGAAAAAGATCATGTAAACATTGAATTGGAGTAATAAACATCTGTGAAAAAAAATCAGTCTCGGTCTTTGTTGATCAGCCTTCGTAGTTAAATAAAAACACTATGAAATAATTAAATTTATATGGGGTGCAGAAATACTGTTCCAATTAAAGACATGTAGGGACCTTTATTATAATTTGAAATGAAAGAATTGGTTGCTGACAAAGTTGATACTTTATTGCCCACAGTGCCTGGTGCTTCCACAAACAGCACTCCACGCTTACTTCATTTGAGTGAAGACTGCGGATGCAGCAGCCAGTCTGCAAGACATTTGTCGAACCATTCCATCATCAACAGCTCTATTCCAAATGCATCTTCTAACCTGTCAATTCCTCAAGGTTAGTGTGCCAATAGAGGAACCACATTGGTCATGCTTGCTCTTGATGTAGTCAATGTGTTATAAATGTTTCACAACAAATTTGTTAAAGAAACTATTTTGGGCTAATTCTGGTGGGCTTTAAAATTGCAGAACGTTGAATAGCTGTACTTGATGCCCTTTTATTGAGTTAGTGTATGTTAATGAGTTTTATAAATGAAAGCATATTAAACATTAATGAACGATTAAAAGAACCTGAACTCTCCATGTGGGGTGGTTCCCGAACCATCGCATAACAATAATTTTGCCTGGATGTGATGTTAAACAGTCACCATCTGCTTAGAGTAGCTTTTGCCCAAAGCTTTAACTAAAGCGATCATTAACTTTATCCAACACCCAATTGCAAAAGTTAACTGTACTCACATTATTGTGTGTTTGCAATTCAAGAACTACAGTTATCTTACAGGATTTTCATTTTAAAATTTTAATGTCATTCCAAGTTGAGGTATGCAATTACCTGATTCCTATGCAAGCTTTCTCGGAGATTTCTTTGGACTTCATTTCTAATTTTTCTCAGATTTCATTGAGTTTTTCTTGCATAACAACACGTGATTTACTTTCATTTTGTATCAAGAATAGATCCCATTTCCCTAAATCTATTCACAGAGAAATGGTTCTCTGTGAGATGCACGAACAACAGGGAATGTGTGTGTAAATCACTGTCTCACTTCTCTACAGACACTTAATGTCATATAGAAGTCATGCATGAATATTCTGTGTGGTAGAGTATAACAGAACCTTTTGACATTACAGCAGTACTAACACACTATAAAACTGAACGTATGGTCTCACAAGGAATGTATCAACCTCTGAGTCAACTTTGTGTCAACTGATAGGTGCCACAGAGAGAGAAGAGAGCAGGAACAGAACTGGTTAGAAACAGTGCAGTAAAGTGCAAGCAATTCCCTGTAATACAACCAAGGATCCAAACGAAGTCTATGTATACATTTTTCATTTTATGTACTAGATCCATGGAGTTTTTTTTAGAATTAAGTCAAACTTTGTAAATTGTGTATATTTGCTTGTTAATCATTTGGATAGCTTGAATGTTGCAGCATCTACCTTGTTTGTGATCAGCTGCATGGATTTTTCTGGTTAAGGATTTTTGGTAGGCCAAAAATTCCTCAGCAGGAATGAATTATTTTCCTTCTGTCTCCCTTTAGAAGTTCATTAATGTATGAACTGTCAAATGCTGCATGATGAGAATTTTATTTGTGTGTTTAAATGCATTCTCCAGTGTATTTGTTCAACAATGAGCCTTAAACGACTTATGAATTGCTGCACATGCAGAGTTAAAATTTTATATACAGGATTTCAAAGGAAATGACCTATTTCAAATGTGTTTGAAATGGTACAAAGTAAACAATAGTTTGTATGTTAAGTACCCTAAAAATGGAAATATATCAATGAATTGCAGAACCTTGAAGTTAAAACGGAGTTCAAAGTGCATTTATTGTTACCCTTCAAATTTGATTGAAACCAATACTTTTTTATGTTGATTTTGTTGTTGCTGTTGCTTGACTTTCTCTGCCATGTACATAGTAGGTAGAGAAGGTATGGATTCCACCCAAAATTTTGATACCAACATTTCATTGGAAATATATGTTTTTAGGCCCCCTAAATACAAAAAAAGATTTTTAGGAAAAGGTCCGCATGTGTGTTTGTGAACATTAAAAAACAAAAAGCCGGAACAACACCAAATGTGGTATTTAAGATCAATACCTTTCAAAGATGTAACACAAAGATTTTCAAGAAAATCCCCCTACCACAATCTACCCTTTAAATGGAACATTCAAAATGTTTTAGTTTTTGAAAGATGGCTATAACGATTTTGATTAAAATACCTTGTATAAACGATATTTACATAATATTTACATAACAAATTAAATCTGTGACGTCCTCTTCATTCAGAAGGAACTTTGTATAATCTTGTATAACTGGTAAACCTTAAGCGATAGATGGAAACATACTACACAAGACATGTAGATCTCTTTAAAACACACAGTTTATTTCAAATAACTTTTTTTTGTAGCACCAGCCATTTCTGAGATAACTGTTATTAATGGATCAAATATTTCAATACTTAGCCATTCTTTTAAAGTCCTGTCAACACTCGGTTGTTTCTCGCGATTCTATTGAAACTGTATGGAATTTTAAGGCTAGCGTAGAGTGTCTAGTTGTTAAACATTTGACTGTTGCTGTTCTCTTTGCATCTAAAACGAATTGTGTAATATAGCTATTTCTGCAAAAGTTTATTTGGATTAAAATGAAGTAAACATAAAAGTGATCTAGTAAGACTATTTTGTATACCTACTAATAAACAATAGAGGGTGGAGAAAGTCATGTGAATGTATCACATTAGATCTTTTCAAATTTATGCAACATGACAGATGGTGTCATGAGTTGATTTTTACCATTCACTCTACTTCTCACACATATACACAGAGAAATGATGATTTGAAAATTTGGTGAATAAGCAATTTGGGACAGGTGGTACAGTATTAATCCATTAAAAACAATTTGTTGTGCTACACTCACACGACTTTCTCTACTCTTGTACAAACTATTTTTACAAATGTTTATTCTCCATATGCTTCATGTTAATCGAGATATCAAGATGTCAATCTTATTGCTAATTTTCTTGTAGATGCAAGGGGAATATGGTAGGTTATAAGCGATAGTCAAATCTTTTAAGCGTTGGTTGCTATGTGGCGCATTCCAATCTCTTTGCATGTCCAGGACAAAAAAAAATGAATAACGAATTTGAGAAAAAGTATAAGTATTGGAAATTTAAGGGAATAACAAGCAATATCTCGAAAATGGTTCACTCTACTAAAAAAATGTATACGACATAAATTGTGTATTTTAACGCGATCTACATTTTTTGTGCAGTGAAAGTTTGTCTATCTCTTATGGTTTACCAGTTATGCAAAAGTCGTTCACAATGAAGAACACTTTTGGAGACATTCCCAGAAAATTCGAGATATACATTTCATTTGTCATGAAAATATCTTAAACATATGATATTTTAATCAAAATCGTTAGCCAATTTTGAGAAAATTAAAATTTGCGAAAAATGTTCCATGTAAAGGGTAGTCTGGGGTGGGGGGATTTTCTTGAAAACCTTCGTGTCGCGTCTCTGGAAGATACTGAACCTAAATACCAAGTTTGGTGTTTATCGGACTGTTTGTTTCTGAGTTATGCTGTTCACAGACAGACAGACACACATACACACACACACGGACATGTTTCCAAAAATGCTTTTTTTGGATTCAGGGGGTCTCAAAACATGTATTTCCGGTGAAATCTCGGTATCAAATTTTTGGGTGGAATACAATACTTCCCCTACTTACTATATGTAGTAGAGAAAGTAAAAAACAACCCTTTGTACTCTCACACTTAAGAACTGTACTGGTTGCCATACATTTTTATTCTACTGTATACATTCTTACCCACTGCATGAAATGTTCCTTTGAACAAACCACCTATCATATGAATGAAATATCAAAATTAGTTAAAACAAAATGTGGAACTATGCAAAGAAGTAATAGGCTAAAACCAATTTAAAAATGCTTACACTCATACTGAATACTGTAGTTACATCACATAGATGTTAAATAATTTAAGAATTTAATTCTGGCATTATAGTGTTTTGTATGGCAGGCATAATAGGTTGCATTGAGTTAATATTGATGTTAAAATTCCAGGAGAAGCTTAAAACAGCATTAAAGGGCTATAATAGCCAAGTAAAGCTTCAAGGCGAGAGCAGAGTTCCTGCATTACTTAACTAGCATTGTGGTTTAACAGGTGCTTGTTTCCAAGCTTTTGAGTGGTCGAGCAGAATTATATAATATAATTAGGGTTACTTCTGACGATGGAAGCAATTAGCTCATGAAACCAGTCAAGGCATGAAAATGTAAGTGATGTAAATGTTTCTACTCTGACTTAATTTTTCCATAAATTCACATCAGTGTTACTAGCTTATTCAAATATCTTACAGGAATTATGTTTCATTCAATGTGGTATCCTGAGAATTTGGGTTCTAATCTTTCATAACAGGCTTTCTTTTTTGCTTCTTTGGGCAATGAGAATTACAAAACAAAAATTATATCAACATGTTAATAAATTACATGAAATGGATGAAAGTGCATTGTGCCTTTTGCTGGCACATAATGAACACTGTAACAAGTTTGTAGTCTGCAGGTATATTTTTAATATAAGCATTAAACTTCACCCGTTCACCCTCATAAAAAAATCTGATGTGTTACACTCACATGACTTTCTCTACTTTTGTACAAACTATTTTTACAAACACTTATTCTCCATCTACTTCATGTTAATCGAGATAAAGATTTGCAGACTCTATCTTATTGCTAAGTTTCTTGTAGATGTAAGGGGAATATATATTTACAAGGGTATTATAGAAATACAGTAGCCTTCAAGATATATATATATATATATATATATATATATATATATATATATATATATATATATATATATATATATATATATATCTTAATAGCTGGTTGCTAGGTGCAGCACCATTCTCTTTGCATATACAAGACAAAAAATGAATAATGAATCCCCATTTGAGAAAATAAGTATTGAAAAATTTAAGGGACTAACAAGCAATATCTCGAAAATTGTTCACTCAACAAAAAAAAAATGTATATGACATAAATTGTGTATTTTAATGCGATCTACATTTTTTGTGCAGTAAAATTTTGTCTATCTCTTATGGTTTACCAGTTATGCAAAAGTCGTTCACAATGAAAAATACTTTTGGAGACATTCCCAGAAAATTCAAGATATATGTTTTATTTGTCATGAAAATATCTTAAACATATGATGTTTTAATCAAAATCGTTAGAGCCATTTTTGAGAAAATTAAAATTTTCGAAAAATGTTCCATGTAAAGGGTAATCTGGCGTGGGGGGATTTTCTTAAAAACCTTTGTGTCACATCTCTGGAAGATACTGAACCTAAATACCAAGTTTGGTGATTATCCGACTGTTCGTTTCTGAGTTATGCTGTTCACAGACAGACACACACATGGACATGTTTCCAAAAATGCTTTTTTTGGATTCAGGGGGTCTCAAAACATATATTTCTGGTGAAATCTCGGTATCGAATATTTGGGTTGGAATACAATACTTCCTCTACTTCTATACGTAGTAGAGAAAGTAAAAAATCCTTCAAAATGCAAAGTGTCCAGGTACCTGCATTGAAACCTGTCATGAATCAACCTTCCATGTTCTTTACAGTACGTACTTCTAATCTTTCTACGAATTTTGGTTGTTAACCACATATACATGCAATATATTCAAACAATGAGTATGTAGACATGCTTTTGTTCTGTAGTGAAGCAAGATGTATCGTAGTGGAAGCAAGCACTTGAAAGGAACAATTTCCAGGAAGACCACCACCAGCAACAGATGTGTTTCGAAGAGTTGTATGGCAACTCCATGAAACTGGGTTGGTCAAAAGATCACCTTCTGTTCGGGATGTTTCAGTAACTTCGTTAATAATAAAGAAACAGTGCATAGTGCAATTGAAAACAACTCACATAACAGCTCTAGGACTGTAGCACAGGAATCAGTTTTGGGAATGTTGCAGCGCAATAAATTCCATTCCTATCATCTGCAGCTATACTAGTTCTCTACGAACTTGATTACCAAGTGCAAGTGATATTTTTACTTTCTCTACCACATACACGGTAACTAGAGAAGGTATTGCATTCCACCCAATAATTTGATGCGGAAATTTCACCAGAAATACATGTTTTGAGGTCCCCTGAATCAATAAAAAGCATTTTTAGAAAAGTGTGTGTGAACAGCATAACTCAAAAACAAAAAGTATCAAACTTGGTATTTAAGTTCAGTATCTTCTAAGGATGCAACACAAAGATTTTCAAGAAAATCACCCCACCCTCAACTACCTTTTACATGGAACATTTTCGAAAATTTTGATTCTCTAAAAATTGGCTCTAGCGATTTTGATTAAAATACTAAAGTTATTTACATGGTAAATATAATGTATATATTGAATTTTCTAGCAATATCCTGTGAAATCCTCTTCATTCGGAAGGAATTTTGTTTAATCTTGTATAACTGGTAAACGTTAAGCGATAGATGAAAGTGTACTACACAAAAAATTTACACAATTTATTTCAAATCAGTTTTTTTGTGACAAGCCATTCTGAGATATCCATTATTAATTATTCAAATTGTTCATTACTTGGTCATTCTCTTAAAGTCCTGTCAACATACAGTTGTTTCTCACAATTGCATGGGAGCAGTATGAAATTATAAGGCCAGCATATAGTGACCAGTTCTTACACATTTGACTATTGCTGCTTTCCTTATATCTATAATGAAATGTGTAATGCAGCTATTTCTGCAAAGATTTATTTGGATTAAAAGGTAGTAGATAGAAGAATAAGCTTTAGTAAGAATGTTTTGTATACCCACTAATAAAAATAGAGGGTAGGGAAAGTCATGTGAATGTATCACATCGGATTTTTACTTTCTCTACTACGTATAGTAAGTAGGGGAAGTATTGTATTCCACCCAAAAATTTGATACCGAGATTTCACCGGAAATACATGTTTTGAGACCCCCTGAATCCAAAAAAAGCATTTTTGGAAACACGTCCGTGTGTATGTCTGTCTGTGAACAGCATAACTCAGAAACGAACAGTCAGATAAACACCAAACTTGGTATTTAGGTTCAGTATCTTCCAGAGATGCGACACGAAGGTTTTCAATAAAATCCCCCACCCCAGATTACCCTTTACATGGAAGATTTTTCGAAAATTTTAATTTTCTCAAAAATGGCTAACGATTTTGATTAAAATATCGTATGTTTAAGATATTTTCATGACAAATAAAATGTATATCTTGAATTTTCTGGGAATGTCTCCAAAAGTATTCTTCATTGTGAACGACTTTTGCATAACTGGTAAACCATAAGAGAGAGACAACATTCTACTACACAAAAAATGTAGATCGCATTAAAATGCACAATTTATGTCATATAAATTTTTTTTGTTGAGTGAACCATTTTCGAGATATTGCTTGTTATTCCCTTAAATTTTTCAATACTTATTTTCCCAAATGGGAATTCGTTATTCATTTTTTTGTCTTGGATATGCAAAGAGTATTAATCTGTGGGAAGGGAATGGTGCTGCACCTAGCAACCAGCTATTAAGTGATATGTATGTGCTTAAAGGCTACTGTATTTCTATATTGTCCTTGTAAATATATATTCCCCTTACTTCTACAAGAAACTTAGCAATAAGATAGAGTCTGCAAATGTTTATCTCGATTAACATGAAGTAGATGTAGAATAAGCGTTTGTAAAAATAGTTTGTACAAGAGTAGAGAAAGTCATGTGAGTGTAACACATCAGATTTTTACAATGATATTGCAGCAGATAGAAACTGATGCTGCATTCTTAAGCAATGTGCCCTTTAGTGACGAAGCCATATTCCACAACAACACAACTGTGAATCAACGTAATATGCACTGGGTGCAATGTGTCGTGTGGTTTGGGATCCTAGATGACCACCTATTAGAACCCTATTTTTTCAAAGGCAATCTTATGGTACTGCGGTATCTTCAGTTTCTGTGGTCTTTTAAGAGAATGTGTTGCTGATGAAATGGGTGAAGTGGTTCCAGCAACATGGAGCATCTAGCAACCGGCTAGATCTGCTGATCTCATTCCTCTGGATTTCTTCCCATGGGGCTATTTAAAGAAAAGGGTTTATGTAGAGAAACCAGAGAACCCAAAGCAATTACGGCTGCTGATTACCAAACCATCCAGGCATGCTACACTAGACATGTTGTTGCAGACAAGACCTCTGCTCAAATCTGCATTTTGAGCATTGCTAAATTAAACAAGTGCTTTTTTAGCAATTTGTAATTCCATCCATAATCCTGAGTGCCTAATATGCTTAGCTGAGGAGGAAAGGGAAAAAAAGAATGCTGTAAAGGATTTGAACATGCAAAATTCCCAGCAATTTCATGACAGCTCAATGGCTAACCACAGCAAACCTTTTCTGGATGCTTATTCATTGAAATATCTGTATATCAAACTGCTTTAAGTCTACAAAAAGGCAACATTTTTAAACTTTTGGCAGCTGCTTTACATTAACAAAACTTTTCATCATTGATGTTAGAAGGCATGAGAGTTAAATGGGTAAGAAATATGTACACAAGAACCTTGTTTATCTGACCCTCATTAACCCAGATTTCCAGGTTGTCTGGATTGATTTTTTGCTTGCTTTGCCTTTTTGCTTTTCAAATGCAGCACACATTTGAAACAGAAGAAACTTACGCGTACTTTAGAAAATAAGAGTACAGCATTGAGCATTGGGTGTTTTGTTCCTTCCCTCCTTTTGGTTTTCTTATTCTTGTTTGTCAAAATAAATATTTGTATAGATTAGTAGTTTATATTCATTTAATAGTATCTGGACTACACAGATTTTCGTTAATCCGGATTACCTCTGACCTCGCCTAGTTTGGATAAACAAGGTTCTTGTGTAGCTGTAAAATGGACTATTGCTTGACAAAATGTTTTCACCCAAGAACTATTGTCTGTGGTTTGCATAGGTATGAAAAAAAAAAATAGTGAGTTGATTTACTTGGTTGACCTACCATAAAAAGAACTAACATTGCATTTAATACATACAGGTACATCCTTATTAGGCTGTTAAAAAAAAAAAAAACCTTTTTAAGTGTAAGTTTGTCTAAATTCATATTGGCATCTCTGTGCAGACGTTTAGCTTTATTTTGTTATTAGGAAAATTTGTGCTGATAACCAAGCAATTACAAGCATTTTTGCAGTAGGAACTACAGTATGTGCCAAAATATGCAGTACTGGTTTTTGCACATGCCTGTGCAACTGTGTGTTGCATCACCATGATGTATTGTTAGTTATGTAACGAACATTGTGCTCTGTGGTTGGAAGTGACAATGAGTCTCACGGCGTAGGAAAAATGTTCATAGTGGAGTATTATTTTCGCTCGTATGGAAATAATTGTCAAGGCGGGCCAAGTTTAAAGTTAGTGGTGGAACAATATCGTGAACACTGTAATAAGTCGACACCAAGCAACACAGTTATGCGTCTATCGTTACAAAGTTTCGTCGTACGGATAATTTATTGTGTTAATGGAAGGGAAGGTCTGGTAGGCCAGTAACTGTGTCCACCAATGAAAATCATGGATGTGTCCTCAATCAGGTGTTGCAGTCACCAAAGCAAATGGCTATGCTGCAAGAAACCTTTTCAGGACAAATCATTTCCCGTGGGACTGAATTCCTCTACCCATCATATTCCCTTGATCTGACACCACCTGATGCTTACTTGTGGGGAATGCTAAAGGAGAAAGTTTTCAGGTGTCCAGGTCCACCCAAAACTGTGCCTACATTACATCAGAAGATCGTCTTGTTTTTCAGGACTCTGAAGCAACCTATGTTCCGGAATATGTTTGAAACTCTGCGTGATCATTATGAACACTGTCTAGAGCGCAATGGAGCACATTTTGAACATTTACATTATTATCCTGATATATAAACAATAAATAATAACTACAATAACAGTAACAAAAATTCCAGTATTGTATATTTTGGCATATACTGTACCAAGGTTCTAATCTCCCCCCCCCCCTCCAAATAAATACAATATTTATTGCATACATGATAATATAATTTCCAGTTGCTTGATTTTAAGACATTCATGCTAGCACACAAAAAGTGCAACACTTTTTAAACTAAACATGAAATTTATAAATATTCGTAAATAAAAATCCAGATAAATATAAATTAATTTAGTGTGTGTGTAAGCCCTCCTTTCTTCTTTGGGGTATTTATTTTGGAAACAAAGATGATTAAACTTTTATATGCTTCAGAAATATTAAAAAAATCTACAAACAAAAATTGTTGGCATTGGAGATGGTTTAGCGATGCTCAGCTCGAATATATATGAAGGGATAAAATTATGAATGAGAAAATAAGACAGGAAATGGATATTAAAAAATATATGTATTATATATTTACGAAACAAATAATATGGTATGGATATGCGATGCATATGGATCAGTATAAATTACTGAAGAGTGCTTTTGAATGCATACCATCAAGGAGATGAAAAAGAGGGCAACCTCCAAGAACATGGAAGAATGGAATTATGGAAACCATAAAGAAGAGACAAGATGATAATAGTAAACAATATGATTAATTTTTGCATTTGTTTTTAAGCATAATGCCTGATGATTCAGTTACATCTTGTCGGTTAAAAGTAAATATTGCTGTCAAGTTAACAAGCATTATTTTATTTGGAGAGGGATGGTTGAGATAAAAGTACACAGAGAATCTGAACTAAGGAAGTTCTTAATTATCAGACACATCCATTTAACCACTCATCCATTAGAGCATGTGACAATGGTATGCATGAAAATGAGTATAAGGTGGCATTGTGTACTGTGAACACTGTTGGCAAAAGCTTCCAATGTTTTCCACATCAGGCTAACTTTTCTGGCTGTATGGTTCCCTGCTTTTAGGTTGTACATTTATGATATTGTTTGTTCAGCTTTTTCAAAATAAAATATTGCCCTCAACAATTGCTCATCTATATTTGAGGTGTCTTTCAACGTAGAATTTCAAATAAATTATGAATCAGTATCCATTCTGCACTAGACCTTATCTTTATTACTTCACTTTAATGATTCAAAAATTCGATACTAAGATTTCACCAGAAATAAAAGTTTTGAGGCTTTCTGAATAACAATAATAATAGTAAAAAAATATTTTAGAAAAGTATGTGTGTGCAAGAGAGAGAACATAACTTAGAAATGGAAAAAGAAGTCAGTTAAATATCAAACATGGTATTAAGTTTAGGCTGAGTTGAGCTTTTTTACTTATGGACATTCTTTTAACTGCTATGGTTTTTAGCGTTCCATTCTATATTGGGCCTGAAAGACCAGAAATATTTATCAGGCTTGGGGTACTTTTACGTGCTGTAAATCTGCGACATTGAACCACTGGCTTTACTTCCCTTCCGAAGGAAGCTATGCAAAGATTATTACACCCGAAAAATTCATCACCTTCCGCCAGGTATGAACCTGTGACATCGGGAACTAAAGGCTAGCATTAAGTTCATGCCTTCCAGGATGGAACATGAATATTTTCAAGAAAATCCCTCACTCCAAAATACCCTTATATGGAAACATTTTTGTTATTTTCTCAAAAATGCCTTGACAGTTTTTAATAAAATATCGTACATTTTGAGATATTTGCATGAGAAATAAAATGTATCCATATATATCTTGAGTTTTCTGGGAATAGCCAGTGAAGTCCTCATCATTCTGAATGACTTGTGTAATTGGTAATTTTAAGAGATAGACAAAATCTTACTACATAAGAAATGTGGATCTCAAAGGACACAATTTATGTCAAATCTTTTTAAGGGGCTAATCATTTCTAGATATTATGTTATTAGTTTGAACTTTCAAATACATTTTGCTAGTAGCAAGTTATTCATTTTCTTACAGTCATGCAAGGAAGATGGAACTGAAAAGCTCTCATATAGCAATCCACTTTTAAAATGTTTACTATTGCTTTAGCCTACTGAATCCTTATACCTAAGCTGAAATGTGTAAATTAAGTTAATCTCGATAAACAAGCAGTAGACAAAAGAATAAGCTTTTGTAAGAATAGTGTGTAGAAAAATGAATGGAGAAAGTCATGTGAATGCAACACAGATTATTGTTGTTGTATTAATGCACACTAATGTGCCTACTGTGGCTTTTGAATCTCCACTATTAAAATTTGTCATCATCATCATTCTGTTATTCACCTTGGTTCAGACGACCATTATGGTGTAATCCCAGACTCCATAAAGATGGTACTAACTGATTGGTACAAAATGACACTGAGGCAGTATGGCATACACCAATTGCTAGGATGGAAGTGTACATCACACACACACACACGCACGCACGCACACACCCCCCCACCCACCCACCCACCCACACACACACGTCGAGCAGGAGCTCCTAATGTTACATACTGCACTTGCACCATTAATCATACAAAAACAAATGCTCTTAAAATATACTGAATACACAATTTCTCATTAGATAGGGTCTTTAAGAAATCATATCAAAATCTTGCCAGCTGAATATATGGAAATTATTTTGGGAGATTCCAGGTATTCCAAAATAATGGTTCATGAGACAAATCTATAAAATAATAAACATACAAAAAAGGCTGTTAGTGAAGGCCAAATGCGTATATAATTCCACTTTATTGTATGCATAAAGGTTACCTAGAAACAATAGTGTTTTATATAAGAATGCATTAATTTCAAGTCTATGAGGCCATTCACAATGAAAATTAACCATTAACGTGACCTAAACTTTAAGTATAAGCTTGACAAGGTATATTGTCATTCACAACCACAAATGGAAACGTAGCAACTAATTGCAAGATGGCATGAAACAGCTGAGCTAATATGGTAGTCTGCGAAGTGACCTCAGACAGTACATACAACAAAAGAGGATATGCACATGTATCAAAATGACAAAAGCTAGTTAAAGGATGTTGAATTTGCAAAAAAAAGAAACACCTATCACGACAATTTGTTTTGCTGTTTATAGATTTTTAGTAATTTCTAGCCTGTGATATTACACAGAAAGACAGTGAGTCAACACATGGCAACGGAAAATCTGGCGTGAGATGGCAGAAGGATCACATGATGAGAATCACTCTCTTGCTAGCTTGTGTGCATGCTTGCATAACTCAATACAAAAGCCGGTGAATCACAAAACTTGGTAACAAAGCTCAGTGTCTTCCAAAGATTTAGTGTTGTACAGGCATGTTGCCAGGTAGTTCTGTTGGTTAGAGCAACAGTACAGAAAACTAAAGATCTGGTTCAAATCCCGGCTATGGCATTGAATTTTTCAGTCTGATTCTACCTTTCCAACTTTAACTCCTACATGGCTTGTGTGAAAGACTTGATTCGCTTGTCAGGTTTTCAGGATGTTTAGGATTGAATTTTTTGGGGTTCAAAAAAAAAGAGATACTGTAGGCTGTGTTCAACTTAAAAGTATACATATAGCCTTAAAATATGGTACAAGGTGCTTTACATGCTATCTTGAAATGATAGCATACATGTTTAATTTAACAGCTTAATCATATTAAGCAATGAATGAAACTTTGAAATGCATGCCCAAAAGGGAAATTGAATTGAGTTTTATTTATGGATGCTGTTTTGGCCCTTCTTCTCAGCCATTGGTGCATGGAATTTCTTCATCTCATTTTCAGTAATGCCCATTAGGAGTTTCCTTTACTGGACCAAACAGATAGAAGTCTGAACTACTATGGTCCTTAATGTCCCATTCTTTGTTGAGCGTGAAAGACCAAAAGTTTTGCTAGAGGCCTTTTTGTTGGGCCACCAGCTTTACTTCCCTTCCGAAGGAAGCCATGCTAAGGATTTCACGCTTGAAAAAATCCACTGCCCTCTGGCGGGTTTGAACCTGCGACTTCGGGAACTAGAGGCTAGCATGGTAACCACTACACCATGGAGGACGACGTGCCCAAATTGTTAAAGATATAAAAAATAAAATTGCAACAGATATAACTAAAGCAATTACTCCAAGCACATTACTCCAAGGAAAACGTCCAACCAAAAAGCTGTTAGACAGTATTAACTTAACAGGGATTCAATTTAAATCAATATGAAAGGCAAGAATATTATCTTACATCTCCATGGAAACTGGGTCGAATCCATAGTCATCGCTTATTTCAAGTAGGTCCTTAAGCAACATTTTTCAATACACAGGCACTACTCTTTCAGGCAAATAAGGAAATGCTTATTCATATAAGGAAGCTCCGATCTCCGCTTATATGCAATAAGCAGAGCTGATGCCATCTTGCATCAACTGCTTATAACGGAGGTTAATGATAATAACAATTTCATTAAGTATATGAAATTTCATAACAAAATTGTACTGCACATTAATAAACGAATTAGCATGATATGCAGAGTTCACTTGAAATGTTTAAGGATGCTGAATTTAAGAAGCTATATCGGTTTACCAAAGCCGCTATTGTAATAATCTAATGCCTCTGTTAAACAACGTAACCTTAACAAACAAGATTTTGGAGTGCAACGCGAGACAGGCTTACTTGAAAAAATAATGTATGGAATCTCAGTGCTATGACACCATCCATATGTTTTATGTTCAGACGTTTTCCATTTATTTTATCCAAAGTCCTTAGGTCCCTAGAAAATGAGATTCCGCTGAACTTATTCAGAATCATTTAATAAAATTCTAAAAATAAAATATGGAAATATTTCTGCAATAAATAAAGTACATCTCTGCAGTGCTTTTCTTGATCAAATTGCCTATTTTGCATATTTACCACCACTGCAATGGATCATTTAACAAGTCACACATCTTTACTATTAATTTGCAAATATACATTGGGTTATCAAAATCTTGAACAGAGGTTTACCGATTTCGCATGTAAAACCGCTGTTAAAGCTAAACATTGCAAATTATTGGGTACTTTTTCTTTTCTGATTACTGCTAGATGGTTTAGTAACTGCATTTGTGATTTGTTTCCATGCATGCATATACACAGTGTGCATGTTGTAAATACTTCTAGCTACTAAACTTTACGCTAGAAAGTCAGGTTTTCAGTTTTAAAGCAGTCCACAAGTAAATACCACTTAAGGCCAGTACATCACACAGCGCCCAATTGCCTGTATTGTAAGATGTCTATATATCTCAGCACCAACTCTTTTAGTTGGTTTCTTTCCTGCTCGCTGAAATGTTTTCCTTCTGGCCTGTTTTCGACCTAACTAATGTAACTGTATAACTATTACTACAAACCCTTAACTAAATTTACAATCCACTTGATTTTAAACAAAAGTTAACTAATAAATGTATCATTTAAAACTCGTAAAATTCTATCATGTGCTCAACAGCTGTTGTGAACAAAACAACAATGAAAATGAAAATGGCAGCTGGGTATGTGGTGACCTGCATGTTCATTTACACATTCCTTTGCGCATCCGAGTGACTGTGAAGCAGATGAACCGTGTTGCCACATGTGCTTTGGAAATAAGTAAGCGTTTAGCACTGAGCATATAAGTACCGTCTATGGATACCAAATGGTAATAAGCGTTTCCTTATCAGAAGGAAATGCTTATTGCTTAAGCATCTCCTTTTCATATAAGCGACGACTATGAATTCGACCCTGTGTCTCTCTTTATGAATTTGTTATTGGAAGCCTAAATGGAACAAAATGAAGTATCAATGTAGAGTTTGTTGTTTTCAATACACCTCACATTTTCAGGGGGAGGGGGAATCCAACTTCATAAAATTGATTTTTTAGTGATCATTCTTTGGGTAAGTTTCAGTTCTATTCTTTGTAATGTTTCAGGTGTTACAGCACTTGTAAATAAACTGAATTCCTGCACATCTGCTGGAGAAACAGCAGATGATGAAAAGTCAGCTAAAGATGCTGAACCCTCAACACAGAAAGATAAAATTGAAGAGATCTTCCCATGGATGAGAAATTTCAACCATCTTTGTCGGAAAGCTGTGGGTACCAAAAGCATAAAATGCTTAGAAAATCTTCTAACAGTCTACCTGCAGTAAGTAGCTTATAATTGGAGTAGATTTTCTACTGTTTGATTTTTATAACATTGCTCTAGGTTAGGCTTTTCCAAACCAATTAGTGAAACAAGGTGGTTACAGAAACAGAGTGTTTCCCACATAAAGCCAGACATTGAAGTAATTTACAAATAAAAAGTAAAATAATACATTTCTTCGGTAATTTTCAAACAGAAGTTGTTTCTTAAGTGCATAATTAACATATTTAAAGGAGCATTGTAAAATAGCCACTGTATTCTATGACCGATGATGAAAGTTTATTGGAAATTAGACAATAAGTTTATCTTGATACCAAGTGAAGCTTATGAGGTGCAAAAAAGAAAATTATACTTTTATATGCACTCTCTAGAACAGTGCAGGATGTAATGATATATGATTTTTGTTTTGATATTCACACATTATTTCTAGTTTTATGAAATATTCTGAAAAAAAATATGTAATTGCCATATTTCTCTGAATACAGGACTATATCTAATGTGAGGAGACCCCGTTTTTCTCATTCTTATTTAGGAATTAAGCAATGTTATAAAGAAATGGAAGATCACAATAGTTTAATTATGCATGTTTTTTTTTTTTATATAAATTGAGACAAATTGAGCAATGCAACATGGAGTCAACAGTTACAGTGGTTTTTAGTTTGCCTGTCGTCTTGAGTGCCCATTGACAATCAGTACCATCAATAAAATTCTTTGACCTTTTGTTTAGCTTGTACAATGCAGTTGTGATTGTTCCTTTTCAATTGTTCTTGAACTCTCTTCAAGTCATCAGAATCAGAAAGAGGCAATGATGGTGAATGTGATTTTCTTTAAGATGCATTAGTAAACAAATAACTATAAGACTCGTACAGATAATAATGAATATGTCATGAGATGTATGAAGCGGACAGAGAAGGGAGGGAAATCTATATCTGTTTACCTCTTTCTGCGCTACCATTGGCTGCCAAACCAACTTATTGGAAAAATATATCTTGTAACTTCTATATTGACTGTTCTTTTAACCAGTTGTGTCATATCGTACCATGAATGAAATGGATGAAATCATACTCAGATGAGCCCGTAGTCCTTAAGGTGAGTCTACACTGTTCAACATATCAACAATTAACAAAATGTCACATTCA
This sequence comes from Deroplatys truncata, assembly GCA_030765065.1. Classification (NCBI taxonomy): domain Eukaryota; kingdom Metazoa; phylum Arthropoda; class Insecta; order Mantodea; family Mantidae; genus Deroplatys; species Deroplatys truncata. Next base: position 226,068,816 of record CM060976.1, read on the forward strand.
ACATGTTAAATGCCTTCACATGTAACTATGAACGTTTAACATTCTATCCACACCAGTTGACTTGTTGGGACAACAAAATCTCTTAACTAAAAGCAAAATGGACTCCAGTGATTAGGATTTGACAATTCCTATTTGTATCTGGTATGTAATAAAAAGAAAAGTGGAAGGTGATGAGGCTCTATCTTGTTAATCGGCACAGGAGTGAAAATATTTTGAATGAGTTTAAAATTTGGAGCAGTTTGACTTCAATTTCTTGAATACAAGTCAAAGTGATTTCAATTTTGTTTTAAGCAAGGTTTCTAACCTATAATTCACAAAAAGGACACACATTTGAGAGCAGCCATTCTAGCTACCAGACTTGAGCATTTTTGCAATTCTCCAGCAAAGTGAGGTTATTATTTTTTTTTCTGATATTGCCTCTGGAACAACAATAAATTGCACATAATTTGGTATATTTGTCCATCCTTTTTATTACATATATTACAATGTTCCATAATGATAGCCTTAGCAAAGATTTTATTAATGAAAGTATCTTTTCTTTTGTGCATTCCATAAATTCATATGAAGCAAGCCAAATCAAAGATATAAGCACAGAACGAGTCAACATGAAAATATCGAACACAATAGCATGAAGGAATCACAATAGCTGCCATGTTTACAGTCTGAAAACTTCCGAAGTTCACCCAATCACATACACAGAGAGCGAATTGACTTAACAAGTTTTCCATTAAAAGTGGAAAACATCCAACATGTTAAAAGTGTCAAGCACAACTCTTTCAATTAACATGTTAAGTCAATTCTGTGATCGAAATTTGGCCAACATGCAAACTGTTAACATGTTGTACTTGACAAGTTTTGTTAAATGTTAATCAGTGTGGACAGGGCTTTAGAGTCTAAAATTACCCAACATTTGGCGTTTCAGGATAAGGAAAAAAACCCTAGAAAAAAACCTTATCCAGATAACACCCTAATCGAGATTCGAACTCAGGACCTCATGTATGCTACCCCCACACCACAGAGATGGGTACTCTTAATTTTGTGCCAATAGAATGTATATAAACCTCAAATATTGTCTGAAATCTGCTAGGCTTGTTGGTAAATTGGTTAACTTATTGATGTGACTTCGAAAATTCAGAAAATGGCTGATATGATATGACCTTTCCTGTAATCTTCAGCACTTCTAGTGTGCATCTCATTCTGCTCCACTTTAACCTGCAAAGTTTGAAACTTATTCTTTTTCATGCATTACTTGGAAAGTATATATAACAAATGCTAGATGACCCAGGTTTTCAACACACATGTTTTGAAGAAAGACATCCTCTTGTATTCAGAGAAATGTGGTAATTTTGATAAACATGGTGGCTACTTTAGTAGTGTATTGCATCAGATTTTGTAATGCAAAAGTGGATTTGTAATTATTTCTTTCAAAATAGACACTATCAGAGAGAATGGCTGAAGATGGTTGATCATTTTTTGGATACTTTCACCTATATAAAGGCAACTGTGATCTGTAACAATCAGTAAAAAATTTTTAAAGAATTATTGTTCCTTTAATTAGTTCAATTTTTTAAAATCTAGTTTTTCGTGAAATTACAGAGATTTAACAACATCTTTTCCAATATTTGGAGGACCATTTCCTTACCTTGATCCACTAGTACCTCTCCAAGTATTCCTTTATAGTAAAGGTAAGAACATATGAAAATCTTATTTATTCTTCACATTGTTTCTCTTGTGTAACTTTATTGAACTTAGCTGGAGTAAAGTGATGCAGATCCATCCCCATTGTTGAATTTCAGTGTACAAGATATGTTTTGATTATATGCTTGTAGACGTTTGCCTCTTTATTTTTTCTCTTTGTATATTTTTGAAAGCTACAGGTAATTTACCTGTTACTTGACAGTCTGTCAGATCTCATTAGGAAGCTTAATTAGGCAGGGCATATTTCCTCACTGAATAAAATATTAAAAGTTGGAAACAAGCAGAATTTAGGGAGAGATTAAAAGCCCTATCTCACCAACATTAAATTTGCTAAATTCAGAAACCATTTGATATATCACACTGAAATTTTTACAGGATATAAATGTGTGCTTTCTAAGTTCATTAATGTACTTGTATCTAATACATTTGATTATTAAGGAAGATGGTATTTTTTATCAATTAAACCATTTTTTGATAAAAATTTATCAGGAATTAATTTTTTAAAAAATAACCAAATATGCCATTAATACCAAAGTAGATCAACAATACTTAAGAGGTTGTTTTTACCATCCTAATAATTGATTCAGCAATCTTCAATAGTTTCTGAGAAAACAGGTCATTCGTACCAGAAAATATAATTATTAGAAAAAGCTGTTGAAAGTATAAATGTAGAAAACAAACTCTCATATATTTACAAAGAAAGAAATCACATAACTTGAACACACAGGGCGGTATTCACAGTCTATTTTGATTCGGCCCAACTTGCTACTTCCGGTGGATTTACAGCGGACCATCGAGTTTCTTATTCATAGACCGTGATTTGCGTTGGTCCTGGGATCAAACGCCTTGGTCGGGACCAAATTTTGGTCTTCCTCAGAGGGGTAGATTCAAGGCAGACCATTGTTACAAAATGGATGACTTTGGAGTAATGGGCATGGTTGCTTGCATAGAATTTGCGAAATGGGACCGTGAAGTAAAACTATCTACCAAAATTAGACATAATTGGAAAGTATGGTGACCTAAACTTCAAAACAGGTTTAGTAAAGCAAAGGTTAGAAGGCTGATAAAATGGATTCATCCTAACCTATAAGACAGACGACGATAACCGAGGCTTGAGTATCTCAATTGATACGATGCTAATAGCACTTCCATATTATGCAAGAGAAGGATATCAAGAAAACACTACTGCCCTTAGTAAGCCTCATTATAATTAATGACTCATATGCCATTGCTAGATTTACCTTTGTTAAATCGGGATTACTATGCACTTTACATAACATGACAGGATGTAACGCGAAGTTAAGAAATTCTGCTACAGTAAATTAGGATGCATTTAACGTAATGGGAATGAATCTTGATTGATTGATCTTTTACTTCATGCTACTGCTTCACGCCGATTTGTTCTAATTGCCATGCCACATTAAACTTGACGTAACGGGAAGGAAAGGTTTGACAGTGCCAAATTCTTAATTTACATGTTTAAAGTAAGCTACGTTAAGACAACCCTAAATAGCTCCATTTAATACAATGTATAAGAGGACATTATTCTGTATGCGGGTAGGAGGTATGAAATGTTAAGAAACTTATGGAATCTGGGTTTCAACCTTGTAACATCGAGAGCCCTAAGCCGCAAGGCATAGCCAAGGGATTGAGGACCCTCAGCCTCAAAGCGTAGCCAAGGGATGCTTTTTAGGAGGAGAGGAGTGTGGCAGTTGCAACTGCGAAGCGATGACAGGGCGTAGCCGAGGGATCTGCGCATCTAAACTCGAACGAGAACCTAGGATACTACACAATCAACCCTACGTATTAAAAATTCCTGATTTCGTATGTGTAACATTTCATACCTCCTACCCGATACGGAATAATGTCCCACTTGGATTAAGTTCGAAATAATTCAGGCTTTGCTTACGTTTTCCTAGCAAGGAGAGGGGGATTACAACTCCTGGAAGGTTTATGATGTATTAGAATTTCCTCAGGTAATTATGTCTGTATAATTACTATCACACAATATTTGTTTGGTTTAGATCCAGGGTGAGATTTTAATAATAGCAGATGTTCCTTCCTATTTAAATATGATTTGATTCTGAAATTTTAAGGTTAAAGATTAATATTCCATCAAGTTAAATTTTTATTGAAATGATTAACAATGTCATGAAACTGTGTGGATAAGAACGTTTCCAAAAAGGGAGGGGTGGCAATAGGTTAGAATCATGCACAAAACTGCCTATATGTGTATTATCTCCCTCCATACCTCCTCTTTTTTTGCATTTGCATTTGTTGAAACTGATTTGTTTTCAATAATATCCATCATTTTTTGTATTAAGGAAAACAGGCATTTTCCTCCTCCAACCATTTTAATGCACGCTTCCAGGTTATCTCCATTTTGTTGCTTTGGGCGAGGGGTGAGCACTGAACCGATGAAAAAACAGCTGTGAAACGACCATAGCAAGTTAAAAACTAGGGAGTAACAGTGGTTAGTTTACTACTCTATGGCAGTTGCACATGCGCAGAACTACCTTTCTTCGTCGTATAACATTTTCTCCTTGCTGATCCACGGCCATTCTTGGTCCGAGACTTTTTATCGTCTATGAATATAAAAAACTTGGTCGGCCTTTGTTCCAGACCAAATGAGTCTGGAGATAGTCCAGACCAATGTGAAATCTATGAATACGGCCCACAGACGCTGCCATATTTAATAGTAGTACCAATTTATAGAGCAAAGCTTCCCCTAAAAGATGGGCTAAAGTTTATCTGTCTACTTTGAAGTGTATGAGGGTGGTCTGAAAAGTTTCTGACCTAATAAAGATACAAGACTTTTTTCTGATTTTTTTTTTTTTTTTTTTTTTTTCCTTTCTTTCTTCCACATAGTCTCCTTGTAACTCTACACACTTCTCCTAGCGATGCTCCCATCTCTGTAACCTGTCCAAATAGTACTCGGCGTTTTTCTCTGCAAAATAATTGTTCACAAAGGTAATTGCCTCTTCATTTGACGAAAATCTCTGTCCTCCGAGCGCAATTTTCAGATGAGAGAACAAAAAGAAGTCGCTTGGGGCTAGATCTAATGAGTAAGGCAGATGGTCAAGCAGTTCAAACCGTAATTTGTGGATTTTCGCCATTGCAACCGCTGAGGTGTGAGACGGTGCATTGTCTTGGTGAAACAGGATTTTCTTTTTCTGCAAATGTTGCCGTTTTTCCGCAAGTTCTGCCTTCAGCTTGTTAAGCAATGATGCGTAGTATGCTCCTGTAATGGTTTTTCCTTTTTGAAGATAATCAATTAAAATAACTCCATGACTATCCCAAAAAACAATTGCCATCACTTTCCCAGCCGAAAAAACAGTTATTGCTTTTTTTGGAGCCGGTTCCCCCTTTGCAGTCCACTGTTTGGACGGTATTTTTGTTTTGGGCGTATAATGGTGTATCCAAGTTTCATCTACAGTAATTAATCGGCGCCAAAACTTGGATTTATTGCGCCAACAGAGCGTTGGAAATGTTCATTCGAACACGTTTTTGGTCAAACGTGAGCAAACGTGGCACCCAACGTGCGGACAGCTTTCTCATGTCTAAATGTTGATTTAATATGTGACAAACACGTTCTTTTGACATGTTCACAGCCTCTGCTATCTCTCTCACTTTAATTCGGCGGTCGTCTAGCACCATTTGGTGAACTTTGGCGATGTTTTTGTCGGTAGTTGCAATTTTTGGACTCCCGAACGTTCGTCTCCCAAGCTCTTATGACCACGTTTAAATTCAGCTGCCCAAAATTTCACTGTGGTAAATGATGGTGCAGAGTCCCCATACACAGAATCTAACTCATCTTTGATTTGCGTAGGCGTATTGCCTTTCAAAAACAAATATTTAATGACAGCTCGATACTCGATTTTGTCCGTTTTCATAAAAACACACACATCACCTCACTCAAATGACTGTTACATAACAACTAAGTGTCCAAAATGGCTGAAACTTTGGCGAGTAACTGTCAACAGATGAATAACGAAATTCACTAGCTTTTATTTACAAGTGCTGCCATCTTCATGTTGAGGTCGGAAAATTTTCAGACCACCCTCGTATAGGCATTATGATCTTATTCTGTGAAGGGTGCAGAATTCACAGTGCAAAATGGCAGCTGCAGTACCATTTTTAAAGATATGTTTAAAATGTAAGTATGGTGCCTGCAGTGATAAAATATACATCAAATCAAAAAGAAAATCCCAATTTATAAACTGCATAAAGAAACTAATGTCGTTTTTTGGTACTTTTTCCCAATTAGTCTCTCCTTAAGAAGTAAACATATTTAGTGCCTAGAAAGTAGTGCTGGATTTCAAGGAAACTAGTCTATAAATTACCAATAAACTAAGAAATAAATTTCATGAACTGATGCTGAACAAGACTCCAATACACTTACTCAAATAATGAATGGCTGCATGTCAGAAACAAAGACCACTTTATGTTTCCAAGTACAACCAAAGATGCAGGCTGTCTTCTACAAGTGATGTTATAACAGTTCATTATGAATAGCGATTGTGTGTAGAAATTATTAAATCAACCTTCTATAATACATAGTTTCTTCATGAAAGTCAGCTTTGACTACATAAACTTATCTATCATCTTTTTATCCTTAGCTAGCAGATATACCAGTAGCACTTAGTTGTGGTAGAAGAAAAAGAAGAAGAGTGATTATCTTTTCTCGACCTTCAGATATACCAACAGCACTATACTATGATTTAACTTAACCAGAATGGATGACAGCCTTGTCATGCATGGCTTTCTTCGGAAGGGAAGTAAATTCGGTGGTACTTTGTCATAGATTTACTGCACATAAAAGAACCTCGAGCCTGATAAAGAGGCCTCTGAGCAGAATTACCGGTCTTTCACGCTGAATATAGTATGCTAAGGACCACAGCAGTTAAAGAGTGTCCATTATTTAATTTTAATTTATGGATGGTTGGATACAAGGAAAACTGTGCCAGATACTACTGGACACAGGTTCACCCATGACCGTAATCAGACTTAACATGGCTTAAAGCTTGCCGTCGAGGAAACCAGATCGGCCTTACCAGATAGTGGTGACATCAGGTGACATTTTGTCTGTGGAGAAGGGGGCCTTGCTGGAGTTGATCTTGGGGCAGAGCATTTTAAGTAAGGGATGTGATACTGGGACTGAATACCCCCAGGAGCCACAACATGACAGTCAACACCGGCAAGAAGGTTTTGCAACTCAACCAGGACAAGATGACGCTCCGGAGCCCCAATGCCTGCAAGATGTGAGCTGGCTGTGGGGATGCATTTGGGAGGCCAGCAGTAAAGAAACCTCGTGGACCATCTTCACAAGTGAACAAGATGACCTATGAACACATCCAAGATGTGAGAGACCGGATGAAGATCTGTTACGACTGGAAAGCCAACAGCTGAATTTACTGGCGGGGTGATCTGGTGTGGTTGTATTACCTGACCCGGACTAAGGGGCATTGCCCCAAGCTTCAACAACCATGGCAAGCACTGTATCGCGTGGTGAAGAGGATCAGTGATGTAGTCTACTACATCCAGAGGCTTCCCCAATGGAAGATGCTGATGGTACACCTAGATCATCTAGTCCGCTATGACAATGCGTGCAACGAACACCCTATGTGCCGCTTCCGCACAGTTTTTATGGCTCCAGATTCCTTTCAACCATTTCCAGTAGCTTCCCCATTAGAACATTCCACTTTGTATGTGGTTCCTGTTTATGAGATGCTCTGCCAGTGAGGGACTTCAGTTTAGTGCAATTAGTGAAAAAGTTAGGAAGTTAAGTGCAAAGAGGTTGAAGAGTTTGGACAGTTAGAAGCAAAGTGCATTTCAGTTGTGAGTTATGACACTGCAGTTCAGTAAGATTCGATTCGATGTATCAGTTGTTTTCTGCTCTGAGCGTGTGCCAAAGTGTCTCAAGTGTAAAGTTTGTGCTACGTTGAGCACCTAAGTGACAAAATATGCTTAGCAGTAACTGGTGTCGTGTGTTACAATACTTTCGTCTTTTTTTGAACTCCTGTCACCATTGAGCTATTACTCTCAATGTTATAGAAAGAGAGGCCCGCATTTAAACATTTGACTATTGGTTTTAGTTTTCTGCTTCCCCTTTGCACCTACAATGAATATGTAATGAAACTAATTCTAAAAAGGTTTATCTTGAGAGAAAGAATTTAAGGTTTTTAAGAATAGTTCTATAAACCATATACAAATATGCGATAGTGAACAGAAAAAGTAATGTGAATGGCAACACAGATTTTTATTTTAGAAGTGAAGCATACACAGGTTAAATATTTACATTTTTGGGAGCATGTGGCACACAAAAACATTAAGTTTGTAGGTGCATTACAGCAGAAACTATCTTTGCCATGAACCAAAGAAGCACTGCTGAATGCTGTACCTGCTTAACAGTTATTAAATGGTTAGTGAATTCAGTGTAGTTCAAGGTGGAAATTTTTATTCTGCCTACTTCTTTTTCTCTTTAAATTTTCCTCTTCAATGGTTTCCAAGCTAAGCATAAAGGTTCTGCAGTTGTAACCATACTCGAAAGTGAAATCTAGAAATCTGGGATCAGATCTAATAGCAGCTGTAAGTAACTATATTCTGACTTACACAAACAAGATCTTGGAAGATGCCAAGGTGGTGCACATCTGGCAGTTATTCCTGGGGTATTGAGTTCTATTCTCTGATATACCATGCAAATTTATTGTTAAAAAGATTCTCATAATCAGAGACCGGAAGTTGAGGCATTATAAATCATTTAAATAGGCAGGCAAAAAGCCATTATCAATAGCTAAAATAGGCAGGAAAAAAGGCATTATAAGTACTAAAACAGGCAATAAAAGACAATTAGAAAAGCCCATTTATTTAATAGATTACACTATTCAATAACTCGATCGTCATGTTTTAAAGAACTTCAAAGTTTTAAACAAAATGCTAGTGTTGTAATTGACACAAAAGTGGAATATTTTTTAAAACGGCCTGCGTATTGCAATGCCTTATTCGTCACACATGACAACCAAATGCTTTTTTAAGTTCTCTGGGGTCATGTTGAGTCTCCGGTCAGATAACACATTTTTGATATGAGAAAATGACCTCTCAACATTGACAGAGGTTATTGGAGCAAATCTAAAACATAGCATCATTGTAGGATCCATTTCAACTACAACAGAATTGTCACCTTGTAGAATTTTTGAAATGTTTCTAAGTTTATCCAGATCACAATTTTTTGATAACACTATTTTATACTTTTCGCTAACTAATGAACCCCATTTCCCTGGTACACTGTCCAGTCTTTGCACTGCATCATCCACAATTTTCACTGACTTCGTTAAAGGTTGCCCTCTTTCTTGAAGCTGGCAGATCACTTGTGGCAGGAACCCAAACTCGGCCGCAATGAAAGTTAAGTCATTTTTCACTTTGAAGAGTTGAGAAGTTTCTTGGCTGCTACAATTGAAGATGCTTCATGCTCCAGAGCGTTCACCACCTCAGTTATACTCTGGAAATTTGAAGCGTAGTAAAGTGCTGCTGAGATTCATGTCCCCCATTTCGATATGATAGGTTGGGGGGGGGGGCAGAGGTATATCTGGTGCAATGGATTTAAATGTCAGGATTCTTGATGGGGTTTACACAAAGATCTTCTTAATACTGGAAATCGATTTGTCAACATCCGGAAACAAGCATCGTATCTCATCTGGCACCCTGTGAAAGCCATGTGCTGCACAGGTCACGTGAAGTATGTTTGGAAATAGCACTTTTAACGCTATTCCAGCCTTTTTCATATATGATGCAGCGTCACTGATGGAAAAGTAAGACGTCGTATTGAATCTCTTCAGACCACAGCAACTTTAATGAACTGCTGAATAACTGTGTGATAGTTGAATTGTTAACTTTTTCAAGACACTCTGTTGTAAGCGATAAGGGTTTCATTGATTCATCTTCTGTAGGATATAATGGTCCAATAACAACACTGGCAATGAAACGACCCATGGTATCAGTTGACTTGTCGATAGAAATCTAGATCATCTTATTTTTCATTTTATCTTTAATGATTTTCATTGTGCCATCGTAACATTCGGTAAGTAACATTTTCGCAAACACGCTAGGTACAGTTTGTTTAGTATAATTTCCACAAGGGGATTCCGGGGCTGAGTAAAGCTTTACATAAGTCGAATGTAAACTGGAATTTTCGACTCAATGTTGCAATTACTGTTGGAAGCAAAGAAATCTTCTTCCCAGTAGCCTTGGAAAGTGCATTTTTGTGTTTGATTGTGCCGATATCCTGATATAGAATACTTCTTTTCGTAGTTCAGTGACTACTTGCATATTTTGCATGTGAGTACTTTACCGTCTGTACAAAATACGTCGGATCCAAAAGTATTAATGTAACTTTATAACTGCGTAAAGAAACACTGAATTTCGGCATCTTGCTGTTAGCTACAACAACGTTGCAATGAAAACTGGAAGAATAACAAAGTTTGACCCGCACTCATTATTGCCTTTTAAAATAAACACAAGTGGTAATTCAAACGCTTTCTTTTATCTATACATTTATTTGCGCGGCAGCACTCATTGTTGCAAAGAAAATAATGAACTGCATGAAGGACGCCTATGTTGTCTGCAACTTAAAGACAATAGTATACATTTGGTGAACTAACTTTCATTGTCACAGACTGTTATTGAAATAAAATGTACCTGAAGGAAATGTTTAATAATTAATAAATAATATATAAATAATGAAATAAAGGCAACAAAAAGCACTTATTTCGTAAAATAGGCCTTTATATTTAAAAAGGCAACATAAAACTGTGGCATTTCAATCACAAATGTATAATTCGTACAGATTCACTTTCAAATTGAAGATAGATTTGACACATTTCAAAAGGCATTCTGCCTAAGTTCCGGTCTCTGCTCGTAATACTTACGGTCTAGTTAGTGAAGTCCCTTTAGGCTTAAATGCTCCACTGGCACATCATTCCCATATATGAAGCCTTCAGAATAGCAGAGGCGTATGCGCCAAAGTATGCTTTGAAATGAATGAACTCTCCATTTGAATACAGCATGGTCCTTGACCATACGTGCTGCAGCTGAATCTCCAGAATAGCAAAGGCGTATGAGCCAACCTGCCGGCTGTGGCTATGCTGCGACAGCAGCTCTAACAGAACGTAGTAATAAATCACTTAACAGAGGGTGCTCTTTATTTTCAGTCCTTTATCCCTCATAAATTGTTATTCCTCCACCATTTTAAAGGATTTTGTGGTTTTGTAAATAGTTTTTGTCTGGATGTATTCCTTCCTATATGGGGTATTTGTTTAGTTCAGTCTGTTGCTCTTAAAGAAAGTTGTAACATACATCCTGGTGGCTTGCAGCTCTCGGATTAAGTTTTATTGAACAAGCCTTTAGTACATTTAGCATAATTATACACTATCTTCTGTGAGCTAAATGTTATACTTTTGATTTACTTATTTCTTTATATTCATTTCATTGTTTGTTAATATTAGAACAAATATTTGTGGTAAATATTTACTAATATTAGTTAAAGTATTTCTTGCAAAATGCTAACTTTACAAGTAAACAGTTTTGGCTTTAACACGCATGAATGCATGCCTTACTTATTTTAAATAACATTGTCGATGGAATTAGGTTTCAAAAACCTTGAATATCTGTCAAATAACATTTTACAATCATAATTAATAGTATTAATGCATTAGTTTCACATCTGAACACTTCTTTATGTCTTTATCGATTATTGTAATATATAATGCTTAGTAAAACTTTAATCACATTTTTCTCAAAACTAGCTTTTGGCGCATACGCCTTTGCTATTCTAAGCACCTCATATCTCTACTGGGTTGTTGTAGCTGTGCCTGCCTTACAGCCATCCCAACGAAGGAAACTTAATTCAGCTACGAAATTTTTTTTTTTTTTTTTCTTTTTTTTTTTTCTTTCTTTCTTTTTGAGACTTTATTCTGTGGTCTTGCAGGGATGTAAGGTGCTGAATTTGGGATAGATTTTGAAATAGCTGCCTTTTATTAGAAGTTGAATTCCTGGTATAAAAACACCTCATTCCTTTTTCTCCACCCTGTGTTATTTCCCAGCAGACTACCCGTAATTCACTATTTAAGGTTTACAAAATTATTTATTTGTGTGATTTCTCTATGATTGAGAAGATTCATGGGGATAAAATCACAAGTGTAATTTTTACCCTCTCACAAATGTAATTTAGGTGATATGATTATGGTAAAACATTGAAGCTTGATTTCCCAAAATCCTTCATTGTAATAAGTATGCTACTTATACAGGGCCTTTGTTTGGATGTGTGACTGATTTAAAGGAAATTTTCTGGTGCCAGGAAAGATGCTGTTGGCAGGAAAAGGTGGATATTCATAGGCATAGATTTCTCATGCAAATTATAACTACAATAACCACATACCTTCATCATAGAAGCTGTTAGAAATTATGTCCTTGTGCTCTCACATTTCTCTCTCTCTCACCTTTTCAGAAAATTTGCATTAACACCTCATTAGCTCTTCATGGCCATGTTAATAAAACTGTGTTTTGTTATAAAAAGAATAAATACACTAGTTATCTTACAGAGTTTTAGCTTTAAAAGTTTAGTGCCATTAGTTGAAGTATGCAAAATGCCTGATTCCTGTTTAAGCTTTCTCATAAATTTCTTTAGACTTCATTCTAATTTTTCTAAATGTCATTAAGCTTTTCCTCTGTAAGAACATGTTGCTTTTAATTTCAGTTTCTATAAATTGCCATCTTCCTTCTCTATAAGGGCTTGTTGTCGCATAGAACCTTATATGAAGATTTTGTGTGCTAAAGTATACAGGCTTTTTGACATTATAACAGCACTAATACACTACAACATTGAAACCGTAGTCTCACAAAGTATCAACCTTTATACAGCACAGACTCTGCAGTAAGTGATTAGCCGGCACATGGAGAGGTAACAGAACTGGTTCAAAACAGTGCAGCGCAGGGCAAGCAATTCTCCGTAATACTGCCACATGTCCAAATGAAGGCTCTGTAGGTTGCTGCTTTCTGCGGTTTCCCTTTAAAATTGTATCATGTTATCCTGGAATTTTTTTTTTCCAGGCATGTGACAAAGAATGTGAAAGATTGTTATATGAAGCCAAATCGGGCATTCAAGTTGAAGAAATGTATGAATGAAGCATTGGTTTTCTTCCATATGTTTTATCAGGACTTACGGGAGGTAAGTCTTTTCAAACATTCAGAACAGTCTGCTGAATTTTGCTGTATTCTTAAATTTTCTTCTCTCCAAATTCATGTTGAATTTTTTGTTTACAAATTTTGGCAAGGATTAGGGCCAATTGTAACTGCTGCAGAAGTTGTAATAGTTTTGGAATAGTTCCTGTATTCGAAAGTTGAATCAGATTTAAAATGTTATTCCTATGGCCATGACTTGGAACTGCACATCTCCAGCCTCCTATGTCAGCCCTCTAAAGGCTGATTCACAATTAAATGAGAATGGAAATCAAAATGGCATACAACATGTTGGTTCACAATATTGGGAACGTGAACAGGATGTATATCAGCAAAGTGGAAAGTCGATATTGTACAATAGCATATATTAAAGTTATTTGTTGTTCTTTATTGTTCTCTGTTAATTTCTACCAGTTTTTGCTGCTGTTTTTTTGAGGTGTTAGCCAGTTTTAGGTTGCAAAACTGCCTACAAACAAACTACAAGTTATGCTTTCAGTAGAAGAACCAATGTTCAGTGAATCTGAGGGAGTCAGGATGTAGATTTGCTGGAATTTTTTCTGCTTTCATTTTCCCAGCTTGTGACTAGTGTGTACTCTAACAGTTGTTTCATGTTTTGGCTGCCATGAATGATTTCTACAGTGAGGAGTCTGATATGCGCAATATAAATCTAATATGCCATCTCCAGGAACGGGAAAGTAAATTTGACCAAGTCCAGGACCTAGGAATGCTCCCAGTTATTTGTGAATGTTCACTTTATAATAGATTATTTTAGCTTTGTGCTTCCATTTTGGTTTCCATTCTCAGCTATTGTGAACCATTCTTAATGCTGAGCTATTCTTGGGAAATACCCAAATATGTATACCATTTTGACCTTCAGCTGGGTATCTAGAGGTATTTCTAGCAGTCCAGGTTCATAGCTTCATAATTTGTTTGTATATTGGCTAACGTTTAACTTTTAATCATTTGTAAATGAGCTTTAGTTACCCATTAAAGAAAACAAAGCATAACTGTCCAGAAAAATATTTGTACAGTGTTGTATGATTACTGAAAAGTAAAATATTATTACTTTATTTGCAGCCATTTGAACATGCGTTCTACCTGAGTAAAATGACAGAGCTGGTAGCCATGTACTTGGATATGGAAATAAAGGCATCAAGGTAATATCCTCCAAATTTACATTCTAGCAAAGGCAGCAAGCGTAGAGCAATATGGTAATGTTAAAGCAAATCTGATAAGCTCTCTAAACAAATGGAGCATAATAGAAATGTAACAATACCAGTATTTGTTCTCTGGTTTTATATGATCAAATATGCCTTACGCAATCTTTTAAGCCTTAAAAATTGTTGTAAACAGTTGTTCATTAATCACTTACCTTAAGGCCATTTGGCCATTTCACATCTATAAATGGCCAGTGTAATCAGTAAATGCAGAATAGTGTGATAAATTATCATCAGAATTCTCTGCGTAAAACGGCTGCATAGCTATAATAAAAATAGCTACACAATTGTAATAAAAATAAGTGCTAAAATTGTGCTGCTTTCTAATGTAATGCTTTATTATTTCAGGAGAAGAAAAGAGACTATTAAGAGAGTAATTTCTAGACTAGTATCAGCGCTCTACATTTTATTGGGTGAGTTTATTATTTCAAGAAAGATAGGTATTGCATGTTTACTTAGTTAAAGAAAATATTGCAATTTCTTTACTCCCATTTCATTCAAGTCCGGTTTCATCAACATAAATGCATTGAGTTAATAAAAAAAAACAACAAAAAAAAAAAAAAAAACATTCGCCTGTTGAATGTGTTGAACCTCACGCTAAACCATTACCAAACTGCTTTAAAAGTTAACTGACATTGCTTTCTGTAGGATAGGGGAAGAAAGGTCCGTTTGTTGCTGTAACAGTATATAGGACTGCCCTATTGAAAAACCAAAAATGCAGACAAACGTGCACCTATCATGACATTTTGCAGTCCTTGGAAATGCTGATTGTTGACATTTACAGCAGTTCAACATAACTTCACATCTCCTACATTACAAATTAGAATAACAAATACTAAAAATCTGATGTGATTCATTCACATGACATTATCTACCCTTTACTGTTTATTAGTGAGTATACAAACTAGTCTTACTAAAGCTTATTTTTATATCTACTTCATTTTAATCCAAATAAACTTTTGCAGAAATAGTTACATTACATCGTCAAATGTTTAAGAACTGGATGCTATAAGCTGGCTTAAAAATTCCATACTGTTTCAATGGAATTTGAGGAACAGCTGAATGTTGACAGGACTTTAAAAGAATGGCTAAGTTTTGAACAATTTGAACCATTAATAATCAGAAATGACTGATGCGCAAAAAAAGATATTTGAAATAAATTGTGTGTTTTAAAGAGATCAACATTTCTTGTGTAGTACTTTTTCGTCTTATCGCCTAACGTTCATGAGTATATAAGATTATAAAAAATGTCTTCTGAATGAAGACTTCAAAGGCTATTCCCAGAAAATTCAAGATGTACATTTTATTTGTCATGTAAATATCTTTAATAATGGTATTTTAATCAAAATTGTCAGCCATTTTTTAGAAAATCAAACCTTTGAAAACTGTTCCATGTAAAGGGTAGTTTGGGGTAGAGGGATTTTCTTAAAATCTTCGGTTTGCAACTTTGGAAGGTTTTGAACTTAAAATAACGAATTTGACATTGATCTGACTTTTTGTTTGAGTTTTACTGTTTACACACTTGTGGACATTTTTCTAAAAATGCTTTTTTTTTGTATTCAGGTGCCTCAAAACATGTATTTCTAGTGGTATTGAATATTTGGGTGAAATGAAATACCTACTCTACCTACTAGGTACAAGGTAAAAAAAGGAAATGTTAAGTAACTGCTGGGTAAATCAGGAGCAGAAGGTGAATTACCACCTTTGCAGCTTTTAAACATCCTGCATAAGAAACAACTTTTAGGGTGGTTTCACCAACCAATGTTAAAAATACTCTTAACACGTTGTTAGCTAACATATTTTTAACATCAAAGACAACTGTGAACATCAACTTTGGAGAAAGCAGTGCTTGAACTACTTAGCTTCTGAATGCGCTATGATGGACTTTTGTCTACATATCACAGTGACTCTGTTTTGTAGTAGGTAGTATGATGGACTTTTGTCTACATATCACAGTGACTCTGTTTTGTAGCAGGTAGCCAGTTACATTCATAGACAAGTGATTTTCCTTATTGTTTGGGATTAGAATCGCAATGTCAACTGAAAAATCTAGGTGTAGAGGAATTGATTTTTTCACCATTCGAAAAGGAGTTACCTATAGAACTGGTTACGAAAGTTGAGAGAAATTATCATTTGCAAAAAATTGACTGGCTTAAATTAAATAAGGATAGCCTGAGATAAAACCCTCAAGAAATTAAATTGCATGCGCATGTTGGTACCAAGTATGGTAAGCAACTGCTGCAATTTTATGCTAATATAATAATGGCACAAAAAGGCCAGGTGCAAAAGCCCCTTTTCACTTTTTGAAACAGTTGTATCGGAAACCTTCCAGGGAGAAACCCAAAATGATAGCTTTGGAATTTTCAACACTATCACCCACCATTAAATGAAAATTGCGGGTAGCACAAAATCTCAGTGTAATTAAACATATGTGGCATATGAGAAAGAGGAATGCTTTTATTGGTAGTATTCTAACCTCTTACGTTCTACAACCTTGCTCATGACCACTTTGTACTGTGTGTCACTTTAAAAATTCCCCCTCTTGTAGGCTTTCAAAATCGTAATTCACAGCTCTCTGGTTAGGAATGGCATTAAAAAACCCCAAATACAGCAACCCCGCATCAACAGCTTGGTTTGTGGCAGTCATTTTCCAACTATTAACATTTATTAAATGCCTTAACACAAGGATATGGCGATATGACATGAAGTTCTAATACTATTTGATGAAATAAAATTTACATAAACTTCAATATTAAACCACTTTTAATATTGGTTGGTGAAACCATGAAACCATCCTTAGATGTAATGACTCGAAAAACATTTTATAAAGGTATAAACTTCAAATGCAGCAACAATCGGATTTTATATTAATGGTTTGTTTCATAGCAGCATTGATGGAATATTTTTGAGTAATTTGTTTACTTTCTTTACCATTCGCTAGAGTAGAGAAAGTACTGTATTCCACTAAATTGTTTTTGTATAAAGATTTCATTGGCAATAATGTTTTAAGGTCCACAGATTCCAAAATTAAAGCATTTTTAGGTGAAACATATCTGTGTGCACATAAGCATGCCAGGTGAAGATTCCCCCATCTCAAACTACCCTTTACTTTGAACATTTTCTCAAAAATAATAAGTTTTAATTAAAATGTAACATTCTAAGATTATATCATAGATTAAATGCATATCTTGAAATTTCTATGAATAGCTTATGAAATTCTTTTTATTTTGATTTGGTTTTGTGTAACAGAGAAATCATAGGGAATAAGACAAAAACTTACTACAGAAAAAGTACGCAATTTGTGTAAATTCTTTTCATAGTTAAAGCCATTTTCAAAATATTCCATGTTACAAATTTATGCTTTTCCAAGTGCAACTGTGCATCTGAGACATACTTGAAAGTATGTGATTCCTCATTTTTCTTTCTGTCATAAGAGCTCATTACCATAATGAAACGTTTGAATACAATTTCTGCTTTTGCACCTAACTGAACACTTATTGCTTAAAATAAAGAGAGTTGAAGGTTGTTACACTACATCACTAAAATGTACTACAGTGATACAGTTGTAATGATGTTGTGTAACAACCTTCAACTCTCTTTATTTAAAATTATGACACATCACTGTTACTAGCTTGTAAATCTTCAAAATTAGTCAACTTATTGCTTATTTTGAAATCATTCCTACGCAAAAATATGTGATAACATGTATAGAAGAATAACTTTTTATATGAATACATAATATACTACAGATGTATGTGAATTTGTCATGGGCAGAGAAAGGTGTGAGAGTGTATCACATCAGATTTTTGTTTAATATGAATTAAATCAGATTTTAATTCAGCAAAATTCTCTGCAGCTATTTAAATATAAACTTCTTTCACTTAGTGGAATAAATTGCAATAACATGCAGTTTTTTAAAATTTATTTAATTTGCTTGAATTGTGTATTAGCAAGGGAGGAAATTACATTAATTCTTACATATTCATTTGTTTGCCTTACAGACAAATCTGAAGATCACATGATGGAAGCCATTTTGAAAACAACATTAATCAATAAGAGCAACAAAGAGTTGTGTGTTCCTATTTTAGGGTAAGAGGCTTCTGATTTTATCTCTCTGATAGGAAATAGTTGTAGCTTGCTTCTAATCTTTCTACAGTATTGTATCCTGGAGCTGATGAGTTCATGTAAATAACAAGCCTAGACTCACTGATGGAGACTACAGGATTAAGGGTCAAATTCATAGTCGTCATTTATTTCAAGGAAGTCTTTAAGCAATGATTTTCAATACACAGGCGCTACTCTTTCAGGCAAATAAGGAAATGCTTATTCATATAAGGAAGCTCCACTTATATGCAATAAGGAGAGCCGATGTCATCTTGCATCAACTGCCTACAATGGAGGTTAACGATAATAGCAGTTTTGTGGAAAATATGCAATTTCATAACAAAATTGTACTGTACATTAATAAATGTATTTGTATTATTTGCAGAATTCACTTGAAACGCATAGGGATGCTGAATTTAAGAAGCAATATCGGTTTACCAAAGCATCTGTTGTAATGATCTAATACCTCTGCTAAACAATGTAACCTTAACAGAGGTTATGAAGTCGCAATGTGAGACAGGTTTACTTGGAAAGATAATGCATAGAATCTCAGTGCTATAACACAATCCATGTGTTTTCTGTTCAGACATTTTCCCATTTAAGCTTTCCAAAATCCATAGGTCTCTAGAAAACAAGATTCTGCTGTATTTATTCAGAATCATTTAATAAAATCCTAAAAATAAAACGCGGAAATATTTCTGCAATAAACAAAGTGCATCTCTGCAGTGCTTTTCTCGGTCAAATTACTTATTTTAGTCACTACAACTGCAATGGACAACTTAACAAGTCACATGTCTTTACTATTGATTCGCAAATATATATTGGATTATCCAAATCTTGAATGGAGGTTTGCCTATTTCACATATAAAACAGCTGTTCAAGCCAAACGTAAATAACTGGCTACTTTGCTTTCTGCTTACTGCTAGATGGTGTGGTAATTGCATTTGTGGTTTGCTTCCAAGCATGCATATACACAGTGTGCAGGTTGTTGTAAACGCTTCTAGCTACTAAACTTTGCACTAGAAAGCTGGGTTTTCAGTTTTAAAAAGTCCACAAGTGAATACCACTGGCCAGTACATCACATAGTGTCCAATTGCCTGCATTCTAAGATGTCTTTGTATCTCAGCACCAACTCCTTTAGTTGGTTTCATTCCTGCTCGCTGAAATGTTTTTCTTTTGGCATGTTTTCAACCTAATATGTAACTGTTCAACTAATGCTACAAATCCTCAACTAAATTTACAATCTACTTGATTGTAAACTAAAGTTAACTAATTGATAAATGTACCATTTAAAACTCGCAAACTTCTACCACGTGCTCAACAGCTGTTGTGAACAAAACAACAAATATGGAAATGGCAGCTTGCTATGTGGTCAGCTGCATGTTCGTTTACACATTCCTTCGTGCATCTGAGTGGGTGTGAAACAAGTGAACCATGTTGCCACATATGCTTCGAAAATAAGTAAGCATTTACTTAGCATATAAGTACTGTCTATGGATACCAAATGGTAATAAGTGTTTCCTTATCCGAAGGAAATACTTATTGCTTAAGCATCACCTTTTCAGATAAACGACGACTATGAATTCGACCCTAAATGAAGCAACATTTTGATTTAATCGCCTGGGGCTTTCTTTGAACATTGTTCAGAGATTTGTCTCTCAAAAGTAAGTTTCGGTGTAGAAAGTGAAGCTAGAGTAATTAAAATTTAGTTTGTGCTTGTAAATAGAAAATTGTATTGTGCATTCAGTATTTATTTCCCAAAATAGTTCATAGATTTATGTGAACAACTTCAGGATTGTCTGCATAAAACATATTCATATTCATTTATTGTATCCATATTTAATCATGTATACATGATATGGAATTTCCAAAATATAAATTACTTAAATCTTCGAAATATAGATCACATATTTGGTTTATTTGTACTAAGCTCTTTATAGAGTTAATATAGCCTAGAGCTGATCCACATAGATTACATAATCATTGAGATTGTACAATTTATTGCTAACATTTACAAAAGTCATGTGATTTTAACTTTTACAGATATATTTGTGAATAAATAAGACCAATAAGGGACCAAAACAAACCCCTGCATTACGCCCATATTTTTAACCCATTGGCTGGAAGCAATTTCAAGTTACATTTGCCTTTTTTACGTTTTATTTTTGTTTCACATTTCCTAATACTAGGGACTTGTGGTCGCGGCTTTATTTTACAATGAAAAGTTATGTAATTTCAGTATGTTTTGTGGTTTTCTCTTTTTTCCTTCCCCTCTTTTTGTACAAGTTTCAACTTTATACTTCATGATATCTTTTTTAAATATGTTTTATTTTTGTATTGCTTGAAAGTGATTCCGACCAAATTAAATTACACTCTTCGAATTGAAAATATGTTCATGGAGTCCAAATTGTCAGCTTTAAATTACTCATGAGATCACTCAACAGCCAAAAGTAGTGGTGTTTGAACATGGATACCAAATGGAATTTAAAGATCTGGTGTTGAAGTTTCTGTGACTGTCAATCGCTCCAGTATCTTAGTCTTCAAAAATCCACCCATGAATCAGACCCAATTTCACATTTTTCTATAGCTCACTCTAACCCTGCAAAAGTTTGATTTAAAACAAGTTGGAATCAAGTTATTCCCTGTAGCAGAGGAAGTGACGATTCTAATCTGGAGAGGGGAAAGTATGAAATGAAACCCCTTTTGAATAGTTGAACGTACAATAAAGGTTACTAATTACCTTACAGTAAGAATAGTGGGTAGTTGTATGCCAGCATAGTGGTACTGACATATAGCAGAGCTATGTGCATACCAATGATCTCCCAAATTGCATAAATACTAAAACAGTCATGTATGCAGATGATACGTCCATCTTATTGAAAGGCATGAACAATGGTAATCTACAAAATGCAACAGTAACCGTAACAGATTAAAGAAATGGTTCAGCAGCAATGGTTTGTATTATGCATCTCTGTAATCGAGACAAAGGAATGGCTTACAACCTACCAATCGACCAGACAGACACTGCAAAAATATTAGAAGTATATTTAAATAAACAATTAAAATGGGATGATCATATTCATTACATTAACAAAAAATTAAACAGAGCTTGCTTCAATATATCATTTAACGGAGGGTGTTGTTCTCAATTCTTCAAACCTCCCAAATCCTCAACCATTTTAAAAGATTTTACATGTTACTAGTTTTTGTCTGCTTTTAATCTTTTCTATATGATGGAAATGTTTGTATGTTTAGCTTTTCATTTAGTGTTTAGCTTTAAAAGATAGTTATAACTAGGGCCCGGATTTTTAGGTTTTAACCTATACTTTTCTGCGCTATTTAATTAACACGTTTCAAGATATATATTCATTTTCATTACACCTAAAAAAACCTAAATGAGGGGTTGACACCTAAAATAACCTAAATAGCCATTTTTCCTTTTTTGAAATCAATGTTATTTTTGGATTGAAACTTATTGTAAAATTATTTCCACCACTTATAGCCGTAGATAGTTCAAGTTACTACTTTTACGCAGCACATGTGACCTGGTGACACCTGGATGCAACTGATAGAAGGTCAAGAGGAGCGTAACCTGTGTAACGGGATCGCCTCCAATCATTCACCGAGAGTACAACAGAGTGCACCGAAAGTATTTTTCTATTGTAATTGTTAAATAGTGAAACAATGCCTAAATCACGTTTATTGAAAAAATGGATTGCTGCAGATTCACACTTCACTTTGTTAGTGACAGATGGGGCCGGAGGGGGGCTCTACAGTCCTTCCACCCGACCATGCTACATGTTATGTGCTTGGCCCACTGCCTGCACCGCCTTGCAGAGGAAATTAGAAGCCACTTCGATGACGTGAACAGCCTGATATCTTCGGTCCAGAAGGTTTTCTTAAAAGCCCCAACACGTATACAATTGTTCAAAGAGAGTGCTGGCAGCCTCTTTCACCTGGGTCGATACTTAACTTGGCTGTCTGCTGCCATTTATGTCGTCAATGAATTGGACGAAACAGAAGCTTCCTGCATTGCCAAGGCTAAAAAATCACTTGAGTGCCCCACTCTTGTTGCTTCACTTGCATATATTTGTTTTATACCAGAATCTATTCTCCGGTTGGAAAGTACAACTTTGCCACTGAAAGATGCTCTAGATATCATTGGCAATGTTTCCAGTAAAGAAATATCTGGACCAGTGGGAGTTGCACGTTCGTCGAAGTTGCAGAAGATTCCTCAACGAAATCCTGGTTTTGAAGATATGAAAATGATCACTTCAGTATTGCAGGGAGAAAAGTATGCAGGAAAACTATCCCTAGAACATGCTGCACTGGCATGTATATTATATGCTCCAATGACGTCATGTTCATTGAAAGAACCTTTTCTTCTTCAAGAATGTGTTGGGTGATAATAGGTAATTGTTTACGAGAATTATGTAACAATCTACTGCAAGCCAAAATTTAAATCTTACAACTAAGTACCAGAAAAGCAAAATTATTGATACCTGTATTGATCCACGAAGCCCCCCCCCAAAAAAAACTATTTTAATCAAGAAAAACCTAAAAAAAACCTATTTTAAGCATATAGGAAATCTAAATTGAAGGTTTTTCCCACCTAAAAATTCGGCCCCTAGTTATAACATGCACAAACACATACTGTACATGTTGTTAGTATTTAAAAACCTAGAATATCTGTAAAATTGCTTTTTTTTTAATCATAATTTACAGTATTAATGCCTACTGGTTCTTTTCTGAACACTGCATGATATCTGTATAGAATATTTTAATATGTATATTATGTTTCTGTGTGATACTTAACAAAATTTGAAATGCGTTTTTCTTGAAACTCACTTTTGGCACATATGCCCCTGCTATTCTAAGGGCATCAATTATAGAAAATGATAATTCATAGCAAGATTGCCACAATGCACAACAAGTTTGCCATTTTGAGTAATGCACAGATGACCAGTTTTTATATACAGAGCCTTCGTTTGGATGTATGGCCTGCCTAATGGGAAGTTTCTTGGCACCGAGAAGTACACTGTTTGCCAGCAGAGTTGCATTTTCATAGTCCCTTAAAATACAAGTGTACAGATTCAAATTACAACTACAGTAACCATATACTTTCATCATGGAAGGCATTGGAAATGATGACCTCGTGCCACCACACATATCTTACATCTTTTAAGAAAATTTGCATTAATATTTATTAATTCTTCATGGTCATGTAAATGAAATCATGCCTCATCCATAAAGAAAATTAAATACAGGTCAATAGAGCAATCATTAATATTAGCCAACACCCATTTGTAGAAATTAACTCTACTCACATCACATGGTTGCAATTCCTGAACTACTGTTATCTTATAGGGTTTTAATTTTAAAAGTTTAGTAGTATTCAAAGCTGAGGTTTGCAAAATTCCTGTTTCTTTTGCAAGCTTTCTCAGATTTCTCTGCACTTTGGTTTAACTTTTCTCTGATTTATAGAATTTTTCCTCTAATAATATGGCGATTTACTTTCAGTTTCTAATCAAGAATAGATTTTGTTTCTTTGTCGGCGCATGAACAACAGAGACTCTTTAGACTATAATTCCATCTCACTTCTCACAAGAGTTGGTCATATAAAAATCATACATGAAAATTGTGTGTGCTAAAATATATAGACTTATTGGATCATAACAGCACTATCACACTGTAACACTTATCTCTCAACATATCAACCTACATACAACTTAGACTTTGCATCACGATTAGTTGGCACACGGAGAGTAGGGAAAGTGGAGGGGGAACAACTGGTAGAAACAATGCAGTGCAGGGCAAGCAATTTCCCATAATATGGCTGTGCATACAAACGAAGGCTCTGTATTATGCACTTGCAAGGCTTGTACAATAGCTTGTAAGTTTGTTCCAGCAGCAGTTCTAATTGGTTTCAGAAAATGCTTTACTAAAGAAAACTGATTGAAAGTACATTCCAACAAATTCATTGCATCTGTATACTGCAAACAGGCATTACAACAAACTTCTGATCCAGTATTAGTTTGTAGGATATAGCATATACTATTTCTGACTATTAACACAGATCCATATACAAATCAATCAGAAACTTGGTTTAAGTGCACTGAGAATGAGGCAAACCAACTCTATGTGAGTGGTGCCGAGATTTCTTGTAAGTTTCACTGCAAGTTGTTTTGGTGCTATGGCTGCATAAAAAAAATTACGAGACTTAAGAAGCTAAGAAATAGTCTGAAATTACAGTACATCATTAAATATGTTACAGAATATTTGTTTATTTTTATTTGCAGAAAGATACTCACGACTGTACCTGTTGCTGCTACAAATGACTCCTATGTCAGATTTGTTTTGGCATTCAAATTATGGAAAAAAATTGTATCTGACTTGGAGGAAAGGAGGCGAATAACAAGGCTTGCAGATCAAAGGCTTAATGTGCCACAAAATTTTGACAAATCAAAAAGATACAGTGATGTTTTACCCAGAATTCCTAAATCTAAAAAGAATATTACGGTGTTTTATATGCAAGCCAAGTTCAACTTGAAGGATGCCAGTGTGGTATGTATGAGAATTTTCATTTTAATTGTCATTACTAGGGCTTTGAAACTCATACTATGTCTGAGTGGTTTTAGCTTGGACTGTAACATAGTCCAGAACAGAAGGCTGCTCAGACAAAAGACAGAATTACATTCAAAGGTGCATTAACCTGAACCCAGTACTTTGTTGCGAATTTCAAAACTTTAATTTTGAGGATATAACTTTGTCTTCCTAACACTGATTTCTGTGCAACAAGAAAGTACAGGGTTATTCAGAAAAGAGGGCTCAAGAGCAACAAGTCATTTCTAAAATAGATTCAATAAACAGCCACGTTGTCAATAGCAAAATTACGTGTAGCATAAAAAGAGCTAGGAAACAATTTTGGTAAAAACAGTCTCGATGACCATAAGATGTAAAAATTTACTCTATCCAGTAGCATGCAAAATGTGTTTCTCCTTGATATAGAGAGTTAAAATCTGCCACTTCCCATTGAATAGCCCTGTATATTACGAGGCATTTAGAACCTACTGCATAAAATAGGGGATGCATATTTTACAAATAAACTTGCTTATAACTAGTACAGATTAGAAAAAATGCTTCCCAATTTTTTTTTTTTTTTATTTTCTTTCTTTAAGAGCTATACTAAAATTTGTGTTTTCTCAAATTGAAAACGCTATGGAAAATGGAAATTCAAGCTTCAATATCTGTCTACCATATTATTTGTTGACCAACATACACTCAGAAAAATCTTATATGGGAATATTTTAAATTCCATTCCAATAGAAAAATACTTGATTCATACTTGTTTCATATTGTGCCATATTAAGTAAATTATTTTTAAAAATAATTTTACATATTAGTGAAGTATACCTCTTTTAATCATGTGTACAACCATGCATGCACACACGCACACACACATGATAGTTTAACAATGCTGTCAATTGCTAGATTCATATCAGCGGCACCAGTGTGCCGAAATTTCTTCCCGCAGGAGTTCTTTTACATGCTAGTAAATCTACTTACATGGGGCTGTTGCTTTTAAGCACTCTTAAAAACCATCACTCTGGGCCAGGTTTGAACCTGCGACCTTGGGATCATACTTTTAATCATAGTTAATACTTGCTAACTGTTATAGTTTGCCCGTAAAATGTAAAGAAGTGGAGACATTTTTACATCTTTATAACAAAGGAGGCATTTTTAAGGATTTAGGGGCAGATTCAAAGTGTTATAGGTTTTCTCGTGGACATGACAAAACATTAAATCCCATTGCATGATATTGTAACTTAAGATTACAGGCTGAATCTACCTAATTGATATATAGTACTATGATAGGCCAGAGCTTATCTGTATGTCTATCCTTCATTGCAATTGTGGTCCCCCTTCACTGGGTTGCAACAAAATACATACCATGTGGATTTAAAATTTGATTGCATTTAACCAGCAGTAAGAATTGTAAAGTCAACCCCCTCGCGTAAATTGTTTATCTTGTTTATGTTCTGTGACTGTGGGTTATAAGTTTCCCATTTTTTGTGGCAGTTTTGCTCATAGTTCATGTTATGAGGCATAAAATATGGACTAGAAATCTGCTTACAGCTGAGGAAATTTTATACTTTAATACCTGTTTAATGTGGTATGAGTAAGAATTTAGGCATACGTGAAAGAAAGAAGCAGTACTACCAGGTCTTCAAGGATTCTTATAAAACAAAATTCCTATTTACATGTAATTTTTGTACATTTACTGCACTGAACATTTTCTGCATTCAAAATTTCACATCATCACAAAATTATTGCACTTTGCTGAAGAAGGGAAAATTTAACATGTTTGAATTTCAGGGAGTTGCAGGTATTGTAGTTACAGCTTTATGTTTTCCTCCAAGTGCTTTTCAAAAACAGATATTTGCACAAGTCCATCTGGCATTTCTAATACAACTATAAAAGCATTATTTTAATAATAATAAGGTGCAACTTACGGAGTAATTAGCTTATGCCATGACTTCATTCATGTATATATTTGCATTGTATCAATTTCTTAGAAGCCCAAATATAGCTTCATCTTAAACAAAGAATCTCGGAAGCTTTGCATTGAGATCATAAAGCATTGTTTGGCAGTTTTATTAAAGAATTATATTTCTCATGTAAACCTAAGATGGAAACATTTCTAGAGCTAGATTCTCCAACTTGATGTAATTTATTTGCCCTTGCTGCAGAAGTGTATATTGAAATTCAGTTTTCATTCTTCTCTTTTAGGCGTTTAACAATGACTGGATAATGCATAAACTACTTAGTGTACCATTCATGGTACATTCATTGTGCTTGAAATATGAGCAAAATTGGCATGCAGATAGCTGGTTCTGTAATGTTTTAATATAGAATACTTTTTTTGAAAGTAGGTGTTGAAATAACATTATTTGTTAATGTTTGTTTACTCAACATGGTGAAGCCATTTTGTGACGTGATTCATTTGTTAGGTTTGTTAGCTCCATCTGGTGTTAGCAATTTGCGGCAGTATTAGTTTTTGTTTGAAAGCATGCTACTGTTATTTTATTTAATTTTGGTTCTCTGTCCTCCGGCTAGCTATTATCTTTTGGTCAAGCACTTCTCTTTATACAGGTTGTGTAAACGGAAGGGAGTCTCTTATCCAAAAGTAACACTGATGAAAGAATTTGTTTTACACTTTTATTGTTGAACACATTTACTATCACATTTACACGTTGATCTTGACACTCGCCAAACTGAAACTGTTATAATAACTTCATTACTGATCACTCTTAATTCGCGTACTTCAACTTTTTGTATAATTAACTTTACAACACTTTAGATTTTTCATAATTCTGCTACGCGTAACTTGTGAATCGATAGCCGACGTGTAATATTTCTGCTGGACTGAAGGCGACGTGTATCATACATGTATTTTCGACGAACTGACTGACTGAAGGCGACGTGTACTTTACAAATATTTTCGATGAACTGAGGGCGATCTACCTCTGACTTGGCTTTTTATACTCATACACCCCGATATGCCTAAAGATTATAACTGAGCTGCAATTGGCTAATAAAATGCGCCAACATTAGCGTCTATTTTTATATCCAATGAAAATTATGAATACATATGCTCTAGGGAAATGTTCCAGAAGATTCTAAAAGCAAAACGCGCCAACATTACATAACTTCCTCGTTTCCAATAATGATAAACAGCTCACCCCCTCGCTGCATTATTGCACGCTATTATTGTCAGTTTCAGTAAGGCAGTATACACTTACTTCTCAACAATAATTACAATCAATAAACATCTCAAATCAATGTCACATAAAAATGCATATTCATATTACAATCATTATTTACATTGAAGTAATTTGTGCTACAAATTACTGCATCAGTGTATACGTAGTTGGTGTGTATGTAGGTTTATCAAGTACTAAGTCATTACAAATTACAATCTTCATGGCTTGGTTTCAGCCCTGGTTCTTTCCCAGGTCATGAAAGTGTACCCTAATAACACATTACAAGAATACATCTATAATGCAATATTGGGTTATCACACAGTTCAGAACTCCATATCTTGAATCTAGCCAATATCAGTATTTAATATTCCCCTAAATTTCTTATTTGTGGTTTATCTCTAAAAAATTTCTTTGCTGCTACCTCAGATCTTAACCGATTCCATTTATCTTTAATCAGCTGACTCCTGCACTCTCTTGAACCTATGTTCAAATAAAATGTGAATAGTATTTTTGTTACAACTATACACAGAACATAAATTCTGCTCCAGATTACTCCTAATCTAACCATGCTAACCCCTCTCTTTCTTTTTTTCTTATCACATCTAATTATTATAACCCTGGCAACAAACAAATTTGGCCTATCTTTGTCCTCATATCTAGTTTTAATCATCTTCAAAAATCCACTTGGCAAATTGTCTTTACTTATCCAAACTTCCCCCATTCCATTCCGAAGCAGTTCATAACCAATTTTCCCCACCTAACTCACTTCTCTTAAACAAGATTCTTGAAATTTTAAACATTCTTTCAAAATATGCCAATGTGGCATCTGTTGCACTCTAAAGCAGTATTTTATTACTTTCTCCATCACCCATTCTCTCAAAGTTACCTTCCCCATTTCTAACAGTTACTAGTGTTAACTGCATTTTGTGGAGTACCTAAGTTTACAGCACATGTTTATTATCTTATCCATCTCTTTCCAACTATCTTCCATCCCCTCCACATCTCTATACAATTGCACTAGAGCACTGTAAACTCTTTCACAGCAAGCTACATTTGTATTGGGAACGAAATGTAGACATTTCCTTAAAAATGTCATTGTTGACCTCCCTTTAGCTAATGCAAACCTTTTCCGTTATTCCCACTGCCCTGAGCTGTTAAAACCTTATTTCTATTATAGTTGGTGTTTATCTGGCAAACATATAAAAGGTACTATTTCATGGGGTGAAAACTATAATGTTTCATTGTATAAATTGACCTTATTTGTTTATGTTACATCACAGTAACCAAGCAACCTCAAACAAAACAAACTTAACACCAAACTACACAGGAAGATCAAAACAGCCTTGCAACATAAGCACCCAGTTAATGTACAGATAGTTATGCACGTAAAACGTAATTTTAATATTGAATTTTCATTTTATATATTTTTATAAAGCAATAGCGTATGTCAGTCTCAAGGCTCAAGCTATCCACATTGCTTAAAGTATTCAAATTGTATGAGAAGTCTTTAATATACTTTGGACAAAAATTGCTGTTGCATTTCCTATTTATACTCAGCATAGTAGTAGTAGTAAAATTAGTGACAAATGTTAGAATGCAGTGCCTTTATATATGTCGCTTTGTGCAAAGAAGCTGATGCACGTTTCTTTTTGTTTAGGCATTTCTCAAGCTTAGTAAAACTGAAGAACCTTTGCTTGATACTGAGGAAATATCTGAGAAAACTACAGCAAAACCTGATGAGGTAAGTAAATATAACATGCTTATAAAAACTGTGCTACTGGAATTTCTGCATTGCTTATTTAAGAGTGACCTAGAGCTGGGATTTTTGTGTAATTATATATTTTGTTCCTTGCTATTTAGATGCTGGGAAAGGTTAAATGAGGGGTGTCAAAAATAACTGGAATTACTCATTGTAACGCACCCAAACTGGAGTTTGGTGTTGGCAGCACTGGAAAAGGTCTGACCTTGAGTGGCAAATGCCATATGCATCATTCGCCTGGCTGTCTTGGAGAGAAGCAGGTGAAGCGAGCATATTAACTGTAAGCAGCATGCCTCTTAAGTTGCAGCAGAGTGCATCAATTAGATTTTGCATTCTTCTTGATAAAACTCCATCACAAAAACTGGAAATGTTGCAGCGAGCTTACAGAGAGCAATTCGTGGAAAGAATGCAGGTTTTTGAATGGCATAAGCGATTTTGTGAGGCTAAAAATGACTTTGTGGATGCTCCATGCCCCAGAAGGCCCTCAACTTCAAAGACTTGACATCAGTGAAGTTATCTTGCGCAAAGACCATCATTTATCATTACCAAAGATCGCAGAGATTATGAGTATATCCTATGGATCAGCTGAAGACATTGTACTAAATGTTATAGGCCATAGGAAAGTTGCAGCAAAGTGGGTACCTCATGTGATCAATGATGAACAGAAGACTCACCGTGTAATGGCATGTCAACAATGGAAAGGAAGGCTTTGGGGAGAACTGGATTTTTTCGATAAGAGTTATCACTTGTGATGAAGCCTGGTTTCATCATTATGATCCAGAGACAAAACAGAAAGTGCCCAATAGAAACATCCTTTAAGTTCAAGACCCAAAAAGGCCAAAGCTCAACCAAGTACATGAAAAATTCACCATGTCTTTATCGATAAGCAAGGCATTGTGTACGATTATGTGGTGGATAAACAATGTACTGTTACTACTGATTACTATTGTGAAGTATGATGGGACCATTAAGGAGGAAGAATGCCAAGAAAAGACCAAACCTTGCCCAAATGAGATGGATCCTTCTTTAGGATAATGCGCTCACTCATTGTGCCATTAAGATTCAAGAAACAATCACAGAATTAGGCATTGAGGTGATGCCATATCCACCTTATTCACTAGACCTAGCACCATGTAACTTTCACTTATTTCCTACAGTGTAAAAAGAGCTTCAGGGTTGTAATTTTCATAGTGATCCTGAGTTAAACCATACATTTCGGGTATACTCAACAGACTATCCAAAAGGGGCTTTAGGGAGTGTTCTGAACAGTGGACAGATGCTGGAACCGTTGTATTGTGTCTGAGGGAGAATACTTTGAAAATTTGTAAAAGAATTTGAATAAAGGTGAGCAGTATTTTCCAGGAAAAAAAATTCCAGTTATTTTTGACGACCCCTCGTATGTTTACAAACCACTATGTTAGGGGTATTATAACTGGATTTTATTTTACATATTTTTAAATATTTGTGGGTATTTTACATGTTATTATTGATATTACATAAGATTATGTAATAAGTTTTACCAAAGGTTTTAATTAGTTGTTACGAAAAACATGGTTACTTTACACTATACACTATGTGCCAGTCTTAACCTTTCACCCCTAGTAGCTGGAGTTAATGGCTTTTTAACCAGCCATCCGCATATTGGAGTTTCCATACTACACATTCTGTGCCAGTCTTTACATCTTTTATCCTAATTGCTTTTAAACTGCCACCTGCATATTGGAGTTTCCAGAAATGTTTTTCTAATCACATTTTATGACCTTTTTATTACTTTGGGATTTACAACTCTATTTTTAAAGACTTTCTACTTTTGTAAGTCTCAAAGAGATTTTAGTTTTGTTTAAACAGTTGAAGGACATAACTTCATTCAACATCAGTTTTCTCTGGAGCCAATATGGTACCAATTGCATCCTTGCTGGCTTCGAAGTTAAAAAATGGATTGCAGTCAACAAGTCCTTTACAATTGATGGTAAAGTAGAGATTTGTCAAGCATGCAACAAAACATATCGCATGTTCAAGTCCCAGCTTGAACAACATGTACAAAGTGCTCTGCATAGAAAAGAACCAACAAATAGATATACAGAAGAAACAAAAAGAGGGTGACACATGGGCACCGAATGTTTTTAAAATGAGCTGTACTCGGTCGTTAGGAGTGGTAGTGAGAAAGGAGAGTAGTCATTTCTCTCGGCATAGCATACCGTTTCAGCAGTTATAGAGCAGTGGATGGTGCAACACTGTGTGTTCACATATGAAACTTATGTGCTAAATGGCAAGTCTGTTGTCAGAACACAGCTGATCTTTCATCACTATTTCAATATCGGTCAGAATGGTTCAGTTCCAAGCCGGAATACACAGATAAATTGAATCACACAGAGCAACAGTAAACGTTATAAAGAAGAAGCCCCCATCCCTGCATGAACTGAGTGAGAGGGGCACTCACTTGGAGCCCCGATTGATCTGCACATTAACATGTTAATTACAGATGAAAAGTATGAGAAGAATTTTATGGTTAGATTTACAGTTCTGCCCATACAAAATGTTAGTGGTTCAGCAGCTCGTACTTGGGGGCTATGCAGCTTGAGAATACTTTGCTGTGCATATGAAAATGGTTATGGAAGAGGACCCAAATGCAGCAGAAATGATCGATAAAGCTCATTTTCACTTGAATGGTACAGTAAACAAGCAGAACTTCCGTTACTGGGCCACCCCCCCCCCCAACATCCTGACAACATACGTCGAACATTTACTCTGAGCATGTGACAGTTTGGTGTGCTGTTTGGCTGTATTTTTACTTTCTCTACTACATGTTGTAAGTAGGGGAAGTATTGCATTCCATCAAAAAATTTGATACCGAGATTTCATCAAAATACATGTTTAGAGGTGCTCTGAATCCAAATAAAGCATTTTTGGAAACAATGTCCATGTGTGTGTCTGTGAACAGCATAACACAAAAACAAAAACTCGGATAAATACCAAATGTGGTATTTGAGTTTAATATCTTCCAAGTATGCGAAGATTTTCAAGAAAATCCTCCCACCTAAGACTACTCTTTACATTTTGATTTTCTCAAAAATGGCTCTAACGATTTTTATTAACATATGATATGTTTAAGATATTTTCATGGCAAATGAAATGTATATGTTGAATTTTCTGGGAATGTCCCCAAAAGTCTTTATGCTGAATGACTTTTGCATAACTGGTAAACCATAAGAGATAGGCAAAATGTTACTACACCAAAAATATAGATCTCGTTAAAATATACAATTTATGCCATACACATTCTTTTGTTGTGACCCATTTCCAACATATTCCTTGTTATTTGTTTGAATTTTTCAGTACTTATACTTTTTCTAAAATGGGAATTCGTTCTTTTTGTTGTTGTTGTTGTTATTATTATTGTTGTTATTATTATTATTATTATTATTATTATTATTATTATTATTATTATTATTATTATTTATTATGGCCTGGACATGTAAAGAGAATGGAATGCTCCACATAGCAACTAGGCTCTTAAAAGATTTGACTATTGCTTAAAGTCTATCATATTCTCCTTGCACCTACAAGAAAATTAGCAATAAGATAGTTTCTGCAAATGTTTATCTCGATTAGTATGAAGTAGATGGAGAATAAGCATTTGTAAAAATAGTTTATATAAGAGTAGAGAAAGTTATGTGAGTGCAACACATCAATTTTTTTTTTAAGAGAATGGGTAAACAGTCACAGTGAACTTGCAATGATACATCCACGTACTGGAAACATTTTTCAACCAGAACTGCAGAAACAACGAATACACATTCGCAATGTTTATTTTCGTTGGAATACCACCAATGAATCCATGGGAGTTGTGAGGAAGATGTTCCCTGGGCACATTTTGGCGATGTGCCATGGCTGCCAAGATCCTTGGACTAATCCACTTGTGACATTTTCCTGTGAGGGTATGTAAAGGAACGTGTCTATGCCCACAAACCCCGCACATTAATGTCATTGAAAGATGCCATTATAGAGGAGGTGCGTGCGATTGACCAAGAGGTGTTAGGCAGAGTTATGAATGCTTTCTGGCGATGACTTGAAATCTGCACCACCTGAGTGACATAATTTTTCACACCTGACTATGATAAATGAAATGGTAGATATTGTTCTTAACTTTGGCAAAAATAGAATCCGTTTGAAAATCAACTGAATACTGTTCATTTAAAAAATGCCTGATTCCCATGTGTCACCTGTACTTCTAACACAGATGCAGCCTTTACTTTCAAGTAATCCTTTTTATAAATACTTAAGCAGTGGAATGATTGCAGGCAATATTTCATGGTATAAACTTGAAGTTCCTGAATTCACATCTTTCCTAGATAAATATTGTAAGCATTATGTTCCTCACCAACCAGCACTACGCAAGAATTATCTTAAAGTCTGCTATGATGAGGCAATGTACAGCATAGGAGTACATAGAAAATGCCTTCATATGGGTTGCTAAGGTTTGATTTATTGCAGATCTTGTGGTGGGAAAACTAAGTATTGCGAGATTTATGAATGATGGATTAAAAGTTATGTGGCTGACTATTATGCAAGACGAGAAGGTATTACTATATTCCACTGCTGCAGTATATATGCTTAAAGCTGCTACTGCTCTGAAAGTGTTTTATCGCAATATGCTCCATTTCATCTGCTTGGCTCATGGATTGCAATGTGTTTTCGTAAAATCCCCACAACTAGTGCTCTCTTACAAACAATTGCCAGAGATACCACTGCCCCCTGAACTGTTGTACACAGAGTGAGGAACATGAATAGAAGCAATTAATTTCTATAGTGAGTATCTAGATGATGTAAAGACTGTTGTAGATTCTTTTGATTCTGGAAGTGCTGCCTTTAGCAACTCCAAGTGGTCTCAATTGCCTACCTCAGGGGCAGCTTTGACTGGCTATCAGAAAGCATCAAACATCTAAAAATGTTAGGTCTGCCTCTGCAAGATTCTATTGCTGTCATAGAGATCCTCTTGAAAATCTAAGTACTGTGCATGTAGAAACTGGTGCAAATATATTAAGAAAATTGCAAAAAGTGTTGAGAAATTTTGGTTATTCAACATTTTACAGCATGCGCCAAATTTTAAATGGAGTTGAGATCCACCTGAAGACATTTCTCCACAAAAAATTCCTTTCCTAAAATTTGCCTCAGTTACATCATGTGACGTGGAGAGATCTTTCTCTGCATATAAGAACATTCTCAGTGACAAATGCCTTTCAATGGCACCAGAAAACATTGAAAAATACTTAATTTTTACTGTGCTAAAAAAGATGTATCAACATGTTTGGAGTGTTGTAACTAATAAAATAAGTTGGTATTAAGTATTTTATATTGCATATTTTGCCCATTCTACATATTTTACATCATATTTCACTAATTTTCACTACATATTTATATACATATTTTGCTAAGTGATACTACATAAAATTCCCAGCTCTAGTGATCATAATAGAAGCCTTTGGTAACAACCTGAAACAGTTGTAAGAACTGCGTACATAATCACCATTAAGTTGAAATGTAGAAAACAATCTTATTGTAGTTAATACATAAATATGCCTTATTTATACTCAAATTGGTTATATTTGATTTTCTAATTCATTTTAAGAAGAATATATTCTGGAGGTAATGCTGGTTTATAAGCATTTGAAAGCTGTAAATAATTCTTCGCAGCATATTAATGAGAAGAAAAGAAAAATGGGGGGGGGTGAATGCAGGAACAAACAGAATCCTTTCAGGAAAATAATGCAATCCAGTCAAAATGACTTAGTAGTTATTAGTTGTAATATGGTTTTTATTATTTTGCTTTTCAGTAAGGCCAAGACTGTTTCCATTTTGTTTTACGGTTTGTTTCAGCAACTCTACATTTAAATTTTATTTTTTTGTTTATAATTCTTAAGCTTTTCAATTTCCAATATATTTTAGTGTAATTGTCATGCCATGAGTGGTCGACAAGGGGAACATAGCCACATGCTTCAACTAGATTGCCAGGGACCCCCCTTTTTTAACAATGTAATGTGCTAAAAATATGGAAGTATTATGGGCATTATGTTTTATTATTACATGTTTTAAAATACAAAAGTGTGCTTGGTATAATTAAAATTCTGAAACATTTTAACCCTTTTCTGAAAATATATGCCTTAAATAAGTCCACAGCAATGCTTCATGTGTGGGTGGGATTACATGATTCCTCTACATTTTTGAGGAATATGACACCTGTGCATTCATACATATTAGGGGTTAATCTCCCATGTTTTTAGATGATTTTTAGATGTGCTATATTCTTTTATTTAAAGGAGGACTGAACTAAAATTTTAAAGACTTTTAACAATAAAGTGAAGTAGTTTATAGGTTACATAATATTTATTGCCAACTTTGAAGAAGTTATTTAGCTGGATGTGAGATGTGAGAAGCCCCCACATATGTGCGTCACTTTGAAGAAAGCAGTTTTCTCAATCTGAAGTTTGTAACAGTATTTGCCCCACGTAATGAAGATACACTTTGAAGTTGGTTGATGCTTGGGACGCCAAACTTTGTAGTAGTGAAGATGATGCTTGTTTTATGTAATATTATTTTAATCTGCCATGGCTGCTTCAGTCGAACTATAGAATCAAAAGTTCTTGTTCAGGTTGTGATATGACAAAAATTAAAGACGTCACAGAATTTACTTTTTAATTTCACTTCTTTTTATTTCTTTATACTTGCACATTTATAAAACACAACACTTTATAAAAGAAGACTGTGAGCACTTTACATATTCTTAATGTATTTACTAGCGGAGAACACAATTTTTGGCATCTACACGCTATCACATCATGTCCATGACCTTTACATCTGCACTCTATAACATCATGCCCGCGACTGACTAAATTCAACGGTAAAAACCTTAAAGCTTCGGTAATGCCAGTCTCTTATTGGCTAATTCTAGTCCAATAGAATTTAAGTATTCAAACTCAAATTTTTCTTTATTCTTGATTGGCTAATTCCAAACTGTAAGTGAAACTTATGTCACTACCAATCTTTTCATAACCAGTACTTTTAAAAATTCCAGACATATTATTGTCACAAGATTACATTATTCCCTCATTATTAACAACCTAAAACATATTATTCTCACAGTTTTTGCACTATTAGAGTATATAAATATTTACATAACATTAATAAATACGTTTACAATAAAAATAATTATTTGCAATGACTTACATACAATTTAAATAATAATTATATACATATTGTTTTCAAGGTGGGCTGTTACTGAATTTAATTATAATAAAAATACAATTAATATTATTTAGGCATTAAAATACTGCCTCAAAAGTTAAACAAATCAGAGCACATTATTGAAAATGCGTCATTCTACAGCTTTTCGTTTTCATTCTGGAAGCACTTTTATGTTTAATCCTCACCTCGTGGTGACATCAGGCTGGAAGCACGGCATGCTACTCATTGTCATTTGCATTATTATCCTTCTGTTGCATTTAATTTGTAGGAGTTTTCCTTTGCTAGTGTCCTGTGAGGTGCAAGGTCAAGAATGCCTGCATTCAGTGCTTATGGTTGTGCAATTCTGCCATAAAAAGAAATATTGGTTACTACACATTCCCTGATAGAGATAAGAATCAACATGTGTGCTATGAAATGCAAAAACTTTGTGCCAACCAAAAATGCTAGAGTATGTGGCATTCATTTCAAAGAAAGTGATTTTAATGAGGTTATAAAAATAAGAAGAATGAAGAATGAAAGTTCAAAAGCTCAAGATTGAAAGAAATTTGTAGGACAACTATTTTGTCAAGTGAAAGCAAGTGCTACAGCTAGCCGATAATTCACTGAAATTCTCAGCAAGAAAGTGAAGCTACACCAGTTTCTGAGTCTTTACACATGAAGTTGAAGATTGATGCTGAAATACACTGAGTTGGGAACTGAAATTCATAGTGCTATAGATGGTGCTAATCTGAACCAAAGTTTGACTGATGATGGCGAATCTTCAGTTGTAAATGATGAAGATTATAACCAAATGAACATTTGAGGGAATCTAGTGAAAATTAAAAAATTGGTGTGTCTAGAAAATATTCGTGTGTTTGTCTATCAGGGAATGAGCAATAACTAATATTTCTTTTTACGCCGGAATTATTTGCACAACCATAAGCGCACACAGGCATTCTTGACCTTGCACCTTGCAGGATACTAGGAAAGGAAAACTGTCTTACAATCACAATAGGAATTAAATGCAACGAAGGTTAACTAATGCAAGTGACAATAAGTAGTGTGCAGCGCTCCCAGCCTGATGATGTTGCCACGAGGTGAGGATTAAACAGAAAAGTGCTTCCTGAATGAAAACGAGAAGTCAGAACGATGCAGTTTTTAACAAAGTGCTCAGATTTGTTTACATTTTGTTGTCTTTAAAAATTTAGTTTGGTCCTTCTTTAAGAATAGGATGCATTCAGATATCATGTATACCTCATTGTAAATCATTGGGTTCACATAGAGTGATTGGAAGAATTGCAAGTGATATTTACTGAGAAGACAATTCTGACTTGTTTTTACACTTGATTAATAACATCGATTGTATTTGCAAATTTGTCATATGTGAATGTTTGGGCCTAAAATGAAGTCATATCAATGGTTATTTCCAGAAAAATTATCAAAAGCACAGCCAGAAATAAATATGATAGTAGCATACTGCAATCTGAATGTCACAAAACTGTCATGTAATTTATTAACTTGAGTATGATTTTGGACGGTGGCCGAGTGGTTAGACCGCTCGCCTCTCACCGAGGCGGCCCGGGTTCAATCTCAGGGATTGAATCCTGCATGTAGGATTTGTGGTGGACAAAGTGGCATCTGGGCGGGTTTTCTCCGGGTTCTCCGGTTTCCCCCGCCATTCATTCCACCAACTGCTCCATCGTCACCTTTCCTATCATCCATTTCACCGTCATTTCATTTCATCTACTTCCTTCATCCCATACCAGGCTGATCACCCATCCTGGACATTCTGTCTGTTTCTCGACGGGCCTCTGACCCCAGGCACCCGCTTGTAAGTCCTGGGGGGTGTAAGTCCTACATAAGATGAGAGTAAACAGCGAATAAATGAGTATAACTTTGGTACACTATCAAAATATGCTTGTTTCTAATGTGTCTGGGAACCATTTGATCCATTAGCAACCAAACAATTATTGCTGGTGTACGTTGCACATATTTTCCTGCTGTCAGTATTTTTAAGCTGTTTTTACACCTGCTCTTACTACTTACGGCACCACAGGTGATGACACTAGTGGCACCTGAAATGGTAATTGGGAAAGGAAAGCCTAAGTTTAAGGTACCTGCCAGGATTTTTCACTTATGAGGACTGAGGAAAACCTGGGGGAGAAAAAACTAGTCAGATAGGACAGTTCTGGTGGAATTTGAACAGAAGACTTCCCATTCAAGAGTCTGTTCCTTAACACCCTAGGCTACCCCTGTCTGTACCTGTGTCGATGGTTCTGTGTGTACCAGAATTAATATGCTACAGGTTTTGATTTCCAAATCAGCTGATTGTTTTTCCAAATTAGGTTTCCCCATGAAAATGCAAACAGTCTTAAACCAGAAGCATGGTGAAAATGCTGATTTGTAAAGACAAGAATCAACTGATTCACTTAGTACAACAAATTGATGACTTTTTCATAACACCACCCCACCACCAACAAATGGATAAGATATGTGACATCCACTGGCAGTTGTCCTCTGTGGTGTAGTGGTTACCATGCTAGCCTCTAGTTCCTTAGGTCGTGGGTTCAAATGTAGCGGAGGGCGATGGATTTTTTCGGGCATAAAAATCCTTAGCATGGCTTCCTTCGGAAGGGAAGTAAAGCCGGTGGTCCCATGTCGTAGATTTATGGCACGTAAAAGAACCTCAAGCCTGATAAAAAGGCCTCTGAGCAAAATTACCGGTCTTTCACGCCCAATATAGAATGGGACACTAAGAACCTTAGCAGTTAAAGAGCGTCCATAAATAAACCACATTTGTTTTCTCTTCCTTTTCCTTTCTTTCCCACTGGCAGTTACTTGTACCATTTAAAACACCAGCAATAGCTGTTAGTGTTACAGAACAAACTCAAGCTCTGAATATCCTTTCTTTTAACTACAATTGGAGTGTTGTAACAAATAGAATAGGCAGATGCTCATACATGTTCATATGCAAGCTGGAAACTTAATTTTAAACATAAGCATGCCATTAAAGTACATTATTAATATTCTTTTACTTGCAGGTTGGAGGTGTTCGAAGTATGAACCTGTTTAACAATTTGTGGTCCATAATTAATGTACCGGATTCTGGTTTGGTGGAATCCTCACAGTTGAACAAAGTGACTGGTGAAAAAGCTAAAGTGGATTCGGTGACAGGGAAGAAAGGAAAATTGCCTGAGAAAAAGAATAAAAAAGCTAAAATGAAGGTTCAGAAAGATGGCAAGGAAGGTGCAGAAGGAAAAGTTAAGAAAAAGAAGAAGCTTAATAAAAAGAAGGCTGTACCTAACTCAGGTGTGGCACAATCAGTGCTTGGTACTATCTTGGGCTCTAAGAATGTTAAGGAACAAAAGAAGAAGAAAAAGAAACTTATTGCTGTAGAAACCCCTGTAGGAAAAGACATAACTGCCCCTAAAGAGACTACCTCTCCTGTTGTTGCTAGTGTTCCAGCAGAGGTGGTTCTTCCCACATTAACATCTCAGCCCACCATTGAAAGCAATCAGGAAGCACTAAGTTCCACAGAGAACCAGATGGTTGTCAAGGAAGAAAGTGGGCAAGATGTCAGTATTGTAGCAGTAGTAGGGGAAGCTGGACGGGAATCTGAGCAGGGCTCAAATCAAGTAAATGAAATAAACAGCGTTAGTTATTTTGGTGAAAGTGTGTTGGTTGACATGAAACAAAATCTGGAGGATACTATACAGGCTCCCATTCCAACTTCAACACCACAAACGGTGGTTGAAGTTGAAATGAACGAGTCTGCGGTAGCACCCGCTAATCAGGTCAATCAGGTGAGCATGAGCATGGAAACAGAAAGTGCTGAAGCAGCCATGTCAGGTGAGGTTGTTAACAATGACCTTGGTTTGGCAGAGAAATTGAGAATCTGTGACACTCCCCAGTTAGCGAGCTCAGAAAGAATGAACCCAGAGCAAATGAACCAGATAAACAGTTCAAAAGAAACACCACCCCCAAAAGATGTCGGTGTTTGTAATGTAGATAAAAGTGCAAATGTAGGTTGTAAGTCTAATGTGATAGCTAGTAGCTCTGATTCACCTGTAGTCAACTTTTTATTAAATGCTAGTCAGAACAAAAATGCAGCAGCTGCTGCGGCAGCAGCTTCTACGGCTGCTTGTTCTAGTGAAATAGCTACTGCCATTGTTGAAAATGAAGCTGTTCCAACAGTTGTAAATACAGAAGCTCTGGATAAACCAAGCACTGATGTGGTGATACCGAAGGTTATGGAACAGCCAGCTACAGAAGCTGTAAGCTGTCAGGAGACAAATGTTGCTGCCTCTGCTGAAGTAATATGCGATTCCTCAATAAGATCAGAGGTTCCTATTCCAGAGGAGGGTTCTGTAGGTGTTGATAATGATTATTTCAACTCGCTGCCCATGGAATACGATTCAGATGTTGAGATCCTGGCTGATTTGCGACCACAAGTGACAGGTCAACATAACAGATCAGAGGTGGTGGTTAAGGATGAGAGGGATGTTTGTCAGGATCCTAGCGCAGTTTTGGATAATATATTTGCCACAGAAAATGAAGCACTTGTAACTGAGGTTCTTGGAGGGCTCTATCCTGCCATGGATATTGAAAGCAGAACTGTACGATGTGAAAGCGATATAAGTGGTCTCCAAAGCCCATCCATTTGTGATGATGAAGGAACAGAACTGGAGTCACCACCTGTTGAAAGGTTTAATGAAGAGGATAAGCTGTCAATGAGCATGATGATGCATCATTTAATTAAAGGAAACTCCCCTTATAACTTACTAAATTCATATGAAAGGGAAAGGCAAGACCAGTTTGTGCAGGAAGACCAGCTCCTACTTTATCGCGACACCTTACTCTCGGAAAACACTCTTTCGCGATATAGTGTTAGTCATAACAGAGCATTAACAGATGATAGATTCATGGAGGATGATTCAGATGAAAGTTGTTTCGAAGAGAGTTACAACTCAAGTGGTTCATTTGGACGGCTAAGAATGGGAGGAGGAAAAGTTAGCTTTCATAATTATACTTCTGCACTTAATGACAAGGATTTGCCAGATGTTTCACCTACAAGTAGTGTTGAATCAGCAGTTCTAAATAGCACATGTGTAGAAAGTAGAGAATCATCTTTTATATCCACAGCTGACCAAAGCCCCCAGGAAAGACCAAGGACAGGTCAGAAAATACCTGCTCCTGGTTTATCTAGAATGTCACCGTTCCCTACAGGAACACCCACAGTCTCTCTTACTCCTATCAGCCCGTCTATGGTATCTACCATTTCTTCACAATCTGCAACACCAACAAAGCGGTTTTCTGATGTCAATACTTCGCGGTATTACACATCTTCACTTGCTGCAAGTGACAAACAGGAAACACCAAAAAGACCTTCACGATTGCTTGCAAGTGATAGTGGTAAGAATGAAACAGAAACAAGAAATACTAAAGAGCGTTATAATCAGCAGAAAAATTCACCTGCAGGCGGCTTTCCAGATGTTGTTCTTGATGCACATAAATCATCAGAGAAACAAGATAAAGCAGCCTCTACACCGGTTGGTTCTCACAAAACAACTCGAGGTACGTTACTTAGTGACATGGATAATGGTAAGTCTTCAAAACGTTACCCAAATGTACCAGGATATCCTATATCTGCACCCCCTACAATTCCATTCCCTCTTTTTCCCTTTTCAAATTCGGTGCTGGTACCATTTGGACGTTACAGAATTTGTACATGTTCAGATTGCTATAAGCATCATTTGAGTGGCTTGGCACGTCAAGGTGGTTCTGCATCTGCAGGACAGCAACCAGGTTCACTCAATCAAGTGCCTCAATACAGCGACGTCGATCGGAGCGATTACCAAGCTGTATTAAAGGAAATTGAAAAGAGTTTAGATCCCAAATATAAAGCAGACGAGGACTCCAAGGATAACCTCCAATTAGATATTAAGTACAAACCAGAGTTGCACTCTTCGTTACCTCTGAAGAAGCGATTAAAAACATTAGCATGCATTGAGAAACCAAAAATTAAAAATGAAGTACCTGATTCACCAAGAACTACACAGGCTGAATGCTTCCCATCATACTCATCAAGGCCAATGATAAGCGTAGCAGAACTGGAATGGGGTGGTAGTGCCCTTTGTAGATTACAGAGGGAAGTGCCAGGATCTGTTAGGAGGACAATGATTGGGGAACATTTGTATCCACAGTATACTGGGCCTACAGACTTCTTCAACAATGGCCATAATAGGGATGCTTCAATCAAACGCATATGTGAAAGCATATCATCTACTTGCTATAATCCATCTCCTGCAACAAGAGAAACTGTTACTTGTAAAACTGAAGAAAATGTTG
Organism: Deroplatys truncata; assembly: GCA_030765065.1. NCBI lineage: Eukaryota > Metazoa > Arthropoda > Insecta > Mantodea > Mantidae > Deroplatys > Deroplatys truncata. Next base: position 226,112,159 of record CM060976.1, read on the forward strand.
GTATGTATAGTTGTGGAAGAGACAGATTATCTATTTTAAGTGATGTAGCATTATCCAGTTCACTAGCTGGTACTGAAGATCCTAACAGAACGCCACATTTCAGTGAGAGATATGCAGTACATGAAAAGCCACAAGTGATTCCACAAAATGTTTCTGGGAACACAAATGTAGAGCATACAGGAAGACAGTTCAAAACTCCAGCACAGTTGAAAGAAATAGTTCCTACAAGCAAAGAGAGTAGTTTAGTTAATATTGATATGAACCCTATAGTTCCACTTACTCCATTGCCTAATGATATGATTATGAGAAAGTTTCCAGCCTCAAGCACTTCTCATTATTCGCTACCATCACAGGATATGTCTAACATTCCACAAAATGTGAATAATAAAATGGAGACAGTTAACAGACAACAAGTACTGGATCTTTCAAAACAGGCGTCCAAAGAAAAGGTCCAGAAAACATCTCGAAAAAAGAGAAATAGTGGTTCTGAATCAAGATCTCGAAGTTCAAAGCGTTCCAAAAGAGACTCGGTTATTCATAGCAGTGAGAAGCCCATGGCACCACCAAGGTAGCTGCCGGCCACATGTGTGGACACTAAGCACCTTTTAAAATTGATAGACTGTCTTTTTACATAAGTGTAGGCATCTGTAAAATATGCTGGATTTCTACATGGCTCATTTTTTAAACTTAAGTTTTTTTATATATGTACAAATATATATATATATATATAAGTAATAAGTAAATTTTATTACATGTTCTGTGATATTAATCAAAGTTAGTATATTTTTAAATTCTGCATTGGAATCTTATTTCCAATATGTCAATTAATTGCATCATTTCCATAATTTATTTTAATTTGTTGATGTTTAAAGCATTTAAAGATTGTAAGCAGCATTTGTAGAACTCTTGATCTATAAATCTGTTAATTTGGCTTTGCTTACAGATATACAGCATAAATGCTCTCGGTTTTAGATATTCTCTTTTGCTGCACTGTTTTAAAGTCCAGAATTGCAGCAAATAATGCTGCGTGCTGAATGCAGACAACATAGCAACTTTGCTGTTGTAGCCGCTACACAACTTTTCCAAGGCTCGACAATATTGCTTACTTATCATGTTGCATTCCAATTTCTTTAGCTAGAATTCCAAATAAATCTTCAGTTTGTTTTGTTTTCACATTTTGGTTATGGAGATGGTGCTGTTTCAATGTTGTGTAGAAATCAGTATATTACTGTGGCCGGCAGCTAGTGTGTGCCTGACTGAAATATTAATTCCTTTAAATATTATGGTGAAAATGTTATTGGCAGTGGCATCCATGGGCTATATATTTGCTTTGGTGTCATGTCCGTTGGAGATCGGAGCAGTGGATGTTTTGGAACAGCTGTGCATTTATGTAACATTTCCCAAGTGTAGAAGAAAACAAAAAACAAAAAAAGTATATATTTATTTTCAATGTTAAAAAATGGTGGCTGTGAGATATATTATTGTTGCAAGTTTAAGAATTGGTTATATGTCAGATCTTAACATCACAAAAGAATTTCTGGAGTGCTACTGTAGATAAATGTCATCAATATCTGGAGTTCGTAAAGAGGAATGCTTACTGATGCTCAAATTAAATGATTCCTGTTTAATTGGATGCCAAAATGGAAACTGTTGTCTTTGTTTTACTTAAGATGTCATTCTATAAAAGGAGATTGAGAAATAGAGTCAGATGAATTTGTGGAATAAAAGCATTCATTGGTGAAACTAATACTGCATATTCTGGACAACTTTGATATTTAAAACAAAATGTAAATTTCTCAGAAGCTTGAGTGATGTAATTAAATATGCAGAGGATTTAATTTATTGGAAACTTTCTAACAGTTGAAGAGTGCAATTATTTGTATGTGGAGTTGGAAGAATAGCTACTGAATATTGCATGTGTCTCAGCAGTTTATAGTGTTTTATGATATGAGAGAACTTTACAATTTATGTGGAACTTCAATACAATGTACATAAATGGGAAGTTTTTATATGCATTGAAGTATAGTGAAAGAAGTTACTGAAAGTAATATACGATTTTATGTATGAATACATATACTTTCTCTGTTGTATAAGATAAATATATTTCGAAAGTATAAAATAAATGTATCAGTCATGAGTTACAAAGTGGAACTGATGGATAATGAGTAGTGGTGCTCAGCTTTTAATTTACACAAACAAAAGATAAAGCTTTATTATTGAGAAATATAGTTTTGTTAGATCAACACTATTCAACAAATGGAAGCTGAAGGAAATATACAAACTTTTTAAATAGAAGTTATGCATTTATGAAGTGTTGAAATTATATATGAGCAAGTCGTTACTTTAATGACAAACTTATATGCAAAGGAAAATATTTGTTTACAAGGAATGCAGGTTTCTTTCTGTTTGAGGATGACATGGATTGAATAAGTTGCATAATAATTTGGACTTTGGAGGAAATTCCAAGGCTGACCTTACATTGTGTTCAATGAAGGATATTGCAAATAAAATGAGTTTTGGTGCACATATATAAAATAAATCAAGATGCTAATTTTTCAAATAGAGAACTCACTATATTTTATCAGGAAAATATTCTATTAACAAAGATTATTTTAAATAAATTTTTCACTATTTGGCAAAGTTATATGATACAGATTTTGTTTAATGAAAGAACAAATTGAACGAATTCTTATGAATGAATGGAAATAAATTCTAACTTCAAAAAAGGAAGTATGATTTTTAGAAGAAATATTTTTAAAATTATGATTCAAATTGAATTTATAAAAACAAGAAAGCTTTTGAAGTGTTAAGCATGCAAAGTAATAATTTGGAATAGAAGCTAGCGTGATTCACTAAGCATAACCATAAGGGATGGAAGCACAAATTGCCTAAACATTTGAGACAAAAATTTCAATTTTTGATGTGTTGATACCAAAAGTAAGAAATGCAATTACTGTCAATGACTACATTTCTGCATACAGGATATACAAAATAACAAGTGTTGCAGTGGTCCAACAAAGTTGCATAAAGCAATTGTAAATGTACAGAAAACTACCTACCTATACCCTGTTACCATGAAGGAACAATTGTTACTATATAACCATGCCAATTCTTCATGAAGTAAAAGGTTCTGCTGCAGCTAATTAATGTGAAGAATTTTTTTCCAAGAAAGGAGTTAAATCTATGTATAATTTCATTTATCGATATACAATTAACTACATCTGTTCATCTTAAAAGAAAGCATTTGTGCTCAGTTCCATCTCATTTTTGTGAATATTGACTATAAAAGATGAAGAGAATTGTTTAATATGTAACTTAATAAACAGATATATAATGATTAGTGCATTAATCACACCAGTTCCTCATAAACAAAAAAATTTCTATTGCAATTCCATCTTATGGGTATGTTCCCAGTAAAAAAGGGGGATGAAAGCTATTCAGTGTGAGATAAATGGATATGTGTTGTACATAACTGTCAAATCAACTTCTTACACCTTAAAGAACTGACAATTCACCTGCAATTCACAAAGTAAAATTGTCATATAGTAAATATGTGTTATAAATGGAGAAAAATGTTGCCCAGAATTATAAAGCTGTGTTGTATCATTCGATGCTAGTGGCTTTCAGAATATATGATTCCCTTAACACATGGAAAAAAACAACACTGGAGGCACAAAATCAATACAAAAAGTTTTGCACATAAGTTAAAAGTAATGAAAAAGAATTTTTTTCAACAAACGTGTTTGTTTGTTACATAATACAAAGGAAATAAATTAGTATATATTAACAAATTAACCAGAAAAACATTATGGTAAATGTTGAAGCCAGAAGTTATAAAGAAAAAAAAAATGTTACGCATTATACAAGTGGAATAACAAATCAGGAATAAATATCAACAAAATCAACCAGCAAAAATGGTATGGTAGATGTTGAAGCTATACAGAAAAAGGTTATACTTGCATATCAATAAAAGAAATGTGTGAATTATATTAGTTACGATTTTATAAATGTGTTAAAAGGATATTGCTGGTTTTATAATTGGTAAAGCCGCATAGTTTAAAGAAACCATCAAGAACAGCTAAACAGACTGTTGTTATAAGCATAATTGGAATAAAATGAGATTTTTAAAATGGTATTAAAATGTAAAGGCCACAGCACAGCTTCTTGAGGTAAGTCGCATTAGTGTATTTCATTAAAAGGAATTTTCAGATTGATTTTTATATTGAAGAAAACAATGTGTATAGAAGCTGTAATTTTGTAACATTGGAAAATATGGCTAATATTTTGCAAGAATTTAGATTGAATTTTGCAAGAGTTTAGAATAATCTCAAGTTTGTATTGGACATGGATCATTAACATGGCAGATAATTGTGACACTGTGCCCTTTCTAGTCTCTGTGCCAGTGTCGGTTACACTGAATGTGTTGCTGTTAAGTCTGTGAGTACTTAGGGTGAGGCTATGTGTGGTAAAGTATTTCATTCTTTTCAATTGTTGATAGTGAGTGCCTTTCCTCCAGACATACTAAGCACATAGCAGTATACTGAACTAAAGCACTTGGGTACAGTCACTCTTAATTGCTTGTGTTTCTTACATGGAAAATGTGTATGGAAAAAGGGAACAGCAGACATTCTGGCCAAATTCATAGATTTCATGTAGTATAGTTTGTGCAAGCTGAGTTAGTCCAGTCTAAAGGCAGTTAGACATTGTATATGAAATTAGACAATGTATCTTTTGAAAAGTTTCCAGGAAGCAGAAGGTATGCAGCCCAAACCCTTGTTGATTCTTCTCTTTTATGTAGTTTTTGTAGAAGCTGCACCTATATGTGAAGCTATACTGGTTTTATTGTTAATATGCAGAAGTATCGCTGCTGTGCAGGTGTATAGGTTTGACAAGCAGATGGTAGAGGTTGTGCCAACCTTTCATTGTAGGAAGAGGTGACTAATAAGCAGCAGACCTATTGTTATTGTTACTACTGTTATCATTTAATCACCTAGGATGATGCAAAACCTTTTAGCATAGAACTACTTATATAGTTTCATTAATCAGAGGGGCTCTACTCCCTCAAGATGTGAGTGCATGCAGTGCTTTCTTTTCTCACATTGTATATGCTTATCTTAGTCACTCCAGGGTTTAAGAAGTTAATGTCATATGTTATCTATGGAAGAGGTTAGATACTTCTTGGAAGACTTAGTTTTTCTCCCCACTATCATTTAAAGGTTTGCCTGCTGCAAAACAGATGGCTTGCACAGGAAATTGTTAACCTAATTCTTTTTCTGTTAATGTCTGTTTTCATCAGTCCCCAATTCGTATTCTTTAATAGTGTTAACACTGTATACTAGTATTTCATATTGATAAACTGAAAGTTACTAGTTTGACCATACTAAGAACATCTATGAATGGCACATATAGAATCTAAAGTGTTGCGAATGGTCCTGCCATTCTCTGAAGTGGGTATATTGAAAAAATGCTGGTGCTCAAAAGGCAAGCAACAGGTTTATTATAAAAGCATTTGCTATGTAATTGATCCATGTTCATTATTATTGTTGTTATTTAATTATTAATTGTTATTTTAATTCTTTTCAGCACCTAGTAAATAGAAGTGATTTGTTTGTCAATAAACTGATACCACTTGTAAATATATTATGCATGCAGCTTTGTATGATAATGAATGCTATGTTTTAGTTCATGCTTGCTTAGGCATGGTTTGAAGATATTTTAAATAGCACTGGTGTATGGTGAAACAGAAACACCTTAAATTTGCTGTGCATTCCATTTTGGTAAAGGGCTTCCATTTTATCTTATAGTGTCTTTTAGAAATTATTTTCTATTTGGGAATGGTGTATAACTTCCATTTAAAATTTGCCCCATATTTTATTGGGGAGGAAAGAGGTAATATATTTCTAAGGCTTTAAAACTAAACCCTGTGAAAAAACTAAAGAAACTATTTTTAAAATTTATAGTTATATGTTCCTGCCATGTTTTTTACCTTGCTTAAAGCTATTGAAAGATTAACAGATTTTTATAGTTGGCATTTATTTGTAGAAAATGGTTCTACCAATTTGTGTTCAAGAAATTCAGTATTATTTGTTAAGATCATGTTTGTATAATACATATTAATTTTTTTTTTTTGTGCTGCATTAGCTTTTAAAAATACAGCATTTGTTACATTTTTAAGGCAAAAGTGTTTAATTTATTTTAAATGCAATAAGGTTCATACAGGGAAGGATTATGTCAACTAAAGCATTGTCAGCTTTGTGTTGAATTTTCCAGCAGCTTGTACATCCGGCCATCTCCACAAACTGCTAATGTAATGGCAGCTTTTCATTACATTCCCCTCATTTAATTTTATTCCATGCTTCTCCAAAACTTTTTATCAGAGTACATGAAACTAAAAATTAATGTTTTCATATGTCTCTTCTTTCTTGACAAGGTTTAGGCGTAACAGACCTGTTTAGAGGCTGATCTTCAAATGTTTATCCATCTCTGATGGAATTGTCCAAAATCTCTCCATCTCAAAGGTTTAAAATACTGCTTGCCTTGGGAGTTTTGAATCTTGGCTCCATCCTTTGAATGTACTCTTTACACTTCTGTTGATATCTCTGTATTTCTTCCCTTCTTCTCTTACGTTTACGTTGCAGAGACAATCTTTTGCCCTTTAAGGATATTAAAAATCTCGTTTTGGTTGCCTCCAATCTTGAATTTTTATTGTTTTTAAGTACCCAAGTCTTCCATTCATGTTTTGATGCTGGTTTGGCCACTATTTTATGCAGTCTCTGTTTAATTTCCTTTCTCTCATATTCCTAACAAATTTCTTTTTATACTCCATTGCTATTATATGATATTCCTATGTTTTCTTCCCATTATAAATGTTTTGAACTTAAGTATTTGAAGGAAGAGAGTTCTTTTATTTGCTCTTCTATAACTATTTCATCTCAAAATTATTTTTACCCCTTGTTGCCATTACCTTTTTTATCTACCAAAATTCTCATTTATGTCATCATTCAGCTTGAACACTGATTTCTGCATATTTTGCTCTTTCTACATCAACAGTATAATTAATTGTATCTATTTTGTGTCCATAGGGACATTCTCAATTTTATTATTTTATTCAGATATAAAGCAAATAAAGCTTGTTACCCACATTGCATTGACCTCTTAATTCGTTTCTATTGTCCAAGTGTTATCTGGGTGTTGTACAATGACCATTGGATTAAACAAATTCTGAGGGATTTTATATTCTCTTGATATTTGTGGTCTACTCTACTCTCAAAATCTTGTGGTCTACTCTATTGCTCACGTTTAATCTTAAAGTAGTAAACATTGTTTTAAATTATATTTAGACTTTTCCTTTCTTTGTTTCTAAAACTTAACAGTATAAATGGCATTGATAAGCAATTTCCATTTTTATTCTTTATTCAATATATAATGCATCTTCAGAGCCAAAAAGAAAAAACAGAAAGAAAGAAAAATCTTAAACTTCTAAGCATCACATACTGTATAATTTTTTCTCAGGTTATGGAATGCAATTTTTGTCTTCCCTAGTTAAGAGTAGTTCAGATATAATTTGGTTTGCATATCAAATGGCTAAAATCAGAGGCAATCTTTTTTCGCATGATTTTTTTTTTTTTTCAAATGTTGCGAAATGAGTTTCAGTTTTCGTGTTTTTTCGTGCCATATGGCTTGTATTATTGCTTTAATTTTGCTAATTTAATTTTTGGTGGTTATTTTTATTAAAATCATTAAATATAATTTCAAATGTAATGAATGTCAAGAATGGAAGATAAAGGTGCACATTTTATTTCTTATTGGTATCATGGAACTGATACATTGGCATTACAGACTCACTACATACTTCTTTACTTTGCGAAAGACAACATAGCACATGTTGTCCTCCGTGGACTAGTGGTACCGTGCTAGCCTCTAGTTCCCAAGGTCGCGGGTTCAAACCCGGCGGAGGGTGATGGGGTTTTTTCGGGCGTAAAAATCCTTAGCATGGCTTCCTTCGGAAGGGAAGTAAAGCCAGTGGTCCCGTGTCGTAGATTTACGGCCTGTAAAAGAACCTCAAGCCTGATAAAGAGGTCTCTGAGCAAAATTACCAGTCTTTCACGCCCAATTTACAATAGGACGTTAAGGACCACAGCAGTTAAAGAGCGTCATAAATAAATAAAAAAAAAAACTAAATAGCACATGTTACAATATTGCTTTCTTTCATCAAATGCCTTCGATCATTCACAATTAAATTATACCTCGAGAAAAATCTCACTGCATCAACAGGGAACCCAAATAGATTTTTATACTGCATTTGCAAAATCTAAATGCATTAATTTCAGTGCCTGCAGAATATCAAGTTGTTGATTAGGATTCTCATTATTGTGCTCTACAATTAAATCTTTCAAAGCTAAATACCCTGCAATAACATCACATTCTTGAAACAGTTTGAATTGAGGCAGTTGTTGCACTTTTGTCACTAAGTAGTGAAACATTTAAGGTTTAATTGCACAACCTTACTCGGATGCAATAAATCATTCAGCAGTAAAAATAAATTGTTAGCATAATTTGGGGAAATGTATTTTGCGATTTTCTGCACCACCATGCTGCTTAAATTTCTCAGCAGTTGTCTGACATCTTTTTGCAGTGAGTCATCAAATTCTTCAATGATCTTGTCAACTAATACCCTAATGTGACCAGAAGCTATGACTTCCATCAATTCATTGATCTTTGAGATTGGCACATGTGAGTATGGATATTTACCTACTTCTAACTGCAATACTACATCAGCAATAAACTCACAATTTTCAAAAGTGAATGCTGCTTGGGATTTTACTAAGCTAAAAAATCTTAAATTTTCCATTTCTTTCAAACAATATGCTACCGGGGCTGACTTTTTTGTAAGTTATTAAAGAACTTGCAGAGAATATCTAAATTTGTATACACATATTTAGCCACTTTGAACCAACTTCCCCATCTTAACAGCACAAGCTCAGGATACAAAGGAATTGCCTTATCTGAATTATTTTCGTCTAAATATGAATGATACTCGTGTGTGATTTTCCTGGACATGTGGAAACAGTTTTTCATCATTAAGTTCTCGCAAATTCTTTTGTAAGACTTCACCAAAATAGATTTATGGATCCAGTGAATATGTGAACCAAAGTTTTCCCATAATTCCCTGCAATAATTTGCAACATTTTCCATATATGCGGCGGAATCAGTGACGAAATATTTCACATTTTCAAATTCATTCAAAGTTCTCAAGAGTTGCTTGAGAATATGTCTTTCTGTTCGCAATATCTAAAAACACACAATCTAACAAGGACATTTCTTGTTCAAATACTGCATCTTGAGTTTTTCACCAATATTGCAAACACACAGTGGCCTGCTGATTCGGTTTCATCGCAGATTAATGCCAAATCTCGTTTCCTTACAAGAATTATTTAATACTTGGATTTCACTTGTGCAACGAGGAATGTATTCTCTCATAGTTGGTTGGCTCCAGGAAGTCACTGGATCTTGGTTAGCTCAAAAAGAAGAAAAAAATAATAAAATGGAGTCATTAACAATCCAAAGCAAACACCTAAACATTAGTATGATAAATTACATTGGGGTCCTATCTTCCTATCTAGCTACACAGGCGTATAATAATTATTAATTAATAATAATTTTGCTCTCCCCTAGGACGTACTTTTGAAGCCACTCACGTACTGCAGGATCATCTATCTTTTCTATTGGGATGTTGTCTTATAATAGCACCACGGTAGAGTCTTTTACAAATTCATTTTAGCTTTCTTCTGTCTTTTCTATTGAAAGGTCTATGGATGTCTGGCATTTCATAGCTGTTGAATTTAGTTTACGTTTCAAATGTTCCTTATTTTTAAAAAAAATGTTTTGATACAGTGTCTTTTTTTCTCCCACTCAGTTCGATCATCACAAAACTTGCACAACAAAATATTGCTTTCCGACACATAAACCCTCATTAGCAAACTCTTTCGCTGTCAACTCATTTTTGCAACTAAATACACTCTCTTAAGAATTCTTATTTAAAAGAAAATAATGAAAGACTTAGACAGAAATAATTAAATAAGTGTAAACCATCTGGTATTTGGAATTCCCTGTTCTTTCGTACTTGTCTTCCCAACCCATTTTTCACTGTGGTCAGGTAATAAAAGGGTCAATTGCCAAGAATGTTAATCTGTCCTTGGATGGTTTCACTAATGACAGAAGAGTCGATTTCCTTAACGATCATTTCACTATTTCTATAACTGAGAATTTTATTTTATTATTTGTAATTAATAATTCATGGGGATAAATTTAAAAGAAGTGAAAACTTAATTTTTTTGTTTTGTTTAGGATCGCTGGAATTCCACATTTTTTACAAAATAAGAAAATTTCGTTTCAACTAGTTCGTATCGCTAAAATACTAAGATTGATTTATTGATCAGTATCATATGGTTCAGAAATATATTATGAAATCATTTTAATATCATGTTTGTTGCTTTTATCATTAATGTGAAAAAAGAGTGCCTCTACAAGGGCTGTTAGAAACAAGGAAACAAAATGGCTGTATAAAAATATGCCATCCTGCGTTTTCTACTGGTATTTATCTGCTATAATTCAGTACCTTCAAATGTATTGCTGAAGTAGCCTTCATGTAGTTCTCTTTTGGTGTTCGGCATAGTCTTACCTTTTAGAAGTATCTCTCTCTATGTTTTTAAAGAAACTCATGTTCTGGAAAGGAATCTTAGCTCACAGCCACCACCTATTGTTCAAATTAAAATATTTGTCTTCCAGATTTGCCTCCAATGCTCCAGCTAGGAACTGTTTTGAATTTGTGATATTCATCACTCCGAGTAAACAGCAGATGATAATTTTAAAGTAAAACTATGGCTTATCTGTTTATATAATGAGCTACAAATTTGTATATTCTTGCTTATTGTCAACTTCAGAAATTGTTGCTATATGCAAGGACTGGCCATAAAATCAATCTGGGTGGCTGAGGTTATTAGGCACAAGGTTCATGAACAGGTGGTCTGCTGTTCAGATCCCAGCAGGACCACCCTCCTCGACAGATGTTTTCTACGTTTTTTTCAGTTCTCATAACTGGCAAATGCTGAACTGCTAGCCTAAAATTAGGCCTGGAATGTTTCCTTCTCAAATTATTTCATTGCATGTATCATCAGTGCCCCATTTATGGTGCCGTATGTAATGAGAAAGGGCACTAAATACTACCAAATTTCAAACTGGTCATAAAATTTGTTGTCTCGCAAAGGAAGATACAACCAAAATTCTCAGTCCTGGGTTTAGTCTTCTCCATTTATGCCCCAAACATTGAGCAATTTCTTCCATAAGTGAAATTGTTTTCAGACATTGTGAGTGAATTTGGAGGATGGGCCAGTATTTCAGGTCACTGCCTTCTATAAAAAATGTGATGGAATGTTCTGTAGTTGATTTACCCTGACAGGCTTAATCTGTCAACATAATAGCAGTCCCAAAATCACTCAGCATGACCTTCCTTAATGACTTCAGGTATTTGATGGTTTTGACTCTGCATGTTTCCAATGTTTGCTATTCTGTTTCATCTCTCTCTGTCTTGATACGTTCTAAAAAGTAATCTAATCAAGATTGTCCTAATACATCTACTTTATTTGGGCTTCCACTCTTGTGCAACCCTTTTATATTTGAGGGTGCAGCACATTGGATTTTGCATTCTGGCAGTGTTCTACAAAGATGGAAACATTGAAGTAGCAAACAGTCCTATAATGGAAAATGCAGCTGTACTGTTCACCAATAATACAGCTGATTGTCCCTTCTATTTGTTTCACATTCCTATAAAGTGTGTGTTAGCTATACATACTTGTTTTTAATTGCATACGTTTGATTAGCCATCATATTTGTATTGCCCTATTTGGCAAAATAGAGCATTTTCTTTTGTAATCACACTTTTCAGTCATTTAATTGTTAGGTACACATTCTCAAAAAAGTAAATGATATTCCAGTGTGCTGAATGCAGTATTGCCTTGTTTGTGTATGTGTGTGGCAGCTGTAGGAGCAAATTAAAAGGTATATGTTCCTATTTGTCTATTTTTTTACAATATAATTGTTTTATAATTTGCTGAAGTATTTTACCAATTGCCAGATTGCTTTTAAAAAATTAATGTTCCTCCTCCTTTTGTTGAACTTATTTCTTTAGAAATTACAGAATTATTTCCATACATTACAAATTTCAGGTGTTTTTGTAAACATTACATTTTAAAAAAATGCAACAAAATTAAAATTTGCTGCATATATACAATTTGTAAAACATAACCATGTGTTGTTTGAGTTCCTTATACCAAGTACTTTTGTTAAAGCTTTATTTTAGTGTAATTCTAAATAATTTTTGTATGTAGTGCTGCTCTTTCATTACATGTAAATTAATGTTTGAGCCATTAAAATGATTTAAACAAAGTTTAGTAATCATTTGGATCTGGCTTGAATGCAACCACTCATTTTAACAAGAAATAGATGTGATAATTCTTAACAAAAGCAGTGGTAAACTGCAAAGAATTTTAGCACACACAATAAACCCTTTGGTTCTAAACATGCACTCTACAGCAAATTTTAAAGTTCTTTTCTGTCCTTTAACCTTGCACTAAAAGGCACAGCAAATATAACACTTCTTCTCTATCCATTCTCTGAGATGCACATCGCAAATCTAATGTAATAACAGCAAGAATGCAACAAAAATTATGAAATCATATGTTAGTCTAGAATGTTGGCTACAGTGCATGTTCAGAATGAGGTTCATTCTTTGCAAAATAAGTTCTCTGATCTTTAAAGAAATCCTGCCACAGTTGCAGTATTCTCTTCCAGTGTCATAGACACAGTTTAATGCACCCTCCTTTTACCTGCCTGAAGATGTTACGTCAGTTTGGCCACATTATGCATTTACCATAAGGAATCGCTCTTATTATTAAGTCAAGAATATCTTAATTCGGATAACTCTGTGCTCAACCAGAGCTCTATGACATAAGTTGAGAGAGAGAAAAAAAAAAACTAAACATATCTTTTAGCAGAAAATTGGGAAACATACAAAACTAGTGATAGGGATTGTATTATAGGATGCTAAATTAGTTAATTTTAAGTTTAAAAAAAACAAAGCCCAAGCATGTCCAATAGCTTGACTTATTATATTTTTAACTCTCCTTCTGATCATAGATTTCATTCCTAGCATAATAGGAAATGAGTTGATGTGATGCTCATTGAGATGACATTTCTGTTACCTCTTGCTTCATCATAAGTGTAGTAAGACAAACACAATACCCTTTTTAGTTACATATACTGACGGCTCTTGTCTGTTCAGACTAGGATTATGTAATAATTTTAAAATGCTTTCTCTAACTGTACTTTTTAAAAAACATGGGCATATTATGTCATAGTTTTTTGATGGCATTTTTCGTGAAAGTGCTGGGTGCACTATTTTTTTAAAGTTTGACACACTGTGTGATTAACAAAGGATGTTAAGAACACCAGATTATCATTTCATTGCAGACCAAACTGTCAGAGTCTTGCTTCCATTTCCAGTAATACTGAAAAGTGAAAAGCTGCCTCCCTGGAATGATTTAAATTCCAAGAGAATAATATGATCAATACAATCATTTCTGCTTGGGCTTTTCATTGCAGAGAGTGATTTTAGGTGGTAATAACTCTTTCACATTACTGTATGAGGAATAACGGAACAATTTAAACAGATTTGAGAATTTGGACCAATATTTAAGCCACAGGTCTTCACTTAAACCAGTGCTCTAGCAACTAAGCTGCCATGTCTCATAGATGCAGCCATGAATTTCATGTGTGTTAGGCATTGTCAATTGTTTTGTATCATTTAATATCTGCTTCCATTCTCCTCTTAAATTGGCACATCCTGCGCAGATTTTTGTGCTATTTTATATGTGATATCAGAAGAGTATTTTCTTAGAGGATGTCTTTAAATATCTATATTCCATTGAAGGTTACTATTAATTGAAGAAACTGGAAAATTTTGAATGTTTTTACGCAGAACTACGAGGGTAATCCCAAAAGTAAGGTCTCCAATTTTTTTTAAAATACAAAGAAACTTTTATTGTCAACAAATGTTACATAGTTTTGAAGCTTTAACATTTGTCTATTTTTCCACATAATCACCATTTCGGTTGATACATCTTTGTAGACGCTGTGGCAGTTTTTGTATGCCCATGTCATACCAGCTTGCCGCCATGCTCTTGAAAAAGTGATGGACCTCATTTTTCACTTCATCGTCGTCACCGAAGCGCCTTCCAGCCAAGTGTTTTTTCAACTTGGGAAACAAGTGGTAGTCACTGGGTGCTAAGTCTGGACTATAGGGTGGATGGGTGATGGTTTCCCATCCAAACTGTTGCAGAAGATTCATGGTTTGACGGGCGGTGTGGGGGCAAGCATTGTCATGGAGAAGGCTTATGCCCTTGCTCAACATTCCTCTTCTATGGTTCTGAATTGCCCGTCTGAGTTTTTTTAATGTCTGACAATACCTGTCGGCATTTATTGTTGTCCCAGGATCCATAAAGTCGACCAACAATATCCCCTTTCGATCCCAAAACACAGTTGCCATGACTTTACCGGCAGACTGTGTTCTCTTGAATTTTCGCGGCTTGGGTGAACTGGAATGCCGCCACTCACGTGATTGTTGTTTGGTCTCAGGTGTGAAGTGGAAAGCCCATGTTTCATCACCTGTGACTATTGAATCCAAAAGGTTGTCTGTTTTGTCTGCATAGCGTTGAAGGAATTGGCGGGAAGTTTCAGCACGTTGCCTTTTGTGATCTTCTGTCAGCATTCTTAGGACCCATCTTGCGCACACCTTCCGAAATTTTAACTCTTCAATCAAAGTCCAATGAATAGTGCTTCGAGAAATCTCAGGAACAACAATGCAGAGCTCATCGAGAGTGATCCGCCGATCTTGAAGCACGATTTGTTCAACCTTTGCGATTGTTTCGTCAGAAATGGACGGTCTCCCGCATCTTTCCTCATCATGAATTTCCGTGCGACCATTTGCAAATTCTCTACACCACTTGCGGACATTTTTGACATCCATACAAGATTCTCCATACACTTCCATCAACTGTCAATGAATTTTGACAGGTTTAACCCCTTTTGCACTCAAAAAGCGAATAACTGCGCGAACTTCGACCTGGCGGTAGTGGCTAACGGGAGCTCCATTATAACTGGCTGCCAAGCCAAGACTGAGGGCGCTAAGGGATGTGCAGTGGTTTCGGAAGAGAGTGGGGAGAGGAAGGAAAAAAGCAGTATGGCCAACATCCACACAAACAGTTTCCCTGCGATCTCAGCGCTTTGGAGACCTTACTTTTGGGATTACCCTCGTATATTGAACTGAAGTCGGCACATGTTTGCTATTCAGCAATATATAAAGCACATGCCTTATGTGCTTTAATTAAATACAAATATATATATTTTAAGCATAAATGATGCATTACTAGGAGAACTCTAAAAGGTCTTACAAAATATGGGTTACAAAGTCAGGTTCTCTTCAGTGACTTTCAATATTAAACATGATGGTTTTTTAAACTTGTTAAGTTGTTACTATACTGCATGGTAAGGCTTTAGCACCTATTTGATGGCTTGATCTTTGAAAGAATGACATCTGGGCTTGTATTCTTACTAGGGGTTGTGACAAACCATTATTTGGAATAATGATAATAGCTGTCATAGCTACTATCCATTAATGGTTATAAGTAATGATTAACTATTGCCTTAGTTTGCACTAACCTGTCATGGGTAGTAAACTAAAGAGTTTTCACATAAAAACTCCTGTATAGCAGTGTTTTAAATCTTAGTGGCCGAGCTTGTTGGTGCCCAAGAACGTACTTCAACTTCACTCTGAATATTGTGTATAAAATCTTACCTCATGGAAAATGCTGGAAATATCTCCCTTTGGCAAAACAGGCATTTTAATTGGAAAACACGTTCAGATTGACATGTTTAAGTTTGATCACTGTAATGTTGCTGATTTAATTTGTGATATTCTCCTTTAGTTCCTCCATTGGGTTTGTTTTATAAACTTTGTCCTTCAGGCAACTCCACAGGTAAAAATCACATGCTGTTAAATCTGTGAGCGAGAAGGCATACATCAGCACTAATCACCTATCTTCAGATACGTCCTTAATTTTATTCATGCACTCTGCTGCTGTGTGAGTAGTTGAAGAATCCTGTTAAAACCATTCTTATGATTTCTCTTCTTCTGTAAGCTGCTGGGGTCAAAGTGTCTCTTCTGTACCTTTCTGCATCTTGTAAAACATTGAGTCAATAATACGCCTTGCGCCAACAGCACACTAGACTCAATTTTCCTCTCATAAAGAGGGGTTTCCTGTACATGATGTGGATTTTCCTAACACCAGTAGCACATATTTTAATACATAGTTGTTTTGGTGAAACCAGACCTCGTCTGAGAAAAACAGCAGCATTGGGTCCAAAAACATCACTTGCAATAATGCACTCTTGCTCACCTTGTTTTAAACAATGACACGTGTGTACTTGTATTGTTTGAGGTTTAATAATTTTGTTATTTTATATGCAGAACCCACTGAAACCCCCACTTATGCTAATTTTGGGAGTGATTTTGTCGTGAACGTTCAAATTTGCACCAATTTCATCTAGTTTTTTGTTGAAACTGTACTTTTCAGATGTTTTTATTGGACACTGATCCAGTAGAATCAAATTTATATGCAATATTTTTTGGGAGGAGGCAATTGACCTGGGAACTGCATGAACATGACAAGCTGATTGTATTCATGGTAACATTTGCACATGAAAATGCGCTGCTCTAGAGTCAACTGTCTCATCTTGGTAAAGCTCAACTGCACTGCTTCAAAGTGACTTTCAAGGATAGACTTGTAGGGGAAAGAGTGGAGAGTGCCCCTCGCAGCCATCAAGAATCAAAACACTGGATGTGCAGGAGGGTTTTTACACGAAAGCTCTGTCTAACAGATTTCCATTACAAGTATCAGTTACTCTGTAACAGACTGAATAATGGTGGCAGACCTTGAAGCCAAGAAAAGATTATGTACAAGTGTTGTACCTTCATGATTAAAATAATGAAGTTTTAATTTAAAAATCTACCTCTTCAATATGTTTTCATAATTATTTATTGATACAATACATTTTACAAGCACACTTTCTTTCCACATAAATCACATAATGTAATTATCAATAAATGTGAAATAACTCCACATATAATGTCCATTTGTTTATTTATGTTCACCACAAAACTAATCAGTTGGATTGTAAGGGAGATGGACAAGAAATTGTAAATATTTACATTGTGCTGTAAATCATGTAGTTGATAATCTATCATCACCTGGCATAATGAAACATACTGCCTAGCTGCCTTGAGGAGCAGTGCTGCAACACTACATAATGGCATTTACTTTATGAGTTCCAGTGATAGCAAGCATTCTTTAAAGATCTGTGCATACCCTGTGAATCCAGTTACTGTATCTGTCATTGAGTAACTAGTTACTTTCTGTCCCCTGTTACTTTTGTAACTTATAATGTAACTGTTATGTTTTATTTTAGCCTTCCCTAATTATTACCTACAGATCACATCCAAATTGTTAAATTTCAGTTACCTGAAAGAAAAAGTTTACAGAATACTTCTATTTAAAAGTACAACTGCATTCTCAAAAGATAATATATTGCCAGAAAACAAGAGGACAGTTACGTTAGTTGCATTTATTGGATGGAAACCTTAGATTTTTCTTTGTTTGCTTTTAATAAAATCTCCCAAAGCATTCTGTGTGATATGGTTTTAAACTTCATTTAAGTATATTTTAAAACTAGTGGCTGGAGAATGTTTATATGTTTTGCTGTTTAGAACAAAAATCTGCTAGATAAAGTTAGTGTGTCTATTTAAAATGGCAATGAATTTGCTCCTGTAAATTCGATGTAACCAATGTAATTTTTTTCACATTTAATTTGAAAAGATGTTCCTTACAAACACATATTTATAAATTATAAAGTTTATAAAACACCCTTGTGTCTGCTGCATCTACTGTCTGTGACTCAGGAGTTTAGCTTTGTCCTTGAGGTTGACGTAAGCGAACCTGAGAGAGGGTTGTGTTACTGTTTCCTATCGCTTTATTGTTTACACCCTGTTCCAAAGGTACTTATCCTTTCTTTCCGCGACAACAAATATTAGGCGAAGTAACATCAATATTACATTATTACCGCATCAAACAAAACAATTATGATCATAATTTCAATAAGTGAACTTGTAAAGCGTGTATACATGTAAAACAATATATTTACGACACTACATGTGGAATATTATTTTACTAACCCCATTAATCCAAAGGGTATGCAAGATCGATGCAGATGATTCGGAGTCCGAGTCATCGGATGATATCCCTTCTTGCTCATCAGAAGAACTGTCGTTTGCATTTGAAATAATAATCTGATCGATCACATCAGAAACCACACGATCCATGGACAGTAACCATCTTCTAATTTTCTAACATGCCGGTGATATCCTACCCAGTGTTCTGCAGGTACCGCAGAGATTCCTTCGTTGGTTAAACTCAATAAATGAAATAACGAAAATTCCCCAGTAAGGTTGCGCTCCCTTATGAAGTGCTTTACTGTCGCCCATGCAACCTCAATGGGATTAAGATCGCAATTGTAAGGCGGCAGATACAGAGTGGAGTGTCCATGTGCATTAAGGATGCGGTCAATCTTAAATACCTTTTCTCTTGGTCAATGAGTATTTCCTGCACTACCATCAGTAAGCACCCCTGTGATCCCATCAGCTTGCCAACATTTCTTGAATGTTAAATTATTGTCCATCCACATTTCATCCAAATAAACGATATCCCTGCCTTGACTTCGGTATTCCCCTAGCTCAGCCAAGTATTTGCATCTCCATTCAACAATTCTTGGCTTTTCGATTAAGATTGTTCGCTTTCCTCGGCACTTGCGCCATCTAAATCCCAATTTCCGAATAACTCTTCTTAACTCTCCCCCCCAAGGAAATTGTATCTTACTTCTAACTACAGGAGTAACTTTCTGCATGTCGGAACTATCTTTTTATTGACGTAGAAGTCCATTATTGTCCGCTTAATGAGCACATGTCGAAATCGCCTATATTTATATTTCGTTCTGGATTTGGAGGTCTTGTCTTGCCTGCAGTGCGTAAAGGGCTTCCTTCTGTTCTCTTCGCAATTTCTTGTCTCATATTCTTAATTGTTCCCACTGACACACCGCACTAATTGCCTGTTCTCTCATCCCTCGCGAAATCAGTAGAATTAGTTGTTTCTGCTCTCCTTCCTTTTTGAATTGCTCGTTTACATGGTTTATTATTTCGCGAGCCTTGCTATGAATGGTTTTCCCCTTTTTTCCGAAAGTTAGCCATTTCACTAATGGATTATATTAATTTGACACTCGCGATACAACGCGTTTTAACACTGTAGCATCCTCTGACACTGCCTGCAGTAAGACTGCACTTGTTGAGAATATTTTTGAACTGTTGGTGTTGCACTATCTACACCTTACGCAAGAAGCTCCCAGTCCACTGCACGCTTGCAGTTCAAGGACAAAGTCAATCTCCTGAGTCACTGACAGTATGTACATCTGCCAATGTTACATATTATCTCCGAGATTTGTCATGGCATTCTTATGAGTCACTTGCAAGTTCTTTTCATTATAACTCTTCAAAGCAGAACGTGAAAAGAGTTGAGAATAAAAGGAAGAGAGAGAGAGAGAGACTGACCGACCGACCGACCTCATGTGGCTATTAGCTAGACAATGCCCACTTTGCCATGCATGCATTCATTTGCTTACCACCATTTAGAGTATGACACATACCGTAAGAGCCCAGAAATACAGTTGATTAGTTGATTCCTACTGCATGAATGCATTATCTGTATTCTTGCATATATGTAGGTTTGCATCACATAGCAACTGGCCCATAAAACACCATAGGAGAAGCTTCAGCATTTTAGCTGTTACATAGCAAATTCTATAGTTATACGAAGGCTGAAAAATGTGTGCTAGACGGTTAGCATTATTGTACCATCTGCTTTGGTAACCTCCTATAGACCTCAATAGCTGCCGTCCTGTACTACTGCATTTGATTTAATCAAGTGACATTTATGATTGTGGGATTGTTCTTCTATGGGTACATACACATAGTATATGATGCAGCAAATACAGCCTTAGTTGCGTAGTCAGCTTCTTGTAGCACTTGTTTTAGTTTTGTTCTGTGTTCCATCATATTCACATGGTAATTAAGGGAAGCCTTGGGCAGGGGTGTAAGCCCCAGTTAGATTGTTTAAATATGAGAATTGAATCTGCAACCTCCAAAATGTGAGCGACAGATTTACTACCTTAGCCATTTGGCTGGGTAAGGGCAGTATTGTTGATCCAAAAGCTTTAAATTCACACAGCCAATGTACATATATTTATAAAAGGTCATCTTGGTATTTTATGGTGGAGTTGACACCTTTTAAGAATAAATGTAATAAAACTAAGCTCTGCTTAAATCATTCTTATGCTCAATAGAGTATTAATGGATGCAAATAATTGTATGAATGCAAATTAATGAATGTTATTCACAGTAATGGAAGAAGAAACGTCACAAATCTACTTAATATTTAACATGCTTACATACACAAAATGCATGATCTTTTTTGTTTCTCTACCACGTAAGAGAAGGTATCGCATTCCACCCAAAAGTTTGATACTGAACTTTCACCGGAAATACATGTTTTGAGCCCCCTGAATTTAAAAAAAGACATTTCTAGAAAAAGGCTTGTGTGTGTGAACAGCATAACTCAAAAACAAAAAGTCGGATAAATAGCAAATTTAGATTCAGTACCTTCCAAAGATGCGATATGAAGATTTTCAAGAAAATCTCCCACCCCAAACTACCCTTTATATGGAACATTTTTCAAAATTTTTGATTTTCCAAAAAAATTGCTATAAAGACTTTGATTAAAATATCTAGGAATAGCCTGTGAAGTCCTCTTCATTTGGAAGGAATTTTGTATAATCTTGTATAATTGGTAAAGTAAAGTGATAGACGAAAACATACTACACAAAAAATGTAGATCTCTTTAAAACACACATTTCAAATGTTTTTGTTGTATATGCCATTTCTGAAATATCCGTTAATAATGGTTCAAATTGTTCATTACTTGGCCATTCTCTTGAAGTCCTATAAACATTCAGTTGTTTCTCGCGATTGCATGGAAACAGTGTGGAATTTTAAGGCCAGTATATAGTGTCCAGTTCTTAAACGTTTGACTATCGCTGTTCCCTTTATATCTATAACGAAATGTGTAATATAGCTATTTCTGCAAAGGTTTATTTGGATTAAAATGTAGTAGATAGAAAAATAAGCTTTAGTAAGAATAGTTTATATACCCACTAATAAACAATAGAGGGTAGAGAAAGTCATATAAATGTATTACATCAGATTCTTTTCTTTCTTTTTAAAGAAACAATATTTGATAAAACAATAGGTTTTACTGTTCTAGTTTTAAGTAACCATGTTAAAATGGACAGCCATAAAGGTGCTGAACACTATTTTAATTTTGTCACATACTGTAAATATAGTGACAAAAGCACAATTTGAGCTCACTTGTGTTGACCTTGACAGTTGTTCGCAGTGTTGTGTATGGTTGTGTTCAGAATTAATTTTAAAAGTAGTTTTATAAGCGAAAGCTTTATTCAAATATTGTCGTTAATGTTGTAATTAATTAAGCCTTATTGTGTATATCCAAGTGATTAACACTTAATAGAAAACATTGAAATGCAGAGTATTACAATTTTCTATTAAAAATATGCCTACAGCATGATAGAAGAAAGCTGTAATGATTAATTTTGGTTTTAAGGCAAATATATACTTGCCAACTTTTACGGTTTGCCCATAAAGTATATGGGAGTGGAGGCCTTTTTATGGCAGAGGAGGCATTTTTACAGTTTTGTGGTCGGATTCAGAATGTTAGATTTTCACCATGGACATGACAAAACATTAAATTCTATTGCATTATATTTCCCACTTATGATTACAGACTAAATGCTAATTGGCATACAGTGCTATGATAGGTCAGAGCTTACTGTAAACATTCAGTAATGGAAAATGTTAACTGTAAAGTCAACCCTCTCATGTAGATTGTTTATCTTATTCACATTCTATGGCTACTTGACAGTTTTGTATATAGTTCATATTATGAAATGTAAAATAGGGACTAGAAATCTCTGTCTAGCCTAGAAAGTGAAGTTCTTTGCTTTAATATGTGTTAATTATGATACCAGAAAAAAGCAGTACTATCAAGTTTTCAAGGATTTCTATAAAATGGAATTCCCATTTATTTTATATGTAATACAATACTTGTATGTATACATATAATTTTATTGCTGAAAATTTATACATTCTAAATTTCAAATTATGACAAAATTGTTATGCTTTTCTGGACAAGGAGATTTTCAGTTTAAGGAAGTTGGCAAGTATGTACCTACTCATGTAACATACATTCATGACAAG
Source organism: Deroplatys truncata (assembly GCA_030765065.1). Classification (NCBI taxonomy): domain Eukaryota; kingdom Metazoa; phylum Arthropoda; class Insecta; order Mantodea; family Mantidae; genus Deroplatys; species Deroplatys truncata. The sequence continues at coordinate 226,134,705 of CM060976.1, forward strand.
ATGTACCAATGAAGAGAGACTTTTCAGGAAGTAGGTAAAATATAACTCCAGACAATATGTTACCCCAGTGGGAATTATCAAAGATAAGCTATTTCCTAGAAGGTCTGAACTTTTCTGCTGACTTCAAATGCACATAAAGCTTAAAATAACTACTAAAAGAAGGCATTTTAGTTCTTAGGTTATGTAAATGAGGTTTGCCATTCTTGCCCGCAACTTGTATAAATGCCTTAGTTGAGTGGGTATACAAACAAATGTAATAATAAATTTGCAAAACATAGATAACTGCTTGTGGCTGTAAATGACATGTGAGCAGTTCTGGAGTTTACTATTAGAAAGGAAAAGAGTGTATAATTTCTTAAATAAGGAATCTTCAAATAAAGAACATGAAAGAGTGATATATTTTTATACTTCGAACTTGAGCAATTGTACAGTCTAGCCATTTTATTTCCAGTCCTGATGTTTCTCATGTCCAAATGTGACAGTATTCCACTTTCTGCCATTGCTCCAAAAGTGTGATAAACATTAGCATCTGTAAGTGTTACATCCTTTGTTAATCTACATAGTTGTTATAATAACTACAAAACTGACAGTAACAGTAACAACATAGTAAATTGCTCATATACCAAAGAAACCACTTTCATTTGAAATAACACAAACAACAAAGCCAATAAGTTAGCAACATTACACACAATGCAGAAGACACATTTGTGGAGAGTTCAACAATTTGGTACTAGCAGACAATTTTCACCCATGATGAGTAGGTTTCCCCAACATACTGAATTCTAGTGTAGCAGAAAGCAAATCCTGTGGCAGTAAACTTGCTAGAAGTAGAACAAGAGTACTGAGCTTCTGGGTTCGATTGTATGTGGCAGAATGAAAATGTTTCTTCAGCCAGGATTATTTCCTATCCTCCCTAGAGTCTAGAACTATGATTGAGTGTAAATGTGTGAGAATTTAATGTTTATAAAGAAAACTCAACGTAAACAAACCCAAAGATACACAATAGTAAACAAGTAAATATCATTGCTGCTGAGCAATTGTTCCAAACGTAAAGCTGCTGATATGAGCTTAAATGGTAAAGATAGCATATAAATGGAACATAAAGGGGCTGAATTTTTAGTATTTAGCAGCAAAGAGGAACAGAATATCTTCATACAGAATTTAAAAATGCTATTCATATCATAGATTGGCAATGCTGTCTATCCCCCCCCCCCATTGCCCTCTCTCCTCCTTCATACAGAACTAAAAACTATAAACTGATAATAGCCGCTTTGGAAGAAATCCTTAGTTTTCTTCTGAAAACTTAACTGTATTTAATTTCTGATTAATCATTTTTATAATAAATCAATATCCAGACAAGTGTTTGTAGTTTCAAGAAGTACAGCAGCATGTTAACATTCCAGCTTGGTGAAGGAACACTTGTTATTGTTGATTTATTACCTCCTCCTTCCCCCACTATATTCTTCATGGCAGTTGCCGTCATATAACTTTTCATGAAGTATTCTGATCTTGTTGGAGAGAATGGCTCTGTTCTATTTCTTGTCTTCTTAAGCCCATCAAAACTGTCTGAAATGAAAGCAAACAGCACTAGTATTTCTTCAGTTTTATTGTAATATGAACATTCCTAACCAGCTCTGCCACTAATTTGCCACAAGATTACAGTTTGTAATGGTTATTCTCATGTTAAGAAAGAACATTTTCATTTTCATGCTTGCCATATGAAAACAGACAAAACAGAAGTATATGATGCAAAGCCACTGTATACTGTGCAGTTAAAACAATCCCTCCGACCAGTGATCAGTGACATTGAGTGAAAGACGTCCTTAATCCTCTGAAAAGAGTTAAAAGTCTCAGTATGTAGTTTCTTACACCTCCCTTTATTGTGCAGAATAGAAACCTTGCACACACACACACACACACACACACAGTGCTGTTTGTATTCCTGTCTTCTGTTTCATTAAGCCAATTAAAAGCAGAGATATAAATGCAAAATAATGGTGGTCAATCTGCCAAATGGATAATCAAGTTTCTACTGTTCTGTGTAGTACATTTATTGTTTAAAACAACCACCACCACGTGTGTCATTGATGAAATAACCCTCTGTCACTGCCATTTTAAGTATTAATGCATGGGTAGGATTGCCTATAGAGAAAACTATGTGGTTCCTTTATTTAGGAAAAAAAAATGTACAGAATAAACTAAAAAAGATACACAAATGAAATTCTATTAGCATTTTATTGTAAATGTTTAAAAGTATGCATTGGCCAACTTGCCTGATTTTGCACATGCACATTTGTTTGCTCATCTCTAAGTAATGAAAAAGACTAGAGGGTACAGTTCTGATAGGTAAGGTTCTTTTCCTGCCTGTACGTTGCAGAATATAAATGTTGACGCACCAAGTTTTTATGAAGGTCAGTTGCTTGGCACCTTGAGCTGCATATGCTGGTTCGTTTGTGAGGTGATCCAGAATGAATGAGTCCACAATGAATTCAAAATGCAAGAGATGTAAAATCATAGCATAATTAGTGTTGATGTCCCCATCTTTGTTTCCAAGCCTTCTAACATCCATTGTTGTCTTCATCCTTTTTTTTTCTTTATACGAAAATGGTATGGTTATGATGAAAAACTGAGTGGTCTCAAAGAAGCCTGCACATAGACTTAGAGCCCTTTTGTGCCTTATAATCTGGGCATTTAATCAAAAGTAATGTTCTTGATATGACAGACCAAATCATTGATATTTGCCTTTCTTATATCCAGGTTAAAAAAAAAAGGGAGTCTAAGGATGCATATCTATGAGTGACAAAACCATCGCACTTGCATAGTATGTGCTAGGAGATTTCATATTTCCTTCCACATTTCCTACATAAAGGGTCTTGCCTAGCAGTAGTTTGTTTATTCCAATACTGAATATGAGCCCTGCAGGTTAACTGGGTTATCTCATACTTGACACTTCTGGGAGACATGCCACAAAAGGGCTCAGGTCCTATAAAATTAAGCCTTGAGTCCCTCTTTGCGAGCATGTCCTCCATCTCATTACCAGCATGTCCAGGAACCCAAACCAGGTTGACCAGGCAGCTGGCATAGAGTATCCAACATTCTTTGCCATTGTCATGCCAATTTGGAAGTGGTTTTGCACCATTCAAAGTATCCAAGCAGATAGTCACTTCTGCCTATTTACCTGGCATATTTAAAATGTGCATTGCAGAGGCTAAAATTGCATATGTCTCAGCCAGGAAAACATGGGCATATCTTCCCAGCGAATGACAAACCTGGTTTTAGGGCCACAGCCCTCATCCTGCCCCCCCACCAGGAAACATTAAACCATGATTGGCCTCAGCTTTCAGGGGAGACCCCTTCTCTGGAGCCCACTCCTCTGGAAGGCATCACCAGGTAAAAGGTGGACGGAAATTATACCCACTCATCAAATCCTCTCCCGTCAGGGTAATGGAGCATACTTCCTGAAGCATGGTTAAAATATGGGAGTGTCCCTTAAAGGGAAGCTTGAAGCACCATCCCTCCTACTATCCACAGATTGTGCGTTCTCACCCTAGTGACTTGCCTCACAAACAAGTGTAAAGGATGAAGCTCCACCAAAATCTCAGGTGGACTGTATGGAAAAAAGAAAGAAAAAAAAGAAATCTGTATTACTAGAATCCTAGCATCTAGAATCTATAACAGGGGTAGTATCCACTGATTTTATTTAACTTTATTCCTAAATTTTTACAAGTTTTAAACATTTTAGTTTTGCAGATATGCTATACATGTTGTTAATTATCTAACCAACCTACTGCTACTGGAAAACCAATAGCTTACAAGTACATGCTTTAGAGTCTAAAATAACAAACAGAAGTCAAACCCTAACTGAATATAATACAACTATTTCTATCAAATACAATTTATCAACAAATTCTAACAAACTTTTAAAGACTTTAAAAACAAACTTCTAACTACTCAACTGGCACACTATTCTCAAAAATTTAATAATCATCCTCATCTATGCGTCGTGATCTAACATCACCTCAACTATATAACTCTTGAATTATTCTTTGGATCTTTTGGCCGCTTCCTCTCTTCCTGTTGAAATCTAAAAAAATGTCTTCTATTCCATCTATCCGGCAGTACGTTATCTACATTCATCTCCTCTTCACTATTCTCTACTGTATCATTTGCATTTACTGAGGTAGTCTGTACTGCCCTGGTTATCATCAGAAATGCCAATCTTTGCCGTGTATTAAGCAAGTAACACTGCATAAATTACAGAAAGCCTTATAACCAGCCATCTGACCACCCTTGGTCGGAAGCCCCACCTCAGCCCAATGGCTCTTCTACAGGGTTCCACGTGCTTCCAGCTCAGTCCAGCATCCAGGATAGTTCCTAGGTACTTAACCAAACCAGATAGCTCAAGTTTCTTCCCAAAAAGAAGGGATTCTATCAATCCAGCCAGCCCACTCTTCTTTGTGAAGATCATTAGTTCAATCTTGTCTGATTAATGGACAAATCTGTTTCCTTGCACTGTTCCTCCAAAGCATGTAGGGAGCCTTTGTTTGAGCTCTGAAACAGTACTCTGGAATTTTCCACTTGCTACAAGGCAGATGTCATTGGCATAGCCCTCATAGTCTCACTCCCCAGTTATCACTGCCTGTCAGTCTTCCAAAGAGGTCATTATCCAATCCATAACCACCAAACCAATTCCTCTATTCTCTAGACACTTTCTAATGGTGCCTATAGCCATATGATTAAAGGCACCTTCGAAGTCCAGGAAGATTACCATGGCCAGTTCTCTGCATTCCAGCATCCTCTCCAGTCCTCCTGTTAGTTGGTGGAGTGTCAATTCCAAACTTACCTGGCCAATAGGCATACTAATGAGGATGTATGGGTTGATTTACCAACACCTCAACCCTCAAATGTATACTTACCAGCTTTCCAGAGCCTTCAACATGAAAGATGTTAGACTGATAGGACAAAAATCCTTAGGCTTGCAATAGGATTGTCTGTCAGGCTTAGGAATTGAGTTTTATTTATGGAGGCTCTTAACTGCTATGGTCTTTAGCATTCCATTCTATACTGGGCATAAGAGACAGGTAATTTTGATCAGAGGCCTCTTTATCAGACTTGAGTTTCTTTTGTGTGGCGTAAATCTATGACATGGTACCACCAGCTTTACTTCCCTTCCAAAGAAAGCCATGCTAGGAATTTTTATGCCCGAAAAAATCCACCGCCCTCTGCTGGTTTGAACCTGCAACCTCAGGAACTAGAGGCTAGCATGGTAATCACTACAGCCAGGCTTAGGTATAAACACCACTTTGATCTGCTGCTAGAGATGAAAAACATGCCTCATGGGTAGGTAGGTAGGCAGGCAGGCTGGCTCTGAAAATCCCCACCAGGTGGGGAGATACAATCTCCTAGCCCTCCTGAAGAAGAGCTGGGAAGACTTTATCCTCACCTGCACTTTTTATAGGGCTCAAAAGAAAAAAATTGTGTATTTAACTTTATTAAAGGTCATAATCTCGGAAGCTACCTACTAGCCCATGAAGGTCTGCATGCTCTAACCGAGGTTGGTTTTTGATCCATAATATAGTCCCTGGGAAGTGAGTTTCAAGCAGCAGCCTCAAGGTCTCCCCCTCAGGTTGTCTTTGTTCCAGAGGGGGCCACCAAAAGGCCAACCTGGCCCCTCTTCCCAAGGCCAGTAATTTCTGTAATCGAGCAGCACTCAACTGCTTCTGAATACTATACAGAAGAGCCTCCAAGATTCTTCAGAAGCCCTCCTGATCTCTCTCTTATACAATCTCTCTGGGAAAAATCCCATGTTGCTGATACTTGGCCTTATATGCAATGTATAGCCTACATGGCTTGCGGATGTCAAAAACAAATTCCATTTAAGTTTAACTCCTGTCCCTGCCTCTGGTATGAAAGGACAGCTTCGTGTGTAAGCAGAGTCCTAGGTGTTCATTTAAAAACACCACGAACAACTCGAGGTCCTCTGCAGTCTTTGTGTTGATCTGAGGTGAGCCCACATTCCTCAACCCCCTTCCCCCTAAACAAAACTCAATTGTTTCTTCTGGAGTTCCTGTACAGGTGGTCCCTTCCCTCAAGATCAAAAAGGACATGTTGACTGGATAAGCGAGGCTGCATACAAAACCTCCAATCCTTGACTTCATCTAGGATCCCAATGGATGTCAAGATCAAATCTTGCACCTCCTCCCTTAGATAATTCACAAAGTTCAGAATGCCCTCTTGATTCACAATCTGTTGTGCTCAAAAAGTCGAGCAATGCCTCTTCTCTTGCATTGATACCCATGCTACCCCAAACTGTGGTGCGCTTGGATTCACAGCCATTCGGTAAGTTGAGGTTTCTATTCTTGCAGTATAACATAAGATTCGTGGACTCCCGAGGAGGTGAAGGTTCTTCAAAGTCATATAGGAAATAGGCCGAGCTGACTACCACCTATAGTAGCAGTCCTTTCTTCATACCTCACCAGGAAATACCAGATCTCTCATAAAGTCTGGCAGAGTCCAAGTGGGTATATCCTTAGTTGAAGCGCCGAAAATAGTATAATGTCTTATTTGTAATCCCATAATTTGGCCTTGCCTAAGCCAAGGTTCCTAGACTATAGTGATTTCCAAATGCTTCCTTGTTATGCTACTCACAGCTCTCTAGGCATTAACACTATGTTGTAGCTTAGCCTGAATGAAAGAAATTGTTACGACTTAACCTTACAATACCTTTCAACCCTTGACGGAGTTTACTCCCCCTGATTCTATTCATGGATCCAGGAGGGCCTGGTTTAGGCCCCAAAGTAGCTTCTGGAAGATCCCTCTTACAGGGGGTTTCCCCCCCCTCCAAGCCTTAACCAAGCCCCCCCTCCTCCTTTTCTTGGCCTATTGTCTTCAAAAAATTTAGTTTTATTTAGGATGCTCTTTAAGTACTATAGTTCTTAGCGTCCGATTCTATTTGGGTGTGAAAAACTGGAAATTTTGCTCAGAGGTCTCTTTATCAGGCTTGAGGTTCTTTTACGTGCCATAAATCTACGACACGGGACCAACGGCTTTACTTCCCTTCCGAAGGAAGCCATGCTAAGGATTTTTATGCCCAAAAAATCCCATTGCCCTTCTGCCAGGTTTTAACCTGCAACTTTGGGAACCAGAGGCTAGCATGTTACCCCTAGACTACAGAGGATGACTCTTTGCCTTCAAGTTGAGGGAACCAGCCTCTCTGGTCAGTATCCCCAAATTTTATCTTGTCGTCAAGCTTTGGAATGAAGCCTGCTTCTCCATATCTTCGAAAGTTACTGCCACTGCCTCCATTGGATTTCTCAGGGTAGCATGTTCCCCTTTCAAAACCCCTGCTACCTCTCTTGTTATGTTTATACTCTTGGAATCCCCAAAGGAACCCTCCAGATTTACGTGTTTAGAACCTTCAATAGTGTTCCCATGAATAGCTAGGGATGACTTTGGTCTGCCCAGGTAGAGCCCCACAGTACCTGGATAAGACTAAATAATCTGGGTGGTTGTCAGATATCCCAGAGGCTCCGTTCACATCTCCCATGTGCCATGCACCCCTTTGGCATGAGTCCCTTAACAGCTTGGGGTTGTGGAGCTGGTTTGTAGTCTCCTATTGGTTATTCAGAGATAAACATGCCAACGCATTCAATACCCTCTCAAGGTCCAGCTTTAGGTGCTTGCAGACTGATAGGCCACTCCATAGGTCCCCCATCTGTGGAATGAAAATAGTGAGAGATCACTATCAGTGCTTTCATATAGAATTTGTAAAATTTCCCTATCTGTTAGACCTTTACAGGATGTGCGAGATGTAAAAGCCGTTGTCTCAAACTAATTTGAGCTGTCAGGAAACATAACATTTAACACTAAATATGTACATCATTTGTCAACTCATAGTATTTATTCAAGTTCATACAAGTGCCAGAATGCTTACTAAGCGATTGAATTTTGTCACTCTTCAGCCAGGTGCTCTGCAGATTAATCTGTGTCAGCAGTTTTATCATTATGACCAATATTGGATAAAAACTTTTTGTGGCTCAAATAAGGGATGACAGAGGTGATATGGTTTTTCTTTCAACTGCAGTTGATGTTGAAGAGTTCTTGAACTCATTTCAACAGGGTTGTCAGGCAGTAAGCAGTTGGTGAATGTAATTCCAGGATATAAATGCTCTTCTGATCTACTTTGTAATCTAAAGTCTTAATTTGTATACATTGTTCCATTAGTAAAATAAATTAATATTTACGTACCTCTTAAAGCCTTCTGGGAGAATGTATCAAATGGATAACAGCTTATTAAAATATTGCATGTGTTTGGTCAGAAGTAAACTGGGCATTGGAAATGCTATGTAGATATGGTGGAATACCTTTTGATTTTGTAAATGTTTTATTGGTGATGGTTCTTAAGATTTTTATCGGAGACTCCATTTTATGTTATTGTGCGTAGAACAAACCTGGATATAAAAAGACAATATCTGGGTTGCATGTAAAATCACTTGGTATCATTGAAAATGGTTATTCTCTTTGATTGTTAAGATCAGCTGGCATAACAAGAATTTTCTTTGCACAGGGAAGCACAGTTTGCGATTAGTGTCGGATATTCATAGCTCCTTAAATTCAGGTACATAGATTTCTCATGCAATTTATAACTACAGTAACCACGTACCTTTGTCATAGAAGATCTTGGAAATTATGTCCTTAGCCATTATGCATCTCTCATCTTTTAAGAAAATTTACATTAATACTCATTCATTCATGGCCATATAAATAAAATGTCCTTCATCTATAAGAAAAATTAAATTTGATCCGATTTTATTCTAGTCCTGTTTATGCGACACGTCAAAAATTACATCTACAAGTTTACAGACATGAGTTACTATATATAGTTTATGTACAAGTTTCATACGTATGAGTTCCTATATTATTTAATATATACATAATAATCAGTGCCTACACAAATTAATACCTAGGATGATTCTTGCAAGTATATTATTATTTTTCTTTGCTATAAAAACAATGACTGCATGAAATTTTTTAATTTAGTTTTAAATCTATTAAGGTTGGTAGAGCTTTTAATGTAGGTTAATAAGTGATTTAATAGGTTGATACCATTGTGTACAAAGCCGCCTCCTTATAGAGCAGTGTGTTTGTGCAATTGCTGATAGCTGTATGCTGCTTCGTGTATGATGATTGTGTTCTTGTGAGGAGCTGAACTGTATCAATTGTTTTTAACATAGAGAATGACTTCACATATATAGAAGGACAGTAATGGTAAAATTCTTAGTTGTTTAAAGGTTCCCTACAGCTATTTTTTGGCAGTGCTTTTGTCGTGATTCCAATAACACTTTTTTGAATTCTAAATACTGATTTTCTCATTGTTGAGTTATCCCAGGACATAACTCCATAAGTTATTGCTGAAATAAGAGTAATAAAGAACATGTAGAGAATCTATGGTTAGTAGTGGTGAAACTAATATGATTGTAAAGCAAGTTTTACTTAATTTCTGCAATAATATCTGTATGCTTATACCATTAAGTTTTCATTAACAAAAAGTTACAGGAATTTTGTTGCTTTTGCACATTTTATATTAGTTTTTCCAAGATATATGAGTTTGATTGCTGAAGTTCTTATTATGAATATGATGACAGAGAATGGCGCTTCTGTTTTAACTTGATTAACTATTAGCCTATTCTTTACAAACCATTCCATTACCTAATTAGATACATCACTAAGCTTATAAGATTCATGCATTTTTCCCTCTAGCGAAAATGCTTGTATTGTCTGCATACAATAGTCTTTGCATAATTAATTTCTTTGCCTATGTCATTTATATACATGAAAAAAGGATTGATTCCATGACCGAACTCTATGGCATCCCAAGGCTTACAGTTCTTTTTTGTGAAAATTTTGTTTACTAATCTTTTCTTGTTATCTGTGGAAGTTATATTTTGTACCATCTATTCCCGATTTTACAAATAAGATTTTATCCAATTCAAAGCTACTTCAGTACCCCAACTGCAGCTTTATGGTGCAGGACAGACAATAGTGAAACTGGTGTGTAATTTCCTAGCTCTTTTATTTTAATTTATTTAAAGTCGCACTAACTACATGGTCACATGCGACTTATTAATTACATTAATTCATAATTAAGACAAACGTTAACATGTTCTCAAAATTAATAAAGCAAATAAATTAAATTTTAACATATTGCAACACAACAAGTAGATGAATATGAAGAGAACATAAAATATAGAATGGAATTACAGCATTAATTTTAACATTGTCAAATAAATATTTATATTAAGATTGCTATTCAAGTATGAACGAGAATATATTAAATATTGTATCAAAACATTTTATATTTTGTTAAAAGGCCAATATTCTGCAGGAATTTCTTTAGTTTTAGATAGGCCACTGAGTATCTATTGCAGTGTGGAGATAGGAGGAAATCTTTTCACTTCTGCGATGGTTATCATATTGTTGGCATTTGCTTAGTAGATGCTCAACAGCGAGTCTTGTAGTACAGAAATAACATTCAGGAGGTGGTTCTTTGGTGAAGAGGTAGAGGTGAGTAAGTTTTGTATGCCCAATTCGTAATCTAGCAGCAATTGCTTGGTCTTGGCGGCTCAAGGCAGTATGTGGGAAGGGACTGGTGTTTTCCTGTCTAGTAGTATGTAGTTTACTGTTTGAGATCTGGATCCATTAATGCTTCCAAAGGCTGTGAATCGCTCTTTTAAAGTGTGATGCAACATCCTGACATGGAATTTTGATGGATTTGTCAACTAATGAATGGCGAGTGGCTTCTTTGGCTACTAAGTCAGCCTATTCATTTTCTTTAATGTCGATATGTGATGGAATCCAGACAAGAGTTAAAATACGATCTTCTGTTAGAATAAATTGAAGAGTCTGCTGAATGTCGCATACCAATGGGTAAGATGTGGATCGAGCTTGGAGTGCACTTTTGGAATTAGTAAATATTATGAAGTGTTTACTGTCTGTTGAACGTTGGAATGCATATCTGGCAGACGGGAAGAAATAGTTTGATTTGTATTTGTAACAAGTACATATCCACATCTGTCTTCTTTGATCCATCAGTGAATATATGATTTTTAGTTTGATAAAAAGCAATAAGTTCATGGTATAACTGCATATACATTGCTGTATTAGTATCTGACTTCACATTTTTGCTGAGATCTAAATTTACATGATGAAGTTGGATTATCCATGGCAGAAAATCTTAGATTCAGCATGATTACTTGAGGAAAAGGTATTGCAAACAAGGTTAATATGTCTTGAATTCTTTTATATATATGAAGTAGTCAGTGGAGATAGAATATTCAAGAATATGTAATCAAACATCCTTGAGGATGGTCTAGATACTATCTTCAGTGTATATGAAATTAGGAGCTGTTTCTGTCTGAGAGACGGCTCATCAGTTTCAATTTGTAGGCGAGATACACGGCTCGTCCTGAATGCTCCAAGAGTTATTTGAAGTGTAGAGGATTGTATAGGATCCAGCATTTTCAATATTGATGGCTTTGCAGGTGAATATACTACTGATCCATAGTCTAATCTTGAGCGAATAATGGCTTCGTTTGTGGGAAGCAACACTTGGTAATCCGCACCCCAATTTTGTGCCAATAAGGATCAAAGAATACTAAGCCTCCTGAGGTAGTCAGCACTATAGCTTTAATGTGATCAATTCAAGAAAATTTTTCATCGAAAAGCATCCCAAGCAACTTTAGAGTTTTGGTGTATGAGATTTGTTGATTGTTCATTTGTATTGTTAGAGGGGATATTTTATTTCTTTTTCTTGTAAACATGATGCATCTTGTTTTAGTTACTGAGAACTTGTATTCTGTGGTCAGGCACCATTTTTGAAGGTAGTAATTGTAGCTTCCAAAAGAGTTTGTATTGTTTCAATCAATGTTTCTCCCAACACATGAAATTGTTAAATCATGTGCAAAAATATTGGTTTTAATGGGATGTTTGATGAAGTTGGGTAGCTTATTTATTGCCACTAAAAATAAGGTCACACTGAGAATGGAACTTTGTGGAACCCCATTTGTTATGTTGAAGTTTTTTAATAGCGATTGTTGAGTCTTAACTCTAATCTTTGGTTTTGGATAAAATTATGTATAAAATGTATCATATTGCCGGAAATGCCATATTTTGGTAAAACATTTAAGACGTATGTCTTCCAAATCATATCATATATATGCTTTTTCTATATCAAGGCTTATGAGGCATAGATATTATTTATTGGCAATTGCTTCCTGAATCTCATTTTGTAAAGCTACCATGATGTCTTAAGGTAGAATGATGTCTGAATCCATGTTGGGCTGGGCTAAAGAACTTATGATTTTCCGAGGTCCATCTGAGCTGTTTGTTAAGGATTTTCTCTTAATATTTACACATTGTGCAGGTAAGTGAAATTGGTCTATAATTTTGAGGTAAGTTGCTATCTTGGTTAGGTTTCAGAATCGGTATTACCAATGCCTGGTGCCATATATTAAGAAAAACTCTCACAATCCAAATGTAATTGGAGATTGCTAAAAGATAGTGTATGCCTTTTAAAGAGAGATGTTTGAGAAAAGCATAGGGAATTCCATCTGGTCCAGCACTATTGTTTATGCAGGAAATGAGTGCTTCATCAAGTTCTGTAAGAGCAATGTCATTATAAGGCATTTGGCCATTAGAAAAATGGCCAAGGTCGTGTTCAATAGTTTGGGACTTAATGTGGGTTATAATTGGAGTCACTGGAATTGTTGGCAAAAGTTTCTGCAAGAATTTCAGCTACTGTCTGAGAATTTGTAATAGGATGGTTTGATTTATCAGGTTTAATTACACAATGCAACAGTGAAAAACCTTTTTTCGAAAATATAAGTTTTCTTAATGTATTTCGGCCTGAATTCGAAAATGATACTCAAAACATTGTATCACCCATAATTTTTGCATAAATCGCATATTTTGCAATAATGATATCACATACATTAGTACATATATATATACACACACACACACCACACGAATCGTGCAGAAGTAGAATACTAGTTTAAAACAACATATTGAAATATACACACAGTGAACAGATGCATACAGAGAATGTGGTACAAAACATGCACTAACACCATTTAGTGCATACTTAGTTGTCATGACGCATGGCATCTGCTTTTCTTCTTATGGGGAATATCTGTGTGGCTACAGTGAAGCATCCAGAGCAGTCGGCCATCATCCGAACATCCCAAGTTCCCTGGTATTGTCGTTCCATGTCTTCGATATCCTGGGGGAATCTTTCACCCTGTTCCTTCTTACAGCACCCAGGCTTGGAGGAAAAAAGTTGGTGCAAATTTAAAAACTGTAACTTCAAACTCATTGAGCATCCCAGCAATTTGAATTTCATCAGCATGTTCTCAACTATGTTAATATACTCTGGGCTCGATTGCTTCCCAAGAAGTTTTGAACCACGCACTTAAAGGCAGTCCAGGCTTCTCACTCAACGGCATTCATTGAATGAAGAAAATCTTCATCTAGTAGTATTTTTTCAGTTGCCGCAATTAGACAGTGCTTGATTATGCCCAGTTTGATGTGCAGAGGTGGCAAGAGTATTCTGTCTGTTTCCACTAGAGAGTCACACTTGATATTTTTATCCCCTGGAACTAATTTCAACCTTTGGGCCACTGTTTTTGCTCCCAATGTTTGTCATGAGCCCGACTGTCCCATTCACAGATGAAACAGGGGAACTTACTATATCCTGATTGTTGTCCGAGAACCATACCCAACACTTTCAAATCACCACATATCATCCAGTTGTGATCCTTACAATAAATGGTAGTAAGAAGGCCTTAATGTTGTCATATGTTTCCTTCAGGTGCACAGAATGGCCAACAGGTATTGAAGCATACACGTTACTATTGTGCAGAATTGCCTTCAGACTTCTTGTAAATGAGTCAATAAACTGTCTCCAGTCATTGGCACAACGGAATGTTGAACTGACCATCAAACCTTGTACATCACTGCAGTTCACTAACACGTTGTTTTGAGCAGAATATTGTGTGAATATCATGTCCATTTTACTGTAAAATGTAACAGACATACCAGCTGCTAACATATGTCTCGTGCTGACTTGACCCTAGGAGCTCTGCTTTATCCTTTGTCAGTCCCAGATCACAGACTAAATCATTTAGATCTGCCTGAGTGAGCAAAAGAGGACCTTCATTTGTGCCTACTTCAAACTTGGTATCATCCGTCTCCTGCACGGTAGGTATGTGTGTCATCACTGTCCTCCATATATGTCTGCAGAGGCAATAGGTATATCAGGGACACGTGGAACAGGACAAATCACTGAGCAAATGTTGTTCGGATACTCGGTACTCTTCTTGAAACCTGTAACCTTACAAGAGCATAAGTAGCAGTCGTTGGTATGATTCTGTTGCTCCAGACCATGGGGATGCCAAATCGTAATGACTTCTTTCCTGCTGCCCACCATCATAAATCTTCTACATATACTACATATATAACCTATGGAGCCTATGCTTTATTGATGTCGCCTAGTTTCACTCCGAAATAGGCATGGTAGACCTTTCTAACGAAGGCAGTAATGCTGCTTCGGTCTTTTTTCACCATAACTATAACAAAAACAGTTAGTTTACACAGTCTCGGATAGACATTGTATACTAGCACTAACACGTACTTCCTTGCACAAACACAACACAGTGATGGACAGGCAGTGCCATTTGCAATGTGACAGTTCGCTGTGTGCTGCTAGCGGCGCAAGTGTTGAACAGTTGAAAGTGATGCGCCGCTTCTGAGCTTAATATAGTGTTTTTGTGTATATCGTTATTGCAAAACGTGCAATTTGTGCAAACACTGTGGGTGATGCAATGTTTTGAGTATCATTTTCGAATTCAGGAGGTCGAAATACATAAAGAACACCTCCATTTTCAAAGAAAGTTTTTGTGAGCTTGCAATTTGTTGCATTGTGTTATAGGGTTGAAGCTCCTCATTTTCCCTAATGCTTTTGATTTTAGACCATATTTCTTTTACAAAGGTTTTGTGACTCATTGTTGATAAGAACTGTATCCATGAGAGTTTCTTACTATTTCTGATAGTTTTTGGGCCTTAGCTCTACAGTTCATGTAATAAATCTTATTTTTGGCCTTGATATCAGATTTACAGACATTGTTCCAAGGTACTGACCTTTTAGTTCTTCTTAAAAAGTTTTTTTTTTGGAATACTGTCCTCAGCAGCTATAAGGATTGTATTAGTGAAACTTTCCACCACTGAATCAATTGAGATATTAAATAAATTGGGTGGATTCAACAATGTAATGCTCTTTTTAACTGTGGTTTGATGTTTGTGCCAGTTAGCTCAATCAGAATTCCATAGAATTATGGAATCCTGATTAACTTGTGTCTGAAGTATTATGGGAGCATGATCACTACTGTATAATGTAGCACATATCTCATAATCATAGCTATGAGAAATGTCAGTAGAACAAATACTTAAATCAATATTGCTTGTTGAGCCATGTGCTAGGTTGTAGTGAGTGGGTTCATTTATATTAAGTATAACTAAATCAAATTCTTCAACATGTTATTCAATCAGCCCCAAAAGGTACTATGGCTATTTAAGTCACCCATTGCAATAAAAGGTTTCAGGAGCGGGTTTAACAGGCTGCAGAATTCATGAATGTCTACTTCCTGAGTGTTCAGCCAGTAGATATTACAAATACATACCATATGAGGAATAAAGTAAACAGAAATGGCTATTGCCTTAAGATTAGTATTGATAGATGTGTCTTTTTGTGGCAGATTTAAACATAGGTTGCCACTCCTCCACTAGAATAGCGCATTTGTTCTGTTTTTGTAGCACACATCATAGCCTTTAGGCTAGCATAAACATTATGAAAATTTGTTTCCTGGTGACATATAACATCAGGATCTTGTTTATGTAATAAAATTTGGTTTGTCAGTGAGAAGGATAGAGGTCCTAGCCCTTGTTCTGAGCCCCTTTTGAATAATGGTTTTGCTACTGCCAATTTTAGCTGGTACGGAAAATACCCTGTTAAAGAGATTTATAATGTAGTACGGGGGCTATAAAACATGTTTGTGACATTGTTTTTGTATATGATCTGAAATTTCATAAAACCCTGTAGATTTCTTCTTTTTTTAACCCTGTAATAATTGATTTTGCTTCCACTAAGGTGGCAGGTGCGAGTCACTGGAGAAATCATTAACATTAACTAACACACAATTGCTGAAATTGTCTACTCTCATGGTTGCAATTCTAAACTACAGTTATCTTACAGGCTTGTAATTTTAAAAGTAGCATTCCAAGCTGAGGTTTATGGAATTCCTGATTCCTGTGCAATGTTTGTTGCAGATTTCTTTGGGCTTCATTCTAACTTTTCTGCAATGTCATCTAGCTTTTCCTCTGTAAGAACAAGGCAATTTACTTTCAGTTTCTTATCAACAATAGATCCCACTTCCTTAAATCTGTCCACAGGATTGTGAAAAATTTCTCTGTGAGGCACATAAACAGCAGGGAATCTGTCTATAATTGCTGTCTTACTTCTCTACAAGATTTTATTGTCACATAGGAATTATTGAAGATTTTGTGTGTTAAAGTATACCCATTTTGGCATAACAGACTATAATACTGAAACATATCAACCTCTGTACGAAGATTTCAGGTCAATTGCGTAGCTGACACAAGAGAGAAAGTGGAGGAGAAATAGAACCAGCACAGTGCAGGGTGTAATATGCCCAAAAATGAAGGTGCTCTATTATGCGTGCACTTTAAGGGGAAAGTAATGGGCTTCTTGAACTTAAAAAGTTCCATTGCAGGACACTGGGCATACTCAAATTTGAGTGTTCTATAAAGACTATTGCTCACTTTGTTATTGAAATCTGTCCCAATACGAGTATCATTCTAATGTATCCTTAAGCACTGACCACCTCTACAGGAGGAATTAAGTATATTCTTTGTTTTATGCTTGAAATGGGATCCAAACATCATGATAAGGTTGTGCTACTGCACTGGATTGCAGTTTGTTTGTCAAGTGCTAGTAGAAGATGGCAAATGGTGCTTCTTAGTAGTGTAGTGGTTAATATGACATATAGAACTGGGAGTTGTTTCTCTGCTGTTGTGGGATAAATGTTATCCACCCTGCTGGCAAATGTACTACTGCAACTTGGCTGATTATAAGTGATCTTTTATTTTATGATTAATGTTATTATTTAGATACATTTCTATTAACATCTCAAAGCACATACCTGGGGACGCCAAGTATGCCTGGTGTTTTCTCAGATTAAAACAATTTTAAACCTACCAATAAAATAGCTGAAACATTGGGAAATCTCATGTGTTTGTGAAAATGAATGAATTGGAGCACCATCGCCCCTGTAACAAATGAATATTGGTAAAAATGGAACGATGTCTACTGAGATGCAACTGGATTAAAAAAAAATGGGCAAGATATTAAAGCTACTTCTTTAGGTTACTCTTATTTTGTTTGAGGGAGACAAATGATGTCCAATTAAAATATATGTGTCAAGGCAAGGTGAAGCATAACAAAGCCCATAAAAGTATGGTGGTAATAGTTGCACTCATTGTAATACAACAAACTTCAGTTCTTTAGTTCTCACAGACATGGAGATTTGAACAAAGTGTTGTACAGTATCATTGTAGATATGACAGGTGTTCAAATTACGACTTTGTACACTGCAAGAGGTTTAGACATGTTTTCTGCAATACTTGTTAATGCAGAGATTTTATAATGTATCTTACAGTAGTTTGAAAGCTTCCTTAAATCTTATGCAGTAGTATAAAGCTATTAGCTCTTCTTTTTTATTTTAATATTTGGCAAAAAATTTGCATACATAGCTTATTTGTAACACACTCATACTTTTCATTGCAATGCTTAGTACAAGGGCAATCCAGGAAGTAATGGCAATTTTGCACATTTCAACTGCACAGATAACAGTCTGGCTTCTGTCCATGGTCAACATCTTTTCTCAGTGTTGTGCAATATAAAGTCATGCCAACTGTGAGGTTAGATGTATTGGATGTTTTGGTGTCAAAAGTTGAAACCTGTAAAAATTTACTGGAACAAGTGAATGGTGACACACTGATGAATGAAAGAAATGTGAGAAAGTGGTACGGAATGTTTAGCAGTGGACAAACAAATGTGCACAATCAAACTTGACCTGGACGTTTGTCACACATCAGATGATTTGCAGAATCTTATAAACATCAAAATTGTTCAAGGCAAATGTGTAACTCTAGATGAGTTACAGATTTATTTCCCAAACATTTCTCTTTCTTTGCTGGGTGAAATTGTGTCCAAACATCTTGGCTTGATGAACTTATGGCAGCTATGACAAACTTAAATAATGGAGGTGATCATGTTGGGGAAATAAAGTAAGCTCAATTTTTTATTTTATTTTTTTTAAATATTTTTTCTGAATATATTAAAATCAAATGATCATTACTTCCTGGATTACCCTCATTGTGTTGTAACATTTGACAAAATATGGTGATGGGAAACATATTGCTGATTTGTGATGTCTCTTCAAGAGTGAGTTTCTGATAACCAATTTTCCAACATTTATCAAGTAGAATGTTGCTCAATTTGTGGCATACAAATTACATTAAGGACTGAGGCAGCTAATCCAAGGGTGTGTGTGGTTTTGGTTCTTTGAATTCCACAATAAGCAACAGTTGAGAATATTGAAAACATACTGACACACTGCATTCACTAATTACATAATTAAGAATAATTTATTAACTTCATTTCTCATCACCATCGCCAATATGCTAGCATATGATTAAGGAACCATGATTTAAACTTTGGTGCTTTTTTTTTTTTTTTTTTTTTTTTTTGCATCTCTGCAAATAGTTTTTGTTAAATGTTTGATTGCGGATAGATTCAGAACAAAAAACAATGCTAGCAATTTCCAAGGCCTTTTTTTTTATTCGTTTGTTAAGTGTCTCATGGTTTGCATTATGATTTAATTTGTGGTTTTATCATTTTTGGGTGAAAAAGCCTGCATTTTATGAGACCAACAAAAACAAATAAAATTGGGGATTTCTGCGTTTTATGGAATGCAGAAGCTTCCATGCTGATGTTTCAAGCAAGATAGAAAGCATAATTTTTTTCCCCCCGCTTTCAAAAAAATCTGTCTGTACTGGAGTATGCTCCCACAACTTTTAATTAAAATATCTTTGTAACAATAAAAATAAAGAACTAAGGTTGCTCATAAGGAGGACATGTAGCATTTATCTTTCCAATATTCCTTTCATGTGAATTCTCACAAACTTGCAGGTACAAAGATTAGGTGCTTGCAGAATTAAAGATTTTTTCTATCGAGAATAGTGATGGGTGTCCAGGTTTCACTACAAGAGTTATCTTCTTACTCTAAATGTTGTATTCTTTTTATTTGTATGATGCAGTATAGCATTGTAATTTGATCACATTCTCAACATACATATTACCATTTTTCCTAGCCAAAAAAGCAGCCAATTTTCTCATCACTCCATTATTGCCATGTCTCTCATTTCCCTCTTGCTGTTTCATTTTCTATAAAGATATATAAATGCTTGACTAGTATAAGTAAATAAGCTCTCAAAATACAAATAATGCTGTGAGCTTTTGTGCACAAGTGCTTGTGTTACAGTGTTATTACTTAATGGTGACTTCATAAGACATTTTTGTGGGCAGCAGGCTTTATTGAATAAATGCACATAGCTAATGAAGATGATAATGGATTACCTTTTCGTTCATGTGTCTAAATCAAAATACCTAACGTAGTTTCAGTGGAGCTGTATTATCAAACATGCTTTAGCAGTAGTGTTAAGCATTTCAGCAAGTGGAATTAGTCACTTTTAAGGAGTAAAACAGCTTCAGTATTGCCAGTATGTGCAGAAGTCTCTTGTAGTTGGTGCTTATTCTGACTGGCTTACTCAAAAATAACTTGGTGATTATTGAGATGCTCACACCAACTAAGTAAATATATCTGAAGCTTTTGGAGAAAATGAAAAGTATCAGCTGTGGCTATGAGATACATTTTGACTGTTTTTTTTTTAATGTGTGATATACACTCTTTTTGTTCTTTCTGGATTGTTTTATAAAGCTTAAAATATATTCTTAAATACTTCTCTTTCCTTCAAAAGTAAAAATTTGCTTATAGCTGATTTGATCCGCAATTGCTTCATGCTTAAAGCAGCACTGGAAGAGTGAACAACCAGCTGACATCTTCGAGTACCTAATAACTATTTCATTTAACAATTTTAGCAACTGCAAAGTTCATATTATAACATGTTGTTCAATAGAAGTTGATTTTAATGCCAGTAAATTACTGACCTGGTATTATTTTTAAGAACACTTAAATGCCATCACCCTTAGCTGGTATGCTTCTGCAGTGTTGGGCACAAAAACCTAGCACTTAACCCAATTGAAGCCAGGCCAACAGGCATCTTGGGAGGAGAAAAGAACGAGCTAATCTGATGATCAGCCAGCATCAATCATGTTTAGATATGAATATTTTTACCTTCAATAAATACAACAGATTTCAAATGTAAGCTTTAGCAAAGAACATATTTCATATGATACAATACAAATGCACTTCCTATGTGAAAACAAAGATGAAATGTTTAAAAATAGGTACTACAGGTTTTAAGTCACTGCACTTACCAGCAACTCTTGCATGTTGAAATTGCATATTTGTTATTAGTTTACATTTTTTTATAGAGAGGTCCTTTCCAGCTACAAAGAACTATTAATATTGCATTGCCATTAACAAATCTACTGTCCAGCTGCACGAAAATTCTGCTCTTGCCATAAAACCTGCTTAAAAGGACAAGTCTCTTAGCTTGGATGCACAATGCATGAATGATTTAGCTCAACCCAAATGTTATTTAAATAATCATTTAGCAGTTTCACTGGTGTAGGATTAGTTTGAGGAGTGCAGGAAAGGATGAACTGATAACCCAAGGCTCCTGATCTAGAGGAACATGACAAGTCTCCCCCCCCCTCCCCATGATGTCAGCTGGTGGCATAAAGGAACTTCTAGCAAGTTTTTTGCGATCATTTAGCTTTCTAGTAGAGAGTTTGCCGTCTGTCTCTGGAGCTGCAGTGATAAGCAATTAATAGATACATGTAGCCGAGGTCATTAAGACACGGACTTGTGAAGACCAGATCTGTGGTTGTCATCTTATCAGGACCGTCCTCCTTGGCTGAGGTTTATCCAGGTTTTCCTCAATCCTCTAATCAACTGGCAAATGCCAGGGTGGTACCCTAAACGTAGGCCTGGAATTCTTTCCCAATTATCATTTCATGAATCATCAGTGTCCACTGCCTAAGATGCCATATAACAGGAATTTAAACACTACTTTAAAAAAAAAAGGAAAGAAAAGTAATTAGTTCACCAGCTAGATTGCACTTGCCAGGGACCCATTTTATACGGTATGTTGGCCATGTGAATAAACATCACATGGTACCAACAGTAGGAAGCCCACAAACTCTTGGTATCCTCAGCTGGGTTTAAACTTGTGGCCATGGGAATTAGAGGTTTTTGTATGGTAACACCGTACCTTGGAGGATGAGCAGGCAAGTCCCTAATGCTTCCAGTATGTAGAATCCCAATACCCATTTTGCTACACTTCTTAGATATCTGCCAATCTGCTGGCATAATGGCCCCCCTCCAACAGGCACTGAAGTGAAACATATTTCCAGAGTCTGTGCAATACAGGCTTGTGCTGTGGAAAAAGTGAAAGAAAATAAAAGGAATGAAGTCGCATGAAGGGGTAGCAACATGGCAGAAATATCCATTCCAGCAACTAGGAAGAACTGCAAAAGCCATTTGGTTGGCTCCAAGGCTCTTGAGTAAAAGCCGTAAGTATTTCTATGGAGCCAACCTATCTGGTGTTAAACAGACATGAATTCCAGGAAATCATAAAGCAGTTTTGATGTCCTGTACCACCAAAGTGAAATGAAAACATGAAATGTAAATACAACCTCTGAAGGTATACATTCATATTTTGGAAAGTTAACATGCACTTATGAAATCTGGATTTCACTTAAACATTTAGAAAGGTAGGGCATTATTCCCTGTACATATTACAATATCAAATGCATTAAATGAGAACATTTTCTTTGAAGTACTATTAAACCTCTTCGCATATGAAGCTTATAGGAGGAATGATGGATTCAAAATTTGAGGATTTTTTGGAAATTATATAGCAAATCTTCTACAGGGAGTGAACCCAAAAACAAGCATCATAAATGCACACACAGCATTATGTTTCAGGTGCATTTGTACAGTTTCTGTAATTAAAAAAAAAAAAAAAAAAAAAAAATCGGTGTCTTGTGTATAAACTTTCAACTCTGTACGTGCATTGACTTGTCCAAAAAGGAAGATTCTTGAACTGAACTACCCTCAATTTTGAAAGATTTTAAACAAATTTTCTTCAAATTCCCACAAATATTCAACACTGTACATGCAATGGTTCACTCTGCAGTAGAGAACAAACATAAAAATAGAAAAGCCATTTAAAAACTGAAATGTCAGAATTGAAACCACCTCACTGCTAAGAGGAGCTGGCTTTGGACTGATGTGCAGGCAGAAGCATGTTTTTGACTGCTTTGGCATGCCCATATCAAAAGTTAGCAGTTGAAAGAAATATTGACTACAAGCTCACAGTCAACATTTGGCCTATGGACTATTGAGTTGAGTTTTATTTATGGACGCTCTTTAACTGCTGTGGTCCTTAGCGTCCCAATCTATACTGGGCGTGAAAGACTGGTAATTTTGCTCAGAGGCCTCTTTATCATGCTTGAGGTTCTTTTACGTGCTGTAAATCTACAACACGGGACCACCAGCTTTACTTCCCTTCCGAAGGAAGCCATGCTAAGGATTTTTACGCCCGAAAAAAATCCATCGCCCTCCACCAGGTGTGAACCCGCAACCTCGGGAACTAGAGGCTAGTATGGTAACCACTACACCACGGAGCACGACATATGAACTACTTATGTTGCATGTAAACTTCAGATGAGGTTCAAGTTGTCATCAGGAAACATTATTTGTCTTACGTGTATGAGGAACGAGAGACAGACAGCTTGCTCAAAAGAATTAAACAAAAATGACTTTCTAGGATGCAAATGTTAAAAACACAGATTGACTGGAAACAAAAAATGGTAAACACTAATACCTTAGTTTCTCAGAATAGAAAATTTGGGTTACCTAAACTGCTGCTTGTATTTGCTCAGCAGTATTTTGTGGCACTTACATATCTAGCAATATAAATTGATAGGTGCAAGAGTTACTGCTGGAAATTTGAAAATCCTTTATATTTAGCTCTATATTAACTGCGTGAAGGAATGAATGAAGATGAAAGAATGGTTATAGCATGTATGTCGCTGAAACACCACCATTGTTCATTGGAAATAATGAGATGTATGCAAATAAAGGAACAAATAAAGCATGCTCTAGTGAAGTCCTATGTTCAACCTCATGTGTATGTGATATCCATGTCCTCAAACCTTAAGTTGAATTTCTTCAGTATACCATTTTTAAGAGAACCCTAGTCCATATTCCATCACAAGTCACTGGCAGCAGATCATCTCGTCTAATTCATTTTGCCATTTTACAGACATTTCCCCTGTCAGTACATGTTCCCCATGTAGCAAGCTTGATCTTTTAATCGTTACTGTACAAGATGCCTATTTTGACAGAGGTTTCTCTCAAACATTTGGCTACAGGAAACAAGACCATAGTACCCTTTTATTCATAAATTTTGAAGGCAGAAAGTGCTTTGCATCCTTAAGTAGCACTAAAATAATTATACAATTTAGATGATAACTGGGTAAATCAGGAGTCCAGTCTATACACAGGCCATCCCTGTTGCAGTGTGGTAGATTACTGCCTATGCAGTGTGTTCAAATATAATTGGATATTTTCTGCTGTCGAGTCATCAAGCCTTTGCTTGGCCACATATGGAATCCATGGGTTCATCAGAAGGCATATTATTGTTAATGCATTTTATTTGAAGCATTTTTCTGACATTTCATGTCTTGCTTGTTACTGAAATAATTCAATTGAGTTTCAAAATTATTTACGTATTAAGGCAACTTTTTTTCAGTACAACATGAATGTGACTGCTAAATTTCTTTCTTTGAAAGATCAAGTATTTACAAGATGCCCAAGAACTCGGACAAGTTGCAGCAGTTAACTTTGCAATAGATGACAGTATCACTCCATACTGTGCATTTGCAATGCAACTTAAATGTGCAAACCATGGCATAATTTTAAACATTTCATTTATCTGGCAATTGTAGTGCAGGCCCTTAATCTTATTGCTCATTTTTGTCTGCTTGTGATAAAATTTTTCTCTATTTTAGACTCTTTAATTTTTATTTGGTTATATTCTTGTGTATTTTAATTATTGCTTTCAATTTGTTATAATGATAGTTACTGTACTTATATCACTATTGTTTTTCAGTAGTAGTTAAACTTCAGAACAGAAATAGCACTTCCGTCTTATTGTTGAACAGTATACATGGTTACCACATCATTTTCATAATACAAAACTCACTCTAGGCCTACAATTATAATTTAGACCCAAAAATATTTGAACACACAATAGTGTACGGATTTTATTGCTGGTACCAGCATGGGAAACTTTTCTCTCTGCTGAGAGGGCTGGTAGGTGTGCATTCAGCTTTGTGAGGACCTTGGGACCAAAGGAGGACTTATTTGATGGAAAGTAGCAGCTCCACCCTCACAAACTGTACTTAGCAGCCATGGAGGTGACTAAATACGTCGCCCAATACTGTAATCGTGATGTCTTTGCGGTGGGAAGGAGAGCATGTTGTGGCTGTGTTGTACACCTTGACCCACAAGAGCTGTTGTCCATGGAATTGTGGAAACAAAACTGCATTTAGTAATAAAGGTTATCTAAAAAAATGCTAAAGTGTAAAACCTGGTTCAGTCTGTGATGCAGAAAAAATATAGCGATTCGCATTACCAACATAAAGTTAACTTTTCCCCACAGGATTAATCTCTCTAACTGCACTTATCAGTTTCTGATCTTTTAAGTACACTGTTAATGCATTCTACAGCGAGTCAAGTTTTGATTAAACTGTGTAGCAGCCTCAGAGGTCAAGAGTTGCCAGATCCACCCTCTAATTAATATGTACAGCTGGTGAGTCATTGTAGAAGAGCAATTCATATAGGTGTCGTAGAGAAAAAATATCTATTTTAAGGTATACTGAGCCATAAAGAATAACTTCCTGCCAATGTACAACAGTTTTACAATTAAGTGACAGCAAATGTTTGTCCCATGCAACTACCAGATCTCAACTTATTCAAATACATGTGCTGTTTGCTGTGAGAATGAGAACAAACATAGTAGTAGATGTGGCAACCGGCTCTAATTCCAGGCTGCTGCTCAGTTAGTCCAGTCCAGTGATGGCAAACGTTATATATTTACTGTGCCAATTAAAGCTAGATTTGTTTATAATCATCTGGTGTATCAACCCTTGTTTTCCTTGAAAAATAATCAAGAAATATTTAAATTCCAAATCTTTTAGAAATATGTATTGTTTAGTTTATGGACCATCTCTAAATCCATTGGACTACTCATTGTGCAATTTATTGTAGTTGCCCTTGTGTACCGGAGTAGTACTAACTGCCATTTACCCCCCCTCCAAAAAAAAAAAAAACTTGTTTGTGTTATCTACTGCTCAACTTTTTCGAAAATAAATTTTCTTTCTATATCTGGCAATGAACAAAAGTTTGTCATTTGTGTCAAAATAAGTGTAAGATACTTTGGACAGAGGTAACACATTTTTCTTCTCCCCCCCTCCCTCTTATTATCTTAAATTAAGTTTTTTTTTGTTCTTGAGAAACTTGGCTGCTAAATTAATTTTTAGTTTGTGTTCATATGACACTGAAATTGCATTCACATACCACCACTAGTGACATGTATCAAAGGTTTGCCATCCCTTGTCTGGTCTAGTTCAACACTCACTGATTAAACATTAAATTGAGTTTTATTTATGGACACTCTTTAACTGCTTGTGGTCCTTAGCATCCCAATCTATATTAGGCATGAAAGACCAGTAATTTTACTCAGAGGCCTCTATCAGGCTTAAGGTTCTTTTACGTGCCATAAATCTACGACACCGGACCACCGACTTCACTTCCCTTCCAAAGGAAGCCATGCTAAGGAGTTCCATACCCAAAAAAATCCATCGCCCTCCGCTGGGTTTGAACCCGCGACCTCGGAAACTAGAGGCTAGCCTGGTAACCACTACACCACAGAGGACGACAAGACTCACTGATGATGGAATAGTTCAATGGACATAGCACATTGTGCTTAATGTATTAGAACTTAGCACAGTTGTTAAAAAAAAAAATAGGTACTCAAAGCAGTTTGTATTTGAGCAGCAGTAACACGTTTAAAATCCATAAAAGCAACATCTAGGCACAGCAAATAAAAATTAACACGGCTAACTGAAGTTATTAAGGCACAAACTCTGCAGTTCAAATTTCAACAAGACCATCCTCCTAACAGACTTTTTTCTTTTCTTTCTTTGGGTTTTCCTTAGTGCTCATAACTGGCAAATGCTGGGGAGTATCCTAACTTAGGTCTGGAATGTTTCCTTCTCAAATTTTCTTCACAAAATGTCATTCATTTCATGTATCACCTATGTCTTCTGCATGTGGTGCCATCTGCAATAAGAAGGGTTTTAAACAATAACAAATAAAATAACAAAAGTTTGCACCAAAATACAAGGCAGGAATCAGAAATGTATTTCAATCCTGCACATTCTAGCACTGTACCCAATGGCTGAAGGGAATCTCAAGTTATCAATTTTTCTTGATAAGGAATATTATGTCATTGTGCAACTGATAAAGCATATTAAAAAACTCTGAAACATTAACCATGAAGTTTCAAGGTCAGTAGAAAAACTGATCTCTTCAGTCTTAGTTCAGACAGTGGGAGAAAATATTTGAATCTCCCTGCCCACATGCCTACATTTTTATCAGGAGCTGCTGCTTTTCATATAAGTAGTTGTGGAGTTGGTTCTCCAGAAGCTCATGAGGTTGAATAGATCCTTCTCCAGACCTCTTCAACACAAGAACATACCAACCCTTACCAGAGATTAGACTCACTTTTCCTACTTTGGAGTGTGCTGCTGCATCAGCCCATAGATGGCTCGAGAAACATTATCAGTAAAGCCTATAATTTTATGTAAGCGTGTACAAAACAATTCAAAATGTGCACACTTATTAATGTTCTTAGTGCAAATAACTTAAATTTTTTGTAGGCAGAAAGGATTAAAAAATGTCTTATTGGATCAACTCCCCATATTTTCGTAACTCATTACATGAAATGTGTACAAGATGAACATGCGTATGCAACCCAATGGTTGTCAAAATGAGCATGTCAATTCAGATCATGCTGTGAAAATGTCTGGATTTGAAGTAACGCAAGTAATAAGTTCAGAGGATTATTAACGGAGAGCAAAAATTGGTAAATATTGTGCCCATGGCAGTCTCTTCTAAAGCTTTAGAAGACCAGCACATTTCCTAATTTTTTTTTTGTAAAGATCACAGTGTTGAGTAAGAGGTTCACATGTTAAAGAATAATAATAGGCTTTGCAGATGGTGTTTTTTAAGTTGTACTATTGTACAAAATGACTAATAAAGCTGATCCTATGAGTTACATGTTTTATTTTATCCTTAAGTGTTATCATTTTGGTAAGTTTAAACATCCTTTAACCAGGTAGGTCATATTGGATGAATCAAATGAGCCTGGGGCCATAAACTTAAAGTTACCAGACACTTATCTTTTCAGGATAAGGGAAACCCCAGAAAAAACACCTTATTGGAATAAATTGCTGTAACCAAGATTTGAACTTGGGATATCTTGAGTATGCGGCAGACACATTTCCCCCATACCGTGGAGGTGGGCCCTGAATAAATTGTTAGATATTTATGTGAAGAATTCATAAGTTTCACGAGTAGAAGAGTCATTTTATGACATTCTAAGCTGCACTTAAAGGAAAAATAAATTGTAATATTTAAGAGTCACTAAAGAAAGAAAGGGGGAAGGGAAGGTAAGGTAGGCAAGTGAAAGTGATGTTGGACTTACGGCTATCCCTTCCCTATTGGCCAGTGTAATGCATTTGTTGAGTGCTGGCTTTCTATGCCCAAGGTTGCAGGTTTAGGTCCCAGCCAAGAGTGCTTGAATTTGACAAACAGATGGAAAAGAATTTTGGCATACCAGTGATACTATGATCCCTGCAGTTGCTAGTTAAAGCTAATATTACTTAGTAATTCCATTTCCTGTTTTTCATTAAACATCAGTAGAAGTAAAACAATATTTTTTCCTTAATACATGAAATACTTTACTTACATACACAACTCCCATACACTTTCATACACAATGTTGTTATATAATTTGCCCATTAGCTGTTGAGAAATAGCAAGTGCTGAGCAGAGAATCGTGGTTTGAGAATGAATAAATGAATTTAAAGGTAAGTGGTTTGTTATTTGAGCATGGAAACCTTTATTTTATCAAGTAGTGACTTACATAATGGTTTGAGTGGTGCTTAATGCTTACGGAACTACTATAATTAATTGATAGTTGTGTGCTCAAATGCAGGGCTGGAAGCTATGGATGTGTTTGAAAAATTGGAAGAAATGGATC
Source organism: Deroplatys truncata (assembly GCA_030765065.1). NCBI lineage: Eukaryota > Metazoa > Arthropoda > Insecta > Mantodea > Mantidae > Deroplatys > Deroplatys truncata. The sequence continues at coordinate 226,163,421 of CM060976.1, forward strand.
TGTTGAAGTGGTTTTACTTCATATGTATAGCCTCCTTCAGCTTCAATGGTCATTTGGGAGCTTTGATTTGTGTAATAACTAATGGTGTTATCACTCAAACTGTAGATTTTGTCATTGGTTTTATATATTTTTATCATACAACACACTCCCACATTTATACTTCCAGAATCTGCAGAGGATGGTGATTAATTCTAATTAAAGAAAAATTCCCTCATACCATTTAGAAATCAAACCCAGGTCCTGGGTTGAGAAGACCCCTTGATCCTAAAGGCAGTCTGTAGAATGGTGTAGTATAAAATTAGTGCATGAATTTTTGTATTGTGTGTCTCTAAAACTTAGAAATTAATCATAAATTTTAACATTCAAACAAACCATATTTTCCAATGTGTGCAATAAATACTTTTCATTGATGGTTACAATCATAATATATGATTTCTCATTAAAATATATTACATTCAGAAATATTATTCTATTTCATATCTTAGCTTTTAAGAAACAAAACGTATGCATGACATAAATGCTGCTTTCATTTTAGCCAATGCAAAGTAAAGCTATAAAGTTAAATTGAGTTTTATTTATGGACGCTCTTTTAACTACTATGGTTCTTAGTGTCCCATTCTACGAGGGTGGATCAATAAGTAACGCACAGTAATTTTCTTTCAAAAGAAGTTTAATAGGTAAGAGAGACTAAATTACATCACAGTGAACTCGCATCCTTTAGTTATTTTTATACATGGGCGCCTAGTCTCAACACATTTCTGCCATCATGGCATGAGTTTCATTGTACCCTGTTTTTCTAGAGTTGATCTCCACACAGCTAGCTTCATTTCTTCATCTGAATCAAAGTGACAGCTGCCCAGGAATTTTTTCATGGGACCAAACAAGTGCAAGATCTGGACTATGTGGTGGGTGCTGCAGCAGCTCCCAACCAAATTTTGCGATTTTCTCATGACCAGAAGCTGCACATGTAGGCAAGCATTGTCATGAAGCAGTTTGACATTTTCAGCGTTAATGTTAAGGTATTTGTCACAAAGGGCACGATGCAACTTCACCAATATTGTATTGTAAATTGCAGCATTCAGAGTGGCCCCTCATTGAGTAAAACCTACCAGCACTACCGGATCTGACAGTCGTTTAAAATTGCCTCCTCAATGGCTGTCTGATTGCTCGGAATGTGGTGAATCAGGAAGGTTATCACAGCCTTTGAGGAATGTGCACCATCTAGAGATGTTGCTTTGCTCTAGACAGTTTTCCCAATACACAGTGCACATTTTCTGGTGAATTCCACTTAGCTTATGTCCTTCTGCCAATAAAAAAATGTACTACACCTCATTGCTCTTCACAAGTTGATGACAGTAACATGCAGCCATCTTTACATCATAGTTCGTGATTTTCTCGCAAGAGCTCTACACCTGATTGAAAAACTACCATCTCTAGCATGAACGTCAAACTACATCCCTGTGCAATTTAAATGTCCTAGCCACAATAACTATGTAAGAAAAAATTACTGTGCATTACTTATTGATCCACACGTGTATATTGGGCGTGAAAGACCAGAAATTTTGCTTAGAGGTTTGAGGTTCTTTTACATGCCATAAATCTGTGATACAGGACCTCCGGCTTTACTTCCTTTCTGAAGGAAGCCATGCTAAGAATTTTTGCACTAAAATATATATATTATATCTATCGCCTTCCACCAGGTTTGAACCAGCAACCTTGGAAAAAGTAAAGCTATGAATTACTTTTGGGAATTTAATAAATAGTTGTTAAACATTTAGTTTCCTTAGTTCTTATTTAAGAAAATTTATGTATGAAATTTTTATATAGTGTAAAGCTAATATTTTCAGATGTGTTCGTTACTTTAAAGAAGCTAAACTATCATTATAGATTCTTTTATAAACTCTAAATTTGCAGGTAGAGGTAGAGGAAGAGGTACCAGAAGTACTGGTAGGGGGCGAGGAAGAACCAGGAATTCAATACAGCATGAGAAATCAACAGCTAAACCACCAACTGTACATCGTGTTACAAGACAATGTACTGCAGCCAGTCACTCTAAGATCAGGTTGAGCAGTAGTAGTTCAGAAGATGAGGGTAAGACGTTTTTAAAGTACATTTTAAAAAAGCTAATTTAGGAGCAGAAGATAGCCTCATAAGTAAAACATGATGAAAAAGAATAAAATTATACTTTCTGTTCAATGCCGTAGCCGGGATTTGAACCACAGATTTTAGGCAATGACTGAACTTTTCTTATTGATTCTATGCTTCCAACACATTCACTGGCTAGTGTGGAAGAACAATTGATTAACATTGAGATTGATCTAATAAGGTTAACTATGAAGCCCAGGACTTAAAAATGCCTGCAAGATTGTAAGTCGCCATTGAGGTATATTATCTCAAAATGAATTTGAGAATGCCTTGTGGTTACCAGAAAAAATGAATCATTTGGGGAATTTAATGTCATGCTGGCATGTTACCATGGTAGCTTTTTTGGTTAGAGCAGCAGCATGGTAAGCCAAAGATCCATGATTCAAATCCCAGCTATTGAATTATATAATTTGATTCTACCTTTCCAACTTAAGCCTACTACAGCTTGTGTGGAAGAACAATTAATTAACATTAAATAGCATCTAATGAAAATATGCAGCCTTGCTAAGTAACTCTTAAGAATTAACTCACTATTTATTCTTTGCAACATAACAAGAAAATTAGGTGAGCAAACTAAACGTGTAGATTTTATACTATAGTCTTTGCAAGGTGCCTTCCCTACTGAGCTGGTATTTTATAAATACGAGTTGGAAGATAATTTATCCATACATTTCAGATTTGTTTGAACTAAATATTAGTAACAGTTTATTTGGAGAGCCCCGAAAAATGTACAATTTTTGTGATTGTTTTCCAAAACATGCACTAAACACAGAATGCAAGGCAAAATGTTGTAAATGTGCCTGAAATATAGCACTATGCGGTGCTATATACTGTGTTTTTATCCCATGGTTTTGAAAGGGTATTCCAAAACTGAGTATTGGTTTGCTTCTTAAAGTAATATAAGATTACTATAATTTGTTTTAGATGTTCAACCAAAAGCAAAAAGATTAAAGGATGACCCAGGAAATAGACGACCTCATACTCGAAGTGTAACCGAGTTGGTAAGTGGTACTATTCAGAAAACATTAGATTCTTGCCGTTCTTGTTACTGTAGTTTAGTCATAATGGTATGTATGGTCAGATAGTAATACGTTATCACTTTCAAATTTGGAGATTAGAAAGCTCTAGAGGTTTATTGTAATCAGTTCTCTAAGTACCTGCTATAGAGCTCACGATGATAAGTGATTAACACAGCACTCATGAGATGACACTAGAGTGTGGTCAGGTCACTAATATTCATTGTTTATGTTTTTAAAATTACTGTGAATCAGCTTGCAGATGAAATTTAAACTTTCAAATACTACAGCTATTATACCATTATTATTATTATTATTATTATTATTATTATTATTATTATTATTATTATTATTATTGACTGCAAACGTCTTACCAGTAATTTTTTATTAAATACCTTTAAAAATAATTACTAATATTTCTTATGGTAATATTACAAACTTATTCACTGTAATTCACACCAACTAGTGTGGAGTATTTATTGCAATTTATTGTTCCAAGCTTCCCTGTTTAATTAACCTTAATTGAGTTTCTTGTTTCATGATATTCCACCAGATGTGTATTAATACAAAGTCATAGATCCCTATGCTCATGCAGTAATTAAGAAATTCTTTGGGCCTCCTTATCGTTTTGTGAATAAAGTGTAAAAATCCACTTTTAGTTATTGGACTTTTAGGGTTGGTTTCAGCAACCAATGTTAATTTTTAACGCAATGTTTAAGTGATTTAACATTGAAGTTGAACATAAGTTCTATTCCATCAAACAATGTTAGATGTAACATTGTATTAAACTCGATGTCAAGTTAACATTGCCATACCCTTTTGTTAAGGCATTAAACATATGTTAAAAGTTGGAAAATGGCTGCCACAAACCAAGCAATTGACAGAGGTTGTTGTATTTGGAGTTTTTAATGCTATTCATAACTGAAGAAGAGCTGTACATCATGATGATTTGGAAAACCTGCAAGAGGGGGAGATTTTTAAAGTGGTAGAGACTGTCCAAAGCTGTCATAGAAAACTACGTACAGAAGCATGCCTCTTTCTCCTATGCTTTAAGTGTTAATTACACTGAGATTATATGCTACTGGTACTTTTCATTTAATGGCAGGTGATAATATTGGAATTTTTAAAGCTACCATGTATTGGTTTATGCAGGTTCCAAAGCATTTGCTTCAAGAAGCAAACAGTTTTTTTTTATTTGTTTGTTTATTGGGGTCTGTTTGATCCTTGATCAGTGATAACACACTTACATCCATTTTAGTTTCAATGTGTCCACCTTCGGTTTTAAACTATTTTAAATGCTATTTGCATTTTATGTTAGCATAAAATTGTCATTTGCTTATTGGACCTGGAAGAAATGCATGCTTTGCAATTAAATTCCTCACGGATTTTCTCCCAGGCTGCAACTTTCTCCTTTAATTTAAGTCCTTCAGGTTTTTGGTGTGTGTTTGGAGGGGGGGGTTGGGGAATTTGATAATTCCCCTATACTTAGTAACCAAGTCTATAATTAATGTGTATTTGAACAGTGAAACATTAGTTTAATCTGCAACAAGAATTTTTAGTTGACATGGAAATTCTAACCTCAATCAGGAAAGTCACATGCCAGTAATTGAATATGAACATAACTAGTTGTCTGCTACTGATACAGAGAGCATTGATGTATAAACAAAACTCATCAAAACATGTTAGAAGCTTTGTAGTTCAATCACCACCTTCTGATTAGCTATTATTTGCAGTTGTCTGACATTAACAAGATATTAGCTATCACTTTCTGTAAAAGCTTGATGAAATGCAATATTATGTTAAACTTTTAACATAATGTTAACAAACAAGATGTTCGGAGTATTTTTAACTTTGGTTGGTGAAACCAGCCCTTAAAATGGTAACATTCATGCAAAAGATTTCAATGGTTATTGACATTCGTTATTATTTTCAGGGAATCCAGACAGTAGAATATCAGCAAGCTCTTTCAGGAGGCAGAAGACGTCGATAGCGAAAATAGTGTGGCTGAGGCACATGCATCTCATTTCATTCATCGGCTGAATCATTATGAGTTTTAAATTTACATAAAACAGGAATCATTTGTACAAAGTTCTAGTAATGCTGTATATTTTACGCTATGTATGAAGTGTATTGTGTAATAGTGATACTTTTTTAAATCCTTTCTATTGCTTTGTAAATTCGCACCAGATGTTTCATGTAAATAGAAAGTTGAGACATAATCTTTGGATTCAGAACATGTAAGCTTTTACATTTAAGTATAAAAAAGAAAAGAAAAAAAAAGTTTAAAAATGTTATTTTTCTATACCAGGTGTGTAGCGCAGTTTTGGTGTCTTAGATTTAAGGTGCAACTGTTTTTTAATCCACTGATTATGTGCTTAACAAGCATCCTGTCTCATAAATTAAAGTTATTAAACATGTTTCGTATAAAGTGCCTTTTTATTTTACACCCTCATCTTATTTGGATCACTATTACTATGTATTTATTTCCTTTGTAATAGATGTTTATTTTTAAGGTAACTTCAATGAAAAGAAAGGCACAAAGACGATTGTAGTTGTGTTTAATTTTCATTACAGGTTTATTTTTCACTAAAACCACTTTTTCAAACTTAATAGCTACTGTGGCTTGTGCTACTAAAGGCTGCTTCACAATAACCAAAGAACAGGAAATAGGATACAACATTTTGGATTACAATATTAACGTGAACAGAAATGTACATCGATCATCATCTTGATAACAAAGTGGAAAGTCGATTTTGTGCATTGGGACATAATTTCTTTGTAAATGACGAACAATATTTTTTCACTTTCTTCCAATTCAGCAGACATCAAAGGTCAGTAGAGTAAACATTTTCTGAATGCAGATCCATTACTCTCTTCAATTTCCTCTAATCATATCAAGCTTTATTTCCTTATTAATAACATACAATAAAGTCATTTGTTATTCTGTTAATTTCTGCTGGCTTTTGCTGTTCTTTGTAGTAGTTTTTTGAGCCAATAGCCAGTTTTGAGTTGCATATAAAGAAACTATAGATGACACTTTCGCTAGAAAAACCATTGCTCAATGTATCGGATAGTCAGGATCTGTGGTCAGAAGATACATTTGCTGGAATTTCTTCTGTACTCGGAACCAATCAAGAAGGTGATTGACAGTTACTAACCACGTGGCGGAAAGCTTTAAATGAATGGGAAGGGATGATTACGTCATAGCAACCATTAGAAGGACCAATTAGAACTAAGACGTTTCTATAGCAACGATAGACGCAAATGCGTTGTTGCGATATCGTAACACGTGATTGGCATGACGTGCCGGGCGAGCGACCGTTGCAGTAACATGAACTGAAGTCTTATCTTCTGCTGTGGCTGCAGTTATAAACAATTCCTCCTTTTAGCCCCAGCTTGCTTGTTGTTTGTATCAGTTTAGAGATTGCCTGCGTACTGAAAAGTTCTTTTGCATCGTCCTATTTGTATGGTATTTGTGCGTGTGTGTGTTGTGTGAGCATTTATAATTGTGTTTAATGGATATTTAACAATGTCCAAAAATAGTGACAAAGATAGCCAAACGAAAAACTGGGCGCACTCGGGAACCGAATAAGTCTATCAAGTGAGCAGCAGCAGCAACAACAACAGCGATGCAAGCGATTCGGAAATTAGTGGCCTTTTTCCATTAGAATAAGCATCAATATTTCACATGTATGTTTCTTCTGTTAACGCAGATCTTTACACTGATATATTCTTGCATGATCTATCCTCTGCACGTAGATTCATTATTTTACAATTGTCTTCGTATACGAATATAAATAGTATCCGCTCTACAATGCAGGCGCAACCCAGTCTCCTCCACGTGGTTGCGATGAGCAGCAACGTCACCTCTCTCACTCTGCGAAATGTCAATCACCTTCTTGATTGGCGCCAGGTATAGTTTCATTTTCCCAACTTACAACAGCTATTGTGGTCGTTCATGCCACGGCTGCCTTGAGTAATTTCTGCATTGAAGAGTAATATGCTGTACCTGAGAACGAGAAAGCTAAAAAAAGGTTTATGGGAACCAAAAATCTTCCTGTTAATTGTGAGCACACTTGAGTTTGTCACCCTGGTTGTAGTTTCTGTTCTCAAGTTATTGTGAACCAGCTTTAAAAGCTGTTAAAACACATTCTTAAGTTCATAGTTAAAGTAGTGAGCATCACTGGACTAGAAATTTAACCAAACTACCAAAAAAAGAGAGAATTGCCCAAAGTTAAAGTTGCTTGTGCAGCAAACAGATTTATAAATGAAAGAGTATTCATTATAATGGACATAGTGTCTAGAAAGCTTAAAGCTAGAGATGGGATAATATAATACAGGACAAATCTAAATGTCCTTGTCCCATCCCACCAAGTTTCAAATGAATTGGGCTATCACATCTATAAACAATAATACACTGCATAAGATACCTGGTAATTCTCCAGCATTGTCACACAATTTCTGCACTTGTAGCAAGAAATCAAAGAGATTTAACACTAAATTCCTTCTTTATCCTCCTTCTTATATCACTATTATGGTATTTGGGGACTGCCTCGGATCTATCTTTTTAATTCCGGCCTGTCTTCTGCCAGCCTACTTACTTGGTTCAATGTCTTTCCTTTACTACCTGCAATCTGTCTGATCCTAGGTCTCCCCATTGGTTTCTTACCCCTAGGTTTCGCTTTCATAAACTGACGTGCCTTCTGGTTTGCATCCATTCTCTTTACATGTCCAAACCATAGCAGTTATTTATATTCTATCCTCTTGCTTTAACACTAACTTACTTCAGTGAACTCCTTACTATAGGACATGTTTTGCAGACATGTCTGTATTCTCAGCTACATTCGATTGCTGGAACATTGTTGGTTTCGTGCATGAAGTCTTGAAGTCCTTATGCAGATCTCTGAAACCTGAATAAAAGATTATTTTCTATGAGAATTCAAAATTCAGACATATTTCATTTTATTACTTTCTCTGCCACTTACCTGTAAGTTCCATGCATAAAGCAAGATGCTGCTACAGGCGGATATTGCAAGAACAACTTGAGGTCTGTTCATTAACAAGTTGATCCTGTCTTGTGCAGTGTTGACTTTAGATTATCATCTTGAAAATGTCAAGGTTGGAACTCTGGAGGGTCACTCCTAAGCAGGGAGCTGTCTCCCTCCCCACCTCCTTTCCTAGCCCTCCTTTCATTAACACACCAATAGTTGACTTTAGTTTTAGGGAATCAACTTCTCTGGCCAGTGTCCGTAAACTATGTTCTCAGCTTTCTTTGAATGCAGATCCTATTCTCCACATCTCGGGGAGATTCTGTCCCATTTCCATTGGCGCAATCTGGGTAACCCGTTCCTCTTTCTGTTGTCCTCCATGGTCTAGTGGTCCTTAGCAGGGCTTCCTTTGGAAGGGAAGTAAAGCCAGTAGTCCCGTGTCATAGATTTACAGCAAGTAAAAGAACCTCCAGCCTGATAAAAGAGGCCTCTGAGCAAAATTTCTGGTCTTTCATACCCAGTATAGAATGGGATACTAAGAACCATAGTAGTTAACGTGTCCATAAATAAAACTCAATTTAATTTTAATTTAGTCCCCCTTTCAGAGCCTCCACTACCTCCAGTTTTGTCATTGGAGTCCCTAGTGGAGCTCTTCAGATTAATGGGTAATAGACCTGTCTACATTGATCCCACAAATAGCTAGGGATTACTTTGGTCCACCCAGGCAGAGCCCTGCAGTACCCGAGTAAAGTTTATATACTCTGAGATGTCGCCAGGTATCCTAGAGACTCCATTAACCACACATCTCCCATGTGCCATGCACCCCTTTAGCACAGGTCGCTTTAACACCTTGGGGTTAGGGAGTTGGTTTGCGGTCTCTTATTTGATATTCAGAGACAAAGCCAGTCAGTCAGTAGTCAGGTGACATCATCAAGCAAGTCCCAGCAATTCACCATGCATCGCACAACAAGCTTGCTCATTTAATTTTGTTTAGTGCTTGGAAGCACTAAAAATTTTTAAATAAAATTAACAGGCATAATGTAACATCACTTAAGGCGGCCATTCACTATCATTCCAAACATACAAATGGAATGGTGTCACTCCAAACTCTCATAGTGAATTGGGGAGCCACCATCTGTTTGGTGTGGTGCAATGGGTCTGCTAGGTAATATGTAATATTTGTTTCATCATTATTACAATGATACAAATAAAGCTTACATCTAAAACTTATGTCTAGTGCACCAGTTTTCTAGCTCCCCCATATTTAGCCCCTAGGCTGTATATATGGGATAAAGCTACTATACCATCTCTCCACTTTCCAAACTATGCCCGTTCTGCTGTACCTTTCTTAAGCTCCTTATCCACTTATCCCTTGTGTTGCCTAAAAATGTCCCCATCATTTTAATTGTTTCTACTTTTGTGCTTCCCAACATTCTTAATACTACTGCTTCTTTGTTTAGCTTGTCCCATTTTTTATTCCATATAACCTCTCTCCACCTTTTAACCTTATCACATTCTATTAGCCAATGAAAAGTACTACCTGATTCATCACACATAATACATCTCCCCGAGCCATTATATCCATTCCTTTTTAAAAAATATTACTTCTGTGCGCATCCACGCAAGACCTATTCTACCAAATTGATTACATATATCTACATACTTCTCCCTTCCCCAATTTCTTTTAACTAACTGATTTATACAAGATCAGTGATCTTTTATCCTCAAAACCAGCCCATATCTCTTGTTTCTCGATGTCTTCCACCCTCAATCTCACTTCTTTCTTTCCAAAACCCACTGTTATTATATTTATCTAATAGGAAAATATTCCTCATGCCAATTTCTTTTAGGATATTTCCCATCTCCCCTAACCAACACTCTTCTCCTAGGACAGCTTTTTGAAACTGTATACATTCTTTTAATATATTACTATCTTCTAAATTTAAACATCTATACCAATACTTCAAAATTCTTTCCACTATTATGCCTTTTCTCCCTACCCTTCCTAGCTCTGCCAGTGCCACACCCCTTGGTGGGTAAACCCAGAACTTCTCTACAAAACATTCTATGGACTATATCAATCTTACACCATCCCTTTGCCACCCCCATATTTCTATTCCATATAACATTTTTGACTCCACTACAGCTTCATATAGCCTTTCCAACCAGTTCATTGTTAGCGTGGGTGTTTTACACAAGCAAACTCTTAACAGCTTTCATAGCTAGCTTTCCTTTCAGTTGTGCATATTTAGATTGTGCTTCCCATTTCCCGTTGCTTGAGAATCTAATCCCCAAGTAATCAAATTCTTTTACCACCTCTATATGCTCTCCATTTATATACCTGGGTCTGCTAGGCATCTGACCATGCAAAAATCCAACAGACTATTCCAACTTGCCACTGCACTGTTGCATAACAAATGGGAAAACCCTATGTGGAGCAGTTCAGAGCCACCATGCAAACCTGTTAGTCAGTGGGTAAACCCTTGTTCAAACAGCGCCAGTTGAGAGATAGCATGGAGAGCATTTGTTTTACAACCTGTACTATATTAGGATGTGACTTTGTTTTGGAAGTTATTGAAGCCTACAAGAAGTCATGTCTGGCAGGTTACGAACAAAGTGAAAAATTCCGCTTTAGAGGAACTAGTTACCTTGTTTTCATCCAAAGCCAAAAGGCAGCAGCAATCGTAAGTTGTTCTTCATCGATTGCTTATGCCCTTTCACTATACACAAGCACAATAGTTGATTAAGTAATTAAGTGCAAAGAAGTCATAAATAGAGACAGGCAAAATATGAAAAAGAAATCACAAAGTATGTATTATGAAATTTATATTTTAAAGCCAAAACATCTCAGTTACTTAAAAGGGTTTGGAGCTGGCATTAATCCAGTAAAATGTAGTTTCCAGGCTTGTAGGCCATGGTACCTGACGTTTTGCTGGTAACTTTGTCAGGATCTTCATAGTGACTTTTGTTGAAGCACCCAAACTATATATAGGCAGGAGGGACTGTTCCCTCATCTCCTATTGGTCACCAATCCCTATGGTTCCAATAGAAGACACCTTGTTCTACATCTTTAAGATCTTCCCCAAAGATATTAAGCTTTGTTTCACCATTGCCTCACAATTTCCTAGAATGGAAACTACTATGAACAGAAAGATGGAGTTGCCATGGGTATTCCTCTAAGTCCAATGGGTACCAAGTTCTACATGAAGAATATCAAAGAAATAGCCTTTGAATCCAAAAGTGTGGTGGAGATATATGGGTGACCATAAACCAAAAAATTCTATTGCTAGGCCATACAGTCTACAGAAAACCAACCCACAAGATCACCCTCTACCAAAATATTCCAATTACCATACCTGACAGAAAGGTACAGTAAAGATCCTAACAGAACATGTCAAGTGTATCTGTGAACTGTCCACTTTGGAACAGGAATTGAAGCAGCTGCACCAGCACTACAGGCTAATAGATATGGCAAAAAGGAAATAAATCAAGTTTAACATCCAAGAAGAACAAAAAACCATACTGAGACAAGACAGCAGAATAAAGCATTCTTGCCCTATATTAATGGTGTTACAGATCACATTGGCAAACTTGGAGAAAGCCAACATAAAAATGCTTCAAATCCACCAGAAACCTAAAACAAACACCAACTGAGATCGGCAAAGAACAGGCAGTACCTGCTCTCAATGCAAGGTATTTATTGCATATCAAGTAGCTGTGTCCAAGTCTATGTTGGCACTATCAAGTGCAGCATAAAAACCTGCATCAAAGAACATAAAAGCTACTGCTGACTAGTACATACAGAAAAATCAGCAACAGCCAAGCATGCATTGTTAATGGCCACAACATCAAGTTTGACGAGACCAAAGCCCTAGACAGCACAGCCTACTACCATGCATAGCTGTACCATGAGGCCATCGAGATTTACAAACACAAAAACAATTTTCACACAGGGATTGGTGGACAAGCGACCAATGGGAAATGAGGGGGCGATCCCTCCAACCTATACTATATATACAGTAATGGTGCTCCACCAAGCACTCTCTGAAGATGTCCAACTGAGTTACGGGCAAAACATCAAGTGTTATTTTGACTGGACCATGGCCTATAAGCCTGGAAACTACATTTTATTGGATCACTTTCTTAGTTTAAAGCAATAGGCTTTTGTTCATATTTAATAATAAAATACAAGTTACATGGAGTTTAGGGATTTTAATCATTATGAAACTCTTAAACATAAAGAATAGAAAAAAGAAGTTACTTTTTGCTTTTCTTGCTTAATACTAATTACAATACGCCCGCCACTAAAAGCATTTGGTTTGCAAAAATAAAAACTCTTGAAGAATAGGAGGCATTTAATTTTGCACGTCACATAGAGGAAATGCTACAATTTCTCCGCTGTACCTGACTTGTTGGAAAGAGTTTCTTGGATTTTCTAAATGTGTTATGGAAACTATTTCAAATGCGAAAAATCACAAATCTTATAAAATAAGAAGTATGAAGATTTTATGAAATTTATCACATGGGTTGAATTCTACACGTGCTAAGCATAAATATACTTGTTCCTATGATAGCCAGGATGGTTTAGAATATATTTCATATTTTTCCTGCCTCTAGTCAAAATATTTTTTGTTGCGGAAACTGGTAAGTCATAGCACAGCAGTGAGAGACTTCCTAGTTTTGGACGTCAGCTTGTGGATCTCATCAAAATGGAAGTACTCCTGTAGGAGCATCAGTAAATAGAGCCGTTATACAGAGCCTTCGTTTGGATGTGTGGCCGGCCTAATTGGAGTTTTCTTGGCACAGTTGGATGTTCTTAGCCCTTTAAATTTAAGCGCATAGATTTCTGATGCAAATCATAAGTACAATAACCACATACTATCATCATAGAAGAAGTTGGAAATGATGTCCTAGTGCCACCCTCACCTTTTAAGAAAATTTTCATCAACACTCATTAATCTTTCATGCCCATAAAAATAAAACCACACTTCATGCATAAACAAAATCAAATATGGGTCCTTAAAGCAATCATTCATATTCATTACCCAATGCCAGAAATTAATTCTAGTTATATTATCACATGGTTGCTATTCTGAACTATAGTTATCTTAAAGGGTTTTTATTTTAAAAGTGACACTAGTATGTGAGTAGGAGCGAGCATAATGTAATGTAAATACTTAATGAAAACAAGATGTTTTGATATCCAGAGGTGTCGGTAAGGAATGGGGATTTGCTTTATGCAGGAGTAGTTATTGGAATGAAGACATACTGCCCACCCACCCTCCCTTTTAGCCACCACTTTTATACAGTGGCTACTGGTAACATTTTGTGATGAGAGTTGTTGACCAAAGGAAACAAAATGTTGCCATAAAAGGTTCATTTGGGGTTTAGCCTTACAGACCCTACAGTTTTGCCCATTGTTGCCCCACGCCAAAGGCTGTACTTATAAAAAAAAGAAATCCCTCAGCTTAGGGCCGTAAATGCTGAGCTACACCTTGTGGCTTAGGCAATGTTGGCGGCAGGACAACACAAGCAACGCTCCATAATGCCTCCAGTGGGATTTGTGTAACTAGTTAATATGGAACAAAAGTTACAAAATATAATTAAATATGCAAACTGCAATGTACAGTAATTTCTTATGTTTAATTATGTTATGTAAGTAATAAAGATAAAAGATAATCCTGTAGATGTCACATGTGTATAATGAATGCGGCTTCTACTCATATACCATACATTTTCCTTAAAAGTTCCTGATTCCTGTGCAAGCTTTCTCAGAGATTTCTTTAGCCTTTGTTTTAACTTTACTCCAATGTCATCAAGTTTTTCTTCTTGAAAAAATTTACTTTCAGTTGCTTATTAAGAATAGTGTTTCCTTAATGATAAGATTATGGACTTCTTGAGGCGCACGAACAGGAGGGAATCTGTCTATAATTATTGATGTCTTACTTCTCTAAAGAGTTTGTCACAAAAGAATCACACATGATTGTGTGTGCTAAAGTATACAGGCTTTCTGGCATTATAACAGCACTGACAGACTATAAGGCTGAAACACATGGTCTCACAATGCATCAATCTCTGTGCAAAGACTTCGCATCAACTGATCAGTCAGCACACATGGAAAGTAGGGAAAGCGGAGGGCAAACAGAACCAGTTAGAAACAGCACAGTGCCAGACAAACAATTCCCCACATGTCCAAATGAAAGCTCTGTATAATCCAGAATCTAAACCATTCTCCCTCTGGAAAGTACAGCACACCTGATTGTGAGAAACAGCAAGTGATACTGTTTGTTTGATTGATTGGTTTGACTACTATGTAATTACAGGGCATTAGGCTGCCTACTGGAATTGGTCCAGCAAGTGATATAAAGGAATACTGATACACACAGCACAACAATACTTTGGCGACCGATCAGTATCAGTTTGCAGGCAATGGTTACCTTCGAAACCCATAATAACCATTTTATTCCTGTATTCTGAAACTCTAAATTGAACATTACAAAAACCAAACAGAAAATACAGTTAGGTAAAGAATAAGATAAACACACAAACTGAAAATCTTTAAGATTGTAAACAAGTTTTATTACTCAGTTTCCTTAAATCAGGAACGAGGCTTCTATAAATTACAAAAAATTTGAAGCAATCAAATTAATTGAAAGGAATCAACAGTGAAGCTATTGAATAAATTTATAAAATGTTTGAGTTACACTTTTACTCTCTCTCTCCCCAGCTTCAGTTAGCACCTTTTCTTAGTATATGTTTTGAAAGCCATTATCCCCATCATCTGCATGTCAACTGTCAGCTCTTGGTTAGGCTTGGGTTAAGTTCCTATTTGATGCCTTTTGTCCCCTTGAAAGTTTATGGATGAACTTGAATGTGGATGCAGATTTCGGGAAGTTAAAGTTTATAAGGAACTCATAGTTTTATTTTCTCTACTACTTACCTATAGTAAGTAGGGGAAGTGTATTACACCCAAAATTTTGATGGTGAGATTTCACCAGAAATAAACATTTTGAGGCTCTCTTAATCCAAACAAAGTAATTTTGTGCATGCATGTTTTGAGTCAATACCAAACAGCATCTCCCAAGGATGTGACACAAATATTTCCAATAAAATCACACAAAGATTTCCAATAAAATCTCCCCACTCTAAAATACCCTTTACATGGAAAAAGTTTTGTTCATTTTGATTTTCTCAAAAATGGCTCTCTAACAATTTTGATTAAAATACCACATCTTTAAGATATTTGATGACAAAATGTATAGCTTGAAGGTTTTGGGAATAACCTGTGAAGTCATCTTCATTTTGATGACTTGTATAAATGGTAAACCATAAGAGATAGAGAAAATCTTACTAAACAAAAGATAGAGATTTTGTTAAAGCACACAATTTATATTGAATAAATTTTTATGACATTAATCATTTCTGAGATATTCTTTGTTAGTAGTTTGAATTTTCATACATTCAGGCCTGTTTCAAGTGGTAATTTCCTCTTTTTTTTTTTTTTTTTTTTTTTTTTCCCTGGTGGTCATGCAAAGAGCATGGAATTTCAAAGCTATTACCTAACAGTGCTATACTATTGCTTTAGCCTGCTGTAACCCTCTTACACCTCCAGCGAAGTGTGTAATAAAACCATTTCTGCAAAATTTTATCTGGATTAATATAAAGCAGATAGAAGAATAAGCTTTTGTAGATGAGTGGGTAGAGAAATTAATGTGAATCTAACACAATTTTTTTTTAATTAATTATTTTCCAAACATCTAACTCACTACATTTTCCAGCTAGTTTTAATAAATGGATTTTCCCTTTCAATTTCATGGTTTTTGTTCAGAAATCAGGCATCTACAAAATAGAATGTAATAAAATATACATGAATAAAACAATAAATTTGGACTCCAGATTCAAAGAGCAATGGAGAAACATAAAATACAAACAAGTAGACAAGTTGCAGCCCACTTCTGGAACCAAAACCATGAAATCAAAGAAAGGATTAATTTCTTAAAACTGGCTGAAAAACATGAATTGAATGTTTGGGAAAAGATTTACATAAAAAATATGAGGAGTTCCTTATGAACGTTGACATTCTGTAAGCTGATATCCACATTTAAGTTCACCAAAAAACCTCCAGGGGGACAAAAGGCAAACAGACAGTTGACACACAGACAATGATGAGGACAACAGCTTTCAAAATATTTACTAAGAAATGGTGGTAAGTGAATCTAGATAGGAAAGTGAGACTCAAAAACTTTATAAATTTGAAACAAACAGTGTTTAATTTCTTTTATAAAATTAATATTTGAGGCACACTCAGGAATAAACAATAAATTAAAAAATTGAAGCCATCTAGCCCTTTTTACACAATTGAGCATTTTGCAAAAGTCAATAGATGCAGAAATCAAATTTTACAGGAATGACATTTTTTATTTTAAATACACAAGCATATATTTTATAACAAAAGTTTTTGTCATTAAGAATTCTTTGTTCAGAGGCAATGAAAGTGGGTTAAACAAATATTGGTCTGTTTTACTCCCAAAAAACAGGTTTTTTTTTTCAAAACTAAAAAAAAACAAAACAAACTGAACAAAATTAATAATCTTAGCTCAAAACTGTAATTATTACAAAAGTCTGATGGGACATCTCCGCTAGAATAGTTGCATAGAAGTCCTTTACCTCATCCATTATTTCAAAATACACCATGAGTTTCTTAATGTCATTCTAGTTTTCTTTATCCACCATGTTAACTTCTGGAAGAACACAGCAATTTAACATAGTGTCAGATGTTTTAACTCTTGGTTTTAGCACACACCCTGCCACTGAACACGCTGTATAATGTGTTCTGTACTTCAACAGATACATCAATGTTTGGTTGAATTTTTTTTTAAGTAATCACCCTGTGTTTTCTTTTCAAAGACTCTGTATCCACCACGCTATGCTTTGGTGATAGGATAGGATAGACTATGGAGGGAACTCAGCACTGATCCAGAGTAGATATTGTACCTATACCTCACATGGAGTTGTCTCCTGGAGGAAGGATGAAGCAAGAGGAGAGACCGGGTGGCCAGAACCAGGAACAACAGCACAGCAATGGCAGGGTCCTTAAGTTTCCAGATAGAGACACTCCAGTAGACTGGGGATCCTACAGAGGGTCCAATGTCTCTCAAGAGGGTTCAGACACTCCAGCATCCAGCCAAAAGCCGAGGGATGGAGAGAGCCACAAAGAGCATCCTTTTTCCCCTGCTATGCTGCACCGAAACACCATCGTCGACACTTCCTACCCTGAAAGAGACCAACGAGAGAAAAATGAATTAAATGATTTGAACGAAATGGAGGGACAAGAAATTCAGGGGATGAAAGAAACTACACCAGCATTTGCTGACAACCTGGGAAACTCCCAAAAAGCCTATAGGTCAGAGTGGGCGGTTGCCAGGGATCAAACTCGGGACCTCCCAAATGTAGGTAGGAGTCCAGCATGTATCAAGTTTTGCTTTAACTAAGTGGCTGAATCTATATGTTTGGTTGCCTCTAATTATGGCACAAATTGAGTTTCGCTAAATCTGATTCATAGATCAATTCAGATGCTAAAAAATATATAGATGCAATATATAACTCATTTTTGGAAATTTTGCATTCACTCACTTTTGAAAATATGCTCCTCAATTGTGGGTTTTGAACGGCCTGTTTTGATAACTTCAATCTCTTATTACGCTAGTTATACTAGAAACATGAACCTTGTATTGCTGCTCTAGTACATGAAATTGGACATGAGAAAGTTAAGTAAATGTAATGCATCAGATTTTTAAAGCTTGTGCACTGAGGATGTGGTAGGGCTTCCCCAACCAAGTACTATGCATCTGAAAATAGACTTTGAAATACTTCTGGTATATACAGTGTATTGAAATCGTTATTGCATTGTCATTAAATGTTTAAATTTCTTCAATAAGGGCATACTTGTATCTATTTATCTCAAAAGTGTTGAAATATTTATAATAGCTACCTTTTATCCCCCTCTTTCCAAGCTGTTCTTATATCTTTATTTTTGAAGTAAATAAAGGATTGCACAATATTTTAGTGAAAAGAATGAAGTGTGTATACATATAATTCTGTATCCAGAATGGAAATTTGAATTAGATTTGAAATTCCCCACCTTATGTAATGTTGCTTTAACATCTAATTTGCCTAGTTTCTTTCCTGTATCACCAGCCTGAGTAACACTACTGTTACTAAATTGCCTCAGATGTATAGTTCATTTCCTGTGCTATGTAGTTTATTGCCATTTAATTTTTAGGCATGTTCTATGCACAATGTTGGACAGAAGGATTTAGTTACATTCAAGCCCTCCTGTACCATCTATTTTTATTTCTATTTCTGTTATTTTCTGTTGGTAGAATTTTTGGGTCATGATATTCAATACCCTGGCTCATATTTACCTGGTAACTGAGGGAAAACATGAAGAAATTCCTAATCAAATTGACTGATACAAGTGAATTGAACCCACAACCTCCTGAGCCAGAGATTCCACTCCCTGAGCTATCTCACTGACATAATTTGGTGTGAAAGAACAATTTTGATATAGGTACAAAATGTAACCAGAAATGTTTCTGATAATTTTTCTTTATGAATAAATAATGGATGTTAATCTTGGTAATGCGACATGCTGCATTTGCATGAATGACATTTAACTGACTTTTCGTTTTTTAATTATGTTATTCACAGACAGACACACACTTACATGGACCTTTTTCTAAAAATGCTTTTTTAAGGATACTGGGATATCCAAAACTATTTCTGGAGAAATATTGGTATCAAATTTTGGGCAGAACTTCTACTTACTAAAGGTAAGTAGTAGAGAAAATAAAAAGCATGGTTTATGAGTATTCTCTTATTTTAAATGTATATAAAGTTTGGTTCAGCTAGAGTAAAAGTCATTTATAAATAATTTATAAGAAGTATTAAAGTGGAATTAAAGGTACTTTAGGATTGTTTATGCACTGGAAGACAAAGGAGGGTGAGGCATCTATGGCAATGGCTAAAGCTATTTCTGCCCAAAGTCACACACAAAAATCCAGACAATTATAATCTATCAGACCCTGTTTCTTCTAATCTTGCTCAAGATATTACTCTTATTGTCATGCTGAATATACCTTATACTTGATCCCCACCTGCAGCTGTCAAGATCCTTAAATAGTTTTAATTCTACTGTAGGATATTAACCACAAAACAAAAGGACAAGAAGTAAATACAAGAAAGTAGTAAGGTGCTTAAATAAAGGATTGAAGCTCAATAACTCTGCTTTCTGTTTGAACTATGGAAATCAAATAAGAAAGCTAAAGAGAATTCTGTTATAATAATAGAGGCTGGAATGCTTAGCCTATTGTTTTTTTTAAAATAATAATAATAATAATAATAATAATAATAATAATAATAATAATAACTTTATTGCAGTCAATAGACTCTTACAAGAGCATTTGACACTCAATTATTGCTATACAATACAACTTACTTAATATTTACATATGTACATATATCCATTATAATTCAGTAATAGCATTTCTCTCTCAGGAATGATTAATACAGTTTACTTAATAATATTTACATAAGTACACATATCCATTATAATTCAGTAATATCATACAAGCATTTCTCTATCAGGAAAGATTTTAGGACAGTTTTAAATGTTGAATCTCTGGTATTCTTAATTGCAGATGGTAATTTATTATATAGTATAGCTCCCATTTTATATGGGTCCTTATTAGTTTGAGTTTTATTTGTGCTCACCCTATGGTAATCATTTGCTCTTCTTGCATCGTATGAATGACAGTCTTTATTGAGTATGTTAAATTGCTTTCTATCTTTAACAAGTATAATGGTTTTAAACACATACAGTGAAACTACAGTTAGGATGTTTTGCGTTATAAATGTTTCACAGCAGGATTGCCAAAACCGAAGGTTGAACATAGTTCTTATGCACTTTTTTTGTATTTTTAATAATCTGTCCATATTGGTTTTACTTGTTCCCCCAAATTTCAATACCATATGTTAGATGTGGGTAAATGATGCCATAATATGCTGTTTTAAGAATATTGGTGTCACTGTATTTTGCTAATTATCTCAATAGGTACAGTCCTGTGTTCATTTTTTTACTTTTATATGAGGTGTACATTCTTCCTTTGTCACATGTGAGCATAAGTAAGCTTTTATTTCTTTGCTGCTATTGCAGGGAAAGGGGGAGGAATAATATTGTCCCTGCCTCAACTTGAATTTTTAAAAACAAACATTCTTCAATTTAAGAGCCAAAAAGGGCACTAACGTTTCCAGATAAAACATTTAAGTTGATGCATTTTCCTCAAAACATTTACTTTCTGCCTTTTTATTTTATTTCCAAGTTTGGTAAATGTAAATGATGCATACTTTTAAAAATATGTTGCTCCTCTCTCAGAAATACTCTGCAGATGCACGTGGTGAAATGCACTCTTTCTCTCTCTGCTTTCCTTTCTTTCTTTATTAAAAGAATTTCTCTAATGCAAATTCTTCTGTATCGAAATTGAAATAAAACAGTTTAGCAAACAGTACATTCAGAAGTTAATTTTAACCTTTTGAACTAAAGCAAAGTGATGCTCTTACAAATAAAAACATTAAATGATAAATTCACAACTTCTTAGAATGGTAAATTCGACAGGTGATGTTTGATCATGCTCAGTGCTACACATTTATATGCATATTACTAAAAGCAATTCAGTAATAGTGCTATAAAATTAAAAGTATGCGTCCATTTTGTTATTTTGATAGTCAAAACCACAACATCCAGCCTACATAACCTAATTTATCTAATAATCTTTTTAAACAAGTAATAGAATGTGTACTGTATCCACTAACATACTGTATCAACAAATGTCTTTTTGAAGGAAACTTTCCCAGTAAATTAAAATTTTCAAGGGTTATCCCCATTTATAAAAAGGGAGATAAAAGCAGTCCATCAAATTATCGCCCAATAACATTAGTTCCAATTATCTCGAAAGTGTTTGAAATGATAATGTATACTCAACTTTGCATCTATATAGAAGAAGCCAAAATAATAAGTGGAGCACAGTTTGGTTTCAGTAAAGGCAGATCAACAACAAATGCCATAGTGTTGATAGTTAAAATAATACTCACAGCTTTTGAAAACAAAAATATAGCACAGGCCACCTTTTGCGATCTGAGTAAGGCGTTCGACTGTGTGAACCATATGCACCTTATAAACAAACTTAAATTCTATGGTATAGGTGGCACGGCATTAAAACTTTTCCAGACTTATTTAACTAATCATTACCAAGTCGTCTGTGTTGGTAATGAGAAATCAAAACTGACTGAATTAAAGTGCGGGGTACTGCAAGGCTCCGTTCTTGGGCCTCTTCTTTTTATACTGATGATCAATGACTTGCCTTCATGTGTAAACACCCATATAATATTATATGCAGATGACACTACCTTTTTTAACACCAGTAATGATATTAGTAATCTTAAAATAATTGCTGAGGACACCCTTAGACAGGCAGATATATGGTTTAGGGCCAATGGTTTTTTACTAAATGAAAGCAAAACGCAACAACTTTTATTTAGTTTAAGAGAAGTGCCAATATCAAATAATATAAAAGAAGTAAAATTTCTGGGTGTAATAGTTGACAATAAGCTTTCCTGGGAACCTCATATTAATCACATCACAGCTAGGCTCTCGAGAGTTATATATCTTATAAAAAATTTAAAAAAGTCTGTACCTGATACATACATAAGATCTGCTTATTACACCATTTTTCATAGTGTTATAGCCTACGGAATTTTACTTTGGGGTAATAGTAGCCACATTAGTAATATACTTATACTACAGAAGAAGATTATCCGTATCATATCAGATGCAGACAAATTGGCATATTGTAAGCCACTATTCATTAAATTAAGATTAATGACAGTAGTAAACTTATATATCTATACTGTTCTTATTTATCTAAAGAAGAATTCATCTGACTACCACTATAGACAGGACATCCATAAATATAACACGAGGTATACAAAACAAATAGATACTCCTTATTATAGACTGTCAAAATCACATAATAGCTTTGAAGTACTAGTTATTAAACTGTATAACACACTATCAAATGATCTAACTCAACTGCCATATAATAGATTTGAACGTAAACTTTATGACAGATTGCTAAACAACCCATACTATTCACTACAGGAATATTTTGAAAATATATCTTAACAGTAAGTAATATCAACTACCCTTGTACTTTATTCTTCGACTATTTATTGTTTTTCTGATGATTATATTTATATTAGCTCTGTATAATGTATCAATCATGCAATACACTGTAATTTTTATTGCAATTTTGTTAACATGTAATAGCACAGAGAAATTATATAATATAGGTATGTAATATGCAACTATGTAATAATATATTTATTGTAATTATTTTTGACGTTGTCTATTGCTGTAATAAGCTTAATGGCAATAAACATTTATTATTATTATTATTATTAATAATAATAATAATAATAATAATAATAATAATAATAATAATAATAATAATAATAATAATAATAATAATAATAATAATAATAATAAATTAATTTAAGTGTATGCCCATTCTTTAGAAAAATAAAATCAATATAATTTGAACTCGAAAGTTGGTAAGAGCACTTCCACAGTGAGAATTTATTACCATGATGTCAAAATATCCCATGTTAACATTCCTAAAACACAATAAACCTATTTAATTGACAAGTTTTTTTTTCTCCTAAAATGTTGGCATATTGAAGTGTAAAAATATAATAATTATTAATCCTGTTTAAAACAAAATTTTATCGAAATATGGTTGTGAATTTGTAATCATTGTAATAGGTACATGTTCAGTAAGGGCAGTGAAGATTTAGTGGCTTATCTTGAAGAGGTTGCTTCCAAGCTTCACTTGTCATTTTTTTTTCTTATTTTCAGGAGGTACAAAAACTTCTAAACCCTTATTTATTTTAACTGTATCCATCAGGGGTTGTTTTGCATATAACATACCAAAGTATGAAAAAATACTGTTTTAATGTTAAGATCAAAATAGCATCTCCAATCTGTTGATTTCTTCCAGACCACTTAAGTCAATGCACTTAAGAAAAGAAAATAAAGAAAAAAAATGGGCAATAATAAAAAAATCTGATGTGTTACACTCACATGACTTTCTCTACTCTTGTACAATCTATTTTTACAAACGCCTATTCTCCATATGCTTCATGTTAAGCGAGATATCGAGATGTCAATCTTATTGGTAATTTTCTTGTAGATGCAAGGGGAATATGGTAGGTTATAAGCGATAGTCAAATATTTTAACGCTGGTTGCTATGTGGCGCATTTCATTCTCTTTGCATGTCCAGGACATAAAAAAAATGAATAACGAATCTGAGAAAAAGTATAAGTATTGAAAAATTTAAGGAAATAACAAGCAATATCTCGAAAACGGTTCACTCAACAAAAGAAATGTATATGAAATAAGTTGTGTATTTTAACGCGATCTACGTTTTTTGTGTAGTAAAATTCTGTCTATCTCTTACGGTTTACCAGTTATGCAAAAGTCGTTCACAATGAAGAATACTTTTGGAGACATTCCCAGAAAATTCGAGATATACATTTCATTTCTCATGACATTATCTTAAACATATGATATTTTCATCAAAATCGTTAGAGCCATTTTTGAGAAAATTAAAATTTTCGAAAAATGTTCCATGTAAAGGGTAGTCTGGGGTGGGGGGATTTTCTTGAAAACCTTCGTGTCGCATCTCTGGAAGATACTGAACCTAAATACCAAGTTTGGTGTTTATCCGACTCTTCGTTTTTGAGTTATGCTGTTCACAGACACACAGACAGACACACACACGGACATGTTTCCAAAAATGCTTTTTTTGGATTCAGTGAGTCTCAAAACATGTATTTCCGGTGAAATCTCGGTATCGAAATTTTGGGTGGAATACAATACTTCCCCTACTTACTATACGTAGTAGAGAAAGTAAAAATTCATACTACTGATATTTGACTTGTATAACCTATTTAACTAATATATTAAGTTTGTTAATTAATTAATTAAACAGTGAAAAATGTTCCTTTTGAGGTAGTTCATAGCCTACTTATAGCAATGGTTCCTCAACACTGATATAATATATGTTCCTCTTGACTCTCGGAGTGTTGAATACCGAGTGCCCCATCATAAAATGTTTGCTCGTCGTCACTGAGGTCCACAAATTGTAAGTTTCTTTATGTCTTCTTTCTCAAACTACTGACACAGTTGACACTAGGAACAGTAGAAACATTTCTGAAGCTTGGAACCTGTTTGAGATACCTCTTAAAATGGCTGAGTAGGAGTTAGACACAATGTAGACATTCTTATATCCAATACACTTATATATTTACAGAATCTCAATACACGCACTTGTGACAATTTTATGGGCATCAATGATTTAAATACATGTTCAAAAACGTCTTGAAATCTTTGCAGATCCACTCCTCTCTGTATTTCTTCACATGTCCATATTTATTCAAAATTCTGTAGTAGTTTGTGGGACTTTTCATAGTTTCGTAATTCCTGTACTCCTTTTCTAATGCCCAAAGACTCGATCAGTTGGTAAATATGAATGTCCTCTAGTAGAAAATACAAATTCATTAACATCAAACAAAGAGCTCCTTTGAATGTGTGATAGTAAAAATGCCATCATTGATTTATTTTGTTTTGCCCAGGACATTAACCAGTGAATAATTTCAAAGTAGTGAACTGTTGAGGCTGAATTTTCTTTTCAAATAACATTAAAAAGTTTGTTAAACAAGACACTTCATTAGATCCGCTTGGAAGGTCCTTTTGGGTCCATGTGTAAAAGAAAATATTGTATTTGTTAAGTGTCCCATCATGAATGGTGATTGCTAGGTTATATAACCAAATCTGGCAGGAATAATAAACCTCACCCATATCAAGTTTGGACAAAGGTTCATTCTGCTCCATGTCAAACACTACTTTCAGAGTGGATGGGTCATCTGTTTTCAATATTTGGTAACATTTCTTCACTGGCATACAATGCAGCCTGTGTTCTACCATGAGTTTTTTTCTTTTCTTTTTGGCCATTATTTTTGCTAATTTCTGTCACAAAGAAAGAACAAACATAAGATTTTAGGGGAGCCAAACCCAATACTGAACTTATTCATGAATATACAGTAATATTTTGTAAATGAACACTTTAATCCAGAGTTATTTTGTTTACTGTTCCACACACGTTACATTTTCTTTACATTCAAAGTCGGAGGTAAACAGAACATGCAGTATGTAAGCATTAGGAGTTGAATTTGGGGCACATTTGCTTCACTTACTTTGTAATTTATACAGGACATGTTTCAGAAGCTTTTGCATCCATCATCAGCTGTAGTCGCCTGGCAGCACTTGTGTCGTCTTCATTCTGGTCTCTGGTAGATGGAGTAGTAAATTTGGCATAGATGTCCAGAGGAGGAATTTCAAAGTGCATAACAGTGTGTTTGTGTTTTTGGAAAAAAATCTTCTCCCTAAAGCGAGTTATAAAGGATGATTTACTTCTTTTAGTAGTTCGGAGTTTGTGTCTATTTTATGGTTGGTTTCCCAAAAGTGTGCTGCAACTGTTGATTTGTCTGTCTGTTTATACTTTATGTTCTGGATATGTTCTTTGGTATGGATGTTTATGTTGCGCTTGGGTTTTCCAATGTATACTTTCTTGGCAGTTAATCTTGTCTTGTAAGTTAATCTTTGGAAGTTTTTGGTACCTGATCTTTGGGGGGTGCTTTCAACAGGTTTTTCAAGTTGAATTTATTTTGAGGGGTAGGATTACGTTGGTTTTGAAACCTGTTTTGTAAAAGTGGGTGGAATGTGAATTTCTTTATTTTCTTCTTGTCTTCCATGGATGTTAGGGTAGTGGTATTGCTGATTTCCTTGTTTTTCTGAATTGTTGTATCTTCCTGTCTATCATTAAGTTAAACACATTAACAATTGCTATTTTGGTCATTTTATGGTATGCTTTGTTGTATTCATCTTTGCGTAAAGGCAAGTCAATTAACCTGTGTACTAGACTGTTGAAAATTGCCTGCTGGTGTGACTGAGTAAAAGCTATTGCATTTGATGTAGTTTTCAGTGTGGGTGGGTTTTCTATATATCCCAAAAGAAAGACTGTCTTCATTTCTCATTATTTTTATATCCAGGAAAGGCAGGTATCCATCTGTCTCTGCCTCTACAGTGAAGTTGATGGCTTGGTCTATCATAATACTCTTGGAAGACACGAAGAAAATTAAGAAACTCACATTCCACCCACTTTTAGATAACATGACAAATAAATTCAAGTTTAAAATGGGTAGCTGTCATCTATGACAATCACAGGCCAAGGACTATTGAAGAAATTAAAAATGACATAACTTATGAAGTTCACGAACTGTGTAGAACAGAATTGTTTTGTATGGCCATAAAAAGAAGACTATGATAGTGTTATATAAAGTTATTCTTACCACCATAGAATAAGCTTCTGACTTAATTTTATACTGAAAACATTCAGTATACTCCTTTCCTGAAAAAGAAAATCATATTGTAACCATATACTCATCAACTTTAATTTATTCACTTCTAATTGTGTTAATACCACATGTAGTCCATTTCCATAAATTAATATTATGTACTATACAGCACATTAGTAAGTGATATAGGATTAAAATGTTTGTCCACTTTCAATTAGTTTTACTTTCTCTATTACGTATAGTAAGTATTCCACCCAAAAATTTGATACCGAGATTTCACCGGAAATATATGTTTTGAGACCCCCCTGAATCCAAAAAAAGCATTTTTGGAAAAATGTCCTTGTGTGTGTCTGTGAACATAACTCAGAAACGAAGTCGGATAAACACCAAACTTGGTATTTAGGTTCAGTATCTTCCAGAGATGTGACAAGAAGGTTTTCGAGAAAATCCTCCCACCCCAGATTACCCTTTACATGGAACATTTTTTGAAAATTTTAATGGCTCTAACGATTTTGATTAAAATATCATATGTTTAAGATATTTTCATGACAAATGAAATGTATATCTCGAATTTTCTGGGAATATCTCCAAAAGTATTCTTCATTGTGAATGACTTTTGCATAACTGGTAAACCATAAGAGATAGACAAAATTTTACTATACAAAAAATGTAGATTGCGTTAAAATACATAATTTATGTCATATACATTTTTTTTGTTGAGTGAACCATTTTCGAGATATTGCTTGTTATTCCCTTAAATTTTCCAATACTTTTTCTGAAATGGGAATTCGTTATTCATTTTTTCCATACAAAGAGAATGGAATGCGCCACATAGCAACCAGCTCTTAAAAGATTTGACTATCGCGTAAATACTACCATATTCCCCTTGCACCTACAAGAAAATTAGCAATAAGATTAACATCTTGATTAACATGAAGCATATGGAGAATAAGCGTTTATAAAAATAGTTTGTACAAGAGTAGAGAAAGTCATGTGAGTGTCACACATCAGATTTTTTTTGTCCTGATACTAACTTCTAGATGCTATGGGCCACAACACTCTGTGCAGACATCTATGCATAGAGTCTTACACAAGACCTTTATATAGCAAATGTATGAGGGACTTTGAGACCTCACAGCATATACTATGTGAATGCGAAGGCTTCACTGTGTATAGATATAAGAGGCCACTCAGTTACCATCATCATCAAAAGAATGTTACTATTCTGCAATAACAATTTATAATAACCTTTCATGCTACCTAAAACCATTAGGCAATCTTAATCAACATAAAATCTTTAAGAAAGAATTAAAGTATTTCTTATACACTCACTCCCCATATACTATGGAGGAATGTTTTAATATGTTGTGCAGCATGTAAATATTCAATATTTATAGGGCAGATAGCATATGATGGTGACTTACACTTATTTATTATTGTTAACCTACTGTAATGCATGTTGAGATGTTTAGTCCTGGAATGGTGATTATACAAATTTTCATCTCTTAGATAATGCATGGCATGGGGGGAGAGAGAGGAAAGGGAGAAATGTTCTTGGTGTTGGGTATGTTGTTAGTTAAAAAGAAAGTTCTTGGTGTTGGGTATGTTGTTAGTTAAAAAGAAAGTTCTTGATGCTGGGTATGTTTATTAATTATGCTGCATATTTCATAATTGTATGACATGTTTAATGTTCCTGAGCGTTGCTCACAGTGGGACCAAATGAACAATCGATCATCATCATCAACTTCCAGATACTAATACACACTGGATTGCAGTATTGATTTTTCCAAAATGTTGAATGAATGAATGATTTTATTGTACAATTTGGTTTACAATATATACAATGTATATTAATACATCACTCGTACCCCTAAATCTTATGTACAATTTATCTGGTGCTTGTTTTCTTATTGAGTCACTCAGATTGCTTGGCTCCCAGCCCTTATCACTCACTGAGCAGTCCTTGCCTCTCTTACTTTTCTAGACCATTTTTCCTTTACCTTTCTTAAAAATTCTCCCATGCCCTTGATTTTCTTTTCTTCTTTCCCTGTCAACATCTTTATAGCTACTATTTTTCTATCCATATTTTCCCATTTTTTCTCCCACACTTTTTCCCTCCAGCTCCTTATTTCCCTACATTCTGTCATATAGTGTTCTGTACTTTCTCTTCCTCCACACAACTCGCATATCCTTCTTCCACTGTCTCTCATCCCTCTTATCCCTCTTAAATACATTGATCCCGTTCTCATTCATGCTAAACCTTCCCTTTCTTGTCTATTACAGCAATCAATGTACCTCTCTCTTTCCGACTCCTTCTTTATCAATTTATAAAAGCTTAATGATTTTTTATCTTCAAAACTTCCCCATATCTCTTGTCGTTCTATATCTCCCACTCTGTTTCTTACTACTTTCCAAAAGCTGTTTGTATTTCTTTCCTCCAACCCCCATATATCCCCCATTTCAATTTACACCAATATTTTTTCGGTTTTTGTTTCTTAGAACCTTTTGCTGAGTCAGGCATATCTTTAAGATTTCACCTTCCTCCATTTTCATACATCTAAACCAAAATTTTAAAATTCTTTCTATTATTACACCTTTCCTCCTTGTTCTTCCTAGTTCTACTAATGCAACCTCGCCTTGTGCTGCTCTTGGTAGTCCAATTAATTCTTTACAAAACATTCTATAAATTTGGTCAATTTTCTTACTTAGTTCTCCTCCCCCCCCCCATATTTCCTCTGCATAGAGCATTTTTTATTCTGCCAATGTATCGTATATTCTCCCCAACCATTTATCAACATCTCTAATTTATATTCTTATTCCTGTCATAGCTGCCTTCCCTTTAGCTAACATGTTCCTGCCATGTGCTCCCCATTCCCCACCATTACTCAACCTTACTCCTAAATAGTCATTCCAAAATGTTAAAACTGGAATACTGAATTACAAGAACAAAGTATGTATATTTTAATTATGTTAAAGTAACCATAAACGCATATCCCAGTTTAGGAGTAATTTTGGAGTGATTCATCCTATCTGTTTTAACCTCATTTTCCTTGTCCGGATACTAACAAAATAAAAATGGCCAATTGATACTAGTATATCCTTGATATATTTTCTTGGTGGTTTATTGGAAACAGGAAATGTATACAGTGTTTGAGATATCCATGACCAAAACTGTTTTCTTATACTGAAATACACTTTGTAGTATAGATAATCAAATTTCAAACTGAATGACAGTGTCCTGATACTAATAATGGACAGACCCCTAAGCTTTGTGTGATATGAACGTATTTTGTTTGATTCGTGAACCACCTGTTTTCTTTACGTTTAACATATTAACCCAGTCGGAAATTTCCTTAGACCCTTCAACTGTCGACGGAGATGCTGGCTATTGAGTGAGGACTTGACACATACAGAAACTCGTACCCCGCTTTCTTTTGGATGTTATACTCGATGATCGTTTGATCTCTGGGATTCTGTGACCTATGTCGTCGTTGCTTTTTTTTTAAGTCTTATGAACCGCAACAAGCAGTTATCTGCTCAGTCTCTGAATTGCGTGTGCATATCTGACTAAAAGATTATTGGACATCATTACTTACACTATGATCATACTGGCGAATCAATCTTGGTGTACGCCGGCTTTTTTATTATTTCTGGCTGTTTGTTTTTTTCTTCTTTGCCCAGTTTCCTTCACATTTACAGCGTTCCACCGCCTTTTTGGGTTTTTAACTGTAATACGATTTTACCTTCGATTATTACTATTACTTAATAAAGCAGCACAAAATTATACCACTTCTACTTCCAATACCTGTAACACCACTGTTAATTATTGCTGCTTTAACGGCTTTCTCTAATCACTTTAAAACCAACAATGTCTGTCTCTGTGTCATGTTTGTTTACAGACACCGGTGAAAACTTTTTTTGTTACATTTAGTGTCTGATTGTCCGCCTAAGGATTAAATTATAAAATTAAAAATTATAGTGTAATTAAGTACTCTTGCTTAAATTTTGATTTTACAGTTTTTAATGTGTGTCAGAATCAACAATGATCAGAATTACGCAATAACCAATCAGAATTACGCGGCAACCGATTAAGTAAGAGAATAATAATTACGTATGTGACTTAAGAGGGATTTGGAATTTTATTTTTTTGTGACTTGGACGGTTTTAGGGGGGGGGAAGGTTTCTCTCCACTTAATTCCAGTGTGACTTAAGCGAGTTTTGCATGATTTTTGCTTAGTACAAGCATCCCATACTAGTAAGAGATAATAACACAAAAACGAGAAAATGATAAAACTGTTAGATAGAGTTTTGAAGCGAGCTGTTCAATTGTATATTTGAAAAGAATTGTAATAGCTTCATTTTGCAGTAATGACAGATTTACCCACCATATTTTTAATTGGTTTAAGGCATTTTCAATTTTATATGTGCTGTAAGTCATTCGCATACCCCCTTTTCACGCTTTGCTATGTTGCTGCGTCCCACAGGAGCTTGCACTGAGGAGGATTCAGTCCAAAGCATTTCTCCCTTGGTATGGTAATGAACAACAACCGCTCTAAATACCAAAATGTCGTGCTTCCAACCAAAATAAGGTGCCCACTGATTCATTAGGAGGTGTACTTATATTTGCTTATGGCATCGTCTTTTATCGGGAAAAAGTTGAGGTTTTCGTTTAACACGGATAAGTACGCAAAGGCTCAGTAACACTGCCTCAATGTGAGGGCTATTCCTTATATTTCCTTTTTCAATTTTATTTGTCAAATTTAAAATTCGGAAGGAAAAAAAGTGTGTTGTGGTTCAAATGTTTATATAATTATCCCGATTATGTTTTAATTTTTAAAACCGAGAGAAGATAGAGACTCGCTATAAAGCTGCATAATCACCAGTACAAATTCCAAAATGCTCTTTCTCTTAAAGCGCGCCAGCTTCCCGTCCCCCGTGCTTTTTCTGTTTGTAACAGAACCTCCAATTATTTAGAATGGAAGATGGCATAATGCGCATGATGGCGAAATTGGGAGGGGGAGTCGGAAAGTGGTAAATCAACATGGCGGAGGTACTATGACTGTAACTATTTCAACGATAATTTTTATTGATTTATTAATGTGTTGGTCAACTGATGAAACTTAAGTGAAACATACATGGACGCTTTTCAGTGAACTTAAAGGTGCATCAACGAATAAACCGAAATGCTTGAAGAAAGATAAATATAATTGTCCTAGCATGGCAGAAAGTGAAATTAAGGTACGTTTCGGCGTAATAAAGTGTCAGTGCACCTAAATCCAGGTTCATATGACCATTATTGGGTAAGTATACAGAGTAAAAAATATATACGTATCTTTTAGTCCATTTTACTTGTTTCTGGATTAGACTGCTTTAGAAGCTGAAGCTCCAACTCATTACTTTGAGAACACTCGTTTTCACTATGTATACGATCCTTTAGGAAAAATAAAATCAACATCCTGACACATCAGTTGCAAAGCATGTGGAGTTTTATCAGAGTTTGAATATAGTTTATACCTATTACATAGTTTCTGCCTCATTTTTTAAGTTTTCATTTTGAGTTCTGAGTTTGAGTTCTATTTCCCTGTGGCTCTTAGCAATTCATTCGATGAAAAAATCCCTATCTACTGAATATTTGATGAATTATATCGCATATTTTGAAACTATCGTTTTATTTTAAGCTTGTGCTACTAATTATAAAATTGAAGTTTTATTGAAACAGTGAACTTCTATCATGTTATTATGAATGCATACATTTACATGGGATAATACAATTTTAAATTTCTACCTAGTAAGATGGTATGATGTTCACAAGTAGATTGATTTTTGAGGAATTGGAATGGACAAGAAATGAAGTATTTATTTATTTACAAAGAAGGTCCCAATGAGCATGCTGCTCTAGATAGGGACTGTCCTTTACAGTTGAGCAAAATACAAAAGAACAGATATATATAATTAACCTATTTAGAATGCGTGTAACACTTATTAGATATTTCAGCAAGCATCACAGAGGTTTTCAGTTTACAAGCTATTAGGAATTACAATATTGGTCGAGTAGGTACTTGAAGGGTTCGTTTTTGAACTGAGAAAAGTTCAGTAATGCTTTGATGACAAATGGAAGACTCTTGTATGTTTTGGTAGCACTATGTAATATATCTTTTATTCCATATTTGGTAGAGTGAAATACTTTTATGGAGATGTGATTGGCTGATCTTGTTTTGTAGGAGCGAATATCTTGTTTATGTTTGATAATTGAGTTGGTACATAGATTATTTTCAGTTTTATACATGAGTTCAAGATTCACTATATTTACAGAGAAAGGAGAATGGCAGGATATTTCTTTCCTTAAATACGTATGTGGAGGTCTTAAAACTATTGAAGCCAAAAAGTATTTTAATAACTCTCTTTTGTAGGATTTCTAAACAGTTTAATTGTTCTTTATTACTATTATTAGACCAAACCACATTTAAATACAGAAAATTGGGGTGCAAGAGTTCAAAATAGAGACTTCTTTTATGTCTATTATCTAACTACATCATTTAGTCTCTGAGTCAGTCCATATCAAATCAACACAGACCCCAATCTGACTCTCTTGGATCCATATGAACATTTGCAGATTTAAAGACATGGTTGCGTTAGTTAAATTTGTGAAGTATTAAACTTCTCTGCCAAATATTTTTTTCTATTGATTTTTGTAGTGTCAAAGAATTACAGTTTTTCAGCATACATTGATGTTGTTATTTAAATATAACTATAAATAATTATATCAAATTATAGATGACATTCCTAAGCTCATAAAGCTTACTTTAAGCTGTTGAGTATCAACAATGCAATTATCTTGAACAAGATTTCAAGGTCACAAACTGGAAAATTTTCTCTCAAATTACGCAAAAATGTAAAATTTTAAAAATCTGAAAAAATTTCATATTTTGTATTTGCATAAATCACTCAGAAAATTTCAGGCTGGAACTCTTCAATTAATTTTCAAGTAATTATATATTTTGTTTGGTCTGTAATAACCCACAACACAACTCTAAAAGACAAGGCTTTCCCAGCCTTGCAAAAACACTAATACAGTCTTAAAATAATCATTCATTTTGTAATGTTAGACATCCTGTATAAGCTCAATTCATGATTAAACCACAGATGTTAGCACTAATTCCATCATTTTGCATTTTTGAGATGGCTGTCTGCAATGTTTACCTTTCTATTTAGTGTAATTTTTACTTAGTAACAGAGAACCAAGTGCAGCTTAATTTAATTTTTATAAAGTGTAGTTCTCATGATATTGTGAACAATGAGTGTGAGAGAGAGAAATTTCTGTCTGTAATACATTTAATGAAGACAAATATTCTCATGTCAAAAAAATCTAAGACCAGTTCAACAGTGAATGGCAGTGCTACATGAAGGGTGTAATATTAAAGGAAAAGTGTGTTCTAAATGCTCCTTGAAGTCTTATAAACTCCGAAAACAAGATAGTGCTGACACATTAATAAAGCAACCAGTGATTCAGAGAGATCTCTTAAAGCAACATGTCTGTTGAAAGTGATGGATATAGTTCTGTTGTTCATATTACAGAAGAGATGTATAAGAACAGTGTATAAATTAAAAAGTAAAGAAAGTTGTAGGGACATTTTTAAAAATAAGTTTTTACGGTCTACTCATATCTATACAGCATTGTATTGCTTGTCCACTCAAGACTAGATACATATATCAGTAACAAGGAAATGAACCATCATGACATTAGACATAAACAAGTTCTGCATAAAACCATATACAACACTAAATCAATAATGAAAGATCCATATATTGCAGGGGCCCATTATTATAACAAATTACCTAAATTCTTAAAAAATGTACAAAGGAAATTCGTTTAAACACAAATTAAGAGAATTTCTAATAATTAAAGCTATATACTCGACTGAAGATGTATGAACTTGCATGACTGGCAATACATGTGTAATTTGTTAATAATTGTGAATACTAATATTGTAATTAATTTCTTTTCTTACTCTGTAACTGTAATTTTGAGCTGGTCTACACATTTGTAAATTGGTATGTGGACTTCTTAATAATAATAATAATAATAATAATAATAATAATAATAATAATAATAATAATAATAATAATAATAATAATAATAATAATAATAATAATAATAATAATAATAATAATAATAATAATAATAATAATAATAATAATAATAATAATAATAATAATAATAATAATAATAATAATAATAATAATAATAATAATAATAATAATAATAATAATAATAATAATAATAATAATAATAATAATAATAATAATAATAATAATAATAATAATAATAATAATAATAATAATAATAATAATAATAATAATAATAATAATAATAATAATAATAATAATAATAATAATAATAATAATAATAATAATAATAATAATAATAATAATAATAATAATAATAATAATAATAATAATAATAATAATAATAATAATAATAATAATAATAATAATAATAATAATAATAATAATAATAATAATAATAATAATAATAATAATAATAATAATAATAATAATAATAATAATAATAATAATAATAATAATAATAATAATAATAATAATAATAAGGTAGCATAATGTTTATGTTTAGTGTGCAATATTGAATGCACTTTGTACAAAACAATTTCACTGGATTAATAGTTATTGCAAACAGTTACTACGTCCATAAAAGAATTTCTGGACTTGTTTTTCAAAAACTCAAAATATTACTGTCACACTTTCATAGCTTTTCAAATAGTCTAATTTCTAAAATGAACTTAAGTGTTAACTAAATGGGTATATTGTAATGTGTGATTTTGGGGAGAAATATTCGTTTCTCCTACAAGATGAGATTCAGGCATATCTAATGTACTAATGCACAAACTACACTTTATCCCTTTGTAATTTATTTCAGAAGTACAGATATCATCTTAAATCATGTTAGCTATGTAGTCATATCAGATTGTCTCATGATCCAACGGCTGTGCATCTTTTCCAGAAAAATTTAGAAGATATCTCACCAAAAGGTTTCAAATGAAACCCAAACAAAAATACTATTTCTCAGACTGATGTGCAGCTGAGTATAAGAACAAAATTAACTTCTTAACCTTTGCTGTCAGAAAGATTTTGGAGTGTATGCTGAGTGACACTTCTATGTCACATCCCATGGAAAAGAACTATGTGATGGTCTTGTTGGAGCAGTAAAATGTTTAGTAGCACGAGTCAGTTTACAGAGACCATATGGTGACCAAAATATGATTCCCCTGCAACTGTATATCTGGTGTATAGAGAATATACAGGCACGTGACTTTGAATATTGTAATACCTCCCAATATATGGAAGAGTCAAAACTTCTGAATGAAAGATTCAGTAAATCATGTACATATAATATCAGGAACTCAAGGGCTTCATGTTTTTATTCCCATCACAACAAGACTGAAAACTAAAATCTATTCACATAGTGACAACTTTCAGGAAGAAAACAATTATCTTAACAATGACCTTGATTATGACAGCATATCAGTATTTGTGGCCTGCAGTGACAAGGGCAATTGGTGGATTGGATGTGTGTTTACACAAAGAAGAAGAAACAGAACAAGTGAAAATTACATTTCTACACTCCAGCGGACCATCGTTAGCTTAGTTTTTCTGCAAAACCTCATATCAGATATTTTCTAGGTAGTCTATTTTAATATAAGTTGATTTACAAACAACTACTGTAAGGACGTGCATAGTTTCATTTACATAGCTTGCCAAAATTCAAAAGAAACATGCATTATCATAGAGCAAACATTCTGTGGATTACAAGAATGTGCAATAATTCAAAATATATTGTAAGTTCCGCCATCAAATTCACAAGGTATATTAAACCTATGTAGACTATACAAAACTTTTTTTTTCTTTCTTCAGAACTTTAAAGTAGCATGTTCTCGAAAAATCATAATGAATGTTTTTTTACATATTGTTTTTCACATTCATGCAATATTTATATGGAAATTATATTCTGTTTACATTTGAGAAGAAAGCTTTCAGATAAATCTAGACATTTTTCAATGTTAGCTGATTTTCAAGTTTTTGTGTAATTTGTAAAGGAGTGCACATAAAATTATGGCTTTTAAATATATCTTTCACAGTCATTAACTAAAAAACTTGCATATATGCTTTGTATATATTATTGCTGTGTATACATTAATATCATAGTTAAAGCACAATTTTGTCCTAATTTCATTGAAATTGGAATAGGTCAGGTTGAAAATGGTACTTAAGTGTGCTGATTTTATATGGACTTACTCCTGTACAATATGCGAATAACAGAGTTTGTTTTGTTGACAATATGTTAAGTATGGTATGTCCAAGTCAGGGATGAGTCCAATGTAAGGCCGAGGTATATAAATGTGTTTACCCTTTCTGTGACGTTTTCTTTGATTGTAATTCACATACTATTTGTACTTGGTCTAGAGGGTTTGTGAAAAAGCAGGTATTTAGTTTTTTTTTTTTAAATTAAGGAGTAAGTTATTATTTGAGAACCATGTCAGTAGTGTTGTAAGGTCAGTTTGCACAGCTTTCATTACCCGTAATTCTGATTTATTTTCATAGAATAAGAAAATGTCATCTGCAAATAGAAATATTTTACCCATTAATTTCACATTTCCTAGATCGTTAAGAAATAATATTGGCCCTAACACTGTTCCTTGTGGGGCTCCATGCTTTACTCTTAATATTGGACTGGAGTAATTGTCTAGGCTGACATACTGTGCTCTTAGGACACTTTCTGTGTCAGTTCAAAGCAATTCATCTTATTCCTGACTGCTAATTCTTTTTAGGAGGAGTTCATGATTAACATATCAAATGCTTTATTTAGATCAATTAAAAAGACAACCTGCAATTAATTTACTGTCTAAAATTTTTTGTAATAGGTTAACTACGTCAAGAGCTACTGCTTGCATACTGTATTTGTATAAGAATCCGTGTTGGAATTTAAAGAAGAAGTTTATCTTGTTCAGAAAGTCTGGAAGCCTTTCTTTTACTATGGTATCTATTGGTATATTTTTGAGTAGCTACATTCAGCAAATATTGTGTATTTCTTTGGGTAAATCATTCATTTATTCAATTTTAACGCTTGTCATGGTATGTACAGGATTTTTATCAAAATGAGGTAGGAGAAGCATTTCGTTGAGTATGTTAGCCAATGCATTAATAACAGCAGCTCATGGCGTTTGTATTTTGAAACAGAACCAATGTATATACATGTATTTTCAGCAGTTTTAAACAACATTTGAGTGATTAAGTATGATAAATGTGATCATAACCATTCAAAGAAAAGTCTGCATTTAAATTAATCTTAAAATGGAACAATTTTGAGAATAAAAAGGATTGAGGTGTTAAGGTGGTGGTCTCTCTCTCTCTCTCTCTCTCTCTCTCTCTCTCTCTCTCTCTCTCTCCATTTAATTACCATTGCAGATCACAAGAAAAGGCGAAAATCTTGTTGTATTGCCTTTTAGGTAGATGAATCAGCAGGCCACTTTCTTTGTTAGTATTAAAGTTGTATTAGAAATTCAGCACAGGATTTACAAATGTGTGCAATTTATATTATACCTATTTTGTAATTTCACAGCCACTCATGCATGTGTGTATGAATACACACACAAAATTAATCCAGACATATGAAGTTGTTTAAAAGTAAACATATGATAAACCAGAAGTCCTACTGTGTTTATAAAGATCAAATACATGATATGAGGCATGTAATTCATGCATTATAATTATATAAAATACAATATAAATAAAGAAAAGTGATACAAGTATAACAATATAAAAATATAAACAAAGGAAATAAGATAGAAACAAAGTAAAATATGAAACGAAAAATTGTAATCCAACGTAGAATACAGTACAAAACTATGGTCTTTGTTACAAGTTCCTGATGTACTCCGAAATTCTTCAGTGCTACGAAATATTTTCTGCAAGCTAAATTAAACTTCTGTAGTGAGTATCCTTTAATAAGCCATGGTAAAACTGTGTGGCAGTTTGAGGCCAGCATGGACAAAAGAAGTATTAAATTGTGTAATGGATTAATATGTTCTTCCTATATGCAAATATATTAACAGTAATAAGTTTTAATTTTTTATTCAATATTTCATTAATATAATATAGATGCAAGGAACGGCTATGTTCATGTGTAATTGTCTGATGGCTGTTAGCAGGGCCGTATTTAGGGATGTGCAACATTTGCAACTGCAACAGGGCAGCAAAATGTTGCCAGTGAAAAATTATTTTTTAAGTATAATTTTAATGTGCATTGCATTACGTGAAGGCATTCAATAATTTATTGGCAAAGTGTTGACAAATGCAGTGCCGTATTTTTGACTCCTGGTTGGCTGTTTTGTGGCCCGCTGCTGCCGCAGGACCGCACACTGCTGCTGGCCAAGTTGAATATTCTTTAACCCTGAACTCAAGCACATAGACTTACATGCATACAATAACCACATACCTTTATCACAGAAGGTGTTGGAAATTATGTCCTTGTGCTGCCACGCATCTCTTAGATCTTTTAAGAAAATTTCCATTAACACGCATTAATTCTTCTTCTGAAATTGCAGTAATTTCTCTTCTTATATTCTCTTTCAGTTCTTCCAACATATACAGCTTGTTCCGATACACTGTATTTTTTAAGTTCCCCTGTAAATAAAAGTCGCATACCATAAGGTCTAGGGAGTACAGTGGCCATTGTCCTTTACTGATGACCCTATCTTCAAAAATTTCCACAATTAATTCCGAGAGATGAGCTGTATCAGCTGTAGCAGAGTCTTGTTGAAAATATGCCTGTGTGCATTCAGTGTCACACAAGTATTCCAGGAATGGTTTGATTATTGTGTCCCTGTACCTCTGTCCATTGACTGCACGCTCAAAGTATATAGGCCCTATAATTTGGTATGCATTCACAGCACACCAAACACCAATTTTCTGATCATGCAATGGCATTTCGTGTATAATATTGGGTTTTTCTGCACTCCAGTATCTGTTGATTTGGCCATTTAAAGAAAACCATGCTTCGTCTGTGAGAAAAATTAACTTTGGGTCCATAGAGCCATCATTAACTTTACCCGACACCCAGTTGCAGAAATTTATTCTACTCACGGTATCGTGTGGTTGAACTTCCTGAACTACAGTTATCTTATAAGGTTTTAACTTTAAAAGTTTAGTGGCTTTCCCAGCTGAGAATTGTGAAACTCCCGTTTCCTGCGATAACCTACTCAGAGATTTTTTTGGGCTATGATAGGACAATATCTCATTGAGTTTTTCCCCTGTAAGAACATGGCAAGTTACTTTGAGTTTCTTATCAAGAACAGAACCCGTTTCTCTAAATCGGCTTACAAGACTACGAAATGTCTCTCTGTGAGCTCATGGATTCTGGAGAATCTGTCTATAAATAGCTGTGTCGCTTGTCTACAAGACTTTGTTTGCACGTAGGAATCATACATGAGTATGCAGTGTTCTAAAGTAAATGCGCATCTTGGCATTACTTTTACAGAAAATACCTTGACTGGACTTGTATTTTAGTGGTAAAAGTGAACCGTGTAGCTCTAACTATTCGGGTGAAGTTGCAGTTCGAAACAGTAACAATGAGCAGTGTAGCTCTGAAAGTGGACAAAATTAAGAGTTCGAAACAGTAAACAGAATGCTGAAGTTCCAACTTTCAGTTCCGGAAGGATGTTAAGAATCTACACTCTCTAAAGCAGAGGATTTTTCTGTTCCCAGTAATGACCCATTTGGGAAAACACTGACCAGACACTGGATTATTTGGTTCAAAATGGTATTAAAACAAAAAAGCTAATTTTTCTATGTCCTCATGGCGATATGCTAACGGATCTTGGCGATTTTGCAGCAAAAACTGTTTCAGAGGGTTGGTGAATGAGTAAATTATCAACCGTGAATATCTTGTATATTCTTCTAGCCAAGTATCGTTGTTCTGTGCATGTTGTAAATTATTTGGTGGTGCATCTCAGTTTGCAACATCTGGTTTCAGTGATTGGAGCCATGGAATATGAATAGCTGAACTTGAAAACTCTACCTCTCACAGAGGTTGCTTATTAAAATTGAAAAAGCAGAGAGAATTGACAGACGGTTGTTTACCCAGCATGAACATGGTTAAATATTGGTGAAATGTGCTAAAAAGAGTTGTTTCTGTAGTTAAGAAGTTAGTTTCTAGGGGTCTAGCTTTTTGTGGAGATAAAGAGGTGTCTTTTGGCTCTGTGAAAAATGGAAATTTCATGATGTGTCTG